>JANVYH010000003.1:0-1365569 GCA_027406125.1 Colletotrichum tropicale
CCAATGATTCAACTGCGCGCACTTGGCGAAATTAGTTGAGCGCATTTGGCCTTGTCACCCTCAGACCGCGCGCACTTGACCTTGTCACCCTCAGGCGCCGTATGCTTTGCATGATCTCCCACTCGGACATTAGCTTGCTGATACCTCAACTGCTGTTAATCATTATGGTCCCAGCAGTATTCAAACGTATAGCTACACGATAGAGACGTAAGGTGTGTACCGCAGCAGTTGATTTATCTATGGGATATATTGCTAACCCAGCCAGTCACCCCATACCTCTACTAATCGAGAAGTTAAGGACAGAACCCGATTGCTGCGATCAAGCTATTCAAGAGGGCAATGCATTGCTGAGGAACGGAAGAGGAGACTTACAGTATAGCTTATATAGTATTAATCATCTACATTATACTAATACCAAATCTTTCGACTTTTCCCATACAGTATATTTACTTACCCGCCCCTTTTCAGCGTTGGCCAGTCTGGGTCTGTCGGTGTCGAGATTCTAACGGTCGTTCTTTGCTGTGCGGTTTTCTTGCTGGTCGTCGCTATACTCTTATCCTGTTATTATTCATGGCCTCGTCTTTAGGAACCGTATACATAACACTACACGACGTAAACTGAGCAAGTTAAACCTTCCTAGTTGCGGAACCTACGGGCGTTACGCTGTGACAAGGTATTTTTCCCGTATGGCATATAAAAACGTGCCAAACCAGGCCCCTGAGCGCTGAACTTGATGATTCGGACATCGGAAACCCCCTTTCGCAACGTAGATTACAAGGCGATTCGGACAGCCTTTTTAAGGCCATCAGTCGCAGAAAGGAATGGGCTTAGCTCTCGACTTTACCCATCTCAAGTGTCGCCAGGAGGATGGTGTGGAAGAAAACCGCATCGCTCCCACATCCCAATCTGGACTTGATTGCATCTACAGGTTACCCGCTGTGAATCACCCGATACAACTTGCGCGGACGGTCAATACCGCCAACAGTCGTGAAATTGTACCCGTCTGCTATTAGTTTGCTGGCGAACGGTGCACAGCCATGGTTCATACATCATACATATCTCGAGGTGCTGGACGAGCCTCCTTGGCGGGCGTTACAATCCTGATCGACGGCGAGGTAGAGCGTTGACGAGGACCTCTAGCGGGCGCCTTGTGCCAGTTGTTGTATACGTCGTTATTTCCGCGTACCATTAGCATTAGATGACGGACGACGCCCGGAGAAGTCATCGTGTGAGGGTGGACGAAACACTGAAGTCGACAGATTGGAGTTTGTGCAGACTGTTCTCGAACAATGCGAAATTGACGGAACTCCTAGCCAATCCATTGGTCAGAAAAGCTCGCAACGGTGGGTCCTTACTGCGCCACCCCCATCTATCTGTGGCTTGGCCTGTGCCACCCCCACCATAGCGAACCGTGAGATGGGCTGCCAACAGCTAATGAAGCAATATCCATTGACATACTTTTGCAATGGCTTATTGTGTTGGACACTCTATTCTTTCATTCCTACTACTGGTCTCCGTGGTCTGTCTCCATGGACGTGACATGATTTAACATTGAATACCCCAATCGACACTGTTTTGGCATTTGTGCAGATCGAAGCTAGTACTGTGTTTACCATTACTTATGAATTTTGAATAAACTAATCATCACAGAGAGAAACATCAAGTTTCATTATGCTTTGAGATTTGCAAAATAGGACTTGGGATAGTCCATATTTATAAATCTCAAAGCTATGTGGTATCACAAAGTTCTGCACATAAACACAAATTTTGCAGTACTCATGGTAGTTCTAGACCGAATTATCTCCTACAAAGCCAAACACGGAGCCTCCGGGACATGGTTCTCGACTTCCGCTCTCAGGACGTGCCTCCACTAGCCATCTCCAAATAATCCTGACCTGACCAGGCTTTTCCTGAGACAACCACTGCAACATAGCTAAATCTCCTCTCCGTCATCTTTCTCATCCGTCGCCTTTTTAGCTCCGCGTTTCGCAAGCTTGTTGCTCTTCTTCTTTGGCGTGTCCTTGGGCATGAAGACCCCACCCTCTTGCATGTTTTTGAAGTTGGTGCCCTTGGGGCCAGCCAGTAAAGTGTCTGCCTCATACGGGTGGGTCTTACCCCCCAACAGTTCAACTTCTTCGTTCAACGCGGTAAGACGATACAGAATAAGACCATCTTCTAGTTTTGGCGCCTCGAGGTGCACCTGGGCCTGGACCAGGGGACCTCCGTTCCATCGGCTTGCGATATCTTGCAGCTTTTCCCTGCGGAGGCGTTCGGCATCTTCGGGGTACAGCATGGCGTACTGGGCAACTTCGGAAAAGAATCGCCCCTCATTCTGGACCTGGGGATCGGTCATGCGGTCCCAAGCAACAAACCCTCGGGGGTAGTAGCTGTAGTCCGCACCAATAGTTTTGCCGCGCAAGTTCCCAGGCGCAAATTGTCCCGTAGCTCGCCTTGGATGTTGATGGGCATCTGCGCCTCTGCCTCCAGGGTCCCAATGGACTTCATGAGATTCCGGGTCTCGAGGAATGGGTCGAATGTGTCATTGACCTGCAAGATCTTCCAATAGACTTTTTCTTTTTGGCCGAGGCGCCATAGACGGCCGAGGGCCTGCGTCAAGGTGGCCTGGTTGGGGCCGTTCTCGATCACAAGCCCATGGTGGCAAGCCTTGTGATAGTTTACCCCGTATGCACTGAGGAGGAGTGATGTAATCATAACATCGACTCGGGCTTCTTTATTGTTGAAAATCATGGATTGCTCGGTCTCGTTCGGATTGGTTCATTGACGATCTCAGGACTTGAACATTGAGGCGGGGGATGTTCATCAGGGCGTTAAGGATACTATTATGCTTGTCAGTATTAGGATCAAATGGTGAAAATGGGCATTTGAGATTTACAAAACAGGTCTCTACTGGTTTGTAAATCTCAAATGGGTACTGCTCGAAAGGTTATACGTACAGTGTTGTTGCTGGGTTATTCACATAGATGAGGAGGCGTTTGTTTTCCTCCTTCAACTCCAAAGCCCATTTGAGCGCATACGCAAGTTTCGGCGCGTACCAAAAACATATACCGCATGGCTCCCACAGGGTCGGGTGGGCAGGACATGGACGGATCTATTCGGGTCAGATAGTAGTACCACATAACGCCGTGTGTCGTGTCCTTTGCGAACACTTGGTTGACCTCCTCAACGCCAGCCAGCGACAGGGCTTGCCTCTGCTCCTTTTGCGCCTTGGCTTTTTCCTCCTTCATTGCGTCCTCAACGGTCAGGGGTCTGGGCTTCTTCGGGGTTGAGGTATCCTTTCTCGAGGCTACCTCCTTCTCTTTGGCTTTGAGGGCCTCTGCTGTTTTGTGGAGGTTGGTCGAGCCTGACGCAAAGGACATTTTCTGGGCAGCTCGGTCGAGGATCGCTTGGCGCATACGGTGGTTTGCGTCGTACAGCTTGAATGACCGTGCATCTGTCCCGAGAAGGGCGGCGTTTCGCATCGCGGTCCGGTTGAGCCTGGGCTTCTTGAGATCATCGTTCTGCCCAATGTTATCGTGCGAGGATTGTTTGTCGCTGGTAATGAGCAGGTTTCTGCCCCAGTGTGTGATCTCTTGGTGAACCTGGGCTTTCATGGCTGGATCGATACCCAACTCCACGGTCCGAACTTCAATCGGGGGCATGTCTCGGCCGGGGCAGGTCTTCGTACCATCCGGCAGGCTTAGCTCGGTGAGCATCCCACGGCTGATCTGAATCTGCTTCAGGACTTGGGCAAAAGCCTTGGACGTAAACTCGACGCTCCAGTCATAAGCCGTCCCGAGCCGCAGAAAGTTCGTGGGATTGAGGAGGTATACTGGGTTTCCTGCCTGCATGGCAGTATTGTATTCTCTCCTTGCTGCCAGCTCCTCATTTCCGGTCGTTGTCTCCTCTGCCTGACGGACATCGTGATCTGTTTCTGCCTCCAATGGGGCCACGAGCATCTCAAACGGAATGCCCAAGGCCTTCAGTTTCTCGTGGTCGCGGTTTCGGAAGGCGTCCACATAGTCTTCCTGATAGGCAATAAACGCCGTGCTCTCTGGGACATCGTTTTGTGACAGGATGGACGGGAATCCTGTTTTCCAAAAAAGGGCGAGGTAACCATGCAGATCCTTAGGTCCGTTGGGGAAAGGTGTGGCGGTCAGGAGCAAGAACTTTTTGAATCGCATTGAGATTACATTGGTGTAACCCTCAGTGTTGATTGTCCGGCAGATCGAATGGGCTTCGTCACCGATCATGACATTGTTGGCGTTGAGAGTCGGGTTAGGGCGGATTGTCTTTGTGCGTGTAGTCTCGTGGTCTGGTCTGTCCCCAAGATCATCTTCCTCGTTAAGTGGGGTTCCGGTCTCTTCTGAACCGTCCGTTTCACCGTTGGCTTCAGCCTGGAGGAATTTTGCGGCCCTCTCAAGGCGGCTGTTGAGAGTGTTGACCGACGTAATAACGAGGGTCAACAGCGTCTTGGGATCACGTTCCTCAGACTTCCACTTCCTTTGCAGCTTGGCAAACCCAATATGGCCCTTGACAGTGCATTTCTTGCGGTTTGTGGGCGCGTTGTTCTCGTCCTGATACAGCACATGAATATTGATCTTATCGCCGAAGAATTCGTCGATAGGATCAAAATTCTGATCGAGGGTGGCCGCGGGGACATATCCAATAGGATGGTCCGAACTGGTAGTCCGAGAACTTTTCGGGGCTCGCCAGTGCCTCGGCCATCGTGTCGACCATGGCTTTGTACCAGGCACAGATACCAGTCAACGTCTTCCCAGTACCGCATTCGTTGGCTATGATTCCACTGTGGATAGGGTGTCCCATCAGCTGTCTCACGGCCCAATCGGTATCTGTAAGGGTTAGTGAGAATTTGAATTGAGTTTGAGATTTGTAAACGATGGGATTGTAGACAAAGGAAGCATTTTGAGATTTGCAAATCTGTCCAAATCTCATTTGCAAATCTCAAACAGGGCGACATTGGACCACTTACCAATGATCTGATGGGGATGAAGCATGGTGCCGTCTTTGAGTTCATGTATCCGAAATTTGTCCCAGGTATTGCCTTTGACAAAGGAAACCCGTTCGCATGCGGCGAGGACATCTTCGTGGATTGGGACAGTCGCTCCAAGGAGCTGGCGCCCCTTGATGTCGTTCTTGCGGTCTTCTTCCTCAATTTCGGCTTCAATCTCGCTCCATTGCAGTGATCCCGGAAGGATTTTGAGCTTGGTCTGGGCCTCCAACGCCTGTGCACGCTGGGCAACTCGCTCGTGGGTAACCGTCATTTCGCCTTCGTCCCGGGCGACATGGCTGACGAGGGATAGCTGGGCATGCTTCCTATTGAGCGAAGTTCCCATGACTTGGTCAATCCGCACAAAGGAACGGGCTTTAGCATTGCGCATGACAATCTTGGTTTCCGAATTCGTCATCTTGGCGTATGGCGAGGGCTCGTATCTTTGTCCGTCTCGCAGCGGTTTTTGAATCTGTTCGAAAACCTGGTGCAATTGCTCGCCGTTCACGATATTCCTGATACCTTCACCCTCCTCAGGGGTCTGTAAGGTCCTGTTGGTGTAGAGGGTTTGGTATAGCCGAAGAGCGTCGTCAAGACCCTGTTTTTCAAGCGATTGCATGAAACGTTGGTGGATCTCCTCTTCCGTGAACTCCCCATCAAGTCTTTCGATCCTGGGGTCGTAGTCGTTGCAATCGGCGAGTGCAGCGCTCAGCGCAGCGTCTTCTTCGGCCTTCCGCTGCGTTTCGGTCATTTCAACCTCAGCCTGCTTCTCGTCGGCAAGCTCGGGAGTGAAGTATCCGATCCAATTGATTTTTTCGTCCACCATCTTTGTCGTCCACTTTGGGCGCTTGTCCCTTCCCTTGTCCTTGGTTTTGCGGCGATTGAGGAAATTCTCGACGGTGATGAGGGCTCGGTGCCAGTCTTCGACTGAATAGCCCCAGACGTAATGCTCTGCTGGCTTGGAGACACCCTTGATCGTGTGGCCATTGTGCTCACGGTAGACATCTGGAAAATGGACTAAGAGGGTGTGACACGCCATGGCGAAGGTACCCTCCTATGAAACCTGGCCTTTGGGTGCTGCCTGAATAGTCGCCCAATCCTTGACCACACCGTTGTTGTCCAGTCCAAAGTTGGGATAGTTGTCTTTGGTAATCTGCTTCCGCAAATAGTTCTTCTCGGTTGACTGTAAGCCCTTGATGAACTTGAAAATGATGTCTCGAGAGGGACGCTTTGCGTTTGCGGGCTTCGCTAACGGATCGGTGGAGGTGGCAGTGGTTGATTGGCCGGACCAGGTGAGCCAGACTGACGCGAAATCTTGCAAGACGAAGGCAACTAGAGCGGGTTAGCCTCTGATCTCAATAACACGGGGGAGTTTGAGATTTGCAAATGGGAATTGGGCAACGCCTCGCCTTTGAGATTTGCAAACTGAAACAGTGTCCAATTTGCAAATCTCAAAGGCGAGGCAGTGGGTTGCTTACCGTCTCGATCTAAGAAAGTGAAGGTCTGCCTCGCAAGCTCAAAGCCAAGGTAGGGGGTCAGAAGGGTTACCCAGTAGGCGTTAGGGTGTCTGGATTCCATCATCACACGAATTCCAGTGGGCGCGTTCTGGAACGGCAGCTTCCTTTGTCCGCTCTGAAGCTCCTTGTGAAACTCGTCTATGAGTTTATCTCTCTCTTCACCCAACTGGCCTGTGGGGGGATGTTCGTGCTTGGGTTGGAGTGGGTCAGCCCTTTGCATGAAGAATTTCCGACCGCTTGGGTACATGACGGGTCGTCCGGATTTCCAATCGTCATCAGTCATCTCAACACTGTCGAATAGCTCCTTTTCGTTTAGGGTGGCATTCGATGCATCCGGCAAACTTCGGTTCTTGAAAGGTGGCAAAGGTCGACACCAAGGTGGGTATAGGCCAGACATGACGTGGGCGTTGTTGCTGTCGATGAGTGGGATGATGCGGTTCTCGATAAGGGTAAGCTGGCAGGGCTCGTCGAATGGGTTGTTATCGTCTTCCTTGGAGACAAGGGTGTTGCCTCCAGGCGCATCCATCATCGCGGTGTCCTCGACGATGTCTCCAGAGTTGGTTCCATGGTCTCGGACAGGGTTCTCGGGACGGCGCTTCTTGGATTGCGAATTTGTGTGGTCTGGGTCCGCATGGTCGACAGGGGTGGTGGTCTGGGCTTGGGTATCATGGCCGTTGTCTGACTCGAGAGCCCCTGTGTCTTGTTGGGGCCTTTTTCGTTTCTTGCGGTTGCTGGGCGTGATCTGGGGGTTTTGCCCATGAGGGTGGTCTCCCAGATGGGAGCCTGATCGAGTGTCTACCATCGCGGACTAGAACGGTTGGTCAGTCAGTGACCTGAAGGTTTTGATGTTTGGGAATAGTAAGACTGGGATTGCCATTTGAGATTTGCAAATGGAGCTAATTGAGTTTTGCAAATCTCAAATAGAGGGTGTTGTGGATAAATAACGGTACTCGTGGACGAATAACATGACTGGGGTATTGAGTGTGTCGACGCCCGTTCGAGATTTGCAAAGCAAATGCGTCCAGGACGAATCGTGATTTGTGAATCTCGACGGGTGGATTTCTGGGCTGCATGGAGACCCTTGCTTGCTAGAGCCCACTTTGAGATTTGGAAAGCGCCACTGGCTGACTTGCAGATCTCACAGGGAGGGCTACCCATAACGTAGGGCCAAGTGGGTTTTTGAAGAAAGTAGAAACTGGACTTACCAAGCGAGCCTTTTGAGATTTGTAAATCGCAGGGCTAGAGGACAGTGGCTGCGTACAGATTTGCAAATCCGCACGCTGGTTCTGTGAGATTCACAGGTGGTGACTGTGGCTTGTGTAACGTTCAGGTTTACTGGGTCCAGGGGTTTGGTTTTATGAACCCTTGTATGGTCCGTGCGTCGTGGCGCTATCCCAAGTAGGTTAGCATGGGGGAAGCTGGTCAGCTATCACGTGATCTGTCGCTGCTCGGTTTGCAAATCTCAAATGGTGGGTGTGTGTGGCCGGTTTGGAGATCAGGTGCATTGATAATCGCCAGGTAGAGAAAAATATCATCTTCGCATGGATCGACTACATGGGGTTGAAAAGATATTCTGGATGATAGTTAGTTCAGGTAATGGATGAATAGCATGAGATCAGTGGCATTGGATCGGTGGTATTGGATCAATGGTGGTGGATCAATGGTGATGGATCAATGGTGATGGATCAATGGTGATGGATCAATGGTGATGGATCAATGGTGATGGGTCAATGGTGATGGATCAATGGTGATGGATTAATGACGTTGGATCAATAGCGTTGGTTTATTGATGATGTCGGGTCGCTTGGGTCTGAGTTGGTTTGTTTAATGACTAAAAGTACGTACGACCGTTGCTCTTAGAATGGAGTAGCCAGTTTCACTAACGGGAATTTCTTCTTTTGTGGTGCCCGAACTCACAACGGGAGTTTCTGTTGTGGTTTCTGATTCCACCTTTTCTTAAGTAGGATTAGAGTGGAATTCCAAACTGGGCTGTGTGGGTTTCCCATGGGAACGTATCTGCTTGGGCACTTCCAGCATGGTGCCATGGAATAGGATGATGTGATTGGTTCATTCAGAACCCACTCAACGGTCGGGGAGGGGCGTTCGAGAGGGGCCGCTACGCCGGGCCGGCCGGCGAAGATCCAAACTTGCTTGCCGGCAGCTCGGGATATATATAATTAAAGCAATTCTTCACATACAGGATATCTAAATTACAAACCAAGACTTAAATTCGCTATTGAAAATTTCTCCGTGTGGTGTTTATAAGTAAACACGAGTTTTCGTTGTAATGGTATCAATATTCAGGAAACCGCAAATGTTTCCGTTGTTTTTGTGTTTAAGAATGGGAAAAAAGTCACTTTGAAAAATTACAGGCACTGCAAAATTAGGTTCTTTGTATTCTAAACAGTCCTATTTGACTCCAAGCTTGTCGGAGACTGTTTTAATGGTCTTCGTTCCCAAGATTACTCCACTTTACTCTTCATCAGACCCATCATACTCGTACGGCGGCGCAATTACTCGGGGCTGAGGAGTCTCATCAACTGCAGCTTGACGTTGGCGACGGTCAGGAACAAAGCGGTCCTGACGGCGTTCCTAGATATATGTTAGTTAGTTCGCTCGATACTGACATGTATGAGGGTTTGAGAATTACCTCAGAAGTGCCAAATACACGGCTACCAGTGGGGGCTGCCTCAACTTGCTTGGTAGCACCAATAGCGGGAAGCGCACCAGTCTTTTGGAGCGTGAACCAAGCACTAGCCACGTTCGTTTCTTCAGACATGTCGGTAGTGGTCTTCTGGTGGCAAGCTGTGGGGCGAGGAGGACTCTGGCGTTCAGTAGCCAGAGCCTCAGAGCGTTCGGTTGTGACGCTGGAAGAGGTTGGGTCCCGGTCCTAATGAGCAAATATGTTAGTAAGGCTTGACGAGCGATTACTGCAGGTTTGTGTTATTCCTACCACACGGAATTCGATGGTCGACCGTTGAGCGTCCTGACGGAGGCGTCCAGCTGTGGCGTCATAGCTGCGGGCATCCGTGCTGGAATTGAGAGGTGCAGTGGGCGCGATATCGGTTTCGACAGCATCCCTCCATCCCTGGCAATCGCGACAAATCTTGGGATATGGTTAGCTGAGGAAATCACCAGATAGGAAGACACTAACGTTGGGGCCATTGCCGCGGTTCGCTTTTGAGTAGCATAGATGAGATAGCTCGCGGCTGCAAGCGCCCTTGCACTTGATTGTATAGGGGGCCATGTTGATGGTGATGGTTTTGATGGGGAAATGGAACTGAAGAGTGAGGCGTCAAAGATTGGAAATAAATAAGCCAGGGGATCTTAGGGTGTTAAGAAGCGAGACACGCACCATTCACAACATTTAAAATACAAAATCCGCTACCAGTGAATGTTGTGATGCCCTCACTCGAGGCTGTAGCCTCCCGTCACCGACGCACGTGACGTACTGGATTATATAAGCATTCTGGATACAGTAAGGAGATGGCACATACCCGACTGGGGACGGCACGTGGGCGGGGGACCTGATGGGACCTGAGTGGAGACGGCAGTCGGGTCGGCGGGGGCCCGGGGTGGAAGGGCTTTCGGATCGGAAAAATAATAGTACGAAGGAAACTGATGCCTGAGGTTAACTATAAGACGCGACACGTTCTATGGATGGATATCCGGTTTGGGTACCAATGGTAGTCCGCATCTTTACAACTGAGGCTGCATTGGTTTATTGGAGATACAATATCGTTCATGGGTAGTACATGTAATTGATATAGTCTTGGATTATTATTAATATCTAGATTGCGATCTATGTTGTCGGTTTCTGAGTTCATCTCCGCGGAATCATCTACTGCGCCACCCCCGCTTGGAAGATGGCAGATATCTCACACCAGGCAAACTTACTCAAAATATACGCAAAGCATGGCCATTTGAGATTTGCAAACTGAGCGTCTGCTCGTTCACTATTTGCAAATCTCAAATAGCCTATGTGGTTAGGCCTATTTGGTGCTATCGTTCTCGTAATTGCTGGTTTCTGTGGTAATCTGCGCCACATATTCTCGTGGACCTGTGCCACCCCCGCTCGATACACAACTTCATCTTCAGAACACCAGGTAGGAAAGCCATTTGAGATTTGTAAATCAGTGTATAGCTACTTTATTGATTTATAAATCTCAAATGGCTTCTATTCCTTTTCCTGCTTGATTCCATTTGCAAATCTCAAACCCTTTTATTACTTTCTATGTACAATACGTACGCCTACATTCGGCGCTTCGTTGGGCGCCATGACGTCTCAGTTGAATTGGAAATACTGTCAGATGTGGGGCTTTGCGGTGAAGATGGCTGTGACGTGTCGTCGCTACTATCCATTGGAAGACTTTCTGCTTGTCGTTTCAGGTTTCGCTTTGCCTCGACGGATAGGAGAGTAGCCTTTAGTGTAATGGGTTCAGTATGATGACTGGTGATTTGGACCACTGTATTGGGCGGTGGAGAGCGGCAGAACCGTTCACATACCTGACGTGCGGGGTTTTTACGAGGTTTTGGTGTGGGCTTCTCATCGGTGGAGTCAGGACTATTGCCTCTCAGACTCTCGGGCTCAGCGATTGCTCCTTGGAGAACTTTGTCGAGTTCGTGTGAGTGACCATTATCTGAGTCGGTTGATGTGCTCATGACTTTATCAAATAAGGCATTTAGTTCTCTGATCGTTTTGCCTCGAATTGCATGAACCATCCGGAGCTCGGGCGGTTGACCGGTATCAACTAGGGGGTATGGGCGTCCTGTCAGTGCTCCATGATCAATAGCCCGGCCACACACGAGAGCAGGGACGAAAATTCTTGGCGGTTGAGGGTCATCTGAAAGTATTGAGAGGAGGAGGGCTGGTCTGATGAACTTTGAGGGTTTGGTATTGGGAGTACTTTGCTGTGTTGGGCGAAGTTCGGTCTCCATATACGAGTCGATGTGTTCAGAGAGGGAATTACTCGATCCAAACATGTGGGTGGTGTCTTCGGGAAAAGTTGAATCTGGGTCGTTCCGGACTTTGTCAGTCCCTGCGATAATCCGTTCAGGTGCGTAGATTGTTGAGAACCACATTAGCCTTCTGTAAAGATTCTGACGTTCGTGCTGCTTAGTCGTATCAAACAATGCTGTTTCCGAAGGCCATGGAAGGATCCAGTGTGTCAACAGAACGAGCCTCTTAAGCTGGGTTAGCCAAAAGTTTGCTGTAGTAAGTCCAAAGTGCTCTTGGACAGCTTCGTAAGCAGCTTTAGCAGCTACTCGGAATGGTTTTGCGTTCCACCCCTGGCGTTTAGAAAGACAATCGCCTTTCCTCCTCCATTCGAATAGATCATCAGTAAGCGTGGATGGATTATTATGGCGGGAATGATTGCCAGATATAATGTGCGGCCTTGTATGGGAATTGTCGCTCGCCTTATCGATGAAGGAATAGCGGAGGGTATTAAAGCAGAATGTTGGCGGTTGATCGATGGGGAAATCTTGGAGTGTTCGGTCTGTGACTTCCGAGCCTTGCTTCCATTTTGTAGTTTTATGGACTTCGGCCCATACATCCCGTTGGAATTGTTCAATAACCACGCACCAGAGGTATTCGAACCATACCTCCGAACGAGTCTGGGATTCTGGAATGCGGTATTGGAATACCCATCGTTTTGCTTGCCATAGGCGGATATGTACGTCTCTGAGGTCCTTGACAGCACGCCACTGTCTTCGATACTCGCCAGTTAGCAATGAATTGCCAATAGCCAGCTTGTCGGCAACATGGTCGGAAAAGCGCCATAGTGACCAGTCGAATTTATTTGAGGCCCACCAGCCAAAACCATACTGCTTGATGCTGTTTTGGAATCCAAGGCCTTCTTTCTCGTACTCGGCCTCTTGTTGTCCTTGACTACTTCGGACCTTGCGTTTAGCTGTCCATGTATCGCGCCAGAGGAGGGACTCCTTTTGAAGCAGACTGCTACCATAGGAAAATCGAAGGCCTCGCAGAGCTACAGCCATAACTAGCGTTTCTGGAAGGCTGAACTTCATCATCGCCTGGTTCTTGATATATTCAAAGAGGAAGCAATATCGATTAATTGTTGCGTGGAGAAAACGACCCATGTCGGGAGATGGGATGTTGTAGAACGGTGGGCTTTGAGGGATTGATGTTTCTAGATCTTGTTGAGTTTGGTCGTCTTGATTGATGTTGGTAATGCGAAGAAGGAGGGCAAGGGAAACTCTGTCTTCGGCTCGGATACCGAATGATAGTGGTGTAGTAGGAGATGAGGATTCAGATGAACTGCGTTGGGAAATGTTGATGTGGACTCGTAGTTTACTAAGCCGGTATGCGAGGATGAGTGTTGATAACCGGGCGCTGATAGCACGCCCTTGCTCTTCCCTCTGCTTTAGGTAAAGTGGATCTAAAGCGAGGCATTCAAGTTGGTCGTTTTCGAATGGGTATTGTTTAGCAGAGTCGAAGGGAACTTTGATGAGGTTGTAGAATTGGCTGTAGATTAGGCCGTTTTGATGTTCTTTGCTTGCAGGGTGAGTAAGAATGGTGATATTGACCGCGTCGCGAAATGTAGCAAATGGGTATTCTGTCTTTGTTGGTAAAGTAGATGGTTGTTTTTGAGTTTGGTGTTTGGTGTTGGTGTTGTTAGGAGTGCTGTTTCGTATGTTTGATGACTGGGGAGATGTTGGTGCAGGGGAGGAGTTGGCGGATGGTAGTGGTTGGTTATGTATTTGGTGCCATTCGAGTCGCTTATGCCAAAGCGTATCCAAGCAACATTTCCGCCATAAAAGTACATTTGATTCAAATGTTGACGATGTTTTCGGGGTTATTTGCCGTCCGATATCGATGAATGCAGCATCTTTATCAATATATATGTCGTTGATGCTTGAATTCCATTTCATATTCCAAAGATCAAGTGCTTCCGGGAGGGTTGGTTGCATAAAGGCAAGCTTTGTGTTTTTGCATGCCATGAAAAGTTGGATACCTCGATACTCTGGAAACTGCTGTGCTCGTTTTTTGATTATATTCCAGAAGTCTGCTAGAATGTCCGCTTGGAGGTATTGAAAGTAGTTGAGTTTTCGTTGGTCGCCAGATGCATGCAAGTTACTGCTTTCGTCGCTATTTTGGGTTGAGTCTCGAATACGCCCTTCTTGGGGAGCTTTAGATGCTGCGGCTGCAGCTTCATAGCTTTTTGGAAGATATTGAGCTATATTAGCTTGAGGCGTGGCGTGGCGAAGGCTTGGAATGATGACCTTGTTAGACCAGTGTTCAAATTGGCCTTTTGGGAGACATGTTCGGGCAGTAGAGGTAAGACCAACTGCTGGTTTGTAGAGAGCAGGAAAGAATATCCAAATAAACATCTCATCCATGCCACTAACTGCACCAAAGCAGTAGTTAGGGATCATGTGGAGTGGTTGAGAGTTGAACTTTGGGTTCTGGCTTGATGAACCATCTTTGATCTTTGGTATAGGTAGACCAAGATGTACATCCGATGTGTGGTTATTGAGAACATTGAGGGATGAGTACCACTTAATCCCCTGCTTAGCAACAGCAAGAGATTTAGGAAAGCTACAAAAGCTATCAATATCGTATGATAGTTCTATATGGGAAGAATTGATAGAACTAATTCCTGTATGGAACTTGTTGAGGCAAAGATAGGGCTTAGAGCTATCAGTAGCCCCTTCGAATGCTGTTTGACAGCTTAACTGGAGACTCTTTTGACCATTTCCCGCCATAAATGGTTTGAGGAGGTGTTCTTTAGCGGATGGCTTTAGAAGGTCTTCGGGGGCGTTGAGCAGATATGGAAGTTGAGGTGTGTCACCTGGAGGCGTATCACCTAAGTTGGTGCGCCCCTCAAGACGGGAGGAAATCTCATTTAGAGAGCTACATATGATAGTATTCCTCTCTGTATGGGAAGACTTGGTTGGGAGTTGCTGATCATGGGTATGGCTTGGACCATCAGTGCTAGCATGTGCAGCTAGACCACATGAGGGGAAAGTCTGCCATTCTGTAGCAAGGAGACCAGCGATATCATCAGAGATCGTGGGACTAATACTCCTTTTAGGACGGTCTGCCTGTGAAACGGCTGCTGGCTTTGGGGTTGGTTGGTGGTCTTGTGGCGTTTGGTGTTGGATTGTTTGTGTTGGTAAGTGGGTTTGTAGGGATTGTTGTATTGCGACTGGTTTGCCATCGAGAATTGATGAGATTAATGCTGTCCAGTAAGCTCGAGCAGCCTCCTCAGCACTTGGAAGTAGGTTTATGGGGTATAGAGCTGCCCAATCCAAGTTTTGTCGGGTGTTATCCACAGTCGAGTCCGTGTATGAGGAGATGAAAGCTCTAGCAGATTCAAGGATAAGCAGGCCACAAATAGTGCCTGACGTTTGAGGCGTACATGGGATAAAGTTTTGCCGATAGTCCGTGCAGAGCCCCACTTTAGCGAGTTCTGATCTGAGTAACAACGAGTCGAGGAAATGAATTGACGTCGCAATATCGTCCCGGTAGCTTGACGGGATGGTGTTGAAGACTAGGTACTCGTGTGTAGACTGATTCCTGATCACAAGGACCCAGTGGCCGATTGATCCAGGAAGATCACCCGCTATAAATAGAGTGAAAAACGAGACCTGGGCGAGGATGATGTGCTCGATTTCCGCCCTGGTAAGTGTGATTGGAGGAGCTCTGTGACCTGTACCTGACGGGTTGGGAGAGATAGTAATAGTCTTGAGACTGAGATACGGGTCTTTGCTGGGAATTGATGGTATAATGAGGGCTAATCCATTGAGGACGTCATCAGAGAAAAGACATGCTTGCTTTTCGATCCTGCGGCGGAGATTGAATAGAGCTGGCCCTATACTCGCAGTACCAAGCCCGAAGACGTGGGATGGCTGATTGATTACATAGGTAGTATGGTATAAAGGGAAGGATTTGGCAAAGGCTTCAGTTGCACCTACTGTATGAAGCCAATAACCATCGACATCAGTTATACTGGTTTCTAACTTTGGGGTTGAGGATGTAGAGCTGATTGTGATAGCTGTGGGATTATTGACTTGGTGTATTGAGCCTTTGACGTTTGATGAACTGTGGTGACTAGGTGGATTGCTTGAAGCTGGATGGAAGAAGAGCGTTGTTTGGTGGAGGGACGATCTTGCAGATAGAGAACTACTTATTCCGTCGCTTTTTTTCTTTGAATTTGGAGTTTTGCTAGACGTAGACGAGGACGTACTCTTCAAGGGAGAAGATGTAAAGCCAAGTGTTCGTTTAGCTAGATGAAGGTTTGACGTGGTGAGAGATGGAGGTTTGATCGGTGCTTGGACTTGGTTGGGGATAGAGGGCAGTTGGTGAGGCTTGGGATTTAGGATATGTGTATTGGGTGATTTGATGTGACCTTGGGAGGAGAACATAGATGTGATGGTCGGTTGTGGTAGTTTCTGAGCTACTTGCTCTTCCATTGGGAAGTATCTGGAATCGATTTGGAGCTTAGATTCAATTGCTTCAGCAAGTTCATCTAAGTATTTGCCGTCTTGTTCCTTCTCTTCTTCAGACTCTCGGCATATAAGGGAGGGGACTGCATCAAGTGGAGCAAGGATACGAGCCTCTTTCTCAAAGGCACCTCGCTGGTTTTCGTCGAGTGGGTTTAGGTTTGGTGCATTGGACGAGTGCCATTGTGGGGGTATCTGGACAAAGGACTGTGGAACTGCTTGGCTTTGGGGCTGTATTGGGATGCCTTCAAATGAAACTGATGGCTGTGTTGGGATCTGAATGTCTGGCGGAAGACGGAGCCCAATTGTGTCACTAGTTGTTGATGGTAGCCCTGGGATATGTGGAAAGTATTGGACGAATGTTGTTGGAGGTGCAACTGTTGGTATGGGTTCGTAGGCAGCTGCTTCATGGCTTGCTAAAGCGGAAGTATGGGCAGCTTTCTTTCGGGCTCGGTACTCGGCCTGTCTTTGGCGATGGTTAGCCTTTTGTTCTTCTTCATTACGATACTTTGGCGGTCGCCCGCGTTTTGGTTTGTTTTTGACGGGCTCCATCTTAGGAGATTCAGATCATAGCTGGATGGATATCTGATAGAAAGGTTTGTAAACGTATGAGGGGGGTTAGAGTTTCTAATGCTAGAGGAAAGGGAGGACAGTTTCAACAGATATCTGATTAGATGTATCTATTCGTTATGCATTTAATGAGTTTAGGTATATAGAGAATCTTGTCAGTCTTGGTCTATGGTTTATAGTTATTAAACAACAGTCCACAGTCAATGGTCTCTAATCTATACTTATCTAGGAAGTAATATACGAAGATAGGGGTTTGAGATTTATAAATTAGATAGCCTGGGTTTGCAAATCTCAAAAGGCTATGAGAGAGATAAGATAATAAGAAGAACAAGAGGATAACGGGTGAAGAGTTGGGACCGGACAGTAATAGAGATGATGTAACTATACCTTTTTAGGATTTCCGTCACTGAGATAAGCCACGAAGCGCAGGGTCACGTGGCGATAGAGCTATACTAGATATGGATTAGCGTGGTGAGTCCTGACTCAGCAATTGAGCGAGGCGATTCTCAGAGCATGTGGGGATAGCTATGCCTAATTAGGATTTCCGTCACCCACGCTAAACCCTCCTGAGTTTCCGTCACGCACTAGGCCTATCTAGGGCTAGAGCGTATCTAACTAGCAAATCATATTAATCCTTTGTAAAATAACAGCGGTATATATAAAAAAACGGTAAGAGGTATTATTTTTTAAATATTTTGAAGTAATTTAATCTGATTTTTAACCTTAATATATATAATATTTTACCCTTAACCCTATACTTAGGTTTATTCTATGATAAGCGCTAGCTAGGTGCAAGGTAGGTAGCAGGTAGGGGGGGGGGGGGGGGCCCTAAGCAAGCTATATGCCCCCTTTCCCCCCTACCCCTACGCTAGCACTAGCACTAGCACTACCCCTACATAAGTTTAAGGCTTATATTTATATATTTACTTTTATATCTCTTATAGCTATTTAGAAAATTAATATATAAGTATTTAAGCATTTTTAGGAGGTTTCACTTAAAGTAGAGTACCTAGCATAATTAATAAGTTTTCTCTCTTACCCTATTATATTAAGTAATATAAAGAAAAGATAAATAAAATAATAATAGAAGCTTAATAAAAAGTATTTAGCTATTTATTTCTAGCTATACTTTATATTCTATATAACGCTCTTACTCTCCTATTAATAGATATAAAATATAAAGCTATCTATATATATCTTATTATTACTTCTTCTTTAACTACTTTAAACACCTTTTAACTTATTTTACTTATAATAAGATATATACTAAAAATACTATTTATATTATATTAACTACTTTATAAGTTATAGCTTTAATAAAGCTTATTTAAGGTTTTTAAACTTAGATATAAATATTAATATTACCTATTAACTAATAGAAAGCTTCTTCTTTCTCTTTAAAAAAGTAATATATTTAGTA
The DNA here is from genome assembly GCA_027406125.1 of Colletotrichum tropicale. NCBI lineage: Eukaryota > Fungi > Ascomycota > Sordariomycetes > Glomerellales > Glomerellaceae > Colletotrichum > Colletotrichum tropicale. Next base: position 17,984 of record JANVYH010000003.1, read on the forward strand.
CTTACTACCTAGCTCTATTTACCTTATTATTTATATTCTAAAGCTCTTTTATTTATATTATTTAGTATATCTTTAGAATTTATTATAAATAGCTATTAAGTTAAGGATATATTTATAGATTAAATAGATTCTTATTCTTTTTTTTCTTTTTTATATTATACTACTCTTTAGTCTTATTATTTCTTTTTCTACTTTTCTAATCCTATATATATTTACTTATATTTATTAGTATATTAGTTTCTTTTATAAACTATATTCCTCTTATATAGCTATTACTTTTATTATAATATAGCTATTATAAAGTAATTAGCTCTATTTAGTAAGTTCTATATAGTCCTTTATCTTTAGTTATTTACTTAAAAAAGGATTTTTTATATTAGAGAAAAGTATAATAAGTCTTTTCTATCTATTATAGAGGTATATTAGTTAGTATTATTATTACTAATATATATTTAGAAAGATAGAAAACTTTATAAAGCTTCCTAAAGATATTAATTATAAAATCTATTTAGCCTACTAATAAACTTACTAGAGAAAGCCTTATAAGGCTTATAATAAGAAATATATCTAATATCTACTAAGTATATTAAAGACTAATTATAGAGAGAAAAAGCTTTTTAGAAGCTTTTAATTAGCTTAATAAGTCTTTCTATAAACTATTATATCTATAAAAACTAAAAAGCTTAATATAATATCTTAATAAACCTTAAGTTCCTTTAGCTTATTAGTATACTTTTTTTTACTACTTATAGAGAGATAAAAAAGCTTTATAAAGCTTCTTATTCTATATTATAATATAAGCTATTATAGATTATTATAAGAAGCTTTATAAAGCTTCTTAAGTTATATCATAAAGTAATTTCTACTAACTAGTAATATAAGAAGCTTTATAGTACTTCTTAAAAGATATTAATTTAGAAATCTTCTTAGCCTACTAATAAGCTTATTAGAGAAAGCTTTATAAAGCTTAAGATAAGAGGTATATCTAATATCTACTAAATATACTAATAACTAACTTATAGAGAGAAAAGGCTTTTTAGGCTTTTAGAGGCTTTTAACTAGCTTAATAAGTTATTCTATAGACTAATTAAGTTTATAAAAAATTAAAAGCTTAATATAGCTTCTTACTAAAGCTTAAGTTTTTTTAGCCTATTAGTATACTCTTCTTCTTCTTCTTCTTCTTCTTTCTCTCCCTCTCTTAGAAAGATAAAGAAGCCTTATAAGGCTTTTTATTCTATACTATAATATAAGCTATTTTTATTATTATAAGAAGCTTTATAAAGTATATTATAAAGGATAACTATAGACCTATATCTACTTATTAATAAACTTTTTATATAAAGATAGAGAAGCTTTATAAAGCTTATTAAGCTACTAATAACTAAGCTACTAGCTACTATATATAAGCTATACTACTTATTACTATTATACTATACTATAAAGTAGTTTCTAGTAACTATAAAGTATTTTCTATTAAATATTATAAGAAGCTTTATAAAGCTTTTTAAGGATACTCCTTATTATAAAGCTTATTAGCTTACTATTAATAACCTTATTAAAGATAAAAAGCCTTATAAAGCTTACTATTTTATATTATAATATAGGTTAAGTAATTATTATAATAAGCTTTATAAAGCTTCTTAAATATATTTACTATTAGGAAACCTTTCTAGTTTACTAATAAACTTACTAAAAATAAGAAACCTTATAAAACTTACTATTCTATATTATAATATAAGTTATTTAATTATTATAATAGTAAGCTTTATAAAGCTTCTCTATATTAAAACTAAATATATAGGTTTACTACTACTTAATAAGCTTATAGAAGTATAAAATAGCTACTCTATAAGTCTTTTTAGTTAATAAACTATATAAGTTACTTATTTAGCTTATAAATAGGCTTATAAATAGAAGAGAAGCTTTATAAAGCTTATTAACTAAGCGTAAATAACTTCTAACTAAATATAAGAAGTTAGTCTATTTATATAAGAAAAATATAAAAAGCTTTATAAAGCTTTCTACTTATATTAGTTAGGAGGGAGATAATAGATAAAATAGCTAGATAATAAAGAACTACTATATACTCTTACTTACCTACTTACCCTACTTACCTACTTAAACTAACCTACCTACCTTTACGTACGTCTATCTATCTATCTTAGCCCTAACCCCCCCTAACTAGTGCTGCTCGCGCGCGCTACTACTAATTATTTCTTTATCTTATCGTTATATAACTTATACTATAATTCTTCTATACTAAGTAAGTCCTTACTATTCCTATAATTCTATAGTATAAATATCCTATCCTAGCTGCTTAATATCTAAGTAGGTCGTTTAGCTATTATCCTTATTTATAGGTTATAACACTCTGAAGTTTTAGCTGTAACTATATCAATATATAACAACCCTAAGCCAGTAGACCAGCAGAAATACGCTAAGGCGGCCGGAATGTCTGAGGAGAAGGACATCCTCGCCGATCATGCGGAGGAAAATGCCTACATTGCGTACAATACTTACCAACGAGGAAGAGACATTCAGGGCCAGAACGTGATCTATTAGGTTTCAAACAAAGAGGCGCTTGATCCGCAACCTGCAAACAGCCGTCGAGTTCATCATGACAGATAAACGAATTACGGAGATTCTAGATCAGACCACTCAAGAGGACAAGAGGAAGAATGAACTTGCTTTGAAAAGGAAATGGCTGGAGGAGCATTTACGCATAATTCAAAAGTAAGCTCCGGCAGCAAGGGATTGGTTAAAGCTTACGTGGGGAAATGCGCAACGAAATCGCATACTGCCGCGTCTGACATAATAGGGTTAGTAGCTTACGCAACTTTTAAGTCCGATCAGAAGAGCCGTCAAGGCCTGCGTCAAGCCAATCCTATTCTAAAGCATGAAGACAGGGTTTCAAGGCCCGTGACACAGCTGCAATTGCGTTAGATGTCACCAGGCACATGTCGGGTCTTTAAGTAAAAACTGTCCGGCACGCCTGACACACTCTTTTAAGTCTTTGTTTAAACGTCACTTATTGCTCATAATTAAACATGCCCAGTGCGTTTGGATTTATATGCTTCGAAATGGATTCTTCTCACCCACAGCAATCATTTCTGTTCGCATTAATAAGTGCCTAAGCCATCATGCCTGAGACTATTAATGTATTGCAGAAAAGTCTTTCATGCTCCCAACATGTATCCCTTAGGATTGAAGACCTGTTCTCAGTGCGTGACAAGGTCGTCATCGTCACGGGCGGTGGTTCTGGTATTGGGAAGTGTATCGCGCGGGGATTTGCACTCAATGGGTCCCGCGTTTACATCGTTGGCCGACGCTTGGAGGTTCTGCAAGCTGCTGCCAATGAAATAGGTGGCGACATACACGTACTACAGGGAGACCTTGCGACTAAGGCCGGTTGCGAAAAAGTAGCGGAGCAGGTGAGGGCGCACGAATCTCACGTAAGTTGGAACTTGTTTCGTTCACACCCGCATCAGTTTGGTCCTGTGTCCTTCGCTGCTAACCTCATCCTCTCGTTCTAGGTTGACACCCTCGTAAACTGCGCTGGATTGATGACCCTCTGGAAGGTTTATGCCAAAGATTCAGGTAATGGTAAGCCTATGGAACCCTGACGACATCCACTCTTCACCCTCAGTCCAAGATAGTAGATAAAATGAAGATTTCTATGCGAGCTGCGCTGATTCCATCGCTGGATAGCCAACGAGGTAGAACGCATGCTAATCAATGGCATCGATGAGTAAGTGAATGCATTTTGGGGAATCAAGAATGTAGTGCGCTGATTGTACACATACAGTGAAGATTTTGATGCGGCAAATCACAGTAAGCTCCCATGGACAATTTAGGATACGTGCAGGGCTTATGTGACGATGGCTTCAGTTAATGTTCGCGGAGTCTACTTCATGTCGACATGTTTGGTTCCGTTGCTACGAAAAGCCGCTACTCCAAACGTCTTGATCATATCGTCTTTGGCCGCTTTGACAAACCAAACGTCTGTGACATCAGTCGCGTACGATCTCTCAAAGGCTGCTGGTACGTTTCCTCCGACTCCTGGGAGCCCCTTTCTCTTAGTACCCTCCGCCAATTGGAATTGGGTCTTACTTGCTGAAACAAAACATTTGGCACAGAAACGAAACTTGCCCTGTTGCTGTCATCCGGCCTTCGCCCGTAAGTGTGATTTCGCCTCCAGGCACCCCTACGAGTTTTGGAACCTCAACATCAATCTTTACCAAAATTCTTGACGCAGTATTAACTCATATCCTTATAGAATGAAGATTCGCGTGAACACAATTTGCCCCGGGATATTTCCTTCAGAGATGACGACCTTGGCATCTCACGAGAATAAATCGCCAACCCTCGCCGCGGATACAGACCAAGTCGGGTGGGGTCTGCATCCCGTCGCAGAGAAGACAACACTTCGATCAACTGTTGGACGCCCGGGCCGCCCCGAGGAGATGGTAGGGCCGGTTTTGATGCTAGCAAGCGCGGCTGGTGCATATATGAACGGTGCTCAGCTCGTTATCGATGGCGGACTTCTTGTCAATGCCTTGAGCTAACTATTGAGGCTGGAATCATGCGCACAAGTAAAAACGATTTTCTTAATTATCTACGTACAGGTTTCATTATCATTATCTTGGTAGAAATGCATTCTTTTCGGAATTGCTCGCTAGAATAAGAATCGGAGGTTTTCCTTTGTAGCACGCCAAATTACCCGATCAGGGTATGACGATTCCTAGCAGCGGGGCAGCATATCAGTGAAAGTTATCATTTTCCTTTTATTTAAATAAATTTCTGTCTTCCGTCCTTTGCCATGCGAGACAGCTTATGGGAATTACTCTTCAATACTCCCTCTCACGCATAACACTGACTGGTGTGTTTGTTTCACAAGTCAAAGAACTTTAGTGCACTATGGAAAACGTTTCGTGTCCCGTCCCCCAAAGAGGTGCTGTGCATTCCGCCTGGGCCACTATTTCAGCTCAATCACCAATACACCTACTTCATGTATTACCTCTTTGGCCGTACATGGCCTGCGTTACTGTTGTAGTTTGGCTGGTGGTGACGCGAATGAGTGCGGGTACAGCCAAGTGGGATTGGAAGTTTGACTGCCCTGAGGTCCCCAGAGACGGACCGAATCTTGGAACGACTCTAAGAAAAGGTCTTTTACAGGTGTGTCATTGTATCGTTGCGGCGTTTCTGTGTGGTGTCGTCGATAACACTCAGAAGTACCCCGACGAGCCGTTCAAGGTTATGACGGCAGATGGCTTCGTCGTCTTCTTGCCCGCCCGTCATATTCAGGAGCTTTGTATGCACCCCAGAACCGAGGTTTCCTTTGGCCACATGGTTTTGCAGTACTTCTCGTCATGGGCCACGGGCTTTGGTGTGAATAACGATACTTTTCTCCGAGGCACCAAGCTGGGGCTCCTATCCACCGGCTCCCGCTTCATTGTGCCCATGATAGATGAGACAACAGCGGCCTGCTCTCGATTATTTGATGGTCGCGATCGAGCGTACAGAGATCCCAATGAAAAGGAATGGACGTCCGTCAATGTCAGCTACGCCGCCGGGCAGCTCACAGCACAAATCATGGCTCGTGCATTTGTGGGCAAGTCTCTTTCTCGAGACCAATACTGGGTCGATGGTCAAGTATCCTACTTGGCCTACGTGTGGGCGGCGGCTCGGGGTATCCAACAATGGCCGAAGTGGGCGCAGCCGCTGGTATACCGCTTTGTCAAGGGCTACAGAGACTTACGGAACGAGGAGAGACGACTTGCAGACCGCCTGAGGACCGAGTTTGACGTGGCTAGATTAGGAAACGACCGCAGTGAAGCGGGCAAGATCCGGGAGCGGACCATGATCGACGACTTTCTGGCCGTGACAGACCCAAGCAAACAAGACAATATCGTGTTTCACATGACACTACAGTATCAGCTTATTTTTACCGCCATACATCCAACTTCAGAAACGGTTTGTTCTTCCTGTCTCGATTGCATGATGCCATGCTCTCTTACTAATCTGGTGCTGTGGTGGTTCAGTTGTGGCAGGTCCTTTACGACATTGCACTCTACCCCGAGTACCAGGAGATTCTAAGAAACGAACTAAAGGGGGTCGATCGAACAGACGAAAGAAGTTGGCTCTCACAGGTTCCAAAGATGGACAGTTTTATGAAGGAATCCCAGAGGCTCCACGCCGCTTCCCTCGGTAAGATTTACACGTCCTTCTAATAGGGAGAGAGAATCCTTCTCTAACTACCCTTCCGTCCTCAGTAACTTTGACCAGAAAGGTTCTGAAACCGATGACTACTTCGTCGGGGCTTCACTTCCCAGCCGGGTCTCAAATCTCATATATGACGGACGCCGTGAATCTCGACCCTAAGAGGTGGTCGGATCCTGAGAAGTTCGATGGTCTTAGATTTTACAACATGAAAATGGATGTTGAAACCGAATCTCAGCAGGTAACGCTGAGCTACTCATACTCAGGGTTGTAACATTTCCTTGCCTGTCCGCATCCTTCTCCAGGCCTTGATGGAAACAAATGGCTAACAGCGCTGTCTCTCACAATAGCCCGGGACAGTTGAACTTTGGCTACGGCGTGCAGGCCTGTTGCGGACGTCACTATGCAGGATGGCTCATCAAGATGATCCTCGCCGAGCTGGTTACCATGTTCGATCTGAAACTGGCGGAGGGTCCTGGGGAGGAGGAAGGCATGAGATGTTTTACCATCAGAAGCCAGAGGATTGGCAATCCAAAGGCCCAGATTTTAGCACGTAGACGACACACAGATGTGGATAGGCAAGGTTAGCTCTGGTGCCAATTGGCTATTGTAAAATCTGCACGTGTGTATTACGCCACAGATTACTGCTGGCCCCATGTAAATTCGGTGTGTAGCTGCCATTCGGGTGGTTTGCCGTTCGGGTGATTTGTCTAGAGGGGTCATGGTTCCAGTATGACGGCAACGAACACTAGGCTGTGTACATCTAAGGGGACAACAAAATCAAAATACGTTACTTTCTATCGTAGACCAGATTCATTCTCCGCGTGGCATACTCTCAGATACAATTTGGGTACTTCGAATCACCGTGAACAATGTCTACTACAACATCGACAGAGAAAAGAGATCAATGCTGCACACAGACGACTTGCGTCGACGAGTCCCCTATCTTACCAATAGGCAGGTCAGACGTCGACAACAATGACGCCAAGAGTCTTAAAGACATGAATATTTCGGAGATAAAACCCCCCAAAAAGGGAGGCAAGTGGGCGACAAAGACGGTGACGATTACCGCCTTAACTTTAGGTCTTTGCCTGGTATCCTTTGCGGCAGCGGTGGACAACACGATCCTCGGTATATCTCACTAGAACTATTGTGTAAAAAGCAATTGATATGTGAATCAACTTGTCTTTCAAACCCCCATGAGATGTCCAACAAAGATCCGATCTGACACTGAGACGCGTACACATAGGAACGGCCATACCGCGCATAACGGCAGAGTTCGACTCGCTTCAAGATGCCGGACTTTACCGTAGCGCATCTCTAGTCGCTTCGACGGCGCTTCAATTACCGTACGGCAAAGCATACGCCCAATTCAATGTCAAGTGGATCTATCTCGGTAGCCTGGTCGTCTTCGAAGGAGGGTCTGTCCTCTGTGCCGTTGCTCCCAACTCGGGGACCCTCATCGCTGGACGTGTTGTCTCGGGGGTGGGTGCGGCGGCGCTTTACTCAGGCGCCATCAACATGGTTGCGATGACGGTGAGCCCGCAGAGGGCCCCGGCACTTTTTGGTATCGTATCTGGTATGGTCGGTCTGGCATCTCTGGTCGGTCCGCCCTTAGGGGGTGCTTTCACCGACGCACCGAAACTGACTTGGCGATGGTGCTTCTGGATAAACGTGCCGCTCGGCGGCGTCGCCGCCATATTCATTTTGGCCGTGTTTCGACCTCCTCAACGACAGTCGTCGCTTCCGGCTCAAGCAGACACAGAAATGCAGACAGTTGGCGATGCACATGAAGGAGTTGAAGGCAAACGCCCACCAACAAGTGCCCCTCCTCGCTCATTAAACAACCGGGGCTTGACAGCAGCCTCAGCCGCAGTCCTCCCCATAATAAAACGAATACAGAAGATGGATCCGTTGGGGATCGCTCTCCTTGTCCCGGCCATGGTCAGCCTGCTTCTGGCCCTCCAATGGGGCGGGACAAAGTACAACTGGTCGGACGGGCGGGTCTGGGGCTGCCTGGTCTGTTCGGGCGTTCTCACAGCCGCCTTCGTCATCTCATTGCGGTTCAACGGCGATGACGCCATGATCCCTCCCCGTCTTCTCCGCGATCGTGCGGTCGTGGGCGGCATGCTGCTAATAACTTGGCTTTCGGCGGCCATGTTCACGCACGTCTTCTTCCTGCCATTCTACTTCCAAGTCGTCCGGGGCATGAGCGCCACGGCCTCGGGCCTTCGCACCCTCGCCTATGTTGGGGCTATGGCCTTGGCCGGGGTGGGCGCCGGCGGCGCCATGTCTTCCAAGAGCAGCGACGGCGGTGTCGGCTTGTCAGACCATAGGCCGTATGCCTGGGTCGGCGCCGGCCTCTTTGTGATCGGCGCGGGCTTGATGCACATGCTGACCGTCAGCTCGGGATTGGGCATGATCGTGGGCTTTCAGTTGCTGTCAGGTGCCGCGCTGGGTGTCGTCTGGCAGGTTCCCTATGTCGCCGTTCAGCGGTCAGAGAAAATCGGCAAGCGACCGGATGACCGTGCCATCGCAAACGCGCTCATTGCCTTCTCCAACTCCCTGGGTGCGGCGCTAGGCATCTCGATCGCGCAGACCATATTTGCGACAACACTCGCTCAAGGGCTTGCGGACCTCCCGGGGTTAGATCCTAGCCATGCGGATGCTCTGGCAAAGGCCGGCCAGGCTGCCGAACTGGGTTTCCTTTCCCCAGAGCTTCTTGCTGCTGTGTTGCAAATCTTTAACCACGCCATTACATCCACCTTTACTTTTGCCGCGACTTCTGCAGGAGTTGCCTTCTTATGTTGTTTTATATTCCCTTAGCGGTTTGCCTCTTGAATTGTATTTCGGTATTGTTGTAGAGACATGCTGAACGGTAGAAAACGGGCTTGGAAGGGATGCCACCCCACGACCCTCAATATAAGCAAGGCCTCGCCAATCAGACATTACAGTTGGCTATCTAGTAATGTGTATTATGGTTACCTATAACATTGACGTCTACAAACAGAAGCTGGAGACTTACACTCCACTGAAAATACCCTAGACTCTGACGCATAACCAAGGTCCATTTACCGCCGGACGAAGGCACAGCCTCAAGACTTGGTCTGGTTAGATGAAAGTCCCATGCAAACGCCGCTTCGTACGATTCCCTCGGACTAGATGTTGTGGTTTCTGGGTTGCCTAATACAGCAAAACCATCTGTGAGAGAACGCCCGTGACAAGCCATGGTCTGATTATGAAGGGTCAAGTCTCATAAACCCTTGGTTGTTGATTGCCAATAGATCATATAATTCTCCAAGTAAACATGTCATCGCTGTGAGTGGCCGTATTGGTGCATTAGCGCGCGATCATGCTCCCTACGAAATTCACTCGAATGCCCAGAGTTAACATTTGTTTGAATTTGGTTGTTCATGACGGGATCAGAATCAATTTTCATACCCTTCACCCCTAAGGTATCTATCAACAACGAATTACAACCCAAGAAACCAGGCAGCTCACCCCAAAGTCTCAACATGATCCTTGATCCCGCTTCTTCAAATGACAAATCAAGCCCCTCTGCCTCGGGAACCAACTACCTGTGACTTTCCAAGGGCGGTTGAGATCGACGAGTGAGATCTCATACCTGCGGATCAATGTTGCCACAATCTTGTAAACTTCTAGATGAGCGAGATTTCTCCCAATACAGACTCGCGACCCACCACCAAAGGTCAAGTCCGACGCGTTGTACAAACGCAGTCTTGTCTTATAGGCTGCGTCGCTCTCATCTTCATTCTGCAACCAGCGCTCTGGCCGATAGGTATCCGCATCGTCGCCCCAGATACTTTTGTTTCTACCAACAACGTAGGGATTTATACCAACAGCTACGTTCGCCGGAACGTGGGTGCCATCCGGAAGGTCCAGGCCGCCGTCAGGCACATACCGCTCGAGTAACATGCAGACCCCAGGGTGCATCCGCATGGCCTCGCGAATGACGGCTTCGAGGTCTGTAAAATTTTCATTAGCTTTGGCTCATGTATAAAGCTGTAAGCGGTTTACTGACATGGCAGCGCGCGTGCTGAGCTGTACGAAGCAACATCAGACAGCTCTCCTGAGAGAATCTCTTGTTCCAAGCGTCGGTAAACGAGGGGTTGATGAAGCGCGTGCCAAAAAATTGCTCGAATGGTGATCGCAGTTGTGTCAGCGCCGGCGAGCAAGTTGACGAGGAGGTACCCCATGATGATGCCATCGTTTACAAGTTCAGGATGGGCCTGCTTAGATTCAATGAAGTGCTGCAGGAAGTCGGGAACGTTGGGGTCGTAATTAGGATCTTTGCCTTGGAGGCGAGATACTAGGTGTTCGAGAGAAATGCGTGTAATGTTTGCTAGGTTCGGAGGGCCGATTCTCATAACAGGATTCTTGTCGAGAAGGAAGTCCAGAAACGGCATTTGCCCCACAGCAGCGAAGCTATTCACAAGTCAGTGTCTTAATTGTTGCCAAAACACATTCAACGCACTAGTCAAGAGCTTTGTCGGCAATGGAAATTGTGCCGTCATAGGGTTACGGGGTAGACGACCATGTTTACAACCTCGCTTTTGTATGCTGCCTTTACGTCCGAATATTGCCCATTCGTGCTGACCTGTGTTAAAGGCGTTTCTCGTATTCTACACCATATTCACAACCATATCGGCAACTTATGGCTTTGGTCAAAGTGTAGACGACATATCTGATCCCGACAGCATTGTTGATGTGATTCTGTTCGAAGCGATAGGACAAACGTTTGCTGTCGTCGGCATGGCTATCGCAAAGTGGTCGTTGGGCCTGTTTCTTCTCCGCTTAGTAAACAAAGTATGGCACAAGATTGCAATTTGGATATCGATGGGCCTTCTCATGGGTGCATCCATCTCAACCTGCTTCGTCTTCTGGTTGCAGTGTACACCACCGCGGTATTTATGGGATCGTCGGATTCCCGGAGGATACTGTCCGATTGACTCAACACCAGTTTCAATGCTCCTTTGTAGTAAGTCTTACCAGAGCAAACGTTCTTTCGGAGCGGCTTATTGACGATATTCAGTCCTATGCGTCGTCGTCGACTTCTTTTATGCCGTATTCCCGTGGAGCTTCATATGGGGTTTGCAGATGAACACACGCGAAAAGATTGTCATCTTGGCTAGTCTTAGCCTTGGAGTATTGTGAGAGAACCATTCCTGTAAGGCGCCTTGTCTAATCACGCTTTAGCGCCGACGCATGTGGAATCAAGCGAACGATCGAAGTGCCTGCACTTTCAAGTTCCGACTACCTGAGTAGATTCTCCTTACCACCTCCCCCCGCTATCGCGCTGCAGCAGCTACTAAAAGGGTGCAGAGGACACCGTGGGCCTTATTGTTTGGTCAGCTGCTGAGATAGCAGTCACAATGATCTGCATCGGCATCCCCGTCTGCCGGCCGCTTTACAAGCAGTACTTGGATTGATTGACCTCCTCAGGTACGTACCGGTCAATACCATGAACGCAGTCACGGCGGCTCATACGGTTTGAGAACTTTTGGTGGGACAAGTATGCGACCTGGACTGGGCAGGGACGAGGCGTCTGATGGGGTCGACTCCAGCACAAAGGCGGAACGAAAGACTGGGCTTGGCGGTCGTTTTTCGAGACCTTACTCCGTGGGCTCAAAGCCTGTGAGTGGGGACAATCAGAGTGATGAGGAGATCCTAGGCCCAGAAGTCCAACCAGGTTAAATGACCGCATAACACCCAAAAGACGGGAACACGGCTGTCAACGGGCGGCATCATTTCTCCCATGCAACACTCAAATCGATGCTCTCTCTCTTCCACAGCAAACATAAATTGATGTATTTTGGGGAGTCTGGCAAGCATTGCTCATCTTGTGCTCATGGTGGGGTCTTATCGCATGCCTGTTCTCTGGCCTTACCTCGGACTGTGGAACGCCGGAGAGCACAAGGGTCCATACGGAACCCTGGGGTGCGCCCCGACCCTAGAACATCAAGGATTCCGTCGCCCTAGTGCCGTCATATATCGCAAAAAGATGAGGGGGAAAATGGCGGGGAAGTAATTAGTGAATCCCCGATATGCCCTATTCGCTTGAGCAAGGAATGGGTTGGAGCACGCTTAGTCTACACGTTGTTACCTGCGCTACCTTGACTGCACTGCAAAGCATTTTCTAAAAATAGTTGATGATTTCACGATATTTTTAAATTGTTTCTACACATATCGAGGGCTTGTTACTGCGGAACTTGACAAAGGCTCACATTTGGTGTGTTACCTGTTTTGCTGTCTTTCTAAGTCTTCACGGTCGGCGACAACACTTCGCCTGTGAAAATTTGTTTGGGCCGCCAAAGTGCGGGGCCTCTCTCCAGCATTGCCTCCCGCCAGTAGGCTAGCACACCTGCCGCACGTGAGAGACTAGCCATGGCGACAATAATATCGGTCTCAAAGCCCATGGCAGTATACAGGAAGCACCCGTACAAGTCGGCGTTCGCTTTGAGGTTGCGGCTGGTAAAGTACTCGTCATCGTTTGCGACCCGGTCGATCTCCAATGCGACGGCCAGCATTGGATTTGACTCTACCTTATCCCTGTGCTGGTCGATCATCCGGTGGATGAGCTTTACGCGGGGGTCGACGGTTTTGTATATGCGATGCCCATATCCATAGAGACGTCGCTTGTTTGTTTTCACGGCCGTGACGAGACTGCACACCTCGTTGGGTGTTTTGATCTTTTCGAACGTTTTGTATGCCAGATCGATGGCGCCGCCGTGCAGTGGTCCATATCCGGAAACAATTGCTGAAATACAACATGACAAAGGGTCCGTTAAAGTCGAAGCCGCGTGCAAGAATGCGGCTGTTGAGTTGGTCATTTCGTGGTCGGCGTAGAGAATCCATAGCTTTTCTAAGCACCTCTGGATCCCCACGTCAGGCAGAGCACTGCTTCGTTCGTCTCGGAACCCCATCATGCGCACGACATTGGCAACGAAGGAGTCGCTAGGGTGAGCTGGCGTTAGGTCTTTGCCTCGTTTGTGACAATAAACGAGTGCAACGACGGTAGCCAGCACTGACATGCACCTAATAATGGCTGCGTCGACCTGGCCCGCACATCCTAAGTAAGCCGGCCTAGCAGAACCCATTATGCTGATGGCCCCTTCATCATGGCTTGCATAAGCCGCAATGCCAGCAATCATCATCGTGCTGGTTGACGAATCTCTGGAGAAAGAGGCAATGGTCCGAACCACATGTTCCGGCGGAACGCAGCTTGCTGCAAGCTTCCGTTGAAAATGCTCTTTCTCTGGTTTGTCGGGTAACTTCCCCCAGATAAGTAGGTAAATTACTTCCTCATAGTCATGGTTCTCAAAAAGATACTCAATGGAAAACTGGCGGTATTGGATGTAGTCCCGCTGACCATCGATGAAGGTGATGTTTGACTTGATGCAGGCCGTGTTGAGATAGCCAGGGTCAAAAACCCGCAAACCAGACTGGCTCTGATGAGAAGGGTCAACAATGCGCCCAATATCCACGGCATCGATAGCGTTCTGAGTGATGGGAATCAGATACTGGAGATCTGTGCGATTATCTCTCACCGTCAGCGTGCCAGATGATATGTCGGTGATGGGCGGCAAGAAACGTCCGGGAAGTTGTAATAAAGTCCATGGATACTTCCCGAGACGCGATAGGATGTGTAGTCCAGCAGTCACAACGCTGAGAGACTGTATGGCCACTTGACGGACACAGTGAAAAACCATTATGGTCATCACCTTGCCAATGTACCAAGCAAAATCCAAGTAACCAGAGATGTTCTTGCCCATTCTGAAGGCAATGCCCAGTATTTGCAAAAGGTACGACATCAAGCATATCGTGGGAGCTCTGGATGCCATGATCGTTCTTGTTCGATATCAATGAATGGTAAGAAAGAAAGCTGTACCTTAAACGGTTCCGGCATGCAATCCAGCGCACCTGTTGGTATAACCAATTTCTTCCGCCGACCCCCCAAGTCGCCTCTTGGTAATCAGCTTCGATAGTTGATTTATGAGTCCACTTTCTAAGAAATGATGCACGCAGACTCTGCGCAAGCAAGCACGAGAATGCATCATATCGCCACCGTTTTGGAAGAATGTATGTGGTTTTGCGTACGCCGTGGATCAAATACGTCGTACGATGCGTTGGCATGCACTCACACCTTCTCATTGTGGACTGGTCTGGCCAGACGGCCGCATGATAGATATACCTAAATGGCGCAAAACGAGACTCCGAGCTGGGTGCAGTACATAATTGTCAGACCATCTTGCACACGAGATTCCGAAAAAAAACAAATTTTGTTTAGGGGTGCAGTCCACTGGCCGATGCCTAAAGTCGTGATTGGAGCGCAAAACGTTGAGGCCGTGAGACTCCACGCATGTGCGTCTTGAAGTCGCCGCCCACCTTCACCACAGACCCTCCGAGATCAATGTTGATCAGGCGCAGCACTGTGATGTACGGAGAGGTTCTGACCTCTGATTACGCCAGGGTTGATGCCGTGATTCATTGGTATTCCTTCCGACGGCGATCAGCCGTCAATTACTCGTCAGTGCCGAAGCTACTATGACACGGTTATCGCAGATATGGAAACTCAGAGTCAGTACAAAAGCCAAAATTGGAAAATCAAACAATGACTAAGAGACTAAGGTTCGGGGCGCTCCTCGCATTACTGGGTGTATCCACCATGCACCCCTCGGGCCGTTTTGAAGATCCCATAAGCTGAATGAATCAATTGATTTCACCCGAACTGTATGTTACGGGGATATTCAAAAAGATTACGGGGTTTGAGATTTACACGACATTAATGATCACCTATTGGGCTTTGTGCAGTTATTTCTTGCATTGGACCTCCCGAATTCTACTCAATGTGATCCATCTCACGACACACATCGCCCATACCAAATATGAACACTTTACAAAACACCAACATTTCGGTACCGAATGATGCTGTTAGCAGCCAGATTTTGGGTGTGTTGCGGGATGAGGGGATTTGGTCAACTTCTGGGGCTGCAATGGCTGCCTTTCTAGCTGGTACTTTGGCCGCTTTATCGATTGTCAAGTTTCTATGGCGAATTGGCCGACGTCCAACAATGGATGTCCCGTTGGCTTCACCACCAGATGCTGCACTTTACGACTTTGGACGACTTTTATCGAAAGGCTACTTTGAAAACCCCCTAGGCCCTTACAAAATCGTCGGGCCAAAGTCAGACCTCGTTTTGCTGCCAGCATCCTACGCCAATGATCTGGCAGCGCAACCAAGCAAGAAGCTCAGCTTTGGAGCCGCGATTCATGACTTTTGGGTCTCAAGACACACAACATGGCGGTACTATCTAGACGACGACACAGGCCGGCAGACGCTGATGGGGAGCCTGAAACGAGACGGTGCGCACATTATCCCTGTGTTGGATGAAGAGATCAGCCTAGCAATGGACAACTGGGAAAAGCGGGGGTTCCAAGCAATCAACAATACTCTGGAAACACGGAAACAACTTCATGATGGGTGGACTTCAGTAGAAATCAACCCATCGTTTCGGCCTCTTGTCAATCAGGCATTCGGCCGTGTTCTGGTCGACACACCATTATGCCGGGATCCAGGCTGGCTTGACCATGCCAACGGCTTAGGCCTCAAAATGATGTTGGCGGCGCGTGATCTACGCACGATTCCTGATTGTTTGCGGCCTCTGGCGAAACAGTTTCTACCGACGTATCGTTCGCTCATGACAGCTAGAAGAGAGCTAGCATCTCGAATTGACCCTCTTGTCCAGAGACGATTAGCCTGCAGGAATATGCACGACGACCGGCACCATGATATGATTGGATATCAGTTGAATCACTCCGCCGGGTGGCGAGGGGTCGATGTTAACTTTCAGGCAGGTCAGATCTTCGACAATGTCTTTGCTGGTGATAGTACGTTTTCCCGTTCATCTAATATCCGATAAAGAGGTGACGAATATGCAAACTGATATGGTGTGCTGCTTCTAGATCAGATAGTCAACGCGGTAAGGCTAACGCAATTACCAAGAACGGGCCACGCAGTAATTGAGAGTGAGTACTGACCTTGTGCAAATTTGCAGTTGATGCAATGTATCTACGACCTTGCAACCTTCCCAGAATATCAAAAGTCGCTTCGTGAGGAAATACGAACGGTGCTCTCCAACGGCGCCACGTTGTCACTCCAGAATATAGGGATGCTACGCAAAGTAGACAGCTTCATGAAGGAGGTTCTTCGATTGAGCCCAGGAACCTTAGGTAAGTCAGAAGATTCAGCATGATTTGCAGAGACTTTCTGCCAATACGGATTCTATTCTGAGCTAATCACACCTGAACAATGCAGTGGTCATGGCTCGCAAGGCCCTAGTTGAAGTCAAGTTGTCAGATGGACTGACTATTCCCCGTGGAGTTACAGTGGCAATGCCTTCATATGCGCTCAACCAAGATCCCAACATCTACGGATCTGACGCGACTGAATTCAAACCCTTCCGGTTCTTAGATGTTCCAGACGTGCCGTCTTCATCGTTGGCATTTGAGTCCGTCTCGGGGCCAGGACTGGACTTCGGACGTGGCAAAGCTTCATGCCCCGGTCGGTACATTGCTTTGTGGACAATGAAGGTTATCCTGGCTCGTTTCATCCAGAGATATGAAGTCAGACTGCAGGACGGTGCGCAGCGCCCAGTCAACATTGAAGCTGGTGTGCACAAGATTGCAAATCTCGAAGGAAATATCTTGATTCGGCTGGCACCATGAGTATGCTTTTTCTTGCATGTGCAAAAGACTCCTGTTGTAGCAAGCTACCTGGTGCGTATGAGTCAAGTGCTTTGATATATTTGCAATATAATACATTAAAGCAATGTTGTTACACGCGCCAACTTGCAGATGGCTGTGGAAATCTGCTCAACTTGCGTTTCCTCCGCAGGAACCTTGTGTTCGTTGTTAAACTCAAACAATGTGACTGCATCATTCTCAAAACATCCAATCAACCGTCTGCTTTCTGCTTGCCATTGGTCGTTTGTTCCAACCACCGCTACGGTGGGCGTCGAGATGGAAGCTGCATGAGGAATCTTGGACACCTCTGAGAGCGGCAAAGGCATCCCGGTGCCGTTAATGAGGATGCCAAACTTGAAGTGTAACCATACTGGAGTTGCCATTTGCGCATTTTCCTGTGCGGCAAGAATCCCAGCGACCACGCCGGCTGAAGAAGAGAATCCGAGAATGCCGGCAAAAGTGTTTTTACCGCCGCCGTCGATGTTTGAATCAACATCGCCAAACTCGTACCGCAGGTCATCGATTGCGTCGATGACACCCCGGCCACGCTCGAGTCTTTCGTCAATATCGCAGCACTGGCTCTCATCGTCTTGTTCGTAGAAGTCTGGGCTCCAACGATAGAAAGGTCCACAGTCGTCGAAGAAGGGTGAAACACCGTATCCTGGTGCACATTCGAATGGACCGGTCACGTAGACCAAGTCGATGCCCTGAAGATCGAGTGCGCGGCGTAAATGACGTGTCTGTGCTGCGAAGATCGTGGCATTGGTACCGTCACCGTGGAGGCAGAGAATACGTATCCGGGATGGCATAGTGTATTTGTCGGCTGGTTTTCTTCCTCTTTCCGTGAGGTGGGCGTATCGTCATACGTAAATAGGGCCAATTTCTTATACCTATCTAATGGACATACTTTTATGTTCTGGTTGCGGCCAGTATTTAGTTCGCTTTCCTCGTTGTCTGAACTCCCATTGGGCTAACAATTCATAACATCGGGCTGAATCTAGAACGCACAGCCAGTGTAGTCTCGTGCGACACAACCGCCCGATGTGTATTAAAATGGCCCGATGGCTTATAATTTTAGTGTTGAATGGCAGTCATCCAACAATGTCGCCAAATGAAACAGCCGAAAAGCTCTATGTCATGCGAGAAGAGAACGCAGCCCCTAGACGTCCGAAAGCTCATTCCTAGCCGATCGCGTCACACAGCCGTTGCACAACCCACCTAAGAAAGCACTGCGAAACATAATGAATCATAGAAGGTTGATGGATTATCACTTCACTCACGGAAGACCTCAACCTAGACTACTCAAAACTACCCGAAGACCGTGAAACACTTCAGAGCAGACATGCAAACACTCATGCACCTCAAGCGCTCTACCGGGCAGAAAATTCAACATTCAGTGGAGAATCTACCAACAGAGTGACGTATTCCCGTGTTCTAATCATTCGGTCTCGAATAGCTGTTGGGCGGAAGTTGTGAACAATAGTGGCGATTGCTAGGCGTTGTGTTGCAAGGGTTAAGCTGAATTTGAGTCAGAAGAGTCAACGGAGATATAGTGCATCACCTGTTTTATCGTACTTTTGCCCTATGCACTGCCTAGTTCCTCTTGAGAACGGCTGAAGATGGGCTTCCATCTCGCCGGTGTTGCTTGTAGGTAGCCAACGCGATGGATCATATCGCTCAGGACTCGGAAAAACACTCTGGTTGTAGCATCCGTAATACGCGGAAGTGGCAACGACGGACTGTTTGTGATTTCGCAAGGTCAGCGATGCTCATCGTTGGGACTGCGCCTGTTCGCTTACCCCTGCCGGGAACCATGTGTCCTGATACATCCACCCACCCTTGGGCACAATTCGAGGCATGTGACCACGAATCGGACAAGAAATTCGCAAGCCTTCCTTCAATACCGCATTGAGGAGTGGTAGTTGGGCAAGACTTTCAAGTCGAGGACAGCCGTCAGACATCGTCATCACAGGTTTCAGTTCGTCCTGTAGTTCAGCCCAAAGATCAGCACGCCTGGCGAGATGATGAATTCCGACGGACAAAGCGGCAGCGGTGGTGTCGGCGCCTATTTGATCAGCATCGGGTCTGGTTAGCCTATGTTAATTTGGAAAATCTCAGTGAACTATCATAGATCCTGTTGATCTTTTGCCAAATGTTTTTTCATTCAAATCACATGGAAACCTCACCAGCTGCAAGGATGACAATGCCATCAGAAATGATCTGGCCATCTGAGGGCTTAAAACCCCGCTTTTGCTGCCATGCCTCTGATGCAAGGTTGCTGAAAACAGAGCCGTCGACGTCTGAGTCGGTTGCCTCAGTCCTTCTTCTCCTTGTGGCTTCTAGGGCCTGCTGGGCATACTTCATACGATCAGCATCACCATCGCTGAGACGTTGAGAATCATTGTCTAGACGCATGACGGCTCTGAAGTACATGAATCAAATGGAAAGCGATCCTTACTTGACCAAGCAGCTTATTTGGAACCAGTTTAGGTACCAGAGGCGCTATGTATGGTATGAGACGCCGTAAAAATGGAATGTGTTGAAACTTTGAGTCCATCACCGTTAGCAACCGGGGTCTCTCCGTGATCAAACAAGAAGCTCACGGAAATATTTTCTTACGAATATCACACTTTCTGCTGCCACATCGAAGACTTCAAACAAGTCTGAATGGAAGTTATTCAGGCTATTGGCACATTGACCAAACGTCCACTCCGTCACCACGTCCAGTGACAAACTGCGGAACATCTTTGTCAAGCATATCTCAGCGGTTTGGGGATGCTTGGGCTTCTCGTCGTTCGAATTGATCTGCCCCATGTTGCGATTTATTGCTTCAATCATGAGACAGCATTTCTCCCAAAGCATATTCTGCGCATTGACGCCTGTGATCCGGGCGTGAGAAAAGGCTGGAGCTACTAGGCGAAGATGTGCAGCGTGGACTTCGGGATCCAGTTCTGTGAAAATACTATACGCCTTGGAACTTTGGAATGCTTTGTAATGGTAGTGTGGCTTTAGCCACGGATTCGTCTGAGAATATATGATGTTGTTTGCTTTGACGTCGTCGATGGAGACCTCATTGGGCGAGATGCGGACAAGAGGGCCTGCATCATGTCAGACAAAACATTCTTTCATAGCTTGAAATGTCTGGGAAGCCGTGATCTCACCGAACTTTGCATGTAAGTCCCGGATATGGTGGTGTGGATTCCCAGAGTAATCCCAAGAGAACAGCCAAAGCCGGCTGAGCTTTGCGGCGAAGGGTCCTGGAATACCTTTGAGGGGATGGAGAAAGATGTTGTAGAAGCTTAGACATCCTGCGTACAAGGCTAGGCTCCCAAACAATAACAGCGCGAGAGTTTTCAGGGCGTGGGTAATCATAGTGATGAGATTGCTGTGTTGATCGTGTGTTGACCTGTGTTATCTCAGGTCCAGAACGATTACAACCCAATCATAGCCAGGAAAGCTGATTTCATAGTGATGTGACAGAGGTCTCGTTGATTCAGTTGCAATTGCCCATTCCCAGGTGCCTGTCACCCTTGGTGGGGGCGGGGGAAAGGTTCCGATTTCTGCGGTGGCTTATTGGCGTGCGTCGAAATGACCCGCGTCTTTCGAGTCCCCACCTCAAATGTGCACCGGGTGATAATCGCAACGCCTGTTTATTCAGCGACCACGTGCTTTCTTTGCCAACTACGAAAGGACCAGACGTATCATTATCTAGAATACTTGGGTTAGGCTCAATCTTATTATTTGTTAAGTTTGAGTGAATATCATCCTGAGAAAGATAATCCTAAGTGACAGTGTACCGCTCTTACTGTTCTTCATTACAACCATCCACCCTTTCAGTCAACATGTTTACTCCACATTCAATGAGTGGTACTAGCGAGCACGAAACCAACAAGATGCATGATGGCTCACAATTTCCTGTTCATGATATGAATGGAGACAAGCGCCAGGATAGCATTGCCATCGTCGGTATTGGATGTCGCTTGCCTGGGAATGTGTCGAGTCCCTCCCAGCTATGGGATTTGCTGAGCGAACCGGTTGATCTCTCGGCGCCTATTCCTCCATCCCGGTTCAGCGCGTCCGGATTCTACCACGAGGATGCCGCACATCATGGCACGACTAACACTCAACGCTCGTATTTCCTCGATGACCAGGATATCCAAACTTTCGATGCGGCATTCTTCAACATCGGACCCCGAGAAGCTGAGGCTATGGATCCCCAGGCATGTAACAACCTTGCTTCGGAGATGTATTCTTCACAGACTTTGAGGGTACTTGAGCTAATCTAAGCATAGCATCGCTTGTTGCTTGAAGTAGTCTATGAGGGTTTAGAAGACGCTGGAATACCCCTCCAAGCAACTTCAGGAAGTTCGACTGCTGCGTACGTAGGTCTTATGTCAACCGATTGGCAGGATTTGCAGCTTCGCGACATCGATGGTGCTCCACGTTATCTTGTGACTGGGGGAGCTCGAAGTATTGCGAGTAATCGCCTTTCTTACTTTTTCAACTGGCACGGCCCAAGCGAAACCATTGATACTGCCTGTTCCTCGTCACTCGTTGCTCTCCACCACGCGGTCCACGCGCTGCGGTCTGGCGAGGCGAGTATGGCTGTTGCGGCAGGAACAAATTTGTTGCTAGCTCCTGATATGTACGTCATGACGAGCAACTTAAACAGTAGGTCGGACTTACGCCTTTTGATCTTTGAATTTTTGATGGCCATTCTAATCATCAATTTGCAGTGCTTTCTCCGACTGGCAAATGCCAGATGTGGTCATCGGCGGCCGATGGGTACTCACGCGGAGAGGGTGTCGCCTGCGTTATCCTCAAGACAGTGCCACAAGCTTTGCATGACGGAGATCGCATTTATGCTGTTGTGCGTGAAACTGGCGTCAATCAGGATGGACGTACAACCGGAATCACAATGCCCAGTTCCACAGCGCAAACCGACTTAATACGAGAGACATATGCCAAAGCGGGGCTTGATCTGCGAAAAGCGGAAGATCGATGCCAATTCTTTGAAGCTCATGGAACGGGGACGCCAGCTGGTGACCCGATAGAAGCTCAAGCCATCTGGGACGCCTTCTTTACCCCCCCAACAAATCAATCCGCGCCCCCTGAGCAGCTCTACGTCGGTTCAGTGAAGACCGTTGTAGGCCACCTTGAAGGCTGTGCAGGACTCGCGGGGGTTATCAAGGCATGCCTTGGGCTTCACCAGGGGTTCATCCCGTCGAATCTCCACCTGGGAACACCGAATCCTAAGATTGCGCCGATGCTCGGCCCGGGTAAGCTCCTGGTGCCAACAGAACACTTACCGTGGCCAGAACCTGTAAAGTCTACAGATCCTGCCATACAGATTCCACGTCGTGCTTCTGTAAACTCTTTTGGGTTCGGCGGCACAAATGCACATGCAATTTTGGAGTCATTCGATGCGATTGCGTCAAAAGGCACTGTTCACAAAGCACCGAAGACCCCAAAACAAACACCAGTGAATATCGTCATTTCTGCTGCGAAAGAGCCCAGCCTTGCATCTCTTGTATCAAGGTATGCCGACTATCTTGAAGCTCATCCCGATGTGAACCTCGACAGCCTTGCTTGGACTACTCAGAAGCGCCGGACTCGCCTGGAATATGGGATATCGTTCACTGGCAGCTCGCGGTCGATTCTGGTGAAACAGATGCGTACGTCTGTCAAGGCATACCACGATGGGAGTCACATCGGGGTTTCTTCCACAACATGGAACTCTGGCTCTGACGGCCCGGAAATTCTGGGCGTGTTTACAGGCCAGGGTGCCCAATGGGCTACGATGGGGGCCAAGCTTCTCGATGCATGCCCTGCCTTCGCGCAATCTATTGCCCGACTGGAAAATGCATTATTAGACACCATGGCTGTTGAGGAAGAACTCTCTGGCAGCAGCAAATGGTCTCTCAGTACGGAGCTTCGAGCTCCAATCGGCGAATCTCGCATTGCTGAGGCTGAATTTGCGCAGCCTTTGTCTACTGCAGTACAGGTTGCACTGGTCGATACTCTACGATCCGCAGGCGTCAACTTCTCGGCTGTTATCGGCCACAGCTCGGGTGAGCTTGCAGCAGCCTACACTGTTGGTTGCATATCAGCAGCCGATGCTATTCGAATGGCGTATTACCGAGGACGTTTTTCCAAACTCGCTCGCAGTCCACATGATACTGATGGAGACCAAGGAGGGAAAGGCGGTATGCTTGCAGCTGGCATCTCATGGGATGATGCTCAAATTCTTTGCTCCGACAGCCAGCTTGGGTTCCGCGACCATGTCTGTGTGGCAGCCAACAACGCTCCGAGTAGTGTCACACTCAGTGGCGACTTACACAAGCTGAGAGAGATGCAGACCTTGCTCAGGGATCGCAATGTTCCAGTTCAGATGCTGAGGGTTGACAAAGCCTACCACTCACCTCACATGAGAGTTTCTGGTGATGCCTATCGTGAGGCACTCTCGAGATGTCGGCTTGATGGGCCGCAGCCAACGTCTAACAGACCAACTTGTGTCTGGATATCTAGCGTGCATACGGATTGGGAGCCGATCTCGAACGCCAACCTGCATAATCTTCCCCAGTCATTGAACTCGGCCCAGTACTGGGTGGAGAATATGCTAGCTCCGGTTCGTTTTCGGGACGCCCTGGAAAGGCTTGCAAAGTTGAAGAAAGTCCGGGCAGGTTTGGAGGTTGGCCCTCATCCAGCGCTTCGACGACAGGTAGTAGATACCTTGACCGTTTCCAATGGAGAGTTGGCCTATCGCGGAACTCTCGCCCGCGGCGTGGATGAACGGGATAGCTTGTCCAGCGTCTATGGCTTTCTGTGGGAGAGGGGAATCAATATCGACTTTGACGCGACGTCCGTCTCAAGCAACAAAAGCCAAGTTCCACTTGCTGGCTTGCCAACCATGGCATGGCTACATGATCGCGTTTATTGGCGCGAGTCGGCTCGCCTGTCACAGCTTCTCCGTCGGGAGCCGTCATCTCCACTCATTGGTCACTGTATTGATCAGGGGTTAAGGTATGACAGTTCGTACACCGGCGCTGTCCGGAAGTCCGCGGAATCCGTGAGATTGGGAGAGTGGCGATGGCGCCAGATAATTCGCGTCAATGAGATTCCGTGGCTTCGCGGGCACAAAGTGCAAGGTCAGATAGTATTCCCAGCCGCTGGGTACTGTGTTATGGCCATGGATGCCACCAGCGACCTTATCAAAATCTTGTGTCACGAATCATCGACGCAAACCAGCTCTGACCTGGAGCTGGATGTTATCGAGCTTCAAGATGTGGAATTCGGACGAGCTGTGATGCTTTCCGAAAAGAACACGGAGGGTATTGACATCCTGATACGGCTACACGACATTGTGCTGGATGGAATCAAGGATGCCAGTCAGACCAAATCTACTGTGCTGAAACACAGTTCAACCATACATGCTTCGTTCTCGGTTCAAGCCCAACTTCCCGCCGTTGGAGAGCCTGCTCGATTAAATGAGCCTTACGTTGCCTGCCACGGCCATCTCGTGGCAAATTTACGACTCCCGTCGTCATCTGTTTTCACCAGCGGCATGCCGCCGTATCATGACGACCCTGTCCATCTCCACACCATATCAACAACTTCGATATATGACTCGTATAAGGTTGTTGGTCTTGAGTATACTGCTCCATTCCAAGTGGATTCCTTGCGGCGATGCTTAGGTCGAGCGAAGTCGACTGTCCGGCACGCGAATGTCACGCTCACAAATGCCGGGCCTCATGATCAAAAAATTGGAGAAGCAATGGGGGAACATACACCGAAAACACAAGAGGCCAGCTCATGCTTCCCAGTGGCCGCCCTCGACAATGCATTTCAAACATCACTGGCGGCATTTGCTTCGCCCGGGGATGGAAGACTGTTGGCACCGTATCTTCCTCGAACTATCGGCCGATTACGGGTTCAACTCTCAGCGTACCATGCGTTCATGGACAATGAATCTGAATTTCTTTTCGATGCTACAATTAAAGGGCGCAGCATTCGTGAGGAGTTGACACGAGTGTCGGAAGGAAACACGCTCGCATCTTGGACTGCGACCGTTGAAGGTTTGGCTTTCGATCCCCCACCCGGCGTCGATCCACGGCCGGGCAATAATCAACATCGATATCGCATGATATTCCAGGTAGAGGATCTTCGGTGTGTCAACCTGGTCCCTTCACATGGTTCGTATCAGGAAGGCATCTTTTGCGAAGAAATATGGGCTCCTGACCCAGACCACGCCTTACGAGATTTTCAACTGGAGTCAGACACCCTTGGAGATCTTGAGGGCCTTGAAACTGTCGAAGAATTGGCACATTACTATATGTGCAATGTCTACGAAAGTTTCACTATGGCTGAGGCATTCGATGAGACGAGGACGCCCTGGTTCATCCGACGATTCTGGGAGTGGCTCCATCACCGTCTCGAAGGTCCTGGCGGCGGCCCCCATTCTAACTATGTCAACCCGTGGGCAAGTGATCCAGCGCGCCGCTCTTCCCTCATGCGCCGGGTTGACCGAATCAAACATCGCGTTGAAGTCCAAATACTCGAAGCAGTTGCCGCAAACATACTGAGAGTCATGCGGCAAGAAGATGGTCCGACAATTCTGGAAGTACTATTCCGAAATGACATGCTTGCACGTTTATACGTCGAGCCAGCTATGTACGCGCGGGCCAACCGGTATCTCGGTCGAGTGGCAAGTCTCATTGCCCATCGTTTTCCACGATGTGACATTCTCGAGGTATGTATGAATCAATCAAAACATTTCTAGCGGTCATACTGACGGAGACTCTCAGGTTGGAGCCGGAACTGGAGGTGCCACTCAGGCTATGTTTACGGGGCTTGGGGGCGCATACGGCTCATACACGTTTACCGATATATCCAGCGGTTTCTTTCCTCAAGTCAAGATCAAGTTCGCAGACGAGGTTCGCCGGATGATATTCAAAACTCTGGATATCGAGACGGACGTTGTGGATCAAGCATTGACGCCGGCCACGTATGACATAATCGTTGCCTCAAATGTTCTGCATGCTACAAGGGACATTGAAGCATCACTGAAGAATGTGCGGAAGCTCTTGAAGCCAGGTGGTTTTCTTCTGCTCCTTGAAGTCACATCAGTCGACAAAGTCCTCGTACCGTATCTAATGGGCGCGGTTCCGGGCTGGTGGTATTTTGAAGACCGGTGGCGAGAGGACACATTCAGCCCCTTGTTGACGACAGGAAAGTGGCACGAGGTACTCCAAGCCTCCGGTTTCCAGACTGGTATAGAGCACATATTCCGAGATATGGAACGCCCGGAAGACCATCTATCCAGTGTAATGGTGGCTCGAGCAACGGACGAAGACTGGATGGCATTCCGAGAGTGCGTTCCAACATCAACCACCGAATTCTCTGCGAATAGTCTTGTCATTGTCAAAGGCAAGGAAGAAAACGCCATCAGCCAAGGCATGGCTCTTGAGTTAAAGACAAGAATCCTCGGCGTGTGCGTTGATCGCGTTACAGTCACGATTGTAGACGGGCTACAAACGGCTGCTGCCAGCTCGCTACTTCCCAGCAGCATGGTCATCGTCCTCTCGGACATCGAGAGCCCGTTGCTAGGTAGCCCTACGTCCGCTGACTGGGAGGCCTTGAAAATTGTTTTCAGCGGCACCTCTCACGATATCTTCTGGGTTACCAGTGGGCGTGTGCATGGGCGGGATCCCAATCAAAACATGATTGTTGGGCTCGGCCGCTGCGCCAGATACGAGAACCCGGGTCTCAGGCTTCGCTTCATTGACGTGGATGACTGCACCTCTTCTGATGCAATCCAGCTTATCTCCAGAATTGTCTGGCAAGCGGGGTTCTTGTCGTCGAAGGATGCATCCGATGTCGACTCAAAAAATGTCACTTGGACGAACTCTGCAGAGTTTGAAATGGCAATCGAATGTGGTCGTCTGCTTCTGCCACGCCTGGTGCCGCTTGACATATCCAATCAGCGTTACCTTGTCCGTCGGGATGGGATCGTACATGATGAAGAGCCCAACAACTCGTGTCTCACAGTGCTAGGCGCAGGTGGAAACTTTCTCACATACCATCCAGATGCAGTTTCAAGCTCCCGCCCTGTTCCTGAGTCTGATGGTTCTCTGGCTCAATTGACACCGCCTTTATCCACAGAACGCGAATGCTTTCCAGCAGCCAGTTCAAGTTATCGTCTTTCTCTGACACATTCACGCTGTGTTCAGTTATATTCGACGGGAGATGATCAATTCTATGTCTCCCTAGGTCAACCTGACGTAACGGCACTCGGTGAACCAGAGAAATCCATCATCCTTACCCCTAGGCGTCCGAAAAAACACCTTCACAGCTCGGAATGTGCTTTGAAAATTCCTCTTCGATATGAAGGCCTTGAACCCTTCACACTAATCGACCAAGACGTCGTGTTTCTGACGGTTCTAAGAGACACCATCGCGGCACGCACGTTGTGCCGACTGGCGGTGGAGGCATTCCCTGCTTCAGCAGGGATAATGGTCGTCGAGCCCAATTACGCTTTCGAGGTTGCAATTTCAGAACTTGCTCAGGAACATAACATGAGGCTGTACGTGGTTACCGCACGGGAAACAATGGCAAGGGTACTACCCGGACGTTGTGGAATCGCCTCTTACATTCACCCGTGCGTTTCAACTCAACGACTGAGGTCCCTGCTCCGTAGAGAAACATCCGGTATCTATGTCGATTGGGTATCTATCCGAAACCCAGATGTCGCTTCCGGAATCAACTCAGATAAACCTCACTTTCTTCTTCCGAATGGATGGTTCGAAGTTTTAGAAGCACAACCCGTCGACGACAAGTTGCCCCGGCTGAAGTCAAAGCCTGAAATTGCTACAATGTTGACGGATATGAGTTCCGATCAACCATATTCCATCGTTGACCAGAGTATATCCTTGGCCTCTCGAATTGTACAACTTCATCTGCAGACTTCATCGGACGACATCTGTCAGTTGAAAGCGCCAAAGCGCGTGGCATTTTCCGACGCGACCATCGACATACTAGCCAAAGATCCGCAAATTTTGGACTGGTCACTGGCTGGAGGAGATGAAAGTCCTACGGGCCAACTCAGTAGTGCGCTTCTTCCCAACCCAGCATGTCTTTTCAGCCCCAAGAAAACGTACTTCTTTGCTGGAATCACAAGCGATCTAGGATTGTCGGTTGCGAAGTGGATGGTTCAGAACGGTGCGCGATCTGTGGCACTTGCAAGTCGAGCGCCCAATATTCCAAAAGTGTGGCTTGAAGAAATGAAGAGCCTGGGAGCAACCGACGTGCGTTCTTTCTCCATGGATGTCACCGACGCCAACTCAGTCAAAGACGTCTGTGATCGCATTCGAGACTCTATGTATCCTGTGGCTGGGGTCGTCTTCGGGGCCATGGTTCTCAACGACAATTTGTTAGAAAACATGTCGTTCCAGACACTTCAGGCAACAATGGCCCCAAAGGTCAGAGGAACTTACTTGGTTGAGCAGTACTACCACGACACCGACTTGGACTTTTTTATCTTCATGTCCAGCATGTCCGCGATCGTTGGAATCAGAGGCCAGTCCAACTACTGCGCTGGCAATATGTATGGACGCGCTGTTGTCGCCGATCGCCGCGCCAGAGGGTTAGCTGCATCGACTGTCGATCTCTCAACAGTTTTCGGCGTTGGCTATTTCGCTAATGCAGGAGCATCGAGCCTGCAGACAGTTCACGCGAACCTACGTGGATTCAACACACTAGCCATCGGAGAAGGAGATGTCTTGGATGCCTTCCATGAGGCCATTTTGAGAGGGCCACCAAACGCATCCGCTACTGGTGACGTGATTGTTGGTCTCGGGTCCGAAACTGCTGTCGCCATCGATCAGCCTCCTGTATCGGCAGCATGGCACAAAGATCCTAGGTTCGGGCATTTCACAGCCCGGGCGGGTCAGAAATTTGATGATCGGGCCGCGGGTGGGGCTGCGGGCGGCACCTCCGACATGGCCAAGAATGTACGCGAGAAATTATCGAAAACGACCACTGACGAGGAGCGACTGGCGACCTTGAGCAGCTGCTTCTCTGCGCAGATACAAGACACAATGCAGCTTTCAAGCTCGTCACTGCGCGCAGATGTACCCCTGATGGATCTTGGGATTGATTCACTGGTTGCCGTTGATCTAAGAGCGTGGTTCTCCAAGGAGTTGGAGGTGACTGTGCCTGTCTTGAGTATCTTGAACGGCGAGAGTGTCAGAGATCTCTGCAAAGTTGTTTTATCCCAGGTTTGAATAGTTCATTTGGTAGAGAACAGCTCGAAATTGCAAACACAAGCCTAAACAGTGTCACTTCAATGTTGGATGTGAAGGATGAGCGATGACGGGATTGATGAAGCCTTCGATAGGCCGTACCGTGTTAATCAAGTAGCGGCGTTTAGACTCATGTTACTCTGTGTCGCGCGTCAACGTTCATTCACAAACAGGTTTGCGTCGCTCGTTTGATTTTACCACAAACACCATCGTGTCATGAGGTGAACTGTTTTTGTTCCAGCTCAGATTGCGGATTTGAGAGACTCGATAGCATTAGCAACGCAAGCCCTGCACTCCCTAGCCGCATCAAACACATGCAAGTTTCTGCTTTCTGGACCACAGCCCTCGTCGCTAGCAAGCCTTACGTGCGATTTATCATCGATCAGAGGAACTCGAGTTGCTTAATATGCATGAATCTAATTGTTTTCTTGCCCAACGTCATTTTAACGGCCTATGAGTCACAGGCTTGAACCGTATCATTAGTGGTCGTTTCTCCCAAACACCGTAAATCTTCAAACTTTGCATCCAATCAATACTCTCTGACATCAGTTCCAAATCAAACTCCACAAGAATCTTAGCGAGCAGTGTACGAACTTCAGCATAGGCCAAATGTCTCCCTATGCAGTTCCGTGGTCCAGTGGAGAACGGCTTAAAAACGCCCTTTGCATCATGCTCGTACTTTGGTTCCTTGTTTTGGACATTCCACCTCTCTGGCCTGAATGATACAGATTCTGCGAAATGCTCCGGCCACCGATATGCCGCTAGTTGATTTACGAATACCTGCGTATTCCCTGGAACGAAGTTCCCGCAGATGAAATGACCTTCAGGCGGAGTGGCGCGTGGGAGTGTTGTTGGAACTGGGGGAAACAAACGAAGCGTTTCTTCGATAACGCCATGGAGGTAAGGGAGGTGACGATCAGTAGTGGTGGTCATTGCGATCCTTGCTGGATCGGCCCCAAATGCTTCTCGGACCTCTGCAGTGACAGTTTCAAGCGCATGCTTATTCTTGCAAAGTAGATACGTCGCACCGGATAATGTCATTGCTGTTGTTTCGGCACCCGCCATGAGGAGATTGGACGATGTCATGAGCATCTCATCATAGGTGATGCCCGTCGGGGTATTGAGATTGCGAATGACATGCTCCATGAAATCGCTGCGTGGTTCTTTTCGCTCCAGCCGACGGTTCAGCTTTTCGATGAGCATAAGTCGATGTTTGTTCTTCTTCAACGGCAGTTTATCAGAAGTCATGACGATGAGCAACAGCTTGTCAAGACGGAAGAAATCTCGCATGAACCCGAGAAGGAACATAGCTTTCACAATGTAATACAAATTCTCAATCCATTTCTGTCGTTAATAAGTAAGCATTCCACCAGAAACCGTGGAACTTGACTTACGTGAAGGTCGTGCGCATCATCGTTCATGCAGCCGATATCTTCGCCATACGTGAGATCTCCAACAATATCGAATGTGGTAAGTTGATACCACCTCATCATATTGATTGGCTCGTGGCTATCACTTGACCGCCGAATTCTTGCGACAAGCTTTTCGAAATATCCTCCTATGATATCCTCTTGGTCACGCAGAGCCTTGTCGGAGAATCCGTGTGAAAAGTTTCGCCTCAGCCGTCCATGAGCATTGTCATCCTTGACAAATACCAGCCCTTGGGCTCCGTTCGGAGGGCTTGTCGGCACGAATTCCTTGGCCTTTTTCAATTGTTTCCGCCCATCGTGTCGACCATGGATATCCTCCCAGGCTTTTTCATCAATGTAAGATACCGCAGACGGCCCCAGACGAACGACGGGGCCATACTTGGTATGTAAATCTGCGACCTTGAATGCAAACTCCCCACGCAAAGCGTAGAATGTCTGCACAAGACAAGTGGTTGCCCAGAGCTTCGGACCCGGGTAATGAGCCAGGGGGTGGAGAGTGATGCGGTAGATCCATACAAGGCACCAGTAGATAACAATGAGTAAGGCAACAATCTTCAGTGTTACCTGGTAGTCGATGTGGCCCAACTGAACGTGTCCAGTTTGCCTCAGAGCAGCTGAGATACTGCTAGGCATTGGTGTAGACATTAGCGTGTGTGGTTTTGCGTGGTGGCGGTCTTGATTGGGGTCCGGAACTAAAGTGAGTTGCGATGTTCGAATTGACATGCCAAAACCGTTATTGCTGGAGTTTCATGACAAAGGCTCCTTGAACCGTAACATATCCAATTAGTTGGACATAACTGTTACGTCCGCGCCATCTGGGTCGAAAGTCAAGGAGCACCGTCGGTCGTTTTTCGGATCAATAGCCTCGAAGCGAATTTTGTCACGACAATTACCCGATAGACCTCTGGTGAGCTCGGGTATTTGCGGTGTCACCGCGGCGGAAATTCGCCTGAACTTTACACCGTTTGCACTGTTTACCGACAAAATAATGCCGCGATGTAATACATGTATAAGCTACTACATCACATGTTTCAATGAGAATCAATTACCCGAAAGCGCCCGTGATGGACTCATCAAACAAACTCGTACAGGTAGATGTCTCGTGGGGGCTGTCTGAGCCTAATGTAATTATTGCAGGATCTTAAGTAAGATTCACCGTTTCCTTTCAAGCTGTAATCCACGCCTTGAAAGAAAGACTGGTCTCTAACCCGTCACAGCCACAGCCACAGCAATAGCCAGGGAAAAATACTCGTGATGCCTGCCCAGCCAGTCCCCGTCAGAATTCTCCTTATCGGTGCGTCCGGTTACATAGGTGGCTCAATTCTTTCTCACCTGAGGTCTGTATCAAACGCTGCCACCCTTCGGGTCTCTGCACTTGTGCGATCGCCTTCAGCTGTCGAAACCATTACAACTTCATATCCGGAAGTCCATACGCTACTCGGCGACCTGAGTAATGAGAAGCTTCTCTATGACGCTGCAACGGTGTCAGACATTATTATATACGCTGCACGAAACACCCAGGAGGGCGTCAAATCTCTTCTAGCCGGTCTTGCCGCGACAAAAGCTGGAGATGGACATGATGAGCAGCATGATGTGGGTCGGCGCCCAACCCTCTTCATCATGCTGAGTGCTATCATCTCTCTGGCAGATCCTAAGAATCTTCGACTTGGAGAGCCTCCCAATGGAAGATCAATGAGCGACGTCGCGGATCTCGACACAATTATGGCACTCCCTACTCACCATTGGCACGTGGCACAAGAACGAGCTTTTCTTCAACTTGTCGCCGCAGAGGGCAAAGGAGATATCACTGCAGTGATTATGGGTCTTCCGTTCGCCGTGGGAAATGGAACAGGGCCAGTGCGAACGAGGGGTTTCGTGCACAACTACGTTGATGCTGTCCTATGTCGTCAAGACAGATGTCCATTTATGATGGGAAATGGGCGCAACACTTGGAGCTGGGGATCTCCTCAAGACCTGGCGTCGGCTGTTTATTTCATTGTCGATCGATGGAAAAGAGATGAGTCGAGACAAAGCCTGGGTGGATACTTCTTCGTCGAGGCAGGGCAACTCGAGATGGGAGATTTAGCACGTCACGCGGGGGGCACTATTCAATCGGCTCAATCTGCTGTGAATGGGGCAGATAATGGAATTTCCAGAGGCATGGAGTGCGAGTCACTTCAATATCCCCAGTTTGCCGAGCTTATGCCTGAACTCCCGGGACTTTGGGGCGTTAGTGCGCAGTGTCGAGCTGATAGACTGAGGAATATGGGATGGGCACCAAATCACACGGAATGGAAACCACTAGTGGAAGACTGTGTCATAGCAAGACTACGCCGCTGAGGTATTCTAAATAGCAATCGACTATTCCGCAACTGAGCTGTTTACCACAGCACAACTAGTGATAGATGTCAATATATCACGAGGGGATGTCATGCCACTTGAAATGTATGAGATCTAGATGTCTTCTTTAAATGTCCGTCAAGGTACTCACTAGGTACGCTACCGGCTTGGTAATGTTCCAATAGACCCCTCAACGAACGAGCGCCCTGCAGTCATCCATGAAGAATACTTGCCTGCCGATCCAGAAAAGAAGTGAGAAGCAGAGGAGAAAGGAAACCTAACCAAAAAAAGGCACAATGACATACAGGCCAGCTTTCCTCCTTATGATCCCAGTGCATCATGGTTTACTAAGTCGCATGCTTTAAGAATCCTCATTGCAAGCTTTGCAATTGGAGTTGGTGCGAGGATCTCGAAAATAGAAAGATCGACATGGAATTCCCGGTTGATCCAATTCCTCATCTCCGTTGCCTTCAGAGAATCGACTGTGATAATTGTCAGCAGTGGTAAAGATCGCTAGTGGAGGGAGCTGGCGCCTCGGATGGAACTTACTCCCATAAGATCCCAAACTCTTCTCCTCGTCCACTCCTTCAACATCTAGCGTCATAGCTTGAGCAAGTTTTGCTTTCAAAAGGTCCTCTACCACAAGCCTACCCGAGCTCAAGTCCTGTGCCAAAGGAAGGGCCTCGTTGGCTCTTAGCAAGCTCGCTTTCGGGGCCAGATCACCTTCCCACCCCGCATCGTCTCCCCATGCAGCTCGATGGTCGAATTTACGATCCAAAGACCAATAGTTCAAAAGCTCTCTCGATCGCCTGATTCGGGACGATATGCCCACTACCAATTGTGGGGGAATCTGGAGCGGACAAGACGTCAACGCCGTATTCTGCTTATTAGATGCAGCAATGGCCATCTTGACGCTTGCTAGCACCTCAGCAGTGCTGACCACAACAGGAGCCAGGTGTCCAAAAACGCGTAGATATTCGTCGATGTTTTTGAAAGATGACATAGTTCCCGTTCCAAAGTGATTAGAGTCCGAAACAAGCCCTATATTGAGACTTACTGCAGCCATTCCATTGGCACGGCGGTGGTGAGCGAGGACGTCTTCAAATGTGTTTCCGGCGCAGTAGTTTCCCTGAGCGCTGTTCCCGATGACGCCCGAGACAGAAGAGAGCAAGATGAAGAAGTCCAGGTCCTCAACGTCATTTTCGGATGAAGAACTTCCTTCGGTCATAAAACGCTGAAGGTTGTGGAGATTCCAGCTTCCCTGGATTTTGGGAGCTGTAGCTTTCTGCCAGTTCTCCAATGTCATATTCGCAAACGTGCTGTCTGCGAGGACCATTGCAGACTGGATGATTCCTTTGAGGCGTGGTCTTGACTCTTCGCTGAATTTCGATCCCAGTCGTTTCATGTCCTCCATAGAGGTGATGTCGCATGCAACAACGTCGACATTGCAACCGTTTCTCTCCAGGTTCATCAGTGCAGCCAGTATGTCAGATGAATTCGCTTTTCCAGACCTGGAGAGAAGCATCAAATGTCTTGCCCCCAGTTCATAAAGCATGTTGGCCATGTGCAGCCCCAAAGACCCAAGCCCACCTGAAATAATATAGGTTGCGTTACTATCCAGCATCGTTGCATTGTCGAGTTTTCCAGGTGGTGATGCTTGCATCTTCCTGTGCATCAGAACCTCATCTGAATGTCCTAACGAGACGGCAATCTTGGCATCTTCTTGTTCTGTACCGTGTGTAGTAGACTCGAAAATCATTGCAAGGTCATTAGCGTTGCTGGTTGATGCTTGTCTCAATGCGTCGGGCAGCGTGAGGGTGCCGGTCTCAACCCAAGTCGAAACTCTAGAGATAGCCATTCTATACTCTTCTGAGGCAGAATGATCCCATAATTGGAGATCGAATTTGAAAATTTGAGAGCTTTTGGGGCATCGATTGTCTAGGCAGTCTTCCTGCTCTCTTGGGTCAAGTTTGATGAGACAACCATCGGAAGACAAGGTGCTTATCAACATGTCAAGGGTCTCCTTCGTTCTGGTGGTAGATACCACAGCCTTCACGCCATTCGCGAGAGACTGCAAGTACCTAATCGTAGCTCGGTTAAGGCAAGAAATCCGTGAAATAATGACGTCCTCCGGCCCATCTGAGTGAGCATCTTTGTCGACTTGCTCTGTGAGTCTTCCTCTTCCGATTATAAGTGCTTTTCTGGCACGAAGGTGATGTGCTACCATGGCGAAAGCCCGTTCAAGCGTCTGGCTTTCTCCCACGTCTATGACAACATAGTCACCCTGTGAGACGCTTCCTATCACCGAGAGAACGTGATATGCCGTGGAAATCGGTCCCAGCCAGTAAGCAGCAGCTGCGGGTGCCTTTGCAATAGACTTGGGCAGCTTTACCAGCTTTCTGACGTCATGCATCGATTCAGGCTGGATTGGTTGGGGGGTAGTGTTCAGCACCCAGTCACCAGTGCGATAGTCTGTTCGACTTGAATGAACTTCGTTCAAGCCGGTGATGACGCCCAGCGTGTGAAACGCCATGGGGACTTCAAAGCCATTCTCCATTTGCAGTCTGGGGCAGGTGCCAGGTTTGACAGTGAAATGGGACGCCCTGATTATTGCCGAGGTTCTTTTTTGCAAGCCCATCAATGGACTATTTTCTCTCGTATTCTCAGTGGCACGTTCCGGAAGAACCCAGTACCCTAGCCGAGACTCAGCAATCGTCTGCGACCAGAGATGTGGACTTTGAAGCCGCACTGATTCCAGGTGATTGAATGATCCCCGGAAGGTTGGAAGGAGAGGATTTCCATCCTGGCTCGATGTCTCCGATAAAACGTAGTTATCGGCTTCTGTGTATGCCATGATCCTAGGTATGAGGAGACAGCCACTCTGTTCGATGTACTCAGACTCGTAGATTTCGAAGTGGGTTTCCAGGCTGTAGGAGGTTTCTTCGCTCACTCTACTCAAACGTAACGTCTCTGAGATGACTTCCACTATGGCTTCTGGTGTGTCAGAACATGTGGCTTCTGACACATCCAAATGGACCAACACCAACTGTGGGTACTCTGCTCTGAGCGCTCTTAGCAGCCCCACGGTTGGCGAATAAAGAAGGCTTCTTTGTGAATACGGGCACAGGAGACCACCTGTTGTAAGCCAGAGAATGTGTGACGCCGAGTCTACCAATTGTTGGAAGTCTGCGAAGTCCTGATGACCCCAATCATAAACGAACGGCTGTCCCAGCTCTAACAACGAGATAATCATTTTGTCTTTGAACTGGTCGCGGAGTGCTATTGCTTGTCTTAGAGTTGCACGAGAGATGCGGAACCCCGTTGATGCCAGTCGGTTCAACAGCGGTGCTGTAATGTTGCATGCTGCCCTTGTGTTCCGGCTATAATCTTGCTCTAGAATGATGATATCGGTGTGTCGGAAGCCTTCTTTGACGACGTCATCAGCCTGAAGTGCTTGTTCTTGCAGTGCTTTGATGCGTGGACGAATGGAAACCGGCTCATCTCCAATACAACATATATCCACAGACGCCTCGGATATGCGAATGCCTTTGATTTTTGAGCGAGTCCCCACCCCCGACATGATCTGAGACATTGGAAGAACTGACTTCTCGTCGCCTCCGAGCAAGACAAACCAAGCACCAGCAGCACAACCCTTACTCAGGGTTTTGAAGAACCAGTCTGAACTTCTCTGTGGGTCGTCGTGTAGGTCTTCCTCCGCCAGCATGTTCTCGTCTAACAGGATAAGATCAAACTTCTCGGTCGTAGGGTTCTCTAGAGTTGATGAGCTGGAAACTCCGATGACTGCGCTCCATTTCTCTAGGGATGTGACCAAAGTGCAGCGATTGAGAGGATGTGTCCGTCTAGTTCCAGAATAATTGACTGCGGGTTGAAGAAGTCGTTCATGCAGCTCCGTGCTGCCAATGCATACGGCGTTGGCATTCGGTCGTTTGTGGTAAAATCGATCCAAGAAGAAGGAGCACCGATCCAACCTGGTTGTTTTCGACAATATCAAATCTTTCCACAGGTCGAAGTCCTGATCAATATCCTCTTTCCAGAGGAACTGGGCCGTGCGCTCAATTCTGTTTTCGCGAGCATCACTCTTGCTGCCCATGACAGCCTCGTATCCCGAACCGACCGGTAACTCGCGGAGTACGATGCCATCGATCATGACTGCAGGCTCCTCTAAAGTGCCGTCGGAGAACACCAGGCTCCCCATGATTTCTCGTGGTGCTAATTGACTTGCTTTCGCATCGCCGTCATACTCCGCGTCGGCCACACCGATCAGCTTTGAGTGGACACTTCTCGGCATTGATGACGCAATGAAGGCTCTCCGCAGCAATACGGGCACAGCAGCGTCTTTCATTCCCCCAGGACAAATGGCCTTGAGCGCGGCAAAGACCAACTGAAAGATGCCGTCAAGGGTTGCAGGGTGAATCAAATATTCACACTCATAGGCCCCAGGCATTGTAGACTGAGTGTCTGGAACCATAAGCTCGCCGTAGGCTTTACCAACCCTACAAGCTGTCGTTGCGGGCGTACAGCGGATCACATTGAGTCCTTGAAAAGTCGGGCCATACTTCAATCCAATCGCTGAGAGATTTGTATAAAAGTTTGCCGGATCAACAACGTCAATTGATGACCTCTGAACTTCCAGGAGCTGAGGACGTTTGACGCTGCGCCACTCCGCTTCTCTCGATGAAGTTTCGAAATCGTCTTCTTTCTGACGTAGGACATTCGTGTTTCTTATACCCACAACGGTGCCTCTCACAAGTCGTCGCCATTCCTCGGGGGAGCTTGAAGTAGCGTATATGGTGAAGTCATATTCCCACTCATCCATAGCATGTGGTTTCAAGGTCAATCTGATGCCTTGCCCACGATTTGTGCTCTCCGAAGCACTCTCATGATCCTCCAAAGTCAGGCCTGTCTCAAACTGTACATCCAAGAGCTCAACGCCGTATAACGGATAATTCTTCTTGCGAGCGAGAGTGCGAAGTGCTTCCATAGCAATTACCAAGTAGCCAGCAGCTGGAAATAGGACGGCACCCATGACTGCATGATCCCCAAGCCAAGGTAGCTCATCCTGGCGAAGAACATTTTGCCATGACGGTTCAAAAGGGTTCTGTGGTGCGGTAGGAACACCAAGGAGGTCTGCCCGAGGTACAGTTAACGCACCCAGAGCTGTGGAGTTTGGAGATGTCTTATGCCAGTAAGATCTTGAATGATTCCAGGGATAGGACGGCAATATTGGAAGCTCGTTCAGCTTCAGCTTGTCGTAACGGGAGGACAGGTTGTTGACCTTGTCCAAATCCACAGCTTGTCCCATGGCCCACAGCATTCCAGCCGCGGCTAGTGACGTATCCCTTGAGTCTTCCCCAGCCGAAAGTATTGACAAATATGAAAGACCCGTTGTAATCTTAGAATTGAAGGCAGCAGCCATTATTTGACCAACTGGCCCCGCAAGTGTTTTGGAAGGACCAATTTCGAGTACCGTGGTGTTGTGTATGCTTGGTGACAGACCATCTTGACCTTTATGCAATAAAAGATTGTGCAACGCCCCGGAAAAGCGCACGGATGAAGTCATATTTGTGTACCAGTAATTGGCATTGAGCTCTGCCGCATCCAATATCAGACTTTCCGTCACCGAAGAGAACATTGCCACGCTTAGAGGCCTGTGACGTAGCTTCAATGGGCCAAGAGCTTTCAAAAAGTCTTCGCCAACGATCTGCATGTCGGGAGAATGATATGCCACTCCGCCTGTTCGTAACAAGCGCGCAAAGTGGCCGGCGTCCTTCAGCTTTGCCTCAACTCGCGAGATCGATTGGGCGTCTCCGGAAAGAGTTACACCCTGCGGGCTGTTGATGCAGGCGACAGTGACAGTGTCTGTGAAATCGTGGCGTTGCAGGAACTCTCGACAGCTCTTCTCAGATAGACCCACCGCTAGCATTGCTCCTGGTCTCCCAAGGCGGCGGCTGACCTGGGTTGATAACAACCCGCGATAGTATGCAACACGCATAGCTTCCTCGTGAGACACGGCGCCGGCAGTATATGCGGCTACCATTTCACCGGAAGAATGACCAATAACTGCTGCAGCTGTGACTCCCCAGTACCAAAGAACATGTACAAGCCCAATTTGCACTGCTGTGCACATAGGTTGCGAGAACTCTGGGTCGCTTATGGTTTCCGCGTCGCCATTCTTTAACAGGTCGATCAAATCCCACCTGCATCCCAAGTTCGACAAGTACGTTTGGCTGGTTGCAATACTGTTTCTGAAGGTGGGGCACTCCCTGACGAGCTCTTTTGCCATTCCTGGGCGTTGTGCGCCTTGGCCAGTGAACAGAAAGACTAGCCGTCGGCTCCGTGACGACCTGATTTTGAGAGGCTGCGCTTTCTCCTTGTTCACTGACAGAAGCTTAGAGATCAGCTCCTCTTGACTCTTGGCAGTGACAAAACTCCGGAAAAGATGTGATGTCCGTCGAATGTTCAAGGTGTGCGCGAGTGATTCGAACTGGACAGGCTTCTTTTGACTCAAAAAATCTCCCAGAGATTGAGCAGTGCGCCCAAGACCCTGCCGATCGAATGACGATATCGCGAATAGAAGCTGCCTCATGTTTTCCGATGTGTCGAATGACTGATCGGGTGAATCTCGATTGCGATATCCGGCCTTTTCTGTGATATGTCTTCCCTTGATTCGCATCTCCTTTAAGTACGATCTTGCATCATCCAGTACAAGGTGGGCATTGGCGCCGCCAAAACCAAAGGAGTTGACGCTTGCTCGTCTGAGACCACTGCCGGGCCACGATTTTGTTGCCATTGGAAAGTTGATTAGATGCTTTTCGGCAGCTATCTCGGGATTGATTTGTTGCAGACCCGCGATTGGCGGTATAAGTCCAGCTTCGAGGCAAAGAACGGTTTTGATCAAGCCTGCCAAGCCAGCGCAGCCTTCAGTATGGCCAATGTTCGGCTTCACACTACCAACATCCAACCGCCCCATTCCAGAAGCCCGTCGAGCAGCACCGATGGTTGAACCTATTGCACGAATTTCGATAGGATCCTACCAGGCGAGCGTCAGTTAAGGGTATCCCTGATTCTTCCGCCCAAATGGGTACCAGAATGCATCATTTACATACCCCCTTTGGTGTGCCAGTTCCATGCGCTGGGAGAGTATCAGCAAATGTTCACAAGGTTTACAAGGTCGTTACGATTATTCTACCTTCAAAATAGGAGGTTTGAGCCATGTCCAGTCCTGATCTCTCGTATACTTCCCTGATCAGGTCGGCTTGGGCTTCTTCACTTGGGACAGTAATCCCAGGAGTCTTGCCGTCAGACTTAACTCCCGTGGCCCGTATCACGGCCCGAATGACATCGCCGTCAGCAATTGCAGTGGAAAGCCGCTTGACTACAACACCAGCCATGCCTTCTCCACGTCCATATCCGTTTGCTGAGGAGTCAAACGAGTGGCTGATTCCGTCTGGGCTAACCATGTGCATTGCAGAAAGTTGGGAAAAGAAAGTTGGGTTCAAAATAAGATTATGCCCCGTCACTAATGCCTAGAGACGTTTAGCGCTGGACCGTTATCTGCAGCTATGTTCGTAATGGGAAAAAGGAAATGCACCCACCTGATGGCATTCTCCCGTTTTAATGGACTGACAAGCCAAGTGCAACGCATACAATGTTGACGAGCATGCAGTGTCAATCGTGAGACTAGGTCCGCGTAAATCAAAAAACCACGATATGCGGTTTGATAGCATCGACCGTCCAGTGCCAGCTGCAGAGTTGGTCCCTAAGGAAGACGGGTCCCCTTCTGCCAACATCTGGTAGTCATTGGTCATCACGCCACTATATACTCCTGTAGTGCTTCGTGCCAACTTTTCCATCGGAATTCCGGCTGTAGAAGTTAGCCACAATTACCAAGATTATATCTACGTCATTCTAAGATGGCCTTCCCCAGGCTTGCATGGCGTGGGTGGCTGACCGTTTTCAAATGCCTCGTAGCCAATCTCAAGACCAAGACGCTGCATTGGATCCATGGATGCGGCCTCATCGGCCGAGATTGAGAAGAATGGAGCATCGAAACTTGAAATATCGTCAAGAAAATGACCTGAAGTCGTACAGATCTGCGGATATCTCTAGTGAGCGATCATTTCGAATAGTAAATAGGTGGTTTAGGGGGCAAAAGTCATCGCCAGCCTTTCTGGGGTTGCTGGGGCAAAGTCACACAATGACTTACCTGCCCCGTCCGCTGCCTAGATGGATGGTACCAGGCTTCTGCATTCCAACTTCTCTCTGGAATCTTTGTCCGTCCTGTACGACCTGACGTGACGAGATCCCAAAGTTGGGAAGGTGATTCGACTTTGGAAAAGCGGCACGCCATTCCAACCACTGCGACTGGCTCATCATGAATTATGCTCGGCGACCATGGAGCCAACGTGTTTTCAGGGAACGGACTCCGTCCAGCGCTGCTGTCCGTTCCCAGGCCACTGTCGGAGTCAGATCCAACGATCGGTGAAAGACATGCTAAGTTCATGGTGCCCTGCTTCGCAGATGGAGAGATTGTAGAGGCCATAATACCGTGCTGTCAAGCTCTGGTGTGCTGTACGGTTGTTGGTCTAACGATGTAACTGTTTCAAGCCAGTTCAGCTACTGAAATGTGAAGAGACTTCACCACTTCCAAAACGCTATATTTCTCTGGAAGAGGCTACATGATTAATTCAGTCGCCCAAGTTCTCCCATGGGTCGATGCTGCCAGGGATCCTAACGTGTTTCTGTCTTCCTTGTTTAACGTTATGTTCCGAGAAAATGGCGTATATTTCCCGCGCTGCTTCGTATCGGCGAATAAAATCCACGGCACTAACATCTCAGAGAAGTGGGGCAGGCAATTTTGCCCACCAAAAGATCTCTGCCGTTATTTTAATTTGTCAGCTTGGAAATCAGCTTCGGCCGGATGATCTAGGTTACTAATGGTCGGGTTTTTGTTCCTGGCACTCCTTCTATCCCAGGATGATTGTTCGGCGGGAAACGAGATGTTGATGTATTGAGGCGAGGTTTCAAACAGCTTTTCTGCTTCGGCCGGATGATCTAGGTTACTAATGGTCGGGTTTTTGTTTCTAGCACTTCTTCTATCCCAGGATGATTGTTCGGCGGGAAACGAGATGTTCATGTATTGAGGCGAGGTTTCAAACAGCTTTTCTGCTTCGGCTCGTCCGCGCGTGTGAAAGATGTTTTACTGCAGCAGATAGTAGGCCATAGCATCATCAGTAAACAACATGGTATTTGAGCTTCGATTCTTGATCAGTGAGCTTATTCACCTCGCCTCAATAAGCCTCCCTCGCTTATACTAGCAAGGCGTTCTATATTCATGGGCGTGTGATTTGGTGATCTACCTGAAGATGTAGAAGAAAGATGATCAAAGAAAGAAAACCGACGTCTGATGTTCGTTCGGGATACATGCAATTACTAGACTATGATTTGAATTAAATATCACACAAACGACGATATACGCCAGATTTGGTCGATTGGTGGAGCAGGCTCCAGCTTGTACGTATGACAGCCCGCCTTGATTGCAGCCCATGTGACACCATGCATTCGAAGGATTCATCCTTACTGCATATCCCATGCACGCTTGCTAAACTGAATTTTGTTGGATACTGCCGTCACGTCTAGGTTGTCAGACATCCAAACTGTCAATCTATTAAGCGGTTCACTGACACAAATCTTTCGAAACTACGGACTACTCCTCTTCGTTTTCCCCTCTTCATTTTGCACCTTTCATGGGCAGCACAGACTCTAATCATTGCTCTGTTCCGAACATCGGCAGATCGGATTTTAAGGCCGCATTGCCCCGATCACAAAGTTCGTCCGGTCGGGTCATGGTCGATCGCCTGGCAAGCATACGCCGAATGAACCTGGATTCCTCGGTGATTTCGGTACTTTCTTGTGATCCGATTGAACTGATGGTCTTTCCATCACCAAACCTTATCAGTATTATCCGTTGCAATGTCTCTTGGCGCTCTTTAAGCGCGATGGTTTGAACTTTCGTACACCAGTCAACTAGAGGCTGCCTACACAGTGTTGTTCCCGCCGGCTGCCACACGACGCCAGAAACCTCCTATGCGGAGTAGAGCCAATTACGATACGGAAAGGCACTGGATGCGTTTTACCCCATTTTTCAAAATTCACTTTCTCTTGATTTGGGGTAAAGTTGGAGTCATAACCGAGTCGTATCTTTTGGCGTCATGTGGCAGCCGATGAGATACCGCAGACTCGCGTTCGATTCGCAGAAAACCTTCCTCGTAAACCCCCCAGCACGATCAACTGATTGGACCAAAAATCATAGACCGGGATGGAGCAGAGGAGACACCCACAGCTGCATGGACCCTGACCTATAAGGTCCCTGTTGCAGCTTTGTGCATCTAACGAGAGTCTACGAACAGGATAGGCAGGGTTGTTGTGGCCGGATGCTGCCTCCGCTGCAGGGTCGCAAATGTTGCACTCACCGAATGCCTGGCTCAGGGTCCACCATGCGGGCGGGGTGCTGCCCTCGTTGCGTTCTCCGTGAGCCTATCGTGCCGCGCAAGGAGGTCACTTCTCGGCCCACTCTTCCGTTCTGAACTGCTTGTTGAACCTTCTCGTTAAGCACATGATGAAAGACTGACGGACAATATCAAGTCCCCAGTGTAGCTTGACTCCTGAAGGAATTCTTCGTGTTGTGAATATCATGAAGAGTCTTGATCCAAAGTTGCAGCTTAGTTCTTCGCTAATGTAATTCAACTATGGCATAGGGTATTCTAGCAAGTTTGCCAAAGCTCTAGCATGCCAAAGAGAAACTCGATCTTGGAGTAAATATCTCCTGCTAGGCTTCTCACAGCCTTGTCGAGCGGGGATCGGGCATCGTAGTCCGTATCTTTCAGCGTGTTCCTCACGCGGTCCCTGATTCCTTCATGATGAAAGACCTCCTCTAAGAGTAGCGACAGACGATTGAGTCTGGCCTTCAGAAGCTCTCGAATGCATATTTTCCAGAGCTCTCCCTCCAGTTGGAAAGACCCCAGGCTCAACGGAAGTGTGTCGTGCAGATCACCAAATCCTCCAACAGTGCCCTTTCCACTCGACCGTCCCGACACCCCGTCAGCTCTGAGTTCTTCAATGCCGGATGCTGTCCCTTGTTTTCCTGGCAGGACTAAGGACTGGGTGC
Organism: Colletotrichum tropicale; assembly: GCA_027406125.1. Taxonomy (NCBI): domain Eukaryota; kingdom Fungi; phylum Ascomycota; class Sordariomycetes; order Glomerellales; family Glomerellaceae; genus Colletotrichum; species Colletotrichum tropicale. The sequence goes on from JANVYH010000003.1 coordinate 62,224, forward strand.
TTGAAACTGATGCCGGCGTTGAAAGACCAGGTAGGCCCGTCTCCAACGTCTCTTTCAGCACATCGACTAGCCAGTCGACGTGGAGGCAAAGTGTAAGCAATGCCCTCGGTGCGTTTCCACACACCCCGCATGAACGAACGGTTACAACTGTCTGGTATACGGCGTCGTCAAGAAAGACTAGTAAGTCGAGTGGCAATTGCCGAAGACGATTGTAGCCGTAGCGACGGTGTCCAGCCTGTCTTTGGGGAGACAATCGCGGGTGTATGGCCAGAAGTTGGAGCCTGCCAATGAGTGTTGGGCAAGAGCACTTTTTGTCTGGTCCAGATGGACGAGACAATGCTGGCGCAATAGAGCCAATAACCCGCTGCAGCTTCGATGTGCCTGACATAATCTGGTTCCATATGTGTTCAAGGTCACCAATGACTGGGGTTTCCGACATCACGTCGTCCTTCCATATCCCTTGCTGTGTCGAAGGTGATTGTGACTGAGGTGCAAGACATTCATTACTGGATATGAAATCGATGTCGATGTCGAAGTCGGGGTCCATGACGTCGTCAAATCCGAGGTCCATCATTTTCAAGTCTTCGTCTTGGAAACGGGTCGTGCCTGCCGGTGCAGAGCTTGGCGTTATCACTCGAAGATCAAAGGCATCAAAGTCTAGGTCTTCCTCTTGTATGTAATCGCCATGTATTCCCGTCGGCTTAGTATTTTGAAAGTTGCAGCTTACTGAAGTCATAGCTGCCATGGAATCGTCCGATATTGGTGTCAGGAGATGTTGAATTCCGCTTGGAGAATCTTCATCACCGTGCGACGAAAGCCATGGATCTAGAAATAGGGTTGTCTGTACCGATATACAGTCGTTTTCGTTACTCTCATGGGTTGATTCCTGGGATCGGATGTCATCTGAGCACACGGTCTTAAGATTGTCTTTCGACCGCCCCTTAGAATGACCAGAAGGCCCTTGGGTAGTATTCGTAAGGTCTTTGGTGGTTGGAAACTCATTGATCGTGGCACGGCGGTGACTCCTACTTGCTTTATTTCTTGCGGTGCAATGAGATTGGGCTTGGCCCGGCTGTGATGCCGGTAGACGGGGAGGCCGTCCCACACGTCCTATGCGACTGTAGACACAGGACTCGTCCCGGTCGGAACACCGACCGCAGGATGGCTTGCCTCCGTCGCATCTAAGCTTGGATCGAGTACAAGAGTCGCACGAGGCTCTGAACCTTGGCAGTCTTTCGCTGCAGGTGCTGTTGTCCGCGTCGCGATTGTTGCCCTTGCAGCTACTGAGCGTTGTCTCTGGTTGTTGTTCCATGAGTGATTTCGAATGTCTAGCGTGAGTAACAATTCAGAATGTGCTGGAGGACTCATGTCTGTAGATTTATTTTCCAGCAGTCTCAGCAGCTCTTATGAAAACATCCTCCAGGCCAGAATACGATTACAAAAAGTATCCAAAATGCCGATGCCGAAGAGGGATGACAGGTTATACAGGAACAGGGGGGCGAAACCGCAGCCAGTAACTCTACTTTTGGTGGTTCGCTCGTCGAATCGTTCGCCAATCCAGCAGCCCTGGCGTAGGTGCAGTCGATGAAAAGTTGCCGTCTAGACTTCCTTGAGGCTGCATGGCAGGTAGCGGCCGGGGAAACATTTAGATTAGAGCTTGCATTTCCGCGACTAATGCGCTGCGTTGAGAATGGCGTTGTCCTCAACATATGGGCTTTCTCAAAACCCTATTGTTCTATCCGAGGCAATTTCTCCGCCACGCGTCGACCTCCTCTTAAGCTTTGGCGCAATCTCTCCTAGCGAGACATCGACTGAACGCTTGCTGTAACTTTACGGAGAAAGGGGGGAAAGGGTGAATTCATGACTCGCCCTACCGATTTCTTGATGATGAAACGCCTCTTCCGAAGACCCAAGGATTGATTTCTTCATTTGGCTGGGATTCCTTCCCAAAGCCGTTCAACATCTTGTATATGTCTGCGGACTGCTCCGCAACTCCTCAGGTTGATTCAGTTGGCAAGCCTCTGGCAGAACACTCACATCAAGTGGCCATCATGGGTACGAAAGACTCCAGCTGCTCTTGTCGTTTTGATCAGGCCATGGGCGCCTTGAATATTGCGTTCTACCGACCCCGGAACGAGGGCTTTCTCTCCCTTGAACAAATAATCAGTTTGGACTGGAATATCTCATGTCTCATACAACAAACACGCGACTGCTCGCGCTGCTACGACGACTTGGCTGTAATGGCCACAATACACTCTACTTTTGAAACAATCCTGCTACTTTTGGAGGCAGCTCAAACAGCATATGCACATCGTGCAGATCGAGAGGGGAAACAGACGCCCCCTGAGATCATGAACGAACTACTGGATAGAAGATCGGATGGCAGAATCAAGGATGCTAGGAGTTCGCAATTTGTTCTCGGACGCGTTGCCCTAGGCGAAGACGACAGCAACATGATAGCACGTCGCCTGGTCACGACCGCAATTTCGCGAAAAGCCGGGGTAATCCGAGATCTGAGAGAGAGAATCAACAACTGTACAGGCGACCCGAGAGAATCGTCGCAGTCGGATGGTAGAGATTACACGCTGTCTCGGCAGGCAAGGGACATGTATGATGAGCTTGATGGTAAGATGGCTTCGACCTCTGCTCGTGTTTGCTCTGCTGTCGCCAGAGCTAGCATGTATCAGTAAAATAAAGTCTTCGAAAGCGATACTGCACGTTCAATGACACATCTGAAACAACATATCAAAAAGAACAAAAGGCAGTCTGTTGTATTGCACTAGGTCAAGATTCACGGCACTCAAGTTCCGCGTTAAGGACCCTTTGGAAGCCGATGACATGCTCTCTGGACAACGCTGTATAATGCCCGCCAGAAATGAAGTGGAAAGCCGCTCGGTGACTCAAATCTTCCCAGCCCTTGACTCTCATGTGCCATTCTTCTTGTGATATGCCCCATTCAGGCAGCGGACAGGCCCAAAATGAGGTGTAAGATTCAATTTTACCTTCCGGGGTATATCCATCTGCCATGTGAGCCGTGCCAGAGAACACACGGTACCATGCCTCAAGCCTCCCACGCGTTATGCCCGCAGTCTGGAGTCGGGTCCGAAACCGGCGCATGACGAATTTGGGAAATGTTGCAGGGTCGGCATCGTGAAGTTCTTGCTTCAAACTAGCTTGTTCGGCAGCAGTGATCAGACGCCGCGTAGCGAGTAAGTCGATAATGAAAAATCGGAGTGCGGCAAAGCTCATCTGGGTGATGTACGGCGCGTTGTCAATGCCTCCAGTGAATTCAACAACTTCTCCCTGGTGTTCAAGCTCCTTGGCCACCTCGTACGCCACATTGCCTCCAAAACACATTCCTAACAGCGCATATGGTCCTCGGCGTTTTACTCGGCGTATTTCCAGCACGTATGAACTTACCATTTCGTCAATGCTCTCGAATGCCGTTTCGCCCGGTTGAAGCCCACGAAGCCGGAGGCCATATACGGGGCGGTTGGGCAAATAGCGGATTAGCTCAATCCAGCAATTCAATTCGCCCCCTCCAGGCGGGAAAAGAAATAACGGCGTCTTTGAGCCCTCGGTCGCGAACGGTAATAGTAGCCCGCGGTTGCTTTGTATCGATGTTTTCATGATTTCGACCTCGACAGCACGTACCGTCTTGGCTGATATCAGCGCCGTTACTGGTATTGGCGATGGCAAAGACAGTCGTTTCTCCAAGGCTGCCTTAAAAATAAGCAGGCCTGCGCTGTCCAGCCCACTATTGGTAAGGACCTCTGCAAGATCTGTGTCTGGCAAAACTTCCGCTTCAGGTACAAAGGAGCCAGCTTCCCTTAATGAGTTAATGATGGCATATTGCGTCTTGCTGATTTTGACCGGAACATGTTCGCCAGCATTAGCATCCGCGCGTCCCTCATGGGTGCGTTTCCGTTGGGCGAAGCTGTTCAATGGTTGTACCTCAACTCCGCGACGTGTCATGATGAAATACAGAATTTGGAAGTGGTTTTGGAAGTTACTAGGCGAAGATTTCTCATGGAAGATTGTTTATGGAACCAGCGAGCTTCTAATAAGATCTGGGTTAAGATTTGTTGTCAGTCACACTTTGACCAATTTCGTTGAAGTAAAACCACGTTCGCGTTGACTGTGCACACGGTTTGGTGACTTTCGGATGGTTTCCCCTTCCCACATATACACCGGGCCTTTTTTTTTTTTCTTTTTTTTTTGGCACAGAACACAAACCGTTGGCTTCGAGAAGGTGTAGATGTGATACATCATCCTGGCTCGGTCTCAGCGTCTAAAATCTGCGATTGATCTTGTCACTCGATGAGAAATATACCTAACATATTGATTTCTGCGATTTGCTATTCCCAAGCACGTTCACCCACGCCTTTACCGTTTTGATGGCAACCGTTTCTCCCCCTCATTCGGCTGTAAGCTTCGTAGTCTCGATCCCATGGATGGAGCTTGAACTGAATGTCCTCACGACTCTGGGGGGTCTTTCTTCGACGTTGATGAATATTTCGTGCAATGACTACATTTTTTGGGATTTTGGTCTGGATCATGCTCCGATGTAGAGGCGATATCGATCATGGAAGCTGTGTCTTTGACTGTCCAAGAGTTTTGCACGAGACCTGGCAGCGATGCCTCCTTTGATCACCAGGTGCAGAAATTCATCTCATCACGATATCAAATTCAAGAGATACTGTTAATGTTGAACCCAACATATGGCACTGTCCAGCAACACTTGACGCCTGAGGAGGATCTTTCAAATTGCAGAGCGCGGAGGCTCGTGAGGCGGAAAGGGTTAGTGGATGTACGAGTATAACTGGTTAGTAGTTTGTCGTGGAAGCCATCGCATTGATGATTGACGCCCTGTCCCTGAATCAGGTCAGAACAACTTTAGCCACGGAATTCACGATGGCTCCGGTCGCCAGATTGCATCCTGCTACTCAAAACAGTGCTCGCGGAGATCATCAACAACGGGTCTTAAAAGTTTCGTCCTTAGAAGCCAGTGACTTAGTAACTCCAACGCAGAAATTTTAGTGCATAGCAGTACACCAGAGATTACATGAAAAAGTCATAAGCAGACTACTTGGTGGTGAGTGAACCACAAATCTGGATCTCCTCACAGTGAATGACATTCACATGACCCCTGTGCTCACCATCTGACCCTTCAGCGTATTTCGCAAGGGCAGATGGCTCAGATGCTCCAGGTAGTGTAGTTGAATCCCGAAGAGATATTGTAGTCGGGTAATTAAGACAAGGCCTAGGTAGTCTATATCGCCGCATGAAAATGTTCCGAGGGCCCGTAGGCAGAGCTTACGGCCCAAGCTTAAACTCAATACCGCTGAAACAGTAAATCCGCGTAACGGTGGCAATTCTGGCTCTGACTGACTTCTACACGCCTTTTCGTAAGCAAACGGCTTACCACAAAAGATTTGGTCTTAGCCGCTTGATACACCGGGGGCCCCTTGACCACAGCGTCTGCTGTCCACCGTCTGATCGCCAAAGCTTACTAGGTAACAAAGGACGTTACCAGCAGCATAGAGAAGATTGACCAAGAACACGATGCCGGTGATATCAGAAAAGCCATGCATGTTTCACAAAACCAGCGATGGATATAAAGCTCCAACGTTCGGCTATCGTCGTGGTGCTAAGCAACGGTCTCTGCTTGGTCTTGTCGCTCTGCTTGGTCTTGTTCGCGGCCGCAATGGACAATACCATCCTTGTTCCGTAGTCAACATTGCAAAGCCAAGTATGAATCACTTGGCTAATGGACTGACATGAGCAACGGCTATCCCGGGTATCACGGATGATCTTCACCTGCTGGACGATGCTTGGTGGTGCCGGAGCTCGTATCCAGCCGTCCATAGTAAACCACGTTACAACTTCCTTTGGGCAAAGTTCACGCCTTACCTTACTGGTCTCGTTACCTCCTTTCGGGTCAGCTCACTAGTTTGTGCCCCTCGCTCGATAGCAACGATCGCCGGTCGTACTATCGCGGCTGTAGGAGGGGCTGTGTTGTACTCTGGAGCAATTGATATCTTGGAGCTGGCCGCTCCGATGGAGTTACGCCCCGTCTCAAACAAGTATACTTGGCGTCGTTAGTGAGATCTCCTTTAGGTGGCGTATTCACAGACTCGGCCAGACTAATCTGGAGCATGGGTTTCTGAATCAATCTGCCCCTTGGCTCAGCTGCGTTCTGCGTCATATTGGCTGGTCCTAGGGGATCACCTTTAGAGGCAGCAGTCTACCCTCCTGTCTCATACTCGAGTGGCGAGGCATCAAGCTCGGTGTCCGCAGATATGTCGAGACTGCAAATCGTTTACATGAAAGGTAATAGCAACAAATCCGCCGAGCACTGCTCTCCTGATACCTCCTATTGTGAGTTTGCCACTTGCTCTTCAGTGAGATGAGATCAAATATTCAAGGTCGTCTGAGCGGTTTTGTTGTGTTTTGCTTTCTTGACCGCCGCTGTCGTTCTTGTGCAGGTCGGGGCTACAATGCCTCCGCGGTCATGAAACAGCGTGCTGTTCTTGGGGGAGGGCTTCTGATGACGTTCCCCTTGACGGCAATGTTCGCGCGCAGCTTTTACTTGACATTCTACTTCCAGATTGTCCCAGGCACGAGTACGACAGGTTCGGGGTTACACACTCACCACGTGGGGGCCTTCACGTTGAGCGACATTGCAGTGGGGACCGGGATGACTCGCACCGGCATTCACAAGCCATTCTCAGAGACCAGCACAGCCATCTTTGTTGCCAGCGCAAGACTCTCTACTCTATCCGCACAGCCCGAAGCCAACATGGAGACATACGTGGCTTAGGTATTAGCTCTCAGTATGTTAGCATCGGGGCTGGGGTTGCTTAGCAAGTCCCGTTCGTTACAGTGCAGCGGGCGCGCAGTCTAAGCAACGAGGCTATTGCAAATGCGCATGCCTTTCGCCAACTCTCAGCGCCCAGAATAGCTTTGCGACTACGCTCCATAGGCAACTCGTTGCAACTCCCGGTCTGCAGCCAGAGCAAGTGAGTATTGTGATTGCGAACACGGTAGACGCGGCCGAATTAAGAAACACGACGTCCCTCGCCCCAGACCTCTTGCGACCAGCGCGTTGCGTGCATTCAAACATGCTGTCATGTCAACTTTCATGGTGGTGATAGGTGCTAGTGGAAAGACATTTTCCAACCTTGATTGAATACAGGCCATAGTAGGACAAGATCTGTCGAGATGCCCACGCACGAGCATCAATAGGAATCGGCGTGGGCGACTCTGGCACTCTGACGGGTCCAGGGGCGAGTGCTTTTGAAAACACCGCCTCCTTCCACCAGGATCGCACTCGGGGACTGCGTTGAGTAGGATCGGAATGCATGCAGTCATAGGTATCCCTTGACCAAAGTTCCTTCACTGGTGGTTTGCTGATGTCGCATCCGTCGTGCTTGCGCGTGCCCGTGCGGTGTCATGGCGTATGACAGGATGCTACCTCGCATAGCATACATAGCCTAAGCTTTTTTGTAGTTTATTAGACTTTTCGCCAGCGCCCAAGCTTCGCGGGCCGCTGCGGGACACATTGAGTGCGGACTTCATGGATGTAGCAGCTTCCAGGCCGCCATCGTACAGCGTACCTGATGGACTCGGGATATCTTGTAAACCGGCGGCATGAATGGGAAAAAATGAAAGACACGACAACGCGCGGGAGCAGTCCGAAAATAGAGCTCTCCGAAGTTACCGAGGCTTTTACCATGCTGATGATTACTTTCGAAAATGGTGCCATTGGCCAGAAAAAAACTTGGAAAGGGGTCTTTGGCAGCCCCGCTACCACCAGGCGATCGGGACAGCCCCTGATTCGGCATGTTCCCCATCATGAGGTTCCTTGCAGATGCGATTCAGGGGTGGAGGTGCAATTTTATATCACGTATCGTCGCCCTGCATCTGTCACTACACACGGCTCTGGATACTAATGGGGAATCGCGTCACATTTAGTCACCTTGACCGGCAACTCCGCGAGCTGACAGCCTCAGTGGGTCATTTCTAGAACGGGCAGCGGCTCTGATCGACCACTGGGCTTTATCTACCCCACGATGTCCTGCCAGTTGCTACCATGGAGGACCCTTCTAACCACCGTTGCATCAAGCCCAGTCCTTCGTTCTTAGTTCCGGCCTGCTCGTTCCGTCTTTACCAATCGCTATTCTCAAGTTCAAGATGATGTTCAAGTCCGCCCTCGTCCTCTCCGCTGCTCTCGCGGTGGATGCCTTCGCCGTGATACGTCGTGGAGCAAATGACTGGGCTCCTCCCACGTCCGATGACCGTGAGTAGACTCAGTGGAGATAGGTTGCTCTGGGAGGAAACACCCATTAACATTCTTTTGACAGGCCGAAGCCCGTGCCCAATGGTCAACACCCTTGCCAATCATGGCTACCTCCCTCGCAACGGATTGAACGTCTCCCTGGCCGACCTCATTACTGGCTTTACAGCAGCTGTAAACTTGGATCCTGCTGCGACCACTCTCGTTGGACAGAAAGCACTTCTTACGTCTACAACCGGGAACAACGCCACTTTCAACTTGGACGATCTTGATAAGCATGGAGGTAAGTCAATCTAAGGACTCGGACTTAATCCATACAAGTGCTAATTATTACTCACCCAGTCATTGAGCATGATGGCAGTCTGAGCCGCAACGATGTTTATTTTGGTGACAACCACAGCTTCAACGAGGAAATCTGGGAGACCGTCGCCTCCCACTTCGTCAATGAGACCATCTCTATCCCTACCGCCGCCAAGGCTAGGGCTGCCCGCCTTCAGGCCGCGGCCGCCGCCAACCCCGAGTTCAGTCTGACTGCCGACGGTGTTCAATTCAGTTTCATTGAGACTGCCCTTTACCTCTCCATCTTTGGCAACTTGGACGACGGTAACGCCAAGACTGAATGGGTCAAGGTTCTGTTCCGTAAGTTTAATGTCATGAAATCTTAGGCAATCAAAGCTGATGTTCTACTCCAGAGGAAGAGCGCTTGCCGTTCGCCGAGGGCTTCACTAGATCTAACACTTCCGTCACGGCTGCTGGAATTCTTGGACTTGTCAGCAAGGTTGCTGCTGCCAGTGTATGATCGATGAAACTCATGGGTGATTTATGATCAGAAGTAATTAGAAAATTTGAGAGAATTGTTTCATCGTCACCTTTGGACTGTTGATTGTTGCGGGATGTTTTTTCTAACTCACTTGGAACTCCATCAGCCTTGGTTCGCACGGAGGTCTTCCAAGCCCGCTCTACTTCGCTACTGAACATGAGAATGGTGATGAATACGCATTTTCTTCGTCTGCGATGCATTTGGCGACATCGCTCTTACCGCATCTCCAGAAGGATAACCCTTTACCATTTCCATTTTCTGACTGCCGGGATAAGACCTTGTCTGTGGGTTTGGGAGTGGTGTGAGAGTGACATTCTTCCCATTCAAAAGCATTTACCTTCTCTCTTGCTTTTGTTGTTCTTAGATCCGGCTGGTTCAGGCGAAAGCTGGACACCGTTAGGGTTGACAACTATTTGGGTGTTGACAGGAGAGGTACACCAATCTAGGTTTCCAGATAGACCTCGACAAATATAGCAGCTTTAGAACTCTCTGGGTAGAGAATTGGTATGGATTATGTGCTGTTCGATTGCGTCTTATGTTCTCTACTTACGGAGGCACGTGTCAACTGCAGACTGATTTGCTTTATGTATTGTTTAATTCCACGTATGTCCCCTCATACCACTGATTCGCATAATCTCTTTTTTCCATAATGATGGAACAGGAAATCTTGTCGTGTCGCATACCAGACCACATGATGATTAATCGGGGATGTTCCCAGCATATGACAATCCTCGATTTTCGATGCGAACTAGGAACTGTTTGCACGTGCACTGCGCATCTCATTTTTCTATGCATGACCTACAGAAGCTCCTTGGACTCAACCGAGAAAGTCAAATTCGTGAGCGCCACTCGTGATCGTCGATGTAGCCTAGAAGATTCTGTCAGCAGCATAGTAACCTGATCCCTGAGCGACCCGCTCAATCTTATGCTCGAAAATATCGTCATTCTCCCGAGGTCCAAATTCAGCCAAGAAACGAAGCACAAGCCATACATTCTTGTTTGTCATATTCCATGAAACAGACGACCATGTGAAATATCTCGGGTATTGGCGCGAAGGTGAGGCATAAAATCAAGCTGATAGATGCGTACTATCTCCCTCGCAAGAGATTAGTCTGTGTTGCCTTCTGGACAATGTTTCCACATCGCGATAACACGGCTGCTTTAGATGCTGATTGTTGCGATGCCCTGCGCTATCAACGGATCAAGACGCAACGCATAGATCTTCCTCACAAATTATCTTGCTCGATCGGAATGTAGATCATCTTGAAAACACGTTGTCATCTGATATTTACTGGCGCGGCTATGCGAGTGCGAATGCCTCGGTCGAATGAAACAGTCGCCGGCACAGCCAGGGTCCAGGGAGAACAACGAAGACCCTGGCAGCAAACCCCAGAACACTCGGATGATGGTGCGTGAGGGGCAGGCAATAGGAAGTCCGTCTAACAACCTGACGTATTGTCCGAGCTTAACAGCTAGTCTCAATGAAACACGTGAACGTGATAGAGCCGAGGGCGGCAATCAGACGAAACTATTAAATGAACCAGCCATCGTCCACGAATCCCGTCGAAAGTAGATGACCAGCCGCGAAAATCTTACGTTGCGTTCCTAACCGCGAAGAACTTCCTCGAATTACCTCACATTTGCAGAAACAATGAGCGAGAGTAAAGATCCTATGAAATCGACATGGCGCCTTCGCGATAGACGTCTATGGAAAGCTCATCATTGGATTATTGAACGACTCGGCCTACATCACGTGGACCTCGACAGGAAGGTCCCTATCCACGAGAAGGGCGATCCAGTTCCATACGTTCCGCATTGGCAGTTCCATCGATGGATTATCGTACACGCCTGTGCACCGCTCATTCTTCATCAACTTTTTGTGTCTTACACGGGGTATAATCTGCATCCTGTGGCCGCCTTTATCTTCTACAGTGCTTCCATCAAGCTTATCGCTATCCATCAAATCAATATCATGCGCGACCTCGGCCATATCCACGGGTTTCTGGATGGTGACAAGCACGAGCGCGACAGCGTACCGGACAGGAGCGTGAAGAAGGTCTTACGATCGTTGATTTCGACATCGACATTTCGGTCCATGATGGCCGTTATCCTTGCGTACCGGAGCTACGAGGCCCCGAATACTATCAACTGGAAAATGGTACCCCTCGAGGTCGGTCTGTATGGGATTATCCTCGACTTTTGGTTCTACTGGTACCATCGACTTATGCATGAGGTCGACTCTCTATGGCAATACCACCGAACACATCATTTGACGAAACACCCAAATCCCCTCTTGGCTCTCTTTGCAGACTCCGAGCAAGAGTTCTGGGACATTGCCGGCATACCTTTGCTCACGTATGCGACTCTCAAGCTATTCGGCTTCCCTATGGGATTTTATGAGTGGTGGCTTTGTCAGGAATATGTCATTTTCACCGAATTGAGTGGACACAGTGGCCTACGTATATACGCTACAACTCCATCGCCCTTTGCTTGGCTTCTCAGACGGTTCAATTGCGATCTGCTACTAGAAGATCACGACCTCCATCACCGGAAGGGCTGGAAAAAGAGCGGCAACTATGGCAAGCACACGAGATTATGGGACCGAGTTTTCGGAACTTGCATGGATCGCATCGAATGCCCCGATGAGACGATTGATTTTGACAACACGGTAGTTTTTCCACTTCTTTGAGAACGGCACTAGAGGCTGCGTTAGGTATTGCGCGGGGAGCTGGCCAACATGGGCTGGGATGAGATGAGGTAGCTAGAAACAACCGTACGTTGATGCCTGTGGAGAAATAAATGAGATTGAGCTCACTGATTACAAGGTGGTTGAGACGTGACTACACATGTATCACCCAAGAATCATGCCTCATAAGCTCTTCATTCCCTAAGCGCATAAGTTATGATTTGGAGGGTGATTCAGAACGATCCAAGTATGCTATGAACCCCTGCAGTGTTTTAGTAGTACGGAAAGGTATCCAGCGCCTGCAATGGCCCTGGAATTAGGGCTGGATGCTGCTCTGACAAGGTTGTGCACAGAAAGGATCTTCAGCAGGGTTCCGTCCGAATGGACACCTGTCATGCGCAACGACATGCCGATGCTGTCAGCGAAACAATCAGATATTCGCCGCATGACTTGACTTTCGAGATGACAACCTCTGCTACATGAACACTCGATGCCGAGCCCTCGGAAAAGAGAAGAAAAACGTCGGTTGAATCTCCGAGTCGTTGCCCAGACCAGACGGCTGCTAAATTGCCGTCGGTGCCACTCCGCCGGCAAGATGGTGCCGGTCTTGTGCAACAGGCGTTGAGACGCGGCCGGGAGCAGGGGCCTGGGTAAAATTTTTAGTGCTGGATGCCACATCCCAATTGGCCTCAGCACTTGGCGTCGCACAAAGGTGAGGACTCAAAAGACGTTGGACAAGGATTGGCGACATCCAAGCTGATGACATTTGGGCAATGGAGTCATGCCATTGGCAAAACAAAGCGCCATCCAAGTGGCCTCATCCAAGTGGCCTCATCCACGTGACCGCCCATACAGGCAAAGAGTGGGCGAGTGCGTTTCGTTTGTTCCTTACGCTGACCTCCGAGTCCTCCGACCTTCGCTATCATATCTCCGAGCCAACATTCCGACCCTGGACTTCAATTTTGAGCCTCCATCGACTTATAAGTGCCGGTATGCTGCGCGAAGGTTCGGCATTACAGAGACAGCATTCATTACAATTCAGCTAGACGAAACTCAAAGCCATCATGTCGTCTGAAACGTCGTCTTGGCTGTCAAAGCTTGCTGCTGAGAGTGGTTTTACCGCCATTGCTCAATCATGCCGCGACACCAAGGTGCTCTGCTTACAGCGCTTCGTGCGACTCTTTGCCTACGGCGCCTCGTTTCTCATCCTTGTCCATTTTCTTTCCAGTCTTGGTTTCTCAGATGAGAGAATCGGTCTGTTCATGACCTTGACTCTTCTCGGAGATGTTGTCATCAGCTTCTTTCTCACAACCATTACCGACCAAGTCGGCAGGCGCAAGATCTTGGCTGCAGGGGCCGCATTGATGGTTATGAGTGGTTTCGTGTTCGCGTACTTTGGCAACTATTGGGTCCTCGTTGTCGCCAGCATCGTTGGCGTTATTAGTCCCAGTGGGAACGAGATTGGACCATTTCGTGCTGTCGAGGAGTCCGTTCTGGCCCAGCTCACTCAGAGGGAGCATCGCAGCGACATCTTCGCGTGGTACACCCTCTTCGGAACTGCAGGTGCTGCTTTGGGAACCCTCACTTGCGGCTGGGTCGTTCAGATGCTCGAAGACAATGACTCGTGGACAACGAACGAGGCATACCGAGTTGTTTTCTTGATCTATGCGGCTCTGGGCCTCATTAAGTTGATGCTCATTTTGGGGCTCAGCTCCGCTGTTGAAGTCGGCTCAACGAGCTCAAAACCTGCCAACGACGAGACTCGACCACTTCTGCCCGACAACTCAGGCAACGAGGAAGACGAGAGCAGATCCAGCTCGCCTTCACCTAGAATTATCCAACGCTTGCGGTCTCTATTTCCACATATCTCTCCGCTCTCACAAACGATCCTCTTCCGGCTACTCATTCTCTTCTGTCTTGACTCGTTCGCCTCCGGAATGGCATCGCCCTCATGGCTCACCTACTTTTTCACGACGGTTCACTCGCTGCAGCCAGGATCATTGGGCACACTCTTCTTAGTGACGAACCTTCTCGCCACTATCTCCAACCTTGTCGCCCTCCCCCTCGCGCGACGACTCGGGCCCCTCAAGACGATGGTCTTTACGCACTTGCCATCGGCTGTGTTTCTGTCCATGATCCCCATCCCCGGGCCCGGCCCTTCTGGTACTTGGATTGCCATGGCATTCCTGTCCCTAAGAGCTTGCACGCAGAGCATGGATCAAGCCCCTCGACAGGCATTCTTGGCCGCTGCAGTCCTCCCCAACGAAAGAACTGCCGTTCTAGGCGTGGTCAACATCGTCAAGACTCTAGCACAAGCTGGAGGAATCGGCGCCGCCGGCGTCTTGTCTGGCAAGAATCTTTGGATAGTTGTTCTTACGGGAGCGGGAATTATGAAGGCTTGCTACGACTTATTGATGCTCGGAATGTTCCTTGGCCTGAGGGACCGAGAAGAAAGTACCGGAAAGTCTAGAACCAGGGACGAGGAAGAATCTTAACGTCACCTTAGTACGGAGGAAAATGCTTCAGACTGAGTAGAATACGTGGGCTGTTCAACTTATTAATAATCAATAGATTGCGCATCGAACTATATCTCCCGTGTAAGAATATTCGCGTGAGTATCACTCAACTCTCTTGACTCCTTCCTTGCGCACAATGGCCTCCAGCTTTGGCAGCTCAAACTTCTTGTACGCAAGTTCATCCAAGAGCCATTCACCAAATAGCAATCTTGCCAACCAAACTGATCCTGCCATGCCACCAGCCCAGAACCAGTTCCTGGCACCGCCAAGCCAGCCTCCGAGCCAGCCTTCTCCCTTCAACGCTTCCGCCACCAGCTGACTCGCAAAGTCCTCTGTGCTGACAGTAGCATTGTTCTGGGAGAACTTCAGACGCTTTGCGTACAGGTCTTTGACGCGAGTATATAAAGAGTTGGGCGGGAGCTCGCGGTTAAGCTTTGCGATATCGCTCTTGACAGTGCCGGTCATGGATACCATCACTCGAACACCGAAGGGGCGCAACTCCTGGCGGAGTGTGCGGCTGTATGAATTCAACGCCCCCTTTGTTGCAGTATAAACTGAGCCAAAGACATACGGCGAGACTGATGACAGGGAGCTGATCATGATGATGAGACCTCTTGATGGGATCATGAGGGGTACGAAAGCCTGGACCATAGCCATGACACCGAACACGTTCGTCTCAAATGTCTGGCGCACCTCGTCCATATTGATGTCTGTGGCTGGGACGGTGTGGGTGAGGCCCCTATGCAAGAATTCGTCAGATATGTAAGTAGTAAGGCTTGGCGAATTTGTTCGCGCGCATCTGTCATTCGGCTTGGGGAAATTGCACTTCTGGGGTGGGATAGCCTCACGCGTTGTTGACGAGGAAATCGAGGCGTCCGCCTGTCAACTCCATCACCTTCTGCTTGCACTCGGCAATGCTCTCGGCCTTGGTGACATCGAGAGCAATCGTCGTCATGCCTTGGTCCCCGAGGTCCTGGAGGACTTCCGGGCGCCGGGCGGTTGCGATGACATGAAGTCCTGAAAACGAAGCTGCTTGTGAGCATTCAGGCCGCCAATTGATTGAGGGTACTGGGGTGTTGGTGTGACACCAGACTGCCCACCTTTGTCGTGGAACTCCCTGGCCAGCGCGTGGCCAATTCCTCCCGGGGTGCAGCTACAGCAAAAAGCTTGTCAGCACTAGAGCCCTCTTTCGGCGACCATTCCAGCGAGTCAGGCATGTCATTGGCGGCGGGCTGCGGTGGCGTACCCGGTAATAAGGACCGTTTTCTTGTTGGCTGGGATGCCCATCTCTTCTGTTGGGCGGTCTGTTTCTGGGTGTTTGGTTGACGATGGAAGAAGCTTAGGGCAACAAAGATGCCCGTGTCGAAGACAAAACTCGAGAGGAACGACGATCACAGACCGTCTGGCCCAAATACCTATCCCGAGGCACACAATAATGGGGCTTTTTGAAGACAAACATGTGGGCCGACGGCGCCCGCGCACGCGTCCGCGGATTTCCGCCCAAAACCATGGAAATGCTTGCATGTAGCTTAGTCATCGCAGATTGTTTGTTTCTTCTTCATCCAAACCAGCCTGTCGTCAAAGCCTGTCGACACGCCGTGGTGGGTGGCTCGTGCTAGGCAGGAAAAGTCCGCCGTAGCAGTTAAACAGATTCATTAAAGCTCTTTGCAATGGTCGGGTGTGTGTGTTTCTGAAACCCCAGCGGAATCCATACATTTCGGCCGAGTACGGAGACATCAGCTGGTGCCCCTTGATCACGGGAGGCTGACCAGGGTGCTCGCTCTGCCATCTTTTCTGGGAGGACCATCGGTCGAATAACTCACTTTTATTCCTGCAGTTTCGGGAAATCCGAAGGTGTTTAGTCAAGAAACTCCAAATGGTGGGTGAAAAATCACCTGTCGGTCACGGGGAGTGTCGGCTCCGGGCCAAGCCTGTGCTGCAGGCTCTGGTTATGTGCTTCCTTGGCAGGATGGCCAATGTCCGTACACGGTAAGATTAAACGCGTATTTCCTGTGGATACGATTCATCCAGGGACATTGCCGTATTGTTGAAGCGGTATTTTCACACCGTCTGTCAGCTGGTTGCATCCCCCCCGCACGCTCAAATGCGGGGAAGCTGGGTCATGAAGCCCTGGCATCGGGCTCTCCCCAACTACCGGCAACCGAGTTTGCGGGGTTGCCAGGTACTCAAGACTTCTCCGCGTTCCCTGGTTGTTTTGGCAGTTCATCCCATTGACTTACTCGTTTTAGCTTCCCGGGAGTGCTGTCCTTCACTGATTTTAAATATTCTACGTCCGATGAAGCTATGTGCTCAAGCCGTGAACATGTAGAAGTTACGAAACGGTCTCTGTGAGACGAGGAGCAAGCAAACGCGATGTTCAAATAGTCTTGCCTCAATACAAAATCCAGATGGATCACGCATACGTCGTCCCACCGGCACTGGCACCCTGGGTCCGGGATTTCCGACCAAAAATGCTGCCGCGCCGGAGATCATCATCCTTCTAAGCATATCGCCCCGTGGGGTTGGAGATCCCACCTTGTTGGTCTGGGGACCCCGCAAGCTAAACGGCCCGATCCCCAGAGATTTCGGGCATTGCAGGACGAGATGGAGGTTGGAATGAGCTCATCGAGCCAGCTTGAGCTCGTCTGCGGCACAAAGCCCCCCGAAGATGACTGCCGCGAGTCTTCTCCGGACTTGCCAACATCGACCTCAGGCAGAGGCAGCAACAAATTCACGGGTGAAGAAGGCCCGAGTGACCCTTGTTATTGCGATATATAATAATCTGCCATTTGGGAAAGCCATGTGAGGTCTAGTGCAACTCCTCTTTCCTTTGCAGCTCCCTTCAATACAATGGCTGTCTCGATATCACAGCTATCTTTCGAGCACCACCGCCTGGCTCTTGGCATAGCCGAGTCAGAGCCTCGCATCTCGTGGAGGTTCGGAGGCAATGCTGTCGACTGGCAGCAGACTTCTTACGACCTCGAGGTCATCAGGGGTACCAGTGGCGCACCAAGCATTCACAGCGTCAACTCCTCCGACTCCCTGCTCGTCCCATGGCCCGAATCGCCTCTAAGCACGGCTGAACAAGCTACTGTGAGGGCCCGAGCCCATGGTCAATCGGGTCAGCCCTCGACACCGTGGTCCGACTGGGTCACTGTTGAAACTGGGCTCCTCAACAGCAGTGACTGGCTGGGCGCTGTTCCCATCGCCGCCGATAGAGACACCGAAATCGACGCTCCAAAGCGGCCCATCTACTTCAGAAAGACTTTCCCTGTGACGGCAAACGTATCAAGCGCTCGCCTTTACATCACTGCGTTGGGCTTATATGAAGCTGAGATCAACGGAAACAGGGTCGGAGATCTTGTGCTTGCCCCGGGCTGGCAATCATACAACTATCGGCACGTGTACGATACGTACGATGTTACTGAACTTGTCAACAGCGGGGATAACGCCATTGGCGTTGTCGTTGGTGAGGGCTGGTTTTCGGGTCGCTTGAGTTATGGAGGCGGCTTTCGTAACAACTACGGTGACACCATTGGTTTGATTTCTCTCCTCGTTGCCACTCTCGATGACGGCAGCACCGTTGAAATTCCCACCGACACCTCGTGGCAAGCGAGCACCGGTCCGATTCTCACATCTGAGATCTATGACGGCGAGAAGTACGACTCCAGACTAGAGGCGGACCTGGAGGGCTGGTCTTCTGCGGCTTTCGAAGCCAGCGGCTGGCTTGCTACGAAGGAGGTAGATGCGCCCAAAGGCGATCTGGTTCCACCTGATGGACCGCCCGTCAGGCGGGTTGAAGAGAGGAAGCCTGAAGCAATTTTCCAATCGCCCTCGGGAAAGACCATCATCGACTTCGGACAGAACCTTGTTGGCTGGCTCAGGCTTACTGTTTCTGGGCCCAGCGGGACAAACCTCACTCTCCACCATGCCGAAGTTCTGGAAGACGGTGAACTAGCCCTAAGACCCCTTCGGTACGCCACGGCAGAGGATTCCATCATCCTACATGGCAACGGTAACCAAACATGGGAACCTCGTTTCACATTCCACGGTTTTCGCTACGCTCAGATCGATGGTTGGCCGGCAGAGACCCCATTAACGCCCGAGTCAATCACGGCGGTCGTGGTTCACAGTGATATGGAAGAAACTGGTTGGTTCGATTGCTCGAATCAACTTCTCAACAAGTTTCATCACAATGTCCGATGGTCTATGAAGGGCAACTTCCTCTCTATCCCAACCGACTGCCCGCAACGCGATGAACGTCTTGGGTGGACTGGAGACGCGCACGCATTTGCTCCCACTGCCAACTACCTGTACAATGCCGCCGGCTTTTTCAAGGGCTGGCACAAGGATATTTGGTCAGAAATGCAACGAAACGACTCCATGGTCGTTCCCTTCACTGTGCCAACCATCCCGCCGGAGTCTCCCGCCACGCCTGCTGCTGTGTGGGGTGATGTTGCCGTCGCTAATCCCTTCAATATTTACCAGGCCTACGGCGACCTTGATCTGTTGGAGGAGCAATATTCTCAAGCTCAGGCTTGGATTGATGAGGGTATTAGTCGCAACGAGGTTGGTCTCTGGAATCGCAGTTCGTTCCAGTTTGCGGATTGGCTTGACCCCAAAGCTCCCTCGGATGCACCTGGCAACGCTACGACTGCGAAGATTCTCGTTGCGGATGCTTATCTCATTCACATGACGGAGTTTCTGGCCAACATGTCAGCAGCTCTGGGTCGGGACGATGCCGTGACGGAATATCGCCGTCAACAGAACAACCTGACCGAGGAGTTCCACAATGCCTGGATTCAAGACGGCGCCCTCGCAAATAGGACTCAGACTGCGTATGCCATGGCTTTAGACTTTGGTCTTTACACCGACGAGGAGCAGCGTTCTGCTGCGGCGCAGACGCTGCGTGACATCGTAGCAGAAAATGACTACCTCGTCGGCACGGGCTTCGCCGGAACTCCTCCCTTAGGGTTCGCTCTCCGCAACATCGGAGCTACGGAGGACTTCTATCGCATGCTTCTACAGACTCGGGTTCCCTCGTGGCTTTACCAAGTTGTTCAGAATGGCACAACAACTTGGGAACGTTGGGACAGTTTGTTGTCGAACGGAAGCGTCAATCCTGGCGAGATGACGAGTTTCAACCATTACGCCTTTGGTTCTGTTGCCAATTGGATGCATCAAGTTATCGGTGGCATCGCTCCTGCTGAGCCTGGCTGGAAGAGAATCGCCGTCGCCCCCGTCCCAGGCGGAAACATCACCAGTGCGGACGCCAAGTTCATCAGTCCCTATGGAGAGGTCAAAGTTCAATGGTGGTTTGAGAACAACACGGAGGACAATGCTTTGCACCGCAACGGCTTTCATCTGAATGTTCAAGTCCCGCCCAACACCAGGGCCGACATCACGTTGCCTAATGGGGGCGCGACCACAGAAGTTGGGTCAGGTTATTACGAATTCCATGACCCCAATTACCAGCTGTCTTAGCAATCTTTACATTCTTTCACTTCCCCAGTATTGCGGGGCTTGTAATAATTTGATTCATTTGGTGTGATGAAGCACAAGCTTTGCTTTCAGATGCCAGAACTTCGTGCAAGAGTGAACTAGGTTGGGACTTTTGTCAATGGAAACCCCCAGTGAAGCAATACTTCTATCCAATCAAACAGCTACATTTGACTCAAGCTCAGTCTCCGAAACCATGTAATAAAGGACTGTGCCTATTTATGTTCCATGTTGTTGATGTCCCTTCTTTATTCGGTCTCTGAGCCTTGGGAGCCGACGGAGAGGTGACGAGTCAAAGTCAAGAAAGTCAACCCTGCCGCCGCAATCCTTTTCTGTAAACTAACATAGTCTCTAAACTCACTAAAGATAGAGTCATACTCAATATGCGTCCATATCTGTTTTTCTTTCGTCTGCTCGGGTCGGTGCAGTGCTCCTGTGACCTCAACACTCTTCGGACCACGTCGGCGGGCGAGCAAACAGCGACTAATAATCATGAAACCAACGGCCTTGAACATGAATAAAATTATTTCCCTATAACTTTACTACTAAAGTACTAGTTTCCGAACCAGCAGGAGCTAGTTTACATAGGAAGATAGGAATCATCCGCACTGGTCTCGGCTCTCTTCATTGGCAGGTAAGATTCATCAGCGGTAGTTTCGGCACGCTTCATGGGCAAATACGACTCGTCCGCGCTGGTTTCGGCCCTCCTCATGGGATCGTAAGACTCGTCGGCACTGGTCTCAGCTCGTCGCATGGGATCATAAGACTCGTCGGCGCTCGTCTCGGCACGCTTCATTGGCAGATACGACTCGTCGGCACTGGTCTCGGCCCTTCTCATCGGGAGGTACGACTCATCGGCACTGGTCTCCGCGCGAGCCTTCATCGGGAGGTAAGATTCATCGGCATTGGTCTGGGCTGTTGAGAGTCAATAAAGATCAATAGAGAGTTCAAAAAGTTTCCAGCCCACCAAGTCCAACATAAGGTGCTGTTGGGAGAGAAACGACGCAGGCTGCCAGAGCTGCGAGGAGAAATGCGGTCTTCATCTTGAAGCAGCGAGATTAATGGAAAGCTTGATGAAAACTTCGAGAGATAACTTTAGCTCGAAATGTCACGAGCTAATGAGATGCTAAAGAGGACTGGGTTCATGAAGAGCTGGAGTAAGTGTTCGCTTGCCTCTTATGATGGAAAGCGTTTGCATTGGCAGCCGCTAGGGGCGACTGGTTCGGAGTCCAGGGGCCAGACGATATGGCGAGAGGAACTTTCTCATAGGAGCTGATACCTTGCTTGCTGATCCAATGGATCAATCAGGCAGGTGACATGGAACGGCTTTGCGAGCTGACGAATCGCGATTCTTACCTCTGCTGCCAGAGGAGATGGTTGCACAAGCTATCAGCTCCACTCAGAGTCGGCCACGGAGTAAGCGTTTCCCAAACGTCGCAAGGCGGTCAACACAGGATCATGAAGTTGAAGGATTTTACCCCATCCGAAGTAGTCCTTTGGGAGAAAGAGTCACAGCTCTCATTGGGGGCGACCTTCCCCATTCACATTAGCTTGCTGACCCACAGCTGGGAGGATTCACGCATACCGCAGAGAAACCTGGAAAGATCGTGAGAGCAAGGCCTTTTTGCAAAGTTTCGAGCAAGATGGGCCACTATAGATTTGTCTTCTTATTTAGTTGCAAAGCCTTCCTAGGCTACATGAAATGCAGGGAAACTCAAGATATCTAGCAATATGACAGCAAGGTATTTCTGGAGCGACTGCCTGACAGACGCGCTCATCATTAATCATAATACTTCGAGAGACATCATTTCGTTCATGTACGTCTTCCGAACTTGATGCCTGCAGGAGCAAATGCTTATTTCAGCTAAGCTTGTACAAGGGGGATCGAGATGCAAATCGTGTGGCGAGCATGTTGTAGGCTACCTAGTTCAACGAATAGACATGTTCAGATCTTTCGAATGACCTGAGAGCTAGCATATCTGGTTTAGCTACTTTCTCGAAGGATTCGAGGACGCAGACACGGAAAGAGGTCATGCGTTTACAAACTGCTCCAGCCCAACTGGTTCAAAACGCCATCGTCAGATATCATGAGCGTATCGATAGTGACCTTCCAATTGCGGGAATAAGGATCAAAAGTTGAAGCCACTAGATATGCGATTGTCATCCAAGGCGTGATATGGATAGCAGGCAGGAAGCGGGGCTGCAGTCGTTCACAACCCCTCGAATCCTTCAGGATAGAACGGTGGCAAGTGACTGACTAGGCCATGTCCCCCCACCCCCTTACCCTTGTTTCGTTCATTCGGTTTTTCATTCGGCTTGTTTACTAGAGACTCGCGTTTAAATTTGGGTTTTCTGGTTCTTACCTCACGCCGGCAGCGTTTTGTGTAATATTTTATTCTGAAATTCTTGTGTTGCCTTTAAGATGGCCCGTCGAGAGAAGGGCTACATGCCCGTGTATTCAGACGAGAGATCCGCAACGAGTCTCGATAATGTTGAGGTCGAGCTGTCGGAAGCTCGAGCAAAGCAGCCGTCCAAGTGGCACAGGTTCAGATCATGGACACTTCATGCTATCTTTATCATAGCATACTCAACGATATTCGTCATCTCAATGATCCGGGGCAGACCGAGTGCTGGGGTATTCAGTCAAATTGATTGTATGCTGAATAGCTTTCAGACATTACGTTTCAAACCAAACGCTGACCTTGATAACAGCCCCCCCAAGAGCTATCGGCGACAAGACTCATCTTGAAGTCTTCCCCATTCAAGGACCTCCACACGGGAAATACACTGGAGAACCTCGGCCTGAAGTTGATCAGGCTTGGAAAGATTTGCTGCAATGTCTGTGAATCTCCAGCTTCTTTCACCGAGTCTATGCTGAATCCAACGATACAGACAACAATATCAGAGTATCAGATGAATGGGTGCACCGCTGGGGCCGACAACATGAAGCTGTAAAGCTGCCAGATGGCGGATACCTGGGCATGTTGAGCGTTTTCCATGAGCTTCACTGCATCGTATGTTCTGCTCGCGGTTCCGAGTGTGTTAGGGTCGCTAATTTAGAGCATCAGAAACGGCTTTATCAGACTCTGTCACCCGAGTACTACTTCCCGAACGCAACGGACAAGGAAATCGCGATCAACAGAGAGCACAACCAGCACTGTTTGGAGGTGCTTAGAATGGGGGCAGCATGTCGAGGCGACATATCCATCATCACTCACATGTGGACCGACAAAGATGCCCAGCCCATCGTCAATCAGACGGCGCCTCACCAATGCGTGGATTTCAATCAGGTCATGGATTACTCGCGAGACAACGCCGTGGACGTTTATCAAGACAACTACATTGTCCATCCAAAGTTCGGTCAGTGGAAACATCTCATGAGAGGACAAGCATGAGCACCTGCTAATCACGCTGGTCAGGCCCCTCGTTCCCTCACGGGCATAGCATTAAACCGTTCAAAGAGCAGGAAATGGGGCATCACCACTGATAGAGACGGTCGACGGTTAATTTGCGGGACTAAGATTAAGTCCTGATGAGATGGCATAGAATGCCAAGAACGGCCGAGGAACCTGGTGTTCGCTTTTGGAGACGCCTAATGTGAATGTCGCGTTGGTGATTGAGTTGTTTACCAACAGCACGTAAAGTAAAGCAGAAGCGGGCAAAATGTTACGGAAAACAACATCAAAAAGATTCAAGTTACTTCTTTTGAAAAGATTTCAATCCCAAAAACACTTGAGACAGACAGACATCTACAAGAAAATGAAGAAATAACACCGGATGAGATGATGGCACTGGAGTGTTGACACTGATACCAAAAGTGGAGAACAGGCGACGACCCCACATTTCGGTGAATATCCAATTCGTCCTTCCGGTTGGATCCTGACCGAGAGTCACGTGGCCTGAAATTTTCAAATCGCAGGGGAAAAAAAAGTTCTTTGGCCTCCATGGCATCCACCTAAAGCCTGCGCCGACCACCTTCTGCCGACAACCACCACCACACTCACGCCAGTTCGAACGCCGACTTCAAGATGCATTTGATGTACACTCTCGACGAGGCGGGCAACCGTCTGTACACCTTGAAGAAGGTTGCCGACGGCAAGGTCACCAAGTCCGCGCACCCTGCCCGCTTCTCCCCCGACGACAAGTGGTCGCGCCAGCGCGTCACCCTCAAGCGCCGCTTCAACCTCCTTCTCACCCAGCAGAGTGAGTGCATGATTTCTTCCCATCGTGGCCATTGGTTCTAGTGACTAATTACCCCTCCACAGAGACCGAGTAATTTCCTAAAACCAAACGACCGACATCTTACCATCATATACCCGGCCGAGACATAACCGTTCCGACCAGCATCACATGACGGCGACGGATTGTTCGACTGGCAGGAGAGAGCATCAGCACTGCGCAGCGTGGCGATAGAGCATAACGGTTCGCGGGTGCTCCCCGATCCACGGCTCTGGCACATAAAAACTAAAGGCGTTGGGGTGGAAGGCTTGTGTTCATGGGGAAACCGGAGTCTGTTACACGGTCCGTTTTGGGGCAGACCGCTCTGCAACGTCAAGCAGAAGCGACGCATTTAAGAATTCAACCTTGTTTTGTCTTCCCAGTCCTATGAATAGTGCCCTTTTCCCATCCGTCCATCCTTTTTGAGGTCTATCATGGTATCATGCAGAACATTTAAACATCTCGTCGACCGCCACACAGCCAGACCATGCCGTCTACCTCTTCTTGCGCCCGTTCACGTTTCTGCCAGGGCCCAGCCGCACCTTTCCGTTGTTGCTAGTACGATCACCTGTCAGGATGCTTGGTAGGTAATCCTCGTCCATGAGATCCCTGCGACGGGCGCGACGGTTCTCACCGACAGCCTTCTCATACTCCCTCTGGTCCTCCGCAAAGATGAGGTTGGTACCCCAGTTGTTCTTGCCGCCGGCATGTTTCGCCAGCTTGCCGCTGGAGGTTCCAGCGACCGGCTTGGGAATGCTGAAGACATTGCCTCTGTTATTCCACTGGAAGTTGCGCTTCAGGTGGATTTTGAAAGAGCCGTCCTCCTCGGTGGTGCACGAGGTTCGCGTGAGCGTCGCTTGTCCGCAGCTGGGGCAAAACTGCTTGTCCATCTTTTTACAGACCTGGAAGCAGCCGTGGCAACGCAGAACCCAGGTCTTGAGCTGTGTGATGCGCGACATGGCAGGCGACAGCAGGTTCAGCCCAATTCTCAGGGCGACGTTCTGCATGGCATAGTCAGAGGTGAGAATGCCCACCTTGACGTCGACTGCCGGCTCCGTCGGTTGGAGCCTCTTGCTGTCCTTCTCCTTGTGCTTCTTGACGTTGGACGGCGTGATCCAGCCGTCCTCGTCGTCCGATGCGTCTTCCTTTGCGACGACTGCTTCGGCGGTACTCTCTTCGACCGCTGCTTGCTCCTCGTTGGGCTTGTCCTCCTGAACATCCAGTTTCTCCATCTCTTGTGTGATGTCCGTCGCATCCGCATTCGCAGGCGGAGCTTGCGTTGTCTCGTCGCTTGCCGTCGCCTCAGTCTCGGTGCTGTCTGCGTTCTCCTTCACCCCCGTAGAAGTCTCATCTTCGAC
This sequence comes from Colletotrichum tropicale, assembly GCA_027406125.1. Lineage (NCBI taxonomy): Eukaryota > Fungi > Ascomycota > Sordariomycetes > Glomerellales > Glomerellaceae > Colletotrichum > Colletotrichum tropicale. The sequence goes on from JANVYH010000003.1 coordinate 87,620, forward strand.
TGTCTCGCCTTCGACCGAGGACACATCTTGGGTAGGCTTACCCTCAGCAGCATCGCTGGTGGCTGACCTAGGGGTGTTGGGGATGCGCTGATTGGGGTCCTTGCGAAGTCTAGAGTCGCCACCATTCTTCTCGACATCGAGCTCGTAGGTAAGAGCAAGCAGATGCAAATCGGGTCTGCTGAGAACTTCGAGATCTCCAGTGCGGCGCGCAAAGTTGGTAACGAACTTGATGCTGTCGGGACGCGGGTTGCGCAGCTTGACGAAGGGCATGAGGGTAGTCTGGACGCGGGTGCGGGTGTTGACGTCGCGAATCTCGTCGATGATGGAAGGGAGCATGAACAGTTCGTCGGCCTGGGCGAGAAGAGTGCTCACGGGAGGGTCGTTCTTGATCAATGGACCGGTATCGAGGACGAGGGTGTGGATGGGCTTGCGCTCTTGGGTCGCCGCGGGGCTTGCGACCGCTGGTGCGGACGCCGCTTCAGTAGACATTTTGGCGGTAATGGATATTTCGCCAGTTACTCCAAGCAGTCTGGAAATATTATCGACAGTCGAAAACTTGCAGGGCCACTTCAAATGCAGTCGCAATGCGGGCGATGATTAGGAGAGGCGGCGGATTGATTTTGAAAGGTACGGGAAATTTCCTCTATCGCGGGGTTGTGGTGGGGTGTAATTTTTTTCGATAAGCCAGTGCTGCTGCGCCCGTACCTGTCGGTCAGTCACATCAGGTCCCCGGCCTCACCGCTCACCTCAGACCGCTTGCTCGGTGAACAGGTCGTACTCTAGCTCACCTCGGGTCCTCACCGCCCTGCACCCAAATTGCGATTGCAACATGGCCGCTCAGGTCAGGTGCAGATCAATTTGAATGTCAATGGGAATACCATGACATCAGGAAGACGCCGACGCTACCGCCGCGTGCGCCGTAGGCATTGCTCAACATCTGCAAAGACCGATCACGACATCCCCAAGATCTGCGTCTCCTCAAGTCCGGCAAAGGACAGACGACGGCTAGCTGATCCGCCTGAATGCTGCGGAAAAGTAAGATCCCGCCAACCAAGGTTGCGATGAAGCTTGTGACTGTAACTATGCCAAGGACACGTCGGCTGTCGGTCAGTGGTGAATGGAATTGACTCGTCTGTGAGGTGCATCTGTTGGCCAGAGCATCTCAAGCTTGCGATCAAATCAGAGTCAGTGATGGATGCTTTTCAACACGCAATATGCCTGTATCACATCTCTCCTCAAACCGTTCAGAAGAACAGAACGGTTCTATGTAAAGCAATCGGGCACATGTCAGATCAAGATGCTCATGCAGGTACCTCTGCGGCTCTCGGCGTCGGCTCTCGGCCAAATAAACCGACAGCCTTCCATACGACAGAACAATGTGGAATATTTTGCGCTCTTTCTGGGTCTGTGTGTCGCGTGACCGTGCTCTCATCGGAGCCTCGAGTTTGAACGAAGCACCGTTGAAGTGATCCGTTACACATGGTATGTAATCTTTGTGTTCTAATCCAGCTGTTTCTTCTCCGGTCTGGCATCTGGTGTCCAGTGATGACCGACTGCCGACCCGGGGATCTGGCGGTGGATGATGCTCCATTCAACACGGTGTAAGGTGAATTCCTTGGTCTAGGTATTCTTGACGTGGCTCTCAGTGGACCTGTTGGGCTTTTGCCTTCCGAAGCTGCCGTCAGGAGCGATGTGTGCTTCGTTAAGATGACATGAATTGTACAGCCTCATCTATCCACCTCAATAGCCATCAATGCCGAACAATGAAGACTCTGTGTTTACCGTGGTATGTAAATTACCTAGGTAGTTCAGGAGCCAGCTCCGTCTAACGGGCTGCCCTGTCCGTTGCAGTCGGTGGCAATTTTCAGGGCAATCTTAACGAACCTAAGCTGGACCCCGTCATTCCCCGGAGAGTTTTTCGGGCAACCGAGTTGGGGGGACAAGGGGTCACTGTGAAGTACCTACTTCGTCGTCAGACACCCCCCTAGAGTGTCTCCGAAAGAGCCCCGGCTACCTGCCATTTGTTGCTTTCGTCCGCGGGTAATGGTTGATGAAGAGAACGGTCACTCACTTGTGCCTGCATTCCGTTCCCTGCTTCCACCTGCCGTACTGCGAATGTACACAGCTGCTCATTGCCTTGCCTTGCCTTGCCATTGCTCCATTGCCTTGCCTGCCCCGAGCAGAAAATTGTTCTAGCTACGGATAGACCTCCTCCCATCACCTTTTGTTACACGTACAGTCACCGGCTACCTTGTTGTTCCCCGGATTTATCCTGCATGTTTGTACCTACCGTTCACAGTAAACACTCAGTCGCATACACACACGCGCGCGCGCGCGCAGAGAGGACTGGACACACAGGTCGCCGTGTTCTGAGTTGAGACCCACGCCGATTGTTCCCCGGAATGGGAAATCCATGAGCCCTTAGACCGAGCCTCATCCCTCTCCATGTCTGCAGCAGACGCCGCCGAGTTCCGGTGACAGGAATCGAGGCCGCGCCCACGCGTATTCGCTCGTGTCTGGGACAATGGCAGACTTATTCGGTAGTAGCAGCGGCAACAGTAACAATCACCCCCAAATCCCAAACACCATCAATCACAATAGCAACGACAACCTGGGACATCACCTCCGACCCGACAGACCACCGACAGCCGCACCCGCGACCACCACCAACAACATCCAGTCCGACCTGTCTGCTCCCTCGGCCTCAGCCTCAGCCGGTCCCGGTCCCGGTGCTGCCACTGCCGTGACAGCATCAGCCTCGTCCGTGTCTCCGAAGCCAACCAAGCGGTCCTCGACAACGACATGCGTCACCTGTCGTGCCCGAAAGGTCCGTTGTGATGGCCGCCGCGAAGTATGCAGCAACTGCGACCGTCTCGGCTTCAACTGTACCTACGAGGACCCCAACTCCGATCCCAATGGCCTCTCATCTGGTCCATCTTTCCCCTTACCCCGACGTCGCGTACGTCAAGCTTGTGAGAGCTGTCACTCACGCAAGGCCCGGTGTAGCGGCGACACCCCGGCCTGCCAAAGATGTCGTAACCAGGGCATCGAGTGTGTTTACCGGGCATCCAAACGAGCTCGCCTGAGCATCCATCACGCTCCCCGTGTCGACCAAGTTGTAAGATCACCGACGACATCATCCGCTGCCGCTGCCCGTGAGCAGCAGGTGCGTCGGTCACAGTCTAGAGATGATGGCGCTCACGACTCCGATGCCGGTGGGCCGGAAGTCATGGCCTCCAACACCCCAAGTACTTTCAACCAGGAACTGTAGGCTGGCTCTCATTCAATTTAAATATCGCTGTTACTAACTGTTCACAGCTCGGCGTCTGATCCCCAATTCGAGTCGCTCATCAGTCGAGCACTCGACAATTTCTTTCGTCATGTTCATCACATCCCCATGCTCTCATTCCTACATCGCGCTTCACTCATGCAACGGCACCATGCCGGTGGCCTAGACCGGCCACTGCTGCTCGCTCTCATCGGCATCACGAGTATGCTCACGGATCTAGGGCCAGGCACGAAAGAGTATGGTGAGAAGTGTGTCGATGAATCCGAGGCATTGATTCTGAAAAGCTTGGAGAACCCCTCAACCATCAAGGTTCAGACACTCGCCCTCATAATCAAGTACCGCATCTTGACTCGGCGCTTCTCCAGCGCCTTTGTACTCGCCGCCACCGCTGCGAGATTTGCCATGGCACTGCGTCTTAATCACGAGAACAGCGACTTGTGCTTCTTGGCTCAGGAATCAAGACGTCGCCTCATGTGGGCGTTGTTCATGATCGACCAGGGCATGGCCGGCGGATACCGAGATCTCACCTTATGGTCTCCCGAGCTCATCCACATCCCGCTTCCATGCAACGAGCGAGACTTTGAGTTCGATCTCGCACCACCTTCGATGCGCAGCTTGGTCCCTCAGCCCGACGAGTCCGAGAACGACGACATCGGTAGTCTCGCACTTCACGTACGTATCCTCTGGGTTCGCGGCAGGATCTTGAAGTTTGCCAAAAGAGCGGCGGCATGCTCCAACGACGATGACCTGGCTCGCATGCGTGATCAGCTGCAAGCATTTGCCAAGGAGCTCTCAGAGTTCGCCGAAAGATTGCCCGTATCATTCCGGTGGTCCGATAACAGCTTGCGGCTGCGAGCGTACTCGCCGCGACTCTGCGTGTTCATCATGATCCACATCTGGTGGCGTCAGTGCCATTGCGATCTGTACCGATTAGGACTCGTAGGACTGCGAGACTCCCTTTCACGCACTGCCGCTGAACGGCTAGGACCCGACTTCAGCGCCCAGTGTCAACGGCAATGCTTCGAACATGCCCTGGAGATGTCCAATATGTTTACATCCATCAAGCAGTTAGACCACTATCCTGTAGCAGACTTGGATATGCCTGTCTGTGCCTATCAGTGTGTCCGCATGCTATATTATATCTATCATCTCAACGCGGAGGAGTATGGTCTCACCCCTGACGTCCTCCGGAAGAAGGCTTCGATCTGTCTTGACGTCACTAAGGGTTGTTGTTCCGGAACAGCAGCAAACGCCATTGTGAGTCCTGCAATCACACTAGTTCCCTTCACCGCTGACTTCTCCCACAGCAAACCGACTTACAGCGTCTCATGGACCACGGTCTTTCAATACAGGCCACGCCGAGCCGACTGGTCAGCGAAGAGCCACATGATGAGAGAAATGGAAACGGACCGAAGCGCGTATCGCGACTGGGCCGGGCGAAGCAAGTGCAGCTCGTGGATGATCCGGACAGCGGTGCGCCCGCTGCCGACGAGCTCACCAATCGGCCTTTTGGCATCGGTGCTTGGGAGGACATTCAAGTCGTCGAGTCGGACAAGCCGGACGAGGAGATGTTGCCGGCGCCGCCGCCCGCTGGACCTGGCTCACTCGAGGTCAACAACGCTTTCGAGGGCGCGTTGGACAGCCTTGATTTTAACATGGAGCCCATGGGTCTAGAATCCCTTGCTTGGTTCTCTAACGAGTGGTCTCAAGGAGACTTTCAGGACTTTCAATGATGCGGGGGACACTTCACAATCAGACGATAATCCCGATGAGTTCGCAAACTCGGGTGAAACGGGAACAAAATTGCCGTCTTGCCGATGACAAAGGGGCAGAAACTGACAGCCGCGAACCTTGAGGTTGGTACCCGGCACGATATGACAAGAGTCAAATTGCAAAGTCAGGGATCTATCATTCATGTGTAAGTATTTTCTTATGAGGTACACGAGCAGCTTGCTAAAGGCGAGCCGCCAGATAAGCAGGACGTGCTACACAAGCACAGCTAGTCTATCCCATAACAATTATCCCACCGGCGATGGACCCGAAACCCTCGGGAGTTTAAGTGCCGCCGCGCTCTTTCTTGAGTCAACAACGGAGGCTTCGGTGGCATATCTCAGATGTTAAGGGTCTTCAAATTACGCTGCAAACCTTGCTGGGAGATAGCGAGGTAACGTTCCAGGCCATGAAGCAAATGGCTTGATGAATCCTGAAGCAACATGCGGAGAACCATGACAACCGGGTAATGGGCATTATTGGAGAGTCTTTGAACAAACTCATGAGAGTAATCACAGGATGTATTCCTCCGTAGTGTCTTAATGTATACATCTCAAAAAGGACACTCAGCACCATGCCATTGTGTCAACATCCACCAGCCCCATACTGAGTCTACCGCCTGTGAATGCTAATGTTCAGTTCCAAGGGCTTTCTCAAGAACCCCTCCTTGGTATCCATGTAGTCCTGCTTCAATTCGACGCGGTAACGCCTCGCCCACGTAGCCACAATAAGCTTCATCTCCATCTCAGCAACATTTCTGCCCACGCAGGCCCGGGGACCGTGGCTGAAAGGAATGAATGCGTTCTTCTGCCTGGTTGTGACGGACTCCCATCTCTCTGGGCGGAAGTCGTCCGCGTCGGGGCCCCAGATCTCCTTGGAGTGGTGCATCGTGTAGGACGGCACGCTGAGGACGGTGCCAGGTGGGAAGAAGTGGCCGCGGATCGACACGCCCTGGGAGTCGGCGGGAATCTCGCGCGGCAGACCGATACCGGATGTGGAGTGGAACCGGAGCGTCTCGTTGATCACCATGCCCAGGTAGGGCAAGTCGCGCACCATTTCGTAGGTAGGAACATCAACGCTAGCGGGAATCGCAGCGTCCAGCTCGGCCTGGAGCTTCTCGATAACACCAGGGGTTCTGGCAACGTGGAACAGCAGGGCGCATGATGAGTTGGATGTCGTGTCGCTGCCCGCAATAAGTTGCGTCAGGGCCTCGGCCGTGAGCTCCTCTCTACCAAGCGGCTGTCCCTTGTCATCGCGACCCTCCATCAAGCGGGCGAGAAGATCCAGGCGGTCGACATCGGGAGGGTTGTCCAGACGAGCCTTGACGCGAGCAATGGCCATCCCGGCGAGATTCTGCACGGCCTCGAGACCTTGGCTAAAGAACGGGTCCGGAATGTACTTGGCCCAGGGCTTCATCTCAGGGTAGATGCCCAGCGTAGCAGACACCTCACCACGGCGGTTGAGAATCTCAATGGCCGGTGCGTAGATGGGCGGGCTGTTTGGTGATTCACGGACCTCGGCAATATCGGCGCCAGCTGCCAGCATACCAAATGGCGCACCAAAGGCGAGGTCGCCGATCACGTCGAAGGCCAGATAGTTGAACCACTTGAGGCAGTCGAGCACGGCGCCCTGCTTGGCCGGGCTGTTTTGAATCAGCTCGTCCCACTTCTTGACGAAGAGGGCGAGGTTCTCGTGCATGTACGGCTCGAACTGGCCGATGGACTTGACAGAGAAGGTGTGCGAGACTATCTTGCGCTTGCGGGAGTGCTCATGGCGGTCTCGGGTGTTGAAGAGGCCTCGCTGGATGGAGACGAAGGCATCGTAGAAGTTGCTGGTGCGGGGTCAGCTAGTGTTCCTTCCGAGGAAGCATACGGGTGCCTGTTGCTTCGTTCAGGTTTGTATATACGTACGATTTCAGGAATCCATTTCCGTGCCCGTAGATGATGTTAATCGCATCGTCGTCCGCGATGCTCACGTGGTTGGGCTGGATCCGCACAACAGGGCCCAGCTCCTTGTGAAGCTTATCGACCGTCTCGTATCTGTCTCCACGCCGGACAACATACAGGAGCCAGAAATTTGTGAATTGTGCTGGAAAGGGAGAGGGAATGCCACGCAAATGTTCGTAGGTGACAAAATATGGGTATAGGTAGTAGGCCACCAAGCCTGCAGCCAGCAGAGCCGGTGCCCATGGCGAGATGAGAAGCTCGATGAGGGCCATCGTGAGGGTCTGCTTTTCTCAGTGTGTCCCAACTCTCTCGGATCAGGAATTGTGTGAAGAGAAATATTGTGAAAATAAAAAAAAGATGGGGAAGCGAAGAAGCGAGACTGATATAAACCAGTTGAGACCAGGTCATCCACACATCAGCAACGTTTACGGGAATAATCAAAAAGTGTCGAGACTGGGGCGCCGGGGCCTTCTTGTAGTCGTTTTGGTCCTCTCACATGAGTCTTTTTTGAAATAGAAGGGATGAAGGGGAAAATGCTAAAACTAGCACCGCCGAGACGGCCGTGACGCTATGCGTTAAGCTTTCTTCGGACCCTGCTGGGTGGATCTTGCGGGGATGCGCGGAGAACCGGTGTCTGTCCAGCCGCCGCCTCTCTGTGGCTCCTGGGCTCCTCTGGGCGCCTCCGAACTCGTTCTAGTGTAAGAGAAAGACAGTGCTGGGGCCAAGGAATGACCACGTCTAAACACGAAATGCCCCAAGACGCTCCCCTTGGAGCCCCCGCGCCCCCGCACCCGGCACTGAGCCCGGCAAGTACGGGCGAGACGGCAATGAATATCGGGATCACGATTCGGCCTACAACGGCGTTTGAAGACGGCGCGAGGTCGTCCTTCTTCCGTCTCTCCAACCGATCCCACCGCCTCAAGTGGGTTCGCTCCGTCATGCAGCTCGGCTTGGCCGCACGTCATATGCCCCTTAGACATGTGTCAGTCTGCAGTCACTGCGTGTCGTGTGTCCTCCATGGCGAGGCCTTGGAGATAGGAGAGGTTCAGTAATCGTTGGTGAAGTAGTGATCCACATTCTTAGATTGCATACTAAACACGCCGTGAATACATCAACAAGCCACTTGCTAAAGTCCATTTTCCAATGCCCCAAGAAACTCCGTAGCTGATGCGCTGAGTCTGAGTCGCATGGCTAAATGATGTGAAAATAACGAGAATATGAATGGCGCCGTGTCTCACGTCTTCTATGGTGAAGCAAGGCCGATGTCGCTCTCTTTCTATGTATAGAATCTCAAGATGCCCCAGTGTCATTTCAGCATGTATGATAGGTCAGGCAGATTCCGCAAAATCTGCTGCACCAGCTCAGAATCGTCGGTACTATTCCGCGGCTGAGCTGTGGACGGGGTTCCTAGGCCCGATGTTAGAGGCGTGTTCAGCAGCCCTCCCGCAGATACACCGGCTTTACCATCGTGAAATGGGGCTGGCGGGTCGATCGAGTTTGGCGCTATGGAGATGTTCGGTGGTCGCTTCTTCACAGACGCCGGTCTGAAGGCGTACGTCGACTCTGGCGGCTTAATCGAACCGACTTGGCTATGGGGTGCGCCTGCTGGTGCAGCTGGTGTGGAGGCGGGGGCGGGGCGGATTACATTGCCAATATCCTTGACTCCTGATTTGCTCTCCTCCGCTGTCTTATTCCCGGTGCCGAGACTTTCGGGTCTGGGGTTGGAAGCCAAGGGGCCGTCAGAGGGCGCGGTCAGCAGTGCATCGGGTAGCGGGTTCGTCGAGAACGAATCCCAACTCGTCTTGGGAAGAGACGTCGAGTCTGTTGCTTCTGCAGTTGTCGGAGAAACCATGTCGCCCCATTCATCGTCCTCGTCTTCATCCTCTGCCTCCTTTTCAGGCGGCTTATCGGCCGTTGAAGTCGTCGGCACGAATGGCTTAGTGGACGCAAAGACAGGCAAGGAAGCATGCGACTTTGGTGTGTTGTCAAAGCCTCGGAAACCGAGGGGAAGCGGTTTCGCGAAGTTAGTGCGCTCCGGTGCCCTTGCTTCTTCTCCTGCCTTTGAATCACCAGGTGCGGTGCTCCAACCAAACGAGGCCAAACCTCCCCAATTGTCCTTGGCCTGAGCAGAAGCTGGCGTGCTCTCCTTGGACGCAGGAACCATGGGTGCCGTCGAAAGAGAAGGTAGAGCATGAATAGAGTGGGTAGGTCGATGCACGGAAGCTTGCCGCTTTGCCTTGCGTCCAAACACCCGATCCAAGTCAACTGGCGTCGACTCTGTTGTCGAGTCCCAGCCAAAGAACTTGCCGCCTGCCTTCCTGGCCAGACCTCCCCGGAAAGCGCGTCCTCCCATTGAGTCCTCCTCCATCCACCTGCGCACAATCTTCATCGTCTCATCTCGCATCGTGGAGTTCATCCAAGTGATACGGACATAATTCTCATCGTGTCCAACGTTGAATTTGCGAAGGGATTCGTGGCGCGACAGCCGATACCACATCTTGCGTTCTGATATGCCGGTGAAACTGTCGGTGATGATCCGATCTGTCACGTCTCCCGCGTCTTCTGGTGTTGGAAGAGAGGTAGGCTCAGGTACTAAGGCGTCTAGATTGCTTAAGTCGACCACGAAAGGTTCGTGCTCTGGAACCTTTGTCTTTCGAAGCTGTTCCCATTCGTTTGCAACGTTGCTTTGGGTCTCGGCGGGCTCCTGCTCAACATCTTCAGTGGAATTGAAAGATGTCTGCGTTGGTCTTGATTCGTCGTCGTTCGAGGATATGGAGTCATCCAAGTCATGGATCGAGGCATCGTCCGTACTTGCGTTCAAATCTCTGCTGGCACTTCGCCGAGGGGGAGGCTGCCGCTCGGGAGTGACGGTTGTCCTCTTGGCTATTCCATCGTACATCTCTACCAAGGACTGGACTTTAGACGAGGCTTTCCTCTGTATGCTCTTGGCAACTGGGTTGTCTTCGATCGAAGTTATGGGGGAGTCGGCGTGTGGTACATCTTGAGGTTCGTCGTCGTCGTCATCTTCAACTTCGTCCTCTTCTCCAGATGATGCGGATGCTGAGGAAGGCGACGGCCCGGCAAACTGCGCAGGTTGATAGTCGTTCACGGGAGTATGCGCGATGTCGTCGGGGGGCTTGGATATGGATTCGAGTATGTCTTGGTGGAAGTCGAAGATGGGGCGTCCGTTTGTTGAATTACTTTCAGGTATTATTTGTCTCGGGGTATCTGGTTCGAGCTCGATGGTGGGAGTGTCAAGTGCCGTCGACGGCACATCGGGTATCTGGGGCAGTTGCGCCAAAGGCTCGGGGTCGTCTTTAGTGAAGGAGGAAGCATTTGCCCATGGGTCTGGTGAGAAGCGGCCTGACGATAGGCTATTTGGTGTAGTCGGTGCCCTCAGGCCTGGCGAAGCTGAGCGGCTCAAGGGCCATTTGGGAGTGCTGCTCTTGCGACGGGGCCTCGGCTCATAGCTGGGGGTGAGCTGCTCAATTGGCGCAGGCTCGTTGCCCCAAGCCCATGGCGACGCGTTCGAAGCTTTAGCGGGGTCTGGCGATGCCCAATCGCCAAACGAATCGTCGTCTAGCCCCCATGGTGACTGGGCGGAAGGCAATGTCAGATTGCTCGGGGTGGAGAGGAAGGCGGCGGGCGGAGGTTCGAGGATGGTCTTGGAGGGACTGGTTGAGGACGCGGTGGGATTGTCGGAAGTTGCCCACGGGGAGCCCCATGGATCGTCCATAGTGTGGAACTACAGCTCATGTTGTTGTCGATGCTCAATCGAAGGGATCAGGCCTTCGCGCGTCGGCGGATTGTGGTGATCGGAGTCCGAGATTAGATGGCCATGGTCGACGGTTCGCGATGCGCAGCTCGAGAGGTCGGTTCCTGGGGTTGGTGGCAATGGCTGAGGTATCAGCCTAGGTATTCGTACAGGATGACGGATGCGGCGTTGGAGAGGGGTGCAAATGTCTCAATCGGTCAGGAAACAGCGACGGCACCAGCGTGGAACATGGAAAAAAGGAGCTTCTGCAACGCAGGAGGGAATGGACTGTGATGGGAAGCGAGGACACTCGTGGAATGGACGGCTGCATGTCCCAGACCGCGACCCATGTCCAGGGACTCCGGACCCACGTCCAAGACAACAGCGCTGTCTCACGGTTCCTCGGGAGCTTCAGCAGCGTCTATTTTGGCTGGCTGCGGCCGGCCTGAGCGCTGTCTTCAGCACCGGAGGACGCTGAGCTAAGCGAGGTGACTAAGCCTGTCACTGTCATCTCTCATCTCTCATGGAGAATTGTTTGCTTCCCAAGGTGCGTTATCGAATCGCAGGTTCTGGCTGCCTGCAACTGCACCCCTTTGTTTCGAGGAGGACAGCTCGAGTATCATCGCCAAGATGCCCCGGTAGTAGTAGGTACACCGACCAAATGCAGGTCGCGACGTGGTATCGTTGGTTGGTTGGCTGCCCAGCCGTTTGCTCGCTCAAAACAAACCGAGAGCTTGATGCCGAAGTTTAGCCAGCCGGAGGAGCAGGATAAGAAGATTAGATAAGGAGGGGAGCAGTCACTGTCACTGTCCATGCACCTTTGATTCACTGCGGCCAGCGCCGATGACGGCATGTGAGAGGCGAAAAAAACCTGAGTACCTTTTAGAATGGAAGTCTTCTAGAACGTGTCAAAATTCCGTTCAAAAGCAGCCTCACTGACAATCTGAACGGAGGCTAATCAAACCCTGATCAACCCAGCCACTGGCCAAAATTCCGTCTTTGACTGACCATCTCAGTGCTGACCAACCACGGCGCCGATTGATTGACCTGGCCGGCAGAGGCGGGGTGGGGACGGAACATCGCAGCTTCGCCGTCTTTCATTGATTTGAAATGTGCCGCCCTTGACTTGCTCTACATCCTCACTTCTCAACAACCTTGACTTCCTCCTCTGTAGACACAATATTGGGATATCTCGTCATCTGTTCCAGACATTCGACTCTTCTCTCCCTCGGAAACGTCAAACCAACATGTCGCTTACCAAGGTCAAGCATATTGTGCTGGTACTACCCCGCCATCCCACTTTCCTGGCGACGACCGTACACTGACTGGCTTGTGCAGGTCTTGTCGGGCAAAGGCGGCGTCGGAAAGTCGTCCGTCACGACTCAACTCGCTTTATCGCTTTCTTTGGCGGGCTTCTCTGTTGGCGTACTCGATGTCGACCTCACAGGCCCTTCCATCCCGCGCATGCTTTCTATTGAAGCCTCCAAGGTGACTCAGGCACCCGGCGGCTGGCTTCCCGTACCCGTCCACGATGCCGTCGAAGAAAAGGGCATCGGCCCGTTCCGTGCAATGAGTCTCGGGTTCCTTCTCCCTCGGCGCGGCGACGCTGTCGTCTGGCGTGGTCCCAAAAAAACGGCTATGGTCCGACAGTTCCTCTCGGACGTCCTCTGGGACGAGACCGACTACCTCCTCATCGACACCCCTCCTGGCACCAGTGACGAGCACATTTCTCTTGCAGAGACTCTCATGCGCGATGCTCGACCTGGCCAGGTGGCGGGCGCGGTGGTCGTCACAACTCCTCAAGCCGTCGCAACCGCCGACGTCAAGAAGGAGCTCAACTTTTGCGTCAAGACCGGCCTTAAAGTGCTCGGTGTCATCGAGAACATGAGCGGCTTCGTCTGCCCGCACTGCTCCGAATGTACCAACATTTTCAGTTCCGGGGGCGGGGAGGTGATGGCTCAGGAGTTCTCGGTACCCTTCCTGGGAACTGTGCCCATCGATCCTCAGTTTGGTGAGCTTGTCGAGTCGGGCAAGAGACCGCAGTACCCCCAAGGTACCCAGGTCAACGGTCAGGACCTCAGCCAGTCCAATACGCACTCAGGCGATACTCTCGTTGAGAAATATCAGGACTGTTCACTCTCAGGTATCTTCAAGGAAATCACGACCAAGTTGACCACGACCGTCGAAAGTCAAGCCCAGTCATGAACGAATTGAAGAGGCATCCATCACACAACCAAGCAGATGCCATCCGCGCACTTGGGGGCTCAAATGTCCAGGCGATGGTCCAGAGGGACTTGGGTTGAGAGAGCCTTCACGCCCTGCCTACTCCAACAGGATGAAGGCGCCGTGCAGAGACGCCAGCAGCAGAACCTCAATCATGGAAGAGTCCTCTGTTGACTCATCATCAAGTTCCGCTCAAATTGCAGCACGACTGTTGCGGATCATGGCGATGCAACGCATTGTCGGCGAGAACTGATGGGCAGCGTAGATTTCGATACATGGCACTGGGCAGGCTTGGAGTCGGGACACGTGAGGGTGGCTGAGATTGGCGGAATACCTGGCCGGGCTGGCGTTCTCCCCAGAAAACGCCCCGCCAACGTCTCGACGGTGCCTGATTGACATCCAATTGGATTGCCCTGGCCTGGAGCGGCCGAACTCAGGCTTCAGTCGCCGAGAGTACCTTATTAGTACTCGCGGTCTCACCGCATTATTGAAAGTGTACCTTACCTTGCGAAACAACGGAGAATACTACGTCGGTTGTTCAAGAGTCATTGCCCGTACTAAACAAGACTCAACCCAAATATCAATCGATTGTTTACACAATTACGGATACTCGCCAGGCAGATTATGTACTCCCCTGGCCCCTCTGTTCCCACTGCATGAGTGTGTCTCGGTGTGAAGCCCAGACCATGAGGTAAGGTACAGAGTGCAGCAGGGGAGCTGACGAAAATGACGTCTCACTCCATTCTTCACGGCGCGTCTCCTGCATGGCATAGTCGCCCCGTTTCGACAGACAAGCCAATTAGCCGTACCTGACGAGCAGACGCATATTATCCGCTGCCCGTTCTCTCCCGGGCACAGCTCCCCATGAACCAGTGATCTGGCGCGAACATGCGGACGGAAGTTACTGAACGGGAACAAGATGCAGCGAGGAAGGGCTGGTCAACAGGAGGAAACGGCCAGGTACATGAGATGAAAATACCTCCTCATAAGGTTCCCCTGTCGCTGTTTGGCTGTTTGGGCTGAAATTTTCCAGGTAAGGTGGGGGACGACAACACGCCCAGCCCGCCGAGGGGGACACTGGCCTGACGGGACGCTAGGGGAGGGGTACCTAGAAATACCTAACCTTACCTGGGTGTCCAAGACAGGGAAGCGCCAATCGCCGATGCGCAGAATCAACTTTTTTTTCCACTTTGTGTTCCCCTCCACGGCCTCCACAGAAAACCACAACCACAACAACCTCGCAGAATCTAGCTGGAAGCTTCAAAATTCGAGCTTGATCCTGTCTACCGCCTTCAAGCCACGTTGTGCGACTTGAAAACCCGTCCGCCTTGTTTCGTTCTGTCGAGAGCTGCTCTCTGACTAGTTCGATCACTTCAGCTTCAATTTTTGCCATCGCCGGCGCATCGCTCTCTGCCGTCACGAGACTCCTCCTCGACACCTGTCCCCCGTATCGTGCCAGCGCATCAATCGGAAGCTTCTCCGACCGACCTTTCTCGAGATACCCATCTAGAGATCCAAATCTTTCGATGATCAATCCTCGAATCTAACACCACATCACGGTGATACACACGTCGTTGGCCTGCTTCTGCCGCCTTCGCCCCTCCATCTCTGCCGATTCCTGGCCGTCTATGAACCGGATCGACCTCCTACGCTTCCTCTCCAAGCCCGCAAAGTACGTGCCTCTATCTTCTCCCTTCTCTTGCAGTCTGCTGCAGAGCTCCCAACCGCTGGAAACAAGGTGCTGGTCGCCCATGGACCAGCCATGCTTCTGCAATCTACCATCCTTCTTCTCCTCACGTTACTAACAGCTTCTCCCAGGCCCAGATAACACCTGCTGATATTCTAAGCACCAACATACCTCGACTGACTGCCCATACGAGCCTCCTTGTCTCCCTCGTCCGTACCCTCAAATCCCGATCACGCAGATAACCTCGTCTGCTAGGTCCGATACTCCACCACAGGTATCGGTGTCTGCCAGAGCGAGGCCCTTCTATCGAGCCAACATTCCGCTGCCAAGGGTCTTTTTCCTACCCCTCCAAGCCCGGCCTCCCTAACGTCCTTTCGAGTGACGTTAAAACCCCTCTATCAATACCATTGCTGCTGGCTCCGCCAGCCTCAACGAACGTCCACCCTCCTGTGGGCCTACTCTCTCAAACGAACGCCGCAAAGTTCGTTTGAGTGGTAGCTAGTGTCCCGCGGACTTCTAGCCCTCCTGTTCCGAGAACACCACATCTCCATCTCGTCAATAATCTACCGGGTCGCGCCCAGATAGCCCGCCCCGCTGAAGATGGTCAACCTTTCGGTCCCCAACAACTACACCTTCTCTCCGTCTGAGGCAACTCCCCATCTGACCATCAATCACGATGTCGCTGCCGATCTAGACTCGAGCAACGCCTTCGAGGGCCCCGAGAAGCTCCTCGAAGTCTGGTTCGCTCCTGGTCCCGACGCTCTCCCCGCGAGCGCCCAGCCCGATGGACTGAAGGCCGTCTCCGCCGACACTTGGGTCACCATGCTCGACATGGTCAACTGCAAGATCTTGTCCGTCCTCGAGTCCGACTCCGTCGATGCCTACCTGCTCTCCGAGTCCAGCTTGTTTGTGTTCCCCCACAAGCTCATCCTCAAGACCTGCGGCACCACGACTTTGTTGCTGGGCTTGCAGCGTCTGCTCCACATCGCTGCTGAGCACGCTGGATTCCCCTTCCACAACGCAAAGGAGGCCACCGACATCAAGGCTGCCGCGACCCCCTACCGCGTCTTCTACAGTCGCAAGAACTTCCTGTTCCCTGATCGCCAGGAGGGTCCCCATCGCAGCTGGAAGTCGGAAGTCAAGTACCTGGACGACATGTTTGAAGGCGGCAGTGCTTACATGGTTGGCAAGATGAACGGAGACCATTGGTACCTGTACATCACCTCGCCCAACCAGACCTTGACACCTCCCCGCACTCCCGAGGAGAAGGAGACTCCTCTTGGGTCTGCGTCTCGTATCCCGACTGGCAGCGTTGCCAGCTTCAGCAGCGGTGTCGAGGAGCACAACGACGAAACTTTGGAGATTCTCATGACCGACCTCGACCCTGAGAATGCGAAGCAATTCTATTTGTCGCACGCGAGTGCGGTCGCTAGCGACAAATCGCATCTGCTGCAGACTCAGGCTGCTCGAGACAAGGCCCACGAGAGCTTGGGCGACCTTTCCCAGGTTCCTGAGAAGAGTTCTGATGAGGAGGTGGACGTTTTCAGCAACATTGGCGAGTCGGACCTCACCGATGCTGACCGCGCTGTCAAGGAGGCTATGACAACGGAGGGCCATGCTCTCGGTACCGTCGTGTCTGAGGGATGCGGTCTGTCCAGCGTCTACCCCACGAGCAAGTACCCCGGTGCGCGTGTCGATGCCTATCTCTTCAGCCCCTGTGGCTTCTCTGCCAACGGCGTCGTTCCTGCCATCACCGACGATGAGGACGCGTCCAAGAGCGAGAAGGGGGCCAACGCTGCTCACTATTTTACCGTCCATGTGACCCCTGAGCCCGACTGCTCGTTTGCCTCTTTCGAGACCAACGTGCCCGGCGGCCAGAGCGGCCGTACTACCGCGGAGATCATTGAGCACGTCGTAGAAATTTTCAAGCCTGGACGTTTCAGCGTTACCCTCTTCGAGGCCAAGGGGAAGAGTGCCAACCCCTACGGTATGGGTGATTTTGTCTCCAGAACTACTGCGGCCCAGCGTTTGGTTGACCCTGTCCGGGGATACCGTCGTATCGACCGCATTGTCCACGACTTTGAGGACTACGATCTCGTGTTCCGTTTCTACGAGAAGGAGGACTGGGCGGGTGATCGTGAGGCCCGCCTCGGCGAGCTGATGTAGGGGAAAAACGGGATTGCGGAGGATACAGTCTCTTCCGTCTTGCTGGACAGCCTATTTCCTTGACTTGCCGTAGTTCATACTCCTAGGGCCCGCTCCCAACTTCCTCTCCTTCTCTCGGGGCACTTTGCGAGTAGCAAACCCCCTGCCACTTGCCATCCGTCGGCCGGCGCCATATTTTGAACCGAGACAACCTTGGTCCACCACAATACATGATTTTGAGTTATCTTCAATTGCGACATGATTCGTTGAACCAATGACAACCTGGCTAGGTAGACTGGTCCTGTCCACTAAACCTCGCTAGACGTAGTCCATCTTGAGGCCATCTCGATTCAACGTGGAGGACGATCGTGATTCACGATGCTAGATAAGTTTTAGGTCCTCAACATCGATCCGCCAGCCTCTCTTTGGGGTTCTTGACTGAAGGAAAATGTTCACGATGGTATGCTGTTCGCAACCGGCTGCATCTGGGGTCTCCAACCTCCAGCTGCTTTCCACTTCAGCCAAAGTACTTGTTAGGACAGCCCTTGTGTGGAATGCACCAGGCTGATCTGCAGTTTAGGACCTTATCCCGTCGTATACCCTGTCCTTCAAAGGCCTCCGGCCCCCAAAGCTTGTCTTACATTGGAATGTTCCCAGGCCCACCCGCCACAACAGCAAGCGTTGGCCGCCATCGTGATTGACCAGCAATTTTCCAGCCATCCAATGCACAGCGATATATGAACTTGCGCAGGAACAGACAGATGAATCCCCGAAAGATCAAGCGAAACCTGCATGATCAAGTCAATCCAGCTCATCCTCATACCATGGCGCCTCCTCCGAAAGACGACGCCGTGAGCGTTGTCGAGTCGCTGGATGTCAAATCATCTGTATCTGGGAGCGATGTTTCCACAAAGTCTCCACCGAAGCCTCTTCCAATTCTTTTGAGCATTGCCATGTTCCTCCTATTCATTGCGTCAGGCGGTGGTTTGACCACCTCCGCTCTCCAGTTCAGGCCTTCAAGATCGGGGAAGCGGGACTGTCTCACTCAAAGCTTCATCCTGTTCGCTGTAAGTCCTCGTTACTCGGCACGGACGCTCACTGGAATGCTCGCTTACACTTTTGCTAGTCCATGATCTCGCCCATGTATCTCGTGCTGCACCTGCTCGTCTCCTTCCGCAACTGCCAGTTCATCAGGAGACAGTCTCTCCAATCGCCTCTGGTCTCTTGGGCCATCATTGTCTCCCGCCTGGCCCTGCTCCTCTGGATTCCGGCAATCATCTTGTCGTGTGGAGCCGTTGCACACTTCCCAGGGTTTCTCGCGGAGAGCCCCATCACGGAGCTCAACCTGGCGGTGTCCATCGTGGGGATGTAAGTGTTACCTAAACCTTGCAGATGTATACCATAGTCTGACCTCCCTCCAGCGCCAGTGCCATAGTGGTTGTCCTTGTTCTGGAAATCGCGGCGCATCCCTTCGAGCTCCCCTGCTTCAAGCGGGCTACTACCGTCATCCTCGTCGAAGACGCAGACAAGGAAGCCAAGCCGGAGGAGGAGCCAAAGCCACCCAGCCGCCCCCCGAGCCGGCAACAAACCCCGCCGGCATACTACTACTTCCCTGCCAGCTACAGACATACCGTCCCGGCACCCGCACGCGCGAAACTCGTCCGCAAAGCCAGCTACCCCAAGCACCTTATGGCCCAGAACGTTCCGCCTATCCCCGCCATGCCGTATCCGCACCCGGACTCGCTCGGCATCATGCTCCCCATCCCGGAGCCGCTTCCCCCGCTCCCGGAGCTCGAACAGACGAACCCTAAACCCAAGATCAAAATTACACCGGCCCCTCCCGACATTCTGATTCCGGGAAAAGGCCTCCCGGCGGACAAGAATAAGCCTTGCCCACCTCCGCCGGGAACTGCTTGGGCTAGGGATTGGGAACAGCTGGCGGTGGACGCCGGTGTCAGGCGGAACGGGTCTGTTAGCGACTATGGGTCCTCCGCCGGGACGGAGACTACGGATGGGCGGTCGGAGGTGGGCGGGAGCGCGTTGAAGCCGCCTCTGCCGTCCATCATTGTCACACACAGTCCTGAACCGGTTTGAGAATGGTAAGTATGTTGTCGTATGGATAATGGATGATGATGAGGTTACGGGTAACGAGGGATGAAGCGTGTTTCTTGTTTTCAACATTCGATCACCATGTATTATTTCTTTTGTTCATCCCTTTTGTATAGTCGCTACAAGATGTCTGTCTAGTCTCAGTGAACAATCAAGTAATTTGGTTTCATTGCCATGTTTCCAGGACCCATCGACACGTTTTCTCGCCCTGCCGAATTCCTCCATGTGGCTTGGTCTCGTATCTCGCATCGGCTGAGATCGTCCCCCGTTGTCTTGGGGGCATCAGCAAGCCACGTTTCTTGGCGTCGTGTTTCGTATTGCACCTTGTTTCCGCGCAATTCAGGATCTGCAGCTGAAATTCGCCAGTGGCCAAGGGATCCTGTGTGAAGTTACCCAATGCTACATTCATGTTTTGGTAATGCGCTGGCCAAAGAGAGGCGTCAATCGGCGCCACATCGTGGGTTTTAAAGTAGCTGATCTTGGCGTGGAGGATCTTGCAAAGGGCACAGTTGAATAAGGGTGGCATCGCAAGATGCACTTACGTCAGATCATGCCGGGGCATTCTTACGACATACTCTGGCTACACGCTGTTTCGACGTATATAAAAGATGAACTGCGAACTTTTGATAAACACGTTGTTGTATTGCATGATTTATCGACATGTCAATTGATTGAAAGCTATTACCATGCGAGTAAACCAATCCCTTCTGCTGCCACTCATCGCGGTCTCCGCGCAACCGACTGTCACGATGTCTTCAGGGGCCGTCCAAGGTATCTCAACGAACATTGGGGACGGGGTGGCGACAGTGAACAAATTCCTCGGCATCCCGTACGCTACAACTCCATCCCGATTTTCCCGTCCGGAGCCGCCGAAGCCATGGCCAGAGCCCCTTGATGCCACGGAATTCGGCCCAGCTTGCTATCAGAATTTCGGTCTCAATGGTTCGCTCACATTTCTTGAAGCTGGCATATTGTGCTACTAACCCACAATGTAGAACTCGGTCCCCGTCCTGAACTTTTGAAGGCTCTGTTCTACACCCCACAAGCGCCCGAGAGCGAGGATTGTCTGCGCATCAACGTCTTCGCGCCGGATTCTCCGTCAAACGCCACCCGGGCAGTGTTGGTCTTCATCCATGGCGGGGGCTACCAGATGGGACACGCAAGGATCGATCTCTCCTCTTTCGCAGCGTATGAGGACATAATCGTGGTGAGCCTCCAGTACAGAACGAACGGTCCGGGCTCCTCCTCCTTGTCATTACATGCGCTAATGTGACCTCAAGTCTTTGGTTTTCCCTCCTCGCCCGACATCCCCATTCCGGAACGTAACTTGGGGCTCTATGATCAGCGTTTCGCTTTCGATTGGATACAGCAGAACATCGAGGCCTTTGGAGGTGATCCCAGCAAAGTCACTATCTGGGGCCAGTCGGCAGGGGCTCTCTCAGTTGACCAGCATCTCAAGGCGTATGCCACCGAACTGCCTCTACCGTTTCGCGCCGCAATCATGTCGAGTGGCCAAACAAGCTTCGGTCTGCTCGCATCACCTTCTCCGAGTGATTGGAAAGAGTGGTCGGCACTTGCTGCCGCCGTTGGCTGTGCGAACTCGACTGGCGGCTTGGAATGCATGGAGAAAATCCCGCCTGAGGACCTTGTGGAGGCCATGTTGAAACACAGCATTTCATTTGGGCCTGAACTAGATTATGTCACCGTCTGGGGCAGTCCTGCTGAGCTGTGGAGGAGTGGGCAGGTTACCAGAGTCCCAATACTGACCGGAACAGTGGCTGAAGAGGGAAGGAGCCTCGTGAATGATGAGGTTGACCTCGCGAGCTGGCTTGAAGCATATCTACCGGATGGTCTGATTAAGAAAGAAGACAGAGGGGGGATAGTGTCAGTCTATCGCTCCACTGGCTTGGCAACCGACTTCGATATTACCTCAGCTATAACCACAGACTTCCTTTGGTTATGTGTACGTTTCCTGGTATCTCGGATGATACAAAACTGACACTACGATAGCCTCAGTCAATTTTGTCAGCGACGGCAGCCTCCCACAAGATTCCATCATGGCGCTATTACTTCAACACCTCCATTCTCAACTTCTTCCCCGAGGAGTACGCCTGGCTTGGCAAGTTTCATGGCTCAGAGACCATCCTCCTCTTCACCGACCCTAGTAACACGACCTATACACCCCAATCCTACGCAGTGCATGAATACCTCAGGGCCGCGATCGGGCGATTTGTCAAGGACCCCAATGCGGGCCCAGGATGGCCAGCCGTTGGTTCGCAATACGCACCTCTAGATCTTGTCGTTTTAGGGGATGTCGACAACGTTCAAACTGCTGTGACGCCGTTCAATACCACCATCTTGGACGAGAGGTGTGGCTTGTACAAGGATATCTACTCAAAGTTGGAGGCCATGTCTGGCTAAAAGTATGTCCTCCCGATTCATAGGAGTGAGCTGATGTAGGCGCGGTGACTGGCAATGTCAACTATTGTCACGGGAATGTGGGAGAGTTAAAATTCTTTAATACCCTGCAGTATTCTATTCAAAGGGCTTTTCAAATCGCTACTCAAATCGAACCGATCATCATTCTCGTACAATTTTGCCGCATTACTCATACAAAAAAGTCCACACACACCAATTATTACATTTACTCATCCCATTGCACACGCATTGTCGTGGGGATAGGCCACAACGAGCTTTGGTCAACAGTCATGAACGCTCGGAGACCGAGCCAAGGCTGCTGATGCGCTGCGCTTCCATTCTGGCCCTCCACAGGCAGACCGACTTGTCCGTTCCACGGGGAAGCAGGGAAGTTCTTCATCTCGCCCCGTCCGCCAGGCGCGCGGCGAAGGTTCTTGAGGCCGACTATCTGTTTGAACAGACTCGTCTGCCCGACGCGAGACATCTCCTTGCCCGCGCACCAATGCGGGCCCAGGCCGAAGTGAACGTAGGAGTCCAGGGGGCGGTCGAGGCGAACCTCGTTGGGGTCCTCGAAGATGGCGGGGTCGCGGCCGGCGGTGGCGAAGTTGCAGACCACGCGGTAGCCCTTGGGGATCTTGACCTCGCGCTTGGTGCCCTCGATGTCGGGGTTGGTGATGGGGTCCCGACCAGTCGGGTCGGACTCAGAGGGCAGACAGGGGGAGTAGTCAGTGATGACCTGTGTGGACGTGGCTTCTCTGTAAACTGCGACGGGTCCGCGGAGACGGCAGCCCTCAAGCATGCTATGTACTGTTAGCGATATTCTTGGAAGAATGATCTTGGGATGCAACTTACTACTTCAGCAAGGTCTCGTCCGCCTCAGGTGTATTCTCGTGCGCCAGGCGGTACAACTCGGGCAGATGCTTCTTGCCCTCCTTGTCGAGGTAGTAGTCGACGCAGAGAGAAGTAACCTGAGACTGGTTCGCGACGTTGGCCGTAATGACGGGCATGATGGTTCCCCAGACAACCTCCTCGACGTCCTTGCCGTCGGAGAGCATGCGCTCAATAAGATGGTTGCCGTACGTGGGAAGAGACGCCTCGCCCTCGCGAATCTTGGCGACGATGTCCGTAATCAGGCCCGCCTTCTTGATGGTCTGAGCGATAAGCATCACAACCTTGCCGAGATCCTGAGCAAGCTCACGGGCGATTGTGCGAAGCTTGAAGCTGTTTCCAATGTCGGCATCCATGAACACGGCCTGGAAGAGGGCGCCAAGGACCGAGTACAGCTCCTGGTCGGTGTACACGCCCCACGGCGACTCCTCGTTCTTGATCGGCATGCAGAACAGCGCAGCGTTGAAGCGGGTGTTGGTGACGTTAATGACGTCCCGGACCAGGTCGATCTCCCTCTTGTTTCCGGGGATCGGGAAGCTGTTGAGGTTGAGGATCTTGGGCGTCATGTGAGTGTACCACTTCCAAATTTCCGTCTCCCACGGGCCGGAGATCAGAGACTTGCGGACGAGCGTGCGGTTCTTGGCGTGCTCCTTCCCATCACCAGAGAGGCAGAAGTCCTTGCCATAGTGGGGCTTGTTGGGCTGGGCGACCAAGTGGTTGATAGCGTCGCCGGTGATGACCTTGAAGTCCTGCTGGTTGTAAAGGACCTCGCTGACGGCCTTGTGCGACAGGATAGGGATCAGCGGGGTCTTGGTCTTGGGCTCGTCCCAGGTGTACAGGTAGGCCTTGTCGATGCTCTCGAGGATCTTCTTGTTTTCTGAGGGGATAACGAAGGGGAAGTGGGCGTAGATGCTGTTGTTCTGGAAAGAGTTGGGGAAAGCGCGGAAGACCAGCTTGTAGAGAACGTGGCTCTGGTCGACATTCAGGTCGTAGCTGGCTTGGTTGAATCTGTAACGGTTAGCACCTCTCACTTTCCTGTAGAATATTCAAACTTACCCCCAGTTGGTTAGGTTCTTCGGCGTGTAGTCGATTGTGTAGAAGCGATCGCCGCGAACCAACGCGACCGCATCAGACAAGATGGCCCTAGTCATGGTGAAGTTACCGCAGAGACCACTGCCCGGCGCCATGGGCGGCTTCGCCTTCTCGGCCATCAGGCCGGGGTAAAGCTCGACTGCATCAGGGCTGCCGTACAGGAATCTGAGCTTCGCAGCGACCTCCTTGTCAGGGTTGATGTCCTCGAATGTCGGATGTCTGGTAAGGCCAAAGTGCTCACGGAACTCGTTGAGTGTGGCGCAGTTCCAGGAACGAGATGCCATGATACCCATCAGCTCAATGGGCCTCATTACCTCGGGGATTCTGTTGGCACCGTAAGAGCCGGCAACATCGTCGACGGACTCCTTGAAGATCTTGGCCAGGTCCGCCTCGTTCAAAGTGCCGTCGGCGTTGCGAGGCAGGTCCATGAAGCCTCTTTGCGCGGGGTCGTCAGGAATCTCCTGCTCCCAATCTCTCATCGCATGGCCGAATTCCATCAGCGACATGTCGGTGGGGTCCTTTCCGAGGACCTTCTTCATGACATCCTTCGTCCACTGCTCATCCTTGGGGGAGATTGTGTTGTGCCACCTGTAGATGAGGTTGAACTCGACAGATACTTGGTTTCCGGTACCCTCGGGGGTCTGCTGGCTGAGAATGCTCTTGCCCTCGTTGGTGCGGGGATCCAAGGCCCAGCTTGACGCAGTACGGTTCATACCCAGAATAGTGCGGACATAGTCGCGGAGAATGATGCTGACATAGAGACCACAAGTGATGAGACGAGCAGTCTGGAACAAGTCGTTGTCATACTTTGCCGCCTTCTCCGGGTCGTCGCCAGTTGGCTTCTGGAATCGGCCACCCTCGTTGATTCTGCCGACTATTAGCATAAAACGCGAGCACACAAAACTTGAGAAACTCACGTTGCCAGGTTGGTAGCGACGTAGTTGTGGTAGCGGTTGAACATGATCAAAAGAGTACCAACGCCAGGAGGGAATCCCAGAACTCTCTTCGAAGAAAATGTGTCCGGCTTGAGTAGACCGTTCTTCTTCGTCCTCATGAGGTCCTGTTCTGCCTGGTTGCGACCGTACAGAGGAGCGAGGTCCAGGTACGAGGAGGTCTGGTTGATAGGTGAAGTTCCATTCTTCTGTAGCCATTTTGTTAGCACTACGCTGGTATTCTCGATAGGTGAAGATCTTACAGTCTGGAAGATATCGTGAGTGATGATGGTAGCCAGGTAGAACATGAAGCTGGAGATCTTGTTGGGGTGGGGCTTGAATTCACCACCGCGGGCAAAAAGCATGTCAAAGATCATCTCAGGCTCGGGCTGGTTGGGGTTCTGGTAGCTCTTGGCTGGTGTTGAGCGGGCGTACGGCTGTCCTGCCGCACCCATCTTGGGATCATGAATAGCGTTGCCAGAGCCGTCGGCAGCGCGGTACTTGTGGTCCTCTCCGAGCGTCGTCATGGGAGGGTGGTCGATGCCGTTCCATAGCTGGTTGATCAAGCCGTTCTCTAGCCTCTTGCTCTTGACTGAGTTCTGGGGCAGCTTGGCAAAGAGCTGGATGAGGTTCTCGAGCAATAACTCGTTGTCGTTGATCTGGCCCTCGACGGCCGAAGAAAAGAAGTGTACGAGGGTATCAAAGTCATCGAAGCCCAGCTTCTTGACATCTTGGAGCAAGTTGCTAGGCTCACCCTGGTCGGAATTGGGGCTGGGAAGAGGCTCTGGGTGAGGAGGCACTGCTGAGATGGCCTTGGTGACAAGCTGGCGGGCTGATGCCAACCTCTCAGCCAGGGGCGGCTGGTTCTTGGGGAACTGCTCAGTATGTGACTGTTGAGACATGTTGCCGATAGATCAGTTCACAGAGGAACAGGTAAGGAGCGATGTCTAGGAACGAGGAGGAGCAGAAATTCTGATCTACTCATGGGATGGCTGCTTCCTTCGTATATATAGACAGGCAGAGAGATAGCTTTTGGACTGGAAGTACGGTTGCGGGACAAACCCACCCCAGTTTAAGGCGAACATGGGGATACGGGTACCCTCCTCTCCATAGCCACGAGGACGAGAACGAGGCGCGGATGAATGGGCCTCATGGAACAAGTGCTACCGAACTAACTGACGTTGAGGATCAGGCTCTGCACGAGGTAGACGGTAGCTTCAGGTTGGCGCTGAGGTCAGATGTTGGAGGTCCACAAAGGTGTCATGGGTGTTGCTAGCTCGATCATTGGGACTACGCCGTACCTAGACGATGATCCATTTGCGAACTAGAGTCCTGCCAGGGAGCCCGGCCTCTAGGCTTTCCGCCATTAGTCTTGTCAAGCTGCGCAAGTGCGTAGTTTCCGAGGCATGTCAATCGCTCGTCGGTCTTGACCGGAAGAAGCAGCCCCAAAAGGCCCCAAGATTGGTGAAGAAAGATGCAGTTGGTAAAACGCAGGCAGCCATTGGACGGGGTGCGACGCGAGGGACCAACGAGCCCCCTGTCTATCGTGCGTGGCCGAGCCAATAATGGACGATATCGCAGCGCATCTCCTGCATCGTGGGGGCTGCTAAGGCGCAGCTGAACGTACCCTGCGTGCCTGTGCCGTCTGCCTATTTGCGCCGCTGGGGCCGAAGGAGAAGAGCAATGAGGTCGCAATAGAAGCAGCCGATGTTGATTTGTTTGAAATGTCCCTCATTGCCAAATTTGGAGGGGCAGATAGAACGAATGCGGGCAACGCACCGCGCAAGACACACCTGTTGGGTTAGGATGATTAGGATGCTGTCCTGGGGAGCGAGCGGCTGAAGACAACAAGTTCCTGATGTCGCTGACGAGATGTAATGAGGGCCAATCGTTGACGCCTTCTCGTACCTCGCTGGGTTGCCTTAAACCTCACCCTCACTGCGCGAGTCTCCATCTGCGTTCCATCCATCCCTGTTCGCCGAACTATCTGCACCGCCGGAGCGATTCGATGACTCTGTCTCAGATGGGGGGCTTTCGGTGAGTGTCTCTCGCATGTCAGAGGAACTGTGGGGAGATGAGGACGCATTTGCGCAATATGAGTCGATCTTTCTTTCCCCCCGTCGCTTTACACACATGTGATTGCCGTGTCCGACAGAGGCAGCAAGGCTTGTGACTTCATTCTTGACCGTCGTCGTAACGGATATGGAGATATTCGGTAGCAACTGAAGTCCGCGAGAAGCTGCTTCTAGGCATACGCCATTCCCGGCAAGGCGTTGTAGGGCATCGTATTCTTCATGATGCCCCCCCGGCGCATGCAAGCCTATGGGGTCTGGTACCGCCCAATTCCGGCATGGTTCGGATTGGCGGACTTCGGGCCGTTGTCGATTTGTGTAGATGGCGTCCGTACCTGGGGCTGGGGGCCTTACCGACTGCAGTGCGATGGAGACGGACCCCAGGTAAATGACAGCCTGATGTGATATTGTTGTTGTTGCTGTTGGTGGTCGTTGTGGTGGACGTGACCAAAGTCCGATGTTTCTCTCACTTGTCAGTATTGCAGGCTGAGTCTGAGTCGGCAGCTCAGCACCGTGCTAGGTAGGGAGGTTTCACTGAGGCCCCTCTGATGTGATGCGAATTGTAACTCTGCACCAACATGCATATGACAATCGCGAAAGAGTGGCTGGAAGTTGAAGCCGGCCATGTCCGTCATCATATCAGTCAGCTTCTTGGCCCGTCAGCACTCTGTAAATGCGTCACACACACCTCGCGGGAGAGGCTGTGTGTAGTGGCTGCAGAAGAGAGAAGCGCACCCTTTCAGTGGTCTCCTCCTCGTGGGGGCTCCGCACAGTGATGATCGGTTCGGGCCCTCTCGCCGGGCCCATCTGACCGGTCGCCTTTCCGTGCCGCTGGGCTGTGCAGCGGGCGTGGCGCCGGGGGGCTTTTCTGCAGAGTGTCATTGCTGACCGTCACTGGCCGCTGTCCGGTTTCGATCGAACGAGCCGAGGCCTCTCTGGCGCGAGTGAGAGGCCCTGCAGGCTGCAGCGGCCTCCATCCACCGGATAGGGCCGCTGCCTGCCGTGTCCCCGGCCCTTCGTCTCGCCCCATCTTGCCTAGTCGTCCGCGTCGTCAACTCAGGTCGCCTCAATTGTAATTCGCATCTGCGCAATTTGCCAATGAGATGAGGTGGCATACCTTCGGGAAGAATACCAAAACTCATGTTGTTAGTGGGCGGAGCACAGTTCCGTGGCCTTGGATTGCGGGGTCTGAGACAAAGTGGTTCACCGCGCTCAGGGTCTTGGGATGGCTTCAATCGGAATGGGGGCCTTGGGGGCTCCGGGGAAAGAAAGAGCAAGTCCTGGCTGATCTCGTAGTTGAGGCCGGATTCAGCCTCGATTCAGCCTCGGCCACACCTTTGAGCTGTCAAGCAAAGCGACAGCCAGTCAGCCAGCCTATGCGATCAGAGGCCGTGTACCCGTCCCCCGAGACACACAGCTGACAGCTCTGTGAAGAGACACAACAACTCGGTGTACCCGGCTTGCATTGCTGACGATGACTAGTAGTTTTGGCGAGGTAAATCGCTGACTAGCTTGGCCGGTCTCATGCATCTCGATTTGCACCGGTGAAGCATGTCAATGTTACGGCCGCTAGCGAGGGTTCTGGATTGTAGGGCTGAGAGATGTTGGTTCTCCATCCCCATAGTCCCTGGCGCTTCAGGGAAGCAGTGGTGTGTGTGAGTGTGTTGATACAGTGTTATGACTGGCGTCCTCCACCCCCGCGCAGTCAGCTTACTGCGCAAGCGCTGGAGTAACAACCAAGGTTTGTGCGCAGAATCTGTGATCATTGGCCAATTCCATCGCTTGGCCTCGTCTTAGGTGAGGGCGGTGGCACGGCCTATGGTCTGAAATTGTGTTTGTTCCTGAACTTGCTGAGATATCGAATGAGAACTGTCGCATAGCGGCGGGTGGATAAGGGAAGGTCCACTCAACCTCTTTCCTCAAAGTCGTGTAAATCCAGATGGTTTTAGGGAAGAGAAAACATGCCGTGAACGCCACAAACAGTTGGAGCATGCGGGAGGCTGATGTGGCTAACCTGAGTTGACACACGTTGTGCCTGACCGGTATATCGCAACAGGTCTAGTGTTTTTACCTGGTTTCAACAGCGAAGTATTAGGTGAGAAATGGGGGTTTCAGTGGATATCGCGCGACAACATGGCAACTTCTGCATCTCTGAGCGTCTTCAAGCTTAGAAAGAAGGATGAGTACGGATAGAACTAGAGTTGGGATGACGCATGGTTCCCGGATGCTGAAAATAAACACAGTTGATGCGTCTCGACACTCTCAGGTCCCGGCGGTCGTGCGCCCCAAACGTGAAAATGACGTCGGTAAGCTGATGTGTTTGCCGTTGTAGGCGTCCTCGAACAAGACACGTCTGGTCTGCGTCCCACGGGAGTGCTTCGCCATTGCAGGTGTTTCCGGACTCCTCCAGCAGACAGAGCCGGGCCATGCAGTTTGTTGCAGCTTGCGAGAGTAGTGTTAGATTGTTTGTTTTTGTTTGCTCTCCTGAGGTTTGAAGCAAGGGAGGAAATGCGCCCGCAGTGTTTGTTGTCTCTCAAGTGTGTCTTGCGCCAAGCTCTTGTTGTCGGCTTTAAGGCATGGAAGAGGGTTTAAGGGGGCGGATGCCGAGCCGGAATTTGAGACGAGACGCGTGGTCAGTGTCGAACAAAGTTTGGGCAGATAATTAATAATGAAGAGTTTGCAAATTCAATTATCCACCATGGAGCAGTCCGACTGTAAGTGCATTCTATATGGCAATAGAGTCCGCGATCACAGTCCGGGCTGTCTGTCTTTATCCGTAGAACCGTAGATAAACGTCTGCCCCAGGCTTAGTAAGTCTAAGTCTTGTGCATTAGTTTTCTTGGGGACTTCAGGCACACAACGCACAAGATCTCTGGGGAGCGCTAAGGAGAGATTGACATTCCTCAAACCGTGCTAGTGAGATTCGCTTGGCGGATGGCGAGATTGGCTTCAGAAGGACGGTGAAGATGGCGATGAGCACGTCAATGATTAATGTCAGAACCGGCTGCCACAGCAGATTGAGTTTGGCAGCGCGTCGCAGAGAAATGATGAAATATCAGACTGGTGCCTGCTTTGTGGACAGACGGTGGTAACTGTGAGTGGCAGAGTGCGAAAATACAGGCGGAATACAGTTTGCAAAGTCGCCGTGACAGGCGCCTCCCTAGCCGGACCCGAGCTTCAGGGTCGCAGTGCTAAGACGCCTGGCTCCCGTTATTTTCCTTTTTAGCTCAACCTGGAACCCCAAACCGAATTGAAGACCCCAAGGACCCTCGTTCTTGGGTCGCTAGGTCGCAGTATTCATCCAGTTACCTAAGTACTGATCCATACTAAGTTCAGTTTTAGCAGGGAAGGAGAGTCCCACGTCGCACCTGACCGGATACCTCTTGCCTTACTATGGACTGGCTGTGCCTGGGGAAGCAAGAAGGGGGGGTTTAAGGGAAAACGGGAAGGAAGGGAGGAGGAAGTTGCCGTTGCTCTTACCTTAGGTTTTGGTCTGAGGCGGGAAAGGAAGGAAGAACCCAAGGGCAGCACCTTCTTCTACCTTAGCTTTAGGTTGGATTGCAGGGCAGCAAGGGGGGGAGGCAGGAAGGAAGGAAGAAAGTAAGGAAGGAGGATGCCAATTTGCATTGATTGTGTGTGATTGTTCTTACCCCAGCCCATGATGCAGTTGCACTTGCACTTGCACTTGCACCTGCTCTCCTGCTCTTTTCGTCCTCGCACTTGCCGTCGCGCATCTTCTCGTCTTGTTCGTGTTGCGTCTCATCTGATTCAGCAACTGCAGACAGTCCGTCGCGTATTCGTGTCCTCGACCCGACACCCTTCGTATCGCTGACCTGACCTGACTCTTCTCTACCGTTTGTCCTTCACCTGCATAACTGTGTCTTCACCTGCACACACCTGCTCACCTCGACTCGACATTGTCCACCTACCTACCTTACCTACCTTATCTCGCGTCGAATCGAGTCTCGTGCGAACTGGGAGCTGCAAGCCATCGAACGCCTCCTCCTCTTCCCTGCGTCCCCTCCCTTCCCCTCCTCGTTGGGACTTCAATACTTCCGCCACACACAAACCACGACAAACGCCAATCAACCGAACCTTCTCCCGAAGAAGCAACCTGCATCACGCCAACCGCATCTTAGCTTGTCACCCCCTTTCCCGCTCTGAAACTAGCGCCCAAGAGACAATCCGTCAACCAGCAACCACGCGCCGGTTGAATTCACCCTCAAATTGCTCTCCTATCGCTGCGTGCCTCGACAATTATCCCCAAACTGAAAAAAACCTCGACATTCCCCGACCCGTCTGCGTCCACCCGCTCGTCGCTCCTCGTCCTCCCCTCGGCTGCCTTCGCCCGCCGCATCCCGACGTGCTTCTGCGTTGTTGGCGTTGCTCCCGAGCCGCTCTTCGTCCACAAGCCACGACACTTGCGACACTCGTACTACCAAAACGAAGCGGCACGAGAACTCTCCCGTCCCTCCTTGACGGCGGTATTCACAGGTGGTGACCAGCCGGAAGAGGATAACAAAAGTCGCAACGCCGCAACCGATCCCACCGCCTACAACGTCCCACGCCGCCATACTTCGACGGGCATGCAATCGCAATGATTCCCTTGGTTATTCGTTCCATTCGCGGCGCCGTCGCTCGCTACTCGCCAAGCTCCCACTCCTACTCCCTCTTGACCACCTCCAACTCAGAGCCATCATCCCCTGGTGGCTCCAACAGTTCGCCCGCGCAGTCGCAATCCTTCTTAGCCAGGCTAACTGCCATACTCTTTTTCCTCTTGCCGTCCTTCGTCCAGCGCCGACTTCGACCGAACGATTTCAAGCACCGACGCTTATACCCCACCTCGTGGCTTGATGGCCTGCGCGGTGTCGCCTCCCTGATTGTCTTCTTCTGTCACTTCACAGAGAAGCATGTGGGCTGGTACTCTCAGTCTTACGGCATCAGGGAAGAGGACGACCATGCCACATCGTCACCCATGCAGCTGCCGTTCCTGCGCGTCCTCTACTGTGGCAGGCCCATGGTCCACATCTTCTTCGTTATCTCTGGCTTCGTCCTCTCCCTCAAGGCCCTGAAACAGGCAAGGAAACATGACTACGATGGACTACATCGCACACTGTCCAGCAGCGTATTCCGCCGTGGCTTTCGCCTGTTCCTCCCCACGACTGCCTCCACGTTCATCATCATGATTATGATTCGATTAGGATGGACAGGAAAGCCGCTTCCCACACTATGGGAGCAGCTGATTGACTGGAAGAATGCGGTCTGGCAGATTACCTTTAGTTGGAAGTGGGACATCACCCAGTTCTTGCCCTACGATGTTCATCTCTGGACCATCCCCATCGAATTCTCCAACTCGCTGCTGCTCTTTGTGGTTTTGACTGGGTTGAGCCGCATGAAGACTTACTTGCGACTGGCCTCGGTTCTGGCCATCATGGTTTACTCCCTCAAGTGCGGCCACTGGGCAGCCTTCGAGTTCGTCGGTGGCATGGGCATTGCCGAGATTGGTCTCATCCAAGAGGCACGCCGCGAGCGCGCCGCAACCGTTGTGCAAGACAAGGAGGCGTCTGACATGGAAGCATCCGTGTCGTCCGAGTCAACATCAAACACCATCGGATCCCTCGTTTTCAAGGCTTTCCTCCTTGGCAACCTTGTCTTTGCCCTCTTCGTCGCGGGGTGGCCGAATCAGCATGCCGATGTTACGCCAGGCATGTCGAGACTCTGGCACAACACCATGGAGCCCTTCTTCGGCATGGGTGGCGACCTCGTCTCCTTCCCATGGTACGCGCTTGGCGCAATCCAAATCGTCGTCGCTCTGCAGCAGATCAAGATGCTGCAAAACCTCTTCGTGACGCCACTGGCGCAGTATCTCGCCGATATCAGCTATGCCCTCTACCTCGTTCATGGACCCGTCTTGGACGTCTTCTCCCACCGCTGGATGCCGTACATCTGGGCCATCGTCGGTGGTAGGGACACTGCGGGCATGTTTGGGCGGCTGTTCGCCTGGCTGGTTGGAATTATTGTTCTCGGGGTTCCCACAATCATTGGCAGCGATCTCTTCTGGAGGACAATCGACATCAAGAGCGTACAGCTGGCGCGCTGGATCGAGTCCCTTTGCACGAGAGACGATTAGACGGGCTGTATCGGCGATCGATTGGGCGTTCGGGTTGCATATCGGCGTTTGGGTGGTCGTGTCATTGTAGACATTCGTTTTCCCTTTGTACAAACTTATGACACTCGTAGAGCCAACATAGGCATACCACAATGAGACTTTTTTCTCTGTTCGATTCCATATCTTTGGTGGACGTCGGTCGTTTAGAGCGCATGGTGAATCCCCCACCCGAGACAAGATGCAGGAAGCAAGTCGCACAATTTCGACGGGAAGCGGGACCAAAACCAAGGAAAACAAGAAAAACACGCACACACGAAGGGCGACACAGACGGGAGGACGTTGTTTTATGGACGGCAAGAACGGGTCAAGCCGTCTGGGTACGACGGCGCAGCGTGGCACGTCAATTAGTCCAAGTGCGACGAAGCCGCCGGGTCCGAGATGGAGGCTTCATTGGCCATCCCGCCTACCGCGGTGCCCGGATCCCTGCCAAGACCCAGAATAATACCTGCAAGACGATAGGGGGCCGATGGGCCTTCCTCGGAAACTGATTCTCGACTGTGATGGCCAATAATTGCTCGTTCAAGATCACGTTTTGTTGGTTCCAACATGCCTGTCGTGCTGAGAGACCCATGGTGTTTAGGGGACCATGCAAGTTGTGGGGCGAGGATCCCTCAATTGCGCCCGGATTGTTGGCTGCCAATAATCTTGGCTACGGCACAGGCTGACGCCCAGAAGATTTTCCCACCGTTGAAATACGTATGATTGGGGGTTTCTGCGAGTGGTCGCTACTTGGCCGGCCACGCGTACGTCGCACTAGACTGCCACTTGCGCGACGAGCTTCGCAATCATCAAATGTCTCAGCTTCAGCTTGGGGAGGGAGGTAGTGCTCGGAACAGTGACGGGAGTGTGGGGGTTCTGAAGAGGAGAGCGTCAGTACCTGTTCCGGCAGCGTCCGGCAATGCCAAGATAAGTGCCGGCGGGCGTCCTCCACTTTACTGGGGCGCCTGTCCCGATGTGTCGACCGCCGGCGTCCGGGAGTCGGCAGGGGAAAGCAGGTTGTGACGTTGCAATTTAGCTGTTGCTGATAACGAGTGTCAGGGCTTTTTACTGTATCATGCCATGCAGAAGTCGCTTGCCTCCTCTGAGATGTTGCTTTCTAAAATCCAGGCTCCACTGGCCTACCTAGAAAATAAATGGTCGGCTGGAAGCCAAACTATCTCCAAAGTCCGGCCAGAGAACACTGCAGTCACTCAGACACTGCTGTAGGAACATGCGCGAGGGGCGGTTTCGACGCTTGAATTAATAATTCAGGCTTCAAAGTCCGACGTGGTAGCGCAGCATACTATCGGCGATAGGCGAGCCAACTGCCTGCAAACGTCTCTAATGCCCTGAATCCTTTGAATCACACCAACGTCCAACGGCGCCTAACGCCGATAGCCTGCGTCGTTCTACTCAACGCTAGTTGACAAGTCGATCCTGCAAGGCATGCGCCATCAATAACATCAAACACAAGGGGATCGAGAGCCTTGCGGATTGCACATTACCTCCGGCTAAAACCGTTCGAGCCGTGATTTCAAAGTCGTTTGCGAGGTCTATGATCTGACAACATGGCTTACATATTGGCTCGGATTGTCATTTTTTTGTAGATGGCGCTATTGTAAGCCACTTGATGACGATGAGGCGTATCGTCATCATCTTTGTTCATGTTTAAGGATCCTACATTGCAGCCCAAAATTACGATATGCCACTACAAATGATATAAACCTTTAATCCACCTCAGATAGATCCATTGATTGATCACAACAATCTGGACCTCACAGAGCGCACTCCCAAATTCCCCAATAACCAACAACGTAATACCACCACACAACATGGCCCCTCAACTCAGCAAGGATACCAACGGCAGCGATCTCGTCACCGCATACGCAGACCATATCAAGGGCAAGACAATTCTCGTGACAGGTGTTTCGCCTGGAGGACTAGGCGCCACATTCGCGGAAACAGTTGCCGCCGCCTCTCCGGCGACACTGATCCTCGCCGGCCGCAACACCATCAAAGTCCAGCAAACAGCCGACGCCATCACCGCAGCAAACCCTTCTATCCGCATCAAGACTCTAGAGCTCGACCTCGGTTCTTTTAAGAATGTCCGCAAAGCAGCCGAGACAGTCAATGCATGGGAAGATGTTCCGCACATCGATGTGCTGGTGAACAATGCGGGCATCATGGCCGTGCCGTTCTCGTTGACAGAAGATGGGTTTGAGAGTCAGTTTGGCACGAACCACCTGGGCCCGTTCCTATTTACGAATTTGATCATGGGAAAGGTGCTGGCTGCTGCGGAGCCGAGGGTTGTGACGGTTAGTAGTGATGGGCACCGGCTTGGTCATATTCGATGGTCGGATTACAACTTTAACGTATGTTCAACGCTGCTTGCTAGACATGTTATTCCAGGATTGGACTGACTTGGCCATCAGAATGGCAAACACTACAATCAGTGGCACGCTTATGGACAGTCCAAGACGGCCAACTGCCTTATGGCTATATCGCTTGCCGAAAAGTTGGGTAGCGAGGGCCTCTTGAGCTTTAGTCTCCACCCCGGTGTCATTTTCACCAACCTGGGGACTCATCTAGAGAATTTTGATTCTTTGAGTGCGTTTCACCGCTCCCGCGGCTTTGACAGATTGATTTAGCTGACTAGTCGCTGCAGGAGAACAAGATATCAACGTTGGAAGCAAGCTCATGTGGGCCGAGTTCAAACCCAAGACGCCGGATCAAGGAGTCGCGACGCACATCTATACGGCTTTCAGCCCCGACCTCAAAGGTGAGGAGGATACCAGGACTCAGTTCTGCTTGCATGAGTGCTGTAGCTAACGAAGGCATGTAGGGTTGAACGGCATGTACTTCAATGACTGCCGCCTCGCCGATCAGTACAACGAGGAAGTGCATCCTTGGGCGACGGACAAGATCGACGCAGACAGGCTGTGGAAATTGAGCGAGAAGCTAGTTGGCGAAGAATTCAAGTATGAGTAGTTCACGCACATGAAGACGAGCTGCCGGAGTAAGCCACAAGAATCACTGAAGATGGGTACCGGCCGACGCCAGTTCTGACCATCACCTATATAAGCCACATTACAATTAAATATGTTTCTGATTATTGATGAATAATTTATTCTACATTCTCATGGGGTTTGAGGAATAATGTCGCTTGGCTTCGGGGGAGTAGTGTAGTCCCCTGGGAGTTCATCCACCGGAGGTGCCTTAACAACGTCAGTCTAGTTCTTGTCAATAACGAGAAATTGTTGCTTACCTGAAGCTTCTCAGACCACTCTCTAATAGCCTCGTAGTTTTTGCACTTGTGCTTCGTGTGAAAGTCGGGGAATGGGGCAGGCGGGCTGTTAGCCCAGACCTGGCCGAGGACGCCGGTGTCGAAGTTGCACATGAGAACCTGGCGGACGGCATCAAGACAATGTGCTGCCACAGATTAGTAAATCATCTATCAATGTGCATCCTGCAGGGAAATCGAAAACCACTCACAAACATGTAGCTTGACAATGTTGTCGTCGTTCGCAAATGCATGGGTTCCCATCCCCTTGTAGTAGTCATAATTGTAGTAAAGCGCTTTTCGTACCAAGTTCTGCATCAACGATTAGTCTTCGATCCTCATCAAGTTCTTGCTTGGGGAGCAGCCTACCAGACAATGGAGGTGATGCATTCCTTCCACGTTGACGAAGAAACCTGCGCCGTACTTCTCGGATCTCTGAACGAACGACATGTCCATGCCGCTCTTAAGGCCGTCCTCGATCGAAATCACACCGGCACGGTCTACTTTTGTCAGTGTCCTGGTCCCTATAAAAGAAAGGAATAAAGACTTACAGTCCACTCCCAAAGCTTCCCACGCGGCGTCAACCTCCGGTGAGCCTTCTTTCCGGTAGACATCCTCCTGCAGAAACGACCCATTAAATTCTTTCCATTCATACTTGACATCCACATCTTTCAGAAGAGGCGACCATTGTGTAGTATGCTCGGCACAAGCGCCATTGAGATTCACCTTCCCTGAGGCGAAATGTGTACCGATACGCGCCGAGATGAAGTTGGTCACGATGAGAATGGCCGCTGCTGTAGCGTACATCCAAATCTTTTTCTTTCCGTCCCTGTGTTCCCAGAATCTGGGATTCGATTCGAGGGACTCGACGTCCTCCTCGGCCTCGTCCACTCGCTCGGCGAGCGGTCTCGTGTAGGATCCGGACTCCTTTGACTGCATCATCGTCGATGAAGGGACTCGATGTTGCGATATCGAGATGTTCGAAGATCACCAGAGGTTAAATCAAGGATGAAAAAGAAAAGATTTCCGCGACATGGCCTGATGTTTTCTTCGAGCTTCACAAACGAGGGAGGGGCGGGTAAGAGAAACGCAGAGAGAAGCGCGATCAAGGAAAGGGAGAGGGCACCACAACGACCAAAATTGTCTGACGTCTGGAATGCCCACCCGCCGAGTCTCGGGGCACGAGAAGGGCTCTCTATGGAGTAGTCAGAAATGGTACCACATACTATGAGGCGTGTTGCAAATCATCGCCCCGATTCCCACGCGCAAGTCCGCATTCAGCTGGAATGCCCAACGACCGAAATTCACTGTTGCCCACCCACAGCTGGCAACACCATCAGAACACGAAGCTCGCGGCAGGAATGTCGCCCGGTGGTGGTGTTGTCTGCAGCTGATTGAGACAGCGCATGCGGCTGATGGGCGGGAAAAGGTGTTGGGCAAATCCCATGTGTCCACCAAGACAGCACTGGCAGCGCGGCACAGCCGGTGCTTATCCGTGGTTTCTGGCTCCGTGAAGGATTGCAGAAGTGGCAGATCATCCTGCTAGCGGGGAAAAGTGACAAGCTTGACCAGGTTGACGGCTGCGGGCACCAATCGCAAAGGTTCCTGGGTGTCTTCCAACACGAAGGGAGGGCGCCTTGTAAGCTTGCGTGATATCGAGATTGACGGTTTGGGGTTGCGAGATCTCGTATCTGTGCGATGCTGATCGATTGAAACATCTCGGCCGGGAACTTTTGCTCCTCGTGTTGAAGATTGAATGTGTTGCAGTTGCTGATGGTCGTGGCCGTTTGGGTTCATGTCTCTCCTCCCTTGGCATGACGCTGATGAAGCTTATGGGAGACTGGTATTCATCGCAGGTTCATCCCGACTTGTGGCTGACATCTAGAACACAGAATCCCATCTTACTCAAGCCCGTAATACTCTGCTCATCCTGGCAACCAAAGAGGAACTGCC
The DNA here is from genome assembly GCA_027406125.1 of Colletotrichum tropicale. NCBI lineage: Eukaryota > Fungi > Ascomycota > Sordariomycetes > Glomerellales > Glomerellaceae > Colletotrichum > Colletotrichum tropicale. The sequence continues at coordinate 125,326 of JANVYH010000003.1, forward strand.
ACAGAAGCATCTGAAGGACTCAGCCTCCAAGCCACTTTGACAAGTGCTGCATGCCCAGGATCCCCCAAGTACAGCAGGCTGATGCCGGCATATCAGCATTCGCATCCTCCATGTGTAGCTTCTGTTGCGACGAACCCGCTAAGATGACGCCAAATGGCAACTTAGGCATTCGGAGTTTACTGGGATTAGGCTTAGCCAGAGGCGCCCGAAATAACCTCTGTAAAAAGACTCTACCGCCTCCGCCTCTGTCTCCGTGCTGCCGCTTCCAAGCGACCTCCAATCCGGGCAATCCGGAAATCTCATGCCCAAGATGAGCACGAGGCACCCTCGCCAAGATGTTTCGACTGATAGACGGCTGACTGACACTGACTTCGGATCCCTGGCGGAAGAAGAATTGAAGAAAATTGCCGATCACCACGAGGTGCTTCGATGGTAACGGTGTTGAATACAGAGACATGCCGAGCTGTTGCTGTTTCTCACGGCAGACATCTCTGCTGTCAAACATGCAGCTGTCCCAGCTCGCCAGCTCTGCCAGGTTCAAGCTCCAGCGATCTTTCCGCTGCAAAAAAGCAAAAGTTGCAGGGGTCTTTGGGCTTGGGATGGACGCTAACTCTAACGCCATGCTCCCGCAGCCAATTCCGCGTTAGTAGGGCTGATTCCCCATCCCGGGATTGGCCCGGAGAAGCTCCCGTTTGAGTAACCTCCCCTCCTCAAGGTCATATTTCTTTTACACGAGTTGAGGCTATTCCATGATTAGCATCCATGCCTGATCAAGTCCCACGACATTTGCCATGTGTACACGCACGTTAAAGGCTCAGCCCGGTAGCCACAGGGACGGTACCATCTGTCCTACGTTAGGCAACACCAGGTGTCAGTCACCGGTACCTTGTGGCTTCGCGCAAACCGGATTTCGCGGCCAAATCTCCTTCTCCAAAGTAGCCTGTGGCCGGGCAGCAAGACACTCGATATAGCATCCCGTCTCAAGATTTGACACTCTCATCTAGATCCCACGTCCGTGGAGGGAGGATTCGTACCGAGACTGCTTCGCCCTGGCTGACGTCTCCCGTTGCATGTAACCTTTCGGGCCTTTCACATCTGCAGCTCTGACACCATCGTGTCGAAAGAACACGATGTCGATCCCCTGGTCACTTCAACGTCTCTTTCGAGCGGCGTGTCGGCGTTGAAAGACACCTCGTCTACATGGCTGAAGTATTTCCAGACACCGTGAAGCTCTCCATGCCCTTCCGGGATGCATTCGGCCCAATTTGTGACGCCATGTGAAGCCCAGTCAGCCGCTCATGTTCATCGTCTTCCATGTCTCTATTCGTCAAACACCGCATTCAGCAAGTCTGTCGCTATGCCCCTCGTCTGCCGAGATACGCCTCTCGTGGCATCCCTTGTCGCCGTTCTGCTTTAGCTTGGAGACCCTGGAACGGTGAAATATTTGCCAGGTTGGGCGTTGGCCTCTCAGCGGTATTCCTTCCCGTCGTTGGATCCATTGCTGAGTCCATGTGTGCTCTCCATTCAAGCTTACTTGCAAGAAACTTACTGGGCCAACAACATGTCCTCCGAGCCTGCTCTGTCTTTTCAGATTTTCCATAAGTAGCCCTCTGTCCGCCCTCCCGTTAACCTTACTCTCATCATCAGCATCAGCATCCTCCCATCTTCATCAAAGAATCAGTCGTCAAGGTCACCCAGACAAGCTCAATCTACTCTATCCAACTTCCTTTCTCCAAATCATCAAAATGAAGGTCACCGCCATCCTCATGCTCACTGCCGTCTCGGCCGTCCTCGCCGCACCGGCGCCCGCGCCGGCGGATCCTACTCCCGTCCCTGCTGCCGTTGATGCCTACGCCGACTACGGAAAGTACACATACGAGAAGTACGCAAGCTACGGCGACTACGGCAACGCGCCTCCTCCCCCTCCCCAGCCTACCAACTACGGGAGCTACGCCGGCTACGGCACCTACAAGCGCGCCTTGGACTGGATCAAGTCCAAGTTGGAATAGGCTTGACGACTAGCGGATGGATGATTCCCTACTTCTTGAGTCTGCCAACTTCGTTGACACAAAGTAGAGCAAGAAGTTGGATTGCGATGGAATTTTCACTTTGACGACTATCTTTAACCTACCCCAGCCAGATCGTGGGAACTATCAAGACTCGGGGTTTTGGGGTAGATGATATAATCATAAAATGGCTTGCATCTGGCGGTTTAAATACAACTATTGAGACAAACTCACATCCCATGTGATGCTGCACAAGTGAAGTTGTTATTGGTTTTCTCGATGACTTGTCAAGATACATCGAGCTCGTCTAGCCGTTGCCAGCGTGTGTGCCATCGTTGATCACATCAATATGGCACTCTCTAGACTGCAATACAACCAGAAGATTGTGATCGAAGCGCTATGAATGGTGTTTACCATGTTGTTAGAGATACGCCTTGAAGTACTGAAGTTGGCAGTAGCGTTAATGATGTTCTGCTAACTCAACATAAAACTAATGCTGCATCCATGCAAGACTGGATTTGCCGTCACTCATGTTGTTCCCTCCTCAACCTTTTGTCTGATATTCTGATTCTCCAAGCTTTCCCCCAACGCACGACCGCCCAAACGCCTACAGCTCCGCCGAACAGAAATGCAGCCGATACAGTATTGAACCAACCTACACCAATGCCCCTGATGGCCGGTAAAACGAGAGCTGATGCTGCCGCACCGAGGAAGTAACGGGTCATAAAGTTTCCCGCTACAACCTCTGCAGCTCTATCGCTATTCACATCCAAGCAGTACGCATTGAGACTGGGATAGCAGAAGAACTGACCTACGCCGCTCAGGACCATAGCTACAATGGGGACCGCAGCACCGCCGACGCGTTGATCTATGGTCCAACCATAAACCAACATACAGGCAGGTAAGGCCACGCCCAAGAATGGTAGGCAGGAGCGCAATCGATCTTCCGGTATTCTGGTACCGTTACGGCGTCTTATCCAGCGCTGAACAGTTCTATCAGCCCATCGTCCCCCAAGCTGCGCGCCCAACAGACATCCAACGCCTGGGGCAAGATAGAAAAGCCCTGATTGGGTCGGTGATTTCAGGGAGAATCGGGGATTAAGAACGTAACGGATGGGCGTGAGCAATCCGTACATGTTCCAAATCAACGTCCCGCTACTAACCGCAGCAAGCATAAGATTGGGGTATCGGATCAGGAGCCAAACCACCCGTAGAGGGTTCACATGCTCTACTATCTTCGCAGTGCGTTGACGACAAGGAAGGCTCTTGAATTGATCAATCTTGAGCTCCAGAAGCGTCTCAGGCAAACTGAGGGATGCAGCTAGCAAAGCGGCGCCCGCCAGGGCTGTCTGCAGCCAGAAGATGACTTGCCAGCTGCGGAATGTGATTATCACACCTCCAATCATGGGACCAACGGACGGACCAAAGACGGTGCCTGTCATGAACCAGCTCAGTGCCCCTCCTCGAGCTGTCGGGTGATAGATATCGCCAATCACTGCGGGGCCGGTAACCATAAAGGAAGTTCCGAAAAAGGCCGTGAACATGCGGAAGATGAAAAAGGCAGAAAGTTTTGGAGCGAGGGCGGTGCCGATTGAACAAGCCATTGTGAAGACAAGAGTCAACAGACAAATCTGGATAAGGTAAGCGAAACAGGTTCAGTTGGCTTTGATGCTTTCATCCAGAAAGACATAGATAAACCAGGATGTAATACCTTACGTCGACCATATACTTGACTCAACGGGCCCCAGAAACAGGGGCTCAATCCCATGAATACTAAGTACAGCGCGTTGGATAACGCTATCACATCTCCGCTAGTGCTATACGTCTTTGCTACCTCTGGTATGGCTGACAAGATCGTTGTGCTCGAGACTTGAGTGATCAGGCCGCAAAAAGAAACGACGGCAACGATGATCACCTTGTGTCGAGTCGAGAAACGGGCATAAACCTCATACGGTGCTTGCTCATGGAGATCGGGATCTCTGTCTTCACCGTCTTCGATGTTGAGTTGATGTGGAGCCGACGACTTTGAGGTCCCAGGCTGAGGGTGGATATTGGCATCTGTGGTGTTCTCAGCTACCTCGTTACTGGATCTTGCTTGACTGTCCTCGTTTCCGTCTCTGGTGTGAGAATCGTTGTCATCCCTCACAACTGATCTGCCGTCGCCGCCCGTTTCCAAATCTCGGTACGATTCTGGCATTGCGGAATGGCCTGCCATAGCTTTTAGCTTTGATTCGATGGGCTCGAACGTGAGTGGTCAAATTTGAGATTTCTTCTTTCTTCCTCCGCGTGGAGGTCTTGTTGCTTGTGTCTCCTCGTTCTGAAAACGAATTTTAGGAAGTATGGAAGGAGATCATTGGAGTCATTCTGCTCTTAAGAGAGGCTCAAGTGCATGGGGCAGGCACGGAGTAGTCCGCTTCACCAGTTGGATGACGTGCGTCATTGGAGAAGACGGCCATCGGCTTTGTTCGGCATCGGCTTTACGCCGTAGTCAAGGTTGCCGGTGAAACTTTTGACACTCTAATTGGAATCCAGTAACAACATAATTTTGCTATTTGATTTCGCCATGCTTCTTCGTAGCTGAGAAAATATACCTAACAAGTTTTGTTTGGTGCAATAAGGTGCAATGAGGAGACGAGAGCCTCACAGCCTCAGGGCCACCAAATCTAATAAACCATGCTTATCGATTGATCAAATGACCACCGATTCGTTTGCGGCTGGTCGTTTTAATCTGCATTCGTTTGTCACTCAAACTGGGCTCAAGCAAGCAGCCTCAAGCTCTCCGAAGCACAGAACATAGCACATAGCATTTAACTCAAGGCAGCGGCAAACACTCAAGACAAGCTAGCCACGTGTCACTCTCAATGGGCGCACTCACAGACGTGACATTCATCGCTCCCTCAAACAATGCATTCAATCGCAATGTCCCTAGCCGAAAGGCACCAAACCGGTTTGCCGTAGCTTCGTCCGCTGCCGGTCGGTCTGCAAGGGAGCATCGAAGCCCGCGTGGAAACCTGCATCCGACGAAATTTATTTGGCCCCGCTTGAGCTGCAAGCACTTCCGCTCATGTCTCACACGTTGCCACTCTACGAGAAAATTCGCGAGGCTGGTAGGAATCCCTGCTGGTTTCGCCTGAAAGAGGGAAAAATTGAGTCTTTCCCCAACCTCCTCAATTTTTGCCTGTTGATAGTTTATCGGCCGAGATGTCGTCTGAAACGCCCGGCGTCCATGCACGCTGCGGCGTGCCCGCTAGCACCGGGTGGCTCCACACCCTTCTCCGATGGCTCGGCGGGGGACGATGATCATCGGGTTCAGCGGGCAGTAGTGAAGACGATGGAAGAAAGTGAAAAAGAAAGGGATTGTCTATTATTGGGTATGTATTACATGAGCCAACCTCCTGGATTGTTTGCCAGAGGTAGAAGGAGCCCGGCTAGCATGAACCAGATGTCTCAACCTGGATCAGGAGAGTGCGCCAACCTTTGCTTCCTATGCCGATGACGACGGGATCGAAGATTGATTTCTTACACCAGGACAAAGAATTGCATGTGTGGAGGAGGTGAATGCTCGAGGGCCATTGTTATGCAGCCCTTGGTTATAAGAGTGAAGGCTTCAGTGAGACAGAGCTTCTATCCGCGCGGATATCCAACGGATGATGTATGGTTGGTTTCCTCTTACCGTTGGCCGGCGCGGGCGCCCGAAGATCTCAGCAAATGATGACAGTTTGCTTTTGGTGGGCCGTTATTCGGTCCTTGCAGATGGAACGCTGACTTGCAGCAGTCGAAACACGCAACTCAGCCGTTCGAAGACCGTCTCGCCAGGTGAAGCGTCGAAGACCAGCCTCCAGGCCAGACTGGGCTGTGTAAGTCGTACTGAGCTACTGCATCACGTAGATGATTTGCATCATGATGAAGGAGAAGCGTCAGAGCCTCATATGAAAATCCTGCCTTGTGGTCTGCGTCAGGGCGGGCTGCCCTTATGCAGAAGATATTGTGTGTGTGATGTGTGTGAGATGATGGGTTTGGCGACGTGGCGCGAGTCGCCGTCCATGACTATGCATGCATGAACTGTGTTAGCGAGGGTAACAGTCGACTGGCTGCATGCCCAATGGGACGATCAGGGCAATTCAGGTGTGTTGGAGTCTGAAATGAGATTGGTAGTGCATTCTGCATCCGAGCCGTTGGCTTTACTGGAATGACCTGCGCTGGTGGTATCTGTTTCGCATCAGGATATGTGCGGCACGACTGGCAGCGCTGGCTGGACCCAAGTTGATGGGCCTTGCATACCAGGTAGATAAAGATTCGGTCTGGGCTGAGTGATATCATAAGCCAGGCAAGACAGTCTGGCGGCTCAAAATATCTGCAGTAGTACAATAAGACCAAAGTACCCAGGCATTGTGGCATTGATGCTCAATAGTCATATTCCACCACATTCATGGTTGGCGTGTGGCGATTGTGGCCGCGGCAAACGGCCAACAATAAGCGGATGGGGGCAAGGGGCGAATGGCAACGCTCGCAGACGGCCATGACCTACAAGATCGTCCGGCGACAGCGAGAGATGGACCAAGGCTGGCGTCACCTCGAGGAGACAGAGAGCCAATGATGGGGTTACGCATGAAGGGAGGTGAGCAGTAATGGTTGAGATTCTCAACTTTGTGGACGGCGCGGAGGCCCGCGATCCAACAGACCCGGACCGCGGGAGGCGAGAGGTCATGGACCGGCTGGCCATCCGTGGTGGGAGGCCGTGATGAGAGACCTGGCGTGCCGTGGTTGTGGTATCACTGAGAGGTAATCAAGTAGGACGAAGTGCTACTATCAAATGATGGACCGGGGCATCCAATGGGGAAGGCAAAGCAGGGCATGTCAAGTCAAGTCAAGTCACTTGGCCTTGAATGCCACGAGCGGGGAAGTGGAGGGCGAAGTACAGATACGAGGAGGGATTCAAGGGCAGCTCATCTCCCCTGCATCTTGACGGGCCGGGCTGTCTTGGACGGACAAGTGAGGGCGGCTAAGCCAACAGGCGGAGTCCATCTGGCGTGGTGCTGAGAGGTGTGGCCATTGGATGAATGGAATGAGGGGCGAGTTAGACGTCCTGATGAGGTTGGAAAGACCGGAGCGAGCGGTGACCGTCATGGTTATCAATGGTTGTGGTTTGGAGGGAGCTCCCTGAATGTTCCCTATGGGAATCTCTCTTGATGCGTAAGTAGAAAGTGGAAAGATGCATCCATGGATGATTGCTGCCAGTCAGAGGTATGGGTAGCTTGGAGCTTGGACCGTTGCATAAAGTTGAGGCGCGGTACGTATGTTCGCAGATTGGCATCTGTACGAAGGCAGACGGGAGTACAAATACAGATACGGATACAGATCCAGGATGGGCGGCAGTGGTTGCAGATGTGGGCGAATGTCGTTTCGCGTCAGGTCGCGAGTGCCGATGGAGACGTGGATGGACGGATGCGAGGGGGGAAGGTGGACTTTATCAACGCGTATCCAGACGGCTTTCCGTCTTTTGTCGAGTGTCGAATGTCGGCTCTGCCTCCTCCCATGGCTGAAGATTAAAGTGACCGGGAGGGAAGCTGAGGGGAAGAGCGCTGAAATGATCTGCGCTTGCCCGAAATGGGAACACGACGTGATTTTTGGCGACACAATTCGACGGCCGTGTCGCAGGTGCCCACTTAAACCACGACGCGTTTGATTGGGCGTCTGACGGCTACACCACGACGCTGCAGTAGCACCGCCCTCGCGCCTGCCAATGAGAAGCGGCAAGAGCCCGTCGCATGAAGTTCGTTTTGCAGCGGTTCCACTTGACTTGGAAGGAAGGAACGAACATTGGACTGGCAGTGACACTCGAGTTGGAAGGAACCTGCCTCTGTCTCTTCTGTCTCTCTCTCCTCCTCTCTTTCCCTCTGGATGTCATGTCTCTCACCTGTGTCCTTTCCTGGTCCTGATTGGCACTCATCACGAAAGTCACACGTTTTCACCACGTCCTCCAGTCCTGCCTTGGTCTTTACCCAATTTCGTAGCTGCAGCCAGCCTGCATCCCAATGAAGCCAGTCCATCTTTCTTAGGTCGCCGTCTGAGGCCTGAGCTAGCCCTGCCAGTGATTGTCCCCTCCCTTGCTTCCCTACGAATGCCTACCGCGCCTACCCACCTTAGCTGGCAAGCGGGCCCCCCTGGTCTGGTCCACGTCTCCACCGAAAGCCGCCGATGGTGTTTTGGCGTGTCCGTCTTTTTTAGAGCAAGGTACCCGTCATCCCGTCTCTTAAACGGCCACCGCGTTTGTACTCTTCTCCTCCCGCTGACAAGGCGACTACTCAGACACGCTTACTTCCCACACCTCACACCTCACACCTCACACCACACACCACACACACCACAAACGCACACCGTCGTCTTTCTTTCGTCGTTGCCCTCGGCGGTACAGACAGTAGAGAGTACCTTAGCTTCCTTCTCCAAGCACGTACACCCAAGGCCTCGCATTAATCGACCAACACCGCCTGTTACCCATCCAAGACGATCCCCCTCAATCACTGGCCGACTCATACCCGACCCGACCTGACCTTACCTTACACGCCCGCCCATCGATTCCCTGGCCCCGTGCGCGCGCGAAAAGAGAACGACATCCCGCCAAAGAGAGCGAGAGAGAGAGAGAGACGCTGATCCCTGCTCCCTACCGATTCTCGCGGCCTCTCACACTCTTTTCTCCCTCTATCCCCCCCTTCCCACCCCACGCCAGCTCCTCCTCAAACTCCGTTTCTGTCACTCTTCCGCTCTCTCATCCACTTCCTGCAAGAAGCTCCAAAACACACCTCGATTCCTCTGCGTGGACGAGAACAACAAATAAACAAATACGCTCCTTACCCCATCACGCCCACCGCCGCCTTCCAATCCCATACCCTCAACCAACGTCTGTCTGGCACCGACTTGCTTCACTGGGGAGAGACTGGTGTATCGACGGGACACCGCTTCAACCTCACAGTCCCCGCCTTACACCCCCGTGGTCCCCGTTCCCCACGAATCGAGTCTCGTCCGTCGATCAGAAGAGGAGTCTGTCCGTACTGTAGTCGGGCATCGACTCAATCTTGCCGACGCACAACAACACCACCGCACAACACCGCACCGCTGCGCACTTGCGCTCACATCCACTCGTCGCGCCCAAAGGACAACACCGCTGACGATCCACACGATGGCTACCATCTCCCGCCAACCCTTCGCGCCCCTCGATGGAGCAAGACTGCAGAACCTGACGAGCATCAAAAATAGACAGAATGGTATGTTTGATCACATCACGACCAAACACATCATTCCCCTTCCTCTCCATCCACCAGTGTCATGTCATCCCATGTCCTGCAAATGCAAACCCAAATCTTGTCGCCCCGTGTGGCCTTGTGAGATGATCCGTCATACCACCTGAAAGGATGCGCCCAACTTGCCAGCCTAAGCAACAACCCCCAAAAACACAAAATCAAAAAACTTCGCACAGGAAAGGAACCCCAACTGACGCTGCGTTTTAGCCATTTCTCCTGCTTCCGGCGCCAAGCGCAAGGCCTTCGACGTAGAAACCGACGACTTCGAAAATGTCGATCCATCCGTGTTTTCTAAGCGATCCAAGGGCCTCGACAGCTTCTTCCCCTCCAAGGACTCCCTCAAGCCGTCTTCCTTTATCCTGAAAAAGGCCGCGCCTCTGGCCGAAAGCCCCGCGTTGACCAGCTCGAAGCCGACTCTCCCCCGCCCTCGCAGTCTGCTGCAGCCCAAGTCGCCCACTGCCAGAATCAACGCCGGCATTGTCAAGTCGTCCCCGCTCTCCGCACCTGCCGGCCGCTCGCCGACCCGTGGCAAGCGCTCTGGCCTCCTCTCCAGCCGCCGCCGGACTGCCGGCCCCTACACCCGTGTAGACCCGCCCATGTTCAACCTGTCGTCTACGTCTTCTGGTGCTGCTCCTTTCAGTCTTGATGCCGCCCTCAAAGGCACCATCCCTAGCTATGCCGCCCGTTCGTCTGTCGCCTCGTCTTCGCGCAGCGCGCCCAAAGAGCTGCTTGGGCCCGAGATGAAGTCTTCATGGTTCTTTGACATTCACGAGGACACTCCCGAGCAGGAGATGACCAACATGCTTCAGCACGGTACCTGCGTCCTCGACATTAGCTCCGATGAGGAGAGCGAGCGCAAGCTCAGTCGGGATCGCGCCGAAGGCCGTGACAAGGAGAATGTGCCGCCATCAGATGACGTCAGCCAAACCTCGGCCAGACGCTCCGCCCGCCGCGCAAGCGAGGACGAAATGATCTTTGAAAAGGAGAGGACAGCACTGGGCGAGATGGACGCCAGCGAGTTCTACGCTCTCGGCTGCGACGAGTCATCGGTCATTATCATCCCAGCTGATGAGGACGAAGAGGAGGAGCCTGTTGCTTCCGCCCCAGTTCCCGAGGTGAACGACTGCCCGCCTGAAGTCCAGGCCGAGTCGGACGAGCCCGTTGTTGAGTCCAGAGATGTCGATGACCTAATGGGCAAGTCTACCGAGCCAGCAGCCAATGCAGCTGTTCTCGAGCCTATAGAAGGCACCGGGGAGAGTTTTGAGCTCTGGGAGAGCGGGAGCGCAAAAGATGACGCGGAAGTAGTTGCTGCTACTTCGGAGTGCTGATGTTTCCTCGCGATTCGAATTGGGTCGATTGGCTTTCCTCTGCTTCGCTTCCAACTATTCACCATCCTTTTAATTACGGGACCATGATTCATGCGGCGTTGGTTAGGTTATTGTTTTGCAAGGGTACTCGGATGGGACTGGACGGCCGACAAGCGATAGGGACCCGGGACACTTTTGGTGTAGGATTTATGGGTGTACAAAGGTGGAATCGGAGTACTGTCGTCTTTTCGCTGTTTGAATTATTGATATCCCCATCAATAGAGTGCGTTAGCGTTTGAACTGTCTTGCAGCTATTTCGGTGACGTCTAGGAGTAATTGCACCGCAACGTGACGAGGCGCAGGCGCCATGCGATTCAGTATATAAGACACACTTGGGTATGCGATCAGAATCCAAAGATTGCGATGCTCCGGCGCATCGCAAGGTCCTTCCAAACCGCACGCCCAAAGACGTCGGCCGTCGCGCTCCACGTGACGCGACTTGCGCGGCCCGATGGCTTCAACGCGCTGAGGCGGCAGGTAACCCGGGCGGGGCCTCCACTGCTCTTGCCGCCGATCCAACACCACTAGCATTGACAGCTACAGTGGGTTGGCGCTATGGCACCGTCTGAAGGTACCGCACCACTCAACGACAGCTGCGAACTTCACAACGTCAAAATCCACAGCATTGAGGTGGTCCGTTTGCAACGTCCAATATCCCTCACAGTTCAGGACTAGAAAAACAGAAAACCCAATCACCTGTCGACCGTCTTGTCTTAACCCGCCGGACCAATGGCTTCCATCAACGACCTGGCCACGGCGGCCATAGCCTCGTCCACCGCAACGGGAGCTCCTGCGGAGGACGGCGGAGCCCCTCCCGCCGGCGTCACCCGTGGCGCCTTCATTGTGTTCGAGGGTCTCGACCGCAGTGGTAAGACGACACAAGTAAAGCTTCTCGAGCAGAGGTTGGTCGAGCTGGGAAGGAAGACGAAGGCCATGCGCTTCCCTGGTGAGTCTTGGCTGTCTGGGCCCTTTGGGTTGGGGCTGGGCTGATGGGATTGAGGCAACAGACAGGACATCCCCTACGGGGAACATGATTGATCAGTATCTCAGGAGCAATCTGGAGATGGAGGACCACGTTATTCACTTGCTATTCAGCGCTAACAGGTGGGAGGCTGTGTAAGTCTCGTACCCGTCATCAACCTTGCACAGGAGGATTTCTTGCTGATATCAACCAGAGAATACATCAAATCTCTCCTCGCATCAGGAACGACAGTCCTTTGCGATAGATACTACCTCTCGGGCATCGTCTACAGCGCCGCCAAGCAGAATGCCTCGCTCAACCTGCACTGGGCCCGCGCGCCGGAGCTGGGCCTGCCGAGGCCCGACCTTACCCTCTTCCTGGACCTTGATGAGTCGGTCGCCAAGGAGCGTGGGGGCTGGGGAGGCGAGGTGTATGAGAAGGCTGAGTTCCAGCGCCGGGTGCGCGAGCTGTTCTGGGGTCTTCATCGTGGTCGGATTGGGCCTGATGGCACGTTAGGAGAGGAGGACCGCGAGGATGCCGATTTCCGCCAGGAGAAGGAGGACCTGGTTGTCGTTGATGCCGGTGCTAGTGTCGAGGAGGTCGCGGAGGAAATCTGGACAAAGGTCGGCCCTAGGCTTGAAGCGGTTGAGAAGGGTGAGTTTGGCGATACCCCAAGAACGGTGTCGTAATGAGGTGAGGGTGCGAGGAAGTCTCTGGTGATGATCCAAGAGTGCGATCAAGTATTCAATATCACGGAGAGGATGAATATCATAAAGCAGAACAGGGCAATGCGCCTCTAATACAGGGCACTTCGGCGAGACCGCTCTGCCATGCACTACACGGGTGGGAAGACTTCCCGCCCGGGAAGCACGATGGTCTTGGCTGAGAACGCCACAGAGGTATCTCCACGAGGTAGATATACTTGAAAGCAAGATGAGAGATAACACATCACTGGTCCTCAACAACGGAGGATGAGTGGTTGGGGCACTTGGTGAGAGCACCAAAACGAAGATGCCCCGCAGCAAGCCCTACTTAGTACGGCTCACTCAGAGGTCCTCCAACAAATCACCAAGCGGGGCTCAGCCCCGTCACTCCCCTTGGTGTAGTTGGTTTATCACGTTCGACTGTAATGGTTCCATTGTCATCGAAAGGTCTCTAGTTCGATTCTGGAAGGGGAGAACCAACCTTTTTGACTTTTGTCGAGCTTTCCTTGCCGATGCCGGCTGTCTCCTTTTTATTGCTTCAGCAGACTGATGAGAGAAGCTGGACTGCCTTATTACTCGTCCACCTGCACTACTCATGAATTAGTCCCTCAATTAGAAAAGTCACCAAACGCATTTGCAATGGATGTCCCAGCTGCCGCTAACGCCCTGGGCACATTGGGCGCAGTAAGAATCTCACAACCACCAAAACATGAAGCCAAACTTACACATCGCAGGTCTGCTGGTCAATCCAGGTCCGTTGCATCTCTCATCTTCACCCGCCATCCCCCGTCTAACTATTCACCAGCTCATCCCGCAAATCATCATCAACTACCGTCGCCACAATGCGACCGGCCTGCAACCCTCCATGATGATGCTCTGGGCCTGGGCCGGTGTGCCGTTGGGTGTCTACAACATTGTCGAGGACTTCAACATCGCCCTTCGCATCCAGCCCCAGATTCTGACGTTCCTAAGTCTGGCAACCTGGATCCAGTGCTACTACTACGAACGGGTAGGCATTCCAAATTCCGCGCTCCTCGTCTCGGACAGCTGACATGTCCAGAACTGGTCCGTCCTCCGCTCCCTCGCGGTCGTGACCCCCATCGCGGCAGTCATGGCCGGGATCCAGGCAGCTCTCGTCTTCGCTCTGCGAATCCCCAAATCCCGCGGCACCGAGTGGCCGATGATCGTCATGGCCGTGCTCTCCGCGGCCCTCCTCGCCGCCGGCGTGCTGCGGCATTATTGGGACATCTACGTCCACCGCACCGTCCGCGGCATCTCGTTCATCTTCGTCGCGATCGACGCCGCTGGAGACGTCTTCTCGCTTGCGTCAATCTTCTTCCAGCCTTCCGTTGATATCCTCGGCGTCATTATCTACGCCACCGAGTTCGTGCTCTGGTGCGGCGTGTTCGCCTGCGGTGGATACTACAACTTCTTGCCGTGGTTCCGGAAGAAGATGCTTGCGAAGGAGGATTCCGAACGTGCAAGTCCCGCGGAAGTGAACTCAAACCGTGCAGACGACGTTTCGGCAGGCAATGGACTTGCACTGCACGATATGCCCTCTTCAACATCCGTCTTTCGCACCGCTTCCGGCGAGGAGCCTGGCCTTCGCTCCAGGGCTATCGCATCTCGCCACAGTCAAACTGACATCACAGACTAAGAACCGGCTCTTTTGAGGAGTCAAGATGAATTCAGTCCAACGAAGCAAGCTCCGCATTGTCTACCTGAACTCGTATGATACAGCGCATCGCCATTCTTCCAGCATGCCGACACACATAAAGAAGGTCCGCCATAGACAAATTTGAAAGTTTTCTTCTCCAAGTACCACCTTGTGCCTCGTTCCTGGAAGAAAAAAAAAGATAATGAAATGAAACTCCTCCCAAACGCTTTCCTCCGTTCTGCTTGTTGTCACGATCTAAACCTCTGCGTACGCGCTTACAGCAACAGGGTAGCGAATGCCGCCGCGGCGATGGCACCGATGCTGATAGAGACAGCGCTGGCACCGGCCTTGGCAGGGGAGGATGTCTTGGGGCCGTTCATCGTGCCGTTGCTGGGCATGCCACCACCCATGCCGTTGGCGTTGTTGCACTTGCCAGGGGAGAAGTTGTCCTTGGAGTCGCTCAGAGACTTGGCGAAAGAACCGGCCAGCTGGCTGGCGACGGACTGAACGCTCTGCGGCACCTTCTTGACAACGGCATCAATGAGCTTCTGCGCGCTGGTGCCGGTCTGGTCAATCTGTGTGACGATGACGTTGCACAGGTTGGCCTTCTCGAACTCGGGCTTCTTGTCGTTGAGGCCCTTGATGAGGGCGTTGCCGTCGGACTGGAGGCCCGAGACGAACTGCTGGAGGTTGAGGGCCTCGTTGAGGGTGATCTCGCTCGTGGCGTCGACCTGCGTTGTGCCCTGCTGCAGGGTGCTGACGAGGCTGCCGGCCGCCGTGGCCAGGCCGTTGATGTCGCCGTTGAAGCCCTGGACGGCCGTGTTGAGGGACTTGAGCTGGTTGTCGACCTGCTGGATGACACCGGAGATGGTGGCCAGGTCGCGCTCGACTACGGAGGGGACGTCGCGCTGCACCCTTGTGGGCATCTCGGCGAAGGCGCCGGCAGCCAGGGTAAGGAGGGTGATCTCGGTGGTGAACTTCATCGTGACTTTTTTTTCTTTTTGACGGTTGATGTTCCTTCGAAGAGGTGTAGCGTAGGATTAGGTATGTAGGTTTAGAGAGGGGGTATAAGTCCGAAGGTATCTCTTTGTTCCGTATTTGACCAGCAATCGTGGGGGATCAAAGGAAAATCGACAGAAAGGAAAGAGGGCTCTCAAAGGCTTATACGTATGGCACAGACTGGATCCGGGACCCAAGATTCGAAGACAAGAGAGACACCCACACCCAGAACAGACACAGGAGGGGGCAAAACAACCTTCATCGCACAGACGGTAACATTATCTGGAATCTCAGCTCATCACTTTCCCAAAAGCGTAATCCGTCTCACATGTAGCCCACGGTTCACCCTCGTAGCCCAACACCACCACATATGGTTTTGAAGAAGCAGAGGAGGGGGAAAACTGCTTCGACGGCGCTTCTTCGAACCGGGGCAGGCCTCCCGTCCGCAATCGCATTGACTTGCTGTCTTCGCTACCTGACGTCAATGCATGGATCAGTTAGGGAGCCCAGCCCCGGCTGGCCTTCCAGGCGGGAACGCGAGAAGGAGAGTGAGTGCTTGCTGAGCCACTCGCATCGCACGAATCGTGAGACTTCTACGGCAGTATCGATGGATCAGTCTTCCTGGGGCGATCGTCGACCTGGGTGCCTCAACCCTGCTCAAGGTAAGGTGCTTATTCCACACAAGCTCGACGGGTAGTCCACTGACGGTGCTTCCTCCCTCCCCCGCTCTCATCCATACTACGATCCGCCGAAAAAGAAGTCAAGATGATTAAGCGTTCGCTTCACTTTTGATGATCCTGAAGGTGGCAACTCTGCTCATCCTGAAGAATGACTCCTGGCTGCTGCGGCTCAAGTTCTTCCCATCTTGCCGGCCAAGCCTCTGTGTATCGCCTGAACAACCACCACTTACAAACACGACGACCAGCACAACCACCGACGGAGTTATTTTAAAACATCAAACGGAACTGTCCCCGAAGCAAGTTGGGGGTTAACTGCTGTAAGGCAGCGGCAAGGTACGCTCCAACCCCATCGCCCCGCCCTCCAGCATGATACGAAGTGCCTCGCCGAAGTGAAACGTGAAACGTGCGGACAGATCCCTGCTCAACTCTCCCCGAGCCCAGGAGATCTGGCGATCCCCCACAGGCCCACGGCTGTATTCCACGGGTCTGCTGTGGATTTCCTCGCTCCAGAGTTCTGTTATTGGAGATTCGAGAGCTCCTTTCAGGTTGATTGCTGGCTCGTCTTGTCAAGCCGACCCAAGTCGGCTCGACAAATCCATCAAAAATCACGGCAGGTTGAGCCCGAAAATCAGACCACGACCTGGCGCGAGCTCCTCTCGACCCTTTCGTCTTGGCCGTGTCTCTTCAATGTACGAAGGGTCTTGGCCCAGGGGTCCTACCAAACGGGGTAGAGGGATTCGACGATCCCCGGGCATAGCAGACGTGGGATATCGCATGTTCTTAAACTCATGAGCTTTCAGTTGATTGAAAATCGATGCAGAGTCCGGGCCTTGCGACATTTCCATGTCTTGCAGTCTCTGTGCGGCCACCGACGATGGCTTCGTTGGCCGGTGCTGAAGGCCTTCGAGCATGCATGGCCACCTGTCAACGAGATGCCGGTGAAGGAGCTTGCCTGACACAAAATGCAGGCGGACTTCCCGCAACTCAAAGGGCGGCGGTCTGAGTCAACCCCAAGAAACATGGCGCGTGAAGCCGAGGAACCACTCCCACGAACTCTTGCCGAATCTAACCAGTGTTTGGTGTGCCGTATGGTATGGACCGGTCTTTTAGCACGCCAACCCCGTGGCTGCCAGTGGGTGTGATGGGAGACCTGAACCATCGACCGTGGGGGTGGCTGAGAGAGTGAGAGTTTGACGAGGATTGAATCGTAGCCGACTGTACCAACGTCTCAGAGTCGGCTGAGTTACTCCTGTTGCCTCTAGAGCTCTGGAGCAAGATTCTTGCTGCGAGTATCAGAGTCCAGGTGAAACGGAAAAAGGTACAGCTTAGACCGCGGCGGAGACGCGGGCAGCCAATGTATCGCCAGAGAGTCTCGAGGGGAGGGCAAGCTTCCGACCTTCGGCCGACTCTGCCGCGCAGAAACGCCAGACGAAACTGATTGGCCCGGTACGACCGCACCGTCGCACGGCGCGTCAAAGTGTAGGTGCCACATCGCTTGTCAGTTTCCAAACATGCTACTGCACGGAATGCAGAGACTCGGCCTCGGCTCCGCGTGCCCTTCGCATCGGGACGGCCAAAAAGGGAACCCCATAGTGGCTTTCTCACCAATGGCGACAGGACCTCCGGCTTCTGTCCGTTTCTGGTTTCTTACATGCCCGTCGACTTCCCAGTCTCGGTCTCGCCATTTGTGTTTTTGGATGAAGAATCATGGGACGGCAAATTGCTATGTCTCCATGCTGCAATAGCCATTGGCAGCTGATTTCGAGTTGCATGAGACAATCAACTCCAGACGAACCCTTCAGCTGATTCTCCTGCCTGGACGTGGCCTGGACACACATCTCGAAAGCGAGAGGCGACAAAAATGAAGTATCCTCATTTATTCCCGCAGTCGCTATTATTCCTCTGCCGCCCGGGCCGCGGCAGAGCGGCGGTTTGCGCGGACTGCGCTGGGACGTTGATACCGCGGAAGAGACTCTCAGATATACGGTAAGGCATCTATCCGTAAGAACTGAGAACGCGGGGCGCTGAGCAGTGTTCTGATAGGCACGTCAAAAGTTGACGTGCGTGTCATCCATAATAATGCTAACTCATAGGTTAGATGGGTATCATGCAAAATCCTCCAAGCCCTTCTTCCCCTTAGTCATCCCCTGTACTGTCCCCTTTTTTTGGCCAACGCAAACGACACCCTCGCTCATCACTTGAAGATTCGTCTGCCGCCGGTGCGCACAGGGAATCTTTCAACGCCACTGGACTGTTGTTCGTGCCACAGACCCTGGATACCAACCCAGCCGCCGTCGCCTGACATTTTATACCGCCGCCATGCCTCACGGAGATGATCCGGCCGTAAAGGACCTCGCCTGTCTTCCTTGGCGGCCTGACTGGCCTCGCCATTCTCGTCTTTTGAGACGGGCGGTGGTGTCGGCAACTCCGACTGCTTCTCGCCAGTTGCCTTGATCCACTCTCCTTGCACGTCTCGAGCTCTTTCGATGAGCTCGCCGATGAAAAGTTTTGAGACTGACTTGACGGCGAGTGCGACGTTGGGCGGAACGGATTGCGATACGGTTGCGTTGACGACCTGGGCAGTGTAAGTATGGTATAGCGTGGACGGCGGATGACAGGCCGTCAAAAGCAGCGACAAGATGGGAGCAAACTTACTCTCTTGACCACGGACTCCGTAAGCTTCGCGGCACGCCAGAGTTCGTAGCGGTCGTATTGTGCTGGGTCGAATGACTCGACCAACATGGCACGAAGTCTGATCTCTTCCTGCTTTTGCTCTTGCGTTCTGGCTGTAGTGTCGACCAAGGCCATGCGCATATCGTTGTCGTCGTCATCGTCGTTACCGCCATCCTCTTGTCCCTCAGCTCCCGCGCCTGTGCCACTGACCGTCGTCGGTGCGCGACCACCAACAAGCGAGGGTGTCTGCTCTCTGGTTTCCACGTTCGTCTGGTTCTTGGGCTTCCGGCCGCGCTTCTTCTTAGGAGGCGCGCTAACCTGGCTGCCACTGACCACGCTCATGGTATCGGCTGACGGTGATCGCGGGAAAGGAGATCCAGCTCCATCGGGAGGGAATGAAGTTTGACGGAGAGGATGGGCGGAAGCTGCGGAGGTGACGGAAAGGGTAGAGGCCTTGCGGCGCTTGAGAGAGGGCTGGGACCCGCCTTCGGAGGCGCGCTTCTTGTTCGTTGTCGGGAGCGGTGCCGATGTAGGATATGGGGGAGACAGAGCGGTCGGCGAGTTTGCGTACGGAGGAGAAGCCATCGTGGCGGCTATCGAGGTCGGTCGAGGTTGGTCTGGGCCGTCCTGCAGAAGCTACGCCTGCGCCGTCGAGAGTGACTGTCGGACGTTTCTAGAGAGTTTTTGTCGTGGATCTATCTCGAAAAGAAGCTTCCAATTGTTTCTGAGAAGCTCGGGGGCGTTGTTGGAAGGCGGAAGTCAGGGACGTTGGCGTGGAGTCGAAATTCACGATTGGCAGACCAAACTGGAAGTGAGGCGCGACTTGAGGAAGGAAGCTACCCAAATGCCAGGCGCAGGGAAGGTACAAGCTGACTAAGGTGACGGCAGATCACATGACCACCTTGCCTGAGCAGGTACGAAGGTACTGCTCCATACCTTAGCTCAAGGTGCACTGATCCAATGAGCCAGTCAACCTTGGCGGGTAAGCCACATGGCTGGCGAGTGCATTGTGACTAAGCCGAAAGTTCCACTGGACTGGACCCTGACGCCAGAAAAGCTGGGGTGCAAAGGTGCTGCACCTCAAGAAGGAACTTTTGGTGCTACGCCGCGATAAGATAACGAACGCTGCACGCCGCCCATAACCGAATTTTCTTCTCCGACTTAGCTCCAGGCGAATGACTCTCAGCGGGTCGCTTCCCGAGTGTCTTGGTCCTGGTTTCTTGCGCCGGAGCTCCATCATCCTCCTCCCACTTACACCTCTCAATTCTCTCCACATCGCCAATCCGCGCTCCTAATACCTCAAAAATGACACAATTCGAGGGCGCCGAGCTCAAGAAGGGCAAGAAGACCAAGCACAACCACCACAACGGCCTCAGCGGATCCAGCGACGGAAGCGATGCCGAGACCGCGAGCCAGGCCAGCAGCAGCAAGCGGGGCAAGAAAGACAAGTCGAAGCGCAAGCGCGAGGGCGACGACGCCGAGCTCAACGGCAACTCCAAGAAGCATCGTCGTCCCAGCTTGAGCCGTCCGGCTCGCGATCCTCGGGATACCACATCCTCCTCCTCTAAGAAGGTGAAGAAGCCCAAGAACGAGGGCGCCGTGACAAGGTCACCCAGCCCCGTTATTGACTTTGATGGCCTGAGTCGCCCGAGTAAGATCACACCATTGCCCCGCCCCGCGCCAGCCATTGACTAACTCTTTTGCCCTCACAAGGCATTGGAACTCGCGAGCGACTTGAGGAGAGCCCGGAGCAGGCCGCCGCGAGACTTGAGAAGCTCAAGGGCGCCGTCCGCACCATTCTCGAATGCGTCGGCGAAGACCCCGACCGGCCCGGTATCCTCGACACCCCGAGACGCTACGCCGAGGCCATGCTCTTCTTCACGAAGGGCTACCAGCAAAACGTTCGCGACATTGTCAACAACGCCATTTTCCAGGAGGGCCACAATGAGATGGTCATTGTCAAGGATATTGAGATCTTCAGTCAATGCGAGCACCATCTCGTTCCCTTCACAGGCAAGGTATGTAGAACCGCGTCGCATGACTGACTGGACGTCAAAGCTGACTGGAAACACCACAGATGCACATTGCCTACATCCCCAAGAACCAAGTCATTGGCCTGTCCAAGATCCCGCGCATTGCCGAGATGTTTGCCAGACGTCTCCAGATTCAGGAGCGCTTGACCAAGGAGGTGGCCAACGCTATCATGGAGATCCTGAAGCCTCAAGGTGTTGCTGTTGTCATGGAGTCCAGCCACCTGTGCATGGTCATGCGCGGAGTGCAAAAGACGACCACCAGCACGATTACCAGCTGCGTGCTCGGCGCATTCGAAAAGAAGGAGAAGACCAGGAACGAGTTCCTCAGCTTGGTGGGTCTGAAGACATAGAGGCGCATTCAGAGAAAATTACCCTGCCTAAGACAACCCCTCCTCCCTCCGAAGTGAGGGGCATTAGTGTGGCGGCTTTGGGTACATGCTACTATTACTACGGCGTTTTGGTTTACAGGGTCATGCATTACGAATGGGAGAGACCATCTTTTCAACATTGGGTCAAGCATTGGCGATATTTCCGAGGGTAGATTTCATGAGAAGGGAGCTCAACGCTCGTTCTGGGTTTAAAATTTTTGTTTCAACAGCGCACGCACGCACTTTGTTTTTTCAACACGGAGCGCAGATACAATTGAACAAGGAGTTGCCGGCCGTTGGCTTGCTTGCTTACTTTCAGCCACCACAACTACTAGCCTGCATCTACCGGCATGTTATCCTGTCGTTGTGCTCGAATGTCGAAGCGGTCAGGTCTCCCTGCGTATGCAGGAGGCCGATGCATCTGCAGACCAAATGGTCTGCAGTAGGGTCAAGCGGTCTGCAAGAGGCCAAACGAAACAAAACAAAACTAATCGAAGTGCAGCGGAAACTTTTGGCACGGTTGGAAAAAGACGTTACAACATAATGTCCACGCCACGGAGCAGAAAGCGCAAAAAGAATTGGTTCTCCCCTTCCAGAATCGAACTAGAGACCTTTCGATGTCAATGTAACCATTACAGTCGAACGTGATGAACCAACTACACCAAGGGGAGATATTAGAGGCTAAGCCTCTCTTGGTGAGATGCTCGGAAGGCCGGACTGTGGTCCCAAGAGGGGCGGGCTACATTCGAGTCATTTTTCTGCCTGCATGATGCCCGTTTAGAGCCGTATTGGTGTGGGCTGCGAGGTCCACGTGGAGACCGCCCTCCGCATTCAGTTCCGTGGGCAATTGTATTCGAAATTGAGAAATTACAGAATTGAAAGATGAGAAATGCCGATAGCCAAGCCGCTAACCTCTCGTCTCCAGCTTACACCGGACTCGCACAACCGAAACTCGTGGCCTGCGACTTGCCGTTGAACGCCTCAATCAGCCCCTCAATGGACGAGTACATCCCCAGCGCCGTCGTGACCATACCGCCAAGCATGTAGAAGATGTTCCAGGAGTTGAAGAGCGGCTTCCTCATGAAACCCCTCCAGTACCGCCAAAATCCGCTGTCGACGTAGTGATAAATACCCGTCGCGGGGTCAAACCGTTCTTCCCCAGGCAACATCGCGTCCTTCCGGATCCAGTACCCGAGCCCAAGCAGCGCCGGCAGCGTGTAAGTGAAGGACAGGATGAACAGCGCGCCGATGAAGCCAGACACGAGCGAGAACTGCGGCACCGCGGCGCCGACAATGAAGGCGATGACCCAGTACACCGGGATCACGGCCGCCCAGAGCATCTTCCCCGCCGAGGCCGTCAGCGGCGGCGCCCCGAAGACACCCTGCAGGAACTCGACGTAGAGAACCTTCATCCCGATGTTGCCGTACAGCCCAGCCGCGATGAGCCCCGTAACGAGGCTGAGGACGTTCGTGGCCGTCTGCCACGCGTACGGCGACAGGCCCTGGATGACGGGATTGAAGCTGTACTGGCCCTGGAAGGAGTACACGTAGATGCCGAACATGAGGTAGATGGAGTAGATGAAGACCTCGCCGAGGAGGAGGGCCTTCCAGAAGTCCATCGGGTGGCGCATCTCGGACATGAAGGCGGCGAAGATGAGGCAACCGCCGTAGGAGTAGACTGCCTGGTTTAGGCCGTTGAGAGAGGCCGAGAAGCCGGAGCCGCCCGATGCCATGCCGTTGGGCGGGGTGCCGG
The DNA here is from genome assembly GCA_027406125.1 of Colletotrichum tropicale. Classification (NCBI taxonomy): domain Eukaryota; kingdom Fungi; phylum Ascomycota; class Sordariomycetes; order Glomerellales; family Glomerellaceae; genus Colletotrichum; species Colletotrichum tropicale. The sequence goes on from JANVYH010000003.1 coordinate 147,825, forward strand.
CGTACGTGTGGATTGGCCCGGGACCGAAGGCGTCGCCGAAGGAGGCTTTGGTCGCCGCGAAGTTCGGAGGGGAGTGCGCTACGACGCCCATGCTATGTCATGGTCAGTACATTCAGGGGACAATACGCCAGGGTGTAAGAGTCTGGCTTGACTGCGCGACTGCACTCACCAGATGAAGATGATTAACAGGTTCACCCAAACAGCCAGGTTTGCGATCCACGAGAACCGCTGCAGCGTCCTAATCTGTCCCAGAATGAACCCTGCCGCCATGAAGATGATAAGGCACGCAACGAAACAAATCCCCGCGCCACCGTTGGGTCCCTTGGAAATCTGCGAGATCGACTGTCCGTTACCGAGGATGAGGACCGCGACAAAGAGCATGAGCTGCAGGCCCTGCGCAAAGTTGATGGCATGCCGCGCCCAGGTCCCAAAGACGCGGAAGTACAGGTCACCGTAGCCTTTCAGAGGGTACCGGTCGGAGTCGAGGCCGAGGAAGGACTTGTAGAGGATCCAGCCCGAACTGGTTCTGTGAGCAGTCTGCGTGGGTGCTCGACCGAGAGATGAGGAGGACTTACTACAAGGACATGATGCCGAAGACGGTATAGAGAGCCACGCCTGGGCCATATCCCATTTGCGCAAAGGCCCATCTAGAACCCGTCAGTCTGAAGTTGTGATAAAGCTGGAGAGATGAATACTCACGGCGTTGAGAAGGGTCCCAGGATATCCGTCGTGATGAGATAGAATATGGCACCCCAGCCGGCTGTTCTCATCGCCCTGCTAGCCCTCTTCCATTCTTCCTGCGTTACGCTTCCCACAACCCCTTCGCCGGGAGGAACCAAGGTCTTGTCGCTCCCGATGCTTTTCTCCCTCGTGTCCGGAGCGCCGCCGCTGCTCTCATACTGCCCGTGCTCGTCACCCTTCCTGAACCTGTCCTTGATCACGCTCTTGATGGTAACAGGCCCTCTTGCTTGGACGTATCTGGCATTCGCCTCTTGCTCTTCCGCGCGAGTGATGCTCGCCCAGTACAGGTACTCCTCGAACGTCACGTTCGGGTCGTGGATGTTTGGCGTCTCCTGCATGATGTCGACTACATGTCCGTTACCGCACCCGCTAGACCGCGAGTTGGATTTCTCGTGCTTAAGCTGTGAAATAGACAGGTCTCCAGCTTCTTGGCTGCCGTCCGTGACCTTGGGCGCGACCGGGTAGCCGGGCATGGTTGGTCCAGGTGTCTCAGAGACGGGACGACTTCGGGCGCACGATGTCATAGGGGCGAACGAATATAGTTCTACCGGCAGAATGTCACACGAATTTCCTCAAAGAGAAGGGATGGACTACGGTCTTTATGTTTTCTACATTCCTACGTGGTCTGATGGCGGTTCATCCGAGTGCTTTCAATCAGAGTGCCCACCGGGTGCGACCGTCCCGGATAACAGAGCCTACCACTTGCCATCTACGCCGTGTTTCGAAACCCCCCGCGATATCGACTGGCGTGTTGGAAGAGATATGCCGGGGCGTCCTTGACGTCGTCCCGAGCTAAGCTTTGTGGCACCCCTGAAGGCGATGGAACCTAGATAAGGTGCCACGGCGCGCTGCAACCCTCCCCCCGCGTGACGATGACAGCGGTTGGGGTTCTGATTCGAGGAATATGTGCTAAGCGACAGTATCATCGACGATATCTCGAGCGATATGCGTGGTATTATGGGGCTAGCGATTGCTGTTGGTGCTTGTTTGGCAGGTCAGAACTCTGTCTTATCGTCATACATCGGATCAGGGGGTGAGAAGCTTCGATGTTGGTTCCATTTCGAGATGGCAGTGATAAGACATGCCCCATCTGCAACGGATTCTCGGCAGTTTGGCATTTCGATATCTCGGGAGTCGGCTGGGACAGGCCAGACCAGATACGTGATGTGGGCAGTTATGCCCATTATCATCTTATTGGAAACTCAATCTCTCTGCTTCTCATCCCACTTAGTCGGATCTTCGTCATGGGGCGGATGAACTGCCCACAAACAAATCCAACGTTACTCTACTATTTAGCTGGGGTTTAAATTCTTCATCGCCTCCTCTTCTGTGGTTCGGATACCTACAAGCGCAAATTTCATGTCGCGAAAAACAACGACGCAGAACTCGATGTCATTGTTGCAGCTCTGTCGATGTTTCTATCATTGTTGTGGCTGCAAAGGTTGTGGTAAGCTGTACGCATGCTGCATAACACTGCTCCATTCTAATGGAACTATTCACTCGGCTCTCAGTTGCGTCCAAGATCAATAAAAAGACCTCACCAGATCAAGAGCGCCTGTCAAGACCGGTGACCCCATACATGTACGTCAGTCCCTGGGTCCGAAAAGTTGGGCCACTCGCCACCCAATCGCCGACCTGGCGATCTCAGTCCACAGGTGTACCATAGGATCATCACCAGGCCCACAACGATGACTGAGTGAGGTCTGTACAATTTTACCTTTTGACCTACTTTATGGATTGAACGCCAGTCAAAGGTCTTTTCCTCGTAAATGACACATTGATAGTGTGCAATGCCTATGATACAGTTTATACAGGTAATAGTGTTGATAACATCTCATGACTCGTCCTTGACAACCGTCGACTTCCGCTTGACCTCCCTCTTTTTAGGCTTCAGCCACTCTTCCATGCCTTCAGGCCAATACACCCGCCGTGTTGGGCCGCCCATGGCAAATTCCTCTGGAGGGATTGTCTTTGCTTCGGCCTCGGTTGGGCCAGCCTCGCCGACTCCCTCATCCATCTCTTCATCGCCATCATCGTCCTTCTTCTTCTTCTTCGGCTTTTTCGGCTTCTTCTTAGCAGCACCGTTCTTATTTGCTCGATATTCGTCCTCTCGTTCGTAAGGCACGACGTCGTTGAACAGGTCGTAACCAGGTAACTTGAATGTGCGCATGAGCTCGAAGACGGCTTGCTCCTTGTCCTTGGCCTCGATCATGAGATCCATATCGGGCAGGCAGGGAGGTAGTGTTTTCACGCGTGGTGAGTGCTTCCTCCGGTCTCGTGGTGTAACAGCCCCCGGGCACGATTCGCTGTAGTGCATCTTCTGTCTGATCCCCTTGCGAGTCCATGTCGCGCGGATACGATCAAAGACTTTCCTGATATCCTCTGTGCCTTCACGCAATTCATTCGCGTCAAATATGATGTTATGATGATGGAAGTCGAGTACCATAGGAATGTTTAGCTCCTCGCAAATGGGCAACAGATCATGTACCGACCAGGAAACGTCGTCATTTTCCAACACGAGACGATTCTTGATAGACTGGCTGAGCTTCGCATAGTTGGTCCGGAAGCGATCCACAGTGGCGGGCTTGTCGCCGTAGGTACCTCCCATGTGAAGAATCATAATCGCATCCTTGTTCTGCTGTTCGGGAAGACGTAGGAGCGAGAGCAACTCATCGTGGTACTCCAAGTCGCGAACAGCGTTGGCTATGACCTCCTTACGCGGAGACCCAAGTTGTGTAAACTGACCAGGGTGTGTTGTTAGCCGATGACCAAGTTGAGCAGCAACCTTGCCAGCCTCAGCAAGAGCATCTGCAGCAAACGGTGCGAGTCGATAACCGTATTCTTCGTGGCTGGCGAAAGGAAACATTTCCGAGCTGAGGCGCATAAACTTGATGCCATACTTGTCGTTCCACTGAAGCATCTTGACAATGTCTCGAGCGTTTGCTAATCCCAACTCTTGGACGTATTTTTGACCCAGCTTGATATCAGCAGGCTGGGTGTCATCGGGTCGGTTCTTTGTGGCATGCTCAGGCTGACTTGGATCAGCGAGAGGATGCCGATGCTGTATGATAGATGCAATGCGACATGTCCTTGAGCTAAAGACGGGCGGGTTGGCAGCTCGTAGATATGTGTTGAGACACGCCTTTAACGACATCAGCACGATCCATACGAGGACGAAGCCATGGAGAACCTACATAACCTAGACGTCCTGTCCAAGGCAGTGGAAGATAGTCGCTATTCACTGGTGGTGCTCTCGCTGCGCCCCGCTCGGGGACGTCTTCTTCGCGAAGCTTGTCGTCTTCGACGTCTGCAATGGCCCCCTCAGCTTCAGGGCCTTCGATAGGGGCGACATCCAGGTCCGGGGTCCCGGATCGTTGCTCTTCCACCTCACGGGCGCGCTCTTCAGGATTGGACAGCTCCGTCTTGACAACGGGACGCCAAGTCTGATCCTCGGGACGTTTCTTGTTGCCGCCAACGACGTGGCTGGTTTCAATGACAAGACGTTGATTCCTGGTGGAGTTTTGGAGACGGTGTTCCATCTCACTGAGCTCTCTCATGGCATGTCGAACGCCATCGTGGGATTTGAGCATCTTACGACTGAGCTGGCGGCGCTTGGCAGGTGGCTCCTTGTCTAGATCGGAAGGGGTGGGGCGCATGCCGGCGCCGGGCTCGGTGACTTTCTTGACGTCGTGAATACGGCGACTGGACCTCCGAGGGGCAGGGGGGGGCTTTTCTGGATTGGTAGTCTCCTCGGGTTTGATGGCGGCGTCGGCAGCAGCAGCAGCAGCAGCAGCAGTGGCAGACTTTCTTCGCTTGGGAGCAGCCATGACGAGAGAGTTAAGTAGCGGAGAGTTGTAAGTGTAGTCCACAGGCAATAGGGAAAGGCTGAATGAGCGGGCGAGTGATGAGCTCAGGGGCGGGACAGGTGACGGCACGGGTGTGGTGTTACGGAGAAGACGCTTTGCGCAAAGCCGTTGATTGGCTGTGGCGGACGAAAAGCTCCTCATGCAGTCAAAGACCGGGGAGGTACGGATGGAAGTAGAAGACGATGGATTGGGATGAGTGATGTATGAGTGTGTCTGGGCCGTTGGGGGGATGGATTATGCTCGAGAGTGGGTGTTTGTGTGTCTGTGTTTGTGCTGGTGGGCACTGTCTGAGGCATGTATCCCCTGGGTGTCAGATTGTACCTTGCCTTGCCTTACGTGGACTTCTTGCGACGGATAGCAGGCACGAGCGAGAAGCTATTGAGGACTGGAAGGGTCAGAAGAAGAGAGGTAGTCGGGAAGAGAGGATTGTGGACAGGAGGAAGAGAGAAAGAGAGAGAGAGCCGGCAAGACGAGGGCATGTTAGCGCGGAAGGAGAAGCAGAGGAGACTGGATGTCGTCAGGAGGCCTGAAGACGGGCACGGATGGCAACGAGGTAGGTAAGGTACTGTAGGTGGGTAGGTAGGAGGTGAGATGGAAGATGTAATGCCTGCCGGCGACGCTATGCAATTCTTTCCTTTGTGATGGGTCTAGTGCAATGGCGAATGGGCATTTCGATCTCGGTAAGGAAAGGCCGCATCGATGAGCCACGCGCTCGTCCCCTCATGCCTGCCTGCCCTGAGAAACGGGCACACAAAGTAATGCAAATTCTTAGGTGAGGTAGGTGGAAGGAAGCACGGAAGGCGAGGAAAGGCAGCTGATGGGGCGGGATGGCGGTTTCCTTCTGGAGGTTTTGCCCCTCGCCTTCTCAGACACGGGTCAGGCACGCGGCAAGGGTAGGTCTTTCCTTTTGCTTTTCTTCTTCTGGCCAGGTACCTGCCTTCGCTTCGGAAGGAACACACGAATAATGGAAGGTACGATGAAGTCACCCGTGGACCTGTCCTATGGGAAGGGAGGAGGAACGCGAAAGAGAGACAAAAGGCAGGTGCACCGGTGGCAGGTGGAAGGCAAGTGGAAGGCAAGTGGAAGGCAAGTGGAAGGCGCGAGGTGGATTGTGGGGAGGAGCTTGGTCCATTTCACCTGCGTCATTGGTCCCCAAACGAATCGTCGGCAGGAGCTTCGACGTCACTGGAAAAGTCCAATGCACGTACAACGCCACCCGTCGACCACCAACCACCACGACGGCACTACCCAGCTAGCCTCATCTCACCTTACCTTACCTGCCTTGACCACCCAAGAAGAGGATGGGAGCGAAGTCTGCACTCGCTTCAGTCATCCACTGCAGTGAAGAGTGCAGTGCAGTGTGTCGCATTGCGATGCGGCTCGTTTGGACAGTGGGGCACACTATCTGCATGGTCCGTTGGGCCTGGACGCGGATTTTACAGCGTTACGCCACGATGACAGCAGCGACCCGACGAGAACTGTGGTTCACTCCTTCCGCGTCCCGCCTGCCCTAGCGGATGTGTCTCACCGAGCACCCGGCCATTGCACTTGTCCCGTTCCAGACAGCTCCCATCAGCCGCAATGAGCTCAGCACAAGCGACAAGCTACCGTTACTGCCTTACCTCCCTATCCGTAGGTGCTCTTCGATGGAGCTTGATGACCAACCCACCTCAGGAACACAAGCTCCGCCAGCCCGTCAACCCGTCACCATTCGCATTGGATCCAGATGCTTCATCCCCTGGTCCAATATGGGCTTCGGCTCAGGCCGTTGACAAGCTCACCGAACCCAGCCCAGCATATTCACTAATGCTCCGGCGATGCCACGACACCTGACCCAAGTCAAGTCAATGCAGGACCTCACACTGCAGATCGCCATCGATACCATGCTCTGGCTCTAAGCTACGGTGCAACGCCCTGCGCCCCCCAAGTCTAAAGCGCCGGCCTAGCTGAGCAAAACCTCCGCCCATGACGATGCGATCTCGATCCCCACCGTCGCTGGTGTCGTGTCACGGCACTCGTCGATCTCGGTCCCTCTGCATCGTCGCAGAAAATTCAATTGCGCTATCTCAGTCGCTGATCAAGAATGACAGTCACGTTTCTTCTGCGCTCCTCCGCCGGGTATCATCTGCAAAAGAAAAACAACGAAATCACCAGTTGACAAGCCAATGGCAGACCAATCATCACCCAGTCCTCACATCAAAGAATTGGCACGCTAAGTCGCTCAACCGTGAGCCCGCGAACCCTTGCAGGCGCCGGACTCGCAACTCCGGCATTATGACCGCTACCCGCCCCCGATGGTGCGGATGCCGCCCGGGCCCTCATTTCCCGCGTCTGCCAGTACGGGCTCCGGCAGACGGGACAGTCGTACCGCTCAATCAAGAACCACGATGAAAGACACTTGGCGTGAAAAGCGTGGTGACAGCTCTTGAGCGTCAGGGTATCGTCGTCGCCCGAGTCGCCCTCCGAGTTGCCCGTCTCCTCGTTCCATAGTTGCATCACACGCCAGTTGCAGTTGCTCGCTGCAAGCTTCTCCCGTACACTGCGAATGCCAAAACCCCTATGCGTCTGTCGCCCTCCACTTTCTTCTGGAACATCGCTGCCCCCGCCTGAGCCCGAAGCATGCGAGGGCACTGCCTGCATCGGGCTTGTGCCAGTCGTATGGATGTTGCTCGGGACGAACAGTGGCCCGATGCATATGGGACTGTCAGCAACAACAGTCAGCGACAGCGACGGCACGCGAAGTGGTGACCAGCTCCCTGCCTGCCATCTCGCAAAGACAGGCCCATCCTAGTGTCCTACGCCGGGCTGGAGAAAATACGGCGAGTACTCACCACTCGGGCGCTGAGTCGTGTTGGTTAAGACTCGACTCCATGTCCAGCTTTTCCGGGCCGACTGTCGTGCATTCGGATACAGTGCTCAGCTTTCGACGAGCATCTCTAACCCTGGATGATTTAGGATTGAATCTTCGGTGGTCCTTGACTCGCGAATACGTGACGCAGATTCTACTCGAGAGGGGCATGTCAGCTCTCGTCGCCCTGTGTTTGCGGGGAACTCAAGGCTTCAGCACGGTCTGTACAGTGGACCCAGGACGAGGAGGAAGAGGAACAGCGTGAGCAAGATTATGCCGACTTCGTCCATCCCGTCGCCTGTAGCGCTGCGGGGAGCATCGCAGCTTCCCACGACTGTTTTATAATGATTTCGAGCTCTTTGATGGAGCTTGTAACAATGTCGCGTTGCGACGACGTGCAATGGTTCACACAGTTTTGCAGTTTCAACAGAATAGCAGTTAATCAATTGCTGCAGAAGAGACCTGAGCAAGCATTTAATGGAGGCAGGACAGCTGAAGAGGAGCTTGTTGGTCAGATGACCGCCAATGTTACCTATGGTCGACAGCAGATAACGTACACAGCAGGTACGGCACTTCAATCACTCGTCGAGCCAAGCAGTCAATCAAGAGCTCCCCCGCACACTATCTTACATACCGCTACCGTAGTACGCTCACCAAACCAAAACACATTGCGAGGCGACTAAATATGTTGCAATGGCCGTGTCTTCTGTGACTCTGTCGTCGTCGTCTCTGCTCCCGGTCTCCTTTCGTTCCGTCTTCTTCTTCGTCATCGTCGTCGTCGTCGCTGGTTCCACTGTCGACTCTGTTGAAGCTCCAATCCTAGCAACAACTCCTCTGCTTCGAGCCAAGAGCCTTGGCTGCAAATTGCAACGACTCAGGTGTGCATTGAATCGCAGATCCAGTGAGTGCACAAGAGAAGACTATTTTTCTTGTGACGTAAAGTTTGTTGGTGACACCGGTCTTGGTATCCTTGGTAAGCGGGGGGTTTTCCTACGCATCCTACGATAGGTCAACGAAGCCTGGTCTTCTCTGCGAAAGATACAGGCCAGGTGAGTCTGGATTTCTGGGCAAAGGGCACAGACAATCGGTAACGACACAGAGGAAGAAACAAAACATCGAAGGAGCTGGAGCAAGGTGTGTGCTAACTTATCAGTGGATGGGCGGGGGAAATGCTGGGGTGACAAGGGTTGTTCTTCACGACCTCACCAGGGAGCGCCCCTCCATCGGAGCGCCCCTCCATCGCCCCCCCCCCCCCCCCCCAACAACAACAACAACAGCCCGCGAGCTCCCAGATGGTCGTATCCATGAATGATTGGAGTTGAGAATCAAAAAATTGTGAATCCTGGTCCCGGAGTTTGAGCAATCGCCCTCAAGACGAAGAGATGGAATGACCAGAACCGCCGACCGACAGCGCCGCTGAAGGAGAGGAAAGTGGACTCCCGACGAGCGGCGGCGGCGCCCAGCTCAGGAATTTTCAGTTGACGTGCCAAAGGCCAAGCAACCGCCAAGTTGCCCAAAAACCCCCGGGCCTTGGCTGGCCATCCAAGATCCAGCTGGCCCCCATCCGATGTCCCACCGCCGGGGCGGCCAAGACGTCCGCTGCCCAATACCATCGTCAGCCTACCCTCGAAACGCCGAAAGAAGGATGGCTGGCAGGCTGGGAGACATTGGCGGAGAGGACCCCAAGTAATCTCCCCCGAGCATCCCGCAAGCATTGCAGCATCATGATACGCAGTTCTAGCATGGCTGCAGCTGGTTAGTGACGGTCTTGGTCTTGGTCTTGGTCCTCTTGGGACCATCCCGCCATGACACCGAGCATCATCCTATCTGAGGATCCCACGATAACTTCGACACATTTCCATGAGTCCCCAAAACCGGGCCCCTTCTCTGCTCCTCCAGTCTCTTCCGCCGCCGAGCATCTGGGCGTCTCACTCGGGGTGGCTGTGTTTCTCGGCGGACCCGTACTCCCCCGCCCGTATCGCGCCCGGGACGTCGTGTATCGCTTACACCGGGACAGTATCCCGGTTCCTCCTCTCTACTTCTCCACGGGGCTCGCAGCGACAATCTGGGCGCCTCTCTGGGCAGGCTTTCTCGTGTGCAGGGGGTCAAAAGCAAGCCTGACCGGCATTGGAGTCGAGAAACGGTACTATCAGAGACCACGATTGATGCTCTGCAGTGCAGAGATGGTGTGACGGAGCGCTGATGTTCGGGCAGAGGGAGAGACGGAGGCTCCCGATCTCATTCGATTTCGGATTTTCACGGTTGCCATGTTGGGTGCCCGGATGAGCTTCTCGGAGGTCTCGACTGTCTTTGGCTGTGGTGTTGTCTTCGAAGTTGACGGCCTTTCTCAAAGCCCCCAGTTGCCACCCCAAGGGCCGGACCCAACACGACGCTTTATACTTGCGCAGCACTGCCAGAGGCCTCCTGAGCACCTGAGCAAATGTTGCGCGCGTCGTATGGTGCGTACGTCACTTGCTCACAGCGACACTTACTTGGGACATTAGCACCGGCCTGGGTTCCTGTTGTGAGAGGTCGCGTAAGGTTGTGTAGAACGCAACAAGTCGGACGTCGGCAACAAAACGCAGGGGTTGCGCCGGGTGGAGGGATGGCGCCGAGACGTGGTTCATTTCCAACTGCATGTCCGGGGTCCTCTTCTCCCCTCGGCTCTACAAGACCCTGGCGCAGGAACGCAAGTCTCGTCGAGCGGACTCCAACCCGCGCCGCCAGGAAAGAGCCTCTGGGCATTATCTTGGCCGTCCAGAGCCCTTGCACCCGCCGCAATCACCGCCGCCGGCGTCTCCACATTCATCCTCTTACACTAAACGTGGACTTCTGTTGTTTGTGGTCCTCAACGTCCAGGTCTCCCCGGGATTCAGTTCGGCCAAATTGACCACTTCACTGAAGTGAGATGGAGAACGGGATCCATCTCCCCGCGTGTCCGCCAGGCGCAGTGCATGCAGACAGAGACTTGAGGACTGGACTGACTGACCTTGGACAGACTTCAACCCTGCCGCGCTACGGGAGCTACGCCGCCATATGTATCCAATAAGGCTTGCATGCAGACAGATATCGATACACATAATATCTTGAGGCACACTACTGCAGACCTGGCAGCACCCTGGTAGCCTTCTAGAAGGAGTGGTCCCCCGCACCGGGCGTTCCTTGGAAAGCATACTCGTGTGCTAACTGGCCGAGGGCGTAGTGGAGAAAACCCAAAGTATCGTTCCTATCTTTCTGGGCGCGGCCATTTTGATCACCGAAAACATCACCACAGCATCCACCCCCTCCTTTCCCATGTCTCGGGGCAGCCTAGCATATGGCGGAGTAGGTACTGATACACAATCGAGAGCGAATTACGACGCCCAGCCTCGCCCACGACCTCTCCGAATACAAAATGCCCAGAATGAGGCCCGCTGCCCAGACTCTCGGCGGCCAAACATGGCAGGCAGGAGCGTAGAGTTTCCACCGAAATCTGGATGGCGTGCTCGTGAATAGCTCGCGTGTCCTCGAGCAACTTTTGGACTTTGCAGCTCCAACGCCATGGAAAGCGAGCCCGGGGTCCTTACCCCAGGCAGACCCAGGCAGAGCCCCGCGAAGAGCCGCCAAGGCTGAAGGAGCATGTACCCAACGGACACTCACTCTTCGAAGAACGTTGCGGCTTCGAGGGGTAAGATACGGAGAAAGATGGGGGCGCGTTCTTCCGTATCCTTTGCTTGCCTATCGTTATGAAGTCATAACGCCGAGAGTCGTGTGGGCGTCTCTCCCGGCGGACCAAGACTACATCTTCTCCAAGCCCCCCGAATATTCTGGGCTTGGGTTTCCTCCAACTCTCGATATCAACAGACATCGTCTCTTCTCCTCGGCCACCTCTCTATCTTCCTCTTTCTTCCTATGCTCGCCTGTTCTCTTGATCTGAAGGGGGTAAAAGTGCTTGAACCTGGATAAGAGCACTCACACTTTTGCCCGTTCCATGCCGCATTCGTCAGGAGCCAAATAAACTCCCAACCCTCCGATTGGATCCGACGTCGAGTCTTGGCACCGCGGAGATCTAGTTGAGGATCGCACGACACCGCCCCATTCCCGCCCTCCGCCCCTTAACCACCTTGATCTGGACTACCCATACTTGAATTGAAAAACATTCAACATGGGCAAGAAGGATCCCGAGGCCGAGGCAATGGCCAACCACGTCTCTGGCCAGTCTAACAAGCCACTATCTCGTCCGGCACATGCCCTGTCTACTGAAGAAGTAATCCGGGAGCTCAGAGCCAACCCTGATGATGGTCTGACCCCAGAAGAGGCCAAGACTCGTCTTGACGAGTATGGCCGCAACGAATTTGGCGCCGACAAAGGCGTCCAACCCATCAAAATTCTCATCGGACAAATTGCCAATGCCATGACCTTGGTAAGAACCACGCTTAGTAGTGTCGTTTGAAGTTGGCTAACTTGCTCGACTAGGTCCTCATCTTGGCCATGGGCGCTTCTTTTGGAATCAAATCCTGGATCGAAGGTGCCGTCGTAGCAGGCGTCATCACACTCAACATCGTCGTCGGCTTTCACCAAGAGTTCAAGGCCGCAAAGACCATGGATTCCCTCCGTTCTCTCAGCTCACCAACGGCACAGGCGGTCCGCGAGGGCAGAAATGTCACAGTTCCTACCGTCGAGATTGTTCCTGGCGATATGGTTGAGCTTAAGACTGGTGACACAATCCCTGCCGATGTGCGCATTGTTGAAGCCGTCAACTTCGAGACCAATGAGGCCCTCCTGACGGGAGAGTCTCTTCCCATCCGCAAGGAGGCCGCGCAGACATTTGAGGACGACACCGGCCCCGGTGACCGCCTCAACGTCGCTTATAGCTCTTCAACAGTCACAAAGGGACGCGCTCGCGGCATCGTTTTCGCTACTGGAATGTACACCGAAATTGGTCAGATCGCCGCCGCCCTGAGAGGCAAGAACTCTCGCCGTCGCGACGTCAAGCGCAAGGAAGATGGGTCCGCTTCCTTGGCCCGCTACGTCCAAGCATGGACGCTTACCCTTTCTGACGCTGTTGGACGCTTCCTTGGAGTGAATGTTGGAACGCCCCTCCAGAGAAAGTTGTCTAAGCTCGCTATCCTGCTTTTCGGCACTGCTGTCGTCTGCGCCCTGATCGTTTTGGGTGCCAACGACTTCAACACGACGCAGGAAGTTGTTATCTATGCTGTCGCTACTGGTCTTGCGATGATCCCCGCATCTTTGGTCGTCGTTTTGACTATCACAATGGCTGCTGGTACGAAGAGAATGGTCCAGCGCCATGTTATTGTCCGCCAGCTGAAGAGTTTGGAGGCGCTTGGCGGTGTTACGAGTGAGTCAACCATGTCGATGCCCTTGTTTCGCTACTAATACTTTAAAGACATTTGCTCCGATAAGACCGGAACTCTGACCCAAGGAAAGATGGTTGTTCGCAAGGCCTGGATCCCGGGAAAAGGAACCTTCTCTGTGAGCAATACTAAGGAGCCCTTCAACCCTACCGTTGGCGACCTCGGTCTCCAGCCGGCACAGCCCAAGGACATCGACTTCCAAGGCCAGGACGGCGAGGGCGAGCAGATCTCTGGCCCCGAAGAAATGGTCCTCCAAAGCAGAGTTCTCATTGACTACTTCAACATTGCCTCGCTCGCCAACCTGGCCAACGTCCACAAGACTGCCGAGGGCGAGTGGCATGCCCGTGGCGACCCGACCGAAATTGCTATTCAAGTTTTCGCCTCCCGCTTCAACTGGAACCGCCTCCGTTTCTCCGGCGAGAACAGCCGATGGCGCCAAATCGCTGAGTTCCCCTTTGACTCCGACGTCAAGAAGATGTCCGTAATCTTCGAGGACACCGAAGCTGGCAGTAATGGGAAGGAAAGCAAGACCTGGCTTTTCACTAAGGGTGCCGTTGAGCGCGTCATCTCTTCCTGCCCCAAAATTCAAATGGGCGACGAGGTTGTCGATCTCACCAAGGACATTGAGAACGATATCTTGAGGAACATGGAAGCGCTTGCTCGCCTCGGTCTTCGTGTCCTTGCCTTTGCTAGCAAGTCTGACATTGGTACCGTTGACAACCACGAAAACTTGGACCGCGCAAACTTTGAGAAGGATCTTACCTTCCGCGGCCTCATCGGTCTCTACGATCCTCCTCGCCCTGAGTCTGCGCCTTCCGTCAAGCAATTCCACCAGGCTGGTGTCAGCGTCCATATGTTGACTGGCGATCACCCCGAAACCGCCCGTGCCATCGCTCTGGAGGTCGGAATCCTCCCCACCCGCATGAACGAGATCTCTTCCGATGTCGCAAGGACTATGGTTATGGCCGCTGGCGACTTTGACAAGCTCTCTGATGATGAGATTGACAAACTGCCCCGTCTTCCTCTTGTCGTCGCGCGCTGTGCGCCCCAGACCAAGGTGCGTATGATTGAGGCCCTCCACCGACGTAGGCGCTTCGTGGCCATGACCGGTGATGGCGTCAATGATTCGCCTAGTTTGAAGCGCGCGGATGTAGGCATTGCGATGGGCGAGAGTGGCTCTGATGTTGCCAAGGAGGCATCTGATATCATTCTCACGGACGATAACTTTGCCTCGATTCTTAACGCTGTCGAGGAAGGTCGTCGTATGTTCGACAACATCCAGAAATTCGTTTTGCACGTGTTGGCCTGCAACGTTGCGCAGGCTTGCACTCTGCTCATTGGTTTAGCATTCAAGGATGAGAGTGGCCTGTCCGTTTTCCCACTGGCCCCTGTGGAGGTCATGTGGATTATCATGATCACTTCCGGTCTTCCTGACATGGCGCTCGGCTTTGAAGTCGCTGCACCTGATATTATGGATCGACCGCCGCAAGACGTAAGTGGTGCTCACAACCCGTTATTTGTCGAATTAATGCTAACAACTCGAACAGATGAAGATTGGCGTCTTCACCTGGGAGCTCATGCTCGATATGCTCGTCTACGGTCTCTGGACCGCCGCCCTTTGCCTTGCGTCCTTTTTGCTCGTCATGTTCGGCTGGGGCAACGGTGACTTTGGCGTGAACTGCAACAACGATTACTCCGAACGCTGCGACACCGTGTACCGCGCCCGCGCTACCTGTTTCGCCGCACTCACCTGGTTCGCACTCTTCCTCGCCTGGGAGATGGTCAACATGCGACGATCCTTCTTCCGCATGCAGCCCAAGAGCAAGAAGTACTTTACGCAATGGTTCTGGGACACCTGGCGCAACAAGCTTCTGTTCTTCGCCATCATCATCGGCTTCGTGACCATCTTCCCGCTCACCTACATTCCCGTCCTCAACACCAAGGTGTTCAAGCATGCTCCCATCACCTGGGAGTGGGGCATCGTTTTCGTGTGCGCCGTTCTGTTCTTTGCCGGTATCGAGGCCTGGAAGTGGGCTAAGCGCATCTACTTCCGTCGCCAGTCGCACAAGCAGCATGGCGCCAACCCGGATCTCGAGAGTCGTGTCTTCGGCCACTACTACACTATTGGCGGCGTCGAGCTCGAGTCTTCGCCGACTCTGGGCAGCAGGACCATGACCAACGAGAAGGAGATGCGGGAGAAGGGTGGCAATGGGTACTCGAGCGCGGGTAGCCGGTGATGTTACCGTCTATTTGAACAAAGTGATTCTATCTGTGGGCGAATCCTGGAAGAGGAATAGGGGGTGGAGAGGAGACGAAAAGAGGCGCTTGTCAGATGACGATACCTCATGAGCACGATTCACGCCAGTTTGCTAGTATAGAGACGGGTTACATCTACCGAGAATGAAAAGTTCCTGCTTTGTCGAGAGCTTCAGTAGGACCGGCCACAAGCATCGAATCAATAAATCCAGTTATGATCTAAGACGCTTGGCTCGCCTTTTGCCTTAAAACGAATGATGACATGTGATCGTTCGCCTTGGAGCTGGCTTCTGGGAACATCCAGGTCACGGAAGCCCTCAAGTCGGTCCCACCCTTGCTGCACCTACCCTCAACTCCACAACGTCCCCCGCGATAATTATCACATTGTGCGCAAAAATTTCAACAACATCCGATATGGTGTAGTGGCCAACATGATGCCCTCTCATCTCTGTGAGAGGTTAGGCATAGCCCCGAGTTCGATTCTCGGTTTCGGAACATTCCATTTTGCATTTTTGCACCATTCTTCAAGTACACTGAGAAGCAAGCACGCTTCCTCACTTTGGCCCGGCTCATGGCGACTCCGATCATCATGGGAAGAGCGAAATGTGTCCATAATCTAACATGCTATCTAATAAAACATTTGTCGCCTCTACCAGTCAATCTAATAACCGTACGCCGTGTACACCACCCACCTAGCCCAACTCACTCAGAGCTTCGCGCGACCCCTCCAAGGCTGACCCATCTCATCCTTGTACGTCGCAAGCTCGTTACGCTTGCTGTCTCCGCCGTGGCTGACCTGCACCGGCTCGTCAAACACGGACTTATTCTCCCTCTCCTTCCTCTGCGCGGCGTCGACGTAGTTCCGCTCTCCCTCGCCAATGTACAGCTGCCTCGGGCGCCAGATCTTGACGCCGCCCTTCTGCAGCATCTGCTGCCTCCAGTGCGCCAGCCAGCCCACGCAGCGCGGAACGGCGAACAGCACCGGATAGAAGTCGAGCGGGAAGCCCATGGCCTGGTAGATGAGGCCGGAGTAGAAGTCGACATTGGGGTACAGGTTGCGCTTCTTCATGAACTCGCTCTCGCGCGCGTACTTTGCGAGCTCGAGCGCCGTGTCGAGCAGCTGGTTGCGGCCCGTAACGGCGAAGACCTCCTCGGCCAGCTGGCGGATGGCCGTCGAGCGCGGGTCGACGTTCTTGTACACGCGGTGGCCGAAGCCGACCAGCACGCGCTCGCGCTTCTCGACCTTGGCCATGAAGGCGGGCACGTTCTCGGGGCTGCCGATCTCCATCAGCATGCGGATGGCGCTCTCGCTGGCGCCGCCGTGGCTGGGACCGTAGAGCGCGGCGCAGCCGGCAGAGACGACGCTGTACGGGTCGACGAGACTGGAGCCGACCTGCAGGACGGTGGCCGTGGAGCAGTTCACCTCGTGGTCGGCGTGGATGATGAAGAGCGCGTCCAGAGCCTTCTCGAGGACCGGGTGGGGCTGGTACTCGTGTCCGCTGAGGTGGTCGAGGAGGTAGAGGAAGTTGCCGGTGTAGCTGAGGCCCTGGGCGGGGCGGTTGAACGGTCTGCCCTGGCGCATGCGGTAGGAAGCGGCCGCGAGCGTGGGAGCCTTGCCGATGATGCGGAGGATCTGCTTGTCGAGCATCTTAAGGGCTTCCGGGTCGCCTGACGCGGCGTTGGTGTAGAGCTTCTGACCCTGCAAGCTGGGGTTCGACTCCGGCGCGAAGGCACCAAGGGCGGAGAAGGAGGACTGCAGCATGGCCATGGGATGCGTGTCGTAACGGAAGGACTTGAACATGCCCTCGATGTCGCTGTGGATGTAGGTGTGGTGCATGATCTCATCCTGCCACTTGCTGTACTGCGTCGAAGTCGGCAGCTCGCCGTAGATGAGGAGGAACGCGCTCTCGAGGAAGTGCGACTTGTTCACCAGTTGCTGGATGGGGTACCCGCGGTACCGGAGGATTCCATCCTGGCCGTTGATGTATGTGATGTTGCTCTGCACGACGGCGGTGTTCATGTAGGCCGGGTCGTACACGCGGAGACCCTGGTCCGTCTCATCCTCGGCGCGGTCGTTGCCTCTCGCGG
Source organism: Colletotrichum tropicale (assembly GCA_027406125.1). Classification (NCBI taxonomy): domain Eukaryota; kingdom Fungi; phylum Ascomycota; class Sordariomycetes; order Glomerellales; family Glomerellaceae; genus Colletotrichum; species Colletotrichum tropicale. The sequence continues at coordinate 164,978 of JANVYH010000003.1, forward strand.
CCTTGATCTTCTTGATGTCCGTAGCCTGGACGGAGTTGTGAGTGATGGGTAGCTCGTAAGACTTTCCGGTGCGGTTGTCGACGACAGTGAGAGACTGGCGCGGAGCGGGTGTTGCGCCACGTGGCGCATTCTTCACGGTAGTGACCATTTTCTTTTTGAGTTATTCTGCCCAAATTCGAATTGAGTTAAGAGAGGACAGATCAGGCAAAAAAATGAGATGGCAGTTTCACACAATGGTCTTTGATGAGAGAGACTTCTTGTATCCGTACATGGGGAGACAATGCGCATCACCCGGACAGCTGAAAGGAGGTCCGGCTGGCGTCGGGGGTCGGCAGTGCTGGCCCGAGTGCCGAGGTTGTTTTCGATGCTCCTAATGCGGTAAGATCTGGTGCCTGTAGCGTGGGAAGCTCAAGCACATGCCAGGGGTCCCAAAGTCTCGTTGGGTGTTTCGTCGATTGAGCTGCAAGAGACACATGCCATTGTTTGTTAACTTGATCACAGGTCCAACCCGTTGGTTCTGGATTGCTGGAAAACGGACGAGCGGATGAGCTTAATGGAGGGCGCTAGCAGAGTTGCATTTCCATTGCAGATACAGGGGAGGATCCTTGTATGATCAGCTAAAATGACGGGAAACGAACGGCCAACAGCGCTGGCGTCCTTCTAGAGAGCTTCATCAATCTGGGGTATGTATGGGCTGGGCACTAGGTCCTGGCCCCAGGATTGCACCAAGGACTCGCCTTTGATCAAGTGGGCTTGGCCTCTTTCATATGTAGGACCTCGGCAGTGACTTTTTGGGGGCGCAATGTATCGCGATTGACAATTATGACAAGTGATAGAGTTGGTTGGCTCTTGTAGTGCATGGGTAGTCATGCTCGCCGTGGACTGAGAATTTGTTTTCCTTCCTGTCCAGTGAAGACGAGCAGCTGAATTTCGAGATCAACTCAATGCCGAACTTGAAAGTGGTCTTCGTCTGTTCAGAACCGCAAGTTCAATAATATTTAGGTCCTTTTATCTCTTCTCATCACCTTTCCCATCGGGATAAACCCATGAACCCATCTTCAAGTCCCAGAACACCATGGCTCAGGCCCGACAAAACCCACCTCCGGTCCCCGCGGCCGCGACACGGCCGGAAATTCATCTCTTGGCGGAGACCCTCACCAGCCTGAGTCCCGTCGGAGTCGGCATCGTCTCCGTCGCTGGAATTTGGTCCGACCGGAGTGGATTTACTCAAAGGAAGACCTTTTGTAGCATTCGTGAATAGTTCATTGGCTGTCGACCCTTGAATGCATCCTGCAAGCGCATAAGCAGCTCCTCTCCGCGCATGACGTAAATCCGTTTGAGAACCTCCACAGCGGCGGCCCTGAACTATGTTTTGCGGAACCGAGGCCACTACCGAACGCCATCCCCGCAGGACTCCAAACTCCGGACCTGACCCCTCATCTCAACATATATTCTGCTGAGGCTGAAGTCAGCAAAAGAATTATTTCGCAAGAGGACTATTAGGAACTCATCCAAACGCTATCGAACTTACACACGCTTGGTTGAGCCATCTCAGACGAAGACATTGAGAGCTTCTTGTCTCACTTACAGGCGTTCCTACGGGTAGAGCACGACTGAGACACTCACGCAGCACCCGCCAAACCGTCAGCAAATCAAAATGGCGGCGTTGGTTCCAGTTCTTGTGGCTGGTCTGGCCGTTTTTGGGGGCTACACCTACGGGCCAGCCATCAAGCAAACAGCGACGGTTCTCGGAGTATCACGGACCGTCAATAACACACCTGTCGAGCACGGCGGCGACCTCGTCTACATCGGCGACACGATTCACTGCGAGGATATTCACCATCATGAGCCGAGTGGTCTGCTTTTCACCGCGTGCGAAGACGACACAGAGACGCGCAAGGCGTGGTTCCCGCCCCTAGGAACTTTCGAGGACCCGGTCAAGGCAAGCAAGTCTACGGGCTCTATTCACATTATTGACCCCAAGGTAAGTTCAATGTGGCTGGAGGGTAATGTGCAAGTCAACTGACAGGCCCGCCAGGACATGACCACCAAACGCCTCAAGTTCGAGAATTTTGACAGCACTTTCATCACTCACGGCATCGATGTCATTTCCGACCCGGAAAAGGCTGACGCCGTCTATGTGTTTGCCGTCAACCACGTTCCCCACGCCGAGTATCTCGCAACCAAGGCTGGTGGTCAAGGCGATCAGAAGGTCTTGGACAAGGCCCAATCTCGGATTGAAGTTTTCCATCACATCCTGGGCTCCTCCACCATCAGGCATGTACGCTCCGTTCAGCACCCGCTTGTCAAGACGCCCAACGACATTTTCATCAAGGATCCGCACTCCTTTTACGTCACCAATGACCACTTCTACCGCGAGGGAACGATGCGCCTCATCGAGGACCTGTGGCCTGGAGCATCTTGGACAGACACTATCCATGTCACCATCGACAAGCTTTCTGCGCTGAAGCCCACAGACGGCGTTACGGCGCAGGTTGCCTACGAGGGAATGAGAAACAACAACGGCCTGGGCCACTACAAGCCTGGGTACATCTTGATTGACGATTGTTCCGGCGCCGCAATGCACATTGGCAAGCTGTCTTCGAATCCGAAGAACGTCACCATCGATATCGAAGATTCCGTCCATTTTGACTCCTACATCGATAACCCCAGCTATTTCAACGACCCGTACAAGTCCGAGACCCAGGATGCCAGCGGCTTCATCCTGCCAGGTCTCATCCGGCCCATTGATATTGTGAAGCAGATTGGCGATCCTACCTCTAACATCGGATCTATTGTCTGGTATGCGAAGCCGATCGCGAACTGCGACGGTGACAAGGCCGAATGCTGGGAGAAGCGCGCTCTATTTGAGGATGATGGAACCAGAATTCGTTCAGCTGCCGGCGCAGTCTTGGTGGGCATTGACCCGGCCAAGGAGAACAACAAGAAGAAGGCGTGGCTTTTTGTTACCGGCTTCTACTCGAGCGCCGTCGTGGCGGTCAAGGTTGATCTTTAAAGGCTGTCTTTTGATGGTCAGACTGTAAAAAAGTTCTTCAAATGAAGCCGGCGAAGTTTTGGTGGTGTGTTTTGAAGTCGGGCACAGGGGATTTGGCATGCGCCCATGGTACTTGGTCTTGCAAGGCTCAAAAGTGGAAATAATGAGACGTTGGGTGTGAAGAGAGTCGAAAGAGCAGCTTATGAAGGGCCATGTGAAAGTGAGAGATAATTCTAAAATAACCAACCTGAAGGCTGAGCACTTTGATTGAAACTTGGTGATCACATATGAGCGCTTGTCAAGTTTGTTGGAGACGTTCTCTTTCAATCCACGATAGGATCCTAGCAACCAGACTATGTACCAAATGTTGCCAAAATATCTCAGGTATCTCATCCTTCAGGTATTAATACAGAATACGACAAAATACAATCTTGCCTCCCACTTCCAAATATGGGGGGAGTACGCATGAGTGAACAAAAGGTATATATACACAAGCTTAGATTCCAACCTTGACAGTAAAGTGGCGCTCTATTGGTTCTCCAAAACATCAAAGATACCCTCCATGACAGGTGGCGTCGTGTCGGCTCTGATGGGCTTATCAAATGAGAAGGAGTCCATCGACAGGATGGGGGTCGTGGCGACGGAGTTGCCCAGCGAGATGGATCTCGTCCCTACCGACGACGACGCCCGCGGCCGGGGTTCAAGCATGCCCAGGCCAATCTCTTCGGCGCCGGAGGCATTGCGCTCAGCGTCAAGCATCATATCCAGTCTGGAAGAATGGCGCCGAAGAGGCCGAGACCCGGGCCAACTGGGTGTTTGGGTCATGGCTCGCCTGGCCGAGTTGGGGCGAGGCAAAGGGAGGGAGACGGGGGAAAGATGGTTCGAAGACGGGATGGAAGAGAAGCTGGGAGTTCGTAGTAAAGGCTGCTGGGTGGTCGACGACTGGTACTCAAGCTCGAGAAGCATGAGAAGGTCTGTGACCGTGACACCATCAGGGAGGCTGAAGTCAGGCCGAGGGATGCGCTTGTATGCGACAGACTTCGTCCTGCTCCTGTTCTTGGGCGGCTGGAGAGAGCCGGTCTCAACAGCCAAGCCCTCCGGTCTTCCCCGGGGAACGGGGACCGGGACGTCCGGCTCGCTTGGTCGACGAACTTCGCTTGCACAACTAGGCCGGCGCGCATCACTTGCGTAACTCGGCCGGCGGGCGTCACCGCCGGCAAAGGTGGTGAAGCTCGCGTAGCTGGGACGGCGATCGCCCGGCTCATCCGGCAGACTCGGGACGTCACCGGCAAACCCAAAGTCAAAGGCAGGGTCATTGGGCTGATTGCCAAAGGTGTCTCGCTTCTGTGGGGGCTGGAAGTCGATGGTGTCCGTCCGTCTTACGGGCCTGACCTCCGGTGCGACCTCGGGCTCAGTCTTCGGCTGAGCCACCGAATCGCGGGATCCATTGCCAGAGAACCCGAAGTCGAACAATGAAAAGTCGGAAGCCCGCTTGTCACTCTGCTGAGCCGGCCTTGGCTCGGGTGATGGCGACGGCTTCTGCTCAGGTCGGGGGCTGAGCGGTTGGGTGAGAGACTGGGGTTCCGGGGTCTTGAGAGGCGAGCTATATAAGGGTTGATGCGTGGCAGGGCTCTCTGGGCGTGACCGTTGGCGCAACGACGGCGACCTCTGGAATGCGGACTGTAGACGAAGCTGCCCTCGTTGAGACTTGGAGAGCTGTCGTTGTACGCCGAGGCCAGGCACCGCTGGTGAAGATGCATCCGATGCAGACACAGGTTGTGCAGCGGGCATCATGCTCATTCTCCTCAGGGAGCTGAGGGAGTCCGGGGTCTTGGTCTCGAATGCCGACACTGCCTTGGAAACGGGGACATTTTGGTGGCCAGTATGGTTCATCTCCTGGATGAGATACTGCAGTTGGTTGTCGTCGAGGTCGGCCAGGACCTCGTACAGGGAGCCGAAGGACGATGAGGGCTTGTGTCCCTTGCGATGAGACGGCGCCGGAGACTCCATGGCGGCTGATGATTGCTGGTGGTAGTTACTGTAGTAGTAGTGATGGTAGTGGTAGTGGTAGTGCTGCGTCGACCTGGTCGAGAGCAACGTCTGTCGGCAGCGCTGGCCGTGAAACCGAATCTACACCGTCGCCTGTTACACTGGCGGCGGATGATGGACATGAACTCAGTCGAGGGGGACGACGAGGAAGGCGGAGGTCATTCAAGGTTGCTGTGACCTTGCTGGGCAGCGTGTTCGTGTCGCACCGCACCGATGTGCTCCCGTCAAAGCCCTGCTCGACAGGTTTGTGTGGAGTCGACGTGCAGCAAGGAGACAAGCTTGAATGCAAGGCGAAGAAAAAAAGAAAAGCAAAGCGCAAAGTAGCACCAGAGATCCGCTTCCTCGATGACGGGTGGAGCAGCGAGTTTGAATTGGATGTCGTGAAAATGCCAAAAGTCCGAAGCAGTCGCACGTACACAGTGCCTTGCCTTACTCGCGAGGGGAGGTAAAAAAAAGGCTTGGGATAACTCGTGACAAGTCGGGATATCAGAGCCCATGCCTGCCGATGCCCCCTTTTCAAAAAGGTCGCGCCAAATCATTAAAGCGAAATGATGAGTAATTTGGCACGCTGGGGCGACATCGAGCCCGTCGCAGGGGTCTCGTGGCGCGTTTGGAGCGCGTTACAAAACCTCTTGTACATGGCCCGTGCCGGGCACGTGGAGATCAAACGGAGAGATGAAGGGGAGAGCCGTTATGGGGTCTGATTGACAGCTGACAGGAGGAAAAATGGGCGCTGTTTCTTTGAGTTGATTAAATTCCCGAAACTTTATTCCACACTGTTGGCTTTGGCAATGACGTGAAACACTGGTCGGAGGAGCTAGAGGTCGAGACTTTGGGCTGCAAGTGCTATATCCTAGTGAAGAGTGAGTGAGTGGAAGTAGGTAACTGAGATCTGAGACTCAGCGAGAGATGGCCAAGAATGAGATTGAGTGAGATGAAGTGAGAGGGGATGATTGAAATAACACCATGTCATGAGAAAGAGAGTAATGTCATAGCTTGTACCGGGATGATTTGATGCAGTTGGTCTAAGCATGCCATTCAAAAGAATCAATTGTGAGATTGACTATGTTTTCGCTTTTAGACAATGCTATTTTGTGATCCCCAACGCCCTTAACATCGCTCTCTCACTCATAACTCATTTACCAATGTCACTCGATCACTCGTTCAGTCCGCCTGTACGAGCCAAGCACAGACTTCTAACGCCTCCTCATAGAGAACGAGTCTCCTGCGTGGTACACCTCCTGAATGAATCGGTCTGCATCACTGATCATCCTAATGCTCTGGTCCACGCTCGGAGAAGTCGGGTCTCCCATGACGGACTGCCAGCTCTGTAGAAGCTGCTTTAGATGATCACCGGCTCCGAGCACATCAGAGGGGATCATGTCTTTAAGTTGCGGGATGCGGCAGGCTGCAAGCAACACTAGCATTGCACCGGCCATCCTACACGCGCGACACCTTGTTAGCTATGTCCTTCAGCATGAGATGTGTTCACTTACGAGAGCGAGCAGATCCACGTGTCTACTAGAACCGTCTGTCCAAACCCCCTTAGGTTGAGGATGTGCAGCAAACAAGCATCCAGACAAGCCTTGCAATTATTCAAAGAGTCCTGGTTGATGAGGAGTTCAGAATTCGCCTCACCACGGCCAGCCCTACCGCTCAGCATCCACATCAGATATGGCCGGTATATCACACTCCGGCAGGTGAGGTATCTCTGCCGTAAGAACCCGCCGTGCTCTGTCGGGGTGCTCTGGTTGCCGATGTGATTGAAGCCGACCTCAAACTTGAAGGCGGCCGGGAGGACGTCGCGCCACTCGTCCAGTTGGTGGTTCAGCTCGGCCACAACATAGGGGAAGCGGGTGTGGTCGAGGGCGGTGCCGGTGTCGCGTGCGTAGAGGAGCTGGTGGACGCGATTGAGAAGGCGGCGCATGGAGATGCAGGCGAGGAAGTACAGCGAAGACTTCTCTTCGACTTTGCTGTCACGATGTGTGTTGTATTGGCCCGGCAGGGCTGTTGAAGATTCAATGCGGGCAATGCCTGATTGGGGCAGGCCATTGAGCTCCGCGAGGTAGTCGCTGGATCACGTTAGTCAAATTTGGCAGAGGCAAGGCCGGAAGGATGGTTATTACCTCTCCAGAATATAGCACGACCAGAAGATCCTGCGAATGCGTTCTTGGTCTTCTTCTGATTCTGACTCCGGAGAATAAGACAGCAGTAGCAGACATTTAGCGGAGGCTGCATTGATGTACTCCCATGCCTGCAGCGGCCGACGGAGAAAGGCAAAGTACATGCTGTGAGACCAATCGGGTCAGTTCCAGCACGAGATTTTCGCCAAAAACGGGATGGGTGCTTACGCTGTAAAGAAGAGGCAATGGGTTGCAGTGCTGCCCACATTAGTGTGTACGACATGCAGCTTCTTCAGCACGCTGTCAAAGTACATGTCGCCCATGGCCCGTCTGGCGAGCCTCCGCTTCCGCTCCTCCTCGCTCAGCGTCGTCCCGGTAGTCAGGCCGGCTGTTACTTGACCCGCACAGCCGAGTGCCATCGTCAGGAGTGCCAGGCACACGAGGATGCTGTCTTCTTCAGGGATTCCGTCTGAAATCAGCTTCCTCACTTGCGCGAGCTGACCGCAGGACATGGTCGGGTACCAGAAGTTGATGGTGAGCTCAAACGACTCGATGATGCCATCAATCTCCTCGGCGGTCACGTAAGGATACATGACCGTTGAGCGTGTCTTGACCACGGGCCGCGACTGCTCGAGGTGGAAGATGGAGACGTAGTCATCCTTCATGCTCGGGAAGGCCTCGAAGTGCGGCCATTGGAGGATGGACTCGGTGGTGCTCGTGTGCATGGAGTCCAGCACGGCGTTCTCGTAGTTGTTCTGATACAGCGGCTCGGAGATGGGGGTGCGCTGCGGGTGGTGGATCTCGTTCAGGGGCGAGCCGGAGAAGGACCCGCGCGAGGCCGAGCGGAGGGCCGGCGAGACCACGGCCGGACGACTGTCGGTGAACGGCGGCGCACCCTTGAAGACCCCATCGTGAGACGGGTTCGGTGAAAAGTGGAACGAGGAGGCGGCGGGACTGACGATGGTGGCCTTCATCTCGTGGAGGAACTTCTCCACCCTCAGTACGCCCTCGAGGATGAGGTCGCTCTTCCCGCGTCTGGTGACATGCAGCACATGAATGGTCAGAGCTCGGTCTCCTTTGTCTCTTCTCTTTGCGCGAGTCCCCGGGTGGGCTTGATTCACCCGCCGGGGATCACGGCGCCGACAGCCGGGCGGGACTTACGAGTTCGCCTCGGATCCATAGGTGCATTCCTGCTGCGATGCAGAGCACGAGGCGCATGGCGTGTTGCCGTTGCATCTGGGCGAGACATCGTTAATCTTCTCTTGTTTCCTGCAGATGGCGCGGACCCGAGAGTCTGGGACGACCTGGGCCTGGTTGCTTGGCCTTGGCCGCACGTACCTGATCTTCCTGGCGCGGCATGTATCGCACTGCGGGACGTGACGTCGGTCAGCTTCATGGTTCTTCGGAGAGATTGCCGCTCGGTGCCAGGGGAGGTGCCATTGCGGCTGCTGCTAGCAGGATAGATGGCATTCTCCACAGGTGGCAGATCATGGGGATGACAAAGTTGAGGATAAGCGCCGTTGTGCGCATGCCATTCCGAGTGGAATTGGAACATCGTGAAAAACCTGGCATTCTTGGTCTTTGGTGGTGGTCTAGACCCGAGTCTGTGCTGGGCATTTTGTCTCTCCCCCGAACACGGCCCGTAGCGACAACGCTTGGTTATGAACACCACAAAAGACAATTACTGAACATCAGATGAGACGATCAAATTCAACTTACGGCATGGCTCGTCCTCAACCTCTTCCTCGACGGCTCAGTAATCGACTCATTGTCCATCGTCTCCATTGAATCAGTCGCAATCACGGGGTGGCAGGCATGGCGTAGCACCCAGTTCGGCCGTTGGAGGTCCTTCGATCCGAAGCGGACCGAGTGCAGAGGGCACTGGAGTTTGCAAGTGGGAAAATAAAAAAAAAGAATGGATGCACAAGGGGGGGCAAACGAAGAATCCTGGCAGAGGGGGGAGGAAATGCATTGGATACATATGCAAACCCACGTGTGGTGCGGGGGAGACACGCTGTGGAGAAGGGGGTGGGTGAGAAAATTGGAGAAATTGGACGGCCTTGGCCCAGGAGGGAAACCTTGAGGGGAAGCTAGTTACGCGCTGCCTCGCTCCGCCATTCCCCGACTGCTTTCACGCGGTGAAGGTGACATTGGACGATGCTGGTGCTGGGGAACTGTCCGGGAATGTAGCCGTTCGAGGAAAGGCGGGCTGGACGAATTGGAGAAAACGCATGTGATGGATGACACCGCTTGGCGAAATTGCCGGACGTTATAAATTGATCAGATGTTCTCTTCATCGGTTGCGACATGGAACTCGGTACGGGAATCTTGCTGTTGTTGGTCATGATGGTGCCGTGCCGTCCTAGAGTCTGGTCTCACTCTTGCAGGAGGGCCGTGCCGCTCCAATCACGAAGCCTAGGCGGGCAAGGTTACCCCAATTATCCAATAATCCACCAGCGCACAAGAACTCGGCCGACATGTCAATCTCAGTCATTTCGTGAGAAAAATTGGAGATTTCAAGATATTTCTAGACGACATAAGAGCACTGGGAGTATTATTATTTATGTGTACGCTAGCTGCGATAAGAGGCATGTGAAGCGGTACTGTGGATTGGCCCGGGCATCGGACCGAGCCCCGAGCCGGTATCGCCCCACAAGCATCGCCAAACCCGGGCCGGGGTGGGTCCTCAGACACCGGCCAACTTCTCGTCCACGTTCATGGTGTTCAGCACGGTCTGTGCGGACCGCTTCTCCAAACTCTTCTTGACAGGGTTGGGAGCACTGAAAACCTCCTCCAATTCCTCCAGAGTACGGTCCTTGGTCTCGGGGAAGAAGAAGTACTGGCCGAACAGTTAGCGATGCAACGTTAGGGTGGCTGCAATAGAACGGGTACTTACAATGAACACGGCCTCGAACAAGTCCCAGAAAATGAACACAATGTAAAAGTAGTACTTGATGTTGAGGAACGCGGGTCCACTGGCATACTGGATGATGGTGCTTCCGACGGCACTGGCAAAGTTGCCGACGGCAGTGCCCTTGGCACGGGTGGCCGTGTTGAGGGTCTCGGCAATGTACATGCTCTGGAGCGGTGTCCAGCCGAAACTGAAAACGATTCCAAAGATGTAAATGAAGGCGATCGTGGTGTTGGCAGCTGCCTCGTTACTAGCGTCCTCCGTGGCAAGCTTCGAGGTTCCAGTGATGATGGCGAAGCAGAACGAGCAGAAGATGATGGAGTAGATCAACAGGGGCCGGCGACCGACGACATCCGTCATACGGGCTCCAGCAAGGGCGGCTCCAAAGCACAGAATGGGATTGATGGCATTCAATGCCAAAACCTTCTTCTCGTCGTCGATGCCGGCGTTCTCTAGCAGAGCGGTCATGTAGTAGGAGCTCAGTGAGTTGCCAGACACCTGTCCAAAGACAGCCATGCCCAAGACGCAAATGAGTCTGCGGCGAGCCGAGTGGGTGTTCCAAAGCTCGCTGTAGTCCCACCACTTCTTGTCAGACGCGTCGGTTCGGATCTGCTGTGCCATTTCCTTGAGCTGGAGCTGCACGATGGGGTGATCCATGGAGCCCTCGCCGTGGTAGGTCGCAAGGATCTTGGCGGCTTGCTCATGCTTGTCGTTTGCCATCAGCCATCGAGGAGACTCGGGGATGAAGAAGACGCCGACGCAAATTATACCAGAAGTCACCTGGGTTTCTGTTAGGGGAACTGTGGGTGAGGGTTGAAGTATGGGCACCAACCATCTGAATCCAGATCGGGATACGCCAGCCACCGTCATGTTCGATGTATGAACATCCGTAAACGGTCCAAGAGGCGATGATCGAGCCGACATACCTGGGACCATCCAGTCAGTACGCAGCAATGAACGCGATCGCTCCCAAAACATACCAAGTGCAGTTGTATACACCCGTAATGGTTCCTCTCCACGCTGGGTGGGCCATCTCGGACACGTAGGTGGGAGCGGAGACGCAAACGAAGCTGACGCCGAATCCTAGAACGAAACGTCCGGCAAGGAATTGGCCGGCGCTGAAAGCCATCAGTATGCTAAATGTTGTGATGCGTCGGTGGGTACCTGTTCTCACGTCTTGGTGGGGGCCTGGATGCAGGTGCCGATAATGACAATCAAGCTACCGATAAACATGCCCCATCTGCGTCCGAGATAATCGTTCGTGGGTCCGGTGAAGAAGACGGCGGCGACACTGCCGATGTTGTACATGGCGAAAATGATGCCAGTGCTCTCATCGACAGTCTCCCTATCAATCGCGTTAGGTAGATTACGATAGTCCTGGTGGGGGTTACTGACTTGTTGAAGTAATTCATGTACGACTTCATGCCGTTGAGGCCTCCCATCTACTGTGTGTTAATCATCGAGGAACTTGGGCTATTAGCGATAGCACTCACGAGAGAGCCATCGTAGCCGTTGAGAGCACCGCCAAGGTAAGCTAGGTACAGGTAGTTAGGAAACCATCCTTGAGATATGATATTCGAAGCATGACACGACGCACCGATAATCAGAATGCCGTAAAGACGGAACATGGACTTTGTCCAAGGCGAGTACTGGCCTTCCTGGGTCTCGTGGGCGATCTGGACGGCGGCATCGACATGGACCTCTGGCGAAGTACCGGCGAGGCCGGGCCTCTCGGCGACGTGTTCGCCGGCCGCCATGTCGGACTTCTCGGCGGACATTGTGGGTTGAGATGCAAGATAATACCAAGTACCAATCTATGCGTAGGCAGACCAACACGGGCTCACACCAAGTGGACCAAGTGGTCAGGAACAGTGGAGAGACGTGGAGAGATCGAGTCTTGGATGGGTTCCATCGATGGAGACGAAGGATGGAGAGGGCGATAGCATGGCCCTCTTAAATGCTGCGACGACCAACCCCAGCCTGTTCAAGACACAAGCTCTCCCCGCATTCGGGCCATCAGATCATTCGAAGAAGGTCACAAAAAAAGAAGAAAACCTGGGGTGTCAAGAGTCACGGCCGACCATCAGCCCGACAACACGGGTGCGCTTGTAGTTCTCGGCCCACATTAGCCGGGGGTCTAGACGGAATTCGATCTGGGGTAAAAAGACAAAAGAACTTTCCGTCCGTTGGAACATCAGACTAGACGAACAGGGTCTGCAGAATGGGATGGACGGAGGGTTGGAGGGTAAGGGACAGGGGAAGGGAGTGAGATGGATGGTTGGGGGGGTCGGGGGTGTGAGTGTGTGTGTGTGGCAGATGTTGCAGCGGTGTTAGCCCCCGAGGACCACTGTCCTCTGCGCAGCACCTTCAGATGCGAAGGTGCGGGGCCGGCCCCGACTTCCCCGAACCCACCTAATCAGGGCCCACCACCCCCGGACCGGGGAAGCTATGCCCCTTGTGGCCTTGGACTCTAGGTTGGTGCGGACCTTCTCCGACGAGGGGTGGAGGGGTAACGCGAAGACCTCCACTGTATGCCCTGCGAAGAGGTATCTCTCTCGGGGTAGTTTCCCTCGTTACACCGACCACCCACCCGCCTGGCCGCCTGACTCGGAGCTACCCCGAACAGAGCAGTGAGGGGCAGCAACTTGCAAGATGCACCCGTGGACCTCACACTCACTCTGCACCGGCCTGCAGTTGCCCCACGTTCACTCGTCATACCTTACCTTAAGGTACCTATGGCGGGACAATGCTGCTTCACGAGAGCAAACTTGCAGATTGGATGGATAGCAGTCCCTTTCCCCAGACACGTTACTTCGCGTGGAGCTTTGAGCGTGAATAAATAACCCTACAACCGTGGGCTGCCGGTCGACTTGTCTGCCCTCTCCCTCCTCCTCCTCCTCCTTCGTTTGTCTCCCTCTCTCTTCTTCGTCTTTGGCCGTCGTCTCCATCGTCGTCTCCATCGTCGTCTTCGTCTTTGTCGTCGTCGTCGTCATCGTCGTCGTCGTCCTTCCTCTCTGACACGCCCTTGGCCGTTCAATCCGTCTACCAAGCCATCGTTACCCCTCCTCCGAAACCGCCACGATGGCCCCCCAAAGCTTACCCCTCCAAGCAAAGGAGGGCGTCCACGACTACGAAAACCCTGAGGTGTTCCGTCGCAATACCCTTCCCCCTCGCGCATACTTCATTCCTGAGACCTCCATACTCCTCAATGGCGTTTGGGACTTCCACTACGCTGGCACTCCTGGCGAGGCCCCGTTGCCCGACGACAAGGACGACAAGTGGGAAACCATCAACGTCCCCGGACACTGGCAGCTCCAAGGCCATGACTACCCGTGGTACACCAACACCCAGTTCCCTATTCCCGTCGACCCGCCCTACGTTCCCAGCGAGAACCCCACCGGCACATACAGGCGTACCTTCCACGTCCCCTCCACATGGGACGAGAAGTCTCAATTGCGCTTGAGATTCGATGGTGTCGACAGCGCCTATCACATCTGGGTCAACGGCGTCCTCGTTGGTTTCGCCCAGGGCTCGCGCAACGCTTCCGAGTTCGACGTCACGAGCATTCTCAACCGGGATGGCCCCAACGAGGTCTTTGTGAGAGTCTACCAATGGTCTGACGCCACCTACATCGAGGACCAGGACCAGTGGTGGCTTTCCGGTATGGAACCCTTACCCCTGTCCATGTCGTCTTTCTTTCCTCTAACCAATTGGCATAGGTATCTTCCGCGATGTCACCCTCTTGGCCGTGCCTGAGCCTGCCAGAATCGAAGATTTCTTCCTTCGCACCGACCTAGACGACAAGTACGAGAATGCCACCCTTCTCGCCACCGTTGACGTCAAGGCCGCCGAAAAGGGTACCGTCAAGCTCACACTCAGCGAGCTGGGCAAGAACGGCGGCGCCGTGATTGTCACCAAGGAGGCCGAAGTCAATGCCAACGACTCCAAGGTCGAGCTCAGCATCCCCGTCACAAACCCCCAGAAGTGGACTGCCGAGACGCCCTACCTCTACCGCGCCGAGATCACCTTCGCCTCTCATACAGTTTTCCAGAACATTGGCTTCCGCAAGGTCGAGCTCAAGAACGGATTGATCTCTGTCAACGGTACCCCTATCCGCATCCGCGGTACCAACCGCCACGAGCACCACGCCCACTTCGGTCGCGCTGTTCCCCTCGACTACGCCAAGCGCGACCTTCTTCTGATGAAGACTCACAACATCAACTCCCTGCGATGCTCACACTACCCCCCTCACCCCAAGCTCTTCGAGCTTGCCGATGAGCTCGGTTTGTGGGTCATGGACGAGGCCGATCTCGAGTGCCACGGCTTCTATGACTGCATCGCTCGTCCCCAGGACGTTCAGGAGGAGGCCGACTACGAGGAGCGCAAGGCCGTCACTTTCCCCAAGGCTGGCAAGTACACCAGCGAGAACCCCGTTTGGCGCGAGGCCTACCTTGACCGTATGGTGCAGCTGGTTCAGCGTGATAAGAACCACACTAGCATCATCATGTGGTCTCTCGGTAACGAGGCATTCTACGGCGAGAACCACAAGGTCATGTACCACTACGCCAAGAAGTTTGACCCCGGCCGTCCGATACACTACGAGGGAGATGTCAATGCCGAGACCGCCGACATGTTCTCTTACATGTACCCTCCCATTGACCGCTTGACGCGTCTCGTCACAACCGAGCAAGTCAAGGAGGACGGCAAGTTTGACAAGCCAGTCATTCTGTGCGAGTACGGACACGCCATGGGCAACGGCCCTGGTGGTCTGGACGACTACATTGAGGTTTTTGAAAAGTTCCCTCGTCTCCAGGGTGGCTACATCTGGGAATGGGCCAACCACGGTATCTGGAAGGAGGATCCCGACGGCAAGAAGTACTACGCATATGGCGGAGACTTTGGCGAGCGTCCTCACGACGGAACCTTCGTCATGGATGGTCTTCTTCACAGCACCCATGACCCTACCCCTGGTCTGATTGAGCTGAAGAAGGCTTACCAGCCTCTCTCCCTCTCTGTTGAAGAGAACAAGCTCGTCATCTGGAACAAGTACGACTACGTTGGCGTCGACCACCTCTCCGCCTCCTACAAGGTGGAGGAGTTGGGTGAGAAGTAAGTCAACTACTACCTACGCCTAACGCACCGAAGCCAGAGTACTAACGATTGGACCATAGCTCTGCTCTCCTCGCCGCTGGCAACCTCGAGGTTCCCACGATCGCCGCTGGCGAGACGGCCAAGGTCGATCTGCCGTCCTCCCTTTCGAGCATTAAATCTGACAAGGAGGTCTACATCACCATCACCTTCCGTCTGAAGGACTCTACCAACTGGGCGGAGCCCGCTCACGAGATTGCCTGGATTCAGCACAAGCTGTCCGGCGTCGCACTCGTTCCCAAACTCGGTCACGATACGCTCAGCTCCAAGCTGCAGGTCAAGCAAGTTCGCTCAACAGCAACCATCTCCGGTTCCGACTTCACCTTCACATTTGACACGGCCCGCGGCTACCTCACCTCTTGGACTGCCGCCGGAGTGCCGCTCCTCGAGAAGGATGCGTCCACTAATGCCGCTATTTCTCCCAACTTCTGGAGAGCCCCTACCGACAATGACAAGCCCAATGATGTACCCTACTGGGTCCGCTATGGCGTCAACGCCTTCGACAGCACTCTGCGTTCTCTCAAGATCAACGAGTCTGCTGAGAAGGTGGAGATCATTGCAACCACCTACCTCAGCCCTCGCATCTTGGATTGGGGCTGGAATACTGTGACCACGTATACTATTGACGCTGCCGGTCGTCTTACCGTTGCCGTCGACCTGAAGCCAAGAGGCATCAAGCCTACGCACATCCCCCGCGTTGGTCTCAACCTCCGCCTGCCCAAGGCTCTTAACAACGTCAAGTACCTCGCCCTTGGCCCCGGCGAGTCATACCCCGACAAGAAGTCCAGTCAGCGCCTCGGCGTATACCAGGCGACTGTTCCGGAGCTGCACCAGCACTACGAGGTGCCTCAGGAGGGCGGCAACCATCTGGAGACCCGCTATGTAAAGCTCACCGAGGGCTACGGCCGCGGTATCCGCGCCACCCCGGCTGATGCTGCGCTCTGGTCTGAGGAGGAGTGGCGCCAGTTCAGTTTCCAGGTCAGCCACTACAAGACCGAGACTGTCCAAAACGCCGCGCACCCGTGCGATCTCTTTGAGGAGGACGCCACCCTCCTGCGTCTTGATGCTCGCGTTGCCGGTGTAGGCACCGCCGCTTGTGGTCCCAACGTTCGTGAAGATCTCAAGGTGCATGTAGGAGACTTCAAGTTCGCCTTCGTGTTGGAGCGCGTTGGATTCTGATGGGCCGATGATGATTGAAAAGAAACTTGGCTAGAAGGGCCACCGAGTCCTATGAAGGTTCATGGCTAGAACTAGTAATGGCACGAAACGTTATGATGATGCATCTCTGAGGCGAATGACCACGGGACGACGACGATGACAGAGACGAAACGTCTGTGGAAAGCTGCCTGGTTTTGATGCTTCGGAGAGAGACGACAAAGATGCCATCCACTTTTTTGCGTGAAGGACATGACTCGGCGTTCGGGATGTGCACAATCACTACTTCCATTGCCCCGCACCCTACGATGGCCACACAAGGGAATCTCGTCTCTGAGGACTCCGCAACTGGCCGGTTGGCCCAATGGCAAGGCGTCTGACTACGATTTATCGTGACATCAGGAGATTCTGGGTTCGACCCCCAGGCTGGTCAATCTTTTTTCTTTTTTGCATTTTCACGTCATCTTCACTTTTGCGAGGCATGGAAGCAAGTCCAACTATACGAATGTGATCTAGGTAGGGTAGACTGAATTCTAAGGCCAGCCTAATGATAATGGGACGTCGACGTACACGTTTGACTCGAGCTTGCACAGGCCTACGAACGCGAACGCGCACTGCTTCTCTGAATCGCCTGCGCATTTGCAATTGTTTGAGCACTGCGGGCTGCCGCATGTTCGTATGCCCAGTGTTTGACCAACCATACTGTGAATCCAGTAACAGCCGCCATTGTTTCCCACCTCTCCCCGAAAACGCCAATCAGCCCTGTTCCGAAGAAGGTAATTTTGAGCCCCGCATTTAACACAGCAACGATCTCGCCGCCGTCGGAGCTGTAACCGACTGGTCTGTTCCTTCGCTTGCCCCCAGCACTGGGATTGAGGTTTATTATCCGAACAAATGTGTTCCTTCGCCTGTCCCCAGCACTGAGATTGAGGTTTGTTGTCCGAACAAGCTCGTGTGCGGGTTGGCGTCTCCACCAATCGCGTGCCCTGCGCTCCTTGACCTTCGTCGCTCTCCATTCGAATGTCTCCGTCACCCCATTGATGTTCATCTTGAACGGCAAGCACTTGATGTTGCCGTCTCGGTCTCGCCTGAAGCGGTTGAGACTGGTGACTTCCTGATAGTACTCTTGCAAATCCCCAGCAGGGGGGAGCTTGAACAACAAGGGGCCCCACTGACTTCCAGAAACCATCGCCATTACAGGGTTGTGTGCGTGAGGTCCGTCATGGAGGTCAAAACTGAATCTGTCAGATCCTCCAAAGTTGCTGGTCCAAAAGTGGTGGGTTGTGGGAACAAAGGTTCCATTATGGCAGTGCACACTGAACAGAGGCCTATCTGGTGAAAGGCCTAGGAGGTAGTGTCCCTGTGCGCGTCGGCGTCGCCACCGGTGTACCCTTGGTCCTTCCACGTAATAGCCGCAGAATGACGGCGGGAACTTGGCCAATGTTCCTGTTGAGCTATGGGGATAGGACCTGTAGGAATGGGCACTGCCATCAACGCCGACGGCTTGCTCTTGGTGCGTGTTGTCACTTGTAGCCATGGCGTGTGTTGGTGGTGGCAGGTGCAAATACTGGGTGATTGACGCAGTAAGGAAGGCCTAGGATAGAGGCGAAGATGAAATAAAATACCACAAATGATGCCAGAGAGTCAAGAAGATTGCTTCGTAGGACTGGAGAGGCCGGCTGTAGGTTTGATGTTGTGAGGTGCGATGGAGGCGGGGAGAGGTGCAGCACAAGTCAGGGATTATGTGCCCACGTTAAGGTACCTAACCTAGGCAGGCAGGGTAGGATAGAGCAGCTTTCCAGGCGCGGATGGTGCGAGGCAGGTAGGAGGTAGGTCCGAGGAAAGCCTCATCGGGAGCAGGACCGCTCCTCCCAACTTCACAGCTGAAGATACGGTATGGCAGGTACTTTGGTTTCTATCTCTGACACTGGAAATCATCAGCCGCGCCTGCCGCCCTTGGCCTTCTTGACGTCAATATCCCGCCAGAACAGCACCGAAATCCACGCAGCCGCAAGAATGGATGTTCCCGCGATGAATATGACCCGCTGCGTCTCTCCATACGCCCGGTCAATCGCCGTCCTGGCCTCGCTTCCGTCCGCGTACGAGGACTGCACCTCCAGACTCCCGTAGATACTGTCGAGCTTCGCGAGCTCCGACGAGGGCAGGTGCGCCGCCAGCTTCTTCCGGAACAGCCCCGTCCATATCGCTGTTGCGATGGCAGAGCCCGCCCCCTTGCCACACGCCACGATCGTCGTCTCCACCGCCAGCAGAGCCGGAGTGTGCGCGTGCGACACGGCCATGAGCGTCAGTTGCTCGATCGGGTACATGACGCCGTTGCCGAACGAGATAAGGATCTGGCACAAGATCATGACGCCGACGGATGGGTTGGGGATGTGCAGGCCCACCATGAGGCCTTCGCCGAGGATGTAAAGGGGGACTCCGAGGAGGAGGGCGTAGTATTTGATGCGGCCGTTGTACCGCAACGCCACCCCGAGGAGCAGGTTCGAGACTGAAGCGCCAACCATCTCAATGTTGTTGATGTAGGTGGCATTCGTGACAGACTGGTGGAACTCGACGATGAGCATGGAGTAGATGTATGCTGTGACCACGCCATCTGACGTATACAGAGTTCCGGCCAGCAAGTTGGTGAACACCACAGTCCGGTCCGTGAGGAGGTGCCATGGGAGAAATGTGACGGGGGCGAGATACTTCTCGTACATCAGGAATCCCACAATCATCAGAACGCCGATGACGATGAAGGAGATGATCATCGGCGAACCCCAGCCTTGGGACTGGTACGAGTAGATGCTGATTGCCAGCAACAAGAAGCAAAGACCCGAAGCCAGAAGCAGCAGTCCGATGACGTCGAACTCCTTGCAGTAGTGAACGAAATTCTCCTGCCAAGTCTGCTTGTGGATTGGCCTCGAAATAAGCCCGGCGTCCCGCGCCTGCTTGTCGTACTTGAACATCAAGTACAGCAGAGGCAGGGAGCAAACCGGGATCAGAATCGCCCAGATGCCAAATCCCCACCTGAAGCCAATGGTGTCCAGCACACTCTCCGCTGCCGGACCGCACGCCCAGATCGACAGAAGCGACGGGGTTGCGAGGATGCCCATGACGAAGGCCCGATGTCGCATGGGGATGGCATCAGCGATGAGGATGGTGAAGCTGAACTGGATGCCAAAGAAGCCAATGTAGTAAAAGACCTGTGCTGCGCAGTAGGTTTCGACGTTCTGGCAAGCGGCCATCATGACAGCGCTGACGGTCGTGAAAAGCACCATCGAGGCCATGCACTGGGGCCTTCCCCAGAGGTCCAGGAGCTTTGCATACGGCAGCTTGATGATGCCGCTAGTGACGTTGGCCACGACCGCCGTCGTTGCTGTAAGAGCATGCTGGCTGAAGTCGCTCGTGACATACGGGGTCAAGACTTTGAAAATCCCAGAGGAAAAGCCCAACGTGAAGTTGTAGAACCAGACGCTGGTGAGAGTTAGCCAAGGTGCTTGTTTAAAAGAATTTTGGGGTTGAGAGAGAGGGGTTACACTGTAGTCAAGATAACCAGCTGGCGGGTGCTGAGAATCTGTTGAAGCGGTCCGATTTCCTCCTTCTCGGACTCCACCACGGCGTCTTTCTCGGTGTCGTAGTCCTTTTGGTCGTCTTTGACGCTTGAGTCCTCGCTCGCCGAACCAACGGCGGTAGCTACCGACGGCTCCCGCTTTGTGGCGTTCTCCATCGTGGAGACCGCGCGGCCGCTATCGCAGGGGGCCGTCATGGTCGTCAAAGATTTGGCGAGCGCCCCTGCTTGGAGTGTGCTGACTCGGGTTTTGTGAGGGGGAAAACCGAGCAAGCGCGGCGTTTACAAGATCATGTCCAAAGAGTATTGTTCTTCTACCGGATACGAAAACAATCCAAGTTTACGATAGCTCAAAGAAAGAGATACGTCGCCTTGTAAGGCACAGCTTCGGCACTGGAAAGATTTTGACATGCCCCTGATTGCGGGGCTTTGACGCGTCGTACTGTTGCTTCCCGGATAGTGCTCCTTTTAATAGCGCCCAATCAACGACACCAGGTACCGCTGGTGGAGCGAGTCAGGGGCCTTTACAGCGGTTGAGCCACGCTGTAAACGCGTTCCTTAGGGGAATGTCTTGCCGAGACGGGAGATTGCAATGTTGTAGTGAGACAGCTACAGCTCTAACCGATTGCGAGCTTGCGATGAAGACTCGGTCTTGAGTCTTTGAATTAGGCGAGTGACTGGTGGCCTCGTTGGCAACGAAGCTTGACGTTCGACAACTCAGTTGAGTGATTAAAGGGATAAAGCAGAAACTGTCGCTTGGCTTTTTCTGCCTATGTAGCAGTGGAAAGTAATTTCCGCTGGTGAGACAACTCGCTGTAGGGACCTTCCGCTCCTGCCTGTTTTGGGGGCGCCGATGCCAGCGCCGGCCGAAAAGGTGTTGCCGGTCGGAAGTGTGGGGGGCCACTCCCGGGACATGCTCCGAGATTTGAGCCGCCACATCCGGGACACGGCAACATTCAAGTAAAATCCGGTCGCAGCCAGTCAAATGTGTCCATGAGATCGAAGTTGAAGTCCAGCTGCGCAGACACGTCCCAGCTTGAGATGTCTACGGGAAGGGCGTTGCCAACGGCGCCCGTATCATTCAGTGCGTGGTCGAGCACGTGCTGGATTACGACTTTGCAGTCGGCGCAGAGGTCTGCGTTCGGAGCGGAGGGCTTCACCCAGGACAGAAAACCGACCAGCAGACTGAGCTGTTGGATGATGTTGGAGCGGGAGGGTTTGGGGTTTTGAGGGTCACCGGCGGGTGTAGGCCTGAGAAGCTCTAGGCAGAGAACACCTCCGCCCGGAGCGGCGTACGCCATTACCTGCGATCAAGGTCAGACTCATCAAGAGAGAGGATTGTGAACTCTTAGAAAGAATGATTGAACTCACCAGCCACATGAAGTCCCAATGCAGCGGGGTAAATCGATCCATGTTGGTCCAGAACATCACGGCAGTTGACACCATCTCGAAGCTCACTCGCAACAGGTCGTCGTTGTTCGTATGCCCCCCACGAAGGAGCAATTGTTCAACGAAAAACAGATTTTGCAGGTGCTCCAGGTGCACAACCATCAGTGTATAGAGCGTACCGTCGTTCAGCGTCGAATTCTTTACCTCCGCCGTGTTCAAACGCATCGCTGACGGCAGCTGGGCATAAGCTTGCAGCTGTCGCTCTTTGATACCCCTGAAACCAGTCAGCATCATACTCTGAAGACCCACGAGATAATACGTACATGAGAGTTTGTAGCGCTGGAACTACCACGGGTCTGACTGCCAAAGCAATCTCAAATATGTCATCACGGATCATGGAGAAGCACACTCGGGCGCGCAAGTTACCAACGGGCGGAAGAGTGCCGTCTCTATTCCATCCATGGCTATCAAGGGCTGCTGCTGCCGCTTTTCGGGTATCCTCGTCCGCCAACAAGTCCTCGTCTCGAAGAGCAAGTGGCAAGGGTGTCGAGGTAAACTTGCCGCACAGAACAGGCGGACGACCCGTGAAAGTAGATCCTGCTTTGTCGCTGTGGAAGACGTGGCCAAACAATCTTCGCCGCAGTTCTGACGCTAGGGTTGGCACGTATGGCTGGTTTGGCGCGCTGTCGTCGATGTGAAGCCCAAGAGATGTCAGGAGAGTCACGCATTCTCCGTGGGATTGCCAGCAGGAAAGACCTAGCGTATTGAATCAGCCATGGAAATTGGAAAAAATTGTTGTAAAAGCGTTGATAACTTTTTGAATATCCAAGAATAGAAGTAACCGTCAAGTTGGGAACTTACTGGCATCTCCATCAGCGACAGAGTCAACGATTCCCCGCTTGTAATGGAGGTAGACCGACAACGTATTTCCTGCCTTCGAGGCCGTGGCTCTAGCGAGCAGAACGCAATCATTGAGACATTTCCTCAAGACTGCTGCAGACTTCACTGTTTTTGGTGCGCTTTTGACTCCCCGCGAACCAAGAAACCAGTACGCGAAAAGCAAGCCAAGAGTTTCCCAGCGAGTATTTTCTCCTGAAAATTGGTCAATGTAGCGGTTGCCGTCCGGCTCGTCTTCCACGAAGACTTTTGATGTGTTTATGCAGATGGTCTCTGCCAAGTCAGACAGCTTCGCTGCGTTGCGAGCCATCGTCTCGAATAGTCTGCCATAATGGTGATAAAAGCGGTCGAGGGCGCGTGGCGCAATTAGCTGGAAAGCAATGTCACACTCGTTGAAGTGGGAGCCGAATAGAACTTGTGCATCCTCTCTTCGAGGGATGTTTTGTAGAACAGAAATGCAAGTCTCTAAAACTGCATCTGACACCCGTTTGTGTTCTGGTTCTGTGTTGGGTGTGTTGATACCGCTTCTGCGTGCCCTGCTTGTAAGTTGGGGTTGGAAAGGCGACAGAGCGTCCCGCGTTTCTTCGTATATGCCGAGATAGGAAGTGAAGCCAAGAAACCCAGGGGACTGTGTATCGACCGGGCTGTTTGTTTCGGGACTGTTGCGTTCCTGCTCAGAACGGTCCCGGGTCCCGGTGAATGAGCGACGGCGGGTCCGGGCTTCGGGACTGGTAGAGGTAGGCGACGCACTCCTCGTTCTTCGCCCAACACGCTGCCGAGTCGTCGATGCAGGCGGCTCCGAATCCTCGGTCTCATAGTCACACGGCTCTCCCGGCCTTCTCCGTCTTCGACAGCTGCTGCAGACCGGGCGAGCGCGGTCGCAGGCAACCTTGCGCCGATGACATGGGCCGCAGGCGTGCGGCCGTCCATTCTTTCGGCGAGTATTCGGCGAGCTGGGCGTGACCGTAGACATGACGACTTTCGGCGATTCGATTTGGGCAACAAAAGCAAAAGGCAAGACCTGCTACAAGATTAGAAGAAATGCCGGTTTGCTTCTTGACTCCGGTGCCGAGAACGTGGTGTATTGGTGAGCGGAAAAGAAATTTCGGGGTCGGCCTCGGCTGAACTGACTAAGGCCCACTAGTTCGGTGCCGAACTTTGACTTTGCCGTGCCGAGGGTCATTAATGACTTGCACACCTAGCGGGCAGTCCTGATGAACAGGCTTGGTCGAGAGATTCTGCTTTTATCCATTTATCAGAGTATCAAGTGAGTTGGGTGGCTAACCTTCCATGATCATGAAGCCGACGAACATATCCAACGCTCCCATCCCGTGATGCCGCCAAATACCGAAAAATACACGATGCCAAATGCAAGCGACCGGCAACCTATGCAACAATCTTGATTCGTAAACCGCTCAAATGCCCTCAAATATCCCTATACTGACGCACAAACTCATGCAGTTCCACAAGAGACTCGTGGCCAACCTTTTGCATGTACGCCGAACTCCGATCCCCAGAGATGGCGACTTTGATAATCTGCTTCGCTGCCCAGCAGAGCTCAGTGTTGTATCTGACCATGCCGCTCTTTTCAAATACGGTGGGATCCATGCGGCCTTGTATGGTCTCCCACATTGCCTCCCACCTGGAGATGGCGCGGGAGAGATTCCGGGTGCTGGGGCCCAGGACGCCCATCAAGTTTGCAGTGAGCACCATGCCATTGATACCTGCGAATTGTCAGCTTCAAAGTACCACTTACATGACCGGGCACAACATACCAAAGATGAGAATTTGTAGGTCCGTCGCATTAATGTCTTGAAAGGGGAAGCTCCCCATACCGTTCCAAGTGTCGCTCATCAACGCATCCATGCAGTGCTTAAGTGATACTATCCTCCTCGCAGGATTGAACCCCTTGGTATTGGCAATTTCATAATACTCCTCTGCATTGCTGGCATCCCATAGTTCTAGCGGACAGGGGAGATCGCATGTCATCTCTGAGGTGGAGATCATGGACGGCACGTTGAACATGCCGGTTTGTTGCCAGTCTGCCAAAGCCATCCAAGTTGCCAGCCTGCAATCGTTAGATCAACTAAGCCTCCGGATAAGACACGACCTACCTGATGCGAGACTCGTTCCGCACGAATTCATCGTACTGAAATAGCGGCGCATGCCTCGTCTGAGCCAGCCCAAGACAACGCACAGCCTGGACCAATACCGGAAGCCTTTGCGTGCGGTTTTTTCGCCGCGTTGCCATGTCGTTTCGGAAGAACTGCACACTGTGAATCATGACGGCTGCTTGAAGGCTCGCCTCCAGCTCAGGGGTCCACTCAGGCGTTACGCCGTTCGGGATCATCCTATGGAGTCTTTTGAAGATGTACTCCTCGATGAGACTCAGATAGCCCCGGGCAGCTAGAGCGTCATCGCTGGGCGGTGATCTCAAGGCGCCAGAGACAGCAACAGCGATTAGGAGCTCTTTCGTCGTCCGGTCCGTGCCAAAGTCTGGCCGATGCAGGATGGGAAAGTCGATGTGGCTCACGCGGAAGTACGTGGCAGCAAACATGCAGAGATTCTCCGCCGAGAAGACGGAAGTCGCAGCAACGCGGTCAAAGGCTCCGTCATACCACGGGTCGCAGATTTTCAACGCGTGGTGAAGCTCTTCAAGTTCAGAGACGATCATGGCTGCCCGCGACTCGAACATTGCCGGGTCATACGATGAAGTTGGCGTATGCATTAGCGACGCTGTCAGTCCGGACGTTTCCGCGAGCCCGGACATGGCATACAAATAGTCGATTGACTCGGGGACGAAACCGGTTGCAAAAGGGTACGGTATGAAGGCGGCAAAGTCCTGATCGAGGGGCAGGCACGGGGGGAACGGGGCAGGCACAGCGGGTCTCATGCTCGAATCAAGCCCGTCGCCTTCAGTCCTGGCGGCTGCCTCACTGGCGAGAAACTCGAGAATGTTTTCCGAGTTTGGGTTTGTGAGGCCGAGGAGGAAGGCGACTGTGATCTTTGTGCGGTCCTTGTCGTTGTTGTTGGTGGGGGTGCCGACAGCTGTTGATGAAGCCGAGGAATCCGTGGCGACGGACGGCGCGTCTTCGAGCCTGTGGTAGGTACATGCTAGCTTGCGAGAAACGCAGCGCTCGCATGGATCGGACGTGTCGCATGATTGTTTGCTATGGAAGCAGGCGTCGCACGCCCGTGGTTTTTGACCGCGCTTGAGGATGGGGATGGCTTCATGGTCTTTTTTGTTCGGGCAGTGGATGGTGTGCTTGCGGCAGACGTCGCTGTGCTGGTTTAGAAAAATGGTTCTAGAAGAAGAGGGCCAAACATACCGTCTAGCAAACGACTTTTCGCAGTAGGGGCACTTATAACTTGCGCCTTCGATATCTAGAGAGGTGTGAGCGTCAAGAACACCGAGATAGCATGTGAAGATGATGGCAGATGAGATGAACGTTCACACTCGACTTCAGCTGGCAAGTCGATGATTGAACCTAAGCTACAAGGGATGAATGATCTCCACAAAATTATGAAGGCAGCCAAACCACATCAGGATAGCAAAAAAAAAAAAAAAAAAAGTCCCGTTCAGGGGGGCTTGCGAATGGCCTCATGGTCTCGAGAACATAAGTCCCCAATTGAGACAAAGGTATTACCCATCACGCCCGGAACAAGCCGACGGAAGAGATCACAGATCGCAAGACTTACGTGTGGATTCGTGCCGTCGCAAATGAGCGCTCCGCTGATACTGCTTACCGCAGGTCGCGCAGGTGTACCCGCGGCCACCGGCGCCAACGACAGACTCCGGCATCTCGGGTCGCAGTAGGCTCCCGAGGCCCAATGCTGATAGACTGGGAGATCAATCGAAATCGGGCATAGAACCGAGACAGATCACCCGGTGTTTGTTGGTGGGTTTGGACGGAAAGGGCGTGAAGGAATCGTCAACGGGGATGGTGAAAGGAGGTGGGTTTTATCCGAGCTAGTCGGAATCTCGCGGACTGGGCGGACTGCAATTGTCCTTGACGGAGTGAAACCCTGGACCTGGGGCCGGACAAATCCCACTGCCGGGGTCGTTAGCTGCGACGCCGGTGGGTTTTCACCTTAAATCCAGCGCGATCCACTCCTGACGGGTGGCTGGGCTAAGCCTGATTCGGAAGTCTGGGCATGCCGTGTAAGTTGAGATCATGGGGGCATGAACGGCGGTCGGAGACATCAGGAGTGCGATTGAGGTCCTTGAATATTCCGAGAGAGATGTTCTCCCTCTTTCAATTGTCTCTTAGATTTTCTACGGTCTCTTCTGTTGAATACTGATGCTTTTGCGACGTCAATCCGAGTGTAGAACATCAGTGGTTCACTGGCTGTGTCTATTTCGTTTTCACTTGATCAATTGACGTTTCGTTTAAGCGTTCTATCTACAAGTCCTATCACTTTCATTGCCTGGAATCCAATTTCTCCTGTTCTTCCCCACGATGAACGGTATAACTTTGCACAAAGGTGGGTTCGAACGATTCTTTCAAATATTGCCTCAGTAATAATGGGCACTTCTAAATTGACGAAAAGCGATTTCTCGCCATGCGTCGCGAAATATTCTAGCAAAAGCTGGCACTCAAATCACACCGGGCATTCCGGGTATTCCGTTGCTTCCACCTATATCAGCACCGACAGAGTGTTATCGACGGAACCACACCGACGCCAAAACGAAAGGGGCACCACCGTTCAAGATTCCACCCAAATCAAAGGCATTGGCAAGGAAAGAACCTTCGAATGCGGTTGAATACGCCTTGTAAGCATCCAATTAAGGATTCATCGCTTTGTCTTCTATTTTGCATGAACTGACTCAAGGGGGGCAGGACGACGCTCGATGCGATTGTCAACTGGGCCAGGCAAGGCTCCTTTTGGCCCCTGACATTCGGTCTCGCGTGCTGCGGCGTCGAAATGATGCATGTTTCGATGCCGAGATATGATCAGGATCGATTGGGTATCATCTTTCGCGCGTCTCCTAGACAAGCTGATGTGATGATCGTGGCTGGTACCGTTACGAACAAAATGGCCCCTGCCGTCCGGCAATGCTACGACCAAATGCCAGAGCCGAGATGGGTTATCAGTATGGGCAGTTGCGCCAACGGAGGCGGTTACTATCACTATAGCTATTCGGTGGTCAGAGGGGTTGATCGCATCATCCCCGTGGACATTTTCGTTCCGGGCTGTCCGCCGACGCCCGAAGCGTTGATGTATGGCGTCTTCATGCTTCAGGCTAAGATGAGGAGAACGAAAATAACCAGGATGTGGTATAGAAAGTAGGGGTTCAACTCTATCGTCCATCAAAGAAATACATGGCAGATACGAGATGTCATGTTGATATCATGAACATAGACTACCAACCGCCACGAATCACGGGATGATATTCAACACTTTTTTAGTCTCTGTGGTGAGCCTGTTTCTTGATAATGAAATCACTGTCTCTAAGCGGCGTACGTACGTGCATTTTTGACCAGATAAACCACGAAGGCGTCTGCTTTTCGAGGGGCAACCAATCGTTCAGCTTTTCGACCCTGCTTGAGACCATACTTGAAATCGAGCAGTTCTGTCTGCACAATGGTAATTACGCCCCGAAAAGGATATTAGGATGCGCAGATGCTCGGTTGGCAACTAAGTTTATCAGGTACGTTTGAGCGTTTTCAACGTGCCGTCCATTGGAGTGGGTATTATGACCGATACCTCAATTATCATGAGAACGCCTAATTTTCCTGTGTCTCGCAGCTATATTTCCGGTGCACTTGATGACTCCTGTCGAAAGCGATAGTAGCGACAGCGACGACGAGGACAAGGACGACGAGAACAAGGACGACGAGAACAAGGACGACGAGAACAAGGACGACGAGAACAAGGACGACGAGAACAAGGACGACGAGAACGAGGACAAGGACGACTGTAACGATAACGATAACAACAATAGAAGCGACGACGACGACGACGACGATGGTAGCAAAGTGATTAGAGCATAGCCACAGGAAAAGTAGTCGCTCTAGCACAGGAAAAATAGGCGGTCTCCTCGTCATATAACTCAGGGCTTCCAGTTGTTCCATTCGAGAAATTCAGCCCATTTCTGGACAGGCGAGATTTGATGAGCCCCAACTCAGCTACATCACACATGCTTCAAGAAAAAAAAGACGAAGCTTGACTTCCTGTCGTCCGGAAGTATTTCTCTGGAAGGAAACCTCATCAAACTTGGCCAAAGCCGTATACACAAGTTCGATCTCATTTCCACAAAAGACCCAAGCAACTGCAGTGCCGCATCAAGTCAGACACCTTGACGTAAGCTGATGATCTTACATGCCATGGTCAACAGCCATCTGAAGTTTTGTGTGACCTTTGCATGCAACAACGGGGTGGACATGTGGCCCAAATTGGCCCATGCGACATGTGCCACTGGAGAGATGCGCAGCAGTGTGTAGCCCTGATGAACGGAAGGATTCACGGATAAGCCCGCGTTCATAGCCTTGAAGGATGGGTGATGCTTCGAGGCTGTGCGTCTTCGCATTCAGCCGCATGAACACCTTCTAGAAGGAATACCGGAAGCTGGAGTTATCAGCTTCATTTTAAGGGTCCAGTGTGTACAGCCTTTTGCCAAAATTCCAAAGAGATGCCAGCCATCAAGTGTTTCCCAAGGCACTGCGGGCTCAAGGCGGGAAAGTTAGATCCTCTCGATATGTGCTGCTTTAGTCCAGTGACAACACATATGTGACTCATGAAAACAAACACATATATTCGAACATGGACATGGTAGGGACGAGTATTGGTCGCAAATAAGGCATCGAATCCACAGCGAAATCTAACAATCACTGCAAAGTGGACCGCTATCTGAGCAGTCCAGAGCAGGTTTGTTTGCGACCCGCATCAGGATGTTTGTTTATTCCCAACTCAGGGAATGTTTCATGGAGATTCCATGCGGGATTCTAGTGGAACCCAGACGAGCGGTTCAACGGGGTCTCCCACGGGGATTAAACACACGGCGGATGAGCGGCCGGATGAGGAAGAAGAAACAACGGCAGAGAGCGGGCCGTTTGGGAAATCATGTGATGATAGTCGGAGGGTCAAAGCGAGCAACGGGGTTCCGAGACGTCGGACAGATTGGACGGACACCGAAGGCGGAAGGAGAGTGGCAGCGAGAAAGGCAACGTCTGACCACCGGGACTACGGCAGCGCACGCAGCAGAAGTTGACTGGCCGAGCGCGGAGCGGGGACGGATCGGCAAATGTTTTGACAGCAAGAAGTAAAAGAAGATCAACCAAGTGCTGACTTGCTGACTTGGATGCACCCCGGATTTTGGACTGGCGACGACGAAGATGGTTGTGTGCCGGCGTCGGGAGCCGTCCGTCGATGACGGACTGATGAAGGGCGAATGAATCGATTAACTTCATTAGCTGGGAGGGAGGCCCCTACAGAGAATGGATAGGGCTTCCGGGCTAGGTTTAGCTGGAGTGCATGAAGTCTGGGGAAGAGTCTAGTTGAGTTTGAGTGTCTGCATGAGGTCATGTTTTTTGGGATGACAGGCGCGGTTTGCTGGTTGCGATTGAGGGGAATTCAAGGTGAGGAAGGGAATGAGTCTGAGCTCAGCGTTGTATGGTTTGTGGGTGGTGGTGGTGTGAGAGGGGTGATGCATGTCGAATGACGTCGTCACGATGGGGGTAGCGAGGGAGGAGAAAGACGGATAATGGGAGGTTGGAGGCAGCAGCAGTCAGGAAGCGACTTTGACGATGCAGCTCAGTCAATGGGAGCGGGCCGGCTCGAAATGCCACGGCTGAAGCGTGAAATGGTCAATTCAAGCTGGTAAGCTGGTTCGGGCCTGGTGCGGATGGGATTCCGGAGGCGAAGGAAAGAGTCGGAAGAGGAGCGAGCCAGTGGCGCACTTGAGGTGAATTACAGCTTGCTTACCTTGTCGAACGCAGCAGGATGCAGATCTGGAAATAGGACGATTTTCGGGCGGTACAATCACACACGGCATTGCGCGGTGGACGAGGCAGCAGCGACCAAAAAAAGCGCTCATCGCCTCGTTTCCAGCAGACGGCAGAGTCAGTCAAGAGGTGCGCTTTTCTGAATGGTGCTGGTGCAGTGCGGCAATGCGGGCGATCGCGATGCAGTGGTCTCAGTCACCATGCAATACCTTAGGTACCTAGGTAGGTAGCGACAGTAAGAGAAAGAACGGCCAACGGCTGAGGACCTGCCCTGGATTTTGGATTTTGGAGGGAGGGAGGGCATCTTGGTGCCTGTTTCGACTACATTGGCCGCCAGTGCCCATGGCGGGGTTGGGCTTGCCTCAGGCTGCCTGGGCTGTTTGGGCTGCCACTGCCAGCGCCCGTTGGCTGCCAAACTGTCGGACACGGCGACTGGTGGAACCTGCTGGACGAAAGGGAGCCCGGCCCGGCAAAAGTACCCGCTACTTGCTTCTTGTTACTGGTGCGCAGTCCGGATTGGACGACGCCGGCAGGTGTGGACCCTGGAACATGCAGGACCTCTCACAGCTCCCGTCAGTTCCTGCTGCTGCTGCTGCGCCTTGCTCGCCTCAGTTTATCTTGGGCGAGGCACGGTACCTTATGTGTACGGTACCTCAAGATGCCTTCCTTGCCTTGCCTTACCTCACCTAAGAACACAAGCTACCTTACCTTAGAGAGGTAGGTACCTAATTAGCTAGCTAGGTAGGTAAGCTACAGTACCTAAGCAGAGGCTAATGCTGCAGTGACACCCGACGTCAACTCTTCTTAGGACGCTCCAAACGTGACTTTTGCAGTGAAGCCGCTCCAGCAGAGAGAGGTATCCCCAGCCTCCATTTCCACACCCTCACCCTCCATCGCGAAGCAGGGAGCCCTCTTGTTGGATGAGGTTGAAGAAAGACAGGAAGAAGACGACTTGTCGAAGAAAGGCATCTGTAACGGACTTAATTGGGAGCATCCCTCTCCTCACGTGTCTTGTTAACTACACCTGCACCCAGCACCTGCTTCGTGCATCTTGTTCTCTTCTTATTCGAGTGTGATCGTATAAGACATCCCCAGCAGCAGCAATACCCCAAAAGCCTCACCTGCCACCCTCATCACCACCTCTGGGGCACCAGTGACCTCCATCACACCTCACCGTCTTTCGTCTCCTTTTCTATTCGTGCCGCTTTCTCCAACTCTGAATCACCCATCCCCCTCTTCCGACACCCGCCCTTCGCCCCGACAACCTCGTCACATTCCTCCTCTGTCTTGTCGCCCTCGCCCTCACCCTCTCTCGCCGTCCATCATCCATCGCATTTCCCATCTTGTTTCACAAACATCACGAGCCTCCTCTCTCCATCCATCTTTCTCAGGTCTTTCTGTCAGGTCTCTGTCTCTAGCAGTGCCAGTGTCAACCCCTGGTCCGGCGCACCCACCCTGCTGCACCACACTGAGCGCACCACTGAGCGAACCGCACCACATCCGCACCATCCCTCCACAGGTACTGGTACAGGTACAGGTACCCATAACGCCTCTGCAGGTCACGAACCACCCGGCCTCACCTGCACCACCACCATTCTCCGTCCTGAGTCCTCCACTGTCCATCGCCTTCAACTCCTCAACCCCCCCCGGCAAACCGACCGACCACCTTCGTCACCAGATTTACGGAACCCCGCTATTTTTTACCTACTGCCTGCCCACATCTGTGACTACACAACTTCCCTGCTGGTAAACCAAAGCCACAACACAACCTACACCACCACACCTCACGAGGTTCACATCACGTCCGCGATTCTTCCCCTCTAGCAACAACACCAAACCATCAACCCTAAGCTCGTCTGGCCTAGTTCATCCACCCGCGAACTACTTCAAAATGGCAGCCGTCGTCGAACACAGCCCCCCGTCGCATTCCCCTCCGGGCCACAACGCGAAGCGACCCAAGGGTAAGTTCTCCATCTCTCTCTCTCTGCCGACCGGCGCGAATCCCACGATGCACGATAGAGCTGCAAGACTGACTGATATCGTTTGCAGGAATCCTCAAGAACTCATTCCAAAGATCTCCGCCCACCTCGCCCAGCGAAGAGCACCCTCTCACCGAGAAGGAGCTCACCATCGTCAACACCCAGTACAACGCCGGTCACCGTCGCTCCTCTTCCGCCGCCCGCCCCTCCGGCTCCCGCCGTCAGTCCAGCCACACCCCTTCCGCCCACGGCGACGACGAGCAGGACTTGGAGTCCTCCCAGCGCCTCAAGTGGGACGAGGCGAACCTGTACCTCACCGAGCAGGAGCGCTCCTCGACCATGAAGATCGATGAGCCCAAGACCCCCTACGCTAAGCACTATGACCCCACCGAGGACCCCTCCGAAGACGAAGAGATGGAAGACCCGACCGTTGAGCGCAAGCCTCGCACGGCTCGTACTGGCCCTGGCGTGGAAGATGATATCCCTGTCATGTCGCTTGGCGAGCCGGAAGAGGCGGTCCCGGAGAGCGAGTCGTCAAAAGAAAAGGCCCTCAAGGCCGTCCACGTCGAGGAAACCGATTCCTCTCACGGCGGCGACGAGGATGACCTGGCTGGTCTCTCCCCCGAGGAGAGGGAGAAGCACCATCGTTTCGAGCAGTTGCGCAAGAAGCACTACGAAATGAAGGATGTGGCCCACTTGTTGGGCCACCCCGAGGAACTACCCGAAGAGGAGGACGACGAAGACGCCGCCAACCCGCCTCCTGTCCCTGCTCTTCCACGACCCAGTCAGGCCACCAACGGCCAGGCCTGAGCCCCAACACCATCAACGACCATTACGAATGAGTCTTGGCCGGCTGGCTAGGCGGCTCGCCTCCCGGCTCGCCGCATCCGCGTCAAGGAGAGAAGACATGTCACGGGAGACGTATTACGAGCATTTCAACGGATTGTTTACCTGTTTTGGGGTCGAGGTGGAGATCAGCATCCGGCAACGGCGTGGTGACACACGAAGGAGTTCTGGGTGGTTATCACGAATGGTTTTTGCGGCGTTCCGGGGCCTTCGTGTCTGTAACCGTCGCGATTCACCAGTATTGCAGCAGGCGCCCCTCCGTCCTGGTGGTCAGGTGGTTGCAACACCGCCACCAGGCAGGAGCGTATCAGCACGAGTAGGTAGGCTTTTTGCTTCCGCCAGCAAATGGCATATTCAATAGAGTCTCCATTGCCTAATAACTCCGGTCCCATTCGTGAAATAGTAATTGTGACATTCTGCTGGCCGCCCCGTGGGGACGTGTCCATTGGTATCCTGCGCCTGCGATGCTTGGTGTTCCCATCATTCTCTCTAGTCTAGCAATCATCATCTCTCAGAGCATGCCCTTGCGCGCAAGCTCGACCTTCCTTGCCGCCTCGCCGGCAGCGAAGCCGCCCCTCGAAACGCAGATGCGGTTGCCCTCGGCGAGCTCGACTTTGTCTTGGTTCGCTGGCCAGGGGCAGGGGCAGTGGTGCGGGAAGTGGACGCATGCGAGGGTGTCAGGGCAAAGGTAGTGTTCGCAGTAGGCTGCAAGGCGTCAGCTTTTCAATCCTTATGATACCCAACCTCCTGGCAAGTACTCACATCCGTCATATCGTTGCTGGTATTGCGACGGGTCGCTGGGGACGTTCTGGGGCTGCTGTTGCTGCTGCTGGCCGCCGAACATTTGCTCGAAGAAGCCAAACTGGGCCTGCGTCGAGCTAATCAGGGAGAGCAAGACGATGGGGAGGGAGGCGAGGAGGCGCATGGTGGGCAATTGGTTTCGAAAGTAATTCAGCGATTGAAAACGTGTTCCGTAGTGATTTTAGGTGAGCGGTTGTTTATGCATTCGTTGTCGTTGTTCCTGCATCTGAATGCGCCCAGCTGTCCAAAAGACACATGCACCAAGGATACCCACCACCACCAACGGTCATCCTTATCGTTATCGCACCCCGCTGACTCAGCCGGAAAAATATCCTCAGGCGATCTCCCTGGGCAAACTCCAAGGTCCATCGAAATTCGCGATCGCCGAGCCAGCCAATCCATCCGACGACGAATGGGCAGCCCGTCCTCGAAACACACCTAATGCGTCTACTCCAAATGCAGCAGCCCTTGAGGGCCGCTGCCGCCGGTCTTCTCCGGCCGACGGTCCTCCCGACACACCAGCCCTCCGTCGTTGCAGCCGCGAATGCCCTCGTTGCGGGACGCCGATACGCCTCCGTCAAGTCGCAGGGTGCCTACAAGCTGCAGCCCAAGAGGACGATACCGAAGAAGTTGGGAGCGAAGCGGACGGGTGGTATGTGGTCAACCGAACAACACATGGTCTCTCGGAGGAGAGGGGACTGCCATTGTGCCTTGGTTGGGTTTTGCTAACCTTTCCCCACACATCACAGACCAGTATGTCATCCCCGGCAACATCATCTACAAGCAGCGCGGCTCCCTCTGGTGGCCCGGCGAGAACTGCATCATGGGCCGCGACCACACGATCCACGCCATGGCCTCGGGCTACGTAAAGTACTACCGCGACCCGGCGCGGCACCCGGACCGCAAGTACATCGGCGTCGTCTTCAACAAGGACGACGTGCTGCCGTACCCGACGCACGCGGAGCGCAAGCGTAAGCTCAACATGGCGGCGCACCCGATCTCGAAGCCGGTCGAGACGCCCGCCGTGTCGGCCTCGGGCATCCCGACGCAGGTCGTGCGCGCGGCGCCGCGCACGACCAAGGGCGTGGCGACGCAGCCGCCGCGCGTGCTGAAGCTGCGCGACGACTACTCGTACCGCGAGGACAACTGGCGCATTGGGCGGCTGGTGAAGCTCAAGACGGGCGGGATGAGCCGCAAGGCGCGGTTCAGGCATAAGCGGTGGGCCAAGGAGAAGATGATGACGGGGCAGAGAGCGGCGGCGGCCAAGTTTGCGGACATGGAGATTGACGAGTGGACCATTGCGGCGAGCAAGAGGCTTCAGGAGCAGAGGAACGCCGCCAGCAGGGCCAAGAACGTCAAGGCGAAGCAGAAGGCTGCTAAGAAGGCGGCCAAGGCCCAGAAGGCGAAGCGGTGATGTGGTAGGGCGGCTGCGTCTGGTGAGGGGATGAGGGGTGATGTGTAGTACGGCCTGGAATCTTGAGACAGGTCGCGGGCGTAGATGTAGAATATCTTGTACAAATCATACGGACCATCCATGACACGACTGTATGCAGCAGAGGGGCTACCTTGATAGCTCAACTCACTTCCCAAAACTTCCGAAAAATGGGCGAACAGACCATCGCAAGATGGCCTAGAGGTGGATTGTATGCCTGGTTCTGCAGAGGTCGATGGTTCGGGTTCTTGAGGTGGCCCTATATATCTCCGGTCATAGTCCATTGTTTTTTCTTTCATCTTTTGAATTTCTTCTGAGGTTAGTGTTGTTGAATCGATACGTCTGGTGAGAGTAAACCCCCTATAATTTAACAGGCCTGAGCGAATGAAGAATTTGTCTGAATACCCCTTGGTAGTACTGAAAAATCACCTTTCTGGATTGGAAGGAGTCTCAACCGTAGATTCACTCTTCCTTCCTTTTTATATGAGCTTGGAGATATTCCAAGTGGGGGTGGGCCTTCCTTGTAACTCACTGCTAGATTCCCGCGGCAGGTACATGCCCTGGTCCCTGCCACTTTAGTCGCGTCCAGCGTCCCGGTCGCGAAACGTCAGTCTTCACTTCATTCCTACTATTCAACCTCCAGATTCGCTCATTAAGATCGCCATCAACGGCCGGGAGGCGCCGATTTCGATCTGGATCTCATACGCCCACGATATCGAGGCCTCTGGGACTTTGAGGGCGCTTCGGCTTGTCGATAAAAACGTCGCCAGCTCCCACAGCAGGTACCCCGTGCAGCGCATGCTCGCTCAAACGGGCATCGCATTCGCGGCGACAAAGAAATCCGATGATGGCATCCAACCCCCCACGCATCACACCCATTCCAATCCCTGTACCCGGCCACGCACCGTCGCCTCAGTCGGCTCCCGCCACGTCGGCGGCGAAGGTGTTGAGCACGTCTGCCGCCAACCGCAATGCCTCACCATCGTCGGTTTCCAGCGCAGGAGAGGACTCCGCAAGGAAGATGAAGCGTACTAGTGCCAAGGTGAACGTCAAGCCCGGCGCATTCCTGCAGGCGCCTCCGTGGGCAGCTTCACTTCTGAGCTCTAAGCCCTCCACTTCAACTTCGACCGGATTAGTAGAAGCCAACTCCGTCTCTGGAGCCGGGGTACCCAACCTTGCCCCGCCAACTCAGGATCACAGCATGGTCCTAGACAGCCCGGAGCCCATTCGTATTGAGAGCGACATCCTGCCTCCAAATCCTGAAGGCCCCGTGAAGTCGGAATTTAGCCCCGAGCATACGCCGTTGGAGGATGTAACACCTGCCAAGCCGTCACTGTCGATGAGCTCCCAAATCCAGGCATTGCAGCAGTCGTGGCAGGCCAAGTCGACTTCAGCGGATTCTCAGGAACCGGAAGAGGTTATGAGACGGGTATCAAGTGGTGGTGAGTGCGCCTTTGGATGATTTGAGGCTAAGCCTGGCATAGCTGAGGAGGCCAAAACTGCTTGGATGGACCTCGAAGAGCATGATCTAACATGCACTGCAGATGTACAGCCTTCAAGGAAGGCCCTCAATTGGACTCAGGCGTTACAAGCGAAGAGAAAACAGTCATCGGGTTTGCCGGGCGGTGATTCCAAACGCAGGCTGACCGAGAATGGCGTGGGATCTGGATCAGAAGATACCACGGCCCACCATAAGTCGAGTCGACAGTTAATGTCAACATCAACGTCTGCTGAAGCCTCTCATGCGCCAACGTCTAGCGCCAAACCGGGCTTCATCCCAATCAAACGGCAACCCCTATCTGTATCGTCCTCAGATGACAATGGCATGCTTGACGATGATTCGACCGACTCCGACTCTGACTCTGAACCCGATGCCCCAGTCCAGCTTGACAGCGGAAACGCTGACCCGCCACCTCGCCCGTTCAAAATGTTGCCAACAGTCAGTGAATCCAAGTACTATCTCTTCAAACACATACTAATTGTATTTGTCTCGTTAGTTGTACGGGCGACCCGAAACTGAGCTAACAACTACCAACGACGGCGATCGTCTCTATTGCCAGTGGAAGGGGGAGAATACCCCGCTGGAGGCGTCATGCGGCGCGCTTTTGCCCACTGGATACATGTTGCACTCCGATCCCGAGTATCCCTTCATCTGCCCCGATCGTGTGTGCCGCTCCATCTTCAGGTCGATTCAGGGGCTCGGAAAGCACTTCGGAGTGAGTTGTGAGGTTGTACGCATAAGGCCACCTTGGCTAACAACATGATAGGCAAGGCATCGAAACACTATGTACAACGACAACTTAGATGGCACCGTTTCGGCGGTCAGCTTTTTTGACATTCCGGGAACAACACGAGCCTCGCCCGTTATGGTTTCTAGGAACCCGCTCCAGGGTGACGAGCCGCCGATGCCAGAACCACAGACCACAATCTATAAGCCATATGGTTCAAAGGTTCAAGCGATGTCAACAGCAGCGGGGATGCCTCAATCTCAGCCTTTGTCACAACCCCTATCACAACCCCAACCACAAACGACAGCGACCAGGACAACACGCTCGCACGCTTCCCCTCACCCGACCCTACCAAACCACCACGAGCCGGCACAACCGTCATATTTCCAATCTGCAAAACCCATGACCTTATTGGAGTACCTCACCTCTCAACTGTCACCGACTTACAGACTCCCGGCTGAGAGGCCGGACTTCAAGGCTCTATTGAAACTACCAATGGCAAGGCATTTCCCTCCCCAGTGGACGATGAAGCACTCGGGCGTTGGGAACTTGGCGCCCCTTACTGCACTTTCGCTCTTGGTATTTTTGACTGGTGATCCTGCGCCTGTGTCGTGCTCAACATGCAATGGGCCAGACCACGACGCATTGGAAAACACTCTTCGCCCGTGTATTGTCCTTTCCAGCCGAGCACCTTCGTGGCTGAAGGAGACCGTCAACGAAGCATGCGCATCCTGCCAGTGGCGGTGCAATTACAAAAGGCAGAAAGTGCAATGCGATTTTCTGCCAGCCTTTAGAGGGCGGACGTTGACTGCTTTACCATCCCCTGTGCCTGCCGCAACTCCTACTCCTATTCCGCCTCCCGCCATCCCTCCCTCGTCTGCACCGCCATCCTACAGCCTGCCCAAAAACGCAAAATTTCCTTATGGAGGACCTGCTGGTGACAGCCAATCCGGCGTGAATTCACCGGCTCTTGGTTCCCCAGCCATCACCACACCTCCCGTCGGCACAACGCCTGTGAATTCGTCGAGACCAAACAGCCCGCCGAGACGAGTTACGAGGCATTCTGCGGCCACAAAGACCGCTTCCGACACTGCCCCTGCGTCGACCTCTTCTACCAAGCCGGCTCCCGCCGCTATCGTCCCGCCCAATGCAGGTCAGACAATGCCAGCAGAGCTCTTGGACATGGAAGAGTGGGAAATCGCTCCTGGACGTGTGCGCGACGACCAGAGCCAGGAACCGACGAGTAAGTCGATGGTTAACCGTCACGCCATGCATATTTCACTGACAAACTCGCAGACGTGGCATTCTCGAATGCGTACCTTACATCCAACCAAGCCGTCAGCGTCTCAGAAGATATTGCTTTTAACGTCATCGTTATCAAGCCCGGCGGCTCTCATCGTTGGGCAGATGAGGAGGACAAGGTTCGCATATGCTCTGTCGCCGTGGGCAAAGTCAAGGTGAAGCTGGACATGACAGACCCTTTTCAAATTGGGCCGAATGGTATGTTCAAACTGAAGCCCGGCACGTCATGTTCCATCGAGAACAGGACGTACATTGACGCCATCATCCACGTCACATCCGTGACGCTTTACTAGACCATCGGCAAATTTCACGGGGCAAGAGACATGTATTTATATGTAAACGACATTAGCGACTTATTTTTAGACACTTGACGGGGGTATTCAAAGCCGGCGCAAACATATTCAACGTCATTCACCCGCCAAAAGGGGGCATCTTCTATCTCAATCTTACATGTAGTCTCAACGTGCCTCATCCTCCGCACATGACAGCGTCGGGCTGTTCTACACCTTCATCGCCACCTTTTCATCCGGGCCTTTCATATCAACGTTCTCGGGCATTGGTACAGCCTCGATGACCTGGGCATTGCCGTCTTCCTCAGGCCTCACATAGTCCCTGGGCTCCACCCACTTCTCCTCCATGATCGGCGGCGGCCAAATCTTGCACGTCACCCAGAAGGTAAAGCCCGACAGTGCAAGCCCAACCCAGTACGCAAAGTAGTAGTATCTTGTGACGCCAATCGGCGCCGAAACACCCATGTTATTGAGAAAGCCGTAGAAGTTAGGGATGATGCCGATTATGTAGGCAACGTAGGCGCGGATATTCCAGCCGTGAGTATAGTAATACGCTCCTGACTTCATCGAGGTGAAGGCGTCGGGAATGTGGATCCGGCCGCGGCCGATGAGGTAGTAGTTCACAAGCAGCACGCCGGTGATGGCAGACAGAAAAGTCTGGTAGGACGAGAGGAAGGAGACAAACACCGAGGCGGAGCCCTACTCCTGTCAGCATGTTATGATTCGTTGAGACAGTCGGCACATGACTTACCAGCAGAAACCAGGGGTTGATTGCAAACGAGATGACGGCGCAAACGAAGAAACCTCTCCTGACGGTGATGTACTTGGGGAACAAAGCCGCGATATCGTTACCGGCCGGCAGCGAGTTCTCGAAAATCGAGCTGAAGATACAGCAGTACGCAAAGCATCCCGCAATGAAGAAGCAACCCGCCCGGTTCGCGGCGGTATACTCCGCCGTCTGCAGGTTATCCAACAACGTGACGGGATTCCACACGAGCTCCCCGAAAATCAGCTCGCTGCTCGCGCACACGAGGTTGCCCACGGCGGCGACGATCAAGTTGGCCACGGGGAACCCAAAGATGTTGCCCAGGATCACGTCGTTCTTCTTCTGCGCGTACCGCTGGAAGTCTGCCGCGTTGGACGCGAAGGTCGCGCAGTTGGCCGTGCCGAGCATGAAGAACTGCACAATCAGCCACGCGCGGGTCGACCCCGTCGCAGTGCCGCTGCGGCGGACGACGGGCCCGAGGCCACCGGCCTTAGTCGCGGTCCACGCGAGCATCGCGACGGCGGACACGACGAATACGGCGAGCTTGGCGTAGACGAGGCCGCGCATCTTGGGGACGGGGATGACGAGGAAGGCGCAGGTGATGAGCCAGAAGATGACGAAGCCGATCATGCCCGCGGTGGTGAGCGCGCTGCCCTCGCCCATGGTGTTGGGTATGTCCGCGATGCCGGGGATGATGGCGTGCAGCATGACATAGATGCACTGGCCGCCCTGGACGGCGTTGACGCCGTTCCAGACGATGGCCATGACGGCGCGGTTGAAGGTCGGCCACCAGGCGCCGTAGACGCCGAAGGCGGTGCGGCAGAAGACGGGGAAGCCAACGTGGTAGGTGGCGCCGGGGCGGCCGTTGAGGGTGATGATGACGGCGATGAGGCACTGGCCGCCGAAGGCGCAGCCGAGGGACTCCCACATCGAGAGGCCGAGGGCCTGGGCGGTCGAGGAGGCGTACCAGTTCGAGACGGTGGCGACGGCGGAGAACCAGAAGGTGAAGTAGGTCCATTGCGTCCAGGTGCGGTCGGCGAGCTTGAGGGGCCGGATGTCGTCGTTGTTGAGGAGGGCGTCGCGGCCCTCGAGGGTGCCGGCGGCCGGGGGGACCCGGAGGCGGTTGAGCAGGCCCATCTTGGTCAATTCGTTCGTTGAAGTCCAATCCTGTGTTCAGGGAGTTGATTAAAGTTGCCCGCCTACCCGCTGTACGAACAGCACGATATTCGATGAACGTGGAGCAGGCATGATGGGAGGCAACATGTGTGCGAGCGACTTATACCAAATCATTGCGATTCAAATTCTAATCATATCAGAGTCTCTTCGTCAGCGGCAATGATAAACCCAAGATACTGGGTGCCGTCGACGCGGTGGGATGTGGGGGAGATAAGCTGCCCCTGCAAGGATTACACGCAGCGGTATGATCAGCGCGACTCGTAGGACGGCCCTCTCCGGGGCGCACGTGGTGTTCGCGATAGTTTCGAGAGGCGAATGGGGTGTGACTGATAGGTGCAAGCCGAGTTGTACTTAAAGAATTACGATATATCCAGCACGTGGTCTTTGAAGAGCAACAAATCGCCCATAGCTTCCACGCAGAAGCTCGAGATGGGCCGCAGAACGAGCCCCGGGAAAGCACCCCTGACACTCCGAAAACCGGGGTTAACCCCGTACCCCACACGGCCGTTGTCGGCCCAGACCTCCGACCGATAAGGGACCGACAAACCGCATCGCACGCCATTATCTACGCCTATCGTGCAATCTCCCGCAGCAGCTGCAGCTTAGGCGAGATCCGGTGAACTCCGCCGGAAATCGAAATAAAGCCTCATTGAGGCTTTACCACAATTGAGGCTCAAGCTGTTCGTCGATCTGAGCCAGGGACCCTGTCGTCGGAGTTGAACGGCCTCATCCGTTCGTCTGAAGCTATTTATCCGTGCGCCAGAACCTCGCAGTCAATCTTATCGCCACTGAAAGATGACGAGGCCGTAGAAGAAGACATCTCACCACTACACTTTCGCAACTCATCACACAGTTTGACAACGCAGGCAGTTTAGACTCAACACCGCCAACATGTCGACCACGGTGACGGAAACAGCGCCGGAGAGCTACAAGCTCGAGCTCATGTCCGCCTACGGCCCCGTCTACCGTGACGTCCTCCGCACCCCGCCCCGGGACTGCTCCCCCTCCGAGGTCCCCGTCATCGACCTCTCCCACATCCGCGGCGCCGAGGCGGACCGCAAGGCCCTGGCCGCCACCATCCGCGACGCCGCCGAGAACACGGGCTTCTTCTATATCAAGAACCACGGCATCCCCAAGGCGACGATCGACGCGGCCTTCAAGCAGGCGCAGGCCTTCTTCTCGCAGCCCAACGACAAAAAAGCCCTCGTCGCGCAGAAAAAGTCAAAGTTCTTCAACGGCTGGACGGAGAAGCGCGCCGCGCAGATCTCGCCGACCGAGACCAAGGACCACCGCGAGGGCTTCAGCTTCCGATACGACCCGGCGCACGACCCGGAGCCCAAGGACCCGCAGGCCGTGCCGGAGGCGGTGAAGCCGTGGATGAAGCACGAGGACTTCGTGTGGGAGGGCACGAGCCACTTGCCCGGGTTCAAGGAGGACATGGTCACGTACTGGCGGGAGTGTCTGACGCTCGCGCGGAGCATGATCCGCATCTTTGCGCTGGCGCTGGACGTGCCGGAGAGCTACTTTGACGACGTCGTCACGTACCCCGGCAGCGACAGCGTGTGCAACTACTACCCGAAGAACACGGAGCCGCAGGACGCGACGATCGATGTTGGTCTCGGGGCGCATACGGATCTGCAGTGTTTCACGCTGCTGTGGCAGGACAGCGTGGGCGGGCTGCAGGTGCTGACGAAGGACGGGCAGTGGATCAAGGTGCCGCCTGTACCGGACACGTTTGTGATCAACATTGGCGATTTCCTGCAGAGGCTGTCGAACGACCGGTTCAAGTCGACGGTGCACCGGGTGTTCAACTACGCGCCGACGGACCGGTACTCGATGCCGTTCTTTTTCGGGTTCAACCACAATGAGCAGTGCGCGGTGCTGCCTACGTGCGCGGATGAGAATAACCCACCTAAATATGAGCCGATCAGTTGCGGAGAGGTAAGTTGAAGCTGATGTTAACTTGATTCGTGTATGCTGACTTTGGGTAGTGGTGTCGTTTGAGATTTGAGAGGACCTTTGAGTTTTCGAGGAGGAAGAATCAACTCGAAGGCAAGACGGAAAATATTGCACCGTACTGAGAGACACAGAATAAAAAGCGGCCCTTCTCAAAAGTTTGATTCATTAAATCTCAAACAGCGCTTGAAATAGACCAAAACTAAGCCCTTCACGATCTAAATGGGCTTCCACATCCTCGGTCCACCACCCAAAAGCAGTCGTCAGGTGCAATAGGAAAAGCCGTTGCAAGCCCGCTTACACTGGCTGAACTCCGAAATGATGCTGCAGTCCCCGCTTGAATTACACTGCATCCCTCCTGGATGACATTTTGAGCTTGATGAAGTAGTAGTGTGCGCGGCCGCGGTGGTGGTGGCAGTAGTCCCGTCGCTGTTGCCGCTGCCGCTATTGCTCGTGGAGGTACTGCTCCCAGACGGCGACGAATGTTGAGTTGAGACTCCAGCAGCAACACCAATGACAATGATAATGACGATGGCGAAGAACACAACGCCGAATATGATGGCCTTCTGGCGATTACGCCGGAACCAGGAGCCGGTCGGAGGTCCCTCGGTCTCCCCAGGGCTTTCGTTCGCCGAAAGGTATGACTGTAGCTCGGTTACGCCAACAGTTTCAGTTTTGACAGGAAGACCATGATGTTGTTGCTGTTGTTGCTGTTGTACTGACGAAAAGACTTCTGGGCTGACTTGCTGAGGAGTTACTGGTTGA
Organism: Colletotrichum tropicale; assembly: GCA_027406125.1. Lineage (NCBI taxonomy): Eukaryota > Fungi > Ascomycota > Sordariomycetes > Glomerellales > Glomerellaceae > Colletotrichum > Colletotrichum tropicale. The sequence goes on from JANVYH010000003.1 coordinate 208,703, forward strand.
GGGGCTGCCATGTTTGTAGTGTAGATCTGGGCGCGGATACCAAAACCTGGGGAAATGAGTAGTGTGAGATTGCCGTGAGACAAAACTGCCAATGGAGCAGCCTTAAATGCCTTGGCAGGCCCAGGACCTTGGACCAGGCTGAATTTGGCTTTACGATGGTGGCGGGTCGCTCTTTGTTGCCAGCAGAATTCATCGCAGTCTAGCGTAACGCCTCCTATCAGCAGATCGACTTACACGCCGTGAAAGACTCTGTTATTCATCGCCAAAATTGCGCTATATTTTCAGCTGAACGCCTCGAGGTGTCTTACAGTCTTCCAGCTGAAAGGAAATATCGCCGTAACGGCCACAGAAGACATCTTTTTAGCTTTTTGATGATTATTGAGCATGACCAGACGGGTGCAGCACGTGATTCAGACGTTCAAACAGCCATAAATTTGAATATCTCTAGTGTTAGGATAAAGGATTAGAAACTACATACAGAAGAATGGAGAATAGCTGTGCGTTGGTAGTAAAGAAATCTGACAGATGGCCTCAGGAGGTTAGGCTCAATGGAGGCGCTTGAGGCGCAGAGACCGTCTAGCCTTACAAGCCGACTTAGCCGGCCGAGAAGCAGAAAAAGTAGCGTTGACTCCATGAGCAGCAGCAGACAAGAAACCAGAAGAAGTCGGTATGGCAGTGGGTGTCGGCGCCAAGCCAGTAGTTCCATTGACGTTCGGCGGCAGGGTTGGGAAAGCGGTGGAAGTAGATGATGCCGGAGGACTACTGCTGTTAAGCTTGCCAATACCAGCATTGGCCTTCACAAAATCCGGGACCTCGGAGACCTTCATTGGCTTCAGGAGAGACTCCGACGCATACTTGAGCTTATCGATAGCAACGGTCTTGTTCAGGGGAAGCAGTTCGCCGGACTGACCAACACTGTTGGGCTCGCAAAGCCGTCCCATGGGACCCTGGCAGGCCGCGGCATCCGCGGAGGTCTCCACGACGAAGATCTCTCCGGCGCTGTTGTAGGTGTTGGGCTCAATGGGTCGGGAGACATTCTCGAAATGGTTGCCCTCGATGAGGGCCTGGATGTGGTCTCCAATGGCAAAAGCGTGGTCGTCGTCTCCCTCCCACAAATTATTGACGCCCTGGAACATGACTTCCTCGGATCCCCCTACGTTTGGCGCCCGTCCAGAGACATGGTGCAGGTAGTTATAAGCGAAAGTGTAGTTCGCCTTCGAGGCGATGAGGAGGGCGTTGTAGTAGTGTTGCTGGTTGCAGGAGAAGTCCGTCTTGCCGTCAAACTCGTGGTGAGAGATGGTAACGGCGCCGGCGGGGCCCCATCCGGAGACGATGTGCTGGCGGCCAATTAAGGAGGTCTTGCAGTGGTCGATCCAGATCTTGTCGGTGCCGTCCATGGAGATGGCGTCGCCGCCCCAGATGTACTCGGGGTCTACGAATGAGCTTCGTCAGCGCCCTTGATCCTTCGGCACGGCAAAGCATAGGCGGGGCTACTTACTCAACTCCGTGATGTGTATGTTTTGGAAGATGACGTTGCTGACATCGTGGGACATGCGGAATCCCTTGCCTCTGATCACACCGGCTTCTCCAACGCCGACAATGCTCTTGTTGCTGGCAACATAGATAGGTCGAGTGGGTGCGTTCCAGTAGGTGCAGGAGATCTTCTGCATGTCGCCGCAATCATCGCCGATGTACACCTGACCATGGCGGCTAGAGTCCTTGCATTGGTAAGATTTCTCGTCTCGACAGCATGTTCCGTCTGTAGATCCTTCGGTCTCGAGGAAGTCAAATAAACGATCAACCATGATAGTACGGGGCTGGCTGTCAGTGAGCCATTCGACAAGCCTTGAAACCGGGTCAACCTAGCGAAACGTCTCTGTACTAAGCATTTACTTACTCCTCATTGCTCGATGGAACTTGAGGCTTTGCGTCGCCACCACCTGTGGTGCCCGCTGCAAATCCAAATGCCTCTCTGGTGACTTGCGCAGCTACCTTGCACGCAGTAGCTGCTGCAACAATAGAAAGAAAGAATGACTTCATGTTGGAATCAAAAGAGTGACAATGAATGAACGTCAAAATCCGCAAAGGACCAAAAGGAGTGGACTCAAGAAATGTACCACCACAAGAGCATTGATTTGAATTCCATTGCGTTTGAAATGTATTTAACACCGTGATCCTTCAACGCGGAGGTTCCTGTAGGCTGGCCCAGGCCATCTGTACAATGAGATGAACGGATCGTATAGAGTGGGGTTGCGTAGACCGATTTGGTGTAGATGTTCCGCGCTTTTCTGCTTAAGGTCAACACAGCAGGGCTCAAAGTCCTTAGTGAATCTCAGGTGGCCGTTTGTGGCCATCCGCGGCTCGAATGTCCGACAGCTAGTCAGCCAACACAGCAAACAATGATTACCGATATCCCTTGATTTGCTTACACAGAATACGAAGTCTTACCAAACAGATGTGTCTTGAGTCTTTCCCTAAAAAAATGTCAAGCATCTATGGGTTGAAAAAGGGCATGTCCCTTTCTTGTGGACCCGGGCGGCAGTTCTCTTATCCGCTTAGCACCTCTGTTGTCGATTTCGCTCTTCAAACGGACCAGGGACACACACTGTTCCCGTTGTCTTTACTATTTTTATCGTCATTCCTATTGCCTTTGTCGTCGTCTGTCATCCCTGGAGTCACTTCGTCCAGTAACCAACGAACGACTAAATTCGTGATGTGTATTACGATACATCGATGTTCACAGAATCCTTCCAACACTTTTCACATGCAAAAGGGTCAAACTTTCTTAGAGATGAATTCCGGTCACTTGTGGCACAGTCGTAGAAGATTATTCTCTTGCGAGATAAGGAAGTTTTGTCAAAAGCATGCTTCGATTCAGAGTTATATATGAGTGCGAGTGTATAAAATGAGTGTGGTAGAGGCTTCTTGGTTACAAGGACCAGAAGCCTTTAAAACAAATTGTCTCCAATCAAGAATTGCATTAATAAACATCGGAGCTATTCCATCTCCCAAACCAAGTTTTACTCAGATACCAGTCTGAGGGCACTTTCATCAGCAACGATTGTTAAATCAATTGCACCAGGGCGTTACTGGCCCTCGCCCTTACACTTGCGCCACTGAACATAATACTTCTGGGTAACCTTGAGATCGTTGGAATCGACCTTGAGTAGAGTTCAAGTAAGCTTTGAAGTGGAAAAGTAGCATGCCACAGACTTACAGTCATGAGGGAGGCTTTTGTGCTGCTTAGAGGATTGAGCTCGATGGCAGTCTTGATGTTGAGCATGCCTTCGGTGCCACAAGGAGACCAGACGATCGACTCAAGACTGAACTTGTCGGTCTTGGTGTAGTCATCGTTGATTGGGCCCTTGAAGGACAAAGTTCGGTGGGTCTTATGAAAGGTAAGTGTCCACTATCGGCGATTGATAGGCAAAGAATCAATAGGCTTACTGTCTTCTCATCTCCAGAGAAGTAGTAGGTCGCCTTGCAGTAACCCTCGACGCCCTTGGCGAGGTTGACGTGACCTCGCGCTGTGGACTGGAAGATGGAGAATCTGCACTGGGAATTAGCACGTGGAAGTATTCCATAGGGAGAAATTCAGGTCATTCGCAGCGAATCGGCTTGGTACTCACTGGTATCCTTGAGGGTAGTGCATCTTGACATTGAGTTGACAAGCCTTGCGGTGCTCGACAGGCTTGATATCGGGACCGGACTGGACGTTGTACTGGTCAAACATGAGGGTTACGATGTCGCGGGCGTCACTGAAAGACTTGGCCACGCTCCCTGCAGGGCAACCAGAGCCACCGTAGTTTACGTCGACAAGCCTCACCTGGTCCAAGGGCGGAGTGTCACCTCCCATGGGAACTGCGGCAACGAGGCCCAGAGCAAAGGGGATGAGAGCGGTGGCACGCATTTCGAGCTTCAGTGAAGTTGGTCTGTGAGAGAGTGCGTTGGTAGTGTGAAAGAGAGTGTCTGGGGACGAGTAGGAGATTCAACTTGCCATGGTTGAGAAATCATCGTCCTTTTATAACGAGACCGCATCCCATCAAAAGGCCCAAGACGAAAGAGACTGACGTGCTTTCAGCTTATAAGACACCCTAAATTGTCACCGCCACTTGTTCTGGACTTTGATCCAGCCTACGATAAACCCCATTCTCGCCAAGCTCGTATCTAGAGGTGCTTGCTAAGTAAACCAAAGTCAGATGTTAACTGAATCGGTCTCTCATCACCCCGGACTCGTAGAACGCTGACAGACCCTATGGAGAACAGCGGTGACTTCGTTCCCTAGCTATTGCATTAAGATTCGTCGGGTCTAAAGGCTGAAGAGACTTGCATATAGCTGACGAGAAAAGGCTGTTTGAGCTGTGTTCTACAAGATCACTCATTGTATTTCTCGTGGAGTGTGCTCAACACACGAGCGTAGCTCACTTTACCGTCCCACTACTCCTATAATTCGCTTTGAATTTCGCGGCTTCTCGCAGAAGCAAATCTCAACTACTTGGTTAGACACCGAGAGAGTCATGTCGTCAGTCGCATATTACATCCGTCATGTGACGCGCATGATGGACCGTGTATCGTGCAGCGCACTTGTATATGTCCAAGTAGTATGAATTAGTTCTTTTTGAAGAGGCGAACGTCGCATGTGTGAAATGTCGAACATAATGAGGCTAATGTGGTGTCTGGATGTCGACACCCGCGAGCTGATCGTTGTCTATAGCTGTCTAGTCACTAATATCCAACGGGGGAAGCACAGACGGGAATCTACCCTAGGAAACATGAGCCTAGACCTTTCCAAAGTGTCCTTACTTGGGCTGACATGTAAGCACTGCATGCAAGTACTCGGGCATTTTGAGGCTGAGTATGACGAGTGTCACTTCGAGTGGGTTGGCAACAAGCTGGAAAACAGGGAGTATGACAAGACATCCCTCAAGAGACCTAGCGGTCAGGATGTGCGCTGGCGAACGCTTCAAGCGAGACGTTTCACGACAGATTTGCGCGTTGATGAAACTATCCTAGCCATGCTAACGTTGGTTGGCCCGATTCAGCTCGTGGCTGTGAGGTGTAACTCGCTGCGTTGTTGGCCGGGCTAACATGTGTGTAGTGTTGAGTAGATGTTCCACCAAGCTTCGTGATACGGCTTGGCAAGTTGAGGATATCGATCAGGCAGTACAAAAAATGAGCGACTGAATTCTCTTACGTTTCTTTATTCCGATTAAGCCTGCCTCGTACTCTAAGGGAGCATGCAAGCTCTCCCGGTATGTTCAGCAAACTTGGGATTTACGAGTAATTTGAAATCGGCGAAACAGCTTTGATCGAAGACTCAGCACGATTCCGCGGGCTTGTCATTAATTGGCTCTCACTATCACATTTTCAGCTGATGAGCTGACTTGGAGTCAAAAGTAGTGAAATACATACCTCTTCAGGTTTCTAATCGGATGAGGATACGACTGAACATTACTTAATGTTAAAGATTTCAAAGAAAAAGATAAAATAAAAAATGAGTGAAACTCATATAAACACCCAGAGCCGTATTTGACGGATTCATACTGCGGGTATTGTCTGATGCGAGGGTGGTCTTGGTAGTGTGGAGCCGTGGGTAAGGTGACTTTATTAGACAGTGGATCGCCAACAACACAGTGAAATGTCACGAAATCTTTTCACACACTGTGCTTGCCAAAAAATTTGGTCACCGAGTCGCAGGAGACCTCTTCGGAAGCCAAACTCACGAGACAATCATACACCACAACTCTACCCGCGCAAACTCATTCAACTCACTGAGATCTCATTCAGACCTGAACCAATTATTCCTCATTGCGGTCAATCATTTTAACCGTAAACGCCATGGGTGACGAATTTCAGACCAAGTCGCAGGGTTTCCTGGCTTGGTTCAAGTCACTGCCGGGTGCCACCTTCCACAACGACATCGAGATTGTCGATTTGCGTGGACAGAACGCTGGACGAGGCATCAGTAAGTCTAAGGACCAAAACTTTCTGGCGAGTGCCTACTAACAGTTTCATAGTCGCCACCAAGGACATACCGGCAGAGACAACGCTCTTCACAATTCCCAGGAGAAGCATCATCAACGTCGAGACATCTGAGCTCCCCAAGAAGATCCCCCAAGTTTTCACGGGAAATGATGGCGACGACGAGGACATGGAGAACGAGCCCTTGGACTCTTGGGGCTCTCTCATTCTAGTCATGATCTACGAGTTCCTTCAAGGTGCTGCGTCCCCTTGGAAGCCATACTTCGAGGTCCTCCCTGAGAAATTTGATACTCTCATGTTTTGGGAGTCATCCGACCTCGAGCACTTGAAAGGAAGCGCAGTGTTGTCTAAAATCGGCAAAGAGGAGGCCGACGAAATGTTCCGCTCTCGCATCCTCTCAGTCATCGCGGCCAACCCAGCGATTTTCTACCCTGAGGGCTCTTCACCACTTGGAGAGGCAGAGCTATTGCAGCTGGCCCACCGCATGGGTAGCATAATCATGGCTTATGCCTTCGATCTGGACAATGAGGAAGAGCCTGAGCAAGAGGAGGACGACGAGTGGATCGAGGATCGTGACGGCAAGACCATGTTGGGCATGGTCCCCATGGCCGATATTTTGAACGCCGACGCTGAGTTCAACGTGAGTTTGGAAATGCTCTCTAATTCTTGAGTAACCACTGATAAACTTCAGGCACACGTAAACCACGGAGATGATGAGCTGACGGTAACCGCACTCCGTCCCATCCCCGCGGGAGAGGAGATTCTCAACTACTACGGCCCCCACCCGAACTCCGAGTTGCTTCGCAGGTACGGCTACGTCACTCCCAAGCATTCAAGATACGACGTTGTGGAGATTCCATGGGATCTTGTGCAGGCTAGCGTCTCAGAGCACTTGAAGATCGGCGACGACGTCTGGAAGCAAGTGGTACGTTGCCGTTTAACCCTCTCCACATTATCATGGCTAATGAGAAAATAGGAGGAGTACGTTGACCCCGAAGAACTTGAGGATGTCTTCGTTCTCGAGCGCGAATCGGGAGAGCCTGACTCCGAAGGCCAATTCAGGACGGTCGCAGAGGTCCGTGAGATCTCCGCTGAGCTCGAGGAGCAGCTCAAGGCCGTCTTGAAGGCTATCAAGAAGATTAACGGCGATCTGATCCCCGACAAGCGCAAGAGAGACGAGGTCTTCCACGCAGTAATTGTCTCGACATTGCAGAAGATCTTGAGCCAGTATCCCACATCTACTCAAGAGGACGAGGCCCTGCTTGCTACTAGCGATCTAACCACCAGACAGAGAATGGCCATTCACGTGCGTCTAGGTGAGAAGAAACTGCTCAAGGAGGCTCTTGAGTTTGCTGGATCCACTGCGCCTGCGGAAGGCGAGCAGGAGGAGCCTGAGAGGTCCTCCAAGAAGGCGAGAACAGCATAGAGGGGTCACCAAATTAGCACAAGCAACAAATAAGGCATTTGAGTTGTGGCGAAAAAAGATACCAACAATGTCAATAGACCTTTGAATTGAAGTGCAAACTTGCGCAAGCTTGATGGGGTCTACATAATTGTCTACATAAAAAGGGGGGCTCAAGTAGCGAAAGCTGTCTGTCCCGTCAGAACCGTGCTCAAGACACCCTTGTCCACCAACTCGTTGATCATGTTGAACAAAACAAAGTCGCAGCCCCTCTTGGCCACAAGGTTTACAGTCACCGGCATGATCTCCTCCTGGAAGGTGACATTGCTAAAGTAGGAGACCTGACCAATGGGCACAGTGAAATCCGCATCGCCAAAGTATGAGGCCGAAGTCGATGCTGCCTGAGCGGTGGTGGGGTTGACAGGGAGGGTTGCCCCCGGACCGCTGTTGAGATCCTGCTCCCTGAACGTGGGAATACCGCCAGTTCCAACGTCGTAGACGAAAATCGACTCTGAGCAAGAATCATTGGTGGAGAAGAGAACTTTCTCGTGCCAGGCAGCTGCGTCACGGGTTCTGTTGGCCATGGCGGACTTGTACGCGTTGTCGTCAACAGCGAGACTGTGAAACACCCCACGGTATGGGTTGTCAAGAGCCGGAAAGCTAGGGCTATACTTGGCCAGCAAGGGCTCTGAAGTTTGCCGGATCAGATCATGAGTCCAGAGAATGAACAAATCGCCGAGGACTTGCGAGATGGGCCGTCCTGTGGTCTCCTCGATCGTTTCCGTTAGGTTGAAATTCTCCACTGCGGCGCCTAAAGCTGCAGATGCGTCGCTCAAGAACTTTTGGAGAATAGTCTCAGCGGCAGCATTCTTCAGCGGCAGATGGTCGACGGGATAGAGAATACGCTTGGGAAACGTGCGGTCGTCGGGCACCGACAACTCAGGCAGGCCATTCAGCGAGGTGGCCTCGTGGAGTGACGGATCGTACCACGCCTTGGCGAAGGCTGCCCACTTGGCAGGGTCGCGAGCAAATAATCCGGCAGTGTCGGCATTGAAAGCGTTGGTAATGACATTCTCCATGACAATCATACCCTGTGAGGGCCTATTGCCAAAGGTACCAGAAAACGCAGCAGGCTGTCGGACCGAGAGACCAGTATCAGTACCAACGGCAAAGTCAAGCCAGTCATACGCGGCAACGGAGCAGCCAGCTCCAGCAGAGGAGCCAGAGCAGCTCAAGAAGGTGTCGCCACGGGGATTGCGAGGATAAGAGGCGTCGTTCCAGTCCCAGGGGTTCTCGGGAGAAGCAAACTGAGCTGTCTTCTGCTTGCCCACGATGACTCCGCCGACGTTGATAATCTGCTGGAGCGCTGGCGCAGTCTTGCTCGCGAGATCGTTGACCGCAGCGTACGCTCGACTACCCGCAGTAGTCTGAATACCTTCCAGATCATAGATGTCCTTGACTCCAATACGCTGGCCTGCCAACGGGCTGTCATCCTCGGTACTGTAAAGTCTCGAGGGAACAGGAATCATGGGATATCCCCAGTCGGCCTCCGCCTGCGTCAAAGATTTGTAACTGCCATTCGACTCGTACACGCCAGTCACAAACGTTCTGTACGTGTCGACATACATGCGGTGAACCTTACTGAGCCAAAGGCTTTCTCCGTCGGTAATGACGAAGAAGGGGCAGGGGGTGAGAGTTGAGCTACCACAAGTGTTGGGCCCATCCGCGCCGGCATAGATGATAGTTGACCCGAGTCCTTCGAGATAAGTAACCACCGAATCATTGAGGTCATCGGAACCACTAGCGCTGACAAGGACGTTTCCGAGGAAGTCCTGAGTGAAGACGTCGTCCTCTCCCAAGGCTTTTTCAACAGCCTGCTGAAGCTGCTCGCCGGTAGTTTCAGCGGAAAGAGCGGATATATATGTGATAGGTCCTTGGGAGGGGTCCGAAACACAAGGAACAGATGACACAGGACCAGAGGTGACGGCGAGATACTGATTGTCTCCGACACGGAAGACTTGGTCCTGGTCGTCTGAAACGAAGGTTGATTGAAAAAGAGTACCATTGAGGGGTGTGAGACCGTGTACTGGCATGAAAGCGACGGCGGCAGTAAGCCCGAGCGGTAAAAGAACGCTTCTCATCTTCATGATAAGGACTGTGGTGGCCATTGAATGCTGAGAAAATGATGCTGCAAAAGAACACTCTTGACCGTCTCGTCCGGACGTGCTTTTATAACATCATCGTAGACGCATAAAATCAATAAGGTCTCACTGGCCATCCCAAAAAAAGAAAGTAAAAAAAGAAGAAAAGAAAAACATGGGGCAAACAGGCGATACTTCCAGGTTGACAAAATTTGCCATCACTTGCAGCTGGGGAAAGTGAGACTGAGAGCCCAAGGTGGCGTCGTTCCACAACGCGTTCCACAGCGTGTTCCACGCGATAGTTTTTCTGCTTCCAGGGTTATCATTCCACACGATGAGGGAATTAGCATTCAACTTACCCATCGTGATGGATATCGGCCTTACTACCTTGTATCACTGGATTCTACCTGATGATAACGACACGAAGCCCGCGCTCAACCACCACTGTAGTCGTCCTGTCATGGGAACAGCTTCGAGACATGTGGGGGCAACTAGGCCGAATTACTGCTGGCTTTATTTTGTTGCCGGAGCTTGCCCTGAAAGGTATCTGATGTCGAAGACATGCATTTGAGGCACGTTGTATGTCCCCACCCCCGCCGCCTGCAGCGATGCGCGCGGATGACAAGCTTTGAATTGGACCCCGATTCCTCACGTTCGCATGGGCGCCATGTAGAGTCGCTCCACTTCAAGAACTTTCTCATCAACTCCAGGGGCACAGCGGTGGGGCACTTGATCTATGTTTTTATTGATGAGGCGGGCTCATTGGCAATAATATCCGAGAATTATCACGCGAATCCGCCGAAGATGTTCGTCGTTCATCGTCCAAACAGGCCCCATTTCAGCATCACATCTTACGAATCAATATTGGCGATTGGGCTATTGTCTGTCTAGACCCTCAGGTACCAAACGAAGTCAAAACTTTCGCGGCAGCATCAGGGGACAACCAAGGCAGGACATGTGGCTATCCTTGTAAGGCACGGCGCCAAGCTGTCAAAATAACCATGTCTAGTGGAGATCACGGAAAGGGCCTCACGGAAGGGGCCGCTGCATGGACCCATCAGTGACCCTGTTCCCCTGGATCCGCTCTCTACAGCGGCAGCAATCTAGCCAGACGACAAGGGCTGTCAGGGACAAGTAGACTTTCTGAGTCAGTGGCATGTGCCAGTTTTGCCGTTGAAATCGTAAGAAAATCATGCAGAGTGAATCTGATGAGTGATACTAATTGCAACCTTTTGCAACCCTTCCTCACGAGGTACTTCCACCCTTCCATGAGCATCGGAAAACTCCGCGCTGTTGTTGAGCAAATTATCAGTTCACGACTCATCGAATGACTCGGCATATGTGATCCAGTCTATCCCCTTGTTTGGTATGCTCAACCTCATAGTGAGCTTCAGTTGCCGCTGGATTTGAATATCGCCAATACTGGTTGTCACGACCGGGACTATTAGCGTATGTATCGCATCCGTCTCTGAGAGATTTGAACATCTGCTTCTAGCCTTGAACGAGCACAGTACCGTCTAGTATTGGTAACTGAAAATCATCATCAAGAGCTCTTTTCTTGAGTTTCCGAACTTCGGAAGGGATGTGCGTGCTGATCACGAATGAGATATACTTTTTATGCTTGATAGTTGCATAACTGTAACGCGTAGACGGAACTTCATGTTCTCTGTCGTGCTCCCCGTCCCTGCCTTTCCCAGCCCTCTCCCTTGTGGACCACCTATTTAGAGCATTCTCCACTGAGGGATTGTTTCAACTTGGGATGGCTTTTAGCGTGGGGTGTAGGGGAATACAAGCGCGCAATGAGTTGGGATGAACTGTCATATTCGGAGTTTGTTAGAGTGGGGGTGAAGCGACGAATTGGGTAGGTTCCTGGCCTTTTGCCATGCGTCTTACCAGACCTCGCGGGCCGCTTGCCCCTATTCCTAAACCGACTCAATTTTCAATTTTTTCACATGCGTAATTCTTCAACGTTGCATCGACAATGCCACCTCTATTCAAACAGCCATAAGGTATACAGCCACTTCTTAGAATGCGAGAAGGAACCGCTGCAGAGCAGAGTCGTAAGTTGTGTCTCAATGGCGAGTCTAAGCTCTGTTTCAACCTGGCCTTACTTCATCTCCTATGCACAACCTGGTGTTTCTCTCTCAATTCAATGATCAACACATGCTGTTGGGCTGTACATCAGCCATCTCAATGACGTTCAAATGCTGACATTCGAATTTGCTACTATGCCAATGGAATCATCGATTATGCAAGAAACTTTAAGGTGAACTTTCCAAGAGTGTGTCATATGCTCAACTACGCAAACCCCTTGTACTTTCAGATAATCCTGGGTATGAGGAGGGCGCCCCTCGCCACTTTAGAAAGGCACTCATCTGAGTTGAGAGCTTCTGTGCAGTATCGGCTGACTCGAAGCCAAATCCTACCTCAAAGAGCTCTCATCACTTCTCACCGGGTCCATGTAAGTGTTTGTTAACATCCGTTTGGGCTCTGCTCACGCAACAAGCATTTCTCGATGAGTGATCTTGTTCAAGAGTCGGTTCGTCACTGCGTTGTCACAAACTCTATTCGAAGCTCGAAATCCCTCGTACGACAAAACCTTGGAAATTCCGAGCGCCGTCGAGCAGAAAAATGACCAAGTCAGTGGGGACATGGCCGCCTTTCAAGGAAGTCCGCAAGGCGCAAGGAAATTGGGCAGCCAAGGAGCAAGACGGGTGCCCTCGCGCTGCAGGATTTTCTTCCGCGCCTGCGGCTTTCTGCCTTTGTGAGCACACTCGAGATGCATACTATTGTAACAATCCTACGAGGCAGAGTCGTATCCGGCGGCAAACTCGGCATCAAGATGATTGCGCTCACTGTTCTTCTCTTTTCTTGACAACGTCGGGTTTCAACAACGACACAGCATCGATGTATAAGAGGTAGACATCTCCCTCTTCATCGAGAGAATCTTTTTGAAGACATCACGCTCACTCAGTCTCAGACCTTCTTTCAGAACCCACAGATAACACTTGACTCACTCTTTTCAAAATGATTCCCTCTTTCAACTACAAGAAGAACGCCGCCTACGCGCCTCTCACCATCCGTGAGACCCCCTCCACCAACATAAAGACCTCGTTTTCTCAGCTGGCCAAGAGACAATCAACCACTCCCACCGAGCAGAAAGCTCGCCCTCAGGCTTGGGTTGACACCCCTCAGGTGATCTACTCGGCTTGGCCTCAGGCTGCTGGCGACATCAACCAGCCCCTGGGCACGCTCCCCTCGGACTTCAAGATCGGCCTCGTCGGAGCGGGTATCACCAACGTGGTTCTCGCTTTCAACTTGGCCAAGGCTGGTGCTGATGTCACCTTGATCGAGGCGACTAATTCTGTTGGAGGTCGTCTTCGTTCCCTCCCAACTCCTGATGGGGTCAACGTGGCTGAGATGGGCGCCATGCGCTTCCCGCCCTCGGAGGACCTGCTCTACTACTACGCCAATGCCTTCAACTACACCTTCATTCAGAACTTCCCCGACCCTGGCAAGGTGCCTACCATTGTCTTCTACGAGAACAATGCCACTGACTGGGTTGACTCGAACACACCCCCCTCTGGATTTGAGAAGGTCAATAACGGCTGGATCAAACTCATCTCTGGTGGCCTGACCAAGGGCGGTTCCTCTGCTCTGACGGCGGCCTCTAAGATGACCGAGTGGCTCAGCTCTTCAGATGCTACCACCCGAGCCCAGGCAGTCCCTGAGTGGCAGAAGTACCTGGATACCTTTGGAGACGACAGCTTCTATTCTGCTCTCCAGCGCATCTTTGGTGAGAACCACGAGTGGGACGTCCCAGGAGGCGAGGTCTGGACCGAGGATGACTTCACGCGCTTTGGAACCTTGGGCATTGGCTCTGGCGGCTTCGGTGCTGTGTATACCTCTGGCTTCAACTCCGTCTTCCGTCTCGTGGTCAACGGTCTTGAATCAGACCAGGCGGTCTTTGCGAAGAACACCACCAGCGGTCTCCAGCCAGCCGGCATCCGTGATCTCGCCACCACAATCTGGGACAAGGCCACAGAGCTTGGGGTCAAGACCAAGTTCTCTACTGTGGCTGAAGTTACAAGCGGTGGTGGAGACCCTCTGGGCGGACTTGCCGTCGGCGTCCGGGAGACCACGTCGTCTGGCACCACGGACACCGAGTATGACCTTGTCATCGTCGGAACCAGCAACAGGGCCATGACCTATGCTTTTACTCCAGTCTCGGAGACCACTGAGGACCCCATTCTTTCGAACGAAGTTCAGCGGGGTATCAACGACCTGCACATGACGGCTTCTTCCAAGCTGTTCATTCGCACCAAGAAATTCTGGGAAAACCAGCCTGCTGGATTTCCTCGTGTTATTCTTTCGGACACCAACCTGCCCCAGACCTACACTCTCGACTATGGCCATCCCGACTACGGTATGGTCCTTGTCACCTATGCCTGGGAGGACCTTTCTCTGCAGATGATGGCCATCTCGGACCCTAAGGAGCTCCTGGCAGACCTCAAGACCCAAGTCGCCCGAATCATGCAGGAAACCGACTACGCCCAGTACGCCGACTACCTCACTCCCGTCACCGATGACGACCTCTACCTCATTCACTGGCCTCTTGATCGCTATTCCTACGGTGCCTTCTCCCTTGGACTGCCGGGACAGGACGACGATATCTCGGCCATGTTCTACGACTACGAGAAGTTTTCCATCAATAACCAGAGCTCTCGCGTCCTCATCAACAGCGACTGCACCTCCTTCCTCGGTGGATGGGTCGACGGCGGCTTGCAGCCTGCCCATAATACCCTCTCGGCCGTCTTTGAACAGTTTGGATCTTTGAACCCCTTGGCAGCTTCCTTGGCCCCGTCCGCTCTTCTCAACTCTTCTTTGTACCAGTACTGATCATCTTTTTCATGACCATGCTGAAATCCTCGATGTCTTTCCTTCTTCAACGACCTTTTGACTTCTACCACTCATCTTTTTGGACCGTATTTTGAATTAAATTCCATAGCTCAATGAGAAAATCTTGTTTTCCAGACCAACCACCTGCTTCGCGTGTAGCATTATAACCCCATATTGGTATTGCCAGACCAAAAACATATTGCCAGCTTGCAATTTGTGAAATTGTGACTTTGAGTATAAATTGAGCAGAACTGAGTCAACTATCCAGCCCAGCTCTTTCCTTACCGCACGCTTACCCTCCCGAGTGAAGGATGTAGGCGTACTTCTCCTGCACATACACAAAAGGGGCACACGTGGAGATCAACGGAAAGACCAACGAATAAGGCAGGAGATGACGGGCGCGGACCACCTCCTTCTCGACAGATGACCAGCGCTAAATATTGCCAAATCCAACGTCACACAAACAACCAACACCGAACTCCAGCCTCAACATCGTCTTTCGGGAGCAGTTTAGCTCCGCCGGAGCACCATCTGGCTGCATTATCACTGTGATAATATGGAATAAACCGTACATTGTCTCCCAAAGACCGTCGGTAATGACAAGCTTGAAAGATCCGCGCATCTTCCGACTTGGTCATGGTCTGCTGTACGGCCGACCACGTCAACGGCTCGAAGCCCAACGATGTCTGCCAAGCCCCGGACGAACCCCGCATCACTTCTGCCCGAACCAAGCACGACGTTCTTTTCCTCATTGGCTCTGGACTTTTATCGGTCAATGCATCGCAGACCGGTTTGGCTGACTGGCTGGATTGCAATCCATTTGGGCCTGTCACAGTCGATTGAGGCTTGCCAGCGGTCACCGATTTCCCGATTTCGTCCTGTGGTACTAAGGACAGCAATGTGTCGAAGTCATACACTGGATGACGGGCTCTGCAGGCGATATTCCGACAGTCTAGACTAAGATCCCCCCCGCCTATCAGACAGGCAGGTAGAAGCAATCGTCGGCACTACCTCACCGAAGCTGCACAATTAGGGCTCGAGAAATCAACACCCGACGACTGAGGTAGGTAAAGATGCACGTGTTGAGTTTTCCAACTACGGCGCTCGATTCTCGTCTGTGTTCTCCTCACTTATATGCCAGCATTCCCAGGCCCAACTCAAGTTTGCTTCAACCCCTGTTTCTATCCAAGCCTGAGTACTTAATCCAAAAGAATCCACAGATCAACCGCATCGATTCAACGGCAGCACAATGCTGCATCTTTCCCACGCAGTACGAGCCTCCACACCCACACGTTTGGGCTCAAATGAAAAACGCCAATCACCTCTATGCATATGAAAAGGCTCCATCAAATGCCTGCCGGGGAGGTCCTGCCCAGTTGGCTCGCATAGGGGGGGTAAAGCCAGAAGTTGCCAGACATCATGATCTGATTATCAAAGCTCAGGGTGTCTGTCAACCTCCCACCCTAGACAGCGTGGGCGTGGGGAACCGTCACACGAGCTGACCAATACCTTTTGGAAAGCCGTCTGGTCTGCGAATGGACTTTGCGGCTGGTTTGTCCCGGAACCAAGACGGTTGGCGGCAGTAACGTCATTGGTCAGAGTACTGAGACATCTCCCTTTGAGTCTACCATTGACTCATTGACAGGTAGTGCAGCAGGTTCGAGGTACCCAAGGAAATTCCGCAGCGCCGAGTATCCCGCTGTCGAAGGCTTGACGACTGGAATCATCGCATTTCCGAGCTCCCGAGCAACGCTGCTACCTTCTCATTGGCCTGGGAAATAGATGTCCAGCATGTGGAAGTGGGAGCCCGGTTTCCATTGGCTACCATTCATGCAAGTCATCTCCATGCTCCAGGTTCGAAAGAGGAAAACCCACACACTCTTTCCCAGCATGGGAGACAGCGCACCCCTGTGGCCAACTCAAGCTACTGCAATCAGTATCGACCATGACGACGTACTTGCAGAGAAACGTGGAGGTGCCGAACCTTGGAATTCACCAGATACCGACAGCCATGTCATTGAAGCTGTCTCCCCCATGCGGCAGCAATCGGCGGGATTATCGCAAACATTTATTCGTTGGGTTGAAGCGGCATAACTTCTGGAAAAGCCGAGCAGCCGCCAACGGCACTCCAGCATTGGTGATCGCATATGGCCTCGGAATGTAGTCGAGCCATCGACAAACCACCGGGCATCATGCAGTCATTCTTCACCGACACAACGTGGCGGCATGCAAGCCAAACAACATGTGACCACGGGGTGCCCGCCTCTGCTGTCATCGGAGCCAACGAACAGTATCAGAAAAGCCATGATGATCTCCTGCGAAACAAGCATGTCTACAGGGCGTCAACGCTGAAAAGTTGGGCTCGGATACTGCGTTGACCCTGAGCAGCCTCCAATCAGACGAAATACCGTCGAGGCGGTCGACGACGTTGTCCAAGCTGGCCTGAACGAGATATGCTAGGCTGTTGCTTTGTGCAAACGCAGCCTGTTTCGGGCCCTTAAGTGTGATGGTTGCATAAGAGGCGAAGGCAATATTTCTCTGTCATTTCTGATCAGATCAGCCAACATATCGCGTGGCAGTCGCGGCTGTCGAACGGCCCAAACTCAGCCCCAAGGGTCCATCCACACCTTCTCCTACATAGCTTGATCCAACGTACGAGAGTCTACGAACTATACTGCGACGAAGATGTCTTTTTTGTTACCGGTAGGACGCAAGCTCTGTTGGACAGACATTCCAAGGCTGACAACGACAGAGGTCCCATCGACAGGGCACAAAGAGCGAGAAGAGACCGAAGCCGAAAGAGAGCAGTAGCAAGAAGGGAAAAGCACCAGCCCAGACACAATTCAGCTTTGTCTTTGTCGTCAATGAACTGTCATTCACCGAAGAAGGAAATGGTACCGTTCCAAACGTAGATCGATGGGGGAACCCGCTTCCACCAAATACATCCCAAAGCTACGGATCTGAGACCCCCGGCAAGATATGGCGATACAGAAACGGATCCATCAGTCTAGCAGGCGAAGGCTTCAGTTGGTATCGTGAGAGCCCCGGGCTGGAGGGAGCCATATGGGGTCCTGTGGACATGACCACCGATGACGGGCAGAGGTACTGGGGTACTGGACCCCTCGAGGAACACAGCACATTTAGCGTCTTCAACTGTTGGCGTTTCCTCCCCTGCCTCTACGCAGACGTCGACGTGACGACTGTTGGAGAGATGGGTGTGGATAATCGTTGGTTTCCACTCGAGTTCTCTCGAGATAGTCATGATCCAGGGGCAACCCGTATCCATGGTTGCAGTGATTCGCATCGGCACGTCGCGGGGCAGGACCCCTCATGGATACCCACCCTTCTGCCGCCGACCTACGCAGCTCTAGGTTCATCGGGTCCGAGATCGACAGGTCTAGGTGGCTGTTTACCGATCATACTTGCTTTGATTGCTCTCACCACACGGCCAAGGCATGCGGACGACGCATTCAGTGGCGGTTTATTCAATGGTCATTGCTGGGCAGGCCAACGGCATCATCGTGCCGGTAGGTTGTCTCGCGCTCCATAGGAACTTAAACCAGACGAGGCTGATATCAGAGATTGGCAGACCCTCCACCTACGGGCCCCGTTCGAGGAGTCCTGGTGCAGGTGTGTTGTGATCCGCTTAACCCTTACGGGTCAACCTTGGATGACATCGATAACTTCGAAGAGCATGGGAAACTGATTGTTGAGTGAACGAGGGCGGAAAATCGTTGGCGCAGGGAGATTCAGCATCGTTGCAAATACATCCATCACGACTTGATGACCTTTCTTTACTCAGTATGGGTGCACTCAACGGCAGTACACTTACATCCTAGGCGCGCAGAGCGATTGGCGATTACCAAATCGGAGTTTCCATCTCAGGGTCATAGCATTCACATTTCAGAACTTGATATATTTCATGCCTCCAACAACATGCGTCCCCCTTGTTCTATAGACTCCTGGTCATGACGACCCTTTACTCAGGGTCCTTGCGTGAGCCTCCGACGTGTCTACCATCGTCCAGCCATCGAAGATGCATGACCCAATCCACCTTTTCGCTTAGTATAATAGCTTGGGTTGCAATTAACGACCCCATTTCCAAACCGCAAAACAAATCCTCGTCGTTGTGTCTTACACCGCGTCGGGCAGTCTCACGGCTATGTCTCCTGATTGAGTGATGTATCTAACCCATGGCAACGAGGGATATTGCAACTAGGCATTGTTAGTCGTGTGCGATGAGCGGGAGGAAGAGGGAGTAAACGTACCTTGGGCTCTGTAATCTTGAGGTACCGCACTTGAATACCACTTGTCGTGAAATAGGGGATCTCAAACTTGACCTGGATCGGCCTCTTCGCGCCCTTGCCGGGAGCGCCAACACCACCCATACTGCCACCAAAGCCACCAGTCATACCACCGCCGTGCTCGTCGTCGCCTCTGACAGATGGGAGACCGAGCTCTGCCCTCATCAAGAATTCCTTGTTACCACCAAACTGCTTAATCTTCCACACAATGGCACTCTGCTCAGGGGCATAGTGGACAGCACCAATGTTGGTCCTGAAGCGCGGGGTATCGGCGTCGTCGGGTACGGGAACGATAATTTCGACGTTGTTTGCCGTACTCCTCCGCTTGAACTGGGCCTTTGCCTTGAGCATGTACTCGATACGCGATCCGCTGTGGCTCTCGACGACACACTCGACCCAGATTAGGGGCTTGACCTGGGTGTTGAGGCGGTAGCTCATGAGCTCGAACTCGCCGTCGGGAGGGATAAAGGAGATTGTCCTGTCGTTCTCGAAGCGTGAGAGGCGCACGCACTGGTGGAACTTGACGTCCTCCATCTCGATGGCCTTGCCGCGCGTCGTGCGGCCTGTCGTCTCAAACATGACCTTGTCATTGAGGCCGAGGCGCAGCTCGGGCATACCGGAGAGGTAGCACTTCATCTTGATCGCGCCGAGGATCTCGGATCGGAGGACGTTGCCGTTGGCGCTGACGAGCAGGTTCAGGGACTCGACGACGTCGAGGAAGACCTCGTTCTTGCGGTAGCGGATACCCTCGGAACGCCAAGAGACGGCGTTGGTAACGGCGATGGGCGGGCGGGCCTGGATCTCGAGCTTGTGCGACTCCTGGGTGATGTACTCCTGCAGGATCTTGGATTCCGTGGTCTGGGGGTAGCCGAAGTCCATCATCTCGTCGAGCAGTTCGTAGATGATGACAAAGTTGTCGCGGATGGATTCCTCCTCGAGGGCCTTGAAGTATTCTGTGAAGACTTCGACGATCTTGTGGAGGAAAAGGAGGATCTCGGCGGCGTTCGTGTTTCGTTTCGTGAGGGCGAGGAGGTAGAGGTTGTTGTGGCGGATGTAGAGATACTGGCGGTCCGTGGTCAGTCGAACTTCGGAAAGACTAGGCCGTGGGCATCTATACGTACGTTGATACCCTCGTGGGAGAAGCAGGGAGGCACAGCCGATGACTCTTCTTCGGCTTCACTAAGAAGGATAGGGAACTTCTCGACAGCTGACATGGGAATGTCACCGCGATAGTTTCGGGCAAGGAGGGTCTGTCGCACGTCTCGTCAGCATACATTGGTCCATCAGCATGCAAGCCAGCTTCGCCATGCGCACCTTGCCCTTCAAATCGAGAAAAAAGACGGCGGAAGCCATGGTGGGTGTGATGCCAAGGCGGGGGACGGATCGAGGGGCAGTCGCGGAGCGAGGCGGTGGATGTCAATTGGCACGCTGGCCAGACGAACTACGGCAGAAGAAAGACTCTTATCATGCAATTCGTTCAACGAAGCAGCTCGGCGATGTGTCAAGACGTTGGGAGAGGCAGCGGTTGGCAAGGTGTCATCAATTCGCGGGTCGTGTCGTGGTGACCGCGCGCAGGAAGCTGGCGATATTGAAACCACGATGTCTCCTTGGAAAGTACGGTGCACGGGCCATACAATGACAGCCTTACGTCTTGGGCCATAGGTGGCTGCTGTCGCTGAGGAATCTGTGGCGCTTCTCTGTGGCGTAAGCAGGCAGACGAAGTCGGGCGGGTGCCTTAGGTAATCTTGCAGAGGCAGGTAGGAGTGCTAGATCACGTGCTTTGACCGGACTGTGGGGCAGGCGGCTGGCCTACAACCCAAAATTTTCCTCACGGCCATTGCTTGTTTCTTTCTTCTCTTCTTCACCGCGTCCATTAGACAGTGCAGCGCATTATTCAAACCACGATTGGACTGGCATTCTGCTGGGATTAGTCGTGTCGTCGTTGATGTGATAACTGCGATTTCGAGACGCGTAGAGGAAAACTAATTGGTTCCATAAGAACTGCCCGCGTACCGTATTTCTTGCTTTCGGGCAAAAAATGCGACTGTTGCTTGGGCGGTGTCAGAGGGGCCAGACATGCTACGCCGGAATTTTCGTATATGCCTTCTTTTCGCCGCTTATGTTTTCCCTTGACATGATTTGCCGACGATGAGGTATTGCCTCTCTGCGACAGACAGCTGCCAGATGACCCGTCGCAAGAACCCAACCTGTACGGCCAGAAGGGTTCTATCACAAGCGCGGCTTCCATGCATGGAATGTCGGCCTTGCGGCTTTTCAGCCAGTTCCTGACGCCGAGGCTCATGAGCTGAAGGATGGAGCTCCGCTGACAGGTGCCCTTCTGCCTTTTGGTTTGGAGCTAGCAGAAGGGTCCTGCTTGAGTTTCTGCGGCTGGCCTCTTGTGTAAACCCTCATGCAATGTCCTCCTGACAGCCATAAGGCAAGGAGAAGGTTGCGGTGGGCGACGCCCGGCCCGCTGGCAGATCTTAGATGTTGGCTGCTATCCATGTGTGTGTATGTGTGCCGCACTTTTTGCAGGAGTATACTTCGATAGAGGCTGTGATGGACATCACACACCCCTCCCTCATCATCATTATTATCCAGCCATGCAGAGTTAGACGCCCCCCAATCTTGAGCCGGAGCCAACCTGCGAGTTTATCTCGTGAAAATCGGGAGGACGGGCAGTTTGGGAGCTCGTGCTCTGATGGGAAACGCGGCCGATCCACTTGTTCGGGTCTGAGATGTCATCACATGGCCAAAAATCGTGCCGGAAAACTAGTCAGGAATAGCGGGTAGCAGATGCGCCTGAGTCGCGCATTGCAGTCGAACAACCGAACCGAACACTGAGCAGAAGCCGGTTGGCGAGAGCGGTGGGATGAGGGCAGCAGGCAGGAGGCCTTGGAAATGGGGGAGTTTGTTTCCAAACACATGCAATACCAGGGACTCTTGGCAGAGGTGGTCGGGCACCTCAAGCAGGTCTTCTGCCACGGGCCATGGCTCGTGGGAGAGTGCTGGCTCCGACCCCCGAGTTCCGTTGTCTCCGACGCTCCGCTGATGGTGGCCTCTATCGAAGCCGGAGTGTGTCCGGATATGCATGTGCGTGCGTGTATCGTGTCTATCTGTATCGTGTGGTGCCAATCAGTTCCCCACACTTGTGATCTGGCAAGGAACCGCAGGGCCAGGTCAGGGCCGTCAGTGGTTCACGAGAAATAAGCCAGTGGCGGGCTCCCAGCGAAACCGAAAGCAATGGGTGGGTTGCGTGAAGGCGACTCTTGCTAGCGGAAGCCGGCGGAGATGGCATTTTGCGTTTGGGAGGAATAAGGTAGGCATGGAAAATCCATGGAAAATAGTCAGTGTTCGGGACGTCAGCGAGAACCGACTGGACCCTTGGGCGGATCTTGACAAAATTGCATGGTCAGTTGATGGTCATCTGGCCCCCCTTTCTCCATTTCTCCAACTCCAAGTCTTTCGCACGTGATATTGCGTGTTGCGATCCGGTGTCGGTACGAGGGATCGAGACACAATGGCTGGGGGGGAACATCAGACAGTCCAAGGGAACAATAGGGACGGGTGAAGGAAGACAAGGGGAACGATGAGAAGGGGGAAAAAAACATGAAAGTCAGGCTGTCTCTAAGTCTCAACATGGCGTGGGTGTCCCGTCTGGTGGATGGTCCTTCCGTCCATTTTTTACGCTTTCACATGGAAAGAAGGCGTCCGTGCCCGGGGTGACGTAGCGAGAGGCAAGAAACAGACCAATCAACAGACGCGCTGGCCTCTTTTGTGTCTGGGGCCGAATGCCGGCTGGGCGACCGTTGGTGTCCCGTGACGATTGACGGGGACAAGTGTTAGGCGCCGCTATGGGCAATATATGGGAACACTAACAGCGCCATTGCTGCACATGCTAAGAGACTTGTTCATCCCGTCCAGTCAGATGCATGTGATGACGGCCCCAAAGAGGTCTGACACGTGCTTCCCCAACTTTGGCCCTGATCTTCTCTTCACCCCTGAGACCATGTATCAACCAGTCCGACCTGTGTCAGGGCACTCCCTCGAGGACGGGCAACGAGGTACTTCCCTGCGGTGCGCTGATAGCAGCGGTTGAAAAAAAATAATGGTAGGTAGGAGACTTGCAGAAGGATTCAAGCGATCAACAGCAGCAGCAAATGGGCATCGCCATTATTCCAAAGTTTTCCGCCCCTATTCTCCTGGTGGGCGCGCGTGCATGTGCCTTGAGGGGGCGTAGGTAAGCGGCTAGACACATTGTTGGCCGAGGAAGAAGCAAATAATTCATGCGGGTGGTCGACGCACAAAGATGCGGTCTGCAGCCGTCAGGCCAGAGGTGTCGGCGCATCGTGAGACTGAGACTGGGTGAGACTTTTGGAGACAGACGTTGGGCCACCAACGTGTCGCTCAGCGCTGCTGTTCAGCACTCAGCACCGCCCGCCCTAGGGAGTAATCATCTGTCAGCTGCAACGCGAGGCAAGGTTAGGTTAGGTTTTGGGGAGGGGAGGGAAGGGGATGGGGGGTTTGCCGCCTGTCTGACGGATGGACTGGGGTTCTGAGTCCTGACAACAAGCTGACTCCCCGAGTTTGAATTTGTTTCTTGGTGTAACCGACTCCCACCACCCCAACGTCGTCGGCTATTTCTGCGACCTCGTCGGGCGAGCTTGTCATGTCACCTCAGTGGGCAGAAACAAACACTAGGTAAGGTAGGTAGATACCTAGTAGGTAGGACGGCAGCCAGCCAGTGCCTCGGACCCTGCAGGCTCCCAGCGAGATGGACAGCTGCTGGTTCTGCTGTTGATGTTGCTGCTGCTGCCGCTGCTGCTGCACCAGCGATGCGGACGGGACGCAAGACTGCAGATGGAGGGCGGCTGACCTGTCCACAAAGGGGAACGTGGACGGGCAGTTGGCAGTTGATTGGATGTGCTGGGGGCAGGTTTGGGGGGGGGGGATACGTCGGACCCCCATCACCGTCACTCGGAGGCTGTAAGTGCTGGAATGTGGGCATATGGAGGAGGTCGATCTGAGAGAGGGCAGGGTGCTGATGAATTCTCTGAGTCTGAGTCTGAGTCTGACTGGTTCCGCCCTCTGGAGGCGTGTTATCACCCCCACCGAGGATAGAGTGATGAATCAAACAGCTGGGCAGACGAGAGGCGGGCAGAATACCGGAAGAATGTCACCCTCATATGGGTGTTGCAGATGTTGCAGTCGTGGAACTGAGATGGACTGCATGCCAGAGGGGAGAGTTGGCTGTATCGTATCGTATTCATGCGTAAAATAGGCAACCTCGTCGTCGCTCGTGTCAAAACGAAGGAAGGAATCAGCGACTACGGTATCAAGCACCCACGCACATACCTCAGTGTCGTGGTGTCGGGTGCCTTTTCATGCTCCCCGCCTCTTGCCTTGCAGTGCGGTCACCAGTGCAGTTGGTTCGTGTTGGGGCAGTCCCGTCCTAAAATGGCGCCTTCCCGGCAGCCGGTACCTTTAGTGCGTTAGTGCGTTGTTGGTGCCTACCTACCCGGGACAGAAGGAAGGCAGGTGGTCCCACTATCGCGCCTGCCCTCGCTTTCGACTGCCTTGAGGGTGCACTTGCCTCGTTTTCCATGAATGTGTCGTCGCGCCTGCTCCTGCTCCATATCCGCCGGGTTGGTGCACCTCGTGCTGCGGCCGTTCCCCTCTGACCCCCGTCGCCTTCAAGGGCAATTCAATCAATCAGACAATCAACAGCAGGCCGATGGCCAGGGCCGGGTTACCAGGTCAGATCCATCAGCTATCTATCAATCATCGAGTCAACCCGTCATCCCTCCCTTCTGTCGTGTTGGTCTCCTCTGCTTGTACATACATCGTGCAAGCCAGGACGGCACCGACCTTGTTTCCCGCCCGCGCGCGCCCACCACACACCACAGACCAGACACAACCGCAGGAACAGAGACCAGTCACCAGAGACACACCACCACCAGCAGCACACCCAGAGAGAGACAGGCCGACAGACAGGCAGACAGACAGACGGATACACCCATCATCGCCATCTCCGTCCCATCTGGACCTGGGGAAAGCATCAACACTACACCATAATCTAAACCAACGCCAACTGTTCACACGTCCCAAATCTGGCGCTACTCGACGGACGGACTCTTCCTTCCCACCCCCATCCCGACCACCACCACCACCACCACTAACCAGCCATCCCGAACCGTCCACACATCCCATCCATCCATCCATCAAGGGCAAAGGGCAAAAGACATCTCAAGCAAGCAACTAAGCAAGCACCCAAGCAAGCATCCGCCATATTCGCCATCACACTCACATCGACAGTCGGGCTCCTCCAGACACCAGACAGACAGGAGGCTCCAGTTGTTTGGCGGCTGTACCCCGAAACCCCCCATCCATCTCCAGGTCCTGCCGCCCTCCCTTGTCCGCGTGGGAATCCCCTCCGTCGTGTGAATTATCCTTCGCCACTTCACCCAAACCGTACTACATGAACCTCTGTCGCGCCGCCCGCAGCCACCCTCACCCCTTCTTCTCTCCCTCGCTTCAAATCTGACCCGTCCCGCCGCTGCCCAATCTGCACACGCCCTCCACTCCACGTCGAAGCCAAAGCCTGTGTGTCTGCTGCAAGCACGTTGCAACTTTACCTCGAGGCCAGAAGGACGCAGCGAGCAAGCAAGAGGCTTGCGAAAAAAATTCCTCAACAATCTCAATCAAACCAAACGGCGCCGGGCAAGTCGCATCTCCACTCATGCCAGTCCAGAGTTGACCGCTGAGACACCCGCGCGCCGGTCTCGCTCCTGGTCCTCCTCCTCGGCTTGCCTCTCGAGTCTTTTCCTTCTCCCTTCTCTGCCGCCTGGGGAATTTTCCAGCTGGGGGAACCTGAGCAGAGTCCGGCCAGCCCAGCCTAGCCCGCAGGCTCTTCTCCGCTGACCCCTCCCCGCCAAAATATTCGACGCGCCGTCCGAATATACTTTGCGAGATGGACAAGAGTCTGAGCCAGAGCATGAGCATGAGCATGAGCCAAAATCACATGCTGCACGGGCCCAACTCTGGCGACCGCCAGCTGCCGCCATCTTCCTCGTCTGTCCCTCCTCCGCCCACTACGCACACGCACAACCACCACCACGACCACCACCCTCACACGCACTCTCGTCCTCGCCCTCACGCTACTACTTTTTCTCCTGCCGCTACCACCATTTCAGCTGTCGGCACCTCTTCAACTACCGCCGCTTCCTCTCCAGCAGAGCCTTCATCTTCCAAGACCAAGCACATTCTCTCCCACGCTCGCTACGACCCGACACACCTCCCGTCCCAGCTGCCCTCATATGCTCCTCCGAGCTATGCGCATGCCCAGTCCCACGATCCCAACTTGCTGAGGTTTCCCGACGCTCCGACTACCGAGCTTGCACCCATCCTTCCCGCCGCCAAACATAATGATAACGTCGGCCACAACCTACCATCTCTGTCGTCTGTAACAGGTCCCCCGCCCCCGCGCTTTGCTCCTCCACCACCACCACCACCACCTGCGGCGCACTCCCTCGAAGCCAAACATCGTCGCCAAAAACCGCAACCACAACAACCTCCACCTGCTCTTACGCGAGCCTCGACGACAACCGTTCCTTTGACGCACTGGCCGAGCCTCAACCCCCTCACCACCTACTACACCCCCAGTCATGCTCAACCTGCCAACACTACAGCGAGAATGGACCTCGACCTAAGCAACAATACTCCTATGAGTGCCGCATCACCAGATCGATACTACGACACACGAGAACGTAGCGTTCTTCTCGAGGACCCGGATGTGCGAATGGCTGCTGAAGCGCTGGGCGATCTGAAAGCTGGTAGGATATTAGCGACCTGTTTGTGATTACTGTGACTTGCTGACGGCATTAATAGGTGATGATCACTCCATCAATTCACCACAACCATACCATACCCCGTTGCCAGTGGGCTCTCCGGCGATCTCCATTACTTCGAACCCGCAAGCGAGCTCGCAAACATCCGCCGAAGAGCCCCTCCTATCGCTTTTGACAACATCTCATCCTATGATCGCCAACACCATCAAGAATACCGCCGGACTCTACAACAACGGAAAGACCTTCTCTCCTCGATTCAAGACCAGCGCCGAATACGTTGAAGGATACATGACGCCAATCACAAACGTCGCTGGGAACATTAGTCGGAAGACGGGTATTGAGACTGGTGTTCGTTGGTGGCTGGGGGCGAATCGGCGACACCAATCCACAGACTTGGAAGCCGCTGATGGAGGGTCTCACAAGAGACGCAAGGTCGATACTGGAGGCGACTTGGCTAGGCACTTGGCCGATTCGCAAACGAACGTCATGCCTGATATCGACTCTCCACGAGACCCCTACGTGTTCAAGCATGACCGCCGACTCTCCAGAGCGAGCACCATCGACACGCTGCCCGCGTACGACGACTACCGCTCACCCGCTTACACCGAAGATGAGAAGGCTGAGAGGCCCAACAGTTCTAATACTGCATGGCAATCTCGACTCATCATGTCTACGTCTGGTCTCAGTATAGCCATGAGTGAAGAAAGTCTCCGAAGTCTAAAATACTGCTTGAGCTGGTTGCGGTGGGCTAACGGCCATCTTGGTGGTGTCATCAATAATCTCAAGACGGTTCTCGAGCAGTATGAGAAAGCTGGTCGATCTGAGAGCCAGGGTGAGAACGGCGACGGTGACCACGCCATGACCGACAGTGATACCGAGGCAGCGGAGTATCAAAAGCGTGCCCAGTTGGCGGGCCAGATCAGTGGCCTCAAGGGAGATATCTTGAAGACGTTGAAGAACTGCATTGAGACGGTCTCCAAGTATGCTGGTGGTGCTCTCCCCGAGAACGCGCGTCTCCTGGTCCATCGCCATCTGACCACGCTCCCGCAACGCTTCCGCTACGCCAGCGCCCTTGAAAAGCAACAGGGCGATAAGACTGGCGCCGAGGCACAAGAGGAGGCGATGCGCGAAGGTGCCCATCGTGTCCTGGTGCTCGCCAAGGAGGGTCTCGACATGATGTTCCAGGTTAGTGGTGTCCTTGATGGCACCATTGTCAGTGCTGAGGAATGGTGTGAACGCCTGGGCAAGAAGAAGAGGGAGCAGCCCGAAACCGATTCTCCTCAACCTCAACCTTTCGAGGGCGACGTCAAGTCCACCCCCGTTTGAACGAGCGACGATTTTACTTTGTACGTGGCCAGGATTTACCAGACGACAGGGCGGCTAGTTCTTTTCCTTTATCCTTCAACAAAACCAAGTGGGTGATTGAACGGCGCAAAAACGGAACACGGAAAAAAGAAAACAAGAGAAAACTCCCGGGCAAGTTACTGCTGTGGCAGACAAAGGGCACAAACCAATGATACCATCCCGAGGATGCCCTCGTTCCCATTTCACTTCAAGTATACCATATCATCACACATTTACAAACACCACAACTGTCACGGACATTTCATTCATCTCGTCTTGATACGCTTTTGCTCTTGGTTATTTGGCAGTTCATAGTTAATGCCTGATTTCTTTTTTGTCTCTTTGCTGTTTCCTTCTCAAGCCTTAATGGACGGTCCACAGAGTACTGAGGCGTCTGTCGAACCCAGGCCCACTTGGGTATAATTGGGTTTGCTGTGTATAGAGCTTTACGTTTCGTCCTAGTACAAAGCAAAGCTGATCTATGATTCAAATCAACTGGACGATTCACAAACCTTGAACTGTGGTTTCCTAGTGCTTCAATCACATGATTTGATCCTATCTGCGACTTAATACTCTGTTGTACATGCAGCAAGGCCCCGAAACTAGAACTTAACGGGACGAAATGCGATACATTACGAAAGAGACTAGCGTGTGGCGAAAGGAGTTCAAACCCAATCTTCGGCACGCTTCGTGCCGTCAATTTAATTCCGTCGCACCGGCAGTCAAACACCGTCCGATTGAGTGAGCACGTCTACTGCGCGTGCGGTGGTCTTGCGGAGATTACACGAGCAAATCCACGCTCACTTGATCCGAATACGGGGATGAAATTCCGAACGCGATAGGCTAATTGAAGACGGACGATCCACGGTCACGAAATCCGACCAACTTCCCGAATATGCTAAGCAAACGCACCCGACGTGCCCGAAGTTCGAGCGCCCACCGCCCGTGCCAACGATGGATCATAGGGCTGAGCGGGAAGCTCTTCAGTTGCGTTGCACCCTTAAAGCTTGGCTGCGAATGGCGATCTTGACTTGGACCATGGTTCATTTGGTAGATGCCAGCATTGAATTGTCGTCGGTCATGAACCAGAACTTTCAACTTGTCACATGGAACGCGCAATCGATTTCGCGACTTTCGGCAGACGGAATACTGGACATGCGAGATCCGCGTGGTCCATGAAACATGTTGTTTACGGTTGATCACATTTGCAAAGTGTTCGGAGCAGCGAAAATTGCCACTTGAGGTATCGTCGGGCGCCGTCCCCCACATCATGGGGGAAGTCCGGGAGCTACCGACGCGGGAGCACATGCTATTTCTTGATACTGTGCCCTTGGTCCCATGTTCGCTTCAGCGATTTATGATGAGTGAACGGATGGTCCGTCCTTCAATTTCTAGTGTTCTTGTCCGACCACATCTTATCATGTTGGCTACGCCGGAGTCGACTCCGCTCAAGGCATGTATCAAGACGTCTCTAGTAAATGCTGACGTGGCGCCCTTTGAGTTCCACGATTCTGAGCATACTGTCTGTCGTTTTTCCATCAACAGAGCCGAATCTCTCAGTATTTATGGTTGACCCAAAGCCACAACCGCACATCCCACGCCGTGCTGCCGAGCAAACTCCAGGATCCAGCTTGAGCATGAAAAGGAATGCTGGCAGCTGTTTTTTCATACTCAATCAGCCGCTTGTCTGAGTATACATCACCAACAGGGCCGTGATTACGAAATCGCACCTGCTTTTCAAACAGTTTTCCCCGCAGACCCCTATGCACCCCAGGTTTTCCGCGCGGTCACAAACAGCAGGGAGATCGACAAGGGTATCGCGGCATCCGACGTCCTCTCCCCCGCACTTGTCACTGCAGCGAACCCGGGAGATTCGGTTAGCAGAGTTTACCAATGCAGCTCTTTCTATAGGATACACTCGGCAGATGACAACCGGGGCATCTGTTTCTGGTAGATAAAGACTTGAACATGCAATGCTGAGTTTTCGATGACATGTGTTTTTACCCTCTTCGAACTACATTGACACTCCATCATGTCTTCGATGCTCAAGTTGCTGAGTGATGCCCCAGTTTCTCTGGTCGGCCTGCTTCCGGGGGCTGCCGTAGCCGGCGTGTTTGCGTATGTGATATACCAGAGATACTTTCACCCCCTTGCTGCGTACCCGGGGCCCTTCTGGGCGTCTCTCACGGACTTGTGGCAGGTGAATGAGTTTCTTTCGCTGCAGCAGCCGTACAATCTGACTGAACTGCACGCGAAATATGGGGAGTTTGTGCGTTATGGGCCAGATAAGTTGAGCATCACGGCCGAGGAGGTCGTTCCTCTGGTGTACCAGAAGGGTGGGCGGCGACTGCCCAAGACGGAGTACTATGACGCGTTTGGGGCCAAGATACCGAATGTCTTTGGCATGAGAGATGTTGAAGTAACTCCGCCCTTTCCCGTCTTGCTTTTCAAAGTGTCTTATTAAACATGGCCAACAGCTTCACTCCATTCGTCGACGTCACATGTCCAACTCCTTCTCGTTATCCAGCGTCAAGGGCATGGAGCACTACCTCGACGACAACGTTAAGATCCTCCGCGAAAAAATCACGCAGTTCGCGAGAGACGGCGAGGCCTTCGACCTGAAGAGGTTGCTGCAGTACTACACCATCGACGTCCTCGGCGAGCTGGCCTTCAGCCGCTCCTTTAGCGCCCAGGTCTCGGACGAGAGCGAGGCCCTCGTACCCCCCGTCGTGCCGCACACGCTTCTTGGCTCGACGACGGGGTCGTGGCCGGCGATGACGCAGACGCTGAAGAAGTGGCTGCCGGCGATCCCGCACAGCGGGATGAGGTGGCTGTTTGAGGGGCGCGCGAAGTGTGCGCGGTTGGCGGCTGAGTGTGTTGAGAGACGGCTTGGTGAGGTGGATCGCGACGCGGAGAAGGGGAGCATGCGGAGGACTGACTTGTTGACTAATTTAATATTGGCGAAGCATCCTGATACTAGGGAGAGATTGGCGAAGAGTGACCTTGAGGCGGAGGCTTTTGGGTTCATGTGAGTTTAATCTCCAGCTGTCTCAACAGGTTGTCACGATATTTACTCGGAGCAGCATTGCGGGAACACATACGACGAGTGCGACGACGACTTTACTGTTCTGGAACCTGCTTCACAGCCCTGAATCTCTTCGTCGGTGTGTGGAAGAGGTTGATGCGAGCCTACAACCCCTTGACGTAGAAAAGGCAGCATATTCAGTCACCGAAGTCGAGAACTCGCTACCGTTCCTACGAGCGTGTGTAAAGGAGAACTTCCGACTGACTCCCGTGTTTACCATGCCGCTAGCAAGGCGCGTGACAGCACCAGAGGGCATCGTGGTTGCAGAACGCCACATCAAGCAAGGGGTGAGTTGACTTTCCCCGAACATATGAAAACGCTAACGGAAACGTGCTGAAAGACATCGGTTGCCGTCTGCAACCACGCCTTCCACCACAACCCACGTGTCTGGGGCGATGACCACGATGTGTTTGACCCATCGCGCTGGGATCAGGAGGAGATTGCGGAACGAGCGCGGTATCTAATGCACTTTGGCCTGGGCAGCCGCCAGTGTATTGGGAAAGCACTTGCTCAGACCAATATCTACAAACTCGCCAGCACACTATTGCATGAATTTGACTTCCAGCTTGCCGATTCGCAAGAATTGGAGGAAGTTTCCAGAGGGCGCTTCTTGGGGAGACTGCCTGATATGATGAGTGTTGGAGTGAGTGATCTGAAGGGACCGCTGATGGTTATAGCGAAGACTAGAACTTAGACAAACGGCTGACTGGCTCACGTTTGCCATTTACAATGCGAATCACGGAAGGGGAAGCTTCAATATTAAGCAGCATCAAGCATCATTCATCAATTCTCATCTCTCGCTATCCAACCCTAAATACTATCCAATAATAAGAATGAGGGTGATGTCAGTCACTCCATCCCACGAAGAAAAGTCCTGTATGTCCATCTCCTCAAGTCTATTTACATGTGGTATGTTTGTGTGTCTTTTGGCTCACGAAGCCAGTCTCTCAATCAGATTAAAGAGGCTAAATTTAACCGGAGTAAGAGACAGTGACGGTGCTGCCGCTGACAGAGGCCTTGGCAAGGACGGTGTTGCCGCCATCCTCGGAGATGTCGATGATGGTGGCGCCGGCGGGGGTGGTGGAGCCGGAGGTGCCGGAGGCAGCGGCGGCGGTGAACTTGACGGTGCCGAAGTCAGCGAGAGTGACCTGGCTGCCGTTCTCCTGGAAGGCCTCGACGATCCACTCGGCGTTGGTCTCGCAGAGGGTGGAGGGGGTGCTGGAGAAGGTGTGGGTGACGGTCTTGCCGGTGGTCAGGTTCTCGAGCTTGGCGGTGCCCTTGGTCTTGGAGGTGGCGTCGACGGTCATGCGGATGGAGTCGCCGACGCTGACGCTGAAGCCGCTGAAGCTGTAGGCGTAGTCGGGGATCCACTCGTACCAGGCGTCGAAGGTGCCGTCGGCGTAGAAGGAGACGCCGGTCTGGAGGATGGCGGTCTGGCAGGTGTCGCCGTCGATGCCGACCCAGGCGGAGGCGGCGGCGCCGGAGGAGCCGCTGACCTCGGGGACGACGATGGTGCCGGTGACGTGGTTGTAGCCGGTGCCGATCTTGACGGCACCGCCCCAGTTGGAGGAGTACTCGACGTTCTTGTCGCCGGTGACGGCGTCGAGGGAGACGACGTCGGCGGGGTCGGTGGAGGTGCGGTTGATGGGCTTGGAGCTGAAGCGGGCGCGGCGGTCGGAGCGGGGGGTGACCGGGGAGTAGTCGCGCTGCTTGAGGGGAGTACCCGGGGCGGCGGAGGCGAGGCCGGCGGCGGCGGCAGCGAGGAAGAGGGAGAACTTCATGTTGAAAGTTGGGGGTGGGTGGAGTGAAGACCGGAGAGAGAGGACTTGAGGAGTGAAGTTGGATGCTTGAGGCTCTTGCTTTGCTGCTGAGGATGCTGCTGCTGCTGATTCCAACATTCACTTGTCTTGGCGATTTGAGTCCATCTTTATACCTGTTGACGATGAACTGACAACGGTGTCTCGGCAGGTTGTCTTCAGCAAGGCCCGCGATGTTTCCATTGCCACTATCCTCCTTATCGCAGGTGAGTAGATATCGCGATGCCGGTTTGCCGAGTGTCGTTCGTTCGAGGCGCGGGAGCGCGTCTACCACGCAGCCCAGCTGTATCCATCGTGAACAAAGCTCCTCCCTAATCCGGAAGTATCGTGAGCGCCCCCCTGGTGTTGAAGTCGCATCAAGCTTTATTCCCATCGGGCAGCGGGGCGGCAACACGGGAGTTCGGCACCTGGGGACCCCACATCGGCTCCGGACGCGCCAAGACGGGAGTTGGTGATTGGAGGGCAACCAACACGGTACCCTCCTTTCATTTATTTGCTCTCCACACCCTATCAGCTACCCGTCAGGCCCGTCGAGGCCCTTGTCCAGCTGCCGGGTGTGAAGGATCGATTACCACTTTCCTAATCAGATCGACCTTTTGCAATCGCGCCATCACTCATAAGCATAAAGTGCCGAGAGAGTTTCCCGCATGTGGGGTTTCTCGGCCGACGGATAAGACTGGCGATCGCCGTTAATTGGAGGTAAGCTTGATGCCAGACGGGGATTGGCTGGCGATTGGGGCCTGTTGGCCAGAAGATCTTTTGCTTGGCCCTCACGGACGTCCAGCACCTTTGAAGAATAGTGCGCATGGTCCCTTGATACGCGGATCACGAGATAATACTGGGACATGGTGCGGGATGGCGCAATGTTCCCTGAACTGTAACACAATTCAAGAATCCCATAATTGCATGTGGAGACAGGTGAATACGATTCCATTGATTGACTGTGGAGATGGCCAGCGGAGTGACATGTGAGGCTCGTATCGAGCATATTGTGCGGAATTCGTGCGATGAGAAGTCAACCATGCCAGCCTGTGTGGCAGAAAGCACAGTCTCAGGCAAGTCCCAGTTCTTGTATGATCATGTCTGCCGCCTTTTCTCCAAGCATCAGAGCCGTATTGTAAGTGTTCGCAGCAACTTGGTGTGGTGGCACGCTGAGATCGGCAATCTTGAGACCGGAAACGCCGTACACATTCAGATTGGCATCAACTGCAATGCATCAGCAAAGACCTCAGCGATATCTTGGATTTCGTGTCTTACCAACTCCTGTAGCTTCCCGTGGTGCCATCTTGCATGTCCCCAACGGATGCCTCGAAGTGCCGATGTTTTCTCGAATGTACTGCACGATGGCGGCTTCATCTTCAGCTGAATACTCCATTTCCTCTCCGATCGGGCCATCTGCGACTTCTATGACAGCAGCCTGAGACCCTTCAGGAAACTTGGGCTGTCCTGAAGCAAGTTCGCCTCTGAAGATGTTCATCTGACGAGCCATCTTTCTCTGGGTCTTGTAGCCCCAGATGTGACTTTTCAGGTCGATGTCGTTCTCGTCCAACAGCCAGCCTGGGTCGAAATCGTAATCATGATCAATAGTAGGACCAGTGATGTGAACGTGTCCCCTGGCGTACGGGTACGTCACCCACGGCGCGGTAGTGACATACTCTGCATCGTCGGGCAAGATCGAAGGGTCGCCGAAAAAGGCGTTGAAGAGACCCCAGATCATGAGAGGGCGGTTGGGCGAGTCTTTGAAGTCTCTGTCCCACACTTCCTGAAACTCAGGCCCCAAAGCTGCAATGTCTGCAGGAGATGGACGAAGCTTGCTGGAGGCGTCATGGCCGTTCCACCCTAGTTGCGGATCATCTGCGGCGATCATGGCGGGGACATCGCGTCCGCGATCGTTGCGGGCGGTGCCGTTAATCGTCTCATTTTGGGTTAGTGAAGTGCGATAGACATAGCCAACAAAATGGTGGTCTGCAAGATGTCAGCATAAAGGCCCACGAAGAAAAGGGGATGTGCTCATGCCTTGGAAATCGTTGCCCACTCCGGGAAGTGATTCAAGTAGAGGCACTCCAGCTTTCTCAAGAACTGCAGGATCACCCACTCCTGACCGCTCAAGAAGAAGTGGCGTCCCAAACGAGCCAGCAGAGGCAACTACAAGCTTCTTCGCTGAGATGGTTCTAGTGCTGTTGTCTTGGCCTGCCTTCGCGAAATTGGGATTTGGTCGGAACTCAACGCCAGTGGCACGCTTGGTGTCATCGAATAACACAAGAAGTACTTGGGACTCAACCAGCACGTGAAGGTTGGGATAGTCGCCGCTTTGAAGAAGAGGATGTAAGTATCGGTGGCCAACATCCTGGCGACGACCGTCTTCGGGCGATACGTAACGATACCATGGACCAGAACCGTTGTTAGAATGTAGACTTTGGAGATCGACAATCTCCTCGAACCCAGTCTTTTTGGCGCCTTCAATGAAATTGGTTTCAGCACGAGGTGCCTCATGGGTTCCTTTGGATACGTGAATTGGTCCGCTGTAACCATGGGTTGACTCGTTTGTTGTTGCTCCGTGGTATGTCTCTGTCTATAATTGCAACAGGTTATTACCTGGTCGTCTAAACAAAGAGAGATACGCGTGGCATAGCCTTAAACGCATGCTCCGGTCATCAAACTTACCTTCTTCAAATACGGCAGGACATCTTCAGCAGTCCACCCAGAAGTATTCCACGAGTCGAAGTCATCCCACTGCCCGCGGGTGTATACCATCCAATTGATCGATGACCCACCACCTAAAATACCTCCAGTCTCAACGATGGGCTCGCGATCTGCCAGTTGCGGCGATTTGTTTGCTTTCCAAAAGAGGGCTGTGTCTGACCCAGGCAAGGTGTTGCGCTCAAACAAAGCCGGATAGATGACGTTCGTCACATTATAGCTGTCTCCTCCCTGCTCAATGACAAGGATAGTAGTAGAGGCGTCTGCTTCAGCAAGACGGGACGCAATTATGCTCCCAGCTGTGCCACCTGCAAGTATGTTAGTCGGGAATCAATCTTGGATGAGGATCATGACTTACCTCTATGCTACCTGAGATACGTAAGCAACCGAATGAGCATCGAACTTTGTCTATATAAATCTTGATGTTTTGGAGATGTGCAATCTCACAGAACCTCAGGCGGCAAGACTTGGGGCGATTGTTTTCATGCGGGCGTGGATCAGCAATACTTGCGACCGCGCATAGCTGAACCCCCAGATGGGTTTCTGTCGCAAAATCTTGCTTTCAAGTGTCACGTTTGATCTTTGTTGTTCCTTCCAAAACCACTTTTAGGTTGATGAATTCCTGCTATACAACAAGAGGCTAGAGCAATTTTAACGGGTGTATTGGGCCCATAAATTACGATTCGAAAAACGTCGTGCCCTCTTCAGTGCTCCACCTCACCTCCCGTAGATTCAGGAAGCGCTGTCGCAGCCTCGACATGCTATATCTATCTGATTCGGCTGTCGATAGGTTACACAGGTCAAGTTTGTGTATATCACTAAACCAGCTCGTGGGGCTGCATTCGCGCCAGGAATTGCATTCGACCAGTCTGCCGATTATGAATATATCGAGATTGAGTTGCAAATAATCAACTTCCCAATTAATTAATACATCTGGGACCGTTTCAACAGATGGGATAGTTGACCACGTTGAATCATAAGTCGGACTGCACCACATCGGGAGCCAGAACCGGGGCCGGATCTTCGTAGCCACCAAGTACGACTCGCGATTGATTGTTGTGTCGATGGCTGTAAAGTAATGACGCCGAGAGCCCACATGATGGATGGAATGATTTACGACATGTGCCCGAAGGTCTATGCTCGAAGATATCATTCCACATTTCCAACGAACTTCGAAGTATCTTGGTTCGAGATAGAACTCCCTCCATATCATGAGTCGTATTTCTGTTGGAAACTGTGAGAATTTGGGAAAGGCTGAAATAGGCCTTGCAGTGGGCATCCCCGAGTTGGAAATCTCAGTGACCGTAGAGTTGATTTCCATCATGATTCAAATCAGCCCGTCTGGAAGCGAGCATGGGCGATGGAAAAGGTCAATGAAAGAGTTTTGCTGGCCGGGCAGTGTCAGCTGGCTATTCGGGCAGTGTCAACTATGACTTTGATCGTAGCATACCTAATTCTTCGATAGGGACGATGGTAGTAGAGATGTAGTAGAGATAACGAAAGGGGTAGCGACGAGTAGCGATGATAAAAGACGATGATAGGATAGAAGGATCAAACGCGTGTGTCGTCGAAACTGCCGGAGTAGGCAACTGACAGTCGGCTAGCGAATCTCTAATGAAACAGCGAAATATGTTGGAAATCAGGATGGAGCAAAAGAAAGCAAAGTTTGAAGTACATTTCATCGGCTTGAATCACGTGCTGTCGAGACATTCGCACCACTCATTCCTTAGAACCACCCTTTGGGATGCGGTTGTTGCTCAAGGTCAAAACTCAAAAAGGCCGCACGCGTCTCCTACCTAGCTGCATTTCTCATCCCGAATCTCTCAAATAACTATCAAAGACCGAGAATCTTTCTTATAACCGTTAGCAATAGAATGCAGCCGTACAAGTCCGGTACCGGACGGCGTGTTAACAGCTTCCCTTGCTAATTACAGCCTAAATGCTTACGTGAACACCAAAGCTCCAGGCATTGCCGAGTCTTTAAATTCAATGCCAATCCGCTAGAATATCATCTACCATTTCTCAGTGACATATTCTCTACTTGCGCATGCCCAGAATACTTCTTTGCCTGCAACTATGTCCACCACAACTTCACCGTCGTTCACTCCTAAAGCCATCATCTTCGATCTCCTGACGGCGCTGCTCGACTCATGGACTATATGGAATGCTTCGACACCAACAGGGACGGCTGCGGAGGGCCGTAAATGGCGAGAGCGTTATCTGGAATTGACCTTCGGTCAAGGAGCATATGCCCCGTACGAGGCTTTGGTGACGCAGGCTGCGGACGACGTCAACTTGCCACGATCTGCACCCGAGGCTCTGATCAGGGACTGGCCCAACCTGGCGGCATGGCCAGAGGTTGGCGATGTCCTGTCGCGTTTGCGGAAGAAGGGCTACAAGCTGGGCGTCGTCACGAATTGTTCCAGAGAGGAGGGCAATATGGCGGTGAGAAATGCGGAGAAGGCGGTTACGGAGAATGGGCAGAGGAACTTCAGGTTCGACGCGGCCATCACAGCTGAGGAGAGCGGGTTCTACAAGCCGGTGCTCCAGGCATACCATGCCATCTTACCTGAGCTTGGCGTTTCGGCAGACGAGGTACTATTTGTGGCTGGGAGTAACGGAGATGTTGAGGGTGCAACCAAGGCAGGTTTCAAGGTTGTCTGGCACAACAAGATAGGCCTACCTAAGAAAGGCCAAGCGGAGCCGCTGAGGGAAAGCAGGACATTGGATGATGCATTGAAGGATTTTGTGTGAATTTTCCATCGACTTTAGGCTAGCTTTACTATCCGGGTGAATAATCGAGATGAACCTTGGGAAGCTTGACCTAACAGGTTCCATGGCGATGCGTTGCGAAGGTGCGAAGTGGTTAGGTATTATGTGTGGCCGTGAGGGTGAAACCGCCAGTCTTAAGTCGGGGTGGCTATGTTTTCTTCTAGCTTACTGACTGCTCATCTCCATTGTCTTCTCATAAAATCGCTGTCTGTTGGAATAATACATCAGAATCAGAGTTGCCCAGCCTTTGACGCTTATCCTTGTTTTCATTTGCATGTTTCCTTCTCTGAAACTCCTTGAATTGCTCTTTCACAACCTCTTCGCAGTCAAACTCTTTCGACATCGTCATGATGTAACCCTTTATTGCAACTTTTCTGTCGAAGTCCTCGCCTACAATGAGAACTCGAAGTCCCGGGGACCCAAACCTTCGCATGTTCATCGCCCATTCAGCGATGATTGGCATCTCGGTAGGGTGATTCATGGTGACTACCAGTCGGAGTGTCCTTAGACAGGGCGGTAAACAAAGATGTGGCATGCTGCGCGCCTCATCGGCCCAGGGATGCGGGAGAACAATTTCGAAAGTGGTCAAGTTGACCAACTCTCGCAAGGATTCCAGGGCATCGTGATCTTGCGGCTGTGAACCTATCGGCATCGAGAGTGTCTGTAGCGTGCTAGCATGCCGTCGAAGTGCCCTCAATATAAGGCCTGCTTTTTGAGTACTCATAAACGCCTTGGTTTTGACTTCTAAATGAGCAAGTCTGGAAATTGATGACACAACGTGCTCTGGTGCGTTGGATTGGGTGCGACTATTGTCCAAGCTGAGCCTGCATGTGGTCAAATTTGGAGCTTTGAAAGGTTGCGAAGGATTGAAGGTGATCCCGCTTGTCTCTAGACTCGTAATACTTGGTGCTTCGTCTAGAATGTGTTGGATTCCTTCGTCTCTGAAGAAGTTTTCATGAGGCATTTTCAGCAGATGTAAATGTCGAAGATTCTTAAAACGTGGCGGTCGAATGCTCATCGCCCCTGCACCCGGGACAAGACATTTGAAAAGAGTACTGCCAACGCGCCGAAAGTTCAATTCGAGGCTCTCGACATTGATAGCCCGAAGTGCCAGGATTTCAGTGGCCAGGTCAATGTTGTTATGCGATTGAGCCCAGCCATCTGGTAGTTCAACATTCATTTCGGAAGCCGAACGAACTACGACAGCGGCGTCCTCTTCTGACATGTAGTCATCGGCAGATATAGGCTCACATACCAGCCGCCTGACATATTTCGATCTTGTTGGGCGTGAATCCCAACATCTCATGATGGACAGAAGCTGTCTGATCGTGGGCTGCGGAAGCCAAACAAAGCTGAAAAGAAACGGCTCCGTTAAGTCTCTGAGTGCGTGGCTCGTCCGGCAAAGAGCAGCCATAGCGGCCAAATCGCAATGCAGACGGGCCACATCAAGAGTGTTGTCGCCGCAAATTTTGCGATCATGGACAGATTGGTACCTTCCACGATCGGCATCAGCGAACTGTGAAATGACATGTAGGAGGATCTCCGCTGGCAAGTCGAGAAGGTGGAGCATGTTGGCCAAATAGCATCATATAAATGACATACCATGTGTCGGGCAGGTCGGGTTATGCGTTCTTTCGAGTGCTGCTTGAGGTGAACTTTTATTGAGTTGTCCTTGAGGTGTCAGCTGTTGTTTGCAAGGTCAGTTGACTCGCTCACAGCGAGATCGGCATCTAGTAAGGTCGTCAGTAGCCCCGCTGCACAACCTAGCTGCATGGTCCCCTCTCTTGTCGTTTGCTTGGATGCCACAACGGAGAACCTGAGATGAACTGGAATTGATTCGTGGTTGCCTTTTGTGTTTAGTATCGAGAAATATAACTAGAGACTTGTTGATTTAGGCAAGTCCCACTCAGCCGTTATTTTCCGTCAAGCCGATCTCGGCAGGTGCGCTCAACTTCGCGAGATGAGGAGTGCGATTGACAAATTTTGCAAGACAGCTCAGAAATTCCACAGACTCAAGCAGAAACAAAAGTAATGATGCATCAGCACGGGGTTCAGCACAGGGAATCAATTAGATTTGGTGGTGAATCTCCTAGGGCTTCGGTAAAAATGCATAGACTCTTTTGATGGATGACGGCCGACTCGGATTAGAAGTAGACAATAAAATTTGCAGAAGTTGCACCTTATAACATTTGAGTAGTCCGAATGGAATGACAGTTAGAGATGACACGGATAAGTATGCATGTGGTCAGGATAGATATCAAAGTTTAGGGAGCGGAGAGAAGATAGTCGAGCAGCTTCTCTCCAGCAAACCAATTAACGGTGGATTACATTCAACACCACAGCCGATGACGAGTAACGACGCCTGCTCCAAATCTCTGGGCTAATTCACTTAACTCCGACAATTCAAGTGGTTCGGGCACGTTTTGGCCGGTCATAATTACTTTGGTCCGTTGCACTTCAAGTTTCTGAACGGTATCTCCATGTCCGTGAGCTCTTTGTTTGCGGCGCCCTTGAAACCCCGCACCAACGTCGGTGCCGAGCCGGCATCGATCTTAAACTCCCCGGCCCCATCCAAGACTACCTCAACTTGAGGAAACAACTCAAAAGCTCTACTAAACCTGCCCTCAATTGTGTTTCAATAATCAAAACGAAAGCTTTCGATTAACCAAAAATGGCCCAAACCAAGTCCGACGATCAAGAGTACCTCGCAAAGCCACCCGGGCCATGTTGCTTCACAGGCACCATCCATGACGGCAACCCCGCCGGAAAGGTTGAGGACATAATTGAGGTGCCGACTTACGTCGTCCGGCCTGCCGACATGGGTTCCTCTCCCAACGGTCACGTCGTGCTCTACTTCCCGGATGTGTGGGGCCTCTCGGTCAACGCCAAGCTGCTGATGGACGGCTTCGCGTCCGCCGGGTACACGGCGCTTGGCATGGATTACTTCCGCGGGGTGGGTACATCACTCCGGGTCACAAACCGATACTAATCATCGGGATACAGGACCCAATTTCCAAGTATCGCACCAACAAGTCTGATCCGCTGCCGCCCGGGTTTGATCACGCTGCTTGGCGCACGAAGCACTGGACGTTTGCAACTGAGAACGTGCCCAAGTGGACGAATGCTGTGCGCGAGAAATTTGGTGGCCAGGTGGCTGGCACGGAGACCCGCTATGCTTGCACAGGTTACTGCTTCGGTGCACCATTTGTATGTGATCTTCTCGCTGGTGCGGCCGGAGATGGTGAGCCGGTGGTGTCGGCCGGTGCATTTGCCCACCCTACGGCCTTGAAGGAGGAGCATTTCTCAAATCTCAAGAGTAGGTTTTCCGGGGCAAGCTTTATCTACATGATTTGATGACTGACATGACTAGAACCATTGCTGCTTTCTTGTGCTGAGAATGATCAAGCGTTCAACACCGAGTCTCGGCGGAAGGCCATCGACGTTCTTCAGCGCCAACAGAAGGCCTACCATGTGCAGCTTTTCTATGGCGTGGGGCACGGGTTTGCTGTGAAGGGCGACCCTGCTGATCCATATCAACGTGAGTTTGTCCCGTTCTCGAGTGAGCGCTGTTCGCTAATCTCATTTCACATTAGGCTGGTGCAAAGAGCAAAGTCTACGTGCTATGATTGACTGGTTTGATCTTTGGTTGGTGAGAAAGCAGTAAAAGTCGCGAGATTATCAGAAGGTATGCAGATTTAGCAACAGAGAGAGAGTCGCCAGGCAGCGAATTCTCGCTGCAGGGATTGAATGAGAAGGACGTTTTGACATGCAATGAAGCTGCGAGACTACAATCACTAGTGAATCGTTTGGTCATACTTGGTCATGGTTCTATTTCGTTATTGTACGGCGCCTATTGTTTCCAAGCAACCCCATACACCGAAGTAGAAGTCCATCCTATGGCGGTGTAACCTTCATCATGGCCGCCACCAACATATCAACCTGATCACCAGTTACCTTGGTAGGCGAAGTCTTGAATCCCTCATCAAACGGGAACCTCTCCTGTTCAAACATGACGTTCATGTACTTCGTCGGCGCCTGGGGATTCTGGAAGTCTCCTGCGAGAACACCCAAGATGAACGCAGACTCGGCGAAAGACAGCTTCAGCTGCGCTTCCGTCATATTGAAATTAGGGTTCGTCTTCATCGCCACCGCAACCCTGTCCTTGCGAGCGATAGCCATCGTCTTGGTATCAATCGTCTCCCCTGTGAAGTGTGCCTTGACCCCGTTCCACACGCGCGCATCGAATTTGTTCGCGTTGCCAGTCACGGCAACATCCTCGCGCGAGAGACTTCCGTCGTGCTCGATGACGTTGTGTTTCTCCATGTCTTTCAGGTTGACCGTGCTCGAGTTGCCGGTAGTCGAGATGGGGAAGGTTGGCTCAGCAAGCTTAACGGTGACCTTCTCGTCGATGTTAAGGGCCTTTGTGAAGGCGAACTTCAATTGCTCCATGTTGATGTTCATTCCGTCGCGCGGAAGGTAGCCATGGTTTGCTAGTGCGTTGAGGACGGGGCAGGGCGATCTGTTGGCGTCTAAGGCCGGGACTTTGAAGGGAAACTGCGGGTCTTCCGCGAGAGAGAACGCGAGCGCGGAGCGTGAGATTCCTCCCAGAAGAAAAAGAGCGACGTAGCCCTGCATCTTGATTCAATGAATGATATGTATGTGTAGCTGGTGAGCGTGTGTTGTGCAGGTGCTGTTACATGGATTCCGGACTAGTCTTCGGCCGAGAAACAGATAGTGACTGGATCCGAGAGAATCATGTCTACTTAAAAGGATTTGAGGAAGTCAATCCCGCTTAACAGCTCAAAGTGACGAGTCAACGCTCTCGGGCAGAATACTAATATTTAATGGGATATGGTAAACTCTCCAATCCCACGACGCCGGCATGTTTCCAACCGAACGCTTAATCCGCAAGCGAGAAGTGAGGGAATAGCACTGCGCTTTCTTTACCCAAGAACGGGTCACGCCGTCGGACCTTTCCTCAAGTCCTTGTTACCCGCTGATCTTGCTGTGGGTAAGGTGAGATTGAGTGATTGTGTTCAGAACGGGGATTTAGGGAAGGGACAAGAAACATGTTTAACTCTGTCCAACGGTCTAGGTCAAACATGAGGTGTTTGGTCTCCTTGGACGAATAGAGTTCAACAACGCCAAGCTTGTTTGTAGTGCTTCATCCCATATGTTCTAAAGCATATGCAAAATGCTTAAATGTTCGGAGCAAGCCGATCCGCAAGGCGCACGGGGAGTCGGACGACGGGGCTGAAAACACCGCAATTGGATGATTCGGGGCAGCTGGTGGGTCAAATGGGAGAATAAACTTCCTCCCTGGTCAACTAGCGCCACCGGACGACGCCATCTGAAGCATCTTACTGCCAAGAAGAGAAGGCGTTTCGGCCGATTTCGTGTATTGCGTGATTCAATTGGTAAAAGGCCAAGACGTGGCT
Source organism: Colletotrichum tropicale (assembly GCA_027406125.1). NCBI lineage: Eukaryota > Fungi > Ascomycota > Sordariomycetes > Glomerellales > Glomerellaceae > Colletotrichum > Colletotrichum tropicale. The sequence goes on from JANVYH010000003.1 coordinate 252,434, forward strand.
GTCAGCAAGTGATGGGCAACTCTCTGGCGAGGTATAAGATTGATGCTATACGCGGGCAGAAAAAGTGCAACTTTCCGCAAGGCTGTCTCTTGTCAGAAGTTGAACCATCGAGATTTAACAGCTGCCGATAACATATCACCAATCCCGTTCGTTAATAAGCTTCACTCACTGTTGCTAATATTAATCTCATGAGGACTGCATACATCCATAGGTCGTTTGGGCGAGGTCTGCTACACTGAAGTGTAGAGAGAAAGGGACACCGAGACATCCCTCCGGCCTTGTCGTCCTTAGTTATGAAGTAGCATCCCGCCTCATGAGTCAGCAAAGTGTAGTTTCAAAGGTTCTCTGTGCAATGCTTGAAGGTCGAGAGCCCAATTGAACACACCTATACGCCTAGTCAGCCACGAAACAGGCAGTCAAACATCGTCAGGTCGCAACTAAGGCAGCATAAAGACGGCGGCTGATTCATTAATGATCTTCACAGCAGTTCAAATGGCACATCATAGTAAGGTAAACATATTCAGTCGGATTGTTGTTTTTGGCATGTCAAATATAGATAGCAGTAACAGCTGGTCAAACATTGACATGAAATGCCGTTTATTATTTCTTTTCGAGACTTACTAACATCAACATGAGTCATTTTATACTGACAACTTCGATACAACTTCAACACACCTCATCGCGACTCATCCTTTCAGATAATGCAAGTTCACAGGCGTGATTGGCTTCCCTCCACCCAAAACAGCCATGATGTTCCTCATACTCAACTCCTCAAACCCAGCATGCGTCTCAACCGTCCCACCGGCATTGTGACAAGTCAGCATCGCCTTCGTCCCCGCCATGGCTACCAATCGCGGGTGCGGCTTCGGCTCGTTCTCGTGAACATCCAGCGCGACAGTGCTCAAACGCCCATCATCAAGCGCATCCGCCAGCGCCTCCTCGTCCACAAGACTGCCCCTCGCGATGTTCACAAACCGCGCCCCGGGCTTGAACCACGCCAGCGACTCCTTGGTGATGACCTTGCCTCCCGCCGGCGTGCACAGAACAACGCAATCCGAGCTCTGCAACAGCGCCTCCAACGTCGGATGGAACGTCGCCTTATACGCCCCCTCCGTCGCCTCGTCCTTCCTGATCAGGTCGAAGTAATGCACCGCCATCCCAAATCCCACGCCGAGCCTCTGCGCAATCTGCTGCCCGATGTTGCCGAATCCAACGAGCCCCAGCACCTGGCTCCGCAAAGTATGGGACACGCCCGTGGCCCGCGCGTGGCAGTCCCGGAAGGCGGCCTCGTCGCCCGCGGCCCCCATGCACCACGGTAAGTGCCTGAAGGTCGAGATGACCATGGCGACCGCGAAATCCGCGACGGCCTCCGCGGCCGCCAGGCCGGAGTTGCAGTACACCACCCCGCGCTCGCCGAGGAGCTGGGTATCGGCCCAGTCGAAGCCCGCGCCGGCGCTCGCGAAGACGCGGCAGGAGGGCGGGAGGAGCGGGACCAGCTCGGCGTCCCACTTGCCCATTTCGCCGCCGGTGCCCCAGAAGGGGCGGAAGACGGCGGAGAAGTCGCCCCACTTGCGGTCCCGGAGCGCGGCGGCGAAGGCGGGGCGCTGGCGGTCAGGGGTTGACGGGCGGATGACCTCGAATTGCGCGGCGAAGGCGGCGTACGTGTCCGGGTTGTATTTGATGGGATCGCCGATATGTAGGACCTTGGGCTTTTGGGTGCTAGGCAGGGGCGCGGGGGGAGGTGCGAGAATGGGTTGGGGCTGGTGGGGGGATGCAGAGCGCGGCGTTTGGGCGGCTGGTGTTGCCGGGGGATAAGGCGTATTGTTTGGTTCTGCCATGATTTGCGACTGATTTGATTGAGTTTGTAAGTCAAGATGGTATTGAGGGTTTGGGAGCCGCGCAAGTTGGGTCGCGATGCGATAGATATGGGATGACAAGGGTGGCTTCTGATAGCCGGGCTAGTGAGAACAACTGATGGAAGATAATGCATCCACGTGGGTAAACCACTTGAAGTCGTCCGATAAGGTTGCGACAATGGAAACGGATTCAAATGCAATAAGTGGGCAGTTATCCGCTATTTGAAGTGACACAAGAGCAAGGCAGCATTGGTGGAATCACGATTGGGGTGGTCGGTGAGTGGATGAGGCGAGATTGGGCACGTCTTGCGCCTCTTGGAGATGAACTCTCCCGGTCTTGGCCGCAGGATGGTCTCTCCACTCGGCCGGGCCGGTTCGCGTGCTGATTGTGGCACTTTCTTATTCTGTGGTGCGTTAAGCTGGGCTCTCAATGTGTGTTGGCTGGTTCAGATAATGCATGTTGCTCTCACTTCGCAAGATAACTATTCGGCAGCCACAACCCTTGGAAGGTTGCTTTGGCCTCCTAAGGACATGCTATCTGGTGGTGTCTGATTAGGATCGAGCATAATTTTCCAAAACACAAATTCGTAAGAATTGGAATAATACTGGCGCAAGTGTTCGCGGGGAACAGCAAACCCAGCAGACCCCGCCGCGGGGGTGTAGCAGGGCAAAGTTGTGGGGTGAGGATGACGATCGGTCTAGGCTCGCCCAGCTGAGGCGGCTCTTGGCTATTTTCCCGACTTTTTGCATCTCAGCCCATCCGTGTGGGGGGCAGGTGACGGCTCCGGGGCCCCGCGAACGTTAGCTGATGTCTGAATGGTCTGATAATCTCTCCATCAGCAAGACGCAGCTGTCTCAACCAAACACGCGGGGAGATTGACCGAGGCGTTCTACACAGAGATTATCCATCAATCGATTGACTTAAAAACAGTCTAGGTAGGAAATATGTCTCGCTCAAACCACCATCTGTCTAGCCCGCGACACTACTGGTGCCATGCTGCCTTCAACAGCCGGTGCCTGGCTAAGATACCGGCCGTAGGTTACATCGCCGGTCCGGGTCTGATGGTGTTGGTGTCGTCGGTGGCATATCAAGCTATTTTGATCTTTATTTTTGAACAATGCTTCTATTATCAGAGGGAGTTCAAGCAGCACTATAATCTATGATACCCATGTATCGTGCGGCGTTTTGTGCATGTTCGTCCAAGACCATTCCCTGGGCCACATGCAGGTCTCCAATTCCCTTCCCATGGCATTCCGTGGCGTCCGACTCGAGCCAAGCCATCCTGATCCTGATATCTTACCAACGCCGTGCTTCCCAAGTAATCAATAAAATCCACAGGCAAGTTAAGCATCTGCCTTGACCGCCGGCATCTCTTCAGCCTTCTTGGCATCATCTGCCTTGGGCTTCTTGCGAATCAGTCCGCCACCCAGCACGTTCACAGCTGGGCCCTCTTCAGCTTTCTTCTCATCCGCAGCCTCCTCCGTCTTGGGTTTCTTCCGAACGAGCCCGGTCGCGAGGACATTAACCTTGTTGGCGGGCTCCTCCTTTGCCGCATCATCGGGTCGCTTACGCTTAATCAAGCCGGACAGGTTATTCACCTCTCCAGCAGACGACTCGTTGGCTACCGGCGCAGGAATCTCGCGCTTGCCCACAACATCCAGTCCCCAGGTCTCACCCATGCCAACCTCATTGATCCAGCGGCGAGTGCTGCCAGTCGCGAGCTCCAGTTTCGAGAAGTCGAGGTGAAGAAGGAGCTCGTTCGTCCGTTTGTAGCCGGCTTCATCGACGATCCTGCGACCACGACCTTCGGCTGGCCAATAGTAGTATGCAGTGGAGATGGGCTTGTCGAGTAGGTAGTTGCGCTGATGCTTCTTGATGCGAGGTTGACGGGTCATGACGATGCCGGTCTTCTTCTTTTTCTTCTGGCTCTTCTTCTCCTCAGACTTCTTCTCCCCTGACTTCTTGGTCGGCGTGCCTGATGGCGACACGGGGAACAGCTTTCGCGGAGTCGACATGGGAGTGGTGGGCCGGACTGCCTTCTGACGAGACGGGGTCGTGGGTGGGTTGGAAGGGTCGAACGACGGGTTTGGCGTGGGCAAAGTCGTCGCTGCGCTTTCGCGCCGGGGCTGCTCATCCTTCTCAGCTTCAGGGTCAAAAACTGCCCAGATGAAGCCCGTCAAACGTCCGCTCGAGCACTCTTGTCTGAAAGCCATCATCTCCCAGAACGTCTCAAGCGTCTTCACGCTCTTCCACAAACCAGTAGTCTTAACTTGTTTCGACTTGCCGGCCTCCTCATCTAGTTCATCTCTGAATCGGGACTTGGGATCGTCAGGGAATCGAGGGATGAGACACCTGGCCGGGACCCAGTCGTACTCCTTGGTGTAATGCGATATCTTCTCGAGAGCATGTCCCAGCACCCAATTGGCCGCACTCTTCGGTCCCCGAGGAATGAAAGCTTTCGTCTCATAGTCATCGAGGCCCGGAATGACGAGGTATCCTTTCACAGAACCCCACGGATCGCCATTGCCCACGGGAGGCTTCTCGAGGAGAGGGTCTAGCACCTTGCACCACCACTTGACGAGTCCCCTGTCATCGAGCACATGCTTGCCGCTGTAGTCGACACTGCCGGGAAAGAGATATTGGTTCTGGGCGCGGGCGAACAGGCTGACGACTGTTTGGATGCCCTTGCGTCGGCGCTGCTCGACGAGGTATGTGACAAAGGCACTGCTGATTTCCTTGATCGGGGAGGGTGTGCCTTTGGGAAGGTTGAGCAGCTTCAGGTAGCCGGTGGAATCGGCTTTGGCGACGAAGATTGTGCTCGAGTAAGCAGTCGTGTAGATGTACACCTCCAATGCCAAGACGAGAACCTGCTTCGCGTCGGTGTCCTTGGCCGTGATGTCTTTCGAGGCCTCGTCGGTCGTCTTTGGACGGGAGTCGATCGAAATGGCGAGGAAGTGCTTCTCGCAAAAAGTCCTGTCGTCTCGCTCATCCGGCGGCGCAGAGTAGAGCGCTTGCGACTTGGTAGGCGGTGTCGAGAGGTGGTAGACGCCGAACCGGTAGCCCTTTGGCAGGACTGCCGCCAGCTTCTCAACGAGCAAAGCGCTGCTCTGGGCGGTGGTTTTGGCTCGATTGGGTGTCGCCATGATGGATCAGAAGCAAAGTGTCGACGGGAGCCAGTTCTTCCCTAGCAATTGTCATATCATCGTAGTTGCAAAAAGCGCAAACGTCGTCGACCAACAAGCGGAAAAAAGAAGCCGTGTCTGCCAAACCCGTCGACGCGTCGCTGACGGGAGCTGCTCCCTTCACATGCGTGTCAGAGTGGGGTGGAGACGCGAGTGGAGATTGAAATGTGAAAGGGAACGGAAGCTGCAACGTTCAGGGGGCCCTGCCGTTGGTTCGCACGGAAGCCCGCCAGCCCAGCCCAGCACCAAAGCGGACTAGCGCCGGTGCTCGCATGATCCTCGCTCCGCGCGAAGACACGTGACCTTGAAAGTGGCCCGTGCAGCAGACCATCGCGAAAAAGTTCTGGAGCATCATGATGAAGCTGCCAGCTCCAGGCGGGATAAAAACCACCGGACCAGCACCACGATCCCGCAGCCAGCCGCCCACCCTCCCAATGGCTACCACCACCTCCCGGTCAGCATACGGCCTCACGAGGCATGCCCTCAGGCATTGCCAATCGGCGCCCCGAGTTGCGTCCGCAGCATCCTCCCCCGCCCCGCAGTGCCTGCTCGCCGCCCGAACATTTGCGACGGCCGCCGCCGACAGCAAGATCAATGAACTGCCGAGGAGGGACGACACGTCGGAGCGGCCAAGATGGTCCTACACACCCGAGGGCATGAAGGCGCCCTTCTCACCGCACATCACCATCGACCCCAGGCGCAAGGTCTGGAAGGTGAACAACGACCCCAAGGTGCTGGACGAGATGTACGTGCGGTTTTTGGGACGGGGCGGAGACAGTATGTTGCCTGAGGAGGTCAAGTGGCTGGCGGTTACACACAAGAGCTTCGACCAGGGCCGCAGAGGTTTCAATGACAGGCTGGCATATGTCGGTAGGTTTTTTCCTCTCAGTGATTTGCTCTGGGCCTGGGGGAATTGGGAGGTTTGAAGCGAGAAGAAAGGATGTAATCGAAACTGACTCGGCGTTTGCGTTCGCTTCCAGGTCGTCAAGCCATCATCTTCGAGACCACAAAAAGCATAGTGGCGGCAGAGAAGGAGGGCGCCATCGTCCCAGACGAGTATGGCCGTGAACCGTTCCAGCACCCGGCCCTGGCCCAGGTCGATAACCTCAACGTCGAGATGCCGGTCAAGGTCGTCAACAAGGAGAAGATTGAGCAGTTGGCCTTCGATGCGGGCATCGACAAGGTTTTGCGGTGGAAGCCGGCAAAGGTAAGCGCCGATCTCACAAACCGTCTCATGAGGCATGCCCCCTCTCAGGGGCGGAAACAAAACACACGCACACGTACACGTATGGCTAACGAAGAAACGTTCCTCAGCCTGAAAACCTTGCCGGATCAGGTCAGCAGATTGTGCTCAACTCGGCAGTCTTTGCCATTGTAGGAGCCATCACCCTCCAGCACGGCGCCGATGTGGCAGGCAGAGTTATCAGGGAGAGAATATTGAAGCCGCTCTCACTCAGGCAATAACGCCGAGGAAAAAGAGAGACGTCTGTTGTATCATAGGTGTAAAACATTGACGAAAAAGATATCATCCCAATAACGCAACGCAATGAGAGAGACCGACGAAGTCACATTTCGTCACCAACTTTTTGTTTCTTTCCCCTTCGCATGACGCTGTGCCGGCACCGGGCCGTGAGGAAGTTGTGGTAGCAGACAAGGAAACCCGCGAACAGTTATAGAAACCTACCCAAAAGGAGGCCAGGAGGAGAAGCATCGACGCTCGCCACTCATACCGTTAACGGCGCCGTGGTCAGGTGCATGACATGGGAAATCTTGCGGTCCGGAGGCTGCCATGCCAGCTGGAGCACCCGGCCTATTGCCGACGAGTCGAGTGCTTTCTGCACGGTGGTGCTGCGGAAGCGCGTGCTCATCTCGACCGTGACGAGGTCGTCGACCACACGCTTTTCTACGTCTTTGCTATGAACCAGAGTTCTCCTCACTTCGCTGTTGCTAAAGGTCCTCATCAGCATGCGCGAGTGCGACGCCCAGTCGATCATCTGCATGCCCTCCTGGCCAATCTCGCCCGCGACGGCATGGATGTAGCCCTCGCCCAGTGGACGGACCATGTCTGACGTATCAGCGGTGCACAAAACAAAGCTTTTGAGGAAGGCCAGCGATTCGCTCAGAGTGGCCATCCCGAAGCCGGGGTCTGGATTGACGTCCCTAATGCCCTGGGCCCCGTAGTGCACCACGCCTTCGTGGTTGGGATCGTAGGCCAGGAGGTCGCTGGCAAGGATGGCCACCGAGCGGGTGGCCCCCTGGTAGAGGACGAGGTCCCAGTCGGGGTTGATGTAGATGCGGTCCCACGCCGGGTTTCGCTGATTCAGGGACGGGCGGCCGTGGCTGTCAGGATCGGGAGAGCGCATGGGCAGGTGGATCCTGAAGAAGGCCAGCGCCTCGCGGCGGGATTCGGAACACACGCGGAAGAGGACGGGGCTCCTGTTCTCGCAGTACCATTGGGCGTTGCATGCAACATTGCCAAACTCGTTGCCGGAGGTCTCATTGCCGGGCGTGTTGCAGTCCATGGAGCCGCGGATCACGACGATGCGCGGCCAGGAGAGGCACATGAGCCATATCCTGCAACGCAACTCGTAGGGCAGTTCCGGAAAACGGTGGAAGGCTACGGTTGTAGCCCCGATAATGTCTGCGGAGGACGCCAATGGGGATGACGGGGAGGAGGGCATCAACACCGACGATGAGCAAGGCGAAGCAGCTGTTATTATCGGCTCATGTCCGGATGCGGAAACCCATGTGCGCAAGTCAAACCCTTTACAGGCTTTCAGTGCCTTCCAAGGCGTCGGGGGCTTCACCCGCGCGGCGGACGGAGCAGGGATGGCCGTGGTTCGTTGGGTTTGATGGGCACCATGATCGTGCTCGGTCTCATCCGCGGCGTCATAACCGTCATGTCTTTGCGAAGAGCCAGATTGGTGGGTTGGGCGGACGTTCAAATCTACCGGTCGATGTGAGGGAGACGACGTCGAGCTCGAGCTTGGTAAGCCGGCCGTATCAACAACGACGTGGTGAGTTGGTTCCATTAGGGGGTGCTGGTAAAGCTTGGCGGTGGACAAGGTTGGACGTCAAGCAGAGTGTAAAGGCGTGACAGGTTCGACGAACGCCGACAACGGCGCTAGCAACGGGTCGGACGACGGTTGGAGGGCGGTGGAATAAGCCGCGGACGCTAGAAGGTGTCAAAGGTATCAAATGGGTGTGCAGGCGAACGAGGCCCCGAGTCGGGAGGGTGCGGCGGCGTAATGCGTCCGGTGTATGTCGTGATGTTGGCTTCAGTGTGGGGAAACGTAGACGGGAGGCAAATGGGAAAGGAGGCTGTACAGAAGTTGGAGCAGACGGCGTGTTTGACAGTCGGGCAAGGTTCCTTGAGAGAGTCGTGGTGTGTTTGTGCCTCATGATACGAACTCGGACACGATGAGCAGGTTCCCCAATCAGGCAATCAGGCGGGGGATTCGAGGCGAAAGGGTAAGGTACGTACCTCGCTGGGCCACTCGACCGAAGGAAAGAGCCTCTGTGGCTGCCGGTAACGGGCCGCCGTTAGTTAGCTGCCAAGGGGCTGACTAAGGCTGGTGAGCCAACTGATTGTGGCTCTGTGGCTCTGAGAGCACTCTCTGCGTTCTAAGACACAGACGCTGCAATATGGATGGAGACATGTCAAGTGTCAAACATCAACCATGAGGTGGCAGGTAGGCAAGTCCCAGCAACCCGAGTACGGCTCGTTTTTGCAGGGTCTTTCCTCTCTGGGAAAGGTCTTGCGGGCATCTTGCGAGCTTTTCTTTTTTGAGAGGCTGGAGCTGACAGCGTGGCTCAGGGACCCTGGGGCTGGCTGTCAGAGAGTGACTTGATGCATGGCGCCTGAATGACGCTGTGGCCCACCAACACAACACAGCCAGCGCCAACAACGTGGGACACTAACACCGCTGCCTGCACTGCGCTCCCCGAAGTACCTTCCCAATGGAGGGGGCTTGACGTCTTTACGCCTGTCTCTACCTCTCTCTCTCTCTCGTCTCTGCGTCTATGTTCCTTGTCAGATCGTGTCACATCACCAACCCTCACTGCCGCCACTGAGGAACCGTTGTTGATCTGAGACGGGGGTGGCCCATGGACTGTTTCCTGTCTCTATTGCGTAGTAAAATCGAACATCCATGGAGCAAACAGCTTAATTCGTCCATTACATCAGCAACCACGGGTCAGCGAAAAGTGTCACTTACACCCGTCGACCAATCACCGAGTCACCGCCGCAACGTCACTCGACCGTCTGAAACTCCCATCGTGGGCCACTGCTTGACAATCGTGCTTCTTTTTTTCTCTGCGCACCATACTGCATGGCAACTCTGCTCATCCCTTCTCCCTGCACATGTCACCCTCACACACACCATTAACCACTTTCTCCTATGACTGACTTGCCCTAAACAGTTCGTATCTCGTACACGTATTCAGCCCAACCTCGCATCGCACACACCTACTCTATTCAACCTTGTTTTGCTTCCCTTCCACTCTGTCTCTCACTCGACGCTTCCCTCTCCGCCGGGTCTCGGACGTGCAACCCCTGCAGACATAACTCTATCTACCTCTTGGGCTCTCTCAACCATACATACTAACACGACAAGCCTTTTCTACCGTACTCTTTAGCGTTCGGTTGACACATCTCTATAGCCTAACTGTAACCTCCTGGAAACACTCTTGGCTCCGGGAAGCCTGCCCGTCACTGACAGAACTCTCTAACCCCCCAACCCCGGTCCCCCGTTCCGACCACCGACGCCTACCTATGCGGTCTCTTCAACACCGGATGTAGTAGTAGTACATGACACCACGTAACGCGCAAGCCACCTTTCACTGCAGTAGAAGTTGCTTCTGACGTCGTAGGACTGTTTGTGCGCCTGTCAGTGGGCCACTTTCGGCCCCGGCAAAGAACGTCTGGGACGCTCGCAAGGGGGCTCCTCTCGGTTTCCACCACACAAATGTGTCCACCCCGGGCGGGCCACACCTGGGCCCCCGGTTGTAAGTCAGTCAATCACTGCCATGACCGAATGAGCCAATGGGCTCTGTAGTAAGCGGAATCCCGCCGCAGAATGGACGACACACACCCCCTGGGGGCTTCCGGAGGGCTCCATATCACGGTGATCGTCACTCCATGTTTTAGACTCGAGATCCTACTCGACAGTGATCCATCTCTCCTATATCTCGTCGTTCATCCCTCGGCGTTTCGATCCCGGTTCTTTTGTTTCTTCACCTTATCTGGTATTCTGTACCGGCTAAATCGACATAAATCCCCTTTTTCATCATCACGACTGCTGGCAGCCTCCTTGTATCTGTTTTTCGTATTTGCTTATTAGAGATACCCAGAACTCTTTCGTTTTAATGTCATCGTAGACGTTTGGTCATCTACCATCAGTCCGCTACAATGGATTTCACCATGGAGATGAACAACAAGATATCACCATCAGAAGAGGCCCCCGAGAGGCAACCGCCTCCTCCTCCACCGCCCCGGAATACCCTGACGACCATCATGATAGGTTTCCTGATGGTCTTCTCCATCTTCAGCGTCGGCAGGGAGATCAGGGACCAACTGTACCCTCGACCCAACGTCAACAGCCGGGCAGTGACAAAGCGGGAGTTGAACTCGTGGGGCCAGGCCCTCGACTCCATCGTCTCCGCAGAGACGATCGATGCGCTGGGCAGCGACCCCAAGCTGCGGCGGACGCTGATGTCCATGGTTGACTTCACCGTCGACCTGTCAGATACCCTCGCTGCGCGGTACGAGTCGCCCCAGTTCGACGAGACGAAGCAGCTCCTGCAGGACTACAAGGAGAAGATCAAGAGAAGCCTCGAGGGCCTGGGCGAGGAGGCCGACGAGACCGTAACGGAGGGCTCGATACCGGCCAAGAGACAGTTCGGCGGTCTAGGCGACCTCTTTAGCTCGGCGGCCAACGCTTTTACTGGCGGAGCAACAGCACAAGCGAACGGCGCCGCTGACGGAGGCGGTGCAGCTCCCGCTGCCCCTGGACTACCCGGCCTCCCAGGCCTCCCGGGAGCTCCTGCTCCTGGAGGAGGAGGAGGAGCAGCAGGCGGAGGGGGTGGTCTTCCTGGTCTCCCAGGACTCCCAGGACTCCCAGGAGCAGGTGGTGGCGGTGGTGCCGGCGGCGGCGACGTCGGCGGCATCCTCGCTCCCCTCCTCCAGCCCCTGAAAGACGGCCTCTCCAACATCGGCAACTCCCTCGTCAAGAACCTCGACGGCCCCGCCATGTTCCTCGGCATCGGCGTCGGCGCCGGCGCAGCCCAGGGCCTCAACCTCTCTTCGCAGGAAAAGACGATGGCCATCGCCGCCAAGGTCGCCGCGGACAACAAGATGGAGGCCACCGGCCTCAACCCGGCGATCCAGAACCTCGGCGTCGGGCTCACCTCTACGCTCATCGGCTCCGTCGACATCTCCAGCCTCGGCGGCAATGTGACGAACCAGCTGCAGCCCATCGCCATGTCGCTCGCGCAGGGCCTCGGCAACGGCACCGTCGCGGGCCTCAAGCTCAACGCCAACGCGGCCGTCAGCCTCGAGCCCGTCAACGACTCCAGCATCCCCAACGTCATCGGTACCTTCGGCTTCGGGCTAACAAAGTCCGTCACCTCCAACCTCGACCTCAACTCGCTCTTCAACCAGGCCAGCAACCCCAACACCACGCGGACCATCATGCGCATCCTCCCAGCGGCGGCGTCCGGCTTCGGTAAAGGCCTCGGTCAGGGAGCGACGGTAGGACTAGGGCTGCAGCCCGACGCGGCGATCCCGATGCAGCAGATGCCCGACGGGCAGATTGACTTTGGCGGCATCTCGCAGACCTTCGCCAAGGGGTTGACGAGCAGCTTCCTGCAGAATGGCACGGCGACGGAGCTGGTGAACAAGCTCGGCTCCTCGATGAACATGCAGAAGAACGGCGGCGGCATCCCCTCCACGATCGACTTCAACGGGCAAAAGATTGAGGTCTCCAAGGTCGCGCAGGGCTTCGCTCGCGGATTCCTCCAGGGGGCGGGCGACGCGATCCAGGGGATGGGCGGCGTGGACTCCCTCATCAAGGGCAACGCGACGATGCCGGCCAACGGGTTGCCTGACTCCAAGGTCCAGTTTGACGACTCTCTGGGTGGAGCGGCCAGCGGGTTTGGTGTTGGTATTGGTGGACAGGGTGTTCTTGTCGTCTCTGCCCTCATCGCGAACCCCCAAGGCACGCCGATGCCTCAAGCGTCGACACCGGCACAAGGAGGAGCGCCGGCACCCGCAGCGCCAGCAGCGACGCCGAGTAATCCTCCCCAGCGCCGTGGACTCGGTCTCGTCCCGCGCCAGGACAACCAGAACGTGCCTCCCGTGGTATCCGTCAACACGACGAACGGCTTCAACCTCTCCGTGGTGATCAATGCGCAAACCATCTCGATGGCGGCGCAGGCAGGCGTGAATGCCTTGACGTGTCAAGGTGTAGGCGGTCTGGGACTCGTCTTCCTGGGTCTATTGAAGAGCAAGACTGTCGCGCTCGACCAGTTCAACAATAACGGAAACGTGACGAAGGTGCTGAAGCAGGCCATCCCGACGGGTATCATCAAGATTGCGAACGATGGCAACTTCTACGCCATCGATGGCGGTATCGTCCGGGACTCTTTGGGCAACAACATCATTGGCGCTGCGAGTGGCGTGGAGATTAACGGGATGAAACTCCCAGGATGGATTGCTTTCCTCGTTCTTCACAGTAGGTAACCGTCTACGACAGAAGGCAAGATTCGCGTGGCTAACCATGTGTCCAGTCCTCTTCGCCATCGTTGCCTACATCAACGTCCTCCCTCTTGCCATCGGCCTCGAACACGCGCGCAATCTCCTCATTCGCATCAACGTTCCACACATCCTCCCCAATGTACATAGGTGGAACAACATAATGTGGCTGTTCATCATAGCGCCGTCGACAATTGTCGTCCTCATCTTCGGTGTCCTGGTCTTTGGCCAGTCGGGCCACTTCCGCACTGCCCATGGCGTACGTCTCATCCCTTCTACGAATCCCCTCAAATGTCTACTAACACAAGAAACAGATCATCAGCCTCCTCACGACCCTCGTCGGAATCGGCGCATTCCTCCTCCACCTCGCCATCAAAGCCCGCGCGCCTCCTCCCCTCCCCAACGCTCGCACCCCACCTATCCCCCTGACCGCCCTCCCAAACATCAGAGTCTACGTCAACCAGCTCTTCCTCATCCTCTCCTTTGCCTCCGTCATCAGCGGCTTCGCAGACCTGTCCTCCGTGGCGCTCTGCTTCACGCAAGTCATCCCCTTCGACCTGGCCCTCATGCTCGGCTTCGGCCTGTCGACCGTCTTCGTCCTCGGGTCCTCCATCTCCGGGCTCGATATCGCGTTGACATTCCGCGACTTCCTCAAGCGCCGCAAGGGCGATAAAGACATCGGCGCCATTGAAGGCGGCAAGGGTGTGATGAATGGCAAGATCTCACAGCCAGCGGTCCGCGAAGAGAAGCTCAAGGGGAAGAGTTTTGCGTAATTGGTCCTCCTCATCAATGCGAGGCTTGAGCTGGGCTCAGCCTCGCTGCATTTCTTCTGTACATATACCGGCGGCGTACATGTTTCTGGGATGGGACGACGGGGCCAAAGGTCATTGGAGTATGGGATGGAAAAGACTGGTTGGAATGCCTGTACAATGACGGATGTGTATGAGATCATGGACACGGATATACTCCCTATGTTGTGTTGTGCTGCAGAAAAAGGGCTGCCTTTACTCTCCTTATACCCGCTTGCTTCAGGAGGCAAGTTAAAAATTGCATTGTTGGTTCCCAATCACGCAGAGAAACTGTACTGTGAATACTGGCAATGCACAAAAATGGACTGGTATTCCTAATTCATGCTATTCGCCTGTGATCTGTTTCCCAGGCGGCAGTTCGAATGATGCCTGCGCGCAGATATGTGACCCTTACCAATCCTTCTTCAAACGCCATTAATTCATCAGCTTATCCATGAAAGTCCCCTAATCCTCGTCCCACAGATGCCAACTGCTGCTCGGGCGCACCTCGAGCGCTGATCTCCTCTTCTTTCGCGGCCCAGCTACCTCTCGTCCATTACTCAGGAAGAACTCTTCCGTCTCTCCTCCTGGAATCTGCCTGACCATACCCAACCCGGCGAGGTCCGTCTTAGTGCACTTCATCCGTAGATGGCGGAAATACTTGCGGTAGAACATTCTCTGCATCACCAAATTTTCCGCCACTTTATCGGGCAGGTAGTCTCCAAGCTGTGTCCGAAGTGCCTCGAGTGCGTTGCGCTGATTCGCCGCATCCGGAGGCTCGTAGTCGTTGCTGAGAAGCAGTCGGGGTACGTCATGGTAAAATGCGTCCTTCGCGGGTATTCCGCTCGTTAGATAACCCTCGTGAATCATCCACACTGGAAACCGTGCAGCGGCGCGGTCATCCATCAGCTGAATCGCCTCTGTGTAAGATTCCAGGTTGGCCAAGCTCTTGGACAGCGGTGCGCAACCCGGCACCGGCGTCAGATCCCATGTCTCCGGCCCGCCTCTATCGCGGGTGCCGAAATGGCGGATGCCCACACGCAAAGGGTCAAACGCGAGACAATCGCTTAGGAAAATATCAAGCGGAATCTCGCTGCTCCAAGGGAAGGTGAATATGACGGTATCGTACTCTGGATTGATGATGACAGGCCAAGCGATCTTATTCGTTGGGTGCATCGGCAACTGCACGCGATAAAAGGCGCGTGTCTCGGCACGGCATTCCCGGTTCACCCACATCAACGCGGGGAGGGTGTTGTCTGCGCTCCATGCAATGTTGGATGCAAGATTTCCCAGAGCATTTGGCGCGAAATGGATCTTCTTCAGATCGTTCATGCACCGAATTTCGACAATGCGGGGCCGTTCCAAGTAGAAGCGGAGAATTTTGGAACGGAGCTCCGGAGGCAGACGGGAGAAGGGGTGGAATGCAGTGAGGGGTCCGGGAGCGGGTTCAGCTGCACATTCGACCTTGGTGGCTGGGGCGGGAACTTCGGACGGTTCGCTGCACACAGCTTGGGGTGCAGGAGTGCGCGGCGGGTGAGTGATGGTCCATGGTCCGTAAGGCACACCAGAGCGAAACTGGAAACGGTCTTCGGGCTTCACGGGAGTCGGGGGTCGGTGGAGATCGACATGACGGCGCTGGCCACAGGTGGGACACGGTGCGGAGGAAGATGGAAAGTTGCCGATGGAGGCGCCGACGCTTACGCTGAGGGATGTCGAGGAGGAGGAGGACGAGGATGAGGGGACGGCGGTGGTCTGAGCGGTGGTGGAAGTCGCGGCCGAGTGCTGGCTAGCTGTCCCGGCGGTGGAGGGGTCGGAGTCCGTAAGACGATCTGACTCGCTTGGGTGCGCAAGCGTTTCTGATTGCTGCAGTGTTTGTTGACCAGTAGTGGTCTGGGTGCCCCTCTCGACGTTTCCCGCAGGCCCTTGTCCTTCAGCTACTGCTTCACGTCCAGCTGCTACTGCTCCACCTCTTGCTGCTGCTGCTGTTGGTGTTGCTGCTCCAGGTGGTGTGGTAGTCGCACGTCGCGGAGTGTCTTTGCGAGGCCGAATGCGGACCGACAACCCTCTAAGCCAAATCTTCTTCCATTTCCTCTTGAGTTGCTGCTGCTGCTGCTGTTGCTGTTGATGGTCTTGGTCCTGCTGAAGTGACTGCGGATGAGAGCCAGACGGGACGGCGATTGCATTTCTGTCCGGATCCGTCGCCATTACGGACTGGGTCGGGCGTTCCGCCCTCGTCCCTGTCGTGTCGTCTTGGTCGAGGTGGTGGTGTTCCGGGCGAGCTGAGGAAGGTTGATGTGAATCGTTTGAGTGGTGAGATGATGTTTGAGAGACGGTGGTGAGAGGAATGCCCCACGGAATTGGGGGGACGAGGATGTAACGCTCAATGAGCCATTCGGATGCCTGACGCAGGAAATGGGCGTCTTTGGCGGTGTTTCTGTTTCTGCGGGCGCGGGTTCCTGTCGCTGTCGGTGACTTGAAGTTCGGGTGAGATGGAGGTGAATTGAGGGAAGATGCAGGTCCAGAAGGACTAGAAGAGGGGAGAAAAGGAATGTCGGTTTGAGCAGGACAGGCGGTCGTAGTGGAAGTGGAAGTTGGACGGCTGAGCGACGCGGGGGAGGACGTGGAGGGCATGTTGGTTAAGATAGAGTTCGTCCATGTGCCCGTCCGCGTCTGGAAAGGTCAGTGTCAGTTCAGAGTCGCCTCGCTGCCTTGCTTGCTTCTGCGGTCGGTGTGTGTGTCTCTCTGTCCTGACTGGTGTCGTGTCGTGTCTTGTCGTGTCGGTGTCGCCTTCGGGAGATGATGGGCCTTGGTCTGCACCGTGCCTGCTTCTTGGACGGACCTCGGAGGCTGGCTTGGGCCTGTCGCGCAGTGCCTCGCCGGTGCGGAGCGGACGGGAGTGGGCGAGAGTCAGGTTGAGCGGCGGTATGGTCAAGGAACGCAGGTAAGTTCGGGTCTGTTGGGGAGGAGGGAGAAGAACGAGAGGCACACGAGGAGAGACGAGGAATTGGCTTTGGGGAGCACGCGATTGTGCATCAAGGTCAATGTTTTGCATGGCAAGTGCGTGCTTTGCGTTCGTTCGTTCGTTCTTGCCGTGTTCTGGTGCTTTTTCTTGGGGGGAAGGCAGGTGCAGCTGTCCGGGTGTTTGGGCGGCACCTGCACCTTGCTGCACTTGCAACTGCAAACTGCAACAACAAGCCGTGGAAGGTCCAGGTCCAGGTCTATGTCCAGGTCCTTCCTTCCTTTCCCCGCGTTAGTACCACCGCCTGCCACCTGCCTTTTCACTGAGGTGGCTTGAGTGGCACTTGCCCAAACACCTGCCACCCGCTCTAGCACCTCTTGGGCAGTTTGTCCGCCCAGCGAGGCGTCGCTTAGCCACAGAAGAGCGCCCCGAGTCCGCTGTAGGCGTTTCTTCCATGGCATGGAACGCCGCCCATGAAGGAAAGCCATTGGAACCGTGCCCCATCTCCACCTCATGCTTCCCAGCGCCGTTACAGCGCCGCCTGGACCTCCCGCGAGCTGAAACGCGCAAAGGGGCATATGCGACGTCTGCTACCAAAGGATGACGCTGACAGCCTTTCGAGATGGAACTCAAACTTGGAAATGTTGGCCATGAGCTCGACGCATATCTGATACATAAAACTGGATAACTTCTAGTGCACTGGGGCAGATGCGATTGTAAAAGTACCATAGATCCAGGGATGGTAGCTAAATGAACAGGACAAGTATTATTCAATGGAATCTTTAGTGACTTGAACGAATGCTCTGATACCGTCACTAGACTTACGCACTATTTCACCTCTGCGGATGGGATTCGGAGCTCCGACTGGGCTAATGAATGGAACGATCCATTCTGGATGCCGGATAACACGGCCCCACCTAAACCGTACTTCCGTACCGTAGTGGGGCGGTTGGTGCCGAAATGCCCCGGGCGCACTCCGGATTGGGACCCAACATCAATCATGGTGAACATCACACGCTCATAATGCATCGAGATTCATTACGTTCCCACCCAAGACAAACAATTTAATTCTTGCTGAGCGCAAGTAGGGTGCTAAATCTGCTCCTACACGCCGAATTTTGACCACAAGCGAAATTTAGTCCTCCCCACCCTGTGTGCCCTCTACGCCGTACAAACCAATGGAGACTCTGCCAGGCTTTTGAGAAGTCATTCGTTGTCCGACTGACGCCGGGCGGCCAATCGGCTGTCAGGCCAGGTTAAAAAGCCGGGCCGATTAATATGACTTCGGTTGCTGCGCCGCTCAGCTGGGTCTTTTGCCAAGAACCCCATTCACATCAAAAGAAGAGACCTGCCCGAGCCCACCAGCATAGCATCACAAGTAGGCTTACGTTTTGGTCATCCATACGCCAAGGCTGTACAGTAAGCAAATTGCATTATTTAAAGAGACCAGAACAATAACTCGTGTAGGTTCACGAAGGATCACGAGGAGCATCTCCCACTAAATCATCATTAGGAAAAAATGTCCGACCTGGATCTACAAGCCCCCGTCACCTGTTACCCCGAGCGTGTCGACTGCCACTGCCCCCACGGCAACTACAACGGCCCTGCCGGCTTCTTCAGGGTCGTGGAGGCTCTCATTCACTACTACGTCCCGCCGAGATGGGTTAGACAAATTATAGGGTTTACGTTATTTCTTTGGTTCGTCGTTGCAGCCACGAACCGATGGCTGGAGTTCTTCGTGAGGGTGGCTCGGTGCCGCAAAGTCAGAAGATTGGGTGGCGACTGGGCAGCTGCCCTGTCTGTCTTCGGGGACGAGTCTTCCGAGACTGTGAACCAGAGGGAGGCTTTGGAACAGAAGAGAATCCGTGAGATGGGTAAGAAGTAGTGAAGGGCCGTCTTCACTGGGAGATCCCAAGGTGGTCAAGACGAGGCTTTGGGTTCATCGTCCACCAGCCTGTAAGCATCATCACAGCAAACTTCTACAAAAGACGGTTCATGATTTAGTGCGAAACAAACGCTTTATTTTCTATATCGTCAGAATCATTTCTCAAGTCATCGGTAGCTAAACAGTGGGGTCCAAAGATAACCAATCCACGACCGCTAGCCCTCTGTCGAATAGAAACCGCCCTCCATACAGCTACCCCAATCCACCGATCCAAAGAATTATCAAGCCAGGCTCATCGAAAAGATGCCGAGCCGGAAGAAGAGAAAAAGGAAACATCGTCTCGTCGATCTACAGGAGGCCCCCTTCTTACAGGAGGAAGGCAACACCGAAAACGATGCTGAAGGCCAGGGCGCCGAAGCTGGCAACAGACTGGCTGGAGCCGGCGGTTACAACAGTGGAGGGTGTGCCAGGCGCGGGAGTACCCTGACCGCCGTTGCCACCGTTGCCTCCGTTACCGCCGTTGCCTCCATTGCCGCCGTTGCCGCCCTCGTTGCCAGAGCCTCCGTTGCCACCATTGCCGCCGTTTCCTCCGTTGCCGCCGTTGCCGCCCTCACCACCGGGAGTGGTGCCAGAGGGAGCAGGGCCGGGGCCGGGAGCAGGGGCGCCAGAAGGAGCAGGGCCGGGGCCGGGAGCAGGGCCAGGGCCAGGAGCAGGGGCGCCAGAAGGAGCAGGGCCGGGAGCGGGAGCAGGGCCAGGAGCGGGAGCACCGGTAGGAGCGGGGCCAGGGGCGGGAGTGCCCTCGCCGCCGTTGCCACCGTTTCCGCCGTTACCTCCGTTGCCGCCATTGCCTCCGTTGCCACCGTTGCCGCCATTGCCTCCGTTGCCTCCGTTGCCGCCGTTTCCACCGTTGCCTCCGTTACCACCGTTGCCACCCATGCCGCCAGTAGGGGCAGGAGCGGGAGCAGGGCCAGTGGGGTAGGGAGTCTGGGTGACGGGAGGAGGAGTAACGACAACAGTCTTGCAGGCATCGCCGTTGCAGACGACCTGGGTGGTGGGGGGAGGGGTGATGATGATGTTGCAGGCGTCACCGGTGCAGGGGGGAGCGGGCTTGCAGGTCTCGCAGGGCTTGACCTCCTCGCACTTGCCGTCGGTGCAGTCGAAGTGCTTGTTGACGTCGGAGTAGGGGCAGGTCTGGTGCTGGCACGAGCCGTCGGAGCAGACGTACTTCTTGTTGCACTCGTCGCCCTGGCACTCCTCGACCTTGCAGACGTCGCCGTAGCAGATGATCTTCTCCTTGTTGCAGGAGCCGTTGCAGGTGGCGTACTCGCAGTTGCCGTTGGAGCAGATGACCTTGCGGCCGCAGTCGTCGCCGTGGCAGACCTCGGGCTTCCAGCAGTCGTTCTCCCAGACGAGGCGGCGTCCGCAGGAGTCGCCGTAGCAGGGGTAGTCCCACGTGCACCAGTCACCGTAGCAGACAAGCTTCTTGTAGCAGTCGTCACCCCAGCAAGGCTGGCCAGGGACGAGGGGAGTCTTGGGCTTGTAGCAGAAGGGGCCCTGGCAGTCGGCGCAGATGGGGCAGTAGGTGGTGGTGACGACCTCGACGCCGGTGCCGGCAGTGCCAGTGGTGGTGACGGTGAAGGTGGTGGTGACGGTGGCGGTGGTGAGAGCGCCGGTGCCGTTGGCACCATCGACGCGGACGTAGATGGTGAAGCGGATGGTGGCGGCGATAATCTGGCGCTTGAGGACGGCCTCGGAGGCACGGCCACCGCAGCGCTGGGTAGGGTTTCCGGGGCAGGGGATGTTGCACTCGTCCTCAGTGACGGCAACCTCGTTGACATCATCGACGAAGTCGCCGCAGAAGCAGTCGTTGCCGAAGAGACCGGCGTAGCGCTTGCCGGCAGGGCAGGCAGCAATGCAGCGGTCGATGGTCATCACCTCAGCGGAGAGAGTCAGTTCGAAGGTGGGGAAGCTGGAAGGAGAGCCATAGCAGCCCAGGAGAGTGAAGCCGCCAACGTTCTGAGGGTTGGGAGCGACGGTGGCGCTCGGGGTGGAGGTGGAGTCGGTTCCGGTGGCCGTCTCAGTGCCGGTGGCACTCTCGGTGCCGGTGGCGGATTCAGTGGCGGAGATGGAGTCGGTGCCGGTGGTCTCAGAGGGGATATCGGTGGAGCTGATGGGCTCCTCCGTGCTCGTGATGTCGCTGGTCTCGGTGGCAGAGGGCGACTCGGTGCTCGTCGGGAACTCCTCGGAGGACGTGGCGTCCTCAGTGGGGAAGGTGAAGCCACCATCATCGGTGGAAGCGGAGACGATCTCACTGACGCTGGTCTCAGTGATCGGGATCGCCGTGGTGATGGTGGAGCCTCCGGAGGTGATGACTGTCGGGATGGAGGTGGTGATCACGGTGGTGGAGGAGGAGGTGAGCACAGTCGACGAGCGAGTCGTCGAAACGGTCGAGGAGTTGGTGAACAACTGGCCAGAAACGACCTGGCCCAAAAGGGCAAGAGCCGCCACACGATGCATTGCGAATGAACGAGCGAAAAAACACAGGTAAAGAGTGACTGAAGACCTCGGGTACTAAACGAAAGAATCGAGGCTGAAGCGAGAGTGAGTGGCGAAGGATGCCGGAGTAATGATGGTGAGGGTGAGGAGAGAAAGAAGAACGTCCTGAACTTGGAAACTCTCCAGTCTCTTATACGTGCCGGACGCTCCCTTTCCCTTCAGCCAAAACAAACCAGAACTCCTCGTGTGTTGTCCCCGCCTCACGTCTATCCCTTCGTCTGGCATTGTCTCCTGTGTGACAAAATGAGCTTGCATGCCTCACTGACACCAACACACACTCCCCCGTCTCCCAATCGGCCCCCAGCCCTTAGTCAACAGACTGCAATTTCCTCGCTATCTTTTCCTGTACCTGATTTGATCATGTTGAGTTTAGCCAGGAGGTGAAGAATGGATCGCCTCCTCTGGGAACTCGCCGGTTCGCGGTGTCTCACCTTCCCCGCAATCCAACGAAGGGGGCGCACAACTCAGCAAGGGGCCAATCAATAGCCACAGAGACCATCAGAGAAAAACAAATCCTCGTTCCCACACTTCAATGACCGTACATTCCCTCCGGCTAAGCTTGGAAATTGGGCCCTGTCCATGGCGTTCCGCCCGGCGCCCTCCCGAGCTTCTCCTTGACGACACTCTGCATTTCTCATCCCTAGGCGAGCAGGGAAAAAACGTTCCATTTCCAAATTTACTCCCCTCTCTTCGGCTTCGTACTCGGCCCAGCCAGATCTCCTGACTTTGCTTCCCGACCCCCGAGATTCCCTTTCCCCCTTTGAGGTTTGCCCCTGTCCATCACCATGCGGCTCCCGATCCCGATCTTCTGGATACCAGCCCCCAGGCTGCGAGTCAGACTCGTTTATTTGGCTTGGCCTCGGCCCGTTGGATGTTTTGAAGCGGAGACGTTTCCGGAGGGTCTCATCCAACGATGTTCTCCCTCTCGGGCAAACATTTCTTATTTCTCGAGCTAGGAAGAGGCGACAACGGACCATGACAGCATCAAATCTCTGTCAAGGATCGTGATCTTATGAGATCAATGGGTTTGTTCACGGCGCAGCATTACTGGAGTGTCCTAGACCGGAAATTCTCTCCACAACTCTCCACAGCGGTGGCATTATTCCCACTTGCAAGAACGTGAGGAGTCACTACCTGTCATGAAAGCATCTTGACGGAATGGCCCAGCTCTGCTTGCAACATGCGGAGTCCTGACGAATTTCTGGCATTCGCCTCAATCTCAAAAGCACTGAGATTTGCTTCGATGGCCGCTCTGCTTTGCGTCACCGCCACAGCCACAGCCCTTAGATCTTGACAACCATGCTCTTGTTTGATGCATTCACTTCAACTTAGTTACCTTTTTGTTTCTGAAATCGATCAAACCCGAACCTTGTTAATTGTCTTACATGAAGTTAGGTGATGAACTGAAAGAAATTGACAGGCTTCGACTTTCCTGAACTCTGGCTGTTTACATCGACGATTTTGGCCAAACATTAAAAGGTTATCCATCGTTCCTAGGTGATTCTTGAGGTAGACGGTGCCCATAGCAGTTTTCCAATCGCAGAAATAGTGGCCAGGTCCCAAGCTTACTATCATGCGACTCCCCTTGTATCGAGAGCTGCTGCAATATGATCTGTAGGATGATATCTTACTGACCACTTCATGGTTTGATGTGTTGCAGCTTCAGCTTTTACTCATTACGTGCGCTATTATCGTAAAGAAAAGGCTCAATCTACTGAGGTAGATCCTCGTAGGACCATTTTACACGGTAAGAAGTATTTTTCATAGTGAATACATCTATGTGAAGCCTTAGGTGCATACTCAAAGAAGCCCAAATGACTTGCATTGGGTAAATGAGCTGAAATGGCTATGGGTCGAGACAGTGAGAATCAAGAGGTGCAATTCTACCTAAAAGTAGGTCTGGAAAGCTTCCTTTGGTAATTGGTTCACACTTAGTTCGTTGGTTGGCTTAATATCGTGAAGTCAACTATGAAATGAAAGACTGCGATAGATTTTCGGCTTCTGCTATCAGATGTAGATGTTGAAGTGGGTTTGGTACTCACATTTTATGCTTCAAGCTGCCACGATTTATCTTCAAGGCGTTCCATGGATATATATGTGTTCCTTTGTAGATTTCGGATGCTGTGACTGAAATATGCATGATATCTCAATTATGACCTCACACGAGCCAACCAGCTTCTTGGAAAAGGCCGCCTCGCGCGTATGACACGATATCGACGACACCCAATCAGGGGCGGCATTGAGCTCTTGGCCCAGCAATAAACAGCCACATGACTGCGGGGTAGCATAGGCTCTCTTACTTCAGTTTTTGAATCATGCCTCATCGTTTTTAAGCTGCAATTCAAGTTTAAATGCAACTCGATTCTGAATCTATAACCAAGCCATGTCTTTAGGCCCGCTCCAGTCAGACCCAAGCTTTGCACAACAGGGCTCCGTGGACTGGGTCGCACTCTCGAACACCACCGTCCAAACATCGATGCGACTCTCTCGTGCCGGTCTGGAGCCGCTGACTGCAGTGGTCTGTCAAGGAATCTTTTCCCTGATTCCTATCGGCATTAGAGGGGAAAAGGCTATCCATGATGCTTTACTAAAGACTTAAGCCTACAGCACCTTCGGAGATGTCCTTTGGTTCGGGATTGGGGTCAGACACATTCTTCGCGAGTTGCCAAAAACATCTGAAGGTGCCTCCAGTGTCGCAATTGCTGCAGCACTGGCGGAAGGCTTCTCGGTTGACTTTGGGGCAGCAGTACTTTTTGACCTTGCAAAGTTAACAGGCAGCCCTGCTGAGCTTACACCGTCTTTTTCACAATGGCGGGTGTATTCGGAGATTTGCTCAAGCATCCTTACCGCAACTGGGTTTGGTGTCAGGGTGAACCAGCTCGTCAAGGTTCTAGGGTTTGCCAAAGGCTTTGGCCCCCGTGACCGTTGGCCTGTTGGCAGGGAGTTCGAGGATGAGGCAAATGACGCAAGGAAAATCGCAGGATTCCTCCTTACAATCGGATCAATCAAGCGGGGAGAAACCGAAGCAGTTGAAATATCCGATGGGTTCTCCTGCCTTTGGGCATACGTTCTGTGCGACATGATTTTCGGAATACGGGCAGAGATTTTCGACAGACAACAAGACGGCCTTGGGATAGTTGCACAGAACTATGACCAAGGCAAGAACTCCTATCAAGTTCGTTTCATGGTCGATGGACCTGAGTCTTTCAAAGGGATGTTGCAAACCAAGTCGACATATTCATTGCAATACGGCGTCCCGGCCAAACACCTCAATGGCCGTGATATTGGCTGCAAGCTTCGAGTTTCTGCGAGCGAGATTATATCAAGCATCTTTGGTGATGAAATAATCGGGGCCCTTCAGAAGGAAGCTCATCTATTAGCTGAGGTCTTTGGTCGATATGTGTTGCTCAAATACTACACATCTTCCCCTCAACTTTCAATGTATCTGAGCAAACACGATTCTCCACAAGATCTCCTGGATCATCTCATTACTGCAATGCCAGAACTTGGGTTTTCCGTCGACCTCACAGCAGAAGTCATCCAAAGGGAGCAAGAGAGCTATCAGGTACCCCAAACGAGCCGTGGGGCCTACCCGTCAAGTGGCATCCATGAAGCACTGCACAACATCCCGATTGAAATTAAAAGAATCTGGCTTGCTTCCATTCGACTGGCATATGCGCTTTCAAACGTCATATTAGATGAGCCATGGCACCCAACGAGAATTGGATTACGTCGCTTCTTTCAAAATAGGGACCGAGACTTCCGATACCTGATCACCGGTTACACCCGCGCTGCCAATGAGACTAAACAGTACGTCGATCCGGAATGGACTGTCGTGGACTACATCGGCTTGTTTTCTGGGTGGACGTCCGAAGAGACATGGAAGGTTCCTTCAAAAGAGAAGAAGATACTTTCAGGCACCTTTCAAAACCTAGCGACCAGTAGAGAGGGTATCTACTGCTACTATCAATACTTGGCAGACCCCTTTCAATCTTATCAAGATGCGAAGAAAGTTCACATAGGACGTGGCACTGTATCTGTCGGTCGCAGCCATCACGTTTATCGGGATATTTGGTCTCCGGATCGGAGCGACATGATGCCGTTCTATGACAACCTATTCTGTGGTGTTCCAGTAGCCACTAGCGCAAGACTTATGGTCGATGAAAGCATTGCGGGCGTTAAAGTATGGTACGAGCAATGGGGTGAGACTCACATCGAATATGTGGAGGCTTCTCATACAGATGAGGTTGATAGCAGGCAAGCAGTAAGCCTTGGCGAGGCCTTGGAGAATGGCTGGCTGGGATTCAAGGGAGCTTGGAGGGGCCCATACGGCACCGTTGGCGATTCGGTGAGCTCACTCAAAGACGAGACATTGGAAAAGTGGAAGAGTGTCTTTCTGGCACCATAGGTAAGGATGCACAAATGCCTTAAGGTCCTCCTCGTCGCCGGTCTCCACAGCGGGTACGAATTCGGTGCTAACCGGGCGAGCATCCAAGGGAGACATCGCTGAGATAAGGCTACGTGTTCCAAGCTTCATGTAGTGTCGCAATATCAATCTTTCCAATCTCCCTTAAATAGCCTGTAATATCCTCCTCATCTCTCCTCACTTCTCTGGCTGTCAGCCCGTTGCCGAAGTACTCGAACCGACTCTTCTCAGCCCCAGGCCTCCGGACGAAGTGGAAGTCCTCCCATCTGGGGTCGCGAAGAATGTCGGCGCGGTGATGGAATGTTCCCGGCCATGCGATAAGCACGTGAGTCGCGCCGGCTCCCTGCTTGAACCAGCTGTTGCATTTGTCAGTCGTCACCTTGTTGTCGAAGTAGCCGTTGACTATGTCGTTGAACTCCCGTGCAGCTTCCTCACGTGGATTGAGGGCCGCATAGCTCTGAGTTTGAACCTTGCGGATGCACTTTGCGATGTAGGTGGCTGCGATCTCAATCTGCAGTGGTACAGTTCCGCCGCGAGCATTGCCTTGGGCCTAGAGGTAACATCAGCCCGGGATTTCTTTCATCGTTCTTATGCTGACCGTACCTGAAGAACTGTGAAATAGTTTGGGAATCCTGGTGCCATGATGCCCAGGTACGTCTCTGGATACCCAATTTCGCCATCTGGTGCCCACTTCTCGCGCAGATCGATGCCATCATTCCCGACCAGGGGAAATGCCGCAGAATAGGTCGTATCGAACCCCGTTGCTGCTATGATCACGTCGACCTCTCGTCGCTTGCCATCAGCTGTAATGATGCCTGTTTCATCTACAGACACAATTGCATCTGTCACATAATCAACCTTCGCCGACTGTAGTCCCTCTAGATACCCTGGTGCGGGGGTTAATCGTTTGCATCCCGGGGCATAGTCAGGGAGGACTCTCTGGAGCCAGTCTTCGTCTCCGTTGAGCCGCTCCTTCATGCATTTGATGATTTTCTCCCGTAGCTCGGCATTCTCTTTGCTTCCGATAACATCTGCCGCAAAACGATTATGAAACTTCGTCTCGAAAGCTCTGCGATGCTCAAGGTAGTAAGCTGGATCTTCTTGAAAGCGTTGTATCTCCTCATCAGTGTACTTTGGACCTCCAGGAGCATCTGCCGTTGCCTCATGAAGGTTTCCAGTGAAGGTTGGAGTAACCCACGTTTTGGTGCGAACATAATGGTCGATATGAGAAACTTCAGGGAGGATATTTGGCAAGATCTGCTGACCGGAGGCACCGTTTCCAATCACAGCCACCCTCTTTCCTGCAACTTTGAAACTTTCAGGCCACCGTGCAGTATGGATGACCTTTCCTCGGAAGGTGTTTTGAAGTCCATGAATATTGGGGAACTTTGGGTTGCTGATGCGACCTTGCGCGTTTACGAGAAACTCCGCTGTGTTGACGAACACATCCCCGCTTCTCAAGTCGCGAATCTCAACGGCCCACTGAGATGCTTCTGAAAGCCAAGTCGCCTTGACGATCTCGTGTTCGAGGTGGACCGAATCG
Source organism: Colletotrichum tropicale (assembly GCA_027406125.1). Taxonomy (NCBI): domain Eukaryota; kingdom Fungi; phylum Ascomycota; class Sordariomycetes; order Glomerellales; family Glomerellaceae; genus Colletotrichum; species Colletotrichum tropicale. The sequence continues at coordinate 279,383 of JANVYH010000003.1, forward strand.
TCTAAGCCGTGCTTGCTTATAACCTGCTCGTAATATGCCTGAATCTCCGCGCCTTTGGGGTAGTATTCAGACCAATTTGTGTTCGGTTCGCAGCTCAGTTCTGCGGTATCAAGTTAACTAACTGGAGACGATTTGAGGAGAGTCAAATGCGAAAGAGGAAACTCACGATAGGCATGAGAAGGCACATCGCACCGAACTCCCGGATACACGTTCGCAGCCCATGTTCCTCCCTGGGTCTAGAGTTAGAAGGGAGCTCGGAAGTCATCAGTCATGGATGGGATAGCCTCACCACTCTGCTTTGTCGCTCGTAGACTTCGATGGTCGAATTCTTCACCTTATGGGACAAGAGAACGGCAGACGCTATGCCTCCAATGCCAGCCCCGACAATGATGATCTACCTCGAATCAGCAACGGCAGTATAGATGTTCAAACGCCACGTAATTTAACTTTAACAGAACGAAAAGGCTCCCAAGGTCTGTTCTTTGGGAAATATTTGGCACTATTTCTTGACGGCTCGTTATCACCGTTGACTGACGGGCTCGCCTGCTCTTCCGTGTCACTGGGTATCTCCATCCGTGCCATGGTCCGCATCAAGAGAGATGTTTGTTGTGTTGTATGAGAAAACACGTTTACTCTCGAGACTTTTTGCCACTCAATTTCTGTACTGCCAGAAGTATCTTAGGTAGAGTAGGGCTGTGGTTCTGACCGAAACGCGTCATCTATCCAAGACCCGTAATTGACAGTCATCGCTGGAGATAACTTGACCGCGGGAAACACGATAAGCTTGTAGATGGACTTACGAGCAATCGATAAACAGATTTACAACCAGTCTTGGACGCATTCTATTCGCGCTAGTAGCATCGGCACCAAGTTATGGTGATGATAAGGTATTATCCAAAGAGCGACACCCATTGCGACATACCGGCTCCACATCACACAAGACAAGACAAGAGGTTCAGATAAGGTGTGAACCAGCAAGGATGGTGACACAATTTGGAAAACTGTCCGTATTAACTCCCGTTGGCTTGCTTTACTGAAGATTTATCACTGGTCAGAGGCAACAATTTTAACATGGGTGTGATCGCGTCAACGGCGTGGCCCCCACGTGCTCAGCCGTTGATCCCCGGAAACAACGGTTATCATATCTTGGCCTCAGGCACAACGTTGCTGAAGATCCAGAAGCTCTCTTGGGTAATCGTTACGGGCAAGAAGTAACATCTCATTGCGCCATTCTGGGTGTTCTTCACGCAACAGAATGTGATTGCGGTATCGGGATTCTTGCGAGAATCCTGAGTGGGCCTTTTGGGTTCGGCAGGAGCGTGTGCTCTTTGCCAGGTCCTCAGGAAGGGTTCAATGATCAAGTACTGAGCGTCAAATAAACAAGTCTCCAGATTCGATCAGTAGCTGAGCATTTAGCCTACGCAAGACACAAATATTACCAATACTCTTTTATTGTTCTGTTCTTAAAAGGTTTGCTCTCGGAACAGCGTTACGTTGTATTCTAATTCCTGGAGCCATGGCAGAGAAACAGAGCTATGGTGTTGACATAGCCGCAAAATACCGGCTAGAGAAAGCACGCGACGAGGACCGACAAGAAGATACGAATGATCCTCCGGAGGAACACCGCCCGAACCGAAACTTCAGCAAAAAGTCATTTTTTGCCTGGTTCGACAGAAACGATGGACCCTTGGAGCGAAAAGTGATACTGAAGCTTGACCTTTTCATTCTGACATATGCTTTCGTGGGCTTCTGGGTATGCAGTTGATTGTCAAGTGATTTGTCTGGGTTGGGTTTCTTGCTAATCATAACAACAGATTTTATACATCGACAGAGGAATCCTGACCAATGCGTACATCAGTGGCATGCGATAAGGTAAGCGATATTCATCATATTGAAACCTCAAGATGACTCAAAACTAGGCAAGATCTCGAGCTCTTGGGCAATGAATTGGTGCAATTGGGGTCCATCTTCAGCGTAGGGTACTGTGTGTATGTTGCCTTCATTTCCTTTTACACATGTCTGCTATGCAGGCTCCTGATCGGGATTACAGATCTATGATACCAGCAACGCTCCTGGTCACCAAGTATCCTGCTCAATATGTAATTCCGACTTCGATGACGATTTGGGGGGTATTTACATTGTTGTGCTACCGTGCAAACAGCTTCGCAGAGCTGGCAGGCTATCGCTTTTTAGTTGGTCTTCTTGAAGGTGTGTTGAGAGGTGTCGCGGAAAATGATGACTGCTAATTTAACAAGGACCTTACTTCTGCTCGATACATTATGTTCTCGGAAGCTGGTGAGTCACACCTGCTACCAACCCCCAGACTCTTTCAGGGCGACCTTCTGAAACTTAGGCTACAGGTATCGAGGCGACGAGCTTATGCGCCGAGCTGGAATATTCTACGTGTCAAGCGGCGTCGGGACGATGACAACCGGCCTTCTTGCTTCTCGTATCTATCAATCCTTAGATGGCGCTCTGGGCCTTCCGGGGTGGAGATGGATGTACATTATTGCGTCGATCATGACTTTCCCGATTGCCGCATGGGGGGCAATTACCTTCCCAAGTACACCAAAAGATGGGAAAAGATGGTACTTCACAGACGAAGAGTTTGCCTTGGCGAAACAAAGAATGATTCTTGAAGGTCGATTCGATCCTGAGGGACTGAGCTTATCTTGGCTTTCCGTCAAAAGATTCCTCGGCAGGTGGCACTTTTGGTTGCTCGTCCCTTGGAATGTGATGTGGCTGATGGGGTACGAGAGTATGGTCACAGGGAGCCCAACTCTGTGGCTGCGAAGCAACGAACAATATTCTGTGGCACAGGTCAACAACTTCACCGTGAGTCCCGAAACCCCCTGGCGTAAACTACCATTGCAACTCATTGATTTGTATCTCTAGGCAATCAGTCCAAGCATTGGGATCTTATTCATTCTCGGGTTCTCATGGACAATTGATAAGGGTGGGCAGAAAGCAATCGCTCCCTTGATTGGAGGCGTCAGCCTGCTTCATTTCATATCCAAATTTGCTTGGATAGTCTACGATCACACTTCATTTGGTTTCAAGTGGTTCGCCGTGGCAATTAGTTACATCGAGGTCTCCCTCTCTCCCATTAACTACAGTCTTGCGAATCTTGCTTGCGCCGGCGATGCTGAAGAACGAGCCTTTGTCGTCAGTTCCATGTTGGCAATCAGTACAGCATTCGGAACATGGGTTCCTATCGTGGCGTTCCCAACGGTTGAGTCTCCTCGCTTTTTCAGAGGTTATATCATGGAGGCAGTCATGCAGGTGACATACTTTTCATGGACTTGTTTCGTGGTTTGGTACTCAGCGAGAGATCGGCGTCGTCAACAGAACACAGAGGGCGCTACAAGTAATTCGTCTACGTAGACGATTCTTCTGCGAGCCGAGAGGTCTAGATCGATCTCCTCAGAGCCACGACCAGCTTTTTCTGGTGTTAGTTGGCGGAGCCTTTGTATCCTCCGAATCGAAATCCACGCAAATGGACCAGACGCACGTGGTAGCCCTGGAAGTAAAGCTTTGTCAATTGCGCAAAAGCTCATCACGTCCAATCTCTATATACGAAGTGACAAGACCTCCATACATTAGTCGAAGCATACGGTTTGAACTTTGCTGTTCGGCCGGAATAAAGACGACGACGACAACAGCGAGAATACGGGCAGTCCTCCATCCGCATTGCGCAAGTAGAATCTGTACAACGTTTTCGCAAAATAGGCTGCTTGAAGTCGCTAAAGACGTAATCAATCTCCATTTGCAACGATCGCCTGGCCTTACGAGATAAATTCCGTCAAAACTCCGATGTCGGAATTCCGTTTCATCAGAATTCGTTGCTAGAATTGATAATCAGGTTACTCGTATGGCTTGTTTTGATGCACCTTAGGATGGCACATTCGTGCGGAGTGCATACAATTGCGTGCTAGATGCACTACAGCGAATCGGACGGGTTTGGATTCACTTATCAATGGCGCAATTGAACAAAACATCCCACATTCAAAGGATCAATCACGCAAGTTCTTTCAATGCCAGCAGACGGGGCATTCTTGAAATCAGCACACATACTCGAAGATTGGTACATGTTCTTCTTCTATCTCTAGGAGGTCTACGTCGTCACCAGTCGTTCGGTGCCAACGTCGTCCACGACTCCTACTAGATCTCTTCCTTTTCACTTTCGCGAGCCTTCGTTATAACCCAAGGGCCAAGTACAAGAGCAGCAATTTTGGTTCCTACAAAATTGTAGTTAACTCATTGCTGAACAAGCTTATTGACAGTGACTTCAACCCATCAGCCTCACCGAGACATAATGGCGCCGGACACCCCTCTCCACCCAGCAGAAGCCACGTCAATCGATGTTCTCAAGGGCAACATTGATGAGGAGCGAAGGTACGGATATGACATAAACGGAAAACAGAAGAGAATCCTTTTAAACGCGTTTGATATGAACGGCGTTGGACATATCAGGTACGCGGATGGTTGAGTGGTCCGTAAATTGTGTTATACTCACTAGTACTGAAAGCATAGGGCAGTGGCAGAACCCAGAAGACAAGAGCTCACACAAGAATCGCTTGCCCTACTGGATCGAGCTAGCGCAGCTTCTTGAGAAGGGAAAGTTCAACGCTTTATTCTTAGGTATGTCAAGATTCCATGTGCTTCCTCAAGCCGGGTGGCTCATCTGTGAAAGCCGACAACTTCGGAAGCCATGATGTATACCAAAAGAGCCATGCCCCTGCTATTAGATCGGGAACCCAATGGCCACTTTATGATCCATTCGTGGTAAGTTGCGTCTCAACTCGGGGCCTCTCAACCATCAGCTGATGCAGAGAAGGTCATCTCGGCTATGGCTGCTGTCACGAAGAGCCTCGCTTTCGGCGTCACAGCATGCACCACTTTTGAGCCCCCGTTCATTCTGGCCAAAAGGTTTTCAACCTTGGATCACGTCACTGAAGGCAGAATTGCGTGGGTAAGGCTGTCGCAAAGCACAAGTCACTTGTGAGATAATTATTGACAGAGAACACACAGAACATTGTCACCTCCTGGAGTGACAACGCTGCCCGAGCTATGGGCCTGGAAAAGCTTCCGGAACATGACCTTCGTTATGAGATGGCGGATGAGTATTTAAGCCTAGTTTATAAGTTAGTAAACATGCTCACGGTCATGTGTATATATTGTTTGCCAGCTGACATGATAGTTAGACTCTGGGAGGGGTCATGGGCAGATGATGCTGTGGTCAAAGACTCTACAACATCTACGTTTACTGATCCTTCTAAAGTCAAGAAGATCGTTCACCATGGACGGTTTTTCAAATCCGAGAGTGCTCATCAGGTCGATCCCAGTCCTCAGAGAACCCCTCTTCTTTTTCAAGCTGGCATGTCGCCGGCCGGGTCAGCATTTGCCGCAAAGCACGCGGAGTGCATATTCATCGGCGGCCCTAACCCGGCATTTCTTGCAGGTAAGATCAAGAAGACCCGAGGCCTGGCCGCCTCACAAGGCCGAGATCCATACGACATCAAATTCTTCATCCAGTTTACCCCGATACTCGGTGCTACAGATGAGGAGGCCCAGGAGAAGTACGAACGCTACAAGAAGTACGCAATTGGTGACGGAGGACTCGCACTTCTCGGCGGCATCTCTGGCATTGATGTCAGCGAATTCCCTCTCGACGCAGAATTTCCCACGGATCCCAATCACCCTCTGATGGCAAAACTTACACCGCAGCAGCGGGAGCGTCTCCTATCTCGGCCACAGGGATATGAGAGGTGGACACCGCGAATTCTAGCGGAATTTCAATCCATAGGGGGGAGTGGGAACTTCAAGGTTGGCAGCGGCAAGACTGTGGCTGACGAGCTGGAAAAGTGGATCACGGTTGCTGATATTGATGGCTTTAACATCGGACATGTTGTCGTTCCTGGCGCCTGGGCAGACGTGATAGAATATCTCATTCCTGAGCTTGAAGCAAGGGGATGGTTGGGGAATGGGGATTACGCAGTCCCTGGAGGAACCGCAAGGGAGAACTTATACGCAACCCCTGAGGATCCCAAGCTAAGAGCATCTCATCCAGGCTACAAGTATAAATTTAGCAGCCATGATTAGCATCCATGGATGTTAAGACCGCAATCCAATTTACCTCTCAGTCCTTCAGGATGCAGAATTCATCGCTTTCGGGCATTTTCTATGGTGTTTAGTGGCAGTTTATTATAACGAGCAGCTAGACTGAAGCCGTTGCTAATGTACCAATTTGAGACGGGCGGCCTGTCTGGGACAAGGTAAGACATCGTATTCTACTTCCAACTCGCAAGGTTTTGATAGTGTGGACCATTTACTTCGTAATTATCCTTCAAGTGCCTGGACAACCTGGGCCCAACTCTTATCGTTATACGCACCTGGAACGCTGTGACCATCGAATAGACTGGCTAGAACCACACGATCTGATTGCTCGCCCTCCCAAGGCTGCCTTCCATGCTGAGCAATGATGTTGTCGTAAACAAGAATGTCGCCTCGCTGCCACTTATGAAGCACACGGATCTCATCCGTAATCTTCGACAAATGTTCCAGATACTTTTCTGGAATGGGAGTGCCGTCACCATACAGCTGTTTGGTCACCTCTTTCCTAGACCCGTTGCCCCCCTGCGCATTCTTCCAATACGCTGCCAGACCTGTGAACAGAGTCGGCAGATTTGTGCCGGGCTGCGTGCGTACTGCCGGAAGCCGGTGGGTCAAAACAACGCCATTTTCTATCCACTCCCATGTAGTATGCTCGCCACGACCGTACCGGGAAATCTGAGCCTCAATTTTGGCCTTCTTGGCGGGATCATGGTCTCCTTCCTGGAACTCTTTGCCGAAGGCCTGCTTAAGCGTTGATCCTCCCTCGTATTGACGGTCGAACTTGTACGTGACTCGGCTGAGAATCCCCTTCTCGGTGATCTCGGCGATGAACTCCGGAATCTCATCCTTAGCGCGATTGAAAAGTTCTAGCGAAGATGAAATCGGGGTTTCCCCCCCTGTTTCAGGAGCCTTGTGGTTGTAAAAGAAGATGTACTCCGGAGCGTGTGGTACCTGAGGCGACTCGTTGTGGTTGTAAATCAAGACCTCCTTGGGCGCTTCGTTCGCAGGAGCTACATTGGGAGCCAGCAGCGGCCTGTTCACCACAATCCCTATGATTTCATGTGGCTTGTAGCCGAAGGCATGGGCGAACTTGCTGAAATCCTCGGCATTGTGGATGGGCAAGCCTCGGAACAAAAGGGTCCCATGAAGGGCAAGCTTCTCTGTGAGAATCCCACCGCGAGCCTGGAGCGACTTCACTGTCTGGATTGCCGTCTCCAGTTCGACATCATCGTCGTGACTTGATGGCCGTAGGGCAAGTGGGATCACCGTACCTTCGGGGTGAGGAGCTCCCAGATTCCTCTGATTGGTTGTTGGCAATTCAAAAGACTCAAACACCAATGTTTGTGACTCAGGGTCGGCAGTGCCATTCGGAACGAACAATGCCGAGTTCAGAGTGATTGCTGTTGCCATACTGTAGCGGGGCTGGGCTTGTTGTTCGAATTTGCAGATTAGCGGTACTAGTCCAAGTAGTCTACTGGCGAGGGTGCAGGCACGGGAACTGGCCGTTCGAATTTACCCTGGGAAACCGGCAGCGGTCCTCTATATAATGAAACGCTGTCACACGTGCGACATGCCTTCGGAGCCAAAATCACGTTATCTTTGGATTCAAAATCGTTGGATCCTTCTGATATGACGCAACACACCATCAGTAATGCTCTGGGATCCAGGATCAGCAGTTGGACACATCAGCCGGTCGGGCGCCATCTTGATCGTTCTTCGAAAACTCAACCCAACCTTCATGATTTGAAGCCGCCTATAAAACACCGTCACGCAGCATTCACAAGCGCCACTATGCGATGAATTATCAGAACTACTCACGTCTATCTTTATCGTAAACCAGGAAGTAACAGCGGATTTGCTGCGAACCCCCTCTGTGCGGGGTTCGGTCGCATTCGGTATCACAGTTGCCAGCCGAGTGGGCTTGGTGCACACTCCGATGAGGGGTGCCGATCATCGGTATCGGTCGGGCCCTCCAGTCGGAGCACGCAATTCCTGTAGAGCTGGCGCAAGCCCTCCAATTATTGGATGCTAGATATCTCTTATCACCAACCACGTGTGTGACACGCGGCGAGACCAGCAAGATACCGATAATGTCAACTTCTGGCCGTGTTACGTGATTATAGGCACCTGATTGAGAAGATGTTAAACGGTGCGTCGGCGCTTCCTCAGCAACTTCAAGATATATTTGTGGTCAAAACTTCGACCAGATTCCACTTAATCGCTTCAACCGCGATCATATTCGAATCTCCCGAATCAATGTCTCTTAAACCATCGCAGAAAGGCATCGTTGAGTCCAACGAGCCAACTACAACTATTGCTACTAGACAAGACCTTTCGGAGCACAGTCAATATGACCCCTCGATGCCCCCATCCTCGATACCGTTCTTCAGAAGCACCCTCTTTCAAATTCTGGTCGTTGGCATATGTGCCTTCAGTGCTCCCGGCATCTGGAGCGCCATGAATGGCTTAGGTGTCGGTGGCTCTCAAAGTCCGAACCTCGTCAATGCGGCTAACGCCCTTCTGTACGCCTTTATGACAATAACCTGCTTTGCTGGACCTTGGATGACGAACATCATTGGGTTCCGATGGACGCTTGCGATAGGCTCCTTGGGCTACCCGTTGTATGCCGCCGGCCTCTACGTCAACAACAGAACTGGCGCAACCTGGTTCGTCTACTTTGGTTCAGTTGCGTGTGGCTTGAGTGCGGGCTTCTTTTGGAGTGTGGAAGGGGCCATAAGTACAGGCTATCCGGAGCAGCACAAGCGAGGACGCTACATCGCGACGTGGTTCACCTTCCGAAACTTTGGTAACACTATTGGAGGAGCGATATCTTTGGCCATCAACCACAAGGTCAACCAAAAAGGCAAAGTTGGGTACCAAACATATCTAGGCTTCATCGCGATTCAGTGCTTGGGCTTCTTCTTCGGCCTCCTTTTGTCGAATCCTGAGAAGGTCAGACGCGACGACGGTACATCAATCGAAGCTCCGCGAGGAATCCACTGGCGGGAAGAGAGCAAGCAAATGTGGAAGCTGCTCAAGAGTCGATCTATTGTCCTCCTGATCCCCCTGTTCTGGTACTTCGGATGGATACAGGCCTATCCCGGCACCTACCTGGCCACTTACTTCACCGTCCGGTCTAGAGCTCTGGGCAGCTTCATGTCTGCAGTTGTGGGAACCTTCGCGACGTGGCTGGGCGGATCTCTTGTCGACCTACCCTGGACTAAGAATCGACAGACGCGAGCCATCGCGACTTATGCCCTGATTGCCTCACTCAATAGCGCGACATGGATATGGGCCGTCATCATCCAGAATGAGTATCGATTTACGCTTCCCATGTTGGACTGGGCTCTTCAGGGCGAGTTTGGTCGCGGGTTCGGCGTCTACATGTTCGAGCGGATCAGTCTCGGAATGGTGGAAAACTACATTTACTGGTGTATCGGCAACCTGTCGGACTCCCCTGGCGACCAAATTCGGTATAGCTCTTTACTTCGGGGTATTGAGACGGCCGCAGTTGCCGTTGGCTTCGGTGTTCAAGCCGTGCCAACCGCCCTCATTGCAACGGCAAGCATCAACCTGGGTCTTTGGTTTGTCGCTTTGCCATTCAGCTACTTTGCCACCCTTCAGGTTGTTAGGAAGTTCGACAAACTGGACCGAAAACGGGATGAGACGGAGTCGGTGGGCCGGTAGTGCATATTTCGGTGAAAGCTGGTGCAGCATACGAACTCCTTACCTCCTTGGTGTTGATTGCAAATGTTTACTGATCTGCAATGGAACTACTCGTGTATGTATTGGAGCGGGTAGAGAGGTGGTCTAATTGCTTTGACGTTATACTTCGATCCTGCAGGATGTTGTTTGCTTTCATTCCGAGACCCACGCTCTATTCGGGATGCAAACTGCTCTTGGACATGTTGACAGACTAGCTTCTATTGGCCGCGGCGGTCTAGGCAACTCTCTGCAATGCCTTCTTTGGCATCGCCAACTGTTCAAGCTGCATGTTTCAGCCCTTACAAACACCCCCTGACATCACCTTGCATCATGTATGTGAGTGGATAATGGACAGTCATATTCAAGCCTTACTCTTGAATAAGGACAAGGAAGACGTCGATCATTGCCAGCGAAATGAGATATTTATCAAAATTGTTGAACGCCCAATCAGCTTCATTGCGGGTGAAGTCTAGAACACCCATTCGAACCCGACACTTGGCAACCACTTGAGCATCAACAGGCACAATAGAGATACAGTTCTGACATTCCCTCAGCTGTTAACGTTTGGCATGGCCATATCCTGCCGCCCTGACTTTTCGGCTGAATACGGCCTCAATCAAATGCCAAGGTAACGTAAATTTCAAGAACCTTTTAATTCCCAACCGTCGGAAAAAGAAATGCCGAAGGGCTTCCGCAGCCCATGTCGTTGCCTGCGGCCTGAGATTCTTCATGATATGATACCCCAGAACTGGAGACTGGGTGAAAAGTCTGCTCACAGAGGAGAACAGCGCAGCGACGATCATGCCTGTATGCCTGTGACTGTAGGGTCGTATCCGTCAATTACCCACTGTGGAAGGCTGGCGCTGAAATGACTGACGGCCTTGATTCGCTCACACTTCCAGCTGAAGGCGGGGAACGTTGCATTAAACAACACTAAATGCACGGGAGCGGCTGCACCCGTGGTCAGGTCCTGGCTCTTCTCCACACGGGACGAGATTGCTGCTTCCGCGGTAGCGTCACGGACTCGCTCGGAATTTGCTTTTTTCGGGGATTTGAAGGATTCACATCCTATTCAAGATCTTTAGTGGCGCCTTACTGGATACTGGGCTTCTGACCAACTCGTGTTGAGTGGAAGAATGTGACAGGTGCTAGTAGTTGAAGCCCAGCCCAAATAAAGTGGGAAGCCAAGCCAATATTGTAACGTGCAGCCATGTCATCCAAATAGGAAATAGGAAATGGGTCACTCTGTCCGGCATAGCCGGTATGCATACTATCGTGACTCTGAATGTTGAATGTGTTTGCCTTGAGTCCGGGACCATTGTGGCATGCTTCACGATGTGACGAGACTTTTGCCTTGGGGGCCGGGGGAGGTTGTTTCCCGATCACAGTAGCCGGGCGCGATGAGGTCCAGGATCGACTTGAACAAGGCAAGCAAGAACTGCATCGGCCAGGACTGTTCATCAACTGATGTAATGTAAATCAGGTATATAAACTAAGATCGAAACCCTTCGAAGCATCTATTCTCATCAGCACCAGCATTCATCTCTCCAGCCTCCAGTCAAACACCAGCCCTACAAGCTCCAATCGTTTAGTCTTCCGCCAGGAACTCTTTAAAAACATCAAAATGCAGTTCACCACCGCTCTCTTTGCCATCTTCGCCAGCGTTGCCATTGCTGCCCCTACTGGTGACGGGCACAACGGCGGCGGCTCTACTCCCGCTCCCTACGATCCTTGCTCTGGATTGTACGACAGTGCCCAGTGCTGCGCGACCGATGTCCTCGGAGTCGCTGACCTTGATTGTGCTTCCCGTAAGTTAAAGGCTATATTAATATTGATCAATTGAACCGCACCCTAATGATTTATAGCCACTTCGGTTCCCTCCTCTGCCAACGACTTCAGAAAGATCTGCGCGGTTGGTGGCCAGCGGGCTCGTTGCTGCGTACTCCCTGTCGTAAGTGACATCAAATCTTGGACAGATTTTGTGTTCGTGTCTAACAACAAACAGCTCGGACAGGCCGTTCTTTGCCAAACCCCTGTTGGCGTTTAGAGTAGTCGTATCCGACGCTCATAGGCAACTTGTGCGCAGCACTCAGCTGACTGGTCTTGATCTGGAGGTACTGGTTGAGATGGATCTGATAACTTCACTTCACTTGAGGAATTCTTGATCGAAATGGAACTATGTAAACGAAGCTCTGTTCCGTACCAATAGCAGCCCGTCTTTATATCCTTTCAGTTGGCGCACTAGTGATTTGCTTTTCAAAAAACGGCTTACATGTGGATAGAAAGAACAAGGCGAATGACTCGGGTTTTCGCTTCCTCGCGACCTCGCCTCGTAGACAAACAGGACCAACGCCAGAAGTAACTTGACAAGTGCTTTGCAGCTATATCCCATGGCTATCAAGCGAGAACGAATATGTTAATCTCAGAGTCTTCAACATTCCTTCCTTCGCACCGTGAAGTTGAGATTGTCCATGACCGTGACCATAGTAAACCGATTGGTGGTGGGGTGCCCTCCTCTCGAGGTCCCAATCCTGATACCCTTGAGATTCTTCATCGACTTAACGTCGCATCGTAAAAGACTTGCATCCGCTCTCATCCAGTCGTCAGTGCAGCTTTCAGACACATTGTCGCCATTTACAGATACTCCAGTGATTGTGATTTTGCATGGTCGCCTCTCTGGCTCGGACAACGTCCGGATGCATTTGTAGTCGAAGCCATTCAGATCGAAGTTCTCGACACGAGATCCGTTGTAGTCTCTCCTTATGGCTCGTGTGCTAGACACTGATGTTCCTTCGTATGTCAAGTACTTTCTATCAGAGACGTCATTTGGGCCTGCCACTGCCTTGATGTCGAAGCCTTCGTAGGCGAGTTCGAAGTATGGAGTCGGAGGTGTGAGAGCTTGATTATTAGGGCTTTTTGGTGTGATATCATTGAACTGTATTTCAATTAGGTATCCCTTGATTTGTTGTGTTTTTGGCCATTTCAAATGCTGACTTACGCCAATGTTGTACTTCGTTGTCACGATTCCGCAAGCGCTCTCTTGAGTGTGTCCAAAAGAACAGCTTATCAAGAGAATCAACATGAAAGGTAGATGGAAGAGACACTTCATTCTGGTCCAAGTCCAGTCTGGGTTCCGTTGAGAAAATTGAATGGTGGTTCTCACTATTGTCGAAGAAGGTGATCTACTGGCGAAGAGCGACGCCCCAACACATCGTGTCAAAAGGTGAGCAGGAATTCCTCTTAAATAGTCAATGTGGCCTGTGACTCCCTCTGTGAGACTGGTGGTACAACAAAGCCCTGTGGAACCTATTGGCCGATGTCCGAAGTAAGCTTTCGATTCGTACGACTCAATCATCCTCAGGTCTCATTCATATTGGTTTCACGAAGACGCCGCCGCCTGCATCCCCGCATTCATGATTGACCAGATGATCCGCGTCAGAGGATGATATCTGTGGAAGTCTTTCTATTGACTCTCAATAAGCGAGTCTGGTTTAACGAAGACCTTATAAATGCGGGGTTGTTAATAAAGAGACGTGTTTGCTAGCACTTTTGACTAGGTTGTGTGGCAGCCCCAGATGTACTATGTATCGGCGATTTCCCACTGTTGCATCGCTGCGTTAGGTTTTGTACTTGTGTTGGCTGAGCGCAACTTGTATCAACATCACAGTTTGATGTCTAGTACCAACTCCTAGATTCGTACCTAGTACCGCTCTATGTAATAGGCCTTGGGTGAACTGTTGGGCGTCGAGTGAGTTCAACTCCCGCGGCTGCGAACATGTACTTTTACATTGACTTCTACTTCAATATAGAGACTTAAAGGTTGTAAGCCATTAAAGTTACGATGACAGTCCGTGCTCAATGCATGAGCTATACCAAGAACAAAACATCCCAAAGTCTTCCCAGAACTACACAACCTCCCATACTTGCACGCTACGCTCCGAAAATACCCAAACCATGACACTTCTTACATGCTATACCTACTATGCAAGGGTACGGCCAAACCACCCCTTTTTTCAAGGCAGACACTGGGAATACCATGGGTTGATGACAGTGCACTGGGACCCCGACACGCACTGAGTCTCTCCGGTGTATCCATTGCCCCCACACTGCGCATACAAAGGCTGACCTCCACCAGCAGCCGGCGTAGGTCTGCACTGCGCGTAATACGAGTCCATGGTGGAACAAGCAGCGTATGCTGGGCATGCCGTCGGACCGGTCCAGCCATTACCGCCACACTGCTGGTAAAGACCCTGAGTGACCTCGCCGTTCGAGGGTGGTTTGGTGGTAGTCGTAGCCACGCTGGTGAGGGTTTTCAAGGTAGTCAGTGTCGAGGTGGATGTTCGGACAATGGTGCTTGTCGGAGTGCTGATACCGGTATTCTTGCTCGATGTTGAAGTGGTGGTGGAAGAGCCAGTAGTAATCTTAGAGCTAGAAACAACAGCACTGATCGCAGTACGGGAAGATGGAGCAATAATGGTGGTGCCATACGGCGTCGCGCTTGCGGAAGCAGTGATTGCGATCCTGCTCTGCGGTACCATCGAGACACCACCAGAGATGATTGCCGGCCCAGGGATAACATAGTCATTGAGATTATCACGGTAGATGTTGTAGTAAATACCAGGATCATTCGCTCCATAAAGCGCGGTGCCTAGGACCCCAGGGGGGTTGTACGTGCCGTCACCCGTAATCTCCAGGTTGATGCACTGGGGATAGCTCTGGGCCCCATTTTGTTGGCCGGCGCTGTGGAGGGCAATGATGTCGTGGCGGAGGACATAGTGGCCTGGTGCAACATTGGCCGGGATGCGAACGAGCCACGCGTTCCCGTTGGCGATGAGGGCACTCGCAGCCCACTTGTTGGTTTGCTGAGGAGGGTCGATGAGGCCGGCACCGTCGATCTTGAAGAAGCGAAGGGCTGTCTTGTCAATGGCATTGCATGGGCCGTTGCAGTTGGCCAGGAAGTCCATGACAGGGCCTTTATGACTGTCTGGCCACTCGGTCCATTGGAGCTGGATCGTATCGCCGGCAGCTACAGTGATGCGACCTTTGCCGGAGGCGGCTTGCTTATGGCAGATAATATCTGGTGCGGCGTAAGCGCTTGGGTCGACAAAACCGTTGTCCTTCTGGTCAGCAGACCATCCGGCAACCAGAGGTGGGTTGTTGGTGTATGGGTCTTGTGTTGGGATGTAGTTGCGGTAGGAGACGCCGTTGATGACGATGTTCGTTACATGGCCGTGTGCGGCAACGCATGCAACTGAAGCCAATGCGGCTACGATACGGGACGTCTTTCGGATGCCCATGGTGTCTTGAAAGAATGGAATGACGATGAAAAACGTCCAGTGAGAAGTGATCGACGAAGCTAGTAAAGAGAGACTAGTGGTTAGAGAACTGTGGATGGTGATATCCTAAATAGAATGCTTTCCATAAAGCGGCCGATCTTCAGTTCTTATACTCGCAAAGTCTTTCAAGTTGCGGATCTTCAACAACTGTGGTCAAACTAGGGATAAGGTAAGTCAAGCATCCCAAGGATTGGCGGCCCCTGGCGTGGTCTTAAGTACGCGAAAGGGAGACGTGAGGCACCTGTTGCCTCCCTCATCGGTCCTCAGAATGACTTGTCAAATTCACTGCAACGTTCAAAAAGCTGAGTGAAATTACTTTCCGAAGGCTCATCGGGCTGCGCCGAAAGGCTTGTGTTTTGACGAGAATTTACCGAAACCAGAGGCGGCCGAGAAGCCTTAGAACACGCCACGACGGGTTGGAGACCACTCGGGAGCTTTCCTACGAACTAGTAAAGCGCAGATTCCAAGGCAAATAGGCTATAAGGTTTTGGAGCTATTCGCAACCGTCTATTTGTGGCGGCAGCAACGGAAGCCATCGCGTCCAGACCACGACCATGTGGCTTTCTGGAGCTGGCAAGAATGACGTTGGAATCGGGCTGCACTCATGGTGGATCCAGAGGATACCCAAACCTCAACCTGGGCTGCTTCGACAACAGGACTTTGCGCATTTCTCTCCGTACGAAATGGGAAGAAGAAACAATACTTATTTCTTATTGCATCCCCGCAGACTGTTTGCGATGGGCGGCCCGTGGTGTCCATCGACAAGGGCGTCGGCCGGGCGAACCGATGCATCGTCCAACCAGACAGCCGAAAAGTCTCCAGAAAAGCCATCGAAAGTTTCACTTGAGACATCTAGGCTAATACGTCCGGTAAGAACGTCTCAGTCACCACGCCCAACTAGCGTCATCCCACAGTCTAGCCTCCTGTCAAGATCGATAGTCAGGAGACGTGCGACCAGATGTCTCAACCTCACCTCTTGTCAAAAGACGCCGATGGCCAATCGCCTCTTTTCCATGGGAACAGAAGCCTCGGCAGGGCAATGGAGAAGAATTCTGACCGTCTCGTGAGTCCAAAAGGGAGATGGTAACCATCACCATGTCTTCGCCTGATTGCAGGAGTTCAAATCACAAGTTAGCGACTTTGGAGCAGACGCAAGCGAGGTTTCCTTCCGAGCCACCGTTCTTGATAGCTCGTGTCAACTTGCGGCGTGTCGTTGAATGTTCTTCAACATGCGATTACCACGCGAGAAATGGCGCTTCAATCTTCCCAGGGCCATACCAAAGGGATAGAGAAAGTGGACCTGTCACATCAAGCATGTCTTTGCCGCCGCAGTTCGCCGCAATCGGAGTCTCAACTCATCTCTAGCGTAGAAGTAACCGAAAATGTCTCTCCCGTCGTCCGAATCCGTAAAAGGTCCACCCAGAAGGGGGTGGCTAGGCGGATTCGAACAATCTCGGCATCTTGGCGAACAGATGATGTGCGGAATAATTTATTTCAATGAACTAGCTAGGCTCCAAGGCCGCAGCACCGGTAACAAATTTGACAGATGACAGGCGGCAACCCCCCCAAAGGTAAATATGCCTGTAAACAGCGATGTTTCCATCCCGGAACGGCCCCGCCATTCGATTTTTGACCCGATCCATCATCAGCACAGCTGCCTCTCTGCCACATGGCTATGTGTGTGCAACAGCAAGACTTTAGCACCAAGACACAACAGCCATCCCAAATGATGTCCCAGGTTCGCGTGGACTAGCAAGCGGCGCGGCCACCTGCGCATGGCCGTGCATGCGTATTTGACCCGCGGAGGAAAGCGCCGGGGATCACGGCCCCACAACGACCGGGCCCGGCGTAGACTCCGGATAGGTGAACAAGAGCGCCTTGACGCGGCGTTCGAATCACCACTTGACTCAAGCCCAAAAGTGCGGACAAGACCGGAGCGATTCAGGGAGAGACAAGATGTTGAATCTGTTCAGGCGAGGGCGCCGAGACACGCAGCCTCGACACCGCCGCAACATTTCTCTTCTCTTGATTGCGCCGGGATGGTTGAAAGGTATGATGAGGTAGAAGGCCGGGCGGAATCGTGAGTAGATCCGACGCCGCCCTTGAGTAACGAACAGAGTCGTCTGTCTCAGCCCTCGATGATGAGAATATGCAAGAGCATGACAGGGAACAGAACGACCATGCAGGCGTGTCGCACTGTCGAGCGCGCGACGCCGATGGCGACGTGCTTGAGAATGATGCAGATGAGCAAAAAGGCATTGAGAGCCGATGTGATGGGGAACAGAGACGAGCGGGCCATCTTGTGATTGATTGATACCCGAACAACAAATAGAAGAGTGGGGATTGCGGCCAAAGAAAGTTTCGAAAAAGTCGACAGAATCATTGATTTTCCTTGGGACAATATACGAGACAGACAGGAAGAGAACGGACCATCGCATGGCTTTTATCCAAAAATTGTTCATGCGGTAGGCTGCGATGCAGACTCATCCTCGAGGGGGCGGCCGCCTGGCATCGCCTCTTCAGGTCGTTATCGGCCCCCAACCCTCCACGAGTTAGCGTGAGATATTTGCAGCACCCCGACTAAGACGCCAATGTCACCCCAGGACCACCAAAGTCCCATGACATGAACCCCAAATAAACCATGGCCTGGACGGCCCGGTCCACGGGATTCCTCGAGAGCCTCGGATACTGAGGCAAGGCTTGCAGACGACATGCCTTGGCACAAGGGCGGTGGTGATGGTGATGGGATGACGGAGGCGCATAGTGCGGCAAACGCATCCCACGCCCCTGGCTCCCCGTGCCTTCTTGTGCGTCCCCTCTTCTTGGTTCCTGTGACGATTGTGACGAACGATTCTCAAACCAGCACTAAACCCGAGGGCTAGAGAGGACCTCGCGGCGGGAGTGACTGGTTGGGATGAGCCCCACGGTGTGTGACTGACAGGAGCCATCATGACATCCTGTATGCAGGCACCCGTACGACGCAGGCTTCGGTCTGCCTTCGCTCCAGGCTTTCGTTCATTCTGCGCCAGGTTCCAGGTCGTACGGAAGGGAGGTTCTAGCGAAATTCTACAGATACGGACCACATCTAAATGTGACGGCGAGGTGACACGGCTCGCCGCACGACATGACGCACGTGAGGACTAGATGACGAGGAACACAGTAGGGAGTGGGTGAACTAAATTTAAAACACAAGAATTTCTATTAGGGGTATGGCTCAGCGCGAGAGATGCTAGCTGAAGATGAATTACGAGCGTTTTCTTGATTTTGCAGGTACGGCCGTTTCTTGTTTTGTCTTGTATTTCAGGAAAGGGGTTGTTCTTTTCTCATTGATACGGGTTTGTACAATAGCAAAATCTTAGAAGGAGGATATCATACCGTATCTCATCATCGTCGTAGAGGAGAGTGGTTCAGGGAGTTCCCAAAAATATGTCCCCGAACGCCTGTTTTGTTTCCCGCGTCGTCCCAGTATACGTCTAGCACAACAGAAAACAGTTTTCTCACGCACTCTCTCCGCACTCTCGCTCTTTCGAACTCGTACTCGGTTGTAACGACCAGTCGTTGTCTGTTGGCTTGTGGTTCTTTGTTGCTTACTCGAAGCTTGGCATCTAGAACTCGCCTTCGGCACTGTTTCCAATGATACCGGCGGTCCAGAGACCAACAAGCCCCCACCAGCTGACCTTCCAGCCCCGCCAAAGGCCTTCCTTGCCCTGTCCCTTTCGGAACACCGTCTCGGCGACCTTGGGCTTGGGTGCCCTGCCCCTTCTGACCGGGGCCGGCGGGACAGGAACCGCTCGCGTACCCTCCTCATTCATAATGTAAAGCATGGTCCCCAATACGCCATTGTACCGTCCAGCCGGGATGATTGTCTCCATCAGCTGATCCTTGCCGGCGAGAGCACGGATGTATGTGGAGGTGCTCAGGACGGCGACCTGGCCACGACGCAGCACGGTCTCGAGGGGAAGCTTGACGAAGAGAGCAACAGAGGAAGCACAAAACTTGGCGACGGAGAAGGTCGTCGGCGACACTCGACTGTCGATTAGGAATCGTGTGCGGAGCACCAGGGGTGTAGAGAGGGTGAGCAGGGGGTGGATAAGCGAATGCAGAATCGTGGGGAGAACGAGCGGTGAGGGGCAGACGTAGGAGGGGAGGGCTCGGAGGGTCGCCAGCGTGCGGCGAGGCTGCTTCGAAGTCGGGGTGACGAGGAGTCTATCAAAGTATCAGCAACAACCCCCAAGAGCAGCTGGTTATCAAGGATGGCATGACATACCGTGTGCGGACCAGGTCCAGAGGTGCAAGAATCAGGCCGGTCGCTACAGCTGCGGCCGCGGCTACGCACAGCGAAGCCCACGGATAGGGCGATGCGATGTCAATGAGACGGTCGATATCCTCCTTCACGCCGAGGTCTGGGACGTTGAAAAGGGCACTGAGAGCACTTCTCGACCAGTTCTCAAACAAAGACGAGAGAATGGAGTACAGGAAGGTGGCATTTGAGCCCTTCCACACGCCCCACGCACCCTCCTTCTGCCACAGCTGCCCAATAACCTCCATCAACGAGTCTGGTCGTCGAATATTGAGCTGATGTGGCGGCAGCGGCTGCTTCGCTGCCGGGGTGCGAGGAGGGGAGGGTTCGTGGTGCCGGGCATCCTTGGGTTGGGATGGCGTCGGCGTCGTCGGGATGTTGGAGGTGAAGTATGCAGGCTCGTCGAGGTCAGAGTCGGATTCGGATCCAGGCTCGTCCCAAACGTTCTTTCCAAAGACAGGTTGCTTCTTCTCCAGGACGGGAGAGGCGAGGGGCGTGGGTTGCTCGGAGGCGGGGGGTGCCAGAGTCAGATCATCATGGCTCCGGACCTGCAAAACCGTCTTGGCCACCTCGAAGGGCTGGGCCATGAGGACGGAGGTGTATTTCCATAGCAGCTCGTCGATGAGGTCCCTGACGGTTTGGACAACAGAGGGAGAAGGCTCGCTGATGTAGTCCTTGTAGTCAATATCGGAGAAGATGTCGCGTGCCTTGGACGCGTACCGCTCGCTGGTCGCATTTGCAGCATGGCGGGCGAAAGGCTTGGGCTGGGAGGCAGCAGCAGCAGCAGCAGACGTGGGATCGGGGCCCTCGCCAATGGTCGGCGGCCTGTAGTAAGGTCTGAGGGGGTTCACCCCTTCTCGCTGCGTCGACATTTTGGTGTTTGGCGGGTGAATTTTGCAGCTCAAGGCTGGTGGTGCATGATTTGGGGAGCTGCCCACCGCTCCCAATTTTGCATGATGAAATGGGAAATCGCTCGGAGATAAGATTAGCGGGGCGCTTAGCGGGAAGCCCAAGCACGACAGCCAGCAAATGAGAAAAAAAAAAACACACACAATGACTGCCCAACACACGCTCTTGCCCGCTGCTTGCGTTGCGCTGGAGAGGGGTTCCTTGCGACGCTCGGGCCATCCGTCCTTCTTTCCGTCATTTGCCGTCAGCGCCCGCGAAATGGACCCTCCGGAGGCGGAACATCGCGAATCGCCGGCCGATAAGGCCGAGGGGTGTGGGCCTTATCGGAGCTCCCACCACCCAAAGGAGCCTATAGAAATTTCTCTGAATCCAATGACATCTCCACAGTGCCGCTTCCCTTGCGCATTTATTCAAGCGAAGGCTTTCCAACGCTTCTTTGGCCCCCGGCTTGCTCACAGCGCCAACCAACAGAGCAAACACCGACAAGTTGCGGTCACATCAGCTCAACCGCCGTCTCTGAGGGGCATGCCTTTGTTTTTAAGCCGTCCGTAACGTCCGATCATTGTCCTTGTCCAGCGCATCCGATTGTTCTGCGCCCTCCCACGAATATCCCGAGCAAAAGCCCGCCGAGAACCGGACCCTGCGATATTATGTCGTCCACCAGATCTCTCTACAGGCTCGCCGCCAGCGCAAGCAGGCAGGCTCGTCCTCTGCAGAAGCAAACCCGATCCATCTTCAGCTCGACAGCACCCTCAAGGACGATACGGTCATTCGCACTCAACAAGCTTCAATTGCCCTCGGCGCGCAGCTTCTCCGTCTCGGCCTTCAAGTCGCATGGCCACATTACCCCTCCCAAGGCGGGCGAAGAGTAAGGATGGACACACATAGGTTTTGAGAGCTCTTGCTCACAGATACGCAGGCTCTATGTCACTTTCATCGACAAGGACGGCGACGAGTACAAGATTGCTGTCAGTGAAGGAGACAACCTTCTTGACATCGCGCAAGATAATGACTTGGAGATGGAGGGTATGTGCTTACATCCCCCACTTGCTAGAAAACGAAGGCTGACTTGATGGATCAGGTGCGTGTGGAGGCTCCTGCGCCTGCTCGACCTGCCATGTAATTGTTGTCGACGAGGAGCACTACGACAAGATGCCCGAGCCCGAGGATGACGAGAACGACATGCTTGATCTCGCATTCGGCCTGACCGAGACGAGTAGGCTAGGATGTCAAGTCACAATGACAAAGGAGCTCGACGGTCTCAGGGTCAAGCTGCCGTCCATGACCCGCAACCTCCAGGCCAGCGACTTCTCATAAAAGGACTTTTAGCATGGGGGCGTTCGCTGCATACCACATCATTTAATCACTCTGTACTATATTATACAATACCGCGCAAAAAAGGAGGGGGTCACGGGGAAAAAGTAGGGTGTGTTCTTAAGCAAGCACGGCATCACGGTTTCGGGACGGATACATCAAGCTTGGGCTTTTGCTAGACATTTGGCGGGTATCAAGGATGGTTGGGAGGGAATGAAATCACTCCTCTAAGAACATATTTGCAGAAACGAGAAATTAAGCCGCGCCGCGATCGGGCAAACGGCATGATATTTTTGTTGTCTCAAACCTTCCTCTCCAAATCAAGCCTCCTCCAGTGCGCCCTTCTTCAGTCCTCCGCCGCCAGACGCAATCAGGTCCAGGAATCCCTTCTTCGACATGTCGTTGATCTTCTGCTCCCTCCGGTCAACACCGATTACACCATCCTTGCGCGCCTTCTTCTCTGCCTCGACAGCCTTAACCTGTGCCGCTCTCACAGCGTTGAACAGTTTCACCACACCTCTCTGCGCGACCTTGCGCAGCCTCTTCTCGCCCTCCAACATCTCTCCCGTCGAGGTACCCTCCTCCTCCGCTGCAACCAGCACATCGCGCACGCGGCCCTTCGACTGCGCCTCCTTCTTCTGCGCTCTCAATTGCCTCTTCGCCTTCGCCTCGAGCGCGATATCGACAGCCGCCTTGGAAGCCTCGAAGGCCTCGGTACTGCGAGCCAAGACTGGATCCGCGCGTTTCGCGTTCGAGAGCTTGGTGGACAGAATCTTGGAGATAGAGGTCGAGAAGGCGGCAGGATCGTTGCGCCTGCTCTTCTTGCGCGGTGCGCCGTCCTCGTTGTCGCTCGCTGCTGCGTCGGAATCCGACTCGGACTCGTCGGTTTCGCGAGGGGCGTCCCTGGGCTTTTTGGACTTTGTCGTCTTGGCTGGCTTCTTAAGCTTCTTCGGTGCCGGGCGGTCATCGCCAGAGCTAGCGGAGTCGGAGTCTGAGGGGGCGCCGTCATCGACGGCTGCGTTCATAATATCATCGTCGTCGGAGTCGAGAAGGTTGACTGCGTCGAAGCCCTCCTCCTCGTCGGAACCGGCCTCGGGTTGCTTCTTGGTTTGTCTCTTTTGCTTCTTGGACGGCGGCGCGAGGCGACCGTCGTTTTTCCTTTTAGTTGTCGAGGATCCGGCCATGATTGCGGTGATTTGCTGTCGCAATTGATGTGTGAGAAGTTGAAGTTGGATGAGGATAACGGGTACAATGTACTGGCGGCAGAAAAAGTTCCCAAGTAGCCGTACCAAAAGTCAAAATTTTGGGCGGTCTGAGTGGGGCGGCTGCGTTATCGTCGGTGAGCAGACCTAGATAAGAGTGGTCGACCGAGTCACACCGGGAGGGGTGGAGATGCTCACCGTAAACCGAATAGGGTCACCTTTTCTCCCAATGGCCCCACCTCGGTGATCGGTGAGCCACACCATCAGGAATCACACCGAATCGACGGTCCATCAGTACCCGGGGCAGGCTTCCGCGGGGACACAGTTCGTTCGTAAAGTCAGCCGCAGAAAACATGCACCTCCATCATCTTTCGTCTGATTTGCGGGCAAGTTTCAGAAGCTCAGCCAACATCGGGCCAGCCATTTCGTCATCCGTCGGGGACCATCCCAAGTGTCGATTCTTACCATTTCGGGTCCTAGAGACCGAGCCGATCGCTAGTCAAGCCCAACCTCCACTTTCCGGCCGCGTGCTTCTAGATCAATTATTTATGGATCAAGCTTTCGCCTGCACCAAGCGACGGCTGCCTAGTCAAAGCCAAGGCGGACACTGGACAGCCTACCCTGTACATTCGTGAGAGTTCAGATGTCCCCGGAATTACCGGGTGTTTAGATGGCTGCCAATGGTCGGGGACTTTACAGACTTGCGTTCGTAGGCATAGAGTTTGAGCGAAAGCTTGCGATTTGCATTCTAGGAGTATCTCAATCCCGCTCCTACGTCGTAATCCGTACAGCCCGTTGACTACACGATGCTGCTGAGCTGCTGAAGGCGTCCGGACCGTGGGGTCCTCCGTCGAACAACTATGGACCTGATGCTCGGCCCTCGATGCATCTCGGGTCGTGGCACCCATCAGCTGTAAGATATTTCAGGGTGTTTCAGCTGTAGCGCTGTGCATCACGACTTATGCTCCAGCGAGCCATACGTCTACTTTCCATACAGCATTGTAACTATGAGGAAAGCCTTTACGCTTCAGCCAATGACAGATAATTGCGAGCCGCTCTCGACGCCGGTATCTAGCACTACATGATGGCCACCCCAGTAACTTGATGATTACTTGAAGTTTGTTACACGTCTACTTTTCATCTTTCGTTTCACATCTTTATTCGTCGAATCGAATGGGCTCTCCTGAGCACCTCCCTAGGTGAATCGTGACACGCACCCTTGCCTTAGGGGATGGTAGCAGGATAGTTGCCGAAAGGCTGAGACTAATTGGTTCCTCAGTTGACAGGCTATCGCTTCCAATCTGGGTCATGTTATCCAGGTTTCGAGTCGTACAAAACATAGTAACTTTCTAGATGATGCAGGGCTTTTGTGCTGCGTCTTTGATTTTTCGTATCGAATACGTTAGCCGAGTTCCGTAATAAGGTTCGAGAGTTGTCAACAGCCCTTAGTCGCAGCGCTACAGCGCCCTTGTTCGACACGACTCCACATGCTCGTGCTCAAATGTAGTTCGCAAAGAAGATCCTCATCCGATCTCGTCTCAAATCTGCTGGTCGCCCAAGTACATTGTGCCAGTCGCTGCTTTAAGTGCCCCGTTAGTCGTAGATTAATCACAGGAACTACCATTGAAATATGGAGGCCGGGTGATGTCAGCGGCGTTTGCTGTTCTGTGTGTTCTGATATTTGAATGCTGCCAGAGACGCCAGGGGTTTCACTTTGGTGATGATGGACCGGAATGGGGATCAGGGGAAACCGTACTCCGGCCAACGATGGCGATGCTGTTCCAGATGAAGGCAGTTACTACACCGATGTGATTGCATAAACACTGTAAAATCCGACTTAATAGTATCACTGCAAGAGATCTGTAAATGGCTAGATGCACCTATCTCTTGCTGAGCTTTCGGGTGACTTGTGCATCAACAGCTCCTCTTAGGTGTAGAGAGCGCCGCAACACCGCCTCATTAGTAACGCCTTTTGCGACATACGCGCCCTACCATCTTCCACTGGCTTCTCGAACGGGCCGTTTCATGACTGATGCGATTCAACTACTGGGTACTAATCTCGTCGGGCACTCCCGAGATAGTTTGGCGTCCTTTGTCTGTCGAAGCGACCGTCGGCTACGAAGCGCCGAATTGTAGTCTCCAGCCCCATAACACAATCACGACATAGAATTTTATGCGGGCAAATAAAAGCCCGACAGACGAAATGTCATTTTTGGACCTTCCTGACTACAGCAGAGCCTCGTCCCCAGTCGGACTCGAGTAAGAAGCCGTCTTACACTCTAGGCACGTACGCCTAGACAGCAGCAGGCGGTCTTGACGCGAACGTCCCGATTAGGCAAGTCGCCTTACTACACGTGGTAAGCATTCCCGCGGAAGTAATTCTCGCCTGTGAGCCGCCCCAGGTCACTCCCTGTTCCGACCTCTCACAGGGCGTGTTTACGCTACGTGCCGTCAGTGAGGACTGTTTAACTGGAGAACTAATAGCACGCGGTCTCCCATGAGATGGTCTGTGTGCATCGGAAGAGCTCCCGTAGCGCAGAACATAGGTTCTCGGAGTGACATGTACACCAGCCCGAACTCGAGCCCGTGTCGACGGCGAAGGGCACGGCGCGCGGAGGCCGGACGGGATAGCGGAATAGTGGGGGGTGAAGGTAAATATTCCGAGGAAGACCCCCGTCTTATTGAGTTATCCATCATCTCCCTGCCTCTAGAGAAACTCTCTACAGCATCTCGATATCGTTGCGAGGCCATCACCAAAGCCCACATGCTGTCGCACAAATTCTCGTTGTTTCTCTCGCAACACCAGGATAAACCGATACAGTTCGATTTCATCTGAAGACAGTGGCAGCGGTAAGTGGATGATCTTCTTTGCATCTCGTCCGGGTTTAAGCTTATACGCAGAGCACCGTCGGGCTCTACGCAGCGCCCTCCAAACCTCCCCCAAACACGCGAAAGCCGGGTTCGCCCCGCCATTACTCACCTTTACGTCTGCGAATCTGAACTCTCTCAGCCCTACCCACCTACACCTTGACATCTTCAGTCGAAACCAATCCCATCTTTCTGTCGGCCTTCATCTGCCTCTGCAGCTGTCTGGCGCGCTTCACACCGAACCCGTGGTTGAAGACCTCGCGGATGTCCTCCAGCGTCATGTTCTTCACCTCCGGGTAGCAGAAGTAGATGGAGACCCATCCGAGCACGCAGATGGCTGCATAGAACCCAAACGCACCCGAGGGCGTCGTGTTCTCCATTTGCGTCAGGAACGTGGATGCCACAATGATGTTGGAGCCCCAGCAGGACATTGTAAGCATCATCGTGCCCATGGCACGCACCTCCATCGGGAAGAACTCACTACTTAGCCACGCCGTGTTGCCGATACCCGACGAGTAAAAACCGACAAAGAATACCATGCTCACGAGCACAATGATAGCCGGTGGCCCCACCGTGGCTCCTTCTCCGAGGGATAAGTCGTGATTGATCGGAATCCATTTGAAAGCCACCGCCGCAACGATCAAGAATAGCCCCATGAACTGCACCGTGCAGAGCAAAATTCTCCTCCGGCCGACCCTGTCAACGAGCAAAAGATTGACAAGAGTGAAGATAAAGTTGGTTCCAGCGATGATGGTTCCGACGGCAACGGGGTTGTCGAATCCCACAAGAGAAAAGATGAGCGGGGAATAATACATAAGGGAGTTGAAGCCGCTTAGTTGGCTGATGGCCATCAAACCACAGGCCGAGATCAACGCGCGAAGGTTTGCGGGAATCACGTACAGCTGCTTGAGCACCCACCACTGTGACTTGCCGGCGTTCATGTTCTTCGCTTCCTCGACGTGGAATGTGATGTGTCGAACCTTCATCTGGACCTGCTCCTCCGTCCCGTTTGGGAAGATTTTTCGAATGACTTTCTCGGCCTCCTCAGACTTACCGTGATAGATGAGCTGTCTGGGAGACTCTGGGCAGAAAGGCAGCAAACAGGCAAGGATAATGGCTGGAATCGCGCCTCCCCCAACCATGTACCGCCACCCGCCCTGTACGTGCGCAAAGCCAGCACCGACGCCATAGCTTACTAGCTGTCCACCCGTGATGCACAAGTTGTCGAGACCAATCATGCGGCCCCTGTATTTGGCCGGAGATAACTCTGCAATGTACCTAGTCATGGTTAGTCTACGTTCGTTTTCGCTTCGTTTGTTGCATAGCGTGGACTGCAAGGCTTACATGGGAATGATCATAGCTGCGGAGCCAACGCCGAAGCCGACGACAAGGCGGCCTACTGTCATAACTGCCAGGGAGAACGATGCGGCTTGGAGGATGGCCCCGGCGGTGAACAAGAAGCAGCCGACATAGATGGCAATCTTTCGTCCGAAGCGATCCGCTGTGGCTCCAGCAAAAATGGCTCCGATGAAGGCCCCGCCGGAGGTGATCGAGGTGATAAGCTCTTTTTCAGATGAGCTAAGGGTGTGTCCAAGATCTTGACTAATGTACACCAATACAGCAGAGATGATGCCGGTGTCATAACCAAAGAGCATGCCTCCGATGGCCGCAGTGATGGACACCAGCCACGAGAACTTGCCAGTTTCGGTTTGTTCTATTGAGTCAAGCTCCTCTAGTGGAAGTCGGCCTTCGGAGGAGAGTTTGTCCAGCACAGACTCCTTGTGCTGGACAGATTCCTTGGGGTCTTTGGTGTCCATCTTGGCTTGCAGGATACCGGGGTAGACTAACAATAATCTTCCTTAGAGGAAGTAGAAGGCGGATCGGGGTGGGCTATGAGACAAGGTGGTTCTTAGATCTGGTGATGACAGGCTTCTGTGGAGCAGACGTCCGTCAGAATCTGGGGTAAATCAACATATTATATGGTTGAAGAAGTCTGGTATTATTGTTGCGCTTGAGAGTGGTCATTCGCACGTCTTCGTCCTTAGCGCGCGTTCGATGAACATCGATAACTCAGCTGAATGGTAACATGGCCGCCGTGCTACCTTACATCGCTCCAAGAAGACATCGTCCGCGGTGATAATGACCCAAATCAGACAATGCCATCAATCCATTTGATATGAAATCCGGGGAAGAGGATGGCGATACGATGTTGCGAGCCAATCATAGGACACCTAACCCAAATGACAAGCGTGCCGGCACTTCTCCAATATCCAGCCCAGCCGAGCCGAGTCAGGCAGGCACCTTCACCCCAGATTTCCCCAGACTTTATCTTTGACAACCTACCTAGACAGTCACTTGGCGGCCAACAGTTTATAAACCGCGGGATTCTTGGCCAAGTTCAGGGACGCATATGCATCCCCCGGGGGTCGATGCATCAGCTAATCGCCACGAGCTTAGAGCGGCGCCGGTGGAGTTTGTCGGTTTAGCGGTGGATGCATGGCGTGCGGGGGAAAGTTGCCGTTTTAACAAGGAATAGGCAACTTGTGTGCTAATTCCCTCGCGTTTCCTATTTGACCCCCTTTCAATCCACCGTCTCCCTTGTTTTTTTCTACGAGGCCCCCGAAGGCCCAACATTTGCGCGCCAATTCGCCCTGTTACCCAAGACTTTCCCGCTTGGGCCGGGTTCAGTCAACCGGCCCCTACAACACCTCCGAACAGAGCAATTCCAAAGTTGTCATAAACCAAGAACCGCAGACTTCGCCGGGCGGACACCGCCGCAACACACGTCTCGCCTCCACCACCAAACCAGTTTACCACACACAATCGTCTCTCTGTGTCTCTGCTCCTCCCCCATGAATCCCACGTCGCCCTCCAGTAGCAAATCTCTGCCCACAGGCTCTTATACGTCACTGCCTTAGTACGGTGCATCCGCACGTCGGCGCATCGAAGAGATGCAGGATGCCTCTAGTACCCGGCGGGTCCAGAACATGAGCCGTATCCAGACTCGGACGAATCCGTGTAATGTGAGTCTTTCCTTCTCTGTCTTTTCTTTCCCTTTTCATCGCGCTCTGCAGTTTGTTTTTTTCGTGGCGTATCTCGGTCCTATCTCTGAGACCGAATGACATCTCTTGCATAATTGCCTGAAAGAGCCAGTTGAGGTTCAATACGCCGTTTAATACCTGTTTGCTGACAATTCATTGTGTTGTCAGATCTGCAGACTAAGGTGAGTTGTCTCCGGTGGGATATCAACCGGTGGGATGGATATTGCCCCTGCGCCTCTTCCTCCCTAGCCGCGCATCATCCACGCCCTCAGGCTTATGTGCCCTCCATCCTCACGTTACTCTACATTGGCGTCTTTCGTGCTATTGAAGACCTTGTTATCTGACCTTTTGATTGGTTCCACGCACTAGACATCTGAAATGTAAGCGAGCCCGTGGTGCGATGTGCATTATCTGTCATCTCGCCGTGCCAGTCAACTGGGATCTGAACCGACCTCCCGGGGATGACGACCAAGCCCCCCTCTTCCTCAGACTCGGAGAAAATTCCCCTGATTGTCCAGCGCCTTGTTGACCCAAGCTAGGTGATTCCAATCGTTCGACATGTTCAAATTGCCGCAAGTCTGGCGTTGAATGTACGCGTGGCTATTCTGTCCGGTTCAGACACACGCTAAACCCCAGGTTCGTGACCAACCCCGTCTTTGACGTGACCAGCATCAAAAAGAGCAACTGAACTAAAGCAGAGACTTTCCGCAAAAGTGTTCAACCGGAAAGAGGGTCAGGAGCTGCCCGAAGCGAGTACAGTTTTGCCAACAATCAGACTTGGGTCCGGACTACGAATCGATCATTCAGCTTCGTCGACGAGACAGAAGATGTTGTCAACATTCACGCCTCTAGCGTCCCAAACGGCGAAGGTGACGGCCAGAACAATGTGTATCTTGGGGCGCCACACCGGGCTGACTCTCCGGATTACCTGGCTTTGCTCTCGGCACCGAACTCACCGGTGCCGGAGCTAAGTTCCCGAAATTCGGGCTTGAGCACCCGAGGCTCTCACAGCGATCTACGCGGCGCGGATAGAAGGCAACGGCCAGCTAGACCGAGACGATCGACAAACTCGACGACTTCCGAGGCGGTGAATCGCTCACCAAAGCTACAGACTCATGCTGAAACACCAAGCTCGAACGCAAATACGACTACCTCTTCCATCGTGATCCCATGGGAGCGCCTCGATCTCGGAAGCGAGATCACCTTGGATTTCCCAAATTTCCATCTCGCCCTCGAACCGATTGAACCAAATTTCGATGACACTCTTACCCCCCATGACCGAACCTACGTCGAAACGCCTTTGTGGCCTCTGCGAGACCGCCAAGAGGCGTTCTTGTACCGATACTTCATCGACAGCCTAGCGCCGCTTTTTGATTTGTGCGACAGCGGGAGACACTTTGCGAGAGTAGTCCCCAAACGTGCGGTGTATTGTCCAACCTTACTCAATGCCATGTTTTCGGCTGCAGCGAAGCGACTGAGTCGTACAATGGGCGTTGATGCCGTTATTGCGGATAGGTACCACCAAAGATGCCTTCGGTCATTGATTCCGGCCTTGTCTTCATCGACTGCAGTAGTTGACGACAACTTACTCGCAGCGGTGGTGATCCTTCGGTTCACGGAAGAGGTCGACATCGGTTCCATGACACTCGAGTCTCATTTGATGGGCACCAGGATCCTTCTAGCCGCGCAAGCGAATGCCGCCGACTTCAGTAGTCTTCGACTGTCAGCATTCTGGCTTGCACTCCGGCAGGAGATTTACATGGCTTTCGTTCACACTCGGCCCGTGCACCCGAACTTCTTTCCGAGCATCCGAAGGATATTGGAACGTAAAGACGCTGACGATACTACGGCGGACTGCTACTACGCGAACAAGGTCATAGGTATATGCGCGGCATGCCTTAGCCACTGCTATGGCCAAGAAAACCACCATGGAAGGTCGTACGTCGAATTGAAGCAAGAGCTGGAAGACTGGTGGAGGGAAAAGCCATGGTACTTTCAACCCATGTGGGCGAACCAGGACGACGGTTTATTCCTTCCGGAGGAACAGTACATTACGGATGCAGCGGTCACCGGTTTGCAACATTATCATCTGTCGCGCATGTTGTTGATTGCACACAATCCCAAGGTTCCGAGGCTCGGAACTGCTTTCCGAGTGATGGAGGAAGAATTGAAGCAAACTGTCCGAGTGATATGCGGGCTTGCAGTGGTAAGTCTTATCTCGTTCAGTTGAGCTGCTCTACGTCAAAGATACTAGCGGCTAACGATACTTTGGACTCAGGCAAACGAACGAACCGCACCGGCTCATGTGTAAGTCTCCCGCCAGCCCCACACTGCCCGCTCCGAAAACAAGGTCCTAATATGTGGACAACAGCAACGGGTGTATAGCTATTGCCATGGCAGGCGACCGGTTTACCGACCGAAAAGAACAAGAGGAGTTGTATAGAATCCTCCTTAAAACCGATAGAAGACTAGGATGGCCTACTCACGCAGCGTGTGTCCCCCTGTTCGGCCCGATTACATTACAACCCCGGAAACCTCCTTTGCTGACTGACTTGCTTTCAGACGAGCCCAACTTAGAGAAGCTTGGGGCTGGGAAGAAGACTCGCCCTCGCCCCCATCCATGCCCATCGCCGGCATGTTGAACGCCAATGCCCGGGCGCGCGACGCGGAAAGCACATAATCTGAGAGATGGGACGAATGGAAACTGATGTTTTCCTTGTAGATACTATTTATAATCATCGATATTTCAAATTCCACCATGATAAAGTCAATCTCTATATCTCCTCGTCGCACTGTCTGTGCGACTCGTCTAATCCGTGCTCATGCGCTTTGTCGTCTACTCATTCCAGTCATGACCCATAGCAAAGTTACCGAAATCATTCTTCCGACTTGATCTCTCGGCGCCATACCTTCAATGGCATTGCATTGGGCATGCAGTTCATTGCTTCCCGCCGTTCGGGCTCCCATTCGGGGTATGGCAGGGCAAACTCGTACCTGTGCAACACACTCGCGAGCAGTACAGTCTGTTCGAGGTAACTGATATTCCTACCAATACAGCCACGCGCTCCCGCACTGAAGCTGACAAAGTATGGCTGCAGATCTTTACCCTTATCACCAAGCCATCTTTCCGGGATGTACGACTCAGGCTCTGGGAAGATCTTGGGGTCCCTGTGAACGATGTATGCCGATATGGAGACTGTAGTGTCTCCCGGGATGAAGTCGCCAAGAATGTAAGCGCCCTCCGGAGGTGTTCGACGGGGCAAACCGAAGGTGGTCGGCGGCACGATACGAAGGGACTCGTCTAAGCAGGCGCGCAGATACGGCAGATGTTTGATCTTGTCGTATGGCGCCACGATCTCATCCGGGTCGAGAACCGAGTCGATTTCTTCCCGCAGCTTGGCCATGCATCTTGGGTTCTTCAACAACCAATACACGACGTTGTTCATCGCGATTGCTGTTGTGTCGGATCCTGCGTTCATCATAATAGACACCTCGGCGACGATTTCACCCCAGTCGAGACCGTTTGGAGTTCCATTCTTATCTTCCATCAAAGCTTGAAAGAAGTCGGACAACTTCTCGCCTGCCTGATACCGTCTCAGGCGCTGGGTAGCTCGGTGATAGACAATACCGTCCCAACCCTTGTTAAGGCCCCACCACTTCCGGAAGGTTGGCGACAGGTAGGATGTGAGTCGTTGGTTAAACTTGTACCACTCTGCGGACCAGACCGTGATGGACTGGGCAAGTGCTGTGGAGTGCAGACAAGCTCGGAAGTTTACATCGTGGATGCTGCCATCCATACGTTCAGCACGAACAAGATCATGGCCTTGATCGAGGAACCCGAGACGCTCGCTTAAGCCAATGTCGGCAATAGCATCGAGGGTGAAGAAGTTGGTCCAGGCACGGTAGTCGAATGTGAGATCTTCGGACTCTGGACGAAGTCCACCTTTCAATGGCTCAGTACAAGCCTTGTCGGCGCCACGGATGAATCGTTCCGCCTTGTCGGAGACCTTGTACTCCCAGCTTTCCAGGTTCTTGAGGGCGTACGCGGCCGAAAGGACCTTGCGCTTTCGAGCATGTTCGGCCTTGTCGACAACATCTGCCAAATGGAAGTGGGTTCCGGACAGTGTTTCATAGAATTCTCCTTTAAGACACTTGGATCCATGGCCGTAGATGTCCTTGATGGCATCGACGGTTCCATATGAGAGGGAGTTGGGTCCGATGCGTAGCACAGGGTGCTTCTTGTGCTTCTCATAGAGAGTCTTCGATCGAAACCCGAGAGCGGCCTCTCGCATGAAGACGAGGTTTGTGAGGCCAGCCAGGGGCTTGAAGGCAGGGTAGCGTCGAAGCCTCTTGGGGTCGCGGAAGTACTCCACGACGGGATATACGATGAGGTAGAGGACGGCAAGCACTAATGCCACCGCGGGCAGGAGTACGGAATACATTTTGAAAGCCTTTCCGTCACTTTAGACAGGATTCCTGCCGCGTTATGCTTGGAAGAGGAGGTAGAGAAGGCAAAAGACGCTGAGGAGAAAGAGAACGAGACGACTGTAGTAAGAGAGCGAGAGCATTGAAATATATATCCCAGAGCGACCTCAAGACCAGCTGACTTCCTCACAAGGGCATGAACTTACGCGGGATTACCTCGATGTATCACAGTGCAGTCGTTGAGGCGAGGTAGCAATCCGCGGGTTCATCAAGGGACATCTACGACATCCCGCACTCTGGGCTGAACTTCTAGCGCCGGCGAAGATGTCCAGAAGCACCAAAAGTTGCCTATTTGAAGTAACCACTTGCCTATCCTGCCGACGACTTTCCAATCCCATCATTAAAGTGCCGTTTACCGACGCAGACAGCGGCTTGAGCAGGGTCCAGCAACTAAGGGATGTGGTTTTGCAGTGACAACCCCCACATGCTCCCCGCAATCCCCGCGCTCTTCGACCGATCCTGCATCAAGACTTTCCAATCTCGGATGTCCAGGATAGGAAAGTTGCCTATCCGAGTCAGTTCCCCGTCTTCAAGGCCAGCCTCCCTTGGTTGCTGGTCCAAAATAGCAAGTTTTCTGGTCGCTGACGGAGAATCTTGGCTCCCGACTTGCCTTTTTAATGTCAAAAAGGCAAGTCGACTCCAAGATAGGAAAGTCCACTAGCGCATGATGCGCCGCGAATTGCCAAACACAGCGTCCCACCCACACGGATAGTTGGCCGTCTACGGGGATGGTTGGGACGACGGCGCCTTGATAATAAGCCTCATCGACGTCGCTAATGTCTCTCATTTAAGTGGTCAAGCAGGCCAACTTCCCACTTCTCCAGTCATACCTCCGTCACATCACACTGAAACTACTGCATCCGCCACTCCCTTCTCTCACCACTCGTAAACATCTCTCGTCAGTGATGGCTATCGCGACGCTCTCGTTCGCTGAAACCATTCGAGATTGGCGACGAGCCGCTCCGCATGTAACGAGGTCAGCCACTGTAGGCAGTACGAGTATACGTCGGTTATTGCCAGCGGGTTATCGCCAAGTCCAGAGCGCTCCTAATGTTCGCTCCCTTCTTCACGTTATGTGTCCCAACAGATGTGAACAATGTGGAACAAGAGAGAGATGTCAAGCTGCAATGTATTCTTCATTATAACCGGGCTGACTATCCTCCTAGCAAACACGACATAATCATACTCAATCCGCCGACCGGAATAGAACGAGTTCTCTCATGTGTGACGTTCCTATCTGGCGACCAGGACTGCCCCTTGACCTTCAACTGCAGCCTCAAACTTTACCGAGCTCCTAGATGGGGTAGATGAACTGTTTGTTCTGCAGGTCCGTCAGGTCCAAAACTGCGATGTCAACCTTTACCCTGACAACCTCCCCGTTCTCATCCACTTGCTCCACGTAGCCTTCGCGCTCATCATCACTCAAAGAGGCAATATACTCCCTCCTCTCCGCATTCCTTCTCACCAAGATGAAGCGGATGATCCACAGGATGACTGGTGTACCTACCCAGCTGACCGTGATCATAGATACCCATGCACCATAGAACCTCGGCGCATTGCTGGGGATCCAGATCTGTGGAGACACAAGATTTCCGACGCTGTATCCCAGCATAAACATGACATTGCGCGTCAGCTTCTTGGTGTACCCAGCGGCTGTCGACGTGGTCCAGCCCAAGGCAATGATGTATGTGACGCCGTAGGTCGATGCTGCTAAGATAAGACACCCAAGAAGTCCAATCTTCTGCTCCCAGTCGACCGTGGTCATCGCGATACCTCCCGCGACAGCGGGCATACACCATACGGTTCCGTGGAGAGCTAGATTACTTGGCCATCTTCGCAAAGCCAAAGTAGCAACAATACAACAGGCCACGCCAAATGCACCGCCTGCTGCAGCGACGAGTGTAGACCCAAGAGGTTTGATGCCAATGGAGGTGGTGATGAGGTTCTTCTGCCCGTAGTTGAGGTTGTTCGAGTACATCAGCGTGAATGACTGCAGCGCAAAGAGCCATGACACGGGATCCTTCATCGTCTCGATGAACTGCTCCTTCTTGAAATGCTTCTGCTCAATCGAGCTTTGCTGGGCTTTGTGTACGCGGCGAATGACCTGGACCTTTTCTTCGAGGGTGAGAAAGCGCGCCTCGGCGGGGTTGCTGGGGTAGTCGATCCACACCCAGATGGCAAGTATGAGCGTCAGCCCGCCGGTAACGACATGAAGAAGCTTCCAGGGTAGGACCGGGCCAGTGCTCCATAGCAGGCCGTAGGAGATGAAACCAGTCAGGATAGGCGCTGCTTGACAGGTGATCCACAGCACGGGCTGTAGGAAAGACTGTTCATGTCGGTTGAAGAACATGCCGATAGTGACTTCCATTGCGGGAACGATTACGGCTTCTGCAGCGCCGAGAGCGAGTCTCATCACCACAAGTCCAGCGTATCGAGTTGCGACACAGTGGAGGAAGATGATCACTGCCCAAATGAAGACAGTGATTGCAACGTATTTGCCAAAAGGCAACCGTTGCATCAGATAGTGCCCAGGCCATTGAAAAGCTAAGTACCCTATGAAAAGTGAGCATTGACTACGTAGGATTCGAGCAGGTATCCATACCGACGTAGAACATGGTGTTCAGGTTGTTATACTGCGCTTGCCTAATACCGGTTTCCTCGAAGAGACCCAAGATGGCAGCATATCCCAGTGTTGACTTGTCGACCTGAAGAGGGAAGGCGTAATCAGTATCGACCATAGCTTTCGTATTGCAAATGTAACTTACGAAAAGCATGATGTTGATAGCAGAAAGAAGCGTCATGATGCGCCAGTACAACTTCCGACGCAGCTTCTTCTCCGCTTCGGGGGTAAGTGGACCGAAATCATCGCCGTGTTGTTCAAGGAGCCGTAACGTGACGTCGGCGTTCTTCTCGCTGACGGTCTTGCCCTTTGGGGGACTTTTCACCGAAGGTTGAATCTCCTTTTCGTCGGCCATCGTGATAAGCGCTGTCTGCTAATGGACTGGGATGTAACGACCAAGGACCATCCAGTCAGAGCATGCAAAGCAACGAAGCCACATGCAGAACATCTGAGAACAGTCGCTGCAGCCTCATGGCTTTTATTGCACATTCTATCAATGTGCAGTGGAGCCGGTGATGAAGCGCTGGAAAGGCGCAATCGACTTGAGTTTTTGTCACTCCAATGTTGGATCGTTCTTCAGGATTGGCCCCACCAATGCGCGATGTCCCCCCGCTATCACGCAATCTCGTGGGATGATGAACCAAGCCGTTTAGGTTGTCTTAATGGAAAGGCTTGATAATTCGGCCTTTGAAATGGCTTAAGTGCGCCATTAAAGATTCTGATGCAATTGAGCCAAGTAACTTGAAATCATAAGCAGCGCTGCATACCAATCAAATAAAACAAAACAGAGGGGTTAGCTTATTTATTTAGCTTAAAAAAGGCCCTAATTTTGCTTGCTTAGCTAAACTTAATTTAATTTAACTATATTACTTATTTAGGAAGTTAGTAATGCTATTATAAAGTCTCTAAGGGTTAGATATATATATATTATAGTATTTTAAGGTTATATTAACCTTATTAACTTCTCTTTATAAAGAACTACTTATTAAGAGTAATACTACTACCTTAAATTTAGTTCTAAAAGTATTACGTTTTCTCTAATAATATTAGCTTTATTAATAGCTTCTATAATATTAATACTAGCTTAATAAGGCTAAATACTTTCTTATAGTTTATTACTATTATTAAGATAATAAAGATATTAAGAGCTAGCTTACTAAAAGTTAAGAAGGTTTAGTAATATAAAAACTACTATTAAATAGAGTTATTAATTAGTTAGGTAATTAATAGATAAAAATATTAATCTAGTTTAGAGGTTTTATTAATAATAGCTTCTTAAGCTTTACTATTTAACTATTAATAATATTTAGAGTTTTCTACTTTTAAAGTAGTTAAAATTAAAGTAAAAAAGCTTAATAGAGGTGTTAGAGGGGTTCTATTAATAGTTATTTTATTATACTATTACTCTTAGTACTTATAAAGTCCTTCTTTAGTATTATAAACTTAGTTTCTAGTTTCTAAAATATTCTAATACTTTTTAAGCTATTATAAACCTTACTTAAAGTATAAGATTACTAAAGTAGTATAAATTAGTAACTTTATAAATATTATATAATATTTATTAAATACTTATTAGTTATTAATAATAAAGAGGTATAAGTAACTATAAGAGTTAAAGTTATAGCTATAAAAGCTATATAAATAAGCTTAATAGCTTTAAAAGTTATACTTAGAGTAAGTATATAATAAAATATTATTAATTAATAAGGTTTATAATATAGAAGCTAGTTACTTTAAAGATTAATATAATAACTTTATACTTTAAACTAACTATAATACTTAACTTTATAAAAATTAAGTAGTAATAAAATTAATCTCTTTATTAATAAGGTTATTATATAGCTTATACTAATATTTAAGTTTATTTAAGAAATACTTTATATTTATAAAAACCTCTTAGAGTTAACTATACTTATTACTTTTATTTTAGCCTTTATAATACTTAGTTTACTAGTAAAGAAGCTTAAGAACTTCCTTAAACTTAATAAAGATATACTAATCTTTATTAGTAAAGGTATTCTTATTAAGTAGATAATCTACTAGCTTATTAAGAGTTTTATTATTAAGGATAAAGCTATTAATCTAGCTATACTTAAGGAGGGCTTATTAGATTATTAAATATATTAAGTTCTATTATATCTTATTATTAAGTATTAAGTTAAGCTCTTAAGATAACTCTTCCTATAAGGTAAAAGTATTAGTATTATTATTAGCTTTATTACTAATCTCTAAGAACTTTTCTAAGCGTTATAGTAATAATTTAATATATTTAATAATATTATAGAGTTTACTAATAAAGCTATACTTCTTCTAATAAGCTAGGTCTACTTTAATATTACTAATATTAAGAAAGTAGTTAGATTCTTCTTTAAAAGCCTTATAATTAACGCTATAAATAATAGCTTAACTAATAAGATTAAGGATATAACTATAATATTAAATCTTTTAATACTTTATATTAATTTTAGTATATAAAAGTAAGAGAGAGAAGTAAAAAGCCTTTAGATAAGTATTATTATTATTAATATTATTATATATAGTAATACTAATCTAATTAATAATATCTTAGTTATTAGTAATTATATATATTATAGGGGTAATATTATTACTAAAGTAAGCGTTAGGCTAATAGTAAAGAGCTAAGAGGTATAAAGCTAGTTAAGTTAAAGCTTTATACTTTCTCTTAACTAATATACTTAATTATTAACATTATAATTAAAGAGATTAAGGATATATTAGATATATTAATTACTAAAAGTTAAGAAAAGATTACTTATATTAATAAAGAAGCTTATAGTAAGCTCTTTAATCTAGTTAACTTTTAACTTAGTAATAATAATAGAGGTAAGGTAGTAATATTTTTTAGGTAAGTTAGTACTATTAGAAGTATTAATAGAAGTATTTTTAGTATTAAAGCCCTTAGAGATAGAGTATTCTCTCTTAAAGTAGGTAATAAGGCTACTTATAGTAGAAGTAATATATAGCTAATTAATACTATTAGCCTTATTATAGTAGTAGTAAACCTAATAGGTATTACTTAGATAGATTATTAGTATAAATATAATAAGAGGATTAATAAAAGCCTTACTTAGGATATTATTTAGAAGGATCTTATAGATAAAGAAACCTTCGCTTTAAATCTAGCTTATATAGCTATAAGATCTCTTATAAGAGATAGCTTTAGTATTAATAAAGTAGTAATAGCGCTAAATAGTATAAAGTAAGCTATTAAGAGTACCTTAAGTAGTAAGATTAATAGTTAATATATTATTAGTAGTTAATAAAGTATATATCTAAGTACTAATCTTATAAAGTATTAGTAAGAAGCTAATAAAGTAATTAAGATATTAGCTAATATTAAGTAGAAGTATTATAAAGGTAAGTAAGGTATTAAGAAGGTATTAAAAGAGTATATAGATAGATATAGCTTTAAGGGATTAAAAGTAATAATAATAGCAGTAATATTAATAGTAATATTAAAAAGAGGTCTTTTTTAAAAGCTAGTATAAAGGTTAAAAATAAGCTTTTTTAAGCTTTAATAAGAGGGCTAAAAATATATTAATTAAGTAGTATAGCAAAAAGCATATTTCTAATACTTCTAATACTTCCTAGTAATACTAACCTTACTACTAAAAAGTATTTAGCCCTACCTTACTACTTATTAATATAAAAGTATTACTAAACTAATATTAATAATTACTTACCTTTTTTTTTTTTAGAGATATATTATAATAAAACCTAATAAGCTAGTAGTAAGTCTACTATATAGGAAATTATAGAGATATTAGTTTAAAACTAATTTAAGTTATTAACTATAATATAAAAGTTTAAAAGGTTATAACCTTAAACTACTAAAAAAGAATATCTAGTTAACTTTTTTATTTTTTTATTAAATATTTTAAAAGTTCTAATTAGTTTAGAAGCTAGATTTTCTGTTTTTCTAGTAGGCCTAATTTTAATTAAGCTAATTAAAACGCACACCTTAGACGTTTATTTATTTAACTCTCAAGATACCCTCATTTTACTTATCTAATTGATTAATTTACTTAATTACGTTTGATTAGTATGCAGCGCTGATCATAAGGGTATGAGAGATTCAGGAGACTGGACCTCTAATGTTAGCTATGTGCTACCTCAGGTCTCAAGGTATCCAGGACGTTCTGCAGAGATATGTCCTTGGCTTAGAAATTAGCCCGAAAAACAATGGTTGTGACTTAGAAGAAAATTGGGCCGAATCATCTTTAAGGCGTCCCGGTCAGCATCTAACCTGGCGACCCCGAAAGTTAGCAAGCATTTTGTCTAAACAGTACGTCCAAGCATATTCTGGTCGTACGATAATCTTGTGCTGTAAGGTTTTCAGTTGAGTCTAATGCCCGAATAGACAAATCCGAACTGAATAATTGCTAACGCCGATCCTTAATCGTCAATTTGTGATTGCTATTCGGTAATGTCTTGACTCATGCGCGGCGTTTACCGGCTACTCGGTGATCCACGCCGGGCGAATGGATGCCAAGGCCCTTAAACCATTCAGGTCCATCCCCCGTTCCATCGGCTGTATTCGCCATGGTTCTCGGCTGCGAGAAGGCGTACTTCACTGAAAGGGTGGAAGGAAAATACCATACAGAGCCCTGGACGTCCGAGTCGCGCTCCCCGCAATCGCGGTCCTCGCCTGTGGGATATGGCGTATTTGTGAGAGTTGGGATTAGGATATCAGGAGGGGGAAAAAACATATTTCATATGAGTCTCGAACTATAACAACCTTCCTTCAACTTTCCGTGGCCTTACTATTGACCAAAAAGAAACAGGAAACCAGACCAGCATCAAAAATGAGACCATCCATAGTTGTTATACTTGGCCAAACTCAGAAACAGTTATGAAAGCCGACCAATAGGACATCAAATTTTCCCACTGCTGACGATGTCATGGAATGCCTTCCGACTGGCAGCGTATGTTGCGCCAACAGGGAACCCGCCGGGTACTCTGGGGAAGACTGAGCCATCGACAACCCTAAGTCCCTGGACACCATGAACTCGGAACTTTGAATCAACACAGCTATCCGAGCTGTCCTTCCCCATTCTGCAGCTGCCAGCGGCGTGATGGCTCCAAGTGTGATCTCGAATATGCTGCTCAAGCGAACGATCTGTCGGGGGATCAATCACCTCGAAGAGCTGATACGGCTCTCCAGTGGCGTTCATGATGGACATGAGATGTTCCAGGCCCTCAGAAAGAGCAGCGATATCAACATCGGAATCCTCCTGATAAAAGTTGAAGTTGATCTCTGGGGTCTCTCGGGGGTTGGACGATCGAAGCCTCACGGTGCCTGTCGGATTCCCGTTTTGCATCTTCACAACAGCCCAGAAGAAGGATGTTGGCGGCCAAGCGATTTCGCTGAATCCAGGGTAGTGACCATCAAAGACGCCACCGGCCGCGCCGAACATGATGAGATCGGAGTCTTCGTTCCTGGAGTGGTTGGTTCGATACAGCATGAAGATGGGAGCAGCGGCCTCGCCATATGCGCCATAGCCGGCCTCCCATTGCGCAAGGCAGGGGTCGGTCTCCGGACTATCTGGCGTACATCTTGCGAAGGGGCTGTTCTCCCAGGCGATGTTGGACTGAACATTGATGCCTGCCTCGTAGTTATCCTGGAGAAACTCCCCCTAGTCAATTTGTCAGTATGAAGGAACTTCTTGCGGGGAAGCCATTGCTTACAACGGCAGGAAGTTCAACAACAACTGGGATGCCGAACTTCTCCAACTCCTGTCGAGGTCCAATTCCACTGAGCTTGAGAATCTGAGGAGTGTTGAATGCTCCACCCGAGATGATCACTTCTTTGCTGGCAATAACAGTACGTAATTGTGGCTCGACCGAGGGGTCGTATCGTTGGTCGGCCTCATAGAGACCTTCTCCAACCATGTATTCCACACCACAGGCTTTCAAGCCAGCGCCGGACTTCTTCGTCAGAATTTTCGTCGCAAGGCTGTGGGTACTCAATGTCAAAGGGTATCGTGACTTTCCATCTTCACTCGTCGAAGCCAATGTCTCGGCGACGTAATTCCAAGGGCTGCTTCTGCGGCGGTTCTCGTCAACGTGTAAGGGTATCTGATACACGCCAGGGATCTCATAGCGATCGCTGTCAGGGCGGTTAAGATCTCTCTCCATCAGCTCGACGACTTGTTCGGAATCAGGTGCCTCTATGCCCTCCGTCCGGGAAATGGCATTTTGGACCACACGAAGGACACCCGGGCGGTCAACTACATATGAAATGTTGTTTCGGTTCGTCTAATTTCCGTCAGCTTAGGGGTAATGGCAACAGTTGAAGGACTTCCTACCGAAATATATCCGTCAAAGCCGTGGCCTGGTGTCCCTTCAGGCACGTACGTGTTTCTCTCAAGCTCGACAAACATCGACCTCATGTTTTCAGGACCCCAGGACTCATCGCCTATAACCTCGGCGAAGTGGGTCCAGTCACTGTCGGGAGGGAGAACCACATTCATGGCATTGGCTATCGCTGAGCCCCCGACGGTAGCTCCCCTAGGATAGTATATGCCAAGTCTAAAGCCATGATCAGTGCTCATCTTGAGATCGAATCGATACGCGACTTACGGGGTTGCATCCTCGGGAGCATCGATGCCATACCAGAGAGTGCCGTTTGAAAGACGGTAGGTGAAATAGCGATCGCGACGAGCTTGAGTCTCATTCTGGTAGTGAGACACAAAAAACTGCCAAGACATCTTCGGGTGCTCCGAATTGACATCCGCCCTGTGAATAAAGACCATGAGAACAGAGCAGTGTGTACTGGGAAATCTATCACTCACAATCCGGGGATCCGTTGAAGATTGTTGTCACCCATGTTGCCTCCAGCTTCAATGAGGAAAACAGAGTGACCCTCGCGAGCTAGGCTTGCGCTGGAAAGTGTCAGTAACAGAAGTGAAAACGGAAGAGAAGTCTTACGCTAAGGTGCCGCCTCCAGGTCCTGAGCCTACGACGACATAGTCATAAGCTGTATCGTTGAACGGACTTCCAGTAACGCTGCTACCGAAGAGTAGAATGGAGGCAAAAGTGAAAAGCTTCGCCATTGTGTGTAGATTGGGTTTCAATTACAGGTTTTTTTTTTGGATATAAGGCGGTATTCACAATTGTTGAGCCGAAATGGTGAGATACATGTCTTATATATGATTTGCTGCCAAGACCATTTGAAGACCTTTTGTTGTCGAACAAAGATCTTTCGTTGACATGAATGTCTCCCCTCTGAGACGCGCAACCTTGGGGCTTCGTTATGGTCTCTGCCAAGTGTTGATCATCACCGTCCTCATGATGCATGCTTCAGCGAATGCGCAAATAGGTGGCTGAGCAGGCCGGTTCATGAATCCTTCATCGCTGTAGTCTGTCTTCCAAGACCACCATGCCGCTGGTGGTCGGACTTGAGGTTGGGCGCAGTCAGTTGATATCGGAGTTACGGACCATGGCCGTCAAAGCACTAGCGGTGGCTGGCCTACTTT
This sequence comes from Colletotrichum tropicale, assembly GCA_027406125.1. Taxonomy (NCBI): domain Eukaryota; kingdom Fungi; phylum Ascomycota; class Sordariomycetes; order Glomerellales; family Glomerellaceae; genus Colletotrichum; species Colletotrichum tropicale. Next base: position 322,776 of record JANVYH010000003.1, read on the forward strand.
CGGATTAAACGATGTAAGCTGACCAACTTATCCCGAAGGTATGTGTCCCAGGCCAAGGCCCGCCAACCGAAGCCAATCAGCCCTTAAAGCGACCACAGTCCGCCAAGACCTCTGACGAACTATGGCTGCGCAGAGAGGAAAGCCTAATGGAAATTTCTAGGCTGTGCTGGTGAGCTGCGAATTGACAGAAGTTCGACCCAACGTCATCGTACCTTGCTGTTGCTGCTGAAATATGCATTTCATTGCAGCATTTGTCAGACGCCAAGAACACTGCAACGCGCGTGAAAAGAGGCAAGAAGTTTGAATGTGCGACAGCTTCATATTAATCATCCGTGCTACTCTCCTCCACCGGCAGACACTAACGTTGCGAGATGCTTCAGATCCGCCAAATCCATCTCTTCGGGTTGGGATGGAATAGCCGTGATCTCATCCGATGAAGCCTCATTTTGCGCTGGGATTGCTTCATCGGAACAAGCATTAGGGGTAGAAACAGGAGTAGCAACACCAGTGGACAGTCGCCCAACTGCTGGATCTCTCTGTCCAATGTCCTCCAGTTGGTGCTCTGGCTCATTATCATCGCTATCAATAGACACAAGCTCATGAAGTCTATTGCGTCGTCGAATGGTGGCATTTCCAATGGTCCGCATGGCGCCTCCATTGGGAAACGCGGGTTCCACCATCGTTTGTCTCCTGCGTCGGAACATTCGTCGGAAGTAGTCTCGGAAAGCGGGCATGCAGGAGCAGAAGATGAAGCCGTTTAACTCAACAAATGACCAGTTCGAAATTGGAACAATGTCCCCTAAAGTCTTGGCATGAGTATCAAATGAGAGGTTCTTGACCGAACTTGAGACTCACAAGTAGGATTGGATGTTTTCATGAAGTCGTTGATTGTGCTAAGCCGAAGCACAGACACGAGAGTAATTCTGCACAAGGTCAGATGTTGTTCTGTGCGGCGGGAATATGCATCATTTGAACTTACAAAAGTGCGACTGCGAACATCATTCCGGCGCCAATTTTTTGTCTCCACCGCCAATTCAGCCTCATTATTTGGGAGATCGGCATGCTAACCACGATTACATCCAATGCAATGTTAACAATGGCGTGGGCCCAAGTCTGGAGGTTGATATCGTGGCAGCGACCATGGTGTTCCCCGTCCCATCGAGTCCAAGTGTAGCTGATTGGCCAACATTGAAACATGGTGGCGACGAAGAAAGAAAGTGCTGAGGCGATGCAAGCCCAAATGACGCCCCAAGTAAGTTTCCGGAACCGTTCATCGGAAAAAAGACGAAGGTAGAAGAAGAGGAAGTTTGTTTTGGCAAACAGAACTGTGAATGCATAGAAGTGTTCACTTATGTAGAAGAGCTACCGCAAATTAGCAGCTGAGAGGGCTTGTGAAGGCCTTTACCAACTTTGAAAAACTCATTGATCTGATCCGGCGTGAGTGTGTATATATCTTTCCCGAGTCCTGACTGAACAGCTAGGAAGGCCTATTAGTTGAGAGCGGTAAAACCGAAAACAAGAATACTTACTAATGACGACTAGGATGCTCATAGGCACAGACATTGCCTACCACAAAACGTGACAGTAAGTAATATGAGCTTGATGGTACTGTCAGGAACAACAAACCATGGTAAATATCAGAGCGTAGTCATCAAGCCCTATGCTATAATCGAACCGGGAGAGCTGCGAATATTCGCGGATGCCAACGCTGACGATGGCGACAAGCGCGCCAGCCACAGCGCTCGCAGTAGCAGAGGTACCCTTATCGCGAACTGGTAAACCACAAATACCAGAGAGGATTCTTTGTGTTTCTAACACGTTTGTGTTAATATTATAGTCGATGGATTCAGACAGTTGCAGCCATTCGGCGTCCAATTGAAATAACACAATTTCTTGGACTAGGCACTCACTCAAGCCATTGATTACAGTGCAGTTTTGAAATGCGCATCCAACAGCACTGTAAAACTGCGAATCGGCACAAAGGAATGGAATTGAAGACCCTGACACTGGCGATGAAGCCATAGCATTGGATATGCAGCGACCCTAGTAAACTTAGCGTTGAATGGAAAGACTTAGGTCCTGGTTGCAAAGTCTACTGCCAGCCGCCAGTGGGCAGACAATGTAAACAAAGGGTAACCTTACCGCGCACTCAGGGAAAAGCTGAAGTAAATCGGGGGATGCCAGGGAAGACACCACCGGTTCAAGGCCGGCGACGAGCATTGTCGAGATCACTATCGCCCCGATGGCTCCGAATTGTTCAAATGGCAACGAGATTGTCAAAATCCTCTGGGTCGGCTTCTGGAAGGTAACGACGCACCTTTTTGCTGCCCAGTGATGAGGCTGCGGTTTTGAGGTCTTTCAATCGGTTCTCGACCCCTCCGCGGAAACCACGGAAGCATGGGTATCCCTCAGGCAACAAAGATCGGAAGTCGATCTAGGCTTGCCGTGATTAACGCGAAGAGACACGGCACATGGCGATCAGAGTTCCCGCCAATCAATAAAGCGCTTAGATCGGATAAAGTTCACGCCAAATGCGAATGATGTCCGTGTGTCGTATCACTTTGAATTTCGGAAGCTAGTCGCTACTAGTAAACCTTTGTACTAGGCACTTCGTGTTGCCTTGTGAACAAAGATTAATGCGTAGCAACTTATCCGTTCAGTGGGTGGTCGTAGGCGGGATATCTATGAGCGCCCTGGCAAGGAAATACCCGAGGCCTTCAGGACCTGCTTAAATATCTTCAAACGTACGCGATTCAGTATAGGCTCGGTGTCGCAAAAGGCGAGATCGACCAGATTGACGTACTATAGCGACGTAGCAAGAACCGATTGAGCGAACAGCCTCCGGTAGTTGTATTGCATGTGAAGGAGAGACTATGGCGGAAGAAGACGGAAGAAAACGAATGCATGAAGTACAGAGTTACAGTCCCATTTTAGAGATATAGTAATATTCTGCTATGAGTTTCCGGAGGCAAGGGTCAATACTAAACTATTTCTTGGTCATTGGATTCGGTCTTATCCGGTGCCGTGCCGGCCCCACTCGGCCCCGACCCTATTTGGCTACGGGCCGAGCCCCGCAAACGACTGAGCCGATAAATGGAACTACTACAAGGCGCGCAAGACATGATACGTCATTGAGACTATGAACAGAACAGCTTCTGGTGCTCCGGAGCGACTCTGCCTTGGTACAAGCCAAAATCACTATTCTCTCTGTGCCTGCATGGTGCTCACATCAGCGTAATAAGGGCGGTTCTGCGCGGTGCCAACTGAAGTCTCCCATACGGAACGATTATTCATCCTCTATCACAGAACACTGCGTCCTGGAATCTGCAACTTCATTTGACATGGTCTGTTAGTAGCTTGGCATTTGGTCACTCCAAAGATGACATGCCGCTAGCCAAGTGGCTCATATTTCCCCAAAGAGGAAATAAGGTGTACACATTCGCTGAAAAATGAAGATTGTGGAGCAGGCGCCGATGCATACGCCAATGAGTCTCCTTCCATCTTCATGCCTATGATCAGCCACGACTCTTCAAGTGATTTCTGTTTTTGGCTCATATACATCGCGCGGCTAGGCAAACCTGTTCAGCTATGACGACATGCAGTCTTGTTCAGCCCAAGTACGAAACGAGAGAAAATAGTATGAAGTAGCTATATATGTGACAATGATACTGCACCCAGGCTTTTGGTAAACTCAACGCCGCATTGCAACCTGACACTTCATCTTCATTAGCCGCCCATCAACCTTACTATGTTTCCGGAAAACGCCCTTTTCACTCTGCTTTTGGCCGTAGCAGCTCCTGCCTCAGTCTCTGCATTGAATCACGCCCGAAGCGAATCAGTCGAATGGGGATCTTGTCCGGACTGGCTGCCCAGCCAGAATAGCAAAGCCCCCGTTCAATGCGGAAATTTGACTGTCCCGTTGGACTACGCCAGTTCCAATTCAAGCGAAACCTTTCAGCTCGAATTGCTCAAAGTCCCTGCCATCAAGGGGCCCTCGAAGGGGAGCATCCTGTTCAATTTTGGTGGACCTGGGGTTCCCGCACGGGATCGTCTAGCTTCACGGAGCTATCTTCTCCAAGCGTAAGGTATTGAAAATCGAGGTGTTGGTTTGACCATTGACAATGACCTAGGACCACTGGGGGAAATCATGATCTCATTACATGGGACCCAAGGTGCGAAACCTCTCCTGTTTATGTCTCTGATGTTGCTTGCCGAACACCAATTTCAAGCACAAGTAGCTAATAGTACATGACCAGAGGTGTCGGGAATACCACAACGTTTTCATGTTATCAGAGTGGTACCCTGAGGAGCATCTTCAATTCTTTGGCAGGTCCTATAGGAGATAACTCGGACCCAGCTATGGTTGGAATACATTGGGCGTATGCCGGGGGCGAGGCAAACACTTGTGCTCTTGACCCCGCAGCTAGCGAAGCTGGGAGTCGTATTTCAACAGCTTATACCGCTAGAGATGCGATGCAAATTGTGAACGCTCTTGACGATGACGGAATGCTGAGATATTGGGGTAAAATACTTCCACTCCCCAGACTCGGTGTCGCAAATACTGTCGTCGGAGCTAATATCAGGGCTATAGGAACTTCATATGGGACAATTTTGGGCGCAACCGTGGCTGCCATGTTCCCTGAACGTATGGACAAAGTTGTCCTTGATGGAGTTGTGAATCCACACGAATGGTACTACGGCCTGTACGTTGTTTTCTCCATTGTGAGGTTACGACACTATACTGACACGGCTTTCTCAGGAATTCTGAATGGGCGATGGATGCCGACCCTAGTCTCGACGCAGTTTTCAAGACCTGTCTCAATTCTGGAGAAAGTTGCCCATTTTCTGGTGGCAATCATACAGTGGACAGTCTCCGTGATGAATTCTACTCGGTCATGGAAGAGGCCAAATTGCGCCCCATACTTGTGGGATCTACGGTCATTGACAGAATAGCGATTGCCGCGGTAGTTCGCCCACAGCTCAACGACCCGACGACCTGGCCTTTGCTTACAGTTTGGCTCAATGATCTGTTTGCAAGAAACGAAACCGGCATTACGCTAGGGTACTTCCAGCTTCTGGGTGTTGAGACTGATGGCACCGGTGAGGATACTAGTGATGGGGGGGATGACTCCGCCACTGGCATCCAGTGCGCCGACGCTGGATTTCGCACCGATGACTTGGGAGTCTTCCAGCCAGGAATCGACAAGATCACGAATGCCAGCCGCACGACTGGACTTGTTCTCATCAAAAGCCAAATGAAGTGTGCTCAGTGGAAGATCAAGCCCAAGGAAAGGTACGAGGGGGGCTTCAACAACATCAAAACTAAGAACCCAATACTCGTCTTCACCCACTCTTTAGACGGGTCAACCTCACACCTGTCGGCAGAAAATGTTACTGCAAGCTTTGATGGTAGCGTTCTGTTGAAATCCAACGGCTATGGGGTGAGTTTTAATCCCCGTTGACTCATGATCTTACCTTAGTCATAGGAGAGAATCGCTGATGTGTTTTGAACAGCATGGTTGGAGAGCTCAGCCGTCAGTTTGCACTGCAAAGGTCATGCAGAAGTACTTTGATCAGGGAGAACTTCCGGACCCTGACACCGTATGTGATGTCGACGTTACACCGTTCAAAAACGTCACAGATGTGATGGTGTCATGGAACCTGTTGTTGCCCGAGATTGGCTTCGAATCGGAGTAAGAACCAACTAAGATTCATCCAGTCTTCATGACACCGTGCGCATTTCAAGTTCAACTCCACAAATTCTTTGTCGTTAGATGTTTTGTCATTTTAGTTCGTGCAGCTCTTGGAATATAAACAATCGTTTTGTTGGCTTCCTGGCAATTAAGCTTGACAGTTCGTAGGCTAATGGTCTTTCCGTCTTGCGGGTAAGAAACGCACGCCACAAGAAATCAAGGATCTATCCATCTTCCGCTCTTTTCTCGCCTCTTAATTAATAATCTTCTGGTCCTTGAAGTTGAAGTTTGCCAAAGCAACCAACCACATATGTTTGCGACAGAAAACACGCCAGAGTGACCTCCAAGTCTACATCTTGTACACAACACAGCCCGAGATATTCATTGACAAATTCTTTCGTAGATTGATTTCTTAGCTAGTCGATACTCAAACTCTTAAGGGCTAGACTAAACTTGCAGCTGCCAATAATGCATGCAATTGGTTGCTATGAAACAAAAGCGTATGGTTTGTCGAAACAAGCGTCCCAGTTCGTAAGATCGCCGTCCCAAAAGTTTCGTATCACCCCCTTCGCATGCATTGGTAACGGTGTACCAACATCTTTGCTCTGCTCCAGGAAAAGTTCACCAACCAATCCTCGCTTATCTACTCGGGCTCCAGCCTCGACTCCAGCCACAATCAATGGCCACTGGACCGACTTCTGAAGCACTGGATACTTCTTTCCTTCTTCCAAAAAGGAGTATAGACGGTCGCTATGAGCTCTCAAGCGACTTGACGACTGCAAGACTAAGATACTCTTCAGGGCTGACAGGCAGAAGACTGCCACTGCAGATTGAAACATGAGCCCAATCAGCTCATTGTGTTCATGCTGCGCATAGAATCCCTCCCATGTTCGGGCGTCAAAGGCTTCGATATTCTTCACGATGTTATCTGCAATAGACCTCGCAGTATCCTTGCTCATGAAGCCATTGGAGACACCATCCCGCACGTGGTTAATGCGAATGATTTCCTCGAATAGAGCCATCGGGCAGGGCATATTGGGATGCAGACCGAGTGGATACAGCTCATCGGTAAGCATAAGTAGCCCTTCGTGCGACGCTATTCTGACGTGATCGTGGGACGGGCTGGTAGTGTTCGCGAACGTTGCAGTTCTACAAGGGTTGTGAGCTCATGCTTTCCAATGGCAAATACTGTGGTCCGATCAATCACATACATCAGAAAGGATAGAAGAATCCCCTTGAGAACTGGAACCTCTCTCATCCACCCTATGGCACCCCCACGGCAAGCAAGCATTGCCAGGAGGCCGTTGACATGGTATCTCCAATTTGGCGAAAGGCACGACTGTATCTGCAAGGCAACTCACTTAGCACGAGTGGCGGAAAAACAGACAGCGAAATGTTACGTACTTCTGACTGGAGCAGGAGAATGACACCTGTCAGTACAACATCGCTGCTCTGAGTCTTTTCATTGGCGATATCTTCGTTTAGAGCACGGATCGCAAGCCCTCGATGGTGGTGCAAACGGGCTTCTGCATGTTTGAGGGAGGGACAGTCGGGTTTCCACTGTGTTTGTACACACATCTTATGTTGGAAGACAATGGAAACCATATTGTGTGCAATGGCCGTTGGTAGGAAACGGACAATGTTGATGGGTATCGCGTCTACAAAGACGTTCGCTATGCCATCCCTGTGACCAGCGGCGGTGTAAGGGTAGAAGACGGCGTTGTCTAATGTTCATATTAGTGACGTCTCGAGAGATCAGTCCAATTTGTATTTATTTCCAATTCGACTCTTAGGGGACCGCCATTGGAGACTCACAGTACTGTACAGCGTCATATACGTCACAAACATCCGTTCTTAACGGAGCATGGAAAACACATTCGACACCATTGAAAATATCCGTTCCGACTTCAAAATGTTTGTGCTTGGGCTGCTTGGGCGGCCTCGGGGTCTTGGGTTTGGTTGTTGATTTGATGCTGACGGTGGTACTTTTCTTGCGCCGTGTACGACAAGTTACCTTGCCAGGAGCGAGCCAGGTCAGCGGTTTCTTGTCATCGTACCCTGGACACACGATGCCCGCAACCCGGCACTTGTTGCACACAGGCCGTGTTGCATCACAGACTAATCGTCGACGAAGGCATTCCCAGCAACGGCGTCGCTCTGGGGCCTCCGGTGACGATGAAGAGTCAGGCGAGCTTGACATGGCTATTGGCGATGTCATTAGTAGTGTTTGGGTAGACGCCGAGCTGATCAGAGCTTCGTTGGCGCGAGCCGGTGCGCGGGTTGGGCCGTAAAGCTGCAAGTAACCTCCGATGTGGGTGACAGGTGGCGGACAGACGTTTCCAGATCGAGCAAGACGAAGTAATCGGAACAAGTAAGGGCGGTATTGAGTGTGGAGGGCTCGGGATCAGGTCCGCTTCGGCTTGGGGATTCTTATACAGCCTTTACTACACGACTGCTGGATGCCTTGTTGGACACCAAGATGTCAGCCTCCAAGTCCCAGTATGGATACTTATTTTCCCCTAATCGGGTTTAGCTGTATGTCTTGGGACCTTCTGTACTCCGCCCCAGGTGCAAGATGGGTAACCGCCGATCCATCTCCAATCAGCCTTAGGAAATGCAGCCACGGCGGGGACGACATCATGTTGGGGGCCATTGTCTCGAGGAACATCAAATCAGAAAGGCCGACGGAGACGGCCCCAATATGCTCAGCCGATGACTTCACTGCCCTGGCAAAGCCTTGACATCGGCCCGCTGCGAGGAGACAGGGTTGATTGGCCTTGTTTGTCGGAGAACTCATACTTCCCGGAGGATGGTATCCTGGCATCGTGTTTTTTGTGCCAATTCCACTCACATACAAATTCAAAGCCACAAACTGGTATCTAAGGGCTGCTATTGGATACGATCGAGCAAAGACCAGATACAGCTGAAGACGATTCGACTGCAGAAATCCTCCAAGCGATGAGGCACAGGCAGAAGTGCATTCGACTTCACAAAACAGGTTTTCACTGCAATTCTTTCTCACCAATATGCCGCAATGCATGGTGCTCCGCGGGCGCCCGTGGATGGTAATTAGCCTGGTAGACTGGAAGTATGCCACGTCTCAGCTGCCTGCACCATCCTCCCTGAAGGCATTGCCGACCCCTAAAGATGACATGAGCACCGCAATTGGGTCTACATCCGACGCATTCCGGATGCATATCAGTGGCTCCGGTACAACGGTTTATCGCTCCCACGCCGTAATCCAACGTCAATTGGCGACGGCTATCTCAATAAGTATGCACGTGGAAGGGATGACGGGTGGTTCCCGCTGGAAGCCATGTCCTTCTAGAGCCCCCGCATCCCTGTACACCCACAGCGCAGCCACAGCTTGAGGAGAAGACAAGGACACGCCAGCGGCGCCCAGGAAAGATCGGCAAGGCGATGCTTGCGAGAGACAGGCCAAAAGGCCTCGGCATGGAGCTGAACTGCCCTTGCACCCTAGCTACAGGAAGTCGTCCGATCAGAACAACTGATTCCGCCCGATTAGGTGTGCACCTCAACATATCTGATGGCTTGAGATGCATCATTTCGTTTACTAGTGCCGTCTTAATGTGATCTCTCAGCCCTACGACGCCCAAACACGCCATTTGGTTGGCTCGAACTGCGAGTTTTCTCGTCGACGTACCCCTAACCGCCGGTCTCAGGCTGATGCAAAATTAGGCTACCACTTAATAAATGTGAAATGTGATCTGCTGGATCATGTCTCTAACTCTTCGGGGGTTGGCGGGTTTGATTTACGGAAGCGACTCCGAAATTATTAGCAAGACATGCAATGGAATCAACTGCGACCGTCTCTGTACGCGTTTTGTCTGTTTCTCAGTGTTCACTCTCCTGACCTTGACAAAAGCTTTGATGTGTTCAGCCTCCAGCATAGGTTACTGTTGCTAGTAGGCTAGCTAGCCTACTCTACCATGTGTCGTTGTATTTGGTTACTCGTGACGCGTCCTCCTGTTCATAAGCTCTTTCGCTTTGCTTGTAGATGATTCCCAAGCACAGGATATGGTAGGTCTACACGGTTATCACCCGTTTTGTGCGGGGTAATAAGGTGGATTTCCGCGATTACAGGCAGGCTTCGGCGACACCATCCGTCGGGATGTAAGAAGATCGGAGCGGGGTCCGATTCCCCGGTATGTACCATAGTATGTGTAAACGCCGCTGGAGTTGCTTAAAACCCTCTTCAGACGGTGCATTGACGCGTTCATCGTGGCTTCAGAGTTCCTCTATGTCAACTGTAAAACAGTGTCACCTCGTACTCTACAACCACTCACAGCTACGTTACCTGCAGCCTGCACAGTCTCAGCCATGCGATCTACACGCACCATTACAGTGATCGGTTGCCACGCTGAGGGGGAGGTTGGCGACGTCATTACCGGCGGAGTTTTGGACGTGCCAGCGCCGACCATGTGGCACAAACTTCAACACTTTTCCACGCACAAGGACGACCTCCGGCAACTGCTTCTGAACGAGCCCCGCGGACGGTCACCGAAAAATACGAACTTAATCCTGCCGCCATGCAACCCAGAAGCCGCTGCGGGATTCTTGATTATGGAGAGTGAGGAGTATGCGCCAATGTCCGGTTCCAACACAATCTGCACCGCGACCGTTCTATTGGAAACAGGGATGATCTCCATGCAGGAGCCGCTGACCAAATTCTCCCTCGACACGGCGGCAGGGCTGGTCGGTGTCACCGCGGAGTGCCGAGACGGCAAATGCAAGAACGTGGCGTTTGACAATGTTCCCGCGTTCGTCGACAAGCTCGACCTGCGCGTTGAAGTGCCCGGAATCGGGACTGTTTCCGCGGACATCGCGTGGGGCGGCATGTGGTATGCCATCGTTGACGCCGCGTCAGTTGGCCTTAGTATCGAGCCCAAGCAGGCAGCAAAGCTTGTTGAGCTTGGCGAAAGGATCAAGCAGACCATTCGTTCTATTTATACTCCTCGTCACCCTGAGAACCCGGAAATCGCTGGAGTGTCGGTGCTTTCATTCACCGAGCCTCTGCAAGACGGCGTCGGTGGGAAGGTTGCCAAGAACACTGTGGTTGTCTCACCTGGCCGACTGGATCGAAGTCCTTGCGGAACAGGCACCTGCGCCCGCATGGCATTGCTTCATGCTAAGGGGCAGCTTGCCGTCGGTGAGGACTTCAAGCATACTAGTGTCATTGACACGGCTTTTGAGTGCCGTATTAAGGAAACCGTCAAGGTTGGCGATCGAGATGCTATCATTCCAACTGTCAAGGGAAGAGCTTGGATTACGAGCTACAAGCAGGTTGTGTTGGATCCCGAGGACCCTTTTCCTACTGGCTACAGGGTTGGAGACCAGTGGCATGTATACGATGCGGCTCTGTGATCGAGCGAAAGAATTTTCATAGCATATCGAGACGCCTTGTCTCACCCTGCTTGCGTGTTCACCGACTTTGCTAGCTATGAAGCGTTCCACATTGAAAGGCTTACTGTGCCTGTACGACGCGACTCGCATGCTTTGGCTTGAACTTTGCTTCTCCCGGCTCGCAGCCTGATTTTGCAAATTTTGTAGATTCATTTTTTCACTAGTCTTCTGACTCGATTCCGCGTGTGGTAGACTGGAGTCGCTTTAGCAATGTGCCACTTATATGACAAATTCTGAGGCGACGCCACTGTCTGATAAGCTACAGCAGGCGAGTACGGCGAGAACGCTCCAAAACCAGGAGGGGTGAAACCTGCATTGCAAGGTTTCTACCATAATCGAGCAGATAGCCGGCCGTTCTATTTGAAGCCTTTGGAAGAGCCGCATCTTCGGTTCTTAAGTAATACATTAGGCACTAGGCCTTGTTGGTTGTGCAGATTCCGAGCCGAATAGCATCGTGCTTCACCAACCGAGCCGAAATGTTTAGTGCCAAGTCCGGGGTAGATCTTCACTCAACCCCACCGGGGAACGGGGGTTGCCCGTGTTCACCTCCATTTTCCGACGAACACTCCATCAAGTGGCAGCGGCTCATCAAATTGAAAAGAGACTGGATCCGCTTTGTTCAATATGTTGAATAACGACCATATGCTTCTTTCCCTCAGCGAGCGAAGAGTGTGCGACAACCAGCATCCTGCAGTTGCGACGGTTAATCGCAGTCGTAACGAGTTGCAGGCCAACATTTGAGATTTCTTAGTTGGAAATTAGCCCAATTGACGACTCAAAAATACTCGATCGATCATCCCAGAAACCAACAACTACCGGAACGTCAGCATGGCCACGTCAGCTTCGATTCCAGAAGATGCCAAAATCGATAGTCGCGTCGAGCATCTCGAAGACCTCAACCCGGATCCCAAAGATAACCATACCCACGTCGATGGCAATGCCCTGCTTGTAAACAAGGATGGCGAAGTTCGACGGATTCCTGTGCCCTCTTCGGACCCGAACGATCCTTTGAATTTCAGAAAATGGGAGAAGTACGGTCTGGTGTTCTGCTGTTGTTGGTTCTCCAGTATGGGCCTGTCGATTGCAAGCGGACTCGGTGCCATCCTGAGTGTCTTTTTCCAGATGTACACCCCTCAAGGATACTCATCAGACGAGATTGTTCTTCTTATTACGATCCCAACTCTGTGCATAGGCCTGGGTAAGTTGTCTCGATTATTCCTTCAAAAGGTCCGAGACCATTGTGCAAGGGACAGTCATAGATCTGATATCAAATCACAGGAAACTACATCATTCTTCCCCTTTCGCTAGCCTACGGCAGACGCCCCGTCTTCCTTGCCTTCATGGTCATCCTTCTGATTGCCACCATTGCAGCTGCTCTGCAGAATAGCTACAACGGACATCTTGCCTCACGCATCGTCCAGGGCCTAGCCACTGGTGCCTCGGAATCCCTCCTCCCACTCATGCTCACCGAAGTCACATTTCTCCACGAACGGTCTCGGATCTTCGGGCTATACTGGATGGCGCAAAATGCAATCTCGTCAACTATCAACCTTGCGTCGTCATACATCAACCACGACCTGGGTTGGCGATGGTATTACTGGGTTTTCGTCATCACTGTGGCTGTTGGTCTGGTGATTGCGTTCTTCTTTGCTTTCGAAACCCAGTTTACCCGCCCGCCCGAGTCTCTAGACGGTCAATTGGTTATTACCGATGAGTTTGGTGTCACCCGCGTCATCCCTGATTCGGAAGCGCAAGCGTATCTCGAAGAGATGAGTCGCTCTGGGCTCACAGCTCCGGGAGCTGGGAACGCTGCTGGTGCCATTGAGCGTAAGACCTATGCTCAGAGAATCAGACCATGGTCTACGCCCCATCCACAGCCTCTTCAGGTTATGTTGCTGAGCTGGAAGCACATGGCCGAATCAATGTCCTCCCCTGGAATCATCTACGCCGTTCTCACATCCTCCATCGCCTTGGGTTGCGGTGTGGGCATGAGTCTCACTTACAATACTGTGTTGATGGACAACTACCACTGGCAAGCGGCTGACATCGGCCTGATCAATGTCGGTGGCGTTATTGGCGCTGTGCTCGGTATGCTTTTCTGCACATTCATTGGCAACCCATTCGTGATGTGGCTTGCCCGCCGTAACCGAGGCGTGCACATTCCGGAGCACCACTTGGTCACAATGGTACCACCTGCCATTGTTGGCGTCGGTATGCTGTTGCTGTATGGTTACACTGCTCCTGGAGGGACGACCTGGTGGGGACCTTACATGGGCTGGACCATCTTTCAGTACTCATTCACAGCGATTATCATCATCTCCACGACATTTGCTTCCGAAGCAGCTCCCAAACATCCCGGGCCTGCGTTGGTCGTAGTTGTCGGTACGAAGAATGTGGTGTCATTCGGCGTGACCTATGGGTTGACGCCAATGGTCGAGAGGTTCGGGTATCAGACTGCATTCGGTGTCCTTGCCGGGATCTTTGGTGTGATCTTCCTTCTTGGAATTCCTGTGTACATTATCAACCCCAAGTGGCGTGCTTACATGTCTGAGAAGGAGAGTAGAAAGGGTCACGTTGGAGCGCCATGAATCAGGCGTGGTTCTGTGTATTTAACACGCCCGCAGAGTTGCCTCAATACCCCTCGGCGAATACATTTGGAGTATTGGTGACACATCTGAACTTTGATTAACAGACCACGTACTTCATGGCTGAGTGATGTCTTGTCTATAGTCGATGGTTTGGAACCTTGATCGGTTCCGTAGAAGCCTAGTTGGCATAGAATGGAAAAAGGGAAAAGTCCCTGCGTCCGGGCGTGGCATTACTACATAGGTTTGGAACACACTATCATTTTTACTGCACAGTATGTCTCCGTTTTCTTCCTGAATACATTCGGATTATATGAAATGAGAGGACCTCCTATCCTGATGTGATCAGCTACTTCACCAGAGATCCAGTACAAGTTTGCTTCCACGACATCTTGACACGCAAGTCATGATTGTGGTTCCTTCAGCTCTTTCAGCAGGTGTGAGGACTGCGTCCCTGTGTTCGGGCAGCCCATCTAAGACCCTAACCTCACAAGTTCCGCACAAGCCCTTGTTACAGGTGGACATTACTCCAGCTCCTGCATCATTGATGACATCTAGAATTGACTTATCCTCAGGAACTCGCAGGACCTTGCCGCTCCGGCCGAGGACCACATCAAACGCCGTGTTTTCTGTGCCAGAGTCCGAAGGCATCGCAAACCGTTCCAGTCGCAAAACATCCGGTGGTGCATTGTTCAGGCTCTTTTCAATGTCTCGAAGCAGAGTCTCAGGGCCGCAACAGTAAACCCGAAGGCCTTCCGTATCCAGCGATCGAATGTACCTGCTAACATCGAATCGTTGTCCACGATGTTCTTCAGTTACCCACGTGATGCAGCGATTCGCATGCTTTCCAGTCATTGCTTCCACAAACGCCATTGAATCGCGCCTACGGCCGAGATAGATGATTGTGTAGTCTTCCCCTCTGGCTTTTGCTTCCGCTGCCATTGGCTTGATAGGGGTGATTCCAATGCCTCCGGCAACGAACACAGTTCTTCGCCAGCCTGGCTCGAAGGAAAAGTTGTTCCTTGGTCCGCGAACAGTAAGTTCAAGATTTTGTTTCACACTTTTATGTATGAAGTGAGAAGCTCCGGTATCATTCGTCTTCAACACAGCAAATGCCAGACTATTTCGGTCATCTGGGCTTGAGCAGATGGAGTATTGTCGAAAGCCAAATGGGCCTGCTTTGACGTCAATGTGAGCTCCAGGCAACCAATGCGGTGTCTCAGAACCAGCAATGGGTCGCAGTGTTATCTGCACCACGTCTGTTGCGACCTGATATATTTCGCTGACGGTCATATTCTGGTCGTACGGCCTGGATGCCATCTTTGTTGCCAAATTGCTCTGAACACGACTGCCAATGTCATGGTGAGTTGGAGGGTCCCAAGAGATCTGAACGGCTTCTGGGCCACGCCCTTCATGGACTTCGCTGTATTTAATCTCCTCGTACGGTGTCTGTAGTTTAAGCTGAGGAAGTCGCTCTCTGAGGACCTTGAGCTCCGTCCTCAGGAGGAGACGTGCAAAGGGGGCTCCCAAGCAAGCGTGAACACCACGCCCAAACCCGAGATGCTGCGTCTTGGAACGTCTATCGATGTCGATGCTATCCGGATTCTCGAACTTGGTGCTGTCGCGACTGCCAGAGTTGTATGCCACAAAAAGCTTATCTCCTGGTTGTAGGGTCATAGCCCCGAATTTCGTTTCCGTTGTGACTAGCCGTGGCATCCCTGTTATGGCCGACTCATAGCGAAGAAGTTCCTCAATGGCGGCTGATCTTGTCGCGTCGCTTTCTGATACTCGCTCCCATAGGCCGTGATGGAGCAGGTGTGCCATCCCGATGGATAGAACATTGGTCGTAGTCTCATGGCCGGCAAGAAGAAGGCCTGGAATCATGCTCAGGTGCTCGAAGTCGGTCAGTTCCACTACTCCAGCATCTCTTTCGTTCCAAATATGACTGATTAGATCGTCTTTTCGATCATTCCGTCTATCCTCAATGACACCAGCGATGTATGCGTGCAAGTCCAAGACATCTTGAACCCTTTGCTGAATGCTGAGTTCCTCCTCAGACTTGGTGATGCCGCCGAAGAGTGCAAGACAACGTCCAATCCACTCCCATCTGGCTGGGTCCAATCCTGCAACTACCACGATACATCTTAATGGTACAGGAAGTGCAAATTGACTCTTGATCTCGACTGAGCCCGAATCAATAAATTTGTCAATCTGATCATGGGCAGCGGCGCGGAGCATCGGCTCGAATCGTTCCAGTCTACGTGGCACAAAGAAGGATGCGACGCTCTTTCTCAGCCGATCGTGTTCAGGGTTATCGTGTGCTAACAATGTGCCCTTGTCTGGTACTTTGTTGGCAAACAGATCCCGGACCATTGGCGGGAACTCTGGCACCGTCGGCCGAGAGCTGAAAAGTTCGGGTCTGTCGAGGACTGAGACGATATCATCGTAGCGAGAAACAACGTAGCCACCGAGTTTCTCGCTGAATTGGAACCCTTCTCTGTTTCGCGAGGAGGCTAGGTCAACGAAGAGTCGACGCGAATCGCTGAAGGGACAAGCCATCGTAAGTGGGTGATTGGCTCAGAGACAATTGCACTCTGAAGGGTTGCGAATGCCAATGTGATTGGTCTCTTTTTAGTGGATTCGATCCCATGTAATTGCCAGAGCTACCGTTGATATCTTTGTTGAGAATGGATAGGGTAGCCAGGCGTTTGTCGGGTCGGTATGTATGTCTGTGTTAATATGCTTGTGCAGCAGCCCGTGCCGAACCGAAGTGGGTCCTATTCGGGGCCGAAAGCTAATATCCCGAACCTCGGCCCCCACCGAACCGACCGGTTCTTTTGAGCCGTCCAGACAGCCATGCGGGATTAGGTGAATATTCCGTTGATGTTATCCTTTAAGTCTCATTGGGACGGTCGTACTGGATTACAGCATCCCCGCTGATCATCTTGACCGGTTTCTCGGGGCCGCTTCTCGGGGCCCGGGGAGTTGGCACGAAAGGTTTGCGGGATGTGAATTCCGGACAGGGGTCAGACGTGATCTCAAGATGGCCAGGAATTGATTGTTGTCGTTGTATGCGATGTCGTCTTGGCGCGGCTCAAATTTGGATGTCGTGAACACATGACGAGCTCTATGCGAGTGAAAGTTGTCTTTCGGGCCAGAGTTTCCAAGGAGAAACTTTTGAGAATTATCAGTGATATCCGATTAGATGTCCTGTTTTCTGCTTTGGGGGCCCTCGGTTTTTCGCGATCTCGGGTGGACGGCGGGTATCAGTCGCGCCGCTACCGGCAGTGCGGTTCCGATACTGGCCTCCGGAGATGGAATTCGATGTCCGTCTAGTCTGGTTATATAAAAGATCCAAAACATTTCAATTCAAGATATCACTGAAGACTTTCGGTTCGGATTGAGGAGCCGTGCCTCGGGTTGTCTTTCGGTATCTACCCTTGTCTGCCGAACCGACCTGCAGGGGGCTTGCGTGGCTGCTTCAGCTCTGTAGGCGTTCAAGTTGATTGGTGTCAATTATTTTCCAGGGTCAGGTCTATCTTACAAGAGAAGCTGAGTGAGTGGCTTTATTGTCACGGGATCAATTTGAAGATCGGAATAACTGCCTTCGACTTCGAATAGAGACACATTGTCTTGGTGCTGAGCAGTGGTCGACCAGTCTCCCCACAGCAAATACGAT
The DNA here is from genome assembly GCA_027406125.1 of Colletotrichum tropicale. Classification (NCBI taxonomy): domain Eukaryota; kingdom Fungi; phylum Ascomycota; class Sordariomycetes; order Glomerellales; family Glomerellaceae; genus Colletotrichum; species Colletotrichum tropicale. The sequence continues at coordinate 340,157 of JANVYH010000003.1, forward strand.
GCTGTTTTTAGATGTTTTACCTGCCGTACGCAATCAAAGTCTAATCCAATTGGTGGTTCATCATTACGATTACCGTTTGAGGCAGGAGGCGGATCCTCGTCTTGATTTGGAATAAATGCATGCGCAGACCAGGTCCATCTGCAGGCGCCGTAAGGCAGACATTGCATACTGCAGTAAAACGCAAATCACCCGCGGCTCATCATTGCTTGGGAAATACTTTCCGTTCATACATCTTATGTACTCATTTCCATTACATCATTAGGTGTTGTACCAGTATCCTCCGTCGAGGTTTGAATTACTTGAGGCAGGTCCTTGACTTCCGGGCAGCCCCATGCGTGTGCTGGAAGGCACAGAAGCTCCCTTGGGAGTCCTGGGACCGGTACCAACTTCAAAGCCGACAGTCTTGACTCCAAATGGGCACATTTTGCGGATGTCAGTACGATCATGGGCACATAGCCGGCATCGCACATAAAACTTGGTGACCGTCGGAACCCATCGAGAAATTCAGGGTCTGTGACCCCAAGATCTTCCAACATCTCGATGAAGGTAGCCATGTGCTTGTCGTGGTCGTAGACCTCTGGGTCTAATGCCATGTTCAACCATATCTTGCAGGATTCGAAGCGACAGCGGAGTATGAATCGGAGGGTCTTGGTCAAGTTCTCTGTCGTCGGGGACTCTCTCCCAGGCGGGGACAGCGGACGAGCCTCGAAATCTTCCATTAGCAGCTCCCACTGTTCTAGCAATCGTCTGATTTGGCTTTGCTCGATTAACAATTCTGGGGGCGGTGCCCCATTCGTTTCTGGATGAATGCGATACGGATCAGCTCGCCGCACGAGTCGAAGCGTCCGGCTGAAGACATCATCGATCATGGCCTGGGCATCGGCGAAGTTGAAGAATCCATCAGGCATAGGGTGCTCTAGGCCATCTAGGTCCGGGAAATCTGAAGAGTCATCTGCCCATATGAATGAGGTGGCAGCAACTCTTCGGAATAGAGGCAAAAGATACTGCTTTGTCCAGGCGTATTCGAATGTGGTGTGCTTGAGAAGGGCAAACCCGTGCTTGCAGTGCTGAATAACCATACTGCGATTCTCCTGCAAGACATCGATGCAGATAAAGAGGATGCACACAAGCAGCACCACTGGATGTGTTTCTGGTGACCTCAGCTTCCTAATGTCGTTGATCGCGGCATTGTAATGATGAAGTGCGAACTCTTGATCCTGGATTCGGACCAGTGGTCCACAAGTGCCGCCGTGTAGTTGCTCGGTGAGAGTGCTGATGGCTAGGACGGCGTGCCGAGCAGCAGGCTCGTAGCTAGTAAATTGCATGACGAGTTTCGACATGAAAAGGGGGTCTACCGCGCCTGACAGTTGCGGGCCAGCTTCTTGACAGAAGTACTGCAAAGCTCGGCTTTCTCCAGCGGTCCTTATCCCTGGAAATCCTTCTGGGCGATGCAAGCGGAGAGCCGAGTTTGTGTGTCTTGCTGACATGCTGCCGGTGGGCAAGTAGCCGTCGCAGTGGCGGCCGGTGGCCATACAGCGGTTGCATGCCGGCTTTGTCTCGTCACACTTGACTTTGCGAATTCTAGCGACCGTTAGACCGGAGCCCCTTATGAGTGTCTCGCATCGTCACGAAGAAGGCATCTCGTTGTGATACCAGACGGCGGCCGCCCAGGCACACTCACTTGCAGGTGATGCATCCCGTTCTGGTTTTCCGGCTGCCTTTCCGAGCCATCGCTTGTGGCCGCCCCGGTGTGTGGAGGCAGCAGAAACCCACAAGTCAGCCTCCAATGTTTAGGTTTTGCCGAGAGATTGTTCGTCAGAGTAAGCCGCCTGCGCGTCTGACACCTCCTGAGGGGGCAAAGGAGACACAACCTAGCTGCAGAGTGGTGAGAGACATTGGGAGCCAGAGCTTCGAAGCGGAGAAGAAGAAAAGCCAGGACGGGCTGGTGCGCTTTCTCCCAACAACCCCTGTCAGGAGCCACTGCGGGACTACCAGGATCTAGTCCGAACTAGCCAATGTGAGCATGAGCCTTTGTTGCAACCACTATCCTCGAGGTGGTCAAGGTTGTGATAGGCTGAGCTGATGAACGGCAGAGATAATCCTAATGAAGAGCAAGCAGGCCGACTGTTGGTTGACCACTCGGCCGAGATGGCTCTGCATGGGATTATCAGCAAGACATTGTTCCTGCGTCCCAAAATTTCTTACTTGAGAAGTTGAACAGCGAGAGGAGTAGTCTCAAACCTTCAACAACGCTCGAGAGACGTATGGAATGATTTTTTGAAGATACTTAAGCACGGCGCATGATAGCTTGGGGTGCCTCATTTCTTATGTTTCTCGGGCACTGCGGGTCATTCGGCGCGACACGTCCATAAGTCCGCCAGGCAGCAACATTTCGATATCTTGATCTTGAGAGCCGCAATTGCCATGCTTTCGGCAATTGTTGGCGAAACAGATCGAGGATAATTTACCGTCGATTTACCTCTGCGGAGACGATCCGTCATTGAACCATTGCGTCCAGGAGTCAAGAGTTTCGCGAGTGAAGGAGCATCTTCCTCTTAATGCCCTAGAAACTCAGTCACATGCATCTTTTTTCACATTATCCAAGTTATCCGCCTCAAAACTCGACTCCGTCATCGCATAATACTATGGAACCTGACCTGGCCTAGGACCGAGGCGCCCGGGGCCCGGGGCCCGGATGTTACGCAGGCTTTCGTATGAACGTTGTTTTTCATTCAAATCCTCAAAGATTCGAGGATTACCAAACTTCAGTCATATTATACAAGTGTTTGAATAGTTGATGCTCAAGGTAAGCAAGCACCTTCTTCTTATCATGAGATCGATGAGTTCCCCTCCCCAATGAGTGAGTGCTCGTGTGAGTGCCCGTGCTTGGGGAGAGTATGGGGCATGTCATGAACGGATGACTAAGCCAACTTTACGCGTTCCACGTCCGCGCCTGCAGCTTCAGCGCGTCACTGCGGCCAATCCCTCCGGTCCCTCCTTCCCGAATTGGCACACCAACAACCGTTCTCGAACCCACCGACGCCAACTGGACGTTCTAACACGACCCTACCTGGATCGGTTCGTACCTCGATTGTATCTCAGCGATCTAGGTCTACGCAGCAATGGACGACGACTTCGGGTTTGATTCTGCAGATGAGGCAGACCTCCTCGCCGTTGTCGACGGCGTCCCTCCCAACGCCAAGCGGGCTCCAGACGATGGAGATGATGCCATCGAAGAGCCTGCCTCCAAGAAGCACCGATCTGGATCACAGACATCAGAGCTTGCCCAGAAAGTACTGAAGGAGAGATTCGGTTTGAACGCTTTTCGTCTAGAGCAAGAAGCAGCGATAAGTCGAATTATTGGTGGCGAAAGTGCTGTGGTGGTCTTTCCCACTGGAGGAGGCAAGAGTTTGTGCTATCAGGTACACTCCTTCGCGGCCAGTAGTAGCATATGTTCATGGTTTCTGACGATCACTAGGTCCCAGCTGTCGCTATCAAAGAGCTTGACCGTCAGACAAACTCCAGAAGCCCCGAGGAGAGTGGAGTTACTGTGGTCATCTCTCCGCTGATCGCATTGATGAAGGACCAGGTTGATGCCCTCCGACGAAGAGGTATCAGTGCTGCAGTCCTTGATTCGACCCAGAGTCGTGAAACCTTCGTCGATATTCACCAAAAGCTCTCGTGTGGGAAGCTCGATCTGTTGTATTGTGCCCCGGAGCGTTTGAATAACGAGGGATTCCTCGCCTCGCTACAGGCCATCCGCGGCGGTATTCGGCTACTCGCCATTGATGAGGCTCATTGTATTTCAGAGGTACGGTCACCAATCCTGTGTTCATCTTTCTACCGCTCGCGCTAAAGAGTACCTGCAGTGGGGGCATTCTTTCCGACCAGACTACCTCAAAAGTGAGTTCCGCCCAGATCTGCAACCTGGGCACCCATTTCTAACCAAAGGCTGCAGTTGCTCGGTTCGCCAAGGAAGCCAATGTCGAACGGGTCGTCTGCCTTACTGCGACCGCCACGGCGGCTGTCGCGAAGGATATCCGTGACACGTTCAACATCCCCCCAGAAGGCCTCTTCGTCACAAGCATGTATCGTTCAAAGTTAGTGCCCGTCTGATTCATTTCTCTGAGAAGCAAGTCTAACACGTCCAGCCTCAATCTTCGTGTTCAAGCTATCAACGAGAAGGATGATCAGGTGAAGATCTGCACCAGCTTTTTAAAGAAACACCCGGGTCCGTCAATCATCTATGTTACAACACACGCAGTAGGTTTGCCGAATTCGCGAACAGGACTGGGCTGATCAAATGGGTACTCAAGGGCACAGAAAGCCTTTCCAAGTCGCTGGTTGCCAAAGGCTTCAAGGCCAAGCCGTATCACGCAGGGCTGGACAAGGACGTGCGATCCGACATCCAAGACAAATTTCTACGCAGTACTGACATGATTGTGAGTTAGGGAATTGAAGGAAGCATGTCCCAGATCAATTTTCTAACCCAGTTTCCTCGCAGATTGTTGGCACGATTGCCTTCGGCATGGGAATCGACAAGGAGAACGTCCGGACTATCATCCACTTTGACCTTCCCAGCAGCATCGAAGCGTACAGCCAACAGATTGGAAGAGCCGGCCGAGACGGTAAACCAAGTACATGCATGCTGTATCTGTCAGACAAAGACTTCTTCCTAAGGAACGTGCTCGTGCATGGAGAACGCCCTTCGAGACTGGCTCTCCGCGCGTTATTCGAGGAGATTTGCGATGAAGAGCACTGTCGGCTTTCTCCTGGCGAGACGTTTTCCGTGGGGATCACCATGCAGTCCAAACGAGTTGATATCAAGGTTTGGGCAGTCATCCAATCGACTAGACAACAGTCACTAATGGCTAGCAGGAGACGCAACTTTCCATCATTTACGCCTACTTGGAGCTTAAGTTCGGCCTACTTCGAGCAGGAACACCGCAATACTCCGAATACAAGTATCAGGTGCTGCAGCGACAAGAGTACAACGACGACGATACACCAGCAGCAAAAGCCATACGCCGGGGATCCCGAACGGCGAAAATATGGACATTCATCGAGATCGATGATGTTGCGGATGGCAAGCACCTGAACCGAGGCGACATCACAAGAAGGTTGGACCATTGGGCCGAATCTGGAGTCGTCAAGCTCCAAAAGTCTGGCGTCCAGAACGTTTTCCGACTCAAGAAGGCGCTGCCCAAGAGCCAGCCGGAGATCGACGCAATGATTGATAACATCGACCAGGAAATCACCAAAAAGGAAAAGCAAGATCTGCAGCGGGTCCAGGACCTCGTCAACCTGTTGACAGGCACAAAGTGCATCACGCGCGCCTTGGCGGCCTACTTTGCCGATACCACTCACGCGTCGGTCGAGGAGTGCGGGCACTGCACTTGGTGCGAGACGCACAAGCAGGTGGTCTTGCCCGAGTTCAAGCCGAAGCCGCTCGACAAGGATCTCATGAAGAGCATTGCAAGCGTCTGCAAAGCCCTCTGCAGCGATGAAGCGCGGAAGGCGAAGTCGAGCAAGACGCCCTCCGCTACCAAGCAGGCCTTGGCCAACAGCACGGCGAAGGATGATCCCCGATTCATGGCGTGCGTGGCCTTTGGCATCAAGACGCCGCGCATCAGCAGCATGCAATTATGGAAGAACGAAGCTGTCTTTGAGAGAATGAGCGATTGTAATTTTGATGTGAGTTCATGATGTTAGTGTAGAACGACGGCAACGCTGACAACGTGGCAGGAACTTGTAGCCGCCTTCGAGAAGATGATCAAATGATGGATAACAGGACCTCGGCCGCTGCACCCAAATGCAGATCGCGAAATTGCTTATAGCCCTGTTTCTGGGCGTTTAGACTATGGCTGTCAACGTGGTGTTCCCGGATAAGAAAAAACCTGTCCGATTGCTGGGCGCCCTGTGTGGAAACTTCAGTAGAGGGAGCGAATGATCAGCACTACAGTGCACAGGGCGGATTAGAAAAAGTAGAATATTGGCAGGGGCTCGCAGCTCAAGTTGCATTTAAGTTGAAGAGTGGATGACGATCGTTGCCAATTGAGTTGAGCAATGTTCAGAGCGAAGAGTTCCAATTTTATGTGTTGAAATGTGGAACTGACGAGTTGCAGAAGCTCCTCACAACACACTTGATTGAGTCTGAAGACCAAAAGGCAAAGTTCCTTATCGCGCAAATAATTGAGCCGTCGGAACACGAAACAACACACGATAAGGCGAGGACCCTTGCATTCCGTTCCGAGACACTAATTTCGCCCCGGAGGCGGCGAGTCGGGTGCCCCCTTGCCTTTTTCAGCCAGCTGCCGCTGCGTCTGCCCCCTTTGACCTTTCCGTTTCCGGCAGGAAGGCAGACGACAAAAATATTTCCTCCCCGTCCGCCGCCGCCCCCTTCTCTCCCGCAGCCGTCGCAAAAAAGACCGCCCCGATTCCCCAATGTTCACCGTCCGGCAGGCCGCCGGCAAAGGCCTCGGCGTCTTCGCCGCAAAGCCCATCCCCCGCGGCCAGCGGGTCCTCGCAGACCGGGCCCTGCTCACCCTCCTCCCCTCCGAGACCAGCGCCAACATCCTCCGGCAGGCACACGCGCTCCCGACGGCCGGCCAGAAGTCGCTGCTGTCGCTGTCGCTCAACTCCGGCAAGGCGGGCGTGCTGAGCTGGGCGGAGTCGCTGTGGCAGAGCAAGACCAGCCCCGGGCGTACGGTGCTCAACCACACCATCCTCAACATCTTCCGCAACAACAACTTCAACATCGGCAACGAGACGCAGGCGCTCTTTCCGCAGGTCGCGCGGCTCAACCACTCGTGCGTGCCGAACGCGCAGGGCAATTTCAACAAGAAGCTGGACGCCTTCACGGTCCATGCGACGCGGGACATTAAGCCGGAGGAGGAGATCACCATTTCTTATCTGGATGAGCATCTCGGGCTGCGGCAGGCGAGGCAGGACCACCTCCAGGACGGGTACGGGTTTCTTTGTGATTGCTCGGCGTGCGATCCCAAGACGTCGGAGGCTGGAGAGGCGAGGCGCGCGGAGATTGCGGCCAAGTTGCAACAGTTTGCGGAGGCTGCGTCGGAGGACCCGAGGGCTGAGTTTGAGTTGATGCTGGCTTTGGTGAAGGCGTACGATATGGAGGGCATCCGGGGCCGGGAGGCTGCGACGATGCACATTGCTGCTGCGCGCATGGCGTCCAAGCTTGGGGATGCAGCGCAAACGAGCGATCTGGCGTTGAAGGGGCTGCAGCTTGAGGAGGAGGCTGTCGGGAAGGACAGCCAGTTTTACATCTCGACAAAGAAGGACGTCCAGGGACTAGGTGTTAATGTCGATGCTTAATCGGCTTGGTCTGTATTAGATGGTGTATAGAGTTAGAGAGCGACATCAACAATACCCCCATTTCCACACCCTTGACCTCATTGTGAGATTTGCCTCACTCGCCGTATCAACAGCACACCCGTCGCTTCCAATCTGCCACAATATTCACTCCTTGGACACCCACATCTGGAACCACCAGCTAGTGCACCTCAACTCCGTCCGCTGGTGCGCCAAAATCCTGTCTCATCCAGACCTCATGGTGAGAACCCTCGTCAGCCTAACCTACGCCCACAAAGGGCACGCCTTTGAGTGCGCCGTCACCATGAACACGGCGACGACCATACCCTGCATCATCGCCATCATGCACCTGCATACTGCGCAGTTCGAGACGGCAGACAGCGCCTACAACGCCCTTAACGAAAACCTTGACGCCTTGACAACCAGCCTTTGAAGTCGCACTTCGCCATCAAAGCCTCGTTCCTGCTCACCCTGAGCACCGGCTTGGCGATGTTTCGCGACGGCTTTTGCCGCGGCGACGTGATGACGACCATCTTTGGTGAGTGCAACGGGGCGCTGGGCATGACGAACGTGGCATACGGCCCGATGAAGCCGCTCATGCACGTCACCCGCTCGAGTCGAAGAAACGACCTTATTTTCCAAGCTGTCACTTGCTCGGGCTTGGCGGGTTCACAAGTACGTCCAGCGCGAATAATGCAAAGTTCTGTGCATTCTTCAGCTTTTTATCGCTGGAGAGCTGCTCGCAGCTACATTGTGTGGTAGTTAGCACGGGGTCGGGCTCTCTAATTGCTGCGTTTTTGAATAGCTTCATCTCAAGACAGTAACTTACTCTACAACTGGATACGCGTGGTCGGCGCAACGGTTGGGTTTGCCGACTATAGCATCAAGATGCTGCATCTCATGAAGCAGTGTGAAGCCAGCTGATGTTTGCAAGTCGCCTTCTTTCCAATCGCGCCAGTTGACAAGCATCTGCGAGTGGTTGACCTGGCGGAAAAAGGGGGGGCAGAGACGAAGCACGTTATTATCATAAACTTCGCCGGCATTGAGCATGCCTGCGATCGGCTCTGTCCCCGCATACGGGTTCGGTTCGCACACGGGATGCTTCGAATCAGGGCAGGAAAACACCAGTCTTGATTTGTCCGGGCCGCCTTCGTCTTCAGACTTGACTGTGCCTGATTCGGGTGCGCGCAGTCCCGAGATCACAGCCTCGTAGTTGTTTGCTTTGATGGATGCGAGGATATCTTCGTTAGCGTTGTCGTCTAAATCACTCATAAAATTAGTTCCGTTTCAGTCAGCGCGCAACGGCGAAGAGCTGGGGTAGAAAGAGGACAATAGAATGAGACGAAATACGTTAATAGGTAGGGTTACGCCGCAACTTACCACCAAACCAGCGCCGATACGCCACTCCCGACGTCCCTACATCCTCCAAAGCCGTCATGGCAGCCTTGGCTAGAATTTTGGCGTATTCCACTGCAGGCTCGATTTGGTCGATTTGTTCTTGAGTGCACGACGATTGGGTTCCGTATCCTTTCATAACCCAGCTAGTCAAGGCGCGTTCACCAATGCGTGCAGAATGACCCACGCCAGGAATACCTCGGACTGCAAAAGCATGCCCGAAATTCAAAATTGAGAGAATGAATAGCACGGCCACGCGTGCTGAAGGAGTCATGATGGATACTAAGGTAAAGACTGTGGTGTTTGTGATTACTGGTGTCCGAAGATGTCAGGATACCCATCGCAAGGGATAGAAGAGATTCAACTCGTTTCTTATACAATACGCCCCCTGAATGAGGGTAAAAAGGATAGGCATCTGTGCGAGTAAGCTACAGAGAGGTGTCTATCACGATCGAGATATCTCGCGCGAATTCGCCACGTTCATTGGAGATATATTAATTTATTTGTCCACGTTACGGACTTGCCATGAAGAGGCATGACTCTTGTGCTTTTCTTTTGAAACACTCGTTGTAATTACTGTTCAGTAATCTTGTGCTCTCCCACCGGCCTGGCGGAGCTCCGCATTTTGTTCTTCGCATGGAACGGAACGTCGCCGGCGAGCGGGTTACTCTTCGACCAGGGCTCCGGCTCGGTCTCGCATTGGACGTTCCTTATCCGGACATAGACCCCCGAGCACCTATCACCACGGATGCACCCATAACCCCTAAAAATAGACGTAGTGGTATCCGAATGCTTCGTTTTCCTCGCATGGCCGCGGTGCGCTGGGCGATATCGGAGTTTTCCGAGCCAAGGGCGGCGCCCTCGCATCAACGCCAGGGTGATGTCGAGGGTATTGCGAGTCATGATGAACTCTTTTTCCGGTAGGGCGTCTCACGGAATGGATATAAAGTCCGAAAGCTCTCCATGTGATTGCGTCCACTTTCCTGCATTGATACGTCCTGATCTTGAAAGTTGCTCGAGTGCCTTCTTGAAGTATGGGCTGCGAGCCACGAGCACTGAACCATGGGCTAGTATTCGAAATTCGAACTCGTTAATAAGGCTCTTCGCGGGTCCGGTTTGATGAGAAGCCTTCAATGCCATATTCACTTCCACAGCTGCACTGGAGAAGTTGTCACCATTCGTACTGAGCAGTCTCCCAGGAGAGAGTCTGTATCATAGGTGAAGTCTGTGCTCCAGCAGCATGAATCATCCAATTTCTAAGAAGACTTCAGCAATGGGGCAACGGCGAAATTGGCGACATTGGCGAACGTGACATGATTGCGTGATAGAAACGGTCCGTGCAAAGTCGGAGGTGAACTATGTGGTTTTATGAGAAAGTGGAGGCATTCTGATCTCACTTCAAGGGGAAGTTCTGAGTTGTTTGTGTAAACTCATGGAACGATTCATTCTGGAATAGTGAAGACGTAGCACTCGAGCACGACAGCGAGCACTCTATCGCAACAACGGTGTCTCCTCGTCAGTGCCAGTCCTGGCCTCCCCGCTGCTCTCCTCATTATCGTGCTCTCCAGTCAACCAGTTCTTTAGATGCTCGCGAATCTCACTGTCACGGTAGATCCACGCAACACAGATTCCTGCGCCAGGGCCGAGGGGAACAGCCGCGGCAACAGCCACTAAGGCAACCTTCCACCCACCCTCGACGAGCAGCCAGTACAGCACCGTACACCCGATGAACGTGACGTCGATCTCGATGAACTTGACGGTCGCGCGCGTCATCTCCTTCCGGTCATCCCGCTGGAACAGACTCCAGATGAGGAAGACGTGCGAGACGACGGAGCAGACCATGGGCACGAGGTAGACGAGCAGCAGCGAGACGGTGTGCGACTCGAGGTGGAAGCTGCGGCGCTGGCGCTTCTGCAGACGCAGCACGCCCCAGCGGACAGCCTGCCGAACGAGCGAGACCCACACGGGGAAGAAGAGCCAGACGGCGATGGTGGCGGGCGAGTTGTAGATGAGCATCAGGATGGAGGGCAGGACGAAGCCCCAGGCGACGCTGACGGGGATGGCGACGATCTCGGCGTCCACGTTGAGGTGGCGCGCATGCTTGCCGAAGTCCGGGTCCCTGGACTCGGCGCTCTCGATGACCTGCTTGCCGGCTTTCTTCCGCGCGAGGTAGATGGAGCGCGAGCGGTGGAAGAAGGCGGGGACTATGACGAGCTCCCAGACGACGGCGCCGCCGATGAGGTTGAAGACCAGCCAGGGCCCCGTGGGGTTCGCGATGAGGACGTTGGGGGCGTTGCAGATGCGGGCGGCCTCGACGGTGGTGACGGTCATGAGGCCGGCGATGAAGGAGAGGACGGCGGACATGCTGGCGAAGGTGCGGGCCGAGTCAAGGGCGTTCTGGAAGAAGCTGATGGCGAAGCAGACCGGGGTGCCGAAGACGGGGACCTTGCTGATGGCGGGGAGGCGCGCGCGGGAGTCGCATTGCGAGTAGAGCAGGGCGATGTTGACGTCGGAGTGGATGAAGAGCGCGGCAAAGGTCGCGATGGCGAGGAGGACGGGGACGACGAGCAGGACACGGTAGGAGAAGACGTGGATCGGCACCGGCCAGCGCGTTGGGGGCCAAGATGCCATTTTGGTAGTGGTCTCTGAGCTTCGGGGGTTACAAATGAGCTCACAGGTTCTTGGGTGAGATGCAGTCGTGAGAGATGAAGCTTGGTGTTTCGTTCGCGAGATGATCTGGTCAGCTCACTCACTGGGTGAGGTACCCTAGAGCTCAGCTCAGCTCATTTCAGCTCGTGACAACATGGCGCACGTGCCGCCTGACGCGGTTCCTTATGGGGTTTGGGGTTCTGCAGGAGCTGTCCGCAATTAGCGCCGCAGCATCACTTGCAGCGACCCGAGACCCCTGAGATTCCGCTCCCCTCGTGTCTTCGTCTGCCGGCTTGTGACCTGAGACATTGTGGTCAGCTGCCTGCGCCTCAACACACCACGCAAGTCTGCCCTTTTCTTACTTTGTTTCTTTTGAAGATGATATTAGATTTGGGTTTCCAGTTGAGCTCTGAGATGAACTCAATCGCAACAGATGAGACGAACTCTTTAAGAGGTCCTTTCATCCGAAAGCTCTTGGACCCTGGGCTGGCTGGTCTCATGTCGGAGACCGAGACCGAGCGTGTTCCGGATGCCCCGAATCTGCACCGGGTGGGTGGCCTGGTAAGTTTCACAGCTACACATTCATGTCAAGCTGTTTTCCTGTGAGCTCGAGTTGATATTATTGAAGTGAAACAATCAAGTTCATAACATAACATGCTCACGTACTGACTAGTAACTCGAGAGATCAAAAGGCTTTCCGAGAGTCCATCTGTTGATGCTTTCTTCCCGAAAAATCACAGTCCGCTGACTTCTCGCGCGCCTCTTCTACACCGACTTCTCTTCGACGCTAGACTCCCCGCGTCCCTTGTAAGTACTCTCCGGCAGCGCATTGAGGGCATCCTCCTCCTTGTCAAGCTTCCGGAACGTCAACCAGAACCCGATCCCTCCCAAACAGCTGATGATGGCAATAGTAGTATACAACCAAACCAGCAGCGGATCAGCAGCCAACCCAACAAAAGCCTGCGCAATCGCGCTCGAAAACGCGTGCACGAACCAGAACACACCCGTCACCAGCCCGCGCATGTTCCGCGGCGCCTTCGTAAACGCATACTCCAGCCCCGTGATCGACGCAAAGATCTCGCTGAGCGCAATCAGGATGTAGCACGGCGTCTGGATCCACACCGTCATGTCCGGCGGGCCCCGCTCGCGGATGCACTCCACGTCGCCGGCGCTGCGGCCGCACGGCGCGCGCGCGTAGATGAAGTGCTGGATCACGGCCGCGACGACCATCGACAGCGTCGCGCAGAGGAAGCCGACGGTGATCTTCTTGATCGGCGTGAAGCGCAGGCCCGCGCGCTCGATGGCCGGGTAGATGAGCTTGTCGCAGATGGGGATGAAGATGAGCAGCGCGAAGGGGTTGAGGTTCGTGATGATGTCGTTGGGCAGCCCGTCGAGGCGCATTGTGGCCGCTTGGTTGATGAGGTTGTTGGAGATCTGGCCGTACGCGAGCCAGAAGACGGGGAACCAGAGGAAGACGGCGCAGGCCATGACGCCGCGGCGGACCTCGTCGACCCAGGCGTCGTCGAAGGTCATCCAGGACGGGCGGTTGGGCACGGCGCTGGGCTTGATGCGTTCCCAGAAGGAGTCCTTGCGCATCGCGAAGACGCCGCCGTGGCCTTGCTTGATGCCGTAGCCTACCAGTGCAATCGACTTTCCGAGGACTGAGCCAGTGGGTGGGCGCTTGGCGTATTGCTTGCGGCAGAGAACCATGACGACGGGGCAGCAGAAGAACATGATTGTGGGGAGGAGGTACGACAGCCAGAAGCCGACGTACTTTTCCGCGTACACCATAGATACCTGGCCAACGAGGGCACCGACGTTGATGAGGAAGTAGTAGCGCATGTAGACGCGGGAGATGGTCATCACAGGATCGACGATGACCCGTTCTCCTGAAGGAAGGGTCTTGACGGTTTGGCGGGGCTGGGTGAGCTCGTACTGCTCTGCAATCAACGGGCTGATGTTGGCCTTGAACCATCCCACGCCGGTCCCGAAGAAGACCAGCCCGATGATGAAGGCTCCGAGCGCACCGCTTGGATTGGAGATTACCGAGGGAATAGCGGCGATGATGATCAGAATGTGGCCGAAGGTCGCGACGACGATTGCGTACTGGATGGTGAGGTAGCGGCCCCAGTAGGTATCGGCGAGGTAGCCACCTATTGGACGTCAGTCACATTTGCAGGGAGTGAGAGAGCAGAATCCCTGAGCCTACCTATTAACGGCATTACGTAGGACCAGAAAGAGTTGAACAGCGTGAGGGCCGTAGATGCCCGCTGGCCCAGGCCAAGCGCGCCCGCTTGTTCATGAGTACCGCCCGCGCCAGTCGTCGAGTTTGGGGGAAGGGGATACGCGATGAAGTTGACGACTGAAGCAAGCATGTTAGCGATAATAAGGACCCTGAGCATCGTTTGATTGACTCACACACTGCGGTGGTCCCGTAGTACGCGAACCGCTCACACATCTCCACGAACCCGATGCTATAAATCAGCCATGATACCTTGCCATGGACGCGTCGCAGGGTCGTCTGTTCCTCCAGTGTGGGATAGACCTCTCCATTAGGCCCCGTCAGTGTCTCGTGCGAATCGTTCGTGGGGAGTAGGTCGCCTTGGTACGCCCCAGGCTTCTTCTCGCTATTGACCCCTTTCTCGATGGCAGGATAGTCGGCCTGCGCGGCATCGACCATGTCTAGGTCTGGTGCGGTCGACATCGTTGACTACAATTTTCTTCTCGTCTGATCGCGAAGTATGAATAATTCTATTGGAAAGGGATGAGTCTGCAGCCATGCAAAGGTCAGTAATGCGTATTGCTGACTCTGTTAAGGAACATGTAAGTGTAAGGGGCGCCGACCACCTTGAGGGTTCAACGGCGGGGTCGGAAGCATTTTCTAGCTTCTAACACATGAACAGCAGAGCTGCAGGCTTCAATTGCGGCACGACTACTGGCACGAGCCAGGAGTGCGAAGACTTCATTGAATGTACGATGGTTGCATTTCGTGGTCTTGGCTGCTTTCAAGCGAACGAGTGCCGAGAGATAGCAATGGTCCAAGGTGCCCCGTATGGGCGATTTTACCCCCCAAAGCTACGTTGCACAGAAGCCGGGCACTAGCATCTTCACGTACGTTATGAGAGGGATTGCCCAATTGAATCGTACGTGTTGAAACGGCACGGCGATTGCAGCGGCCACAAGCACGCCCAGGGCTTGGAAGTCGATATCAGCTGCATGTGTGATAGGATAGTCGCGATGATACCCCACATCTTGGCTTTTCTCGAGAGGAGCTCGATTCTCGGCCGACGGCTGGGATGAAAGACGGGAGATATGAACCTGTGGTCTTGGCGGTCTTGGCTTCCTCCAAAACGGCAGGCGTCAAGACTTTAAGAAGCCAGGTGACTTTGTCGACTGGGCGCGAGCTACTTCTGCCATAACCATCGTTATTCAATCACTGTTAATATACCAAGGCGAATAGTTTTGTCAGGTTGATGATGGCCTACCATGGCGGCCAGCTGAAGTAGGACAGCTAGTCCCGACAGCTTGCTCTTGATCTCACATTAGTATCAACAATGGCATTTGGCTGGTCAATGGGCGCCCCAATTACTATGAAAACTAAGAACGGAAATCGACTAGATTCAAACACGAAAATATTGTATACCCGAATATGTCGATCCTGGTGAAAAAAGGAGAAGACTCGATGGAGTGAGGAAGATCCGCCACGAAGATGCTTCTTTCTCCAGATTTCTTAACAGAGTTGGATTGAGCATCAAATGCAATGGCAACGATTGTTCAACCTGAGTCGACAATCAGGTTATAGTCCTGGGCATTACGTGACACTATGTAACCATTTGGTCAGACTTCAACTATAGACATCATCGACCCCTAGTGGCCTGCCGTTACGAGTCCCCGGAAGCGAGAGCTTCCATGCTTATTATACAGAATTTCAACCAGCATGACCTTCGAATACTATCTAAGTGGCTTCTTTCAGGGTTCATTGTCATCGCCCGTTGCTCGACGCCTGCGCAACCAAGCTTTGAGATTAATTGTTCCTGAAGCCCTAGACTTCCCGCTTGGCTGCACTCGCTTTTTTCTCGACAACACCGAAACTCCGTTCTCTTTGAGATCAACGAGTACACTCTTCAGACCACTTTCGCCTGTTTTGGTAACAAACCCCGGTGCATCCGCGTCATTGTCGAACCATACTACTGTTTGATTCGCAACCGCCCCCAGCTCTTCAAGTGTCAGCAGAGGAACCGTGGCGTCGTGCTGGGCATTCTCATCATCAGAGCAACGCTTTTCCTCCTTGACATTGTAGAAAACCAGGGGCAAGACATTTGATTTCCACACCGGTCGTCGACGCCCAACAAGATTGCTTTGGAGGCCCGTTCTGATGAAAAGCATTGTGGTAAGTATGAGTATCACACTTGGATAGAGGAGCCACGCCCAATAAACCTGAACGCAAACTGCAGGCTTGCTGCTTAATCCAGTAATATGAGCGCCGGTTCGTCCATCCCAGTCCAGGCCATTGATACGTATGACGTTTGTTATCGAGGTGGCCATACCATCAATCGCGTCAGCAAGGCTGTCGAAAGATGCTTCGCCTCCGCTGAACATGGAATCAAGCCACCATTTATCCCCACAGTCCACTGCTGCTAGTAAAGGTGGGCTACCTATCCTAGACACGCTACATGACCCCGTGATCTTTTGGTCAACAAAGCTTTGTATGCTATTGTAGGTGGAGTAGCCAAAGGTTCCAAGACAGCGAACGGGGACTTTTGTTGTTGTGCCATTCACCGTCCAAGGCGTCCAATTCTCGGCATTGGCCTTGTAGACAGGACTTGATGTTCCAGTTGCATTTGCGATGGTTGAAAGGTTGTACGCACCACCGTAAATGAAGCAAGGGTCGATGAATTGCATAAATTCTCTGTCTTTTCCGGGGCTGTTCGTCTCATTCAAAGACGTTGAATCCGACACAAATGACATGGGAATCTGGGAGATTACACTCTCGTTGAATGTTCCGTTGACAACTTGGCCGTTGTATCTTTTGATACATGGGAAAAGCTTGCAGTCGATGCCTAAAATGCCTAGGGACTGTTCAGTCTCTCCTGTTCGATACCTCTGAACCCCCTTCATCGAAGAGTTCAAGGTGAGCGCACGTATGGACAGCGTCATATTTTCATTGTGCGAAGATTCGATTGCAACATCCTGTCTTGCCAGCTTCGCAACGCCCCTCGACTCCGACGCCGAATTGAAGGCGGTCGTCATTTTAAACGCGTATGATGTGTTCAGGCCGCTTGGCCACGCTGGTCCTCGGCCGTCCGAAGAATCATCATCAAGACTGTCGGTATTGTTTGACTGAACGAAATCCTTCAAGCTCACACGTGCCTCGGTGCAGCTGCTGCAGATCCCGACAGAGGTGTGCGTAATTCCATCCTCATCTTCGAATGTGCAACTTTCGGCTGGGCACTTGAAAAGGTTCGCAGTTACAGAAGAGCTGTCGATACCTCCATTCAATAGGCTGCCAATTGCAGCACCACGCATTTCAGAGGTGATGACAGTAGATATGGTCTTGGCAAACCGTATGTGTGCACTTCCTATGACAGTATTGCTACAAGGGTATGTGGCAGAAGCCTGTTGAGTAAAGGGGCCGATTGCTGCAGAAGCGATGACAACTAAAGCGCCAGCAACTGTCCATGTGCTATAGCAAACGTTAGCAGCGATTCTGGATGAAAGCCTGATGATGAAGGGTCACTGACGGTTTCCATGAGAAGAAGAGAAACTTCAACGACCCCCAGGGGCCTGTGCCAGCGTTCGTGAAGTACTCCATGTCGCGCAACGATCGGGGGCTTTCCATCCATTGCCATTTCATTTCCCCAATCACTAGATCCTAGTTAGCTTTAATTCGCGAAGAAACAGACATACACCGGTTTACCCTCAGTGACTATGAACAGCACACTAGCTCGCAGGACAGTGGAGAAAATAGCAACGAGGGCATTGATGCTGACTTGGTCCGCAAAATCAGGTTGCACCTGCCCATTGCGCGTAGACAACAAGATAACAATGGCCATAAACGACGATATGGAAAACAGTAAAGCTAGCGATTCGATGAACCATTCCCTTAAGATAGCGAATGCCCTCGATTCCTTGGCTTTGGAGATCCAGGGGTAATACTCGCATAGTTCCGTTTTTATGATGGAGAATGCAATGCGTGCAATGTTAACGGCTCTCGTCCTTTTGGAACAAACAGTATCGTTGTTCTTTTCGAGGCCTCCGTGGTTCTCTAGGCAGCCTCTATGCCGACAGGTATGCTCTTCGGCAACTGCTGAAGCTGCGAGTCCTTTATCATCCTCTGGCTCACTATAATTCAAACTTGCAGTGCTTCTTGTGAACAAAGACCACACATCGGGATGGTCGCGATTGATTCCGGCGTAGTTGTCCAGGCGTCGTCTGTGCCAAAAGGAATTCGCTTGGATTGGCGCATCGATTTGTCCCGAGTTTGTCGCCGTACCAGTCTCGGTTGTTGCTGACAAGTTGTTTTCAGGAGTCGCGGAAGGGGCGCGCTCTGCCTCTTCACGCTGCTCTCCGTTTAATATAGGAACTCCTGCGGAGGATTCACACGACTCCTGGGAGGGAATGGCCACCATAAGGATCTCGTCGCTAAAGCCTTCAGGGTTTTGGGCCATGTTGAGGAAGATAAAGGTATGAATAGGTGGCGGGAAAGACAGCTGGAAGAGTATGAAAACGGCGGTGAAGGCCTTGTATGTTGATAAGTGATGGAGCTGTGGCAGAAGACAGTGAGTATGTCGTACTTCAGCTTCGCTGTCGCGTAAGACAGTCTCCTATGACACCAAATACCTGATGTGTCTTAGTTCCCCTGGGCGCCTCGATGCCATGCATCCGCCCTTTTTGTTTTTGGAAACCACCCCTCTGAAAGCTGAGCAGTACCGTACGTCAGCCTGCGGCATGCCGATAGATGGGAAGTCTAGCCATACTCAGCCTCGTGCCCCATTTTCTTTTTGAACAGACATGAAGCCACGAAGCACAAGAAACATATAGGGGTAGCAGGATTGAATCGTAACCAAGATGTTCTAGCAGTCACGCAGCCTGCTAGCCACAAGCTGAGCGACGATCTGCTTGGCTTACACTGCATCAGGCTGTACCAGCCGTAAAGCCGCCGCGGCCATTGGCATGCGCGACGTCTTTAAATTGAAACCACTAGGCATGCTTCTCCAGGGATTAACGGGTGCCGCAGCGCGTCTGGGCGAGGCTGCCACTTCGATGAAAGATGCCTCGTTCTGGGCGTAATTTGGTCCGCCAAAATCTCAATGAGGGCCGCCAAACATCACATCCAAGATCATTCAGCCAACATACTTGGGTTCATGCTTTCAATTCATCTTCTCATGCCCTGTCTACCAACAAAAGAATACCTTGCTTTTCTTACTTCGACTTGCCAGTGGGAATGGCAAACAGCACAACCTTGTCACCCTCGTCCAGACCCTTATCCACGCGGAAGAAGCCCCGTCTCTCTAGCTGGATGATGTCGTCCTTCTTCAGCTCACCAACACCGGCGTCGCACAGCGCCACCTCCATGGATGACGTGACGGGGTTAAGCGCCTCCTCGAGAACGTCGTCCTCCTCGAGCTTGTCCTTCTTGATGAGGTAGTCAAACTCCCACAGCTCGGCCTTGACGAGCTTGGTGCCCTGCGTCGAGAGCCAGGTGACCTTCTTGTCGGTCGTCTTGAAGTCGCCCTTGAGGTTGAGCTCGAGGTTGAGCTCGGGGATGGGCTCGCCGGCGGCGATGTCGCGGACGAAGGCGTTGCCCCAGCCCATGAGGGTGATCTCCTCGTCCTTCTTGAAGCTCTTGGCGTCGGCCTGGTCGAGGATGAGCTCGTTGGAGAAGACGACCTTCTTGGTGCCGACGTCCGGGTTCTTGGGGTGCTTGGGCTTGTCCTCGGTGCGGGGCGCGGCGGGGGCCTCGGCGCCGGTGACCTTGACCTTGACGGCGTCCTTCTCGAGGATGGCGGTGTGGCGGGGCGCGATGGGGTCGATGACCTTCTTGTTGATGTTCCAGAAGGAGTTCCAGTCCATGTTGACGACGTTGCGGGAGGGGCCCTGCTTGATGATGAACTCGCGGAGGGCGGGGATGGTCATGCCGCGGCGGCGGACACCGCGGATGGTGGGCATGCGGGGGTCGTCCCAGCCCCAGACGGTGCCCTGGTTGACGATCTTGGCGAGCTTGCGCTTGGAGAGGAAGGTGCGGATGAGGTTGATGCGGGAGAAGTCGTGCATGTAGACCTGGCGCAGCTTGAGGGTGTCGAGGAACCATTGATACAGGGGGTTACGGTCGGTGTACTCGGTGGAGCGCAGGGCGTGGGTGACGCCCTCCTTGGAGTCGACGACGGGGCAGGCGAGGTCGTACATGGGGTAGATCTTCCAGGTGTTGCCGGTGCGGTGGTGCTTGTCCTCGACGTTGCAGCGGTAGATGACGGGGTCGCGCAGGGCCTTGTTGACGTTGTCGACGGAGATCTTTGCGCGGATGCAGTTGTTGAGACCCTCGGGGGTGCCGTTCTTCATCTCCTCAAAGATGCGCAGGTTCTCCTCGACGGAGCGGTTGCGGCACTTGGACTCGATACCCTCGCCGCGCTCGTTGCGCATGGTCTCCTGGTCGGTGTCGTCGGCGTACGCGTGGCCCTCCTTGATGAGGCGGACGCAGGTCTCGTAGAGGTAGTCGAAGTAGTCGGAGGTGTAGGAGACGGCGTCGGGGGTGATGCCCATCATGGCGAGGTCCTCGATGATGGCATCCTGGAACTCCTCGCTCTCCTTGGCGGGGTTGGTGTCGTCGAGACGCAGGCGGAGCTGGCCCTTGTAGGCCTCGTGGGCGAAGTAGTCGCTCAGGAGGGCGGCCTTGGCGTGGCCGATGTGGAGGTATCCTGAGGGCTCGGGCAGGAAACGGGTGACGACGCCCTGCTCGGCGTTCTGGAGGGCGAGGGAGTAGCTAGCGCCGGCCTTGGAGGCGGCGGCGACCTTGGCCTTGCGAGCGGCATCGGCGGCCTTGGTCTCGGCCTGGATCTCGGGGAAGCTGGTCTCGATGAAGGTGAACCTGTAGAACTCAAGGTTAGATTTGTTAGATAACGAGCAAGATGCTGGGTGACGCACCAACGAGTCAGGTTAGCCAAAGTTCCCTTGCGGATGAAGCCCATAGCAGCCTTGTTGGACTTTAGCGTTTGCCAGATCTTGGTCTCGACATCTCCGAGAGAGTAGCCCTCGACGAAGGTGCGCAGGGTCATGTGCTTGTCGAAGGCGCGCAGGTGCGGCTCGATGGACTTGAAGTCGCCGCTCAGGGCGGTGGGGAGGTTCTGTAGCTCCTCGGCCTTCATGGTTGCGGTAGTCGAATCCAATTGGGGCTATCGGGGGTTCGAGGTGAGGGATAGACGGGACGGTCCTGGTGTCTCGTGAGTCAAAAGTTTGGGGGGGCTGATATTTCGTGGTGGGGTTAAAATTGATGGAGGGGTAACACCACGCCGCGGGCACTCACCGAGAGCGCTCGGCCGATATTGGTGCTTGACCGAGCAGCAGAAGCTGACCGAAGAGTGAGTGGCACTATTAGTGGCTAGACGTATGACGTCTGGATTCGAGTGCCCAAGAATACTGCAATACACTCAATGGAAAGATGGATGATAAGAACGTGAAGTACAAAGCGCCGATATCGCTCCTTTAAATACTTCTTTTCAAATTAAATTTCAGGTTTTGATATGACTCTTCAGCTCTGGTCAGCTCTGGTGACAGTGGTGTGTTTCGGCATTGACGCTGAAGTACGTACCGCACACACCGATGTGGAGCGAGATGCCCCCGAAGCCGATAAGATACCGGCGATCGATAAGATAACGAGCTCCCTGCCTGAGACTCCAGGCCACAGCATTTTTTCTGCAGTCTTCGGCCAGAGCTTCACAGGCGATATTCGAGGTCTGGCTAGGTGGTGTTGCACTCGCCTCTCGCACATATCCCAACCCACGATGGCGTCAACGTCTCAATGCATGGCCGGCATGGCCCGTTTGAGCCTTGCCAGCTCCGCCAGACCGACGGCCTCCACGATACCCCGGTTCCTCGTTCCATCCGTGGCCCAGACACGATGCGCCAGCGTAGGACCCAAGAAGACGGAGAAGAAGAAGAGGAAGTTGCCCAAGGACTACAAGACCTACAACATCAAGGGCTGCCCTCAGTTCTCGCTGTGTGACGCTGTCCGGTATGTCTTCCACCACCTGTCTTCACGGAAGTTTGTAGCTAACATAGCTCCCAAAGCTACCTCCGCGCCTTCGAGGTCGGCAAGCCGCCCCAGGCGATCAAGTACGAGCTCCACGTCCACCTCAAGACCCCGCGCAACGGAAACGTCGTCAAGAACCGCATCCGCCTCCCGAACCCCGTCAAGTCGGACGTCCGCGTCGGCGTCATCTGCGAGGAGGGCTCCGCCGTCGCCCAGCAGGCCCTGCAAGCGGGCGCCGTCATCGCGGGCCAGGAGACCGTCTTCGAGGCCATCCGCAACGGCGACCTCGCCTTCAACAAGCTCATCTGCCACGTCGACAGCGAGGCCGCCCTCAACAAGGCCAACCTCGGCCGCCTGCTCGGCCCCAAGGGCCTCATGCCCAACCGCCGCATGAAGACCATCACCGATAACATCACCGGCTCCATCCGTGAGACGATGGGCGCCGACGACTACCGCGAGCGCATGGGCGTCATCCGCCTCGCCATCGGCCAGTTGGGCTTCACGCCCCAGATGCTGGCGTCGAATATCAAGGCGTTTGTGAGCCACATCAAGCAGGACATTGCGCAGCTCGACACGCACAAGGACGTTCACGAGGTGGTGCTGAGTACTTCGCAGGGGCCGGGGTTCAGCTTGAACGGTAACTTTGACTCGACGGACGAGAAGGTTACGCCGCAGGTTCTGTCTGGCGTCATGTAATACGTACGAATTATATCCCAACCAGAAAGGAGGGCTTTAGATGACAAAAGAAATGTACCATATGTATGTTTATTACACGTGTATCAAAAGTGGCAGCGGCACAGCGCTTTCAGAACATGTCGGAGATTTTTGGGTATCATATGCATCGCTACTTTTCTGCCAGTCCTTTTCCTTGTGCGCTCAGTTGCTCTTGAGAGCCTTGATCGCCTCCGCCTGGGCATCAAGCAGCCCGTACAGTCCCAGGTACTTGACGACTCTCGGCTGGCCCCTCTTGCCCGCCTTGCGCGCCTCCTTCATCGCCGTGCCGAGGTCGAGCAGGATCGTGTTCCGGCACCTCGTCATCCGCGCCTCCGTCTTGACCACAAACTGCACGTCGCGCCCAATGGCATCCGCCAAAGCCTCAATGATGCAGTAATCCTGCGCAAACCCAGCCAGCTTGGCAGGACTGCTCCCCACCAGCCCATGATCGCCCTCCTCCTCCTCGTCCGACTCTTCACTCTCATCCTCGTCCCACTCCTCATCCTCCTTCTTCCCCGGCAAGCTCGCCAGCGCAAGCCGCTCCTCCAACGCAGCCACCCGCTCATCCAGCTCCAGCATCTTCCTCCCCGCCTCAATGCCCCGGCGCACCTCGCGCAGCTCCCCGCTTAGCCCGCCAACCTCCTCGCCGCGCGCGCGCACGCGGGCCTTGATCTCGTCGACGGCGCGGCGGAAGCCCAGCATGGCTACGCGGACGTTCTCGACGCGCTCGTCGCCGCCGCGGAGCTCGTTGCCGAGGGAGAGGAAGGCGGTGTAGTTTGCGTTGACGAGCTCGAGCAGCTCGGCGCTGATGGCGGCGCTGCGGTCGCGCAGCTCGGCCTTGAGGTCGTCGAGGGTCTGGTGGCGGTGCGGCAGGGCGGAGAGGTAGCTGGCCGGGTGGAAGTCCTTTGCGAGGAAGTCGGAGCGCGGGAGGGCGGCGGGGAAGGGGAGCGGGGCGCCGTCGTCGTCGAAGTCGTCGGTGGCTCCGGGGCCGGAGCCTGGGCCGGCGGCGGCGTCGGTGGTGGAGGAGCCGGAGGAGGAGGGGAGGTGGAAGGCGGCTGTCTGGCGGTGGGATTGGACGTCCATTTTGGGGGTGTGCTCCGCGTTCGGGGCTCTGCTTTGTGATGGGTGTGGTGTGTTCCCGGCGCAAGCAGTTGCCAATTGGCCTTCTTTTCCCACGATGAGGAGCCCTGGAGTGGTGCGGCTCGGTCGGTCGTCGTCGGCGTAAGGTGGTTTTAGCTCGGAGCAAGGCTGGATTAAGGTCGTAGTGTCCAGTTGATGAAGACTGGAAAAACAAGATGGGACCCGCCACGAGGGTGACGGTGGGAGCTGCGATCGGGAATTGTTGGGAGGGACCGGCGGCGTCCTACTAGTGTGTCACCGTCGTGGGTTTTGGGTATCTGAGGATGGTGTGGTGTGGTGGTTGGGTTAATGAGTCCCCTCTTTCTGCTGCGTGGCTGCTGCAGAGTGATGTTGTGCAGCTCGTGATGTCGATTGAGCGGTTCACATTGGCGTGTGGTCGGAGTGGGCATCTCCCAGCTTTGGGCGAGTTACGCGGGGATGGAGAGATCACTGTGGGAATTTTAGAGGGCCTGGACGGTGCAGTTGTGCAGGGAAGGAGCTCCACTGGCGGTGTCCACAGCTGTGTCAGTGGACACGGTTGCGCAACCTTTGGGTTTTTGGCAAGTTGGATTGGGCAATGCCGAACGCGCATCTTTGGAGCATTTGGTTCGGCTTTTGGTTGTCAGGACGTGTCACTATTCCAGAGGCCTTTATTGGCGGTGGTTGATCTGTAGAGATATTTACTCTGTCCAGTCAGTAGGGTAGGTATGCAGAATGCAACAGAGATGCATGGCTGCGTCTGACTGTATCTACCTACGCCCATCTCCCAAAACATACGACACAAAACACCTGGATACGAACACAGGTGTCGTTTCTAACTCACCACTAGCAAGGCCTAGAGGAAACTATTAGTGAGGATTACGGCACGGAGGCCGAATTGCCCGTACCCCTGACTCGGCGGCGGTCAGGTCTCCCTTGCAAGGAGGGAGGGAAGAAAAACGCGTTCATACTTCTGCTATCCGTACCTCAGGCTCCCAGGCGTGACGAGCGCCGACAATTACCGTAGGTCGTGAAGTAGGTAGCACTTGCACTGGCGCTCCCCCTTGGCGCGATATGTCATGTTCTCCGGTCTCCCACATGGTAGCCTCCACTTGGATCAGTTCGAATGTGGATGAAGGGCCGATCTGATTGCGCAAGTTTGTTGGATTTTGGGGGCGAATGGGAGGAGCAAGTGCACTGCAGCTTGGGGTTTGGGGGGCGTGACGATCTGAACGAGGTGCGTTTCGGGTCTCTGTGTCCACCGGAGAAGTTTTTCGCTGGAGCCGTTTGAGTCTCAACAGGCGCGGGTGAAGCAGAAGCTATCGGATAGCCACGATGGGCAAGGGTTGGAAAATTTCGGCATCTCATGTGAGCTTATGTTGGCGTATCCTGGGCGGAACGAAGGAAGGGGAAGCAGCGGCTGAAGCGGAATGGTGTGGTATCATGTATGGATGTTAATGGTGGTGTGGATAATCATTGAAGCAGGAGCAGCAGCAGCAGGCACTGTAATGGGGATTAGGGCGAGATGGAATGGAGGGTGGTGACATCTTATCAAGTACCTCCTGATCAAACTGATCTTTACGTCCCTGATGAACTGCCCCGAGGCGATTGGACGAATAGCCGTGACACGGACGGCGGTTGCAGCGACGGTGCGAGGTTCCATTGAGGCATAAATTCCCGGCTCGGTTTTAATTCGTCGAGAGGATCTGATAATTTTGTGTACAGTCTTTACCCTTTTACTCTGTGACGCCTTTGAGCTTGGCTAATCATATTGCCATTGTTCCTCCAATTTTGACTTTTTGCCGTTATTACCTGCCTTATGGTGAGTCTGACTCGGCACTCTCGGTCGGCTTGTCCAACATCACAGATAGCAAACGACTCACCGAAGCTTGTACGGCCACTTCTGCCGTGGTCTCGTCTGAAGATTGAATCAAAAGAAGCTCATAAGGTTGGTCGCCTTACACATCTCGGCATACGAGACGAGTCATCGGACAAAGGGCGGTTCCTATTTGTCGGTGAGGAGCGCGGCATGGTCCCTTGACACTGTGACAGTTCAGTTGCTGAGTTACATCCCCCATCCTGACGCTGCGACATCGGCAGACCCTGAGATCAAGCCTCAGTGGCCACTCTTTGGTGCTCATGGCGATGGACCCCCATTCTCGGAATGTGGTGAAGCTTGGCACTGGAAGACGGCGGTGGTGGACGGGTGAGGGGTTCGTTTCTGGTTGGATCTTACGCCATGGAAACTGAGGACAATGGCTGCGGTGGAGTGTCGTTCGTCAACGGGCGCGGTGATCCGTGTTTTGCGGCACATAGTATGGTGAGTGTGGACTACCTGAAGACAGGCGTGGGAGAAGTCGGGCTGTGCTGCCCCAGCGAGGACAAGTTCCGAGATCGCAGGCTCAACACACACAGTGGCGGACACTGCCCTGTGCCATCGAACGATGCGCCGTCTCCATGACCCGACCCGATTACTTCCTCCAAGGTCAACAACAACCTACGCACCACGCAGGTCAGGGGCCCAGCAGCAGGCAGGTCCTCATCACAGCCATGCCCGGCGTACTGGGCTCTGGAGATTTCCGTCCACCCCATCTTAGTTAGGTACCTGGGGTATCCAGTGGCTGCACACTGTGGGCGTTGTGATGTTTGGGTGTCTGGGTGTCTGGGAGCACCTGGTGAGAGCTGGGTGGGAGCCGGGGGTACGTATCTGGGGACACCGCAGTAGTGGCTGAAGACGAGAAAAACAGTGTAAAAAAAGAGTGCTAGCGCTGGCCCTGAGTGGGGTGTTTGCGAGCAGGGTAATCTTATCAATCAGATCAAAAATTCCTTTTCAATGTCGTCGTCCCCCGAACCCCCCCCGTCCAGTCCGCCCTTCTCCCCTCCAGCTGTCCCTCCCTCCCTCCAATCCCCTCGTGTCGCTTCTGGTCCTTCCAAACCAACCAGACATTCCTCTCCCACCGCCCGCTTGCCGAGCACCGGAAAAAACAGCCAATGTTTTGGACCTTGTTTCCTCATTCCGACATTGTCGTCTTACACGCCGTCTTTGATCGTTATCTCTCTCTCGATCATCGAGACTCCTAATTCTCACTTACACGACAACTCAGTCACCACGTCTCCGAGCCCTCCTCGCTCGACCTAACCGTCGCCCGCACCCGCTGCGCCTATCAGCTGTGCAGTGTCTGTAGGGGTTGTCTGCTGGAAATCTGCTCGGCATCAGCTCAGATCGCTGCATCTCGACGCAATCAGCTCAACATCGCCGATTCCGCTCCGAGAGGGAAAGCCGACTCTCAGTCCAGGAACAAAAACGTTTACAATCGAGGAGTCGCAGCGCAACAACAGCAAGAGATTGTTCTTCTCATCTTTTACAATCTTCCCTCAAAATTTTAAAACACCACGAAAGCGTCGTCCTATCTCTTTCAGCCGAGCGTCACCACTTCGCCGAACCGTACCCTCGGAATTAAACTCCCGCTACCAACATTCTGCAAGCCGGGCACCCTACAATTACCACTACAACTGTACACCACCTAACGGTCCCACCACCACCTGACAGCCAGCTGCCAGTGTCCACCCCTCCACGCCCGCCAGCGAATGAGCGCCCGTACCGATCCCCGCCTGCGGTAGCCCTGCTGAGCGTGCCACCTGCACCTGCCCGTCCGTCCAGTTCGTCCCTTCCATGATGGCGCCCTCAGGTCTTTCCACTTCCGCCTCCGCCTCTTCCCACTCCTCCTCAACCTTTTCTCCCGTCGTCAACGCCAACGCAAACTCACCACCCACCGAAATCCGACGAAGCAGCGTCTACTCGACCTCCGCTCCCTCTTCCGCTGTCTCTATCCCAACCGCTGCTTCGCCGACGGCCTCGACCCCCGGTGCGTCCACTCCCGGCAGCAGCGGTCCGTCAAATGCCTCCCACCCGCATCAGCTGCCAGCAATCCGACCAAACGCCGCACCACCCGCCATCTCAGCCAGGCCTCCCCAGCCCATCAACAAGATGTCCATGGCCTCAGTAATCAGCCCTCCGCCCGCCGAGGCTGCTCCCAAGATGTCCATGACCACCAAGGAATGGGTCATCCCACCCCGCCCGAAGCCCGGACGCAAGCCTGCCACCGATACGCCCCCCACCAAGCGCAAGGCCCAGAACCGTGCCGCCCAGCGTGCCTTCCGTGAGCGCAGGGCCGCCAGGGTTGGCGAGCTGGAGGAGCAGCTCGACGAGCAGCGCGATGTCTACGAGAAGACCGAGAAGGAGCTCAAGGACAAGGTCCACGGTCTGGAGATGGAGCTGCAGTCCTTCAAGTCCCGCTGCGTTCTGTTGGAGACCCTTTTGGAGCGCGAGAGAAAGGACCGCGTCAAGGCCGAGACGGAGCTTGAAGGCCAGAAGAGACGCATGCAAGACCAGCCCTCGACTGCTAGACGCCAGCTGTCACCCATCCGCCGGGACTCGTCAGTCACCATGAACCACGAACCCCCGACTCCCTCGGTTGGCCACTCGAACCAGCCTTTTTCAATCTCTCAAATCGTGTCCCCTGAGGACTCTACCCAGATGGAAGACTCGCCGGCCCCGTTTGGCTGCGGGTCATGCGGTCCTGATGGAAACTGTCAATGTGCCAATGACGTTCTCGCGGCCCCCCTCGCCGACTGCGGAGGCTGCACCCTTGGCGGTCGTTGCCAGTGTCTCGAGGACACCATCAAAAACGCCATCATGTCAGATCTCAAGCGGGCACCCTCTCCCTCGGCCGTGACTTCTTCCGAGAAGCGTGCACGCATCGAGCCGGCCCATGCTGAGGAGACCGAGATCGACTTTACTGCCATGTTCTCCAAGAAGGCGGCGCCTGCGCCGCCGCAGCAGTCCTTTCAGATCCTCCAGCCCCAACCACTTCCTTCAATGTCCCTCAAGGACTCGTGTGGGTTTTGTAAGGACGGAAGCTACTGCGTCTGCGCTGAGGATGCCATGTCGCTCGGCCCCCCAGCTACCACCCCTTACGGACCTCCTCCCGCCTACTCACAGCAAACCACCCCTCCCCCTTCAGAGAACGACGCAGTCCCTCCACCCATGGAGATCGACTCCGATGGAGCCGTCAAGCTCCGTCCTCGTCCGCAGACCACTCAACCCTCCGCCCCCATCTCGCGCGGCTGTGGCCCCAAGGGCCCCGGAACCTGCGCCCAGTGCCTTGCTGACCCCAAGTCCGGCCTCTTCTGCCGCGCCCTGTCGGCAAATTTTGAGCGCAAGGGCGGCGGCTCCGGAGGCGGCTGCTGCGGCGGTGCCGGACCGGGAGGCGGATGCTGCAAGTCCGAGTCAGCGCCTCCTCGTCTTCCCTCCAAGGAAAAGCTCGGCCTGAGTCTGAGCTGCGCCGAGGCCTACCAGACCTTGTCCAGCCACAAGAACTTCGAGAAGGCCGCGGACGATATCGGCTCGTGGCTGCCTAAGTTGCGTGCCGCGCCCAAGCCCGGCCAGACTCTGCCCTCCCCGTCGCGGCTGCCCATCGAAGTCGAGGCTGCGAGTATCATGAGCGTGCTCAAGGACTTTGACATTCGCTTCGGAAGAGGACAATAGGCTCGTCGTTTGTTTCCGGTTTTCGCGTGGGTGGTTATCAAAAGCTTGATTTTTTATTAATACCATGGTAATGGTAAGAGGAGGAACTGAATTACGTGAATGGCTCTGACGTGGGATGAAAAAGAAATTGGCGTTCCGGTCTAGGAGATAGTTATATCTACCTGTGTAAGCGGCGCTGATTGCGTCTGGGGAAGCTTACGAAACTTATGGAGAGGTGTTGCATGGCTTTCCGGTCGAAGCCGTAGGTGGTTTTCGTGAACCTTTCAAGTTAGTATCGAATATCTCGGGTTAGAAAGTACCTTGAGACGAAGAAATACAGATGATCTTGATCGCAAGAATGACTTAATCCCTTTCGTGTTTGAAACAGTCGAGATGTCGCTTAGCACGTACTTGCTATTTCTTTTCCACCATCCAGTCCGTACCTTTTGAGCATTTTAAGGGGTATAAAAACGACGTTTCGACAGCCGATCATTTCGGGCAGGCAATGTGATCCACGTGGTGTAGATAGAGGCTTTCGTTACATTATGGATCAGAGCAAACCCCAAGAGCCCATGCAGCGCCTTCAGCACTTCTTGTTCAGTCAGCATATCTAGCTAGCGTCTTGGTGGTGCTTTGGGCGTATTCTGGTGTATACATTCCGAGCGCCGCACGGCAGGGGTGACGGGCGGAGGTGGAAAGGCTGGAGGCTTGCTTTTCAGAGTAGGAAGACCGGTTCGGATGCTGAGGTTGGTTGATGGATGTGCAGCTGAACTATGTCATCTCTGTCAAAGACGATTCATTGCTTTTGGTTTCTCAAATTCAGTGTGAGAAAGGGGTTTTATATCTGGTTTGTGATCAAACCGTTGAAGAATCAGGAGCCTGGCAGTTTGCTGGTCTCCGTGCCCTCAGCTAGCCGGGTTGCGGGGGAAGGTCTTGAGGCTGATGCAACTAACTATTTAAAGTTCATCATACAGAAGTTTGTTGGGGCAGACACAAGCAATCAAGAAGGTCCTCACGAAAGGTTTCTTCTGATCGGGCAATGTCACTATCCCTTGACAGGTACGTGGTTGACATGCGGACAAATCAAGGTTTAGTTATGCACATCGTGATGGTCTGCTAATATCCTTCTCTTATTCCGCCGCACACAAGATGGCGAGGGGGGGGAGAAAGAAGAGACGCGCAGTGAGGTGTACAAGTTGGTGATCCTGTTTCTACAAGCGTGTAATGGCTTGAGGTCTTCGAGAGGCAACTCGCTTTGCTTTCCAGTCTGATTGAAGCTATCATCAAACTTGGGACTATTGTCCTGGCCATATGTTGTTGTATGTAGTTTCGTAAGTACTTGAAGAACGTCGTCGTGTCGTAAGGTGACTGGCTCCCATGCAACTATTACACGTTCCTTTGGGCATTTAAGACCAATCTGTCTTTCCATTCTTGTGGGTTACAAACACCGGCAATGGGGTGCCATCCTTACAGTGGCTATTTGTTGAGGGAACTAGAGCTGCATAGGTAGCCAGGAACGTACTCATCTCGCGTGCCCACATCTCACGTCTTCTTCCCTTCGGTGATTATTACCTCTGAATCTACACCCGATGATGAAGAATGACGGGGAATACCGACTCGAAAACGTGTAGTGTTGAACCGGCCGCCTCTATGCGGTTCTCTGAGAGGTGAGGGGAGGGCCTCGATCAGACTAGTTCGCTGCTAGATTGAATCATAGAGCCTGAAGAGTTACTATGATTTGTCTGCTAATCTAAACCCAGAAAGTTTGCAATTCAAATGCTCTAATAAATAGACAAATATTTCCGCCCTGCCATCGGAATCTGATAGACAAGACCAGAAAATGACTGAGTGTGTGTTTGATGCCAGTTTTTCTTGACTTCTGCGATATAAAAACATTGCAAAGCACACTTTTTGGCTTCACAACAATCAGCGTGACATACGCGAATGATGTTCATGAGAATCCCGTCAGACAACTGGATGCTCCGGTCATTCTTGCTGACAACTGCTGAGCCAGAAAACTTGGACTTGGTTGGGAACTGCAGCACATTGATATTCGTCATACAATAAACAACTACCGGACATAAATCACAGAGAATACAAATGCGTAATCGAAGATCTAGCCCCTCGTGCTTTCTACAACTCCTATTGTAACCGTGGTTTCTTTGCTCGCTTTGTGAAAGCCTAATGACTAGAATGCGGTGAAGCAAACATTCTTGATGGGAGATTACTAGCCGCACATCACAAGGCCTGTTATAAGACATTTCTCTGAGACGTAAAGACTCCGTTGTGCTGGTATAAATTATACCAGAAGGCTGAAAACCACCGATATACTGCAAGCAAAATGTAGCTAGCTGTGAGTTCTATAGGCTTCAGGTTAGCTCAAACGGAAGCGCTCCGTTGTGTCAAGCAACAGCCTGAGTCGTCTTCACAGTTACGGGGGATGAGTTACCCCTTATAAATTAGTGTTTCTCATTATCTTCTTTCTATACAACGTTGAATAATGCGGGAATGGTTTGGAGACTGGAGGCGACGAAAGTGCTGCGGACAGATCGATCACCGACCGAGAAGCTACTAAGACTGAAACTTCAGAAAGAGAAACATGCCTTTTCATCATATGCAAAAGCTGGATGTATTTCTTTGCTGTATGATCAACGACAGTGAGAGCGACAGGCTAAATATAAGTCTCCCTTGAACGCACGCTTACCCGGCCGGCTTGTCTATCCATTTGCTGTACGGTCTGCTCTTAGTTCGAGTTCAAGGATTGCCGAGGCAGCGCTCAAAGAGCGATTTTGCGTGATACAAGAGACATTTGTAGTCACATTCTCGTCAGAAACCAGCACAACGCAATGTCGGCTGGTTATTCTGATGGCGGCTTCTTGCCACTGCCCGTTGGGAAATGGTTTCTGTATGGAGACACGATCGATCCTCTCAACATTTTTCATGGTTTCCAATCAAGCTCAGGAATATCTCGTCCTCACAGAAGTATTCGTCATAGATATTTACAGGATGATGCGGCACAGCAGCGGTGTGATTATACCCTCGCAGTGCTGCAAAAACTCCAACTCCTTTCTCACCCCTGTGAATGGAAGTAAGTAAAAGTACTCACCGCAAAGTGTTGGCTGCAATTTTGCTTTGAGTATACGCCCCAAGCTATCTACGCTTGGCTTTTATGCCGAAAGCTTGCATCACAAGCCGAAAGTCTATTCGGGTGCGAAGAGACCGGGGTGACAGTTAACCAGCCATATTGAGCTAAAACATGGGGAAGTTGGAGGCACGTGGGAGCGATGGAGAAGGCACGAAATACTTAAACCTCGTCCTCAAATGGTAAATATGCATTTCAAGCTCGTTCAACGACGGAAAACATCACACGCTGAGTCTCAAACGTGTTACCGGAGGCTGGCGGGATGCTATTCGCGAGACTCGTCGCGTTTTCGGGACTAAGTGAATTTCAATCAGTCGCGCAAACTAGCTTCCTGAAGCATGCGATACAGGCAGCCGAGGTTTTGCAAACCAGGAACTACAACACCAGTCTCGGGCTTTGGCCGGATGAGAATCATTGGTGGCAGTCTGCTCGATGTCTAACGGCTCTCATCAATCTCGCCACGATCGATAAGAGCTTGACGTCCAATGTTGCGGCGATTGTCGCCCATACATATGAAATGAACAAGGGCAAGGGCGGTGGAAACTTCACCAATGACTACTACGACGACGGCGGCTGGTGGGCTTTGGCGTTCATCAAGGCCTCAGATATGACCAAGGGTACTGAACATTTTATGCCAGAGTACCTTGAGACTGCCAGATTCATATTTGATAACATGACGGATGCCTGGGGAACGAAGTGTGGCGGCGGCCTTCCCTAGAGGAGAAGCGATCCTCAACCGTATCTCGGGGCCATTCAGAACGAGCTCTATCTCAGTGTCGCAGCCCACCTCGCGAACCGCGCAACCACAGCCACTGAGAAGAGCAAGTATTTGAAAGGGGCACAAAAGGAGTGGTCCTGGTTCAGAAACAGCGGTATGGTCAACTCAGAAGGAATCATCAACAATGGACTGAGTGATCGTTGCCAGAACGGCATGGGAACAACATGGACGTACAACCAAGGTGTCATTCTGGAGGCGCTTGTCGAACTTGACAAAGCGACGCCTGGTGGATGCTGCTTGGATGATGCAAACAGGATTGCGCAGGCTGTGCTGAAGGACAGAAGTTTGGTCAGCGAGCGGGGTATTCTCCGTGAGCCTTGCGAGGTGACTGGAAAATCATGCGATGGGGATCAGAGGTTGTTCAAAGGGATATTTACTGATGGGCTGGCAACGCTACAAAAGAGAAGCTCCCATCCTATCTATCGACAGTTCTTGGAACGAAACGCAGAGGCCTTGTGGGAGAATGGTTCAAGAAACGGACAGATCTCTTTGCGCTGGACCGATGCCTTCAACGAGACTGAACTGGATGTCGGAACTCAGTACTCAGGCCTGGCTGCTCTGGTCGCGGCTGCGTCAGTTCAGTAACCCCTCAACTTTGGTGCTGAGCTTGAGGGAGTTGCTAGAGACCAAGAAGTCATAAGCTGAAGAGAGATTGTGTTGCTGCGTTGTCTAGATTGTGGTGTTAAAGAAGGCTAGCTGCGCTTTCAAGTTTCAAGTCACTGTCGAATCACCGATGCATGTGGAACCAATGTTTTAAAGAAAGCGCACAGCAGCTTCGATTTTCAATTCAAAACGGCACTTATGCTCTTGACCCGATGTTCTATAGGAGATTCAGAGAAAAAAGGAAAAAGAGAGACGTTGCCCGTGACCATAGGAAAGACAAAGAGGACAGAGAGAGAGAAAGAGAAAAGAAATGGTTTTTGTGGTGTACATCATCCGTCATCCCCCATAACACCCAAGCTGGGTTGATGTCATGTGCGTGTTTGGCGAAGTCGCTGCCAGGCCCGATCGGCTTCATCGTCGCGAACTCAGGGGTCGTTGAGCTGGCTGGCTAGGCTTCGAAGTTGTGGCGAATGCATTTAGCAAGCGGTGTCGAAGGCGACGAAGGTCTGGCCATCGGTGGGGGCAGGGAGCTGGGAGGCGGGGACGTTGAAGAGGCGGCACTCAACGGGCTCGTTGGCGGAGGGCTTGCCGAACTCAACACTGTGATGATTGTTAGTCTGATGTCTGTGAGAGGAGTGAGAAGAGTGAGACTTACGCCTGGCAGCCAGAGGTCTGCTTGCAGAGAGCAAGGCAGGCGTCCTGGGTGGTGATGTCCTCACGGGTCAGCAGAGGAGTGGGAGCGCTGGTGGCAGGGCCGGTGGGGGCGGCGCCGCAGACGTTGCGCTTCTTGGGCTGGTCCTGGTTCTGGCCATTGTTGGCGTTGGCATCACCGTTGTTGGTGGCGGCGCCGTTGTTGTTGGAGCCGTTGTCGGCCTGGGTAGGGGCGGTGGTGGGAACACCAGTGCAGGCCTTGTCGAAGACCTTCAGGTTGGCGTTGGACTGGGTGGGGATCTGGGCGGCGGGAACGTTGTACAGCCAGCAGAGAGGAGTGTTGCCGGACTCAGGGAGGCCAAAGACGAAGGCCTGGCAAGAGGCATCAGCCTCGCAGAGCTTCTGGCAGGCGTCGGCGGTGGCAGCAGTAGGCTGGGAGAAGGGAGCGACGTCGGCGTTGGCAGCCGCGGAGGGAGCAGTGTTGCACTGGTCGCGGCGAGCGAGGGGGCCGGCCTGGGCGGCGGCGGCGAAGGCAATGATGGTGGCGATGGTGAACTGCATTTTAAAGGTTGGTGGGTTGGAAAAGTTGAAGAACTTGAAAAAGTTGTTGAGTGAGCGAGTGAAGTGTGAGAGAGTGGTTGGTGCTGAAGAGCGGAAAGTGGTTGGTTGTTGAGTTGAGTGATTGATGCTTGAGTGTGCTGTGTGATGAGGAGAAAAGAAAATCGAATCTGGAGGTGGAAAAGGTTGTCTTTTATGTTTGAGATGAACTTCTCCTGAACACAGCAAACATCAAGATGATGTCTTGTTGATCCACGTTGTTGGACCACGTTCAACTCTGCAAGTCCACCATGTGGTGAAGCTTACGACGACGTCGAAGCGGCTCGACACTCAGCCTCTCTGCGGATAACCTTGCTGGTAATTGGGGCACGGTCCCGAATGTCACCCTGCAGACGTGAGGTCTTCGTCACGATCCGCCAGGGGGTAATCGATAAGATGCGTTCTATTATCTGATAATGTGGCGGTTCGGGATCATGCTGAGAGTCCACATTGCCGGGGAATTCACGGAACAAGCCCATGGATGTGGGCGTGTTTCCTTAGTTCGTCTGAATGGCTTAGCTAAAGGCGTGAAACATCCCTTTCTGGCTTGTACATCCCAATGTAAAGAGACACTCAATAGTCGAATTGCTACCAACCCGTTCCTGAATCAGTATTACTGGGGCGAGAGCGAGTTCTCGAGCCGGGATATCCATCTGGGCAGTCAATCAACAGATGTCATCGGGACGGAATGAGCGATGGGTATCCCGTGTGGCGGACAACCGACCAACATCCGATTCCCACGACAAAAGAGACGGCAAACGCATGAACCACGATCTCGGTACTGCAGCCGTTGGCTTGACAGCCCTGTGGCGCAGGAGAAAGACGGTCCGTGGTGGACTTCCCGTAGAGGGAGACCCCTGCTTAGCACCCTCCCAAGCTTTGCGGCTCCCGACGCCTATTCCCCCACCCCCACATCCCAAAATAGGTCCCGGAAACCCCTGTGCCTTGAGGGGACAACTTTTTCAGGAGAACCTTTTGTCCTTTTGCCCTTTTCCCCTTTCCACGGCCCGGGAACCCCTCCGTCCACGCGGGTCAACACTCTACGATGCCCAATTCTTCGCGGTCCATTGTCCCAATAGAGACTCTGAGACCGGGGGACCTGCCAGAAGCAGTCATCAGTAAGCCCACAACGCCAGCCGCAGCAGAAAAAGTTGCGCTCTAAATATTATGCTTCCAATTTCCCCCCAGAAGTCTGTTGGCAGACTGCCTTAGCGCGAAGCCTTCTAGGGCAGACGAGGACCACTTTTGCCTCGGTCACCATTGGAGCAGAATCGCTGTGGCTGGCACCGACTGCCGCTTCTGCGTTAACCAACTATTAACTCACCCGCTATATGGTGATCGACTGCGGCGGTGTAGATGACGAAGCCCTCGCTGGGACTGGAGGACTTGTTCTCGAACATCGGATGATCGGCACCGTACACATCATAACCCCCTCAACAACAAGCTATCCATTTGTCGAGTGTTTTTTACTGCATCGTTGTGCGTCGTCATCACAATAGGGATTGCTGTAGGGTTCTGAGAAACTGGTGGTTCGTCGGAAGTTCAGCTGAAAGCTGGTACCCGCTGCGCTTGGACTGAGGTTACGAATTCTGACAGGAGTTTACTGGCCGGGAGTTTCAGTCTTAGAGGTAAGGCAGACTCTACGATGTTTCTACCGTTCGGTTTCGAAATAATGAGAAAGCCTAAGCTGGTTTCTCGCAGATGTCATGCAACAAAATTTTTGTCATACTACCGCGTCACTGGCGTGGTGGTTACAAAGGTGCTGGCAGTCATGACAAGAAACCGGATGTTGTGATTTCATACCACAATGTTGTGATGCCATAGTGACAACAACAAAACATAAACAAGGCTTCCCATCGCCTTGAATAATTTGACTCTGTCAAGATTACTAGGAAAACCATGCTGCACGCGTAGAATATGACACGCTAAAAAGAGCCAAGTTTTCAGGCTAAATGGAGTAAATTGAACTTAAGCGCGCAGGCATGTCCCCGGGGAATGTGGGAGAGATTCGTCACCTTGGGTAACCCGCAGTGAAGATCGGCGACTCATCTTAACACTGAACTTACCCAAATACCCAAAAGAAAGTGTGGAGGAGGGCCCGCGGGACCCGGATAACCGGATGCATCACTCAGGAGGAATAGCATGATGAGTTGCGTACTTCCTTGAGGGTTGTGAGAATGCAGCGAATCCGCCTCGAGATGTCAACCAGGGCGTACGAACATTGACTAAACTTGCTCGAAATAGCGCCCAACCAGATCGGAGTGGCATGCGGCAACTTCCGGCTGTTTGAAGCCGTCAATATTTGCGCCCACATGCCTAGACGGATAGTGAGAGCCGTCATGGCGGTAAGATGACATCAGGTGAGGTTACAATGCCATGAGAGTTTTCGTTGCAAAAGAAAACTTTGGTAGACTGGACGAATCAACTCGATTCGGAACGCGTGGCCATAGGTGATAGAATCGAAAACGAGAATCAAGTCTATTGTTGTTTTTCTTGTCGGGAAAGGGGCAGAGAAGAGCAAATGGTCATGCAGGTGTAGATTGTCTTCACCTTGTCGAACACGCAGCTGCTGGAAATACATTGAAAATGGCCCGTCGAGACTTCTGGATCACCGCGATATCTTTTACTTGGACACTCGTACTACGTGTTTCCAAGCCGAAAGTCGGATTGTGTCAGATGTGTGGTGTGGCATGATAGTACAAGTGACTATGGGAACCGCAGGAACGACTACATCACAGAGACCAGAGGGGTAGAATGAATCCAGTACTGTCGCGATAAGGGAACACATGATACATAGTCACAAACACAATGCTAACGGTGACTGTGAGATGTCAAAAAGCAGCGGCAGCAACTGATCACTTTATACAAGCGCGGAAGACACGGGAGTCCACACGTGCGTGTCAAGTCGCAGGAGCCGGAAACCTCATGTCGGGTTTCGGGATGAGGGAGAGATTCCGAGTTTCAACGGAAAAGCCCTCTATGCGCCACACATTCATTTTCTCATAGCTCACTGCGTACTGTGCGAGTCCGAAACATCACTACTCACTACTCAAATATTCAATAGTAGAGGTGCCTCAGCCTTCCAACCACGGAGACAGTTCGGGAAGCGCGGTGTATGTGGAGTTTCCACGAAGATGTACAGCATTCTACCTATGCGGTGAATCTAGAGTAGGGCAAGACAAAGTTCCTGCGCTGTTATAAAAATGGATGAATCATGGTGGTTTTGATCATTGTATTAATGTACAGTATGTGGTACTTGTCAGTTGAAATTGCGCACATAATGGTGAAAATATTCAATGGCCATGTCGGTCGATGTATCTTCTCAACCCTAAGTATTGAATGAAATGAAACTAAAACCCCAATTTCTTTCGTCACCCAAATATTTCCAAGGCATACTGCGAAGATGATAGGCAACAGTGATTGGTTTTCTTACTAAATGCCTCACTCGTTACACCTCGAGGTCCTCGTTGCTCGGTCGCAGGCTCGCAGTCAAGTGCATACGACGTTGACTGCAGTTCCCTGGCGCCTTTAACATTTTGCTTCACCGTTACAATACGTAAAACGAGCTTAAGTTTTATAGCATTGTAATCTCTAATGTCAAATGCGGTTCCTGCTATTTGAATCATATCGGGCTGCTAATATGAAGCGGCATGGCCTGTACTTACGGACATCTCTAACAACACCCTTTCTAAATGAAGGATGATTCGCTAGCTGCCATTCGGCTCTGACACCATCTTATTCGTATCAGTCTAGAGGAAGAACACAACATTTCAAGTCATGATAATGCCTTTCAATATTTAACAGTAAGTATCTATTTATGGCAATTAATTCGATACTTGAATAAAGGCTAGTTTTAAAGAAGGTTTTGATTTCGCTGGAGAGCATTCTTCAATTCTAGAGAGCTTAAGTGTTTATAAATATAAACATAAGTATTGAAGTCTCAAAGTCCGAGTCGGAACCTTTGAAAGGATTGCTCAACTAGGCATGGTGCCCAGAAGTAAATAAAGTCTGGAAGCAGGACTTCTCCGCCGTCTTCAGCAGCGAAACCAGGGCCAACCAAAGCCAGATTGCTGTCCACGCTAGCAGATTGAGATATCTGTTGTATGGAGGGCCCTTCGCACACACTCTAATGAGCCAGAAAATCCTTATGTCCGGGCTTCAACTTGTGTCACCACTGTAATATCTCTCCATTCTCATATTATTGTTCTTGAATACAAAAGAGCCTTGATATGTGCACGAGACGGCGTGGGAGCGCATCCTAGATACTTGACAGTGGACACCAGGGAATTGTAGCCACGTAATTAACGTCGTCACATGGAGGTCTTCTTACCCCCCCGATTGTGTTTGAAAGAGTGGTACAGATAATGACTTGCGGTATACAAGTAGCGTGGTACAAGCGACAGACGCGAAGTCCGACACTCTAGTGTCTTCCATGTCCCCTGCCGTCCAGTTAGATTGATATAAGTTACCTCCCAAAGTTTATAAAACCTGAAGAGCAGATGATCCTGAACCTGCTTGACGGAAACAACAATGATTGGGTCGAACTCTAGAACGCATACTTTTCACCTGTTTTGGCCGGCCCCCGCGCCCTCGAGGGCAAGCACCTCGATGGCATCATCTCAGCATGGGCATCCTTCGACCGCTCGATTACATCTCTAGAACATTATGCTAAGAGAATACGCAGACAGAAGAGCAAAATGGTATGGACACAAAAGGGGAGGCCTCTAATGCGGCGAGTCTCGACTGTTTCCCTCACGTAGGGCAAATTTAACCAACGCATGGCAATGGCTTGAGCACAACTGCACTTGAAGCAAACTGAACTGTATGATTGTCTGGCAACAAAACTGGATACAATGAGTCTTCTTTAAATAATCCACCGTTTCAAGTTGTTTGGGGTCTGTTCACAACAATCACTCGCCAAAGGCCTCCGTGGATGGCCTCCCAGTCCCATACTTGCTGAAGGCATGCCTGCCGAATAGGGGCACGCAAGCACCAGTGTCACTCCCACAGAACCCCGCAATTTCACGCGTCAAAAAGTATTTAAACCCCGACTTGCAACTCAGATTTCAATTGCAAGAGCTGGACAGCCAAATTGCAGGTGAGAGCCAATTTCTTAAACCCCCTACGCCTGAAGTCACCGCGTTCCAGCGCGTCGCGAACCAAGCGCGGACCACACCCGCGGACCCTAGGGCACCCTGGCACCATCCACCCCATCGTCGCTACGCGTCCGCCTGCGATTATTCGACGCGAATGGGATCAGGATAACTTTATAGACGAACGTGGAGATCCAGAAAGCTCATCAAAAGAGCAGTTCCACCCGGTACCTGCGGGGGCAAAGGGCTGGTGAAGGTCAGGATCTAGGAAAGGCCGTCGCACTGGGGTGCCATCGTGCACCCGAGTGGCTGAGAAACACACTGACTGGTGTAAGCCAAGCGTTTCCGAGTGGATTGGCGATAATGTGGCATGAGACTTGGGTCAATGACGCCGAAAGTCGACCGGATGAGACGGCGGAGCTCTACAACCGGCTGTTCTCCTTTCGCAGTCCGTCGAACTGGCGTTCACAATTGCATTGAAAAAAAAGGGCAAGTCACTTGAAAGAAAAACATGTGGCATTCGTAATCGTCTAACCCAAGCCTATATTTCATATCCTAGTCATAATCATACGAAGTGGTATATCCTCCAAAACCATATGCCCGCTGCTAATGTCCCACTGTCTACATGGGTTGAATGTATCAAAGAAACGAAAAGCATTCGAGCACGTGTTCTGTCCAGTTGTCAAGCGACAACATGCCTACAATACTGACCTCCGCTGTAAATGCCGATGTAAATGCCATGATAAATAAGACCGCACATGCCATCGTGAAATTCCTAGAGTCATTTAAAAAAGAGCCCGCCCCCGGCGCAGCTGGCAAAAGGAAATGCATCAAAATCAAGAGTTATAAACGTAAATGGTTCGCACCTCTATGCAAAGCCTAAGCCATTGCATTGAACTCGTTCTGGCGGAGGAAGGATGTGGCGAGCTCATCGCCGCCTTGCTCTGCCGCCTGGAAGAAGTGGACCGCGACGCACATGAGTGCGGGGTCGCTGCGGACGTCTCCATCCTTGAGCCCCGAGTCTTGGCCGGGATGCTGAGCGCCGACAGCACCCAAACTGGAGGAGCCGCCAGAAGCCCGGCTTCGGTCTGCAGCATACAGTCTGCTGGCACCTGGACCGCTGCGTCCGGAAGTGCCGGCGTACTTGTCCATGACGGCTTGCTTGAAGACCTCGCGAGGCTTAGACAGAGGCAGCGTGGTGCGTTCCACAAGCTCGGGGTTGGATAGGTAAAAGATGGCCAGCTCACGTTGAGCGGTGGGAAGACCCTCCTTGGCCGTAATAGTCCACATCTTTCCTGCCTGCGCCAAACTGTATGCTGTGGTGACAGGAGGAGGCGAGTCGGTATCCAGCCGCTCGGTATCGTGAATTTGTGTATCGTTTGTGGTTTTACGAGTGCTGGTGTAGACGCCTTGAACCTCGTCCGCTACCTCAATCATGGTACGGCAGACCTCTTGCTTGAGGCCTAGCGCTGCAAGACCAGTATCCCAAAAGGCAGTGCCCTTCTCGGTGTTGTCCAGAATTGTTGGGTTGACAAAAGCTGCGATGAATTGCAGGTCACGGAAAAGCGTCTTGGGACGGATAGAAGAGTCGCGGAAGAGAGTTCGGAGGACATTGGTGATGGCGTCTTTGTTCGTCGCGCTGTTCGAGGCGACCGTCCGAGCGTCAGAAGTGCCTGGTCTCATTTGGCCACCAGCAGTTGGCGGGGAGTTAAGAGGGAACTGCTGGAGAGCATGAGACCGCCTCTCTCTGACATTATCAATCACCTCCTCGAGAGGGTTGGAGCGACTGTTGACGGTAGACTCATCGGCTGCGGGTGACATGAACTCGGACCGGTTCCATCCAAGTCGGGACTTCTTGGAACCAGTGGCTAGAGAAGCGACAATGAGCTGCTCCAGCTCGTAAAGAGCGCCCAGTTTGGCGTGAGGGTTGGGGTGAACGCTGAACATGCGGAGGAGTCGTTGGAAGGCCTTCTTAAAGGGAAACTCGGGAGTCGATTCCTTGGCAGGCTGCTTGGAACGGGTGGAGATGGTCTCAGTGGTGGCTGCAGAGTTGTCGTTGCCTGGAGTGCTGCCTGTTTCCGTCGTCTCGGAGTTCTTGTCGGTTTCTCCGGCTCCTCGCAAGTTTCCAAAACTCTTCTTCTTCTCGATGACACGCAGCTTGCCTGACTTGCCCATCCGCCGTGCTCGTCTGTCGAGCGAGTCGCGTCGATCAATGCACTCTTGGCCCAAAGTCGAAAACCAATCATCGGTCTCTGCGCCGCGAGCAAAGACAAGCGTACCGAGATCAGAGAGGAGAAGGCTGACCAAAGTCTGGCGCAGCTCGTTGAGAAAACGGGCCTTCTCTTCGGAGAGTCGCTGTTGATGTACCGTCTCATTGGACGATGCCGAGGTGCCTGGCCGACCGATGGAGTGACTGGCATGAGAGCCAAGGGAGTGTTGCTGGAAGGAGGCGGACAGATTTGTCACGCTTGTCGTGGGAGACTGGGCCCGAGACGTGGTAGAGCTCGGTGAGATGGCCGACTGGAAAGGTGACCAGAACGTAGAACTAGAGTCGATGGTGTGGACAGGCGAAGAAACGCCAAAGTAGTCCGGTCCATCGACGATGTCGGATAAGACGGTGCTTGCCCTTGAGAAACGGTAGCTGCCAGAGTCGAAGGACTGCTGACTAGAATTGTGAGCTGACATGGCTCGGAGATCCCTAACAGAGTTGGGACGACCAGTAGACATGAATCGTCGCTCGGGGTCGCTCATGACGCTAGCAGAATCGTCCCAGTTGTGTTCTCTGTCGCGAGGACCTTTGTTGTTGTTGGTCTCCAGGTTGCGCCTGTCGCGTTGGTAGAGCTCGCTCGACCAAAGGACTGGGCCATCCATGATGGACTCTCCGATCAACTTGGAGATACATGTGTCCACCTCGCAGGTGAATCTGTGGATCCTCTCTTCTCCGCAGCAAAAGTTCTCGACACCAGCTTGTTGAAGCCAGCGTGATGTCTTGTCCGCTTGGTCGTCACTCAGCTTGTTGGGACCACCCTGCTCTTCTGAGGCTGCAAGCAAGTCCATGATCTGAGTCTCAGTGCGGT
Source organism: Colletotrichum tropicale (assembly GCA_027406125.1). Lineage (NCBI taxonomy): Eukaryota > Fungi > Ascomycota > Sordariomycetes > Glomerellales > Glomerellaceae > Colletotrichum > Colletotrichum tropicale. The sequence continues at coordinate 383,059 of JANVYH010000003.1, forward strand.
ACAGGTAACTGGATGCGGGTGCTCGAGCCAGATGGGCACGGTTGCGTTGGTAGGAGTTGTAACGCCGGGGCATTCCCATCGTCTTCAGAGCTGCGCAAATGTTGCGACTCTGTTCGTAAGGCGCAGAGTTGCGGACGTCAGTGACGTACCACATCTTGTCACGAAGAGCACGCAATCTCTTCATCATGGCCTCAATAAGACCTTCGTGGCGCTCTTGGCTCTGCTTCAACCAGACGAGCCATGCGTCGTACTCCTCGATGGCAGATGCGCAACGGCGGATGGAGTCTCTGGGGCCGCGAGAGAAGATGTTCAGAAGGATGGCAAAGCCGTTGCGCCTGAGAGACTCTGAGCTGAGAGCATTGAGTTGCTGCAAGGTCTTCCAATAAAGGTGCGCTGAGACGAAATCTGCTTGGGCTCGTGACTGGGAGGACGCTGCATTCAGCATGGCAACGAGGACGGAAGGCGGCTCAGTCTCGTGGCCTTCGGAATTTTCCGAGTCTTGCGCAGTTGCAGTCTCCTTGGCTCGTAAATCGGCTTGACTTGCTTGTGCTTCGACCTCGCGCCGGCGATAGGGATTCCTGCTGGGTGTGGACTTTTCAGCAGTGATAATCTTGTTCTTCGATCGGTACTTCTTGATGCCAGTGGCGCGGTTGCTGAATTGGGCCCGGCCACCTTGGGGTTCAATACTCTGGGGTATCTCATAGTCCTCAACGAGCTTCAGGATGGAGTCTCGGAGTTGATGGTAATCCTTGTCCAGTTCGGGCTTGTCGTCAATCTCATCATCGTCAGTATCACTCGTCGAGGAGTTTTCCTCCTCTTCGACTTCCTCGTCTGGATCATAAGTCATCTGGCTGGACAAGCTGTTTCCATCCGCAGAGATGAACAACACAGCCCAACGTTCAGCACACGGGTGGCAGGAACCTTGGATGACATCCATTCCAACCTGAGAAGTCATTTCTCGCAAAGCAAAGCGAAGGCGGTAGCCGTCGTCTTCGTAGTTGCTGAGTCGTCGTTGAGACAGAGGATCCAAAACAGGGGGCGAGTATCCTTGGGGTGAGCCAGTCCGTTGCTCCTCTATGTTCGTCTCTCGAGACGTCGTGGCATCGCTGAGAACCGACGATGCACTCGTGCTGAGAATGGAGGCTGTTTCAAAGTTTTGTCGACTGCCTGCCATGGAGATAGGTTGTGAGATTGCGGAGAAGCCAGAAATAGATGGTGCACCGGATCTCAGCCCGCTAGACTGAGACATGGGACGACGCTCAGGGAACAGAGCGTTCACCAGAGTGACCAAGTCAGCGGGGCTGACAACCAAGTAGGGGTGAACCTCAACAGTCTCTCGGAGGGAGGTAATGGAGCGAGCGGGAAGTAGCCGAGGCGGGGGCCTCTGAGAGCGGGATCGCTTGAAGCGGTTCAGGATACTCTCAACGTGCTCCTGAATCTTGGGTGGGGTAGAAACAGTTCCCTTCTTGTTCCAGGTGATTTCCACAACCAGCTGGGACGCCCTCATGGCAACCTGTTTGAGGATCTTCTGACGCCCGTACTCGGTGATGTGGTACTCGCCCATAAGGCCATGGCTTTCCGGGTGGATGACAACGCCAAGTAAAAAGCTTGAGAAGAGCCACTTGTATACAAACCAATTGCGAGTGCCCTCGACAAGCTTGTTGTCTAGCTTTCTCAGGATTGCGTTGCCCAATTCGATAAGGCCCTCGGGAATGCCTGTTGCGTCCTCGTCATCAATGATTTCAAACAGTTCGTTGACGGCACGGTCGTAGAATTCCTCAGCAGCGATACTGTCCTTGGAAGTCCAGTCTGCCAGGTTGAATCGGGTTCCATGCTGGTCCTCGGCCTTGTCCAGAAGAAATGCGCCATCCTCAAGGATCTTCATCAAGTACCACTCCATGTTGGACTTTCCAGACCAGTCACGCATGGCCGTCCAGACATTGAGAACAGATATCAGCATGGGCTCACTGGCAGACTTGGACTCCGTGATGAGCCGCGCCAAGGCCGTTCCCCAGATCTCGGTGCGCCTCCGGTCTTCGGCACTGTCAGGTCCAGCAGAGTTGGCGAAGCAGGTGTGGATTAAAGCCGATAGGGGATCGTGCCGCTGGAAGGAGAGCAGGCGCTCGATTGCAGTGGGCAGGTGGGCGGGCGTTCGGCTGCTAGATCCCATGTGGCCCCGGGTGTTAGAGCGGCCATGGTAAGGCAGCACAGATTCAACAGGCTCAAGTCCTTGGTGAAAACTGGTAAAAGCGTTCAATTCTGCGGGGGTTAGAGAACACAACCTCGTAGCCAAATAGTCTGGGTTTGTCCGGATCTGGGTCAGAAAGTTGAGAAATATTTCCCGAATAGATGCGGGCAGTTCAGATAGAAAAGGGGTCATAGAACCAAGAGAACTGGCACCCGATGTTGATTTGGGCGGGGTTTCCAGGCTTTCCGAGGAGGCCAAGGCCGGTGATTGCAGTGAGTCTAGCTCCGGCTCCAAGAGCGCGTAACGACGCAGCTCGTCGCAGCTTTTGCGCACATCGTGAATGGCGTTAAAGAGGGCAGAAAAGGTCTTCTTGTCATCGGAGCGAAAGCAATCGACCAAGTTCTTCCGGGCAATCTCACCACAGCGATTCAAACGGGCAGACAGTGCTGTAGAAATGAGGTTCCTCTGCAAACGAATCCTTGTGTTTGCGCGCTTGCGCTCCTGGTATTTGGACAACCTAACCAGGTGGGCAAGTTCCTCCAAAGTTGTGGCATCGGGTTCGGGGGCCATGTGAGGGTTCGTGTACAAAGAGGGATCTGGGAGCAGGGCCTTGCGGACGGCTGGTGAAGCTGTCTTTTCGGCGACCGGTGAGGGCGTGTCCTCCTGGGAAATTTCCATTGTGGCCTTGACAGGAGACGAAGCAGTGGGCGTCACAGCCTGGGCTATTACGGGCTTCTGGTGGGAGCCTCTTCGGGGCACGTCTTCGCTTCGGCGGACGGGCAGGGCTACAGCCTCGGGGGTTTGTGTGGGACTTGGAGATCGCTGCTGACGGCGGGATCTGAAGGAGGTATTGTAACTCTCGGAGGGAGGAGTCGGAGATCGCGGGGGGTTCGCGCCATCTTGTGAAGCAGCTACGGCGGACAAGCAGCGTTGGTCAGCATGGGGGCGCACACAAGCAAGAAGCCGTGGTTGGGCGCCAGGGCAAGCGGGTGTGCGACGTACGAGCAGACACTATGCGGACGGGCGATGAAAGAGAACGCTGCATGGAAATCATAATGCGAACATTAGAAGAATCGTTGGGAAGACAGGCGGGCAGCTTCAGCTTGAGCAATAGCAGCAGCTGTGGCGCAACTCGGAAGCTGTGCTGTCGCGACCGTCTGATGTGGGATGTGCGCTGTTGGGGACGAAGCTCGTCCTCGTTGGTGGTGGTGGTGGATCTGAAGTCTGCTTCGGCGGGGCAGACTGGGCGGCAAGAGGGGAGGGGAAGGGATGGGGAGGCCGGCGCAATGCCAGTTCCTCGCGGGTTCGGGCTCGGTCGAGTGCCGACGATCGAGGTCGGGAAGCAAAGATGCTTGGTGTTGAGAGAGGTTCCTGAAAGAAGGAAAACAAATACGCCGTGGTAGCAAGAGCGGAAGGTCTGGTCGCGGCTTGTGTTTAAGGTATTCGGGAGGAAGGGACGGGACAAGAAGGACAAGGGTCGCAAGGCGAGAGAGAGAAGTGGGAGGCACAGCACGGTCAGGAAAGGCAAGGAACGGGCAACGGCAACAGCAAGGGGTGGCTTGGTTCCATTTGGGTTGGTCTGGAGGGAAGTTGGGAAGGTACCGCGGTACGTCACGTTGGTCAGGTACCAGGCGGTTGAGGCAGACCAGGTACAAGGAAGCGACCTGGCGACGTGCAGGAGGAGACGTGGAGCAGGAACGAACGACAGCAACAGCGACGACGACAACAGCAACAGCAACGGCAACAGCAACACCACGCTACGGGAAAGAGCAGGGAGCCCACGCTGAGGTGAGAGGCGAGAAGTGGGCAGCTGCACCACACCTGGTCAGTGCCGGCGCCAGCTGGACTGCAATGGAACAGCTCACCACCGCCCTCCCCTTCCCCCTCCACCATCTCCACGCCCGACTCGCTGGACACCGGTATTTTGGTCCAGGACCGTCGGGTCAACAGGGGCCAACCTGATGGGGCCGCTCCCCGGAACCAGGACCGACCGGGCACGAGGAGGCCAGCGGTTAAGCATGGAAGGGACCTCGCTGTGAGGAAAAGGGCGCGGCCTCGGAGCCAGGAGCCATCCATTGGAGAAGCCAGAAGCCAGCAGCCAGCACAGAGGGAACTTTGCGAAGTCACAGTGTACCTAAGGTACCTAGGTCCAGGTGGTTCCTTCCGTTTCCCAAAACTGATGTGGAGGGATAGACCATGGCACTGCTGCGAACTGCTGGCGGATCCTTGACTTGCCTTACTTGCCTCTGGTTATTTGGAGGGAGGGCATGGATGACCACTCGCAGCTGCACAGAGTGAGGAATATTTCAAGGCAGGTACACACATAATCACGACGCGAGGCAGGAGTTACAGACGAAATACACCGCGCCTCCTCCCCAGGTACCTGACCTGAGTTGATCTCTCTCAGGGCAGGCGTGCATTTCCCGCCCCGTGAAGAAGGAACGTCTGTGGAAGCTTACCTCAGGCGAGGCGAGGAGAGGAGGCAGGAAGCGGCGTGGGGTAAGGGCTGGACGAGTGATGGAGGGCACCGAGGGGAAGGAGGGAAACGGGCCTAGACCAAACATAGCTAGAAGCAACGGACAGAGCGCGCCTCTCCCACCTGCCTGCCACTTCACACTTCGCACACAAAACCCGCGAAATGGAGGAAGAACAAGAAGAAGCAGGCGCTGCAGGGCAGGTGCAGCTGCACCAACCCAACCCAACACCTGCCCTGCGGGTGAGGTGGGAACAGAGATTGGACGAAAACGGTCGCCGCCAACGCCAGCGCCAACGCACACCCGCACTAGAAGGAAAGGAGGAAGACAAGAAAAAAAAAAACGAGAAGAATCACAGCAAGGAAAGACACAATGGCCAACGCTCAAATTCCCATTCAACAAATCGAATCCCCGTCCTGGTCGGCAGCCACCCCCACCGCCGCCGCCGTTATCACAATCACTAATCAGAACCAACACCAGTATCAGCACCATCAAACCGTCGACACCACAAGAGAGACATTGAGGTTTTTTGCTTTTGTTTTGCTTCTGTCTCGACGAGCGCTATCATGGATCATGGACTATCGTGGGTACCCAGACCAGACCGACCCAGAGCAGCCGGGGCCAACCACAGCGACCGCATGACATTTCTTTTTATTGAATTCGCCATCGTCATCTCCTCTGCTTAAGCTGTCCCTGTCTCACCCCAAAGACAACGCAGACAGGCCCGAAAAGACAGGGAGCTGCCTGAATTGGGGTCTGCTGCAGAGTACTTCACCACCTCATCCTTCTTCAACCGGACAACCACCGTCGTCGTCGCCTTGTCAAGTTGTCGCTTGTCGCTTGCCGTACGCTCCACGACAGCAGCAGTCACTTGAGGTGCCTCCCGTCCGTTGCCTCGGTGCCTCGTCGCCGTCGCGTCTCACTGCCCGTCGGCCTGTCCTGTCGTGCAAGGTCTGACACGCCTGTCGCTGCACCGATTCAGATACGTACTCGTCAATTATTCGCCAGCGCCACCGGCCATGCAGCAGATGACTGCTGCCCTGCGAGATGGCCAGCTGTACCCGCCTGGAACCGGAGGCACACATACAGCTGCACAAATGCAGTATTTCTTTCGGTCCCGGGGGCAGAGCCAGACGATAGAGAGGCAGAGGCAGAGGCGGTCTGCAGCAACAGCGAATGCGTTTCCGTATCTCGGGGCCCAGAGAAGGGATGCATGCGGTACGGAGTACACATCTCCATTGATGCACCTGTGAGGATACAGACAGAGAGTACCGTACAGCCCCTCGGCCGCTCCATGCCATGCTCCTAGCCATGCCATGCTAGCCGTCCACTTCATCGTGTGTCTCTCAACAAGTCGGACAAATCAAGCTTCACCGACGGACGATACGAATACCGCGGTACATGCAACGACAGCGAACAATTGACAGGGCAGGCAGCGGTCCAGCCGACGCGCATCAGTCAAAAATTACCTCTGCTTTTGGCCGCTGGATGAGTTGGCATGCATAGCCTTTGGCCCTCTTGTTTTACATGCTCGGCCACCCTGCTTGCCTGTCTGCGTCCTCTCCTCCAGACCAGACCCCAAGAGACCTCCAGCACCCACGACCACCAACCAACCGCACCGCACTGAGGGCTGCCCTGGTCGCCCGCTATCCAATCTGCGTCCTCCACGAGGCTGGCACGCCATGCCAACGCATCACAGGGCCCAATCAACCCCCGCCAGCCCAACCAGCATCAACCCACACCACCCGCTTCACCACCACCCTCGACAACCTCGACACCACTTCCCATCGCTGCAGCCAATCGCCCACTACCGAGCCGCTCTCCTGCCACCGTCCTGCACCTGCGACCTTGTCGCCGCCGCCGCACCAAAGGCCTGTCCAAATGCTGACCGGGGGGCTATCGACAGACCGACTGGTGAACCTCCAGCATCCATCCGACTTCCTGAACGCCGGACTGCACCACGAGAGGTCAATTGCAAAGGCCACGTTTCGGTCAAGTTCTTCAGCGCTGACTTCGCCTTCGTCGACACGCACTCACCGTTGATAGATATCCCTCCTACTTTGCCGCATGACCGAGGTATTATCTCGGCCAGTTAGGGGCGATGCACAATAATTGGAGACGACGACGTCGCACACGACAAAGAGGCCTCTCCAGCAGCAAACGCCATGCACTGGGCTCGCATTCACGACGCGACGTCTTCTTGATGCAACAGCTATCCCGCCCATTTCCACCCCGTCTTCTGTGCCGCGTCTGGTGTGGGAGACCCGGCCTCTAAATTGGCCTCTACCACGCTGCTGGAAAGATCCAGCCACTTGCGCCGCCCAAGTGGTATCACGATGATTTCGTGCCACAACCGCCCGCCATCCCCTTGAAGATTCCAGTCACGGTACCATAATACCCTTCCATCCCGCTTCTGGCCGCCGACAGATCGCTCGTTTCATGCACGTCAGATTCGCCAGTCGACCACCTTCGTTCATCCGAAACCAAATTCCCCATTCGCCAAGTCGCCCCTTGTCCTTCCTGCGTCCTCCCGTCCCCGGCCACCCTATCGCGCCCAAGATGATGCGGGTCTTGGGAGTATTTTGAGGCCCCTTTTCTTGTTTATCTCGCATACGCTGTCCTCGTGAGGTTGTTCCTGCCCCCTCGACTTGTCCTTGAGGCTTGCCCAAGGCATTAACCAGACCTGGATTACCGCCAGCCCAAGCAACCCAATGAGTGGATGCGGCCCCAGCCGTATCAAGATCTGGTCATCCCACACCGCGATTTGCTCGTGGGAGCAGCCGTTCCGGGTTCTTGACGAGTACCGAATTGCATCAGCACGTGGAGGCGTTGTGTCTTGGAACCAACCAATTAGTCGCCCAGCGACAACACGACGGGCCCGTCAGCCGACACATGACCTCTTGACGCAATCCTTCCCAATCCCCATTAACACCGCGTTCTTAATGGGCCATTGAGGTTAGGGCTGCATATGCCATCGCTGGGTAATCTGCACTCCCGGCGCTAGTCCACAGGCATCCGCCTAGTAATTGGCCCCATCGACGTTTCTGTCGTGTCACTCATGTTGTTGTCAGGGTTTCGGCGCGAGTTGCTGGGGGCTATGTAAACATTGATCTGCGCGAACCTAGTTGATTCGTCCGTTTGACTTCATGCCAGGTGTTCCAGAAGCGTTCTTGATCGGACTGCTCGGCGGTTTCCGCAAAATCGCAAGAGCTGTACTTTGAACTGCGGATAATGCCGTTCATCTGCCGTTGGGTTTCCCTCTCTTAGCCGCGGTCTCCTGTCCCAGGTATCATCGAATGTGATGTTGAAAGCCTTGACAGTAAATGAATTGGGAAAGTGTCTCCAGATGAATCTCCGCACATTGTCAGCCTTCGCAAGTTCATCTCATTGTTCCTCTTCAGGGGTTCAGGGGCTTCATAGACTAACACTGGTATATCCTAAAGTTCCCCTCAGCTTTGTGGTTATAACCATGTCTGAGTATGGGTTACTTTTGGGCCCCACAAGCGTTGATGTGTTGCCAGATGTCCGCTCTCCGGTCGTGTCACCTGCCAACTCCCAGCAACCACTGATGCCTTGTATTCATGGTGAATCCTAGTGCCCAATGCTCATAGACCAATTCAATAGAACTTTCATGGGAACAGTTCCTCAAGAAAGCAGCCCCACTCTCGGCTTCTGAAACCGGTGCTGCCGTCGTTCTTATCTTTGGTCGGGATGCTTTTTGGACGTCTTCCTGATTCTCAACTAACTTGATGTGACCCGCTGAGTTGGAGTTCAGATGATGTCGTCGTATGAATCAAATTTGCTGCTTTGGGGACCATCAGTGAGAATCTCTGCGTCGAAAGAGGCAAGATACGCTCTGGCTGCTGTTCAGATACCCCAGCGTTCGTGGACCCTACTCTGGTGACGATACAAAGCGCCATGGAGGGCGCAGGTGAAGCGTCGTGTTCGACGCGGGATACCAGCGCCGGGCGTGTTTGAACAGTTCACGATGCGTGCGCGCGAAGGATGCGTGGAACGTCATATTCTCGAGTGGCATATGGTGGGAGAAAACAGTGTGCGAAATGTGAAAGCCTACACACCTCGAGTCCATGCGATAGATCAGAGATCGAATATGTCGGAATAAGTATTCTGTTCGTGGCATTTCGATGCGATCTGAATCACCTGAAGCTGTTTTCGCCGTCGTCAGCAGTGAGAAACGACCCTCCCCGAGGCAGATTTATACTGAATCCATGTCGTTCACTAAAATTGAAGGAGTCCCTGGTTGAAGAAGGATGGCCAGCGGACCAGAGCGTATCAATCGGATCGTGAGAACGAGAGAGGATGGCAGGGAAGGGAAGCCATTGAAAAGGGGCGTCACTCACTGCACCGTGTTTGAATGCTTCATGCTGCAGTACCAGATCGAATGAGCCCAACACACCGTAGCAGAGAATGTTGTCGAGAGAGACTGTGATTCAGCCGAATAACAAAGTTCACGGCACAGCTCACTGGGGTTTACAAGACTGAATTGAGTTATAGTATCGTGCGAGCGAACATTCTGCAGCTACCAGTCGATGATGCCGGTATGGCTAACACGGTGGTGGATGAAGCAGGAACTTCATCTCTGAGGTGATGATGCGTGTGATCGACGATCTGACGCCGGTTATTCTCATAGTCCTTCAACATGACGCGCCAGGTGGAAGCTGTCAAGTCGATCAGCATCAATGGAGAAATTCCCGAGTACTAGACAGGTCCTGAGATATCGATGTTTCGATCATGTAACTACGGCCACGATCGCTCGAGGATCAATGGGGGAAATTATACAGTTCATATCAGAAAACAAGTCAAGAAAGTCGCTGGCTCACATGGGATATATACTCATAGTTGATTAACAATTATAATTATAGAAATATGCACAGTCTGGAAACTATTTACTGGAACGTGGCCGTGTACCTCTTCCCGACCGTCGTCCCATTTCCAACAGACTGATCCTGGTATATCGACATGACATCGGTACTGTTATCATACTCCACGCCGCACTTCTCCGAGAACCCGGTGAACCTCTCCACGCGGTCTTGGATGTACGTCTCAAAACCGCTGCGCGAGCACGTCGTACCCGGACCGTCCGCGCAATCCGGCAGCGGCTGCGGCGAGCTGTTCACCAGCACGCGGTAGTACTCCCCGTCCTCGTACCCGTAGCTGCCGGTGCAGTTCAGCCTCTCAATCGCGATGTTGCTCAGGAACGACAGAATATTGGAGCTGCGCCACGCGCGGCGGTAGTTGATCCTATCCAGGGGGAAGGTCGCGTTGATGTCGGCCGCGGCGCCGAAGCCCGGCTCCGAGTTGTTGAAGAGCCCCATCGCGACGAGGACCATGGGCGGCATCTCGCGGTGGGTGAAGCTCACGTACAGGTCCTCGTCGGCGGCGTCGGCCATGAGCAGGTTCGCGGTCGCGTTGAGCCAGGGCATGCCGACGTAGGGCGCGACGTTGTTGCCGTAGCCGACGTTGTAGTGGTAGCGGATGTCCTCGGTGTACTCCCAGCCGAGCCAGTCGTCGGGGGAGAAGAGGTCGAGGTCGCAGAAGGGGGAGCGGCCGCGGATGACGGTCTCGTAGCCGCACAGCTGCTGCATGCCGAAGACGTCGTTGACGGTGAAGTTGAAGTCGGACGCGAGGGCGTTGAGGCGCTTCGTGATGGGGGTCGCGAACTTTTCCTGGAACTTCCCGGACTGCTCGCTGCCGGCGGAGGAGGAGTAGGCCGGGCAGGCCTTGTAGGGGGTCAGGCTGTCGGCGCCGGACTCCTTGCTCTCGTAGATGGAGACGACGTTCATGGTGTCGTCGTCGATTTCGAGGCCGCGCACGAGGGACTGGGCGGATTTGAAGGTGCGCTCGGCGGAGGAGGTCCAGACGCGCTGGGGGAGCTTGAGGTTGGGGTAGCGGAACTCGAGGTCGACGCCGAGCTGGGTGGCCTCGAGGCGGCCGACGCGGGTGAGGATGGAGGTCTCGGCCTCGGAGACGGGGGCGTCCCAGTCGGCGAGGAAGCTGAGGGAGGGGACCTTGGACCAGTCGAGGCTGGTCTTGTTGCCGAGCTTCTCGAGGAAGGGCTCGATGTACTCCTCAAAGTCGAAGTCATTGGCGTAGATGGCGGCGTGGCGGACGAGGTAGGCGGCGCGGGATGCGGTGCAGCCCTGGGGCGCGTCGGGGGAGGCCGGGGGGTCTTGGGGCTCGAAGTAGGGTGCGATGCCGCCGAGATGCTCCAGGGGGTTGAATTTGTATGTTGAGTAGAGCGTTGATGCTGAGGTGTAGGCCACGAGGGGCAGGAGGTGGAGGAGCTTGCGGGCCATTGTGGTGTAAGTTCGCACGCGGGCGAGGGGTATCACTATTCGCACTTCGGTAAAGACAGCGGAGAGGCTTTGGATTTTCACCAATGGCTTGACTTGGGGTGGAAGAGTGAGCCTTGAAGGAGATTTATACGACCATGCTGGGCATCTCGACCAGGGCTGCGTTCAGTAACGGTGAGATCATTGAGGAGCCCGGAAAGGTGCTGCTGAGTGAGTGAGTGGAATGAATGAGATGGAATGGATCCTGGTCCTGGCCCTGGTAGCGGGAGCCGGGTGCAAGCAGTGGCAGGCAGCCCACTTTTACCCCCCGGTCCCTCCGACGGACTCCGACGTCACTGGCCGTTGTTTTCTGGGCCCTAACGACCGCCGCCCACGCGCTATTCGCACTGGACCACCCGACGGCGACCAGCCCAGAGGTGAGCACCCACGCGGCGCGGGGCCTAGGCCTTCTTTGTCTTCCCCACATTCAGCAAGCCTGCTTTTTCTCTCTCTTTCGTGCCTGGCGGCTCTGCTCTACGTCATGACGTTGGACGAACAGCCTCCAGGCACACATGATCATCGGCAGGCAAACGTGTTGCGGCTCTCGCGATTGGTGACCACACTCTCCCGATGGCATTGCTGAAAATTTCCGGGGGGCCCCAAGGTACCGAATGCGCTGGATTGGTCGAGAATCTCGGCAGTCTGATGATCGCTACGTAAGGCCCGTCTTGATGCTGTGCTGTGCGACCACAACAGACCGAGAATCGCAATGTCTCTAGATTGTGCTGCTTCGAGCGTCAATCAGGTTTGCGGCGCGAGGCATCTTCATGCGGGGGATGGTTGACGCCATCACTCAGTTGTTCGGTTGACTGGGGGAACTTTTCGTATTCGTTCATCTGACGACCGCGGCACATCATCAGTTCGGACGGTGCCTGTGCGCAGAAGCTGGTGCTTATTTTGCGATGATAGGCTTGGCGATTACTTTAGCATTTCTGCTCAAGAACTCAATTTCAGCTTCAGTGAGGAGGCTGAGGATGAATGGAGAGGCGAAGTTGGGCTGTTACGAAGCAAACAAAGGAGGCTGTTTCTTCGGGGCATAACACATAATTCCCCGGTCGATCGCCATGCAGGCACGGCAGCCATTGCAATGCTACCCGCCCATCCCCCGTCCTTGGCGCTCTTCAGGGCTGGGCGACCGATGGATGTGAGATTGGACGGAGCAAACAGTCCGGGCTAGATAATACAACCTGCTGTCTGGAAGTTGCTGTCCTTTTCCCATCGCTTTCTGCCAAACGCAGAAATCAAATAAGGAGTTCCATGTTTATGATCCGAAGCGCCAATACTACTGTCGGATCGGAATGCTTGTGTGTGCATGGGCAACACTACGTGAGAAATGCGACTGCACCCAGCGAGGAAATAGTGGTGCACCAACAAAACACAGTGAGACATCCGCCTAGAGTGGGTGAATAAAGTTTCACAAATTCCAGTGGGCTGCTGGCATACATAGCTCCCAAACCAGCCAACACTCCATCAGGCTGTTCTTAGAAAAGGCCAAGGCAGCCCGCAGAAAATTCATCGCTGCGGCAGCCGTAATCGAGGAAACTCTCCAGTCGCATGAACAACAAGCGCGGCTTTTGCGTCGACTGCAGGCAAAAGCCACAGTCGCGCGGGTGTGAACAACTACCACCACGCAGCAAAGACTCAGATGAAACATTCCTGCCGGCTCCGGGCCCGGGTCCGACTCACAGACCCAATCGTAGCCGCAAGCGACCCCTCCGAGTCCTTCTCGGTCTCCGACCTCCTTGCCGAAACTGCGTCAATGGAGCCACTCCGGCGTCCACAGGCCCCGCAAACCGCCGTGCGGCCCGCCTTCCCGGCCCGCGATACCGGCGAGCTACCTTAGACAAATGAACACCAGCCGTCTCTCCCACCGGCCCAGCGCTTCAAAGACAAAGATGAATCCGCAAGTTTAATTGGTGCTTAACTCAACGACGTTGAATTCCTCACCTATGGGAGCTTGCGACGTGAGTGGGAACGCTGAGCGCATTTGCGCAAGTTGACCCATCCTCCCTCCATGCACCGCTTGACACGTCGGAGGCAAGCCAGCAAGGTTCTCATCTCTGAAATCCCGACCCCGGCGGTCGGCAGCACTTCATAGCGCCGTGACCGCCTCCGTCACCCATCACCACCACAAACACCGCAACCACCGTGAACTTTTCCCACCACGAAACACCGACTGCCATGACCATCCGGCGCCACGGCACAATGCTCTCCCCGCGCGCCCTCGCCACCGCCGCCCAGCTCGCGCTCCCGTTCCGCTTCGCCCCGCCGCAGACCTACCACCCGGCCTCCAACCCCGACGGCCTCATCTCCTTCGCGCTCGCCTCCAACGCGCTCGTCCTGCCCGCCGTTGCCGCCGTCGCCGCCTGCACGCCGCTGCGCGAGGACGTCTTCACGTACGGCTACAGCACCGCCGGCGGCGCGCGGCTGCGGTCTGCGCTGGCGGCGCACCTTAACCTGAGCTTCAACCCGTGCTTTGAGATTACGAGCGAGCATGTGCAGCTCGCGAGCGGCGCGACGGCGGTGCAGCACGTCCTTGCGTTCGCGCTGGCGTCACGCGGCGAGGGGATCTTGACGAGCCGGCCGGTGTATGGGCGCTTCGAGCTCGATTTCGGGAATGAGATGGGAGTGGAGGTGGTGTATGCCGACACGACCCCGGAGAACTGCTTTGACGCGGACGTGGTGGACCGGTTCGAGGAGGCCGTGGCGCGGGCGGCGGAGAGGGGTGTGAAGGTGCGCGCTGTGATGATTGTGAACCCGAACAATCCCCTGGGGCGGTGCTACCCGCGCGAGACACTCGTCGAGATCATGAAGTTCTGCGGGAGACATAATATTCATCTGATTAGCGACGAGATCTACGGGCTGTCGGTATTTTCGGACGATCTCACAACGTTTACCTCGGTGCTTTCGATCACCCCGGAGGAAGGGATGATCGATCCGGACCTGGTGCATGTGGAGTACGGGCTGGCCAAGGACTTCGCGGCCCCCGGGCTGAGGCTTGGAGCGTTGGTATCGAGGAACCGAGCGCTGCACGATGCGTTCAAGAGTGTGGTGAGATTCCATTCGCCCGCGGGGCCGTCTGTAGCGATTGCGTCGACCATGTTGGAGGATCGGGCGTGGCATGACGAGTTCATTGCGCTCTCGAGAGGGAAGCTCAAGGGGGCGTATGAGTTTGCCACGGGGATGTTGAGGAGCCTGGGGATTGATTATCTCGAGGCGAATGCTGGGTACTTTGTGTACATCAACTTGGGGCCGTGGTTGCCGCCCAAGGAGTCTGGGACCGACCAGGAGAGGGAATTTGCGTTGGCAGAGAAACTCGTGGAGAAGGGGGTGTTTTTGCATCCCGGGGAGGAGCATTGCCTTGAGCCTGGATGGTTCCGCGTCGTTTATTCGCAGGACGAGGGGATTGTTAGAGAAGGTATGAGGAGGATCGGACAAGCATTGAATGGCCTACCGTGGGCAGCGCCCAAAGTCAACGTCCAAGGATTCAACGTGCAGGGTACATAGTATCACGCAGCGGATTAATCATGAAAGAATGAATCTATGTTCAGGTGAATATGTAAAAATGTACAACGCCCCAGACGGGATTAAGAAATTAAGCAATAAAGTCATGTACATGCTCGCCGGCCGTGACTTTCGAATCTCATGGGCTCGCTCTCATTCCATCTTCTACCAGTAGGTCTTCTGGAAGCGGCGGTTGAACTGGCGGCCGGGGCGAGGGCCCTTGGGGCCGCCGCGGGGAGGCTTGGGGCCACCGTGACCGCGGCCGGGGGTCTTGGTCTGGTTGTAGGTCTCCCACTCGTACGAGGCGAACATGAAGGGGCCGACGCCCTTGTAGTCGTTGGCGGCCAGCTCGACACCGGTGTAGTACTCGAAGCTGGCGTCGCTGTTCAAGGAGCCGACATAGACGGTGCCCTCCCAGTTGATGGTGCCGTTGGCGTTCTCGGTGACGAAGTCGGTGAGCTTCTGGTAGCCCTTGGCCGCGGCAGGGAAGAACTTCTGCTCGGGGATGAGGCCGAGCTTGGTGCCCTTGAGGAGGGCAAAGGTGAAGAGGGCAGAGGCGGAGGACTCAATGTAGTTGGCGGGGTTGCCGACGTAGTAGGGGTCCATGATGAGGTACCAGCCGCCGGAGGCGTCCTGGGAGTTCTTGAGGCCGTCGGCAAGGGTGATGAAGTAGTTGCTCAACTTCTCAATGCCGGGGTGGCCGCGGGGCAGGAGCTGGATGACCTCGAGGAGGGCGACGGCGTACCAGCCGACGGCACGGGACCAGATGAGAGGAGAGGCACCGGTCTCAGAGTGAGCCCAGACGGCGGTCTTGGTCTCATCGAAGCCGTGGTAAAGGAGGTTGAGGGTGGTGTTGCGGGTGCGGCGGTCGATGACGTCGAACTGGTTGATAATGTCGTCCCAGGCGGTGGCGTTCTTCTTGTCGAAGAGGGAGGTATACTTGGCGTAGAAGGTGTCGGCCATGAAGATGCCGTCGAGCCACATCTGGTGGTCGTAGATGGGGTGACGGTGGACGAAGCCGCCCTCGTCAGTACGGGGGTGGTGGGCAAGCTCGTCGCGGATGATCTTGGCGGCAGTCTTGTACTTCTCCTCGCCGGTGTGCTCGTACCACCAGAGGATGTTGTTGCCGATGCGGTACTCGTCGAGGGAGTAGCTGCCAGGCTTCCAGTTGGCGATGCTGCCGTTGGAGAGGACGACGCGCTCGTCGATGCGGCCGCGGTACCAGTCGAGGACGGTCTCGTTCTTGGTCAGGGCGTAGGCCGACTGAAAGCCGTCGTAGAGGACGGCCTTAGTGTAGTGGTAGGGCTTCTTGTTGTCGATCTCGTGCTGGGTGAAGGAGTCGGCGGTCCAGGCCAGGTAGGGGCCGGCAGCCGCCGCGGCGGTCGCGAAGAAGAGAACGGACTTCATTGTCGCTGCGTTTGTGTTGTCTTAAAGAGTGACTGGTCGAACGGTGTCGAGTTGGAAAGATTTTTTTGAGTGACGGCAGCGTGAGTGAACCGAAGCTGAGTCGCCAAGCTGGGCAAACGTTGGCCACTGCTGGGGAGACGCGTCCTTATATCGAGATCGGAATCAAGCCGGTTCGGTAGCACCAGCGGTGGCCATGGTGTTGGCGGATGTGGCCCCGGGAGGGTCGGGGTGATTAGGGACGACGGTGGGGGTGTTTGCCAAGTTCTCGCTCGCCCCAGTTCTCTATCAATGATCACCGAGCGAGCAAATGAGCATGGCCAGATGCGAGTAAGACGGGGTTTGCAGAAGTTGCGGTCTTGGGGACGGCGCGCACGGGGGTCAGTCATGGACCGGGGGCAGCAAGATCCAGGAACCGGTGCTCCATCTTGACCATGTCGGCGATTCTACCATGCGGCTATCAGCACGTCCGCGGGTGATCAGCAAAGAATTGTTTGGCGACAAGTATCGTTGCATTGAACCCCCGATAGTCATCTCCGCCCATGGCAGCCGGAGGATGGAAAAATAAGGTCCGGATCCAGTCGTGGGCTGCGTCTTGTTGAGGCTCCCCGCTGCGACTCTTGGCAAACGTCTTGGCATGCCGCAAGAAAATGAGAAAGGCCGCGGGCAGAATTGGCAGAATTGCAACATGCCCGGCGGATGGCAGTCAGCACACCTTCTCGATCAGTTTAAACTTATGGGCCTCGTGCCGCAGGTAAAGGCCAACCGTTGGCAGCGGGCGGTGAAAAGGGCATCTGATGGGCGTCGTAATTCGCCAATGCGTGGTGTTGGTGCCACCGCGGGCGTGATGTGGGCATCCTGTGCCTTGCGCCATGCGTATTCGCCTCTCTCCCTTCATCTCTCTCCAATCCGCTGTGCCTGACGGTCAATAAACGAATAAACGACCCCACGTGGAATGCGACTCTGGCTGCGCTCGTGCGATTTATTGAGGTCTTGGTGTTGGTCGCATGCGGGCTTCTCGAGGCATACGGATATGATTGACGGCCTTGGGACGGGCCAACGAGCCTGGAGGCGCGCCGAGCCGGACAAACTACTCAGTCGAGAGAGATACGTATTGCTCGTAGGCAGTGAACTGTAGGTTCATCCTGTGGCGGAATTCCCACCAACAGAGCGGCGTTGTGGGCTCTGGGCTCTTCTGCAGAGATGCCTGAATAATGGTCCATGTTGCGCAATCTGAGGCGATTTCTTCGAGCAGTCCTGCAATCAGTCGAGTCTGGTCCAAGTGCAATTTCTGCCCAGGTCCGTACCTCAAGCGGACAAATGGAATGGCCTAGTCCAGTGTTGGTGGCAAACGACGTTGAAATAAACCATGACCGTTGGCAGAGGCCATCAAGTTGAGACGAAGCCGATCGTCGACGGCGCGGGCATCCGAACAAAGGGCCAGTCAAGACAATAACAAGGACATTGTCGAAGTCTTGGCTCCCGACCAATGCGACTTTGGCCGGTTGATTCCGAGAGAACAGACCAAAGATGTCTTCTCCGCATGAGCATCATCCAGGGCCTGTTTCAAGATGAAAAGCAATTGTCGATTCCATTTGGCATTTGGTGGTGGTGCCAAGACTTTCTGGCTGAGATTGGGGGTGACGGGCTGAGCCACGCCCACCGAAGGCCTGCCGGGGGTGTGCTGCACAATAAAAACAAAGGAGGGCGCCCGTCTGCTGAGATTCTTCGATCCACATGGGCAGAAAATGGCGAGAGACCAGCACGACGAGTCGTTGCTTTTTGCGTCGGCTGACAACCGGCATGGTGGGAGGACGTTGCTGACGTATATACTATAAAATTTCGAGCGACGGCTAGCCTTTTTTCGACGTGCAGTCAAAAAGCGAAAACGACGATGAAATAAGGTGCCAACGGCAAATGGACCGTCGAAACCTTGTGTAGGGAGCCCATGTTCTACCTTAATCGAGGAAACAAAAGGGGGTTCGGTTTTGTGCCTGAGGTGAGGTGCGTTTTCCAATTTTTTAGATTCTGTCGCGCAGCGTCGGGGATCACCCGCCCCTGAAAGAGACAAACTCCGTTGGACTTGCTGAATCAGCGTCCAAATGCGGTATATAATGGGCCTGTATCCTTATCGGGACTTAGCGCCAAAAGCGAGCCGTTCTGTGGGGCGCTGCAGCCTGGAGAGAGGGCCGTCGCTGCAGGGACGCTGCACTGTGAATGACGGCAGAGGTCTAACCTGGTGGTCCAAGCTCCTTCATGTCACTCACCTGTCAACTGAACGGCCGCGGCAGGTATTGACCTCCAGGTAGCTTACAGCGTTCACCTCCCTAAAACACGGACCGGAACATCTTGCAAACCAATCAGGACCGGGGCAACATCACCAGGGGTTTGTTCACCGATTTAGAGCTCCATTCACGGAACAGGCAACAGCTGGCGTGAGCTTGAGACACCACGAGACGATTGGATGCTGTGAGGCTATTCTGAATCACCGACTCGACTTCATCTCCATCTACCTAGGTAGGTAAGGTACCTTGATATCTAAGAGACTGACCTACCTATCTGCTTGCTGTGGAAAGCGCGTCTAGTAACGCCTCCGCTTGGCGGTTCCTGCCTAAACTTTACATCTCAACCTATTGGGAAAGCACGCTTTAACTAAAGCTCTCAGCCGCGCCTTCCTCGCTTTGACCTTCAACTCAACTTCATCTCTACATTACCTTCTTCTTCTTCTTCTTCGTCGTCGTCGACACTGCTCTCATTGAACCTGCTCCCTATCGCTGTTGCCGTCGCTCTCTGTCGTCCTTTGGCGTCCTTCGGCGTCGTCTTTACACCACCGCCGCAATGTCGCAACTGGCAACGTCGCTGCCGTCGCGGCCGTCGTCGCCACCTACAACCCCCTTCAGCAAGGTGCCGATCGAAGTCCTCCTCCGTATATCCTCGTACCTGACGACGCCCGAACTGGGCAATCTCCGGTTGACGTGCAAGTCAATCGAACAATCCCTGTTCAACACCTTCATGAGAGAGTTCTTCACCAAGCGGCAGTTTATGCTCACGGAACAGAGCTTGCAAGCCCTGGTCGATATCAGCAACTCCCGCCTGAGCGACTGCCTCGACCACGTGGTAATAGGGCTCGATTTCTTCGACTACCGCCGCTTCTCGCCCATGGAAGTGGCCCAAGAGAACGACTACCGCCAGGCCTACGCCGACCACCGCACCCTTGTCAGCAGTGGCCAGGATGTAGTAATGCTCACCGAGGCCTTTCGGAACCTGAAGAACCTCCAAACCGTCGGAATTCGAGACTATCACTCACGCGAGCGTGAGCATCGCGATGGCTACGGCGCCACCTGGGCAAGCTATGGAGCTACCACCATCCGCAAGGAGACAGGCGTTGACCTTTTGGCGAAAACAAATACTCAAGAAGCCCAGGAGTACGCCAACAAAGTTATGATTACCCTATTTACGGCCCTTGGCAACGCTGGGGCCCGCCCAAAGACATTCGAGATGCTACGCCGACAAATGTGCATCCCTAATGATAATGCCTTCAACCTCTTCACCAATTACCTCAAGCCTAAGGTCGTCCCTGTCCTTGAGGGTCTCCAGACGATTATTCTGGTTGCAAACGTCGGATCCGGCCCCAATAGAGGCATCGCCGTCCCCACCCCTGGCCAACCGACGCAGAAGGATCACAATCGCTACGACTACCTGTTGTGCCACTTCCTCACGCACCTCACCAATATCAAGCATCTACGGGTCAACTTCTTTAACGCACGTGGCGGTGTCGAAAAGCTATTGAATTGGCTGTCGTCGCCGTCGTCCTCGTCGTCGAAGTCGGACCCGCACCCGCCGTCGCCGTCTCCGTCCCTGCCGTCGTCGGCAACGCTGACGCCTCCCGCCACCTCGCCGATGCTGACACTTCCGCCGTCCCCAAGCTTTTCTTGTCTAGAGGAGCTCAATTTTGGCTTCTGTGACGTCGAAACCAAGGCTCTCCTTGACGTCGTGCGCAAATTTGCCGCTAAACTTAAGAGGCTTGAGCTGTACCGGGTCACCCTCATCAACCGTCAACCGCATAATCCCAACGACCCCAACGACACCAGCGATGACCTTCGTGCCCGTTATAAGTTCAATGTGTGGGCCAAGATGCTCAAGAGCCTTCGGGAAGTCCCTGGGTTGGACTTGGAGCACATTAAGATCGCCCTACCCAACCAGATCTCAGCTGGCATGCATGCCCGGGTGTCATTCTACGGGAAGGGCAGCAACGAGAAAGAGGACCCTACACAAGAATACACCGGTATTGACTGGAAGCACTATGTGGGCGAATTGGCTCAGCGCGTCAAACCGGACCCCCCTCCGTCCTATCCGGGCTACGACGGCGACGGCGACGACGACGATGAGGACGACGACGACGAATTCGACACCGACGTGGGCGACATGATGGATGGTAAGTTCTATCTCTGCCCCCTCTACCCCGTGCTTCTTCCTCGTCCCTCTTCCTCGTCCCTCTTCCTCGTCCCTTCTCGTCCGTTCTCGTCCTCCCCGTTTCCCTTGTCCTCGCCTTCCCATCCCGGGCCCTTCCCAACCCGGTCCCTTCCCCGCCTTCCCTCCGTCTCCTCTAGCTTGCGTATGTCATCATCTTGCCTGTATCCCGTTATTCTCCCCGATCCCACTAATCACCCTTCCTCCGTTCGCTAACTCTAACACTTCCCTTTCAGATGCAGATGAGGAAGATGACGAAGAATAGAAGCACTAAGCTGACAACTCCCCAGAAGAGTTCATGATGATGAATGGCTACTATCCAGACGACATAGTAGACGACCTTGACGACTTTGAGGACATGTTGATGTTTGAAACGTATGGAGGACTTTTCGGGTGATGATGGTGGATTCGCCGTAAAATAGTTAGATAATCAAATATTGGCTCTGCTGATCAACGAGCGATTGTTTTGCCACCATATTTCATTGCTCCCTTTTACGTGAAAAGTCTCCTCCTGACAATACTGAGAAATAGATGTATTCGTGAGTAGTGCGGAGGTCTACACGTGGTCGTTGTCCCATCCTCCAGTAAGGGTCGTCTGTACTGATAACCCGGTGAGGCACAGTACCTCGAGCCTCAGCTGCCTAAACACGAATAGCTTCATTTCATCCTGGGGTGACTTCCCTCGCCGAAAGAAAAGGAAGAGGCTGGATGTCACAGGAAAAAGAGACCATCCGGCCATGGATCTTCGCAAAAGGTCGCGACGCCATCCATGGACTCATCTCCATGGCCAGGCAGGAGGCTCCATTTGTCGGGTCTTTCTACGGCTCAAGTCGAGCCTGCGGGAGCTTGGCAGCTTCAATGGCACGTGCGCCAGGCACCAGCGGCGTTGGTGCCTGCTGTTCCATGTTGGTTGTGACGAAAGGTGCTGAAAGCGTGCACCTCCCTAGCACCTACCTGGGTAGCTCAGGTCGCGCTTTCCCTCGCCGGTAGCTTCCTCCATCTTCGTGTTGGGAAGGTATGGGCTGACGGGGGTTTTCTCTGACCAACACAGAAATAAAATATATTCTCGCGATCCCTTCCTCCCTCGCCTTCGTCCATTCCGTTCTGCGTTCATCTTCACCCTTATCCTACCTCACGCTGCGTACTGCACTCAATCGAACTCAATCGTACCCAGCGGTCATCCCTGTGACGTTCGCCCCTCCCCTTTCCTTGTCCCTTCTCCGCACTCGCCCACAATGCCCCCAAGAAGATCGGGTAGGACAGCTGCTGCTGCTCCAGCAGCCCCAGCAGCTCAACCCCTCGACGGAGCCTCGATCGCCATCAGCGGTACTTTCACCCAGAAGCGCGCCGAGATCGAGTCGCTTCTGACCTCGCTGGGCGCGACCATCGCCAAATCCGTGTCCAAAAAGACGACGCACCTCATCACTACCCAGGGCGACTTCAACGCGAAAACCACAAAGGTCGCGGCCGCAGAGAAGAACAACATCCCTATCGTCAGCCTGGAGTGGGCCCAGGAATGCGAGTCCACGGGGTCCAAGGCCCCTGAGGATGACTTTGCCATCACCAGCGGCAGCCAGTCCAAGATGCCCCAGCCAATGCAAACCCCTGTCCCTGCTCCTGTTCCTGCAGCCAACGGGTCCCAGAACGGAGCTTCGTCCCAGGCCAGTGCTTCACAGAACGCCTCTCAGTCGCAGCAGTCAGCCCCCGCGACCAAGGCCAACGGAAAGAAGCGCACCAAGGCCGCCGCCGCCGCGGCGCAGTCTGACAATGAGAGCGACGCGCCTCCTGAGCCCAAAAAGAAGAAGACTACTGCCAATGGCACCGCCAAGGGCAAGAAAGCTGCTGCTGCTGCTGCCGCATCTTCCGACGATGTTGACGACAAGACCGACGTGAAAACCAATGTGAAGAAGGAAGCCGCTGATGGCCAATCCGCTAAACCCAGCAAGAAGATTGTTGTCCCCGTTGACGAGGGCTGCACCGTTCCCGGCGCTGTCTATATTGCCCCCGATGGTACTATTTACGACGCGTCTCTGAACCAGACCAACGCTTCGAACAACAATAACAAGTTCTATCGCGTTCAGGTATGTTGATGTCTGCACATGCAGCCAAATTCTCGCGTACATGGACCGAAGCTGACCTTGCTAGCTCATTGAAAACGGGTCCGTCTACAAGACCTGGACCCGATGGGGCAGAGTTGGCGACCATGGCCAGAAGGCGATCCTCGGCAACGGCACTTTGGATGATGCCATGAAGCAATTCGACAAGAAGTTCAAGGACAAGAGCGGATGGAGCTGGGCCGATCGCACCAACGATCCCAAGTCTGGCAAGTACGCTTACATCGAGCGCAATTACGAGGATTCCGACGATGAAAGTGCCGATGACGCCGATGACGCCGATGGCACCGTCAAGACAGAGGACGCCGACGAGAAGAAGCCTGACGCGATTTGCACCTTGGAGAAGCCCGTTCAGGAGCTCATGGGTCTCATCTTCAACATGGGATACTTCGCATCAGCCATGTCGTCCATGGACTATGATGCTAATAAGCTGCCCCTTGGAAAGCTCAGCAAGAACACCATTCTTCGTGGTTTCCAGTCGCTCAAGGACCTGAGTGCCTTGATCAATGACCCGTCACTTGCCGACTCCAAGTATTCAATGACCGTCGCCGCCGCGACTGAGCATCTGTCGAACCAGTTCTATTCTTTGATCCCTCACGCTTTCGGCCGCCGCCGCCCGCCCATCATCAGTTCCGGGGACATGCTCAAGAAGGAACTCGACCTCCTCGAGAGCTTGTCGGACATGAAGGCTGCCTCCGATCTTATGAAGATCGACCGCAAGACCATTTCCAATGTCCACCCCGCCGACACTCAGTACCGAAGCCTAGGAATGAACGAGATGACTCCTCTCGACCACAAGAGCAAGGAATTCAGCCTACTTTCAGATTATCTGAACGGCTCTAAGGGCTCCACGCACCATGTTAACTACAGGGTACAAGAAATCTTCCGCATCGAGCGCAACGGCGAGTTGGAACGCTTCGAGAAGAAGAAGATCCCGAATCTGAAGTCAGACCGACGCCTTCTCTGGCACGGCTCTCGTGTCACAAACTTTGGTGGTATCCTCAGCCAAGGTCTTCGAATCGCCCCTCCTGAGGCCCCCGTCACCGGATACATGTTCGGAAAGGGTATTTACCTCGCAGACATGTCTTCTAAGTCTGCCAACTACTGCAACTCGTACAGCTCCGGAGGCGAGGCCCTCCTACTCCTGTGTGAGGCCGAGCTTGGCGACCCGATCCAGAAGCTCACCAACGCAAGCTACAACGCAGGCGACAGCGCCAAAGCTGGTGGTATGCTTTCGACCTGGGGCCAGGGCAGAACGGGTCCCACCAAGTGGATGGACGCCAGCGCCGTTCACCCTTCGCTTAAGGGCATTCAGATGGTAGGTCACTTCTGGTTGGCGGCTGCATCCTTTTTGCAGTCGTTATATCGTCATTGTTGAGCAGATTGTGCTAATTTACCTGTAGCCTGACACGTCCGTCACTCCTGGCGACACCAACGTCCAACACGCAGGCCTCTACTACAACGAATTTATCGTCTACGATGTGGCTCAAGTTCGTCTCCGCTACCTGTTCCGAGTCAAGATGTAGACCTCGGTCATGTCGTAGGGTATGCAACCGCGAGATGATACTAAGGTATTAGCTGTGATAATAAAGATACCGATTTGGACGTAGTTGCGGTGCTATGAATAGATGTAGTGGACATGGGACCTGTATTGTAATTCAGAGGTTTCATTTCGTCGTAAAACTTGCCATGGTTGGTGGTGGAGTGCGGGTACTGGCGTTAGGTAGTGTAGTTAGTGTACAGCTAAAAGGGCTAAATTGACTTGCTTGACTCCTGAATGATCTGCGGTCATCCATATGCACCTTGGCAAACACGATTTCTCAACACGATTTCTCGAGCCTTCAGGCCCAGCCTACCGCCTATCATCGCGTTTTTGATCCCATAGAGTCATTGAACACTAACACACATGTACGTAAAGCTTCTAAACACGTTCCACGCGCGATCCCCGCTTCCAGTCAATCAAAAGACATCTCGCCTACGCCTGCCAACCGAAGTTGAAACTTCTACCAGTATCTCCTATGCTTTCACCTGTGCAACACCGACAGCAGGTCGATACGAGGCCAAAGACATATTCTTACGGTGATCCCTACCCTTGGTCGGGTCGTGGTATGCAACGTCAAACTTGGACCTGTCATCTTGGTTGTACATAGCCCTTGCTGCTCCCTGGGTGCCTTCAATACGGGCGTTCCAGCTGCCTGCCGGGAGGATAGGATACTCGCGCCACGGTTCTTCACTTTGCAGCGGGATATTTTCGTCGTTGTAAAACCTGTGCGGGTATCGACCCCTCTCCAGTTTCTTCGGGTTCGGGCCTTGGAACCTGATAGGGTACGTGGGAGCCTCGGCTACTTGACGTCTGACTTCGGCGGCTTTGAGGTAGCGGGCGTCATTGGATGTTGGCAGATTAGAGCAGGAATACTTAATTACGACGAGGTTAGCTGTGTGAGAAGATTGAACAGGTTTATATCATGCTTACGTATGAGCTGTCTGTGGGTGTTCGCTTTGTGGGGGCTATTGGCTCCGGCTGGGGAGCAGGTGGCGGGGGAGGGCGAGATGGAAGGGTTATAGTGTTGGAGGGTGCAACCGGGACGGAGGGGAGCGGGGCGTTGACAGGAACTTGAGGAGTGACCGGCCGAGAGTTTGAATTGGATGGTGAAGGCCGCGACACAGAAGGGGCCAGAGGGGTTGCGGCGGGAATACGGGGAGTGATGGGCCGAGAAGCCGGGCCTGATGATGATGGTTGAGACGCAGAAGGAGCCAATGGTGTTGAGACCGGAACACGAGGGGTGATCGGTAGGGAGTTTGGGCCGGATGACGGGGGAGACAATGCGGGTCCAGCCGGCGGTCTTCCAACGGGAACACGGGGGGTAACCGGCCGAGATGCTGGACCCGGTGATGAGGAGTGAGATCCAGGCGGGAGCAAAGGGGCTGCCGTAGGAGGTCTTTTGAAAGGAGGTTGATAGACAGGAGGTCGATTACCAGCAGGGCTAGGTGTAATCGGCCGAGATGCTGGACCAGGTGATGATGAGTGGGATCCGGGGGCAGGAGGTCGATTAACAGGGGGCCAATCACCAGCAGGGCGAGAGGTCAAGCCGGACGAAGGCAGGGATCCAGCCGGAGGGACATAGTTGGAGGTCGTCGAGGTAGAAGCAGGTGGAGAGGCGACCGCATTTTGAGACGGCTGAGGCGTCTTGTTCTTGTTCTTTCTTTTCCAAAACGCCATGATGAAATGAAGACACTGAAACCAGCAGTGTAGATGATAGAGCTGAGTGAATGCGAATCAAGTTGCAAAGACAGCGTTGAGATGAGAGAGCGTGTTGATCTGTTTGTGATTCTATTTCCATTTGATGACCTTCCAAGCCATATATGCATTTCCATCTGCTTGTAAGTCATGTTACCCACGTAGGCTGCTTTGGGTTTAATTGTGTGATTCATGGCCGTGACCAAGAAGGCCGCCATAACAAGATTCTGGAATTAGATTATCGCGAGACGCTACAAGGTCGAGGAAAAGGGCCAACAGCACTCTTGTCAACTTCACCAGACTCGGTCCAACATCGTTGGTGATCTTTACCGCTGCCAACAGGGGACATGATTGGCGCCCACCACGGCGCCAGAATTTCGAAGGAGACTGCGCCCCCCGGAACAGCGTCCTTTACAAGGGCTTAGCGCGCGACTCTGCAGCAGCTGGATGTCACGTTGTTGGTTCGGTGCCCTTCGCGGCGGTTAAGGTCTCCACTCAACGGCGACGCACCTCCTCAATTGAACTTCTCTTCTTTCCTACCATCGGCTTTCGGAAGTTCATAAATCGAGCAGATGCCATAGCGTCAAGACAGCTCTTTCATCGTTCAACTTGTTTCTCTGATCAGTTATATTCTTCACTGAGCCTTCTCCGACACAACTATTGTCTTTCTTTGCTAAGCCCATGCCGATCTTCCCAATCAACCTTGTCTGGCGCAAGACCAGCAAAATGGCCTCTCCAAAAGCTGTCACCAAGAGATCGCGAGGACAGCAAGAGCCACCAACATTCGAGACAGCCTACATCTATCATGGTATTGATTTTGAAAAGCTTTTCGATGACGGTCCGAGCGATCCAGAACTTGAAGAACTATTCTTCAAGATCATGGAGGCTTTTGATGGTCTGTCGGAAGACAATTTGAGCGAGAGGACCCGAGAACTTGCGAAGGAGGCGCAGAAAGCCCACTGCAATTACACCGCGCGTGTGGAAAACGGCCGCGATCCTGATACGCCAGTGACATTGTGGGACTTCTGGAGGTTTTACGTGCTCATGGTCAAGTGCGTTCCGTACCGACACATTGGCCACCGGTTGGTTACTGAGATCGTGCTGGAGCTGGAGAGAATTGGGAAGGTAATACAAACATAATGAGACGTTGCTATCGATGTTTTGGAGCTAATCTGGTCCATGTTCTAGACCGAGAACCCGACATGGGAGGACTTACCCGAGCTTGGAGAGACCACGAGAGAAGAATACCTTGGTAAGATGACCTTGGATTAGGTCTTATTCATACTTGTTTCTGACACTCGGAGCAGACCCGACAAATGAAAGAGTCGTCGGCGACGATTTTTCATATACTCTGGAGCAGTGGCTCAACTTCAACTCTTGGCTTGCGCGCCTCATCGGCAGTGGGTCGGAGCGGGGATTAAACTTCGTGGTTTGGTCGATAGCCCGTGGTCTTGAGAATGATTTGGACAAACTTGAGGAGGATCTGGAGATGATACGAGAAAAAAGGAAGGCCGCCATTGAAGAACATCTAGAGGAAGTGAAGGCAGAAAGAGCCGAGAAAGAGCTGCGGTGGAGGCAAGAACAAGGATTGGAGAGCCAACCTCAGAGTCCCGAGGATAAGGAGCTGATAAAGAAGGACGAAGTCGTCGGAACGGACGCAAAGTCTCAAGTCTTGGACAATGAGGCATTTACGGAGATCGGGAAGGATGTGGAGACCGGCGCAAAGATGCTGTGCCCAGAAGCGGTGACAAGAGTTGCCGTCGCTGCAGAGTTCTTCATCCAAGCGGCGCCAGTCATCTTGAAGCAAAGCCTGACCTGGTACGATGGCGACCCCGTCGATGACTCGATTCAGAGGATTTTCCGAGCAGGACCGTTGTTTCCAGGCACTTTTGGGTTCAATCTTGAGAGGTGGGGTTTCTGGAAACGACGGCTGGGGGAGTTGAGGATTCTACTTGGAGATGAGGAGGTGGAGAAGAATGTGGACGAAGCGTTGGGAAAGATGAGTGCGGTTGAAGTGTCCATAGCTAGACATCTGTAGTGCATTTCTAGAATAGTTTTGTTTGGGCCTGTATGTATAATCAAGCGAATCACATCTTGTCGCGAATTCCGAGACTTGACAACTTGAGCAGCAGCACCAATCTGTATCCATCAAATAACTCTACCTCGTGTACAAGGTAAAGTCGCGTTAAGAAGTAAATTTTCAAACTCAATATCAATCGCAACATCGTACCTTCCCCCGCCATCAATTTGAAGTCATCCCCTAAAACATAATGAATGTGGGCGAGCGTGGCAAGTATTGTAACCGTCTTGTGAGGCTGATCCGGTTCATCCTAAGCCTCTTGAGTTTAACGGCGAATTCTCGCACATCGTTGAGAAGACACCCCTTAGCAACCGTTGGGTCGGTTGGAAAGGCACTGCTTAACACAGGTAGTGCCAAGCTTGACATCAGGCGACCATCCCGAGACGAGAGCGTTTGTCTTGCAGCGGTTCAAAGTCTTGACGGCAGCGTTGAACAAGTGATGGGTCCTAGATCCGCCAACACGTCTATTCCAGCTGATGCAGCAGCGGTTGTTGGTGCTGACGTGGACATCGGACCAGCACCAAAAGTTGGCAGCTGGCAGGCCCCGGTTGACGAAGTCAGGGCCGCCAAGAATGTCGAGAAGGCGGCCGCAGATTCCGGTGCGGGCCCGGTTCTGGTTGCTGCAGTTCACGGTGTTGGCGCCGCAGCCCTGGCGAGCATCGAGCTCGGCTCCCTCGAGGTCCCTTGCATCGATGACGGGAACGGAAGGGTCGACGAAGCCTTCGAGGAGACCGTTACCAAGGACTCCGGCGTACACGAGGTCCGGGGCAGATGCGTTGGTGGCGGCTAGGAGGTCGGCCTTGCCCTCGAGGGGGTCAATCACGGCCTCGGGGTCTTGCTCTCGGGTGGAGAGACCCTCGGGGGCAGCGAGAGCAACTGAGGCGAAGTAGGCGACGATGGCGACGGTGAAACGCATTGTGATAGGTTTTTGAGTTTGTTCTAAAGAGAGACAAAGTTGGATAGAAGAAGGATAAGAGAGAGACAGTGATGGCTTCTAGGCCTGATGTTTTCTTGATGCTGTTGGTGAGCTGACCAGAAACGTTGAAAAGTTGGGAGGCAAACCTGTTTATATACTTTTCCTCTTCAGAAGATTTTCCAAGACGTTTACCATCCTGTACAAGCAAAAAGACTTCCAGTTAAAATCACATGCTTCCCAGCCCGTTTGGAACGAGATTTTGTCCACGCTCTTCTCATGATCTCTCAAGTTACTTCTTACTGCTGTATTCGATCTGGTCGAGGAGCTGAGACTATTAGCTGAGACGACGAGCTGACATGTCTCGATATCATCAAGGGATAGCAAAGTGATTCTTCGGATGATGATCGTATTGAATACTTTGTATGGCTAAGTCAACGCCTCAATACCGTTTGTAACAGCCTGCCCCACGGGGTCATTGATTCACTGTCAGCTCTTGTCTTGCTAGAGTTGCTAACGTGCACCACTTTCTGCGGCATGCCAGGCTCGCGCCGTCTGAACCACTCTCCACTGTCACCAGCTCTGCAAGGCTGGCGATAGTTTCACACATGACCAGATCTTGCTTTCACGCAGAGACCTTGACATTCCGGGATGTAAGCCCTATACCAATTATCTGCCAAATTCGAAACATATCGACTCTGTCTCAGACATACCTCTACGGGTACTTGACTTGGCATTAGCCCGGCGGCACAACCCGAAGACGCTTGGCATAACTTGAGCCAAGAGACTTCAAGGATCGAAAAAGCCCGCTTAAGTGAATAATTGAGAGAACTTCTGGGTCTTGTCTTGGGTGCCTGAAGAGCCTTGCAGCGCGCCGACCCGCACATTAATTTTGGACCGTTCCAGATTGGCCGGAACATTGGCTGAGCTGAGACGATCAAGACAACAGGGCGATCCTGATCCATATTAGGCAGTACGGAGTCGCAACATCGGAGCATATTCAGTTATCAAGAATGCGCCCCGCGGCTCAGGAACAATCGAGTAAAACAGTTTCATGCGCCCCGATGTCAAGTAGCATATTCCGTATGGCAGGACGCAGGTTCAACCAGACTTTCAATCTCGGCCTGAGCGGGATAAAGGGCGAAAATTCGCCGCCTAACTCAAGAGTCTTGAGCTGTACCAGATGAACCTCGTATGAGGCGCACCTGAATTATTTGCGTGACTACAAGAGAATGTTGGCATCATGTAAGAAGAGCTGGTTATAGCGAAACATTACTGGTGAATGGAATGATCAAGAAGACCTTTGAGACATGCGCTTCTCCCCGTCACTGTTGTTGCGGTTGCTACTAACACCAGATCTAAAACCTGATGATTATAAGGGTTGAGGCCCAACTAGTACCCCTTAGGTCTTCTGAACCTTACCTGTCTTATCTAACATGCCGTTATGTCATACAGTTTCCAGATTTCTTCCAGGTGAAAGCGATGATCCGAATAGTGAAGGCACTGCTAGACTTCACAGCAGGCTCTTATCATACAACTGGGCAAAGGTTCATTCCTTAACACCCGAGGCACGAAGGAACCTTTACAGGCACTTCGATCTAACCATCGGAGAGAATTTGAAAGTGTTGAGAAGCAGCCGATGTGCTAGCTACCACCTCCAGAACATTGCATTCTGCATTGCCCATTCTTAATCGGGGCCAGGATTATCCAAAACATAAGAGGGGGGCGAGTGTCCCCCAGTAACAGCGCCTCCCGCAGGAGAGCCGAAAATTCTAGCTACGCAGCGGCGACTGCGATTCCATAGGTTCTTCCAGCCCCAGCAGTACTGTCTGGTTTACTGCTCTTGTTGACATCTCCTTCGGTCTTTCTAGGCGACTTTCGCCATGGCCGCTTTTCTCGAAACCTGTTTAATCTGGAGACTTGGGTGTACACACATCGGCTATATCAGCGTCTGGCCCATCTGGCGGTGAGCAGATGTGAGAACCAGCGGCTTCTCGGAGTTGTAGAAACCATGAATAGCGCTGCCAGCCGTCCTGACCATGCTTAAAAATCGGGGTTCAATGGGACTTGAAAGGAGACAGCGGGGCCCTGAACGGGACTTTGGCTCGACCGCTGAAGACTTGAAGTATGTTCTGGTGCCTCTTCTGGATACCCCCCTGTAAGTGATCATCATACTAATTTTCCGCTTTTTACTCTTTGATGCAGACGCTAGGGCTTCTCCTGTCCCTGTCAGGAGCGGGCCGCCATGCAGGCATCTACCGAGAAATGTTTAGCGTGGAGAGAGATCTTTGACAAGTTCCACGGAACTGAAGTAGTAATCGTTCATTGGGAAACACATGAGCGTTGATGAACAGGCCACCGAATTGTTGTTCAGTTGAACAACAGAGTCCACATTTGACCTTTATACCAGCTTTAAAGTTCAAAAATTGCATTCTTCACTACCCGAAAATTTCTTCATAAACTTCCACCTCCCATGCGTAGAAATATCTCCCGCCTGAACGTTCTCGCATGGGCGCAATAAGATAAAAAATAAGACTCAAAACTCGGGGGGCCTGGGTATCTTAGGTGTAGACAATGATGGCGCCGACGTTCTGGTTGGATGGGACGCTGAAGCATCCGCCGCCGGTGCCGGTCGCAATCTGCGTGCTGCAGGTGTTGCTGCTGAAGAGGCGCCACTTGAAGGTGCGGCCGTCGTCCGGGAACAAGAAGCGGACGGAAGCGGAGTCGGCGGCGTTGGGGTCATAGAGACCGTTGAACTTGGAGCAAACGGCGAGAGTCTCCTCGTGACCGGTCAGAGAAACTCCGTTGCCGTTGCCACAGCCGTTGGGGTACCATTCGACGAGGTACAGAGAGTTGGGAGGGATCTGCGAAGCTTGACGGGCAGAAATATCCTTGACACTGTCGCTAGAGTTGCGGAAAGTAGGCGATGCCACGACGGCAAGAGCCGAAGAAAAGAAGGTAGCGAGTTGCTTAATAGAAACCATGATCACGATGCCTTGGTATGCTGGAGTCGGGCTTGACGTTGGTGAAGGCAAGAAGTGAAGAGAGAGACCGGGGTTGAGATGTCTAGATGGGTTGATGAGGGCCAGATTGCATTGTTTTGGAAAGGCGGACGAGAGACAAAGTATTTGTAGAACTCCAGTCGGTGAATATCTTGAATGAGTTGCCAAATAAATCTACCAAAGTCCCTTTCGCGACTTGGTGATATTTTGTTGCCTGCGTCTCTTCAAGGGGTCCCGAGTAAACGCCTCGAGCCTGATGATGATCTCAATGATGATCAGCCAGGTGGCATGGATGTGAAGTCTTCAGTGACTCCTCCGCCAGTTGGGCCCTGTAAAAGTGGCGCCTTCATCGGCCGAGCCCTGTAATCGTAGGAGTGGTTCCCACTCCTTGCAATATCCAACGAGAAAGGGCTTCTTTAGGCATATAGTCTTATCAAAAACCTAAATTCAGCCTTTGCTATGGTCGAATGTCAACCTGCGTGTTGATCTTCTATTTCCGGAATCACTTCTTTCAACCACAAATAGAATTTTGGAAGCCTGGAGAGGCTATGTCGCTGCGACGCGTGGGGCTGATGTGAAGCTGTAGCCTGATGCAACCCTTCGTAGATTTTGTGGCCCAAGATCGACAACTGCCGGAAACCCCTGATGGAAATGTGGAGCTGCCGAGAGGGTCACCCAAAGGGACTTTGGAATCGATCAACAACTTCAGCAGAGCCATGTGAGCACTTAGTAGCCTGATCTAACATTAGAGAGACTCTTGGCTCAAGATCAAGATCAACAGCTGTCAGATTAAACCCGGTTCAGGATGTGGATAAGCTGAAAGCATTAGGCAAACGCAAAGAACTTTGGGGACGATCATCAATTCACAACTTCTCAGAGTTTAGACAGTTCGGATAGATCATTGCTTATGCGAAACAACTATAAAGACGAGCATCTGGAACACCATAATTCGGGCTTTCCTCATCATCCACAACATCATCTCAATACACAAGTCTATCCTTCCACCCCATCAACAGTACTTTGATCTCATCTTCAGCTCAACTATGAAGCAATCATTCATCCTTCCTGCGGCGTTCGCTGCCCTGGCCACTGCCCAAGACGTTTCTTGGTGTAAGTCTGAGGGATGCAACGACTGCCCTTCCTCCATCGCCAGCAGTGGTCCCGGATACCCTGAGTGTGTCATTTACGACACCAACACCGTCTTTGGTGGCCAGGGCTTCAAGGAGGGCACCGGCAAGGTGAAGTACCTTGTCTGGGGTGACTTCATCGACCCTTGCGGCGGCCAGCCCGGTAGCTACATGGTCCGATCCCCAGCCAGCTTGACTACAACTGGTTGCGGAGATCTGATCTACCACACCGAGAATGCCGAATGCTCTAGCCAGCTTCGTATGGAGGATACCTTCAGTAAGTAAAAACGAGTCAGCAGTCTTGAATCAAATTCTAACAATGAAAACTAGTGGTTCAATTCTGCTGCGGTTCTGGTGACTGCGAGGCAGCTGGTGTACCATGGGGTCGCCGCGACACCGAGGGACGCAGCGTCGGAAGCGGACTCCAGGGTGGCTACCTCAAGTTCGCCAACGGCACCGTTATCGAGCCTCTCGCAGTCGGCTCTCCTCCGAAGGACAATACGCTGAAGGCCACTGAGTCTCGCAACCAGGCTCGTTGCACTGGTTTCAAGAGCAAGTCTTACCAGGCTAACGGCGAGCCCTACCTCACCACCTTCGACACTCAGATTGTGTCCGGATCCGTCCCAGCTGAGGAAACCGACCGCACCATCACCATCACCTACGATCAATCTGTTTCTCGAACCACCTCTTTTTCAGCCTCGCTGGGTGACCCCTTTGGCGTTGTTTCTGTCTCCGTTGGCTTTGAGTTCAGCGACTCCGAGAGCAAGGGCTTCCAGACTGAGCTGACTGTCTATGCCGGAGAGACTGGCCGGGTCGGTTTCACACCTGTCTACCGCTGCACTAAGGGCACTTTGGAGACGTGCAGTGGCGACCGTACCTCGGAGGAACACACATGCACCCCATGGATCTTGAACGGTATTGTCCAGGGTGACTACCGTATCGTCCAGACTTAGGATGTTAGAACAAGATATTGGTTTTGAAAGGATGAAAGACTTCCGAGTTTACTTGACAGCATTTGTAAAAGAGAGGAATTGTTTGGCGTTAGGAATATTTCCACTTCACAATTTATATTAATAGACCAGAGATTGAACGTTTATAAGCTTTCCCATTCACAGAGTGAGGCATCACAGGTTGCCTGTTTGTCACCCCTCGTCTTTTCGGTAGATTGTAGAATGTCAAACGCAGCTAAACTCACACAATGGCATTCATTCAAAGCGGTAGCATATGCTGCTCTGATTGAAGACTCCTAAATACTTTAGTGTTCTCACTGCACGCACGCGCAAAACGCCAGAACACCAATGTCCCATACGGGCTCGTTATCGCCCGTCTTGTGAAGGTGATCTCTTCAGTCAGTATATGGGCGTCAGAGTTGAATGGATCAATGTATAGACCGGAAGTCTAACTGCACTTTCATAAAGTTAGGGGCTTGAGCGACATTTCTTTTGCGCAAACTTGTAAATACCCCATCAACAGCCAGTACCCCATCAACAGCCAGTACCCCATCAACTGCCAGTAGAATAAAGCACCTAAAATTAAAATAGCGAACGCCATTGGCTTGCTGTGATTCTGCTTTGCAGTAAAGTTCGCTATTCGCTAGAAGAAAGTGTAAATCACATCGAGTCAGATTAACCCTGCATTCTCATATAGTGTAGTCTACTATCACTTGATAGGGCGCTGCGCCTTATACCATAGCAACCATACCAACTTGTTCAGTAATGTTTACTGCAGACAAGAACCACTGGTAGGGCTAGCTGACCTTGAGTCAGTCTATGTTCAAATATGTCCTGGAGATTAAGTTTAAATTAAGCCACAAGAGCTCACTTATTACCTTTCACATCAATTCAAGGGAATTAAATGCTATGCGCGCAAGTAGAAATGAAATAAGATAATCAAGCAAATATACGTGTATTACTATGGATTACGTGCACTTAAAGCATGCTGGTTGTGCTCCTCTATTAGAGCACAATGGCCTCCCGGACTTTCACCACGATTTAAGCAAATGAACGCATCATGGAGCTGCTCTTTGGTCATGTTCACGAGAAGGCCGAAAGAATATTTCGCCCCACCCGTCCTCCGATCCTGTACATCGCAACAGCAGTGTCCAGTGTCAAATCATTTGCTCAACAGGTCGTTACAGAAAAGCATTTCGAATTCGTGTTTGTTCCTCGTATTCGATCTTCGCCTTGACGCCATTCATTGCCTGCTCAACATTCAATCGTCCTTGATTTGTCGCCAAACATACCCCTGTCTTTTTCTTTTGAGATATTGGCCCAGCCTTTGGCCAGTTCTTAGCAAAAGAAGCTGGAATGAAGTGACAAATGAGTTGTTTCATGAACTATCGCGGTATTCCTCCGAATTGGATGGCATGAGGAAAAGAAGTCAAATACCCGGGGGTCCAAGCGGCGCAGGCTAACGCTAGCCCCCCTACTCACGTAGGGGGCGAAAAAACAGGGTTTCCACGCAAAAAAGGGGGTTTCCACCTAGATCACTAAAAGTAGCATTTTTTAGTGTTAACCTACCAAATTAATAACTTTTTGTAATATGATTTTCAGCCTTAACTACATCATATAGTAATAAAAGTAGTATTATTATATTGCTCTTAAGTAGGGCTATCTAGCTATATATATAATATCTATATATCTTATATAAGTATTAATAAGCTATAGAAGATAATTATATTATTACTTTCTATATTATTAATAATATATTTCTATTTCTTTACTATTTATGTTAATAGAAGTATTATTAGAAAGTTACCCTCTATAGTACTATTAATATAGAAGTATACTAAACCTTTTTATAGAGCAAAGTAAGGTACCTACCACCCTACTACTAGCGCTAGCATAGCTAGTAAAGCTAACGCTAATATTAGTAGTAACTTAAGCTTATTAGTGTTAATAATATTATTATTAACTTTAAAGTTACTAACTAAATTAATACTTAAAGTAGTACTATTACTATCTTCCTTAATAAGGTTATTAATATTATTATAGACGTCTAAGTTACTATTATTAATATAATACCCCCTCTTAGCTAGTATCTTTCTAATATTAAAATAGCTAAGAAGCTTTATATAATACTTAATAATATCTTAGGTCTCTTTTAGTAATAATATAAAGTTAAGATTAATCTATTATTTAGGCTTAAATAGCTTATACTATTATAAGTCTTTTATATTAAATAATATATAGTTATTAATCTTACTAGTATAAGTAAGCTACTATTTAAAATTTAGTTATTTTATATACTTATTAATTAGTTAGTACTTTATAGCTATATACTCTACTTATACCTCTTTTTCCTACTTTTTAGCCTCTTTTTTTAATATAGCGCGTTACTACTTAACCTCCTTCTTAGTAACCTTAATAACCTATATCTCTTATTACTATATAATTTCTATAAATATTATATTTATTATAAATAAGTACTATAGTTTAACGCTTTATTAAGTTTACTATTTATATTACTATAACTTTATCTAGGTATTTTAGTTAATAATATGCTTCTAGTTTCTCTTATAGTAGAGATTACTTTCTAAGATTATAGACTTTATTACTTTATAACCTCTCTAAGTAGGGGAGCTCTACTTAGTGTTATAATATTACTTAATAGTATTAGCTTATAGTATAGCCCTCTTAAACTTATTATTATCTAGTAAGTAATAGAAGAAGTAGCTAAGTATATTAACTTAAGCTAACTATATATATTTAACTAATTAAGAGAGGATTATATTATCTTTAATTAGCTAGATACTTAACTTTTTAAACCTTATTATAATATTTAGGTATATAAATATAGTATCTATTATCTAGTAAAAGCTACTAATAAAGTCTCTATATATAAATATAAGGGCGCTACTTTATATAGCCTCTTATAATACTATTTAGTAAGCTTTCTTAAATAACTAGAAGACCTCTATATCTATAAACTAAAGTAAATATATAGTATAAGAGGGAAAAAACCTAATAATAATATTAAAGTTAATATAGTATTTTATAAGCTTTAGGCTAATATACCTAGAGAAGCTATCTAGAAGTAGTAAATAATATAGCTTTATACTAGCTTCTTCTTAAAGTATATCTCTATATAACTTAATATAAATGCTTAATATTATACTATATATCCTAAGCTAATTAGAGTAACCTCTATATATATTAATACTAAACTATAACTCTATAGTATACCTAAGTTACTAAAACTTTACTAATTTCTCAAATAAGTATATATTAAAGTACTTAATATAATCTATTATAATCTCTTAGTTAGAGAAAGTAGTTAAAAACTATATAAAGTAGATACCCTTATTAATATTATAATTAGCTTAAGTAGTAATTAGCTATATCTTAAAGATAAAGTAGGCTAAAATAATATCTCTAATAGTATTACTACTACTAACTAAAGTATATAACTCTCTATTAGCTAAATTAATAACTTTACGTAGTCTATTCTACTTTTACTATCCTTAGAGTAAAATAATATATATATAGCTACTAAGATAGTTAATATAATAGCTAAACTTATTAATATTTTAGATCTTAAAAAGCTTAAGTTTATAATCTTAAACTATAATTTTATACTAATTAAAGAAGTCCTAAATTAATACTAAGTTAAACTTAACGCCTTTCTAATAAACTTCAATAAGTTTAATCCTTAATCTCTTCTAAAACTCTAAGTAATTAGCTTTCTAGAACTTTATAAAATACTTTAAGATAAAGCTTATACCCTAGCTAGCTTAAAAGATATTAGCTATCTCTTTAATAATAAGTAAGATAGCTAGGAAGCTAATAGTATTAAACTATATAATAAATACTATTAAAGCTAAATCTTTAGCTTCTATTAATAACTTTAGCTAGCTACTTTCTTTAAGCAGTATAGAGATATTATAACTAGCCTAAAAAGCCTTTAGATACTTCTTAACCGCTATATAAGATACTTTATAGTCCTTAGTAATAGCTTAGATTAATAATATTATAGATAGAGGCTTACTAGAGCAGCTAAGGTAAAAAGCCTAACATTATATAGCATATAACGCTTATATAGCTTATTTAGTAAGCGTTAAGTTAGTATTACTCTAGTAAAGTATCTTAGTAACTAAGATCAAAAGAAGTAATTAAAAAAAACGTAGTTTTAGGTTATAGCGTAGTCTTAAAAAAGACGTTTTTTAGTGGTAAAACGAGAAAAACGCGACTTTTACGCGACTAGCTGGAAACCCCCTTTTTTGCGTGGAAACCCCGTTTTTTCGCCCCCTACGTGAGTAGGGGGTGTTTTGCGCTTGACGTGGCTGACTAACGCCCCCGGGTATCTCAGGGTGTTAGGTGATATCCAAAGATAGAGAGTCTCAAACCAGCCATCATCTCGCTCAATCAAGGATGCAGCCAATGAAAAACTGTCAATGGCCGTATCTTGAACCGTTACGAGAAAGTATACATCACTGATGATAAAGTGATGATGAGTAATGGAGTCTACTTTCGCTCGGCGACCCGCGTGGTGCAAATGGATCTATATGCAGAGTCGCACTCGTCTAAGACGAACTAGACACTGTCATTGATTGCAACCTACAGACCCTGGGCTCGCAACATACCCCAGCCGGATCCAGTATTGTCATCTGGGCGAGCGCCGATTGGATGACCTGAGCCTTGCCCCGGGCATCTTCTCTCCAGCATCCCGTCCAACACGATACGATGAACAGAACCCACCCACCCACGTCTGCCAAGATGCACCAACACCATCTAGCCTACAATTCCCTCGGCCGTGCCTGTTGGGGCCGTAGGAAAGGTTTGCCGTGTCGGCTAGAGCTTGCCGGGAACAGCTCGCTAGCTGCCGGGCGGGACATACAAAAGGCCAATAACCCAGCAGGCGATGAGAAAACGTGGGCCGCAATATTGTCAACTGCGATCTCCTCGCCACATCGACGACAGAATGTTGCACCACGTAGGGGTCCTCGTGCGAGTTTTGCTCCTTGCGGGCCCTGCCGTTGCCGCGCCTTCGGCTTCAAGCCCACTTTGGAGACGAGCAAATGGCAACGCCTGTGCAGAGATTGGCAAGGCCTACGACGGGGCCGTGCTAGACAACACGACAGGTATGTCGACCGTAACCTTCCCACGAGGTTTGCACCACGGCGATGGCGGACGCGAACTCACGTGCGTGGTGCATGTAGAGAAACTTGCGGTGAGACCCTCCTTGGCGTTCGACTGCCTGCGCTCGGTACCGGTCGATGTTAAGAGAGACGTCGCGCTTGTCAAATACCTCAGACCATGGCTCGAGTTCCAGAGCACTGTCGGCATTCTGCAAAACCCCCCGGAGGGGTATCTCTACCCCGGCGTCGATATCTTTGGAGGGCTCGCCAATATCACCGAGATACTGAAGGCCGGTGGCTACCAGTCACAGCTCGACTTCGCAAGCGACCTGTATCGGCTGATTAATGTCAAGCCCCGTGACGGCCATCTGGTATTTACTCCCGTGATAGGCACTTTATTCAGTTTTGAAACGCCCGCTCTCTTTGTGTCAATCTCCGAAGACGGTATCGCAAGTCCCAAGATCTACCTTCACTGTAAGACGATAACTGATTATGTGCCTATTGACGAACAAGACCTGCTGACCCCAGGCTAGCCGATTATGAGAAAAGTGTGGAGCAAGGGTATATTGCTTCTGAGGTCGTCAAGTTCGACTCGGTTCCCATTGTCGACCACGTCCAGCAGCGAGCCGTTGACAACTCCCGAGACCAGGACCCTGACGCAGCGTATAACAGTCAGCTGTACAGTGCTGCCCTGGCGAACGTCCTCGAGACTACTGGGGCCCGTAAGTTCCTGTACACCACCCTCGCGGACGAAAGCGTGATCGAGTTCGCCAACGCCACCAAAGCAACCATCGCCAATATCGCCTGGGTGGCGACCAACTTCTCCGGCATCAACTCCGCCGAGGCCGTGCACGAGCGCTTCGAGGTTCCTGGGAAGACCGGCGAGACCGAAGTGCCCATCCGCCACGTACGGCCGGGCTTCGCACCGGCCCTGGCAGGATACCCCGAGGCCTTCGTCATCCACGAGGACAGGTACCAGAGCGGCTATCTCTTTAACGAGTCAGCCCTGAAAGACACCGCTGTCCTTGCTGTCAATCTGTTTATATCGCCGAACCAAACAGGCGGCGGGACCATCCTCCCATCCGATGTTCTCGCAGACCTCCTCGACTTCAGTAGGGTCAGTGCCGAGTTCGTTGAGACCAGCAGGAAGCAGGGCAAGTCCAGGCTCATTATTGACATCCAGGGTAATGGTGGAGGCCTTGCGTGGAATGCCATATCTTTATACGCCACCCTCTTCCCCAACAACAGCAAGGCGCACATGAAGATGCGCGTACGTGCGCACCCCCTCCTGAACTGGATTGGGACCATGCTTGGGAAAATGGGCGCCGATGTCAAGACCATGCCCTACCCGGTTGGGTCCAGTGGCTTTCTCGATAAGGACTTGAAGAACTTCACGGACTGGAGCAGCTTTTATGGCCCCGAGAAGATCGACAAGGATGAATACACCAACATCATCCAGCCCCAGGAGGTGTCCTATGCTTCCGATGGACTCCCGGGCATCTTTACCATCCCCGAGCCCTGGTTCAAGCCCAACGATACCATCATTGTGACTGACGGTCACTGCGCATCCGCCTGCGCCTATATCGTTGGTATAATGTCCCGTGAGCTCGGTGTTCAGGTCGTTGCTATGGGTGGACGTCCTATTGATGCACCCATGCAGGCGGTTGGCGGCACGAAGGGCGGCCCCGTCATCACGCTGGGAAGCTACCAGAAGCTTTGGCCGGCCCTCGGCCCCGTCAAGCCGCCCGAGGGTATCGAAGTAACGCCCTTCGCTGAGGCAGACCCGCCGCTCGCTGGCATGCCCACAGATGGATGGACTGTCAACTCCGCAAACGTCTATCCCAACGACGACCTAGGCGCGCCCCTGCAGTTCCACTACGAGGCGGCCAACTGCAAGCTATTCTATACCTGGGACACGTTGACCAATATGACTAGCCTGTGGTCTGCGGTGGCGGACGTGAAGTGGAACGGGGCCAAGTGTGTCAAGGGCTCGACGGCCAACGACGACGGCACGATGGACACGTCAACCCCTGGCTACTCCGAGAAGGTCTTGTCGGGCTTCGCGT
Source organism: Colletotrichum tropicale (assembly GCA_027406125.1). Lineage (NCBI taxonomy): Eukaryota > Fungi > Ascomycota > Sordariomycetes > Glomerellales > Glomerellaceae > Colletotrichum > Colletotrichum tropicale. Next base: position 424,068 of record JANVYH010000003.1, read on the forward strand.
GGGCTGCCGGCCCTGGCGACGTAGCCGAGGGACCGTGGTCTGGTGGGAGCAGCAACGACAGTGCAGGGACGGGTGATAAAGACAAAAACGCTGCTGGCTCTCTACGGGCTTCTTGGGACGTGTTGTCTATCGCAGCTATCTCGACGACGGTTTTGGTGTCTGTCATGTAGATTGGGTGAGACGGGTCGAAAGACATCCAACCTGCTTTGATGACGTCCTCCGGCTTGGAATCATACCACACGCCCCTCCTTCACTAGACTTGCCTTTCCATAGTGCCGGCCTCGGAAGCCTCTGCGCCAAACTGACAGCCCATATCATTATCTCCATCGACTTCAGAATTCAATGGCCTGCAGAGAAAGGGCTGGTTCAAAGGTCCAACAATAACTAGGCAGTGCAATGGCGATATATCTGTTCCTAGAAACTCTGATTGTATCTTGAATCCAGAACCCCGTACCCGCTAACTCAAAACGCCCCTGACGCTCCTCCGGGTCCCACTGAACACCATGTTAATGGATTGATACTGGCCGGCGCAGATGAATGGCAGGCAACTTACTGGTTGAGCGACTCATGCCAAATTCCCTTGCCAGCCGCATCTTTCTCTTCACTAAACACACAGATGACAAGTCAGCGACCAAACGACGTGTTGGAATGTACACATCTAACTGAATTACTCACCTCCGTCGATCCCCTCGTGCACCCTTTCGGCATTGGCAACTCCAGACTCCCATACCTTGCAGCACCACAGTGCTACGAGCATGTCAAACTGGGCGCGCGGCAGGGCCGCCGTGACGACCAGGCTGTGTTCGGTATTATCATGCATGGAGGCAATCAAAGCCCCTTGCGCATCCGTCCACCTATCTTTGTTGATACTGAACACGGGGGCGCTGTCCTTGACAAAATTGGGTATGCTGTACTTGCTGGTCTTGCCTCTTATGTCAACAGGTAGAACAGTCGTACATGCCTTTCCCAGCAAGCGGCTTTTCTTGAGGCCAAGATCTTGATGGCCCGGGACGCGACGGCTTGCACGGTCGATAAAGTAGTGAGGCGAGTCGGACGGCAGCTTCACGTAGCCACCAGGCCCCGAGCGCATATATCGCAAGTCATAGATATGGCGTTGGCGTCCCGAGCCATCTTGCTTCGGCTCAACGCGCGAGAGCTCTACCTCCGTGGTGATATCCGAAAGGCTTAAGATACCAAGACTTAGATGATACAGTGGCGGGGAATCTGCCGCTAGAGCGTGGATCGACTGGCTTTCTATGACGAGAGTTGTGGGGGGGCACACCTCCTGATATGGCTGCGAGACCGCGTTGTAGGGTGGCAGAGACGTCTCGGTCGAGTCACGGGGTTCGGTCATGGTGCTTTCGGGAGATCCGACAATTCTGCTCGGTTGATTTGTGCAGCTCTGGTGGCTTCACAGGAGTGTGCACTCTCGGAAGTGAAAGTAAATAAAGTGAAAGAGGAGAGTTACGGTCACAGCCCTCCTTGGTGGGTTGAATAAAAAGAATGGAGCGGAGTATTCAAGGGAAACGATGAGGTCAACACGACAGAGTAGCACCCGCCATAGAGCATGTGCCAGAACAGCAATGATAGTATTGTACAAGCCGGGAACCTGCCTAGGATAGCTAGGAAAGAGACTCATGATGCCCACATCAGGACCTATCATAAACACCAGGATACTGCCACGCCGGTACGGTACAAAAGAAGAACAGCCATACGGAGAAGAGACCGGCGATTCGCCTAGCCGTCGACGGGGGCTTACTGGCGAGTCTGCCAGGCATCCTCCCGCCATCCACGCCAAGAACATGTTCGCATAAGCACACGGCCCAATTTAGGACGAAAAAACGAGAACTCGGATGCTGCATACCCCCTGCGATACATGACCCAGTTCACCAGCGCGTGACCAGCCGCAGAAAGCAAGAAGACCCACAGAGCGCGAAGCGCCTTGGGCAGAGGCGGCGTGTAAACCGCGAATGGAACGACATGCAGCCGGTGCCAGAAGACGCCCCAGAAACGGCGGAGAGTGTAGGCATCCCAGATGGAGCCGAAAAGCGGTGGTACCGCCCAGTTGCTGGGAGATTCCCAATTCAACACCGAGACGAAGAGTGCGGCTGACAAATGGTGCATCATCGTCAAGCCGCAGTATGTGATCCATATCCAGTGCGTGCTCGTGATGGCTCGGAGAACCAAGAAGACCGGGCAGCAGCCGTCACTTCACACAGTCAACCGTGATGGAATTTATAAAACGTTGCCCGAGAGTGGAGAGACTGAGAAGAGCCATAACAATGCATAGAACCTACGATTACCTAAAGTACCCCAGCAACATCGCTCGTAAAGGAAGGTGAGAGCCGGGTTGGTCCAACACCATACTGTATTGCGATGCAATACATGGTTCCACCGGCCAAAAGGTCCAACTTCCTAAACAATTACACACTGACTCATAATGCTTGGCGGGAGGGCACTGCATTGTGCGCAGTCAAGGTAGTAAATCAACGTAATGCAGAGCGGCGCCAGGCCGGCTCTGTAATTAGTCGGCTCATTTCTCCGTGCCGTATTTGTAACTCCTGTCCGTGATCATGCTTAGGTACGGGTACAGCGTTGGCCTAAAGTGGAACCCCAACATGATGGTCAGGGTCCTAGGAACTTACATCGGTGAAGTTCGTGTTGGTCCAACATGAGCTACAGACCACCGTCAGCGTAGCATTAAGGGTCTCGCTCTGCGACTTGGCATGTTTAACCTTGAGTCTTCTAACCAACACAGTTAACCCAGTTAGCATTTTATCATAATGCCGTTAAGCATCTATGGCGGCCTCGCGCCTACAGGAATGTGCAATTACACTGACCTACTACTTATCTAAACTAATGTTAGCTTAGTATATTAGTGTCTATATTGAAAAACGACCCTTCGAGTTAGATTCTAACTTAGGAGAATGAAAGCCGTTTGATTTAGATGTATGCAATCCGTACGCCATAGTCAGTTTACAACATAGTTGTAACTTGCGAGACTTAACTCAACAACTGCGCGGTCGGACGGACACCGCGTCAAGACAGCAGCAGCATCAGATCGAAATACGATTTTCCAGTCATAGCTATACAGTCGGGCACTCGCCATGCACAGCTGCGGCGTTGAGTCAATATTTTGATTGTTGTTGGCGCAGGCCTCAAATCCATGTCATGGCGGCAGGGGCGAAGCTCTTTCCGTGGAGTTCGCCCGAACGGGCTCGTAGTGTTTCTCTCTGTCTGACTGGCCACCGGCTGGTCGATTTGTTTTTTCTTTGACTCTCATCCGGGCCCCGTGGTATTTCGGTATCGCACAGCCGGGCGGTCGCCTGAGTCGCCAGAAAGGGCACTCGTGAGAGAACGAGGTACGTCTCGTCTCGTGGCTGTCAAATGGCGCCAGCTCTGTCAATGCACGTAGATATGTGTAAGCCGGCTTCTGGCGTTGTGACTAGTTGATTCCAGGCGCGTTGCTTCACGACTGTCCGGCTAAACAGCAATACCGAATCGCTCCAACAGTTTGCACAAGGCTTTCTCGACCCCGAAGCTTACCATCTCTCCAAGATTATTCACCACGGAGGCCTTCTGAGCATCAACGACCGGAGGCTGCATGAAAGATTCCAAGGCACTCGTAAGGCTACCGCCAACTCCGCAGCACTCACGCGTGCGGTACTGAACCCTTTCTCTAGCATCAGCTTATAGCAGAGGTGGAACTCACGTCTTTCGGACAGCCTCGTCGCTTTCATAAAACTTAAGAACGGAACGCAGTGGAAGTGTTAACACCGAGAGCGGACAGGAAAGTCTGCCAATGTTTTGATATTAACGCCGCTAGGCTGCCTCCCAGCGATCTCCCCTCCATCGGCTGCGTATACCCACAGAGCGTCGCGGAAATGGAACAGAGCACCGATCAGCGGGATTGTCACAGGATTCACTCGAAGCCGTGGGTGCCTTGATGATGGCTCTGCCACCTCTTAAACATTCCTCATAGTAGTTTCATATGCGCAAACGGCATCTCTCACGGATTCGACGGGAGTGCTACGCGGCGCTTGCTTAGACATTCTCAAGCCCTCGCCCACGTCCTTTGCGGCTACTGAAAATATGTTGTCGGACTGCCACCCGAAGAACGAGGCGGCGAGCCCTGAGAGCTACGTCGGCGATGATGGCGGGAGGAGCGGAGCGCGTTCCTCAACCAGCCTACCTCGACCCACCAAGCAACGGATAGGGTCTAAGGATGATCTGGTATGCGCGCGTGTCTAGGAAAGTTCCTACTATGGACTGGATGATTCCGGCGCAGAGTCGGACGGCGATGGAAGGTGGAGTGGGCGAGGGCAAACACAAGGCGTCGGCGCTAGAAGGTGAAATCGGGACGGAACAATTAGAGTTGGTTCCATTGATAAGCAGGATGACGACGAAAGAAAGTATTGGACAATTATGCGACCAGTGTGCTTCTTCTCAAGCCAGAAACAGGGCATTGATTGACAACGTGGTCAAGTAAACTCTAATTAAAGAGTCGGCAGGTCCTAGAGAAAATACCCACGATTCTCCATAGAGGAAGAGCATTGTGATTCATGATTCAACAAGTTTCTAGTTCGCGCCTTCAATCAACAGCAACAGGACATGTTTGGAGCATCTGAGTTCTAGAGTTCACCTCACCACAGGGCGATGTTTCGACCTGAGGAGCCTGGATAGAACGCCTTAACAGGATGTCGGCCTTCTCTAACATGGACAATAGACACTCCTTCGCAATCCAGCATGAGTTATGGGAGGAAGCCACACCAAAGTCTATTTGAATTCATGAATCAAGCGTAATCAAGTAATTAAATAGTATTCTTCCTCTCTATCATTTCTGTTGATTGAGAGACTGGCAATTCAGGGTGCCTTGGGACGTAAGACCGATGATAGTGAGAGTGGAGCCCGTGCTGTGGCCCAAGCTTTTCTCGAACCCCGCACCAATCAACTGGGCTCCGCATTTTTAGTCACAAAAACAAACGCGACCTCCATCGACCGCCCACCATCATTGGCTTCCCCATCACCAGCTGGCGGCATGGCATTCTGGAAGTTTGGAGCTTGCTTTCTCCTGGGCGCGGCCCGGGCCGTTGACGGATTGCGTCCGCAGCATGTCGCGAACCTACAGGGATGGAATACGCTGCAGCAGCAATTGAGCTTGAAGTCGCAGTCCGCCTCTGCCGCGGCTATCGCGGACTACCCGGAGTACAACTTGTCCGTACCTATTGATCACTTCCACAACGATTCGCGGTACGAACCTCACTCGGACGATTCCTTCGACCTCCGCTACTGGTTTGATGCGAAGCACTACCGCAAGGGAGGCCCGGTCATCATCCTCGCGGCCGGAGAGACTGATGCTAGGGAGCGTCTCCCGTTCCTCGACCACGGTATCCTGTCCATTCTCGCCAAGGCCACCGGAGGCGTCGGAGTCGTCTTGGAGCACCGGTACTATGGCAAGAGCTTCCCTGTTCCCGATCTCACCACCGAGAATCTTCGCTTCCTGAGCACCGACCAGGCCCTCGCCGATACGGCGTACTTTGCCAAGCACATCAGCTTCCCCGGCCACGAGGACTTGAACCTGACGGCGCCCGGCACTCCCTACATCGCCTACGGAGGCTCATATGCTGGCGCTTTCGCCGCATTCCTGCGCAAGCTCTATCCCGAGGTCTTCTGGGGTGGCATTTCTTCGTCCGGCGTCACGGCCGCCATCATCGACTACTGGGAGTACTTCGAAGGCGCCCGCCTGTTCTCACCTGGAGAATGCGCTGAAACGACCCAAAAGCTTACTCAGGTCGTTGACAACATCCTTCTTGGCAACGGAAAGAAGGCCAATGCTGCCGACGTCGCTCAACTGAAGGAGCTTTTTGACCTCAAGCCTCTTGAAGATGCCGACTTCGCCAACCTTCTGAGCTTCGGCATCACCGGCTTGCAGTCAACCAATTGGGACCCCGCCGTTGATGACGCTTCGTTCGGGAAGTACTGCGCGACGGTTTCTTCCGACAGCGTGGTCTTCGGCAGCACCCGCCATCTCAAGTCATCGGCTGAGAAGCTGCTTGACATCAGCGGCACTGACAAGAAGCTGACGAACCGCTTGCTCAACTACGTTGGTTATGTCAAGGACTACGTGAAGAAGGGTTGCCCCGATGGCGACCTGCTGAAGTGCTACTCTAGCAAGAACGAGGCTCTGTACAACAATACTTCGATTCGCCAGGGCGCGGGCAGAAGCTGGACCTACCAAGTTTGCACCGAGTAAGTTTAATGTCTCATCCTGGAAGAAAATACCTGCTGACAAGTATCGCAGATGGGGTTACTTCCAGACTGGCTCCGGCGTGCCAAAGGACACGCTGCCACTCATCTCTCGCGTTATCGATGTCGAGTACAGCTCCCAGTACTGCCGCAGGGCCTTCAACATCACCAAGGACCCCGATGTTGAGGCGATCAACAAGCACGGCGGCTTCAACTTCAGTTACCCCCGTGTTGCCATTGTTGACGGAGAGGCTGACCCGTGGAGAGCCGCTACGCCACACAAGATCGGACTCGACCGCAAGTCGACAACCAGCGAGCCGTTTCTTTTGATCCCGCTTGGCGTTCACCACTGGGATGAGAACAGTGTCAAGGATAACGATGTCACTCCTAACTTCCCACCCACCTCCATTAAGGAGGTTCACGCCCAGGAAGTCAAGTTTGTGGAGGCTTGGATGAAGGAGTGGGAGAAGGTGCACAGCAATGGCGCCCAAGAGGGTACGCGTCAAGAAGCCAGCCATGTGAGTGGCATGCTGACGAGGACAGGCATGGTCTTTGAAGAGCTTTAGAGTGCTGTTACAGAGTAGTCTTTCAGGTCGCTGGCTGCCTCTCGCAGATTTGCACATAAGCTGCCGCATGTTTTGGCCTTCCAGTACCCACGTTACCCCCAGAGTAGACATACAAGCAAACTTACTAGCCTACTTAATGATGTGATGCCTGGAGAGGTAGTGAGCGTGTTGCTGGTGACATCTTCAGGCGAGATACCAACACCAGGTAGCATGCTCTTCCCGGGTCATTAACAAAGTCAGTAGGTGAAAAGGAGTGTTGTTTTAACTACGCAGTTGCACGTAAGTGAGTTACATGTTACTAATGAAGCCAAAAACCATAGCCCCCGAATCAGCGTCCCATTCCTTGGGGGACATGATAACCCTACTGAGTCTGGGCCTTGATCATGTCGGCAGCCTGGCATGGTGTCAGCGACTTTCAGAAAGCCTCCTGCGTCCCGATATCCACTCACCTTCTCGGCTACAGCATACACAGTCATGGAAGTCGTCGCGCCGACAGTGGTAGGCATCATGGAAGCATCGATGACCCTGAGCTTCTTGACACCATACACCAACAGATTTTCATCCAGCACGCCACCCCACTCACGAGGCATCTTGGCAGTCGTTCCGACAGGATGGTACACGGACGGGATGATCTGACCCCTGGCCCAGCTGACAAGCTGAGCATCCGTCGAGACACCAGTTCCGGGCGACAGCTCGCGAGCCTGGTACTGCGCAAGGTCCCCAGTCGTCATGAACCGGCGCATAAACTTGATGATCTCCGCCATGACGTCAAGATCGATCGAGTTCGTTGCCGCGCGGTAGTCGACAATCATCTCGCTTTCGGGCTGGGCCGTGTTGAGAAGGATGGTGCCGCGAGACATGGGGTGGAGGTTCTGCACAGAGCCACCGGGTCCGTACATCATCATCTCCGAGAAGACGGTGTTCTTGGAGCGCATGAGGCGGCCGTATACCTTCTGCTGCTGCTTGTACCCTTTAATTTGCTCGGGAGTGTAGGCGGACGGCAGATGGGACTTGGGATCCTGGGCCTCATATGTTCTGGCAAGTGTGTCGTACCGGTCGGGACTGACGACGGGCAACCCGATCATGGAAGCAAGAGACGGCGGGCCACCACCACCCCAGCCTCCGCCACCGGAGTTGGGAGGCTGAACACCCCATTGGTATGAGATACTGGGGATGTAGCTGTGGTCCTGGAAGTTGGAGCCGACGCCCGGCAGGTCGACCTTCACAGCAATCCGGGCCTGTTCGAGGTGTGCACGGGGACCGATGCCGCTGAGCATGAGGACCTGTGGCGTATGGACGGAACCAGCGGCGAGGATGACCTCACGGCGAGCCTTGACCTGCACAGGGGCGGCACCGGTGTTGTTACGAGAGACGAACTGGACGCCGGTAGCGGTATCGCCGTCGAAAAGAATGCGGTTGACCTTCGCGCCGACGATCATCTCATAGTTGGCGCGGTTGAGGCCGTCCCAGTGGCCGGTGCGAGCGTAAGAGCGCTGGAACTGAACGGGGTCCTGCGACATTGGGTACCAGTAGAGTCCCGCCTCACCGGCACCGCTGTCGACGGGAATGGTCATGCCGGGCATCTTGGCCATGGCGTTGTACAAGGTCTCTGCGAAAGGGTGAGAATCACAAGCAGTCATGAAAGAGGGTCTACGAACTCATGATAGAGGTGAGGGGTCCCTTTCCGAAGGCAGCATAGATCTTGGAGGTTGTGCCCCAGTAGCTCATGTCATATTTGATGTTGTATTCCTGTGCTTGGGCAGCATCAGGAGGCGCAAGGGTGATACCCTGGGCATTGTTAGCAGTCACTTGTAACTTATACACGTCTGATGCTTACCTTCTTGAAGTAAGGCAGAAGATTGTCCCAATCCCAAGTAGATCCAGATCCGCCAAGCTCTTTCCATGCATTGTATTCATCCTTGGTGCCTCTCAAGAAGACCTGGCCGTTGACACTGGAGCTACCGCCGACAACACATCCAATACCGACAGAGAAGCTTCGGCCGTTCAAGTTGGGGCATGGCTGAGAGGTGATGTTGAACATGCGTCTGGGGTTCATGCCGGTCTGGCTGTCGTAGTAGCCATACTCAACCACCAGAACAGTATCTGCCCCTGTTGTCAGACACACACTGTACGGGGGGGATCATGCAATGCTTTTAAGTTTTCACTTACACTTTCCATCTTCGGTGAGTCTGTCTCCAACTGTCAAGCCAGAGGTTCCACCGCCAACGATGACATAGTCATACTCAGAAGCAATCTGCTCGGCGCGCGTGAGTATGTTGACATGCTGGGGATGTTGTGTTGGCCAGGCGCATGCCAGCTGCGAAGCAGCAGCCAGGTATGACAGAACCAAAGCCTTCATAGAAGGCATCGTGGCGTGACTTGACAAGACTAGCGAAGCTCAATGAAAACTAAAGTTCGAAGGAAAACTTCAAGCCGTCCGGGCACTTTAACTGAACACAGCTTCCCGACTTCATTTAATCATTAAATATCTTGTCATGGGTAAGTAGTCCCACTGGGAGACGGCGATCTGCACAGGGGCTTGGCATTCGGAAGAAGCCTATTTCGTCTACCACTTCAACCTTTTCCCTTGGGCCATAGCCGCATAGTAGATGTGCTCGGCACATGAACAACATCAACCATGTCAGCCCCCATTCGCCAAAATCCCACGACTCATCTACCTTCTAACAGGCTCAACTCGAGTCCATGCGGGGAACGATCCGGCATTCGACGCCCAATTTGCATGAGCCGCAGAAACCACGCGAGTGAGTGCGGGGTGATGCGCCGCTTTGGGGGTTGACAGCAGAAGTTCATTCTTCATTGGGTCAGAGAAGTGTCACGTTACAGCCAAGAGCGTACACGTCTCGACCAATTCGTATTACCCCTAATATGAATGGGGATTGAGCCGGAGTGGTGCGCACTCTGTATGGGCTTGGCATTCATCTCAGCTTACGGCATTTGGAACTGTCCTTTAGCCGGGCTGTTTGTGCCTTTTGATCATATGTTCACTTCAAGACCCATTGATTCGATGGCATGGTATCCGTGGCAGTACCATCTCATGGGTATTCGTCTAGATGACCTAATGACGACAAAACCGGCTCTAGTCTAGCATCATAGCCCAGGGAGCCACGTAAATATAACCATGCCTTCATGCGTTTCCTTTTAGAGACAGCCCCGATTACTCGCAATCTGCGCTTCGCACATTGCTCGTCTCATTAGGTGGAATAATGATCTGGCATTTCCCGTTGACGCAAGTGCCGGAGTTCAAGATTTGGTTGAGGTTCGTCTTGCACGCCTTGCCGTCCTTTGCTGCAGAGGCTGTACCTCCAGCCCTTCTGGCATCGATCGGGCTTTCTATGGCAAGGTGTCAGTGAATCGTTTCAATCGAGGTTTATGGGAAACTTACTGCCAGCAATAGCTCCGCAAGCCAAAGCGGCGACAAGAACAGCAATGCTGAGCTGCATGATTCGGACTATTTGAAAAGATTGGAAGGTAAATAAATGGAATCAGGTCGTCTGCGCAGCAGGAATCGTAGAACTCGGAGGATGAAAAGTAAAGTCTCTTGTAATTAGTTATTCAATTCTGAAGTGGTAAACTGTCCACCTTTATAGGCCTCACAGACGCCCTTAGTCTTGGCGTAGCCTGACGTGGCTATCATAAGACCTTGTTTGAATAGTGCATGTATTCTAGAAAGAACGCAGTCATACAAAAGCAAGATAATTTTACAAGCGAACTCTCCCCCTAGTTTGAAATGGTTTCAGTTGAAGATCCTGTCTGGGATTCGTATGACTGTGGGATGCCGATGCCTGCATCCCTGGTTTGGGCCTTGTGAACTTTCTCTGAATGCTTCCACCCATTCATAACCATACGGCAAAACCGAAATCTGAAGAACGGAATGGCGATAAATGAATCATGCTCCTAGAGAATGGCATGTTCGTCTTTACTCCCTTTCCCTTGCGCCAAAGAACTTTTTAGCCATTGCTCTGTATTTTGCCGAGTATGCGCCAGAATCAATTGCGGCGAGAAAATTGAATCCTGGATCTGCATAAAGAGGTCGAAGGAGTAGCAAATTCTCGAAGACAGTCCTGGAGTCCTCAGTTTCGTTCAGGCCACGTCCAAGTGGCCATGGTTCCTCCTCTAGCCAGTCATCTAGCTTCATGTCCGTGTCCGCGGTCATGGAAGACGGCCGATAAAGAGTCACTGGCAGCGGGCGGATTCCCGGGTGAAGGCGCCACGATTCGATGAATTCTTTCCATTGAAGAGGAGGAGCACGGCTTGGCCTCTCAATATCTAGCCATGGTGATGGTGAGCCAGCCTCGACCTGCATCTCCTTCCAATGCGGGGGTGTTTTCGGTGCCTCGCGAATGAGATAACGCACTTGGAAACAGAGAGAATCTACGATTGTTCCCATTGCGGGATCAGACGGTCTTTGTAGGATTAGATTGCGGAGAGAGAGGAAGCTCTCACGTCTGTGCCAAAGCAACATTGCAATACGGTGTATCTCCTCGGTGGAGGTGTCGAATTCACCCACATCCGCGATCGTGTCGTCGAGCACAAGGTTTTGTACTTTGGCAACCCATTCGAAGTCTGGCAAGGCCTTGCACTGATGGACGCCATCGCGCCATCTCAGATGAACAAAGTCTAATCTCCAGTTGATTTTGACATGCTCAGCTTTCGCAGAACCTTTCGAGACTTCGATGGTAAGCTCTGGCCGTATTGTTCGGGCAACATTGCTAGCCAAAGGATCTAGCTCTGTATCGATCGCGGTGTAGTATTTCTTCTCGCGAGGTCTGGGTTTCATAACGCATTCGACGGTATCATCAACCCGGCTGTTTCCGCTACCATCGACCAAAAAGTATCTGGGCTCGAGGTAAAAGTCCTCCCATATCATGAATTTGACACAATTGGGAAGCTTCGGGAAGAGCTCGAAGCGGCTCAATGCCGTCTCGAGGTCGTGATTGGTAGACATGGCGCTTGCTGCTATTCTCGAGCGGTTCCTTGAACGACCATACTTGGAGAAATGCGTGTTACTAAAGCCTTGAGACTGTTCGACTACGAAGTTTTATACATCCTGTCACGCACCCTGATGTTGAATTATGACTCAAGATGAAAACTCTACCGGCTTGTATGACTGGACCTGGTGCCAAACTTGGTTGGCGCGACCCTTTCGAGTTTCCAAACTCTATGGCTAGCGTCAAGCTCATCACATCCGTACGACTTGGAGATTTGATAGATCAAACGAGGGTTTATATTTTGGTCTCATATATCGTGGTTGGGAAATGTTGCTCTTGGTCCGATGATTGCCCTACCTGTCTGAAATGAAAGCCTGACGTACTAGCTCATCGTAATTGCAGATGAGCTGGCGATCTAGAGGCAAGACCGAAAATCCAGGATAGGGTAAATAAAAGACATGGCCTATATGGCGGAGAGAGAATAGTTCTGAAAACATTATTCTGGTGTCTGTGATTTCGTCTCCGGTGATCTTAAAACATTCATGCGGATTCTCTGGTGAATGGATGCTCTCCATAAAACGATCCCACTGAACCTCTTCTACTCCTCCGTGCCGTTCAATGTCAAGCCACGGCGACTGTGAACTAACGCCCACTTTCAAGTCTTTCCACTGAGGTGGTGTCATAGGTGCCTCACGCAGAAGGTATCGGATCTGGAAACACAGAAGCGGGGTGTCAGAGTCTTGGTTTCGATGCCACGGAACCCTCTGCAGGGCCAGGTTCCGCAAAGAGCCAAGAAATGTTTTGCTTTTCCAAAGACAGAAGCTAATAAGTGTGATCATGTTCCTGATAAATCCGCGAGAGATGTCCTTTTGTAATAGATCGTGATCTAGGACCATGTTTTGTACATTGCTGAACCACGCAACCTGTGGTATGAGGTTTCCCGAACCCTCGGGGACGGCCTTTGTGACATGGACGAAGTCAAAATCCCAGCTGATGTTTGCGTGTGCCACCTTGGATTTTCCCTTGGCTCTGCGCTCATTGATATTGTGCGGTTGATGCTCGTCCACGGTCATGCGTGGTATTGTGATCGTGAATCTTGGGCGAACCCGGCTCGCAACGAAACTAGAAAGCTGATCTATCTGTGTGTCGATCGTCTTGTGGTAGGACGTTTGCGGCCCTTTGGGTCTGAGAGCCCATCCAAGCGGGACCTTGAACTCATCTTCCCGCGACCGGCCCTGGTAGACCGGGTATGTAATGAAATAGCGTGGCTGGCTGTAGAATTCTTCCCATATCATGAGCTTGATGCAGTTCGGGAATTTCGAGAAAAGCTTGAAGTCGGAATGCGCCGTCTCAGTTGCGCCGTTGGGAGGCATGGTGTCTGTCCACCTCCCCATGGGGTTTGAATGAAGTTGTTCGTGAAGAAACAACTGCACCTTGAAAGAGTGAAATAATCTCGGTCGTTCATTTAAAACGCTTAACACATCTGGAGGCCGGCCCTGGAACCGTGATCTCCTTAGGCCCCGAGACATGGACCTTTTAGATCCCGTCAGGTACACCCAATAGATGCCTGCCCTCAGTACCCATAATAAAAAGCCACCAGAAGAGGGCCAGTAGGAAAGTAATGAGGGCCTCGTAAGGGCTCCGGATGCGGTCTTCAGAGGGCTCCCCAGAGCCCTCTAGGCCCTCGGGCAAACCAAAGGCCAGCGTTCACGCCACATACTCATAGTACTTATCCTACCACTACCTGCATAGGAGACGTTGAGGTAGCTATGGGGGCCGCTAAAAGGTCCATGTCTCGGGGCCTAAGGAAATGGCTAAAGTTGTGACTCAAGATCTGAAATTCGCGGTGGCGTCAAACTTTGTTGTTTAGTTGCTGCCCTGTTCGGAACGGATACCCTGTAAGGTTGCCAGGTAGCAGCCATTAGTGTCTTTTTCGGGGAAATATTCTACGTGACAGTCAGGGCACAGTGGCGAGTCCCTTTTGACCCTAGACCTTTGCTCAGTGCTTAGTTGTCTACAATTCTACATCCGTGTCTGTACTGATCTCAACACAAATCGTGCGACTTTCACAGCTCGTCAGAGCCTCCCCTCCTAGCTCTATCCCCAACTTTATATGTTGCCTCCTGCGCTTCAACAATTTCCTTCGCAATCTCAGTCCAGAAACCACACGCCGACTTTGTATTCTGGTCGTCGGGAACATCGAGCGTGAACGCAGAGTACACCAGTTCGGGCGGCCCGACTGTGAGCACATTGGTCAGCTCGTCCCCGCTACCATCTGCCACGGTCCAGGTCGGCGGCTCCCAAAACAGAACCTCTGGCATCATAAGTGTATTCGGGTTTCCACCCGAAAGCGCAAACGACGCGAAGTACGTCTGGTATGCCTCGGCTAGGTCGCTATCGACGAGGAGGAAAGCATAGGCATCGGCCTCAAGGGTGCTAACATTGTTCTTCTCCAAGATGGCCTTAGCTTCGCTGTAGTAGTTGGAGAACAGGGGCACCAAGTCCGATGCGTGGCGGGCTAACGAGGCAGTCGGGAACCCGTATCGCATCATGTGCGATATGCTTGGGTATGCCGAGTACAGGTCACGGGTGTTGCAGGTGAAGCTGGCGTCGCGGATTACGGTCGCGATGCAGAGTCGATAGTCGCCGTCATAGGGGGCTTCGGTACAGGGGTATTGGGCGGCTATCTTTTGTCGTTGAGATGCCAGCTCGGCCCCCGGGAGGAAGACATTGAGGAACTCGGTAAATGTGTCGGCTGAGGTCACAAAAGGCGGTGTGAACGAAGCAGTCTCGTTCAGGACGTGCGAGATGATCGTCGACTGAATCGAGGACTTCCAATATTTACCTGAGGATTCGGTGTCAGCTAACGTATAACATCTTCAGTTGAGAATGTTGATAACTCACCATTCGCGAACGAAATAGTTGGAATCGTGGTGATCCACTTGTCGTCTACGGCTGGTCCAACAGGGAACAAACCAGTTTGCTTGACAGTGTCGAAAAGCGCCTGGTTCGCCGCTGTTAGGTTCGTAGACTCCTGTAAACAGGTAAGATTGAAGGCAAAGCCACACCCGGCAAGACTAGAGAAGTTCTGATAGACCTGGTCCAACTTGCCCATCGGGCTATTGTCCCAGGCCCATTCAAATGCTGGGCTCTGAACAGCAAAGGTCTTGAACGTGGGATCGACAGCACCGTCTTCGCGAATAAGATGATGGAGAATAGATCCACCACCGGCGGACTCGCCCCAGGCACTGACTTGAGACGCATCGCCGGACACCTTGTTAATATACTTCTGTACCCATTCGAACAGAAGAGCTTGGTCGTACAGTCCGGCGTTTGGCTGAGCATTCTTCTGCATAAAGTCTCCTGATAGCCAGCCATAAGCACCGAGACGATAGTTACCAGCAACGAATATTGTCTGGTAGTTGCTCGCTGCGATAACTGACTGCCCGGTGTACAAAGGACCGATCTGGTTCTTGCTGCCGAATGCGAACGCGCCGCCATAGATCCATACGACCACCGGCAAAGGCGTCGGCGGGGGGTTGTCAATCACGGTCTTGGGCACGTATAGGTCGAGGAATAGACAGTCCTCGCCTTGCGGAGTGACCTGGTCATCAGGGGTATCGACTGGGTTTTGACCACCTGGTGCGTTACGAAGACCATTTGGGTCAATTTGGATACAGTTGCGTCCGTCGCTGACAGGCTGGATAGCTGTGCTTGTTGACGTCGGGAAGGCTGGGGCGCCGAAACGCGGAGGGTTGGCACCAAAACGGACGTTCTCGAATAGATAAATCTGTGTAAGCCGTCAGTAGAGGCTCTGACAATGGACCGAGCGTGTCCTTGCCTGTCTGTCTGTTACCTACATCTGGATCATCTGCCATAGGTTGACCTTCGTACACTCCCCAGGGCAGCTCTAGCGTCGGTGGCAATGTTGCCTCGGCGCGCAGAGCTGGGAGATGGGCAAAGCCCAGGCTGTACAACAGCAACTTTGTTAACATCGCGAGGCCGCAGATCGAGATAAGACTGGGCCTTTAAGCACTGGTACACAGTATCTGGTGTGGGCATTTTATCTGGGTCAAATTCAAATATTTATGGTCTTTGGAGCAGTGCTGAAGGTCGTCTGCAGTTGTCACCGTGTCATTTGCAGTGGCGTTGAGCTGAAATTAAGCGTGGGCGGGTAAACACCCTTCTCGACAGTTCCGAGGTTCGCAACGCGTGCAGGCTGGCATGGCCTCGACGGATATGGTCAAAGTTGCCAGATATTCAGCCAGCCAGCCTTTTCCCACGCCTGAAAACGTGTATATGGACCTAACTACTCAACTGCCGATTGTGCCAACCCCGCACCTGTGTCCAGCGGGACGGCACGCAACTAGAGTCAGCGGCTGCAACCGGATGGTCCAGCCAAGCGCCCATGTGGGTTTCAAGTTGGGGAAATCACGAGACATTGATTTCTGAAGTCCTTCAACCACGACTGATCAGACTGGCCACCGGGAAACATTCTCCAGTAAGCCTCCGTGTCGTGAAGAACGTGTGGAAGTCGTGGCGTGGTGCGGTGGTCGCTATGTAGACATTTGCATGAGCATGAAGTGTTGCCCCGGCGACGTGCACATTCGTGCCTATCCATTCTTACATGTCGGAACACGAACGCCTCAATTCCACGGTCTCTATAGATTTACTCTGCTGACAGGGTGGCCCTTGAGGTATGGAGGGTTGACTTCCGGCTTACGCGTTCCCGAAGTCGCCTACTTTCGGGAGTTACTTTGAGGTAGTGAACGCCACTGAGGTCTAGAATGATCGGTCGAGTGCTTAGCACTAAGCTCTCTTCAGACATACTGTCGTCTTCTTCTCGCCATGTCCCGTGAGGGACGAGGGCACATCAAATTTGTAGGGGCGAACTAATACCCAGCTGCGTCGAGACGCTGTATAAGTAATAGTAGCAGCTAGCCGAGAGCAATCCAGTCAATATCGACAGACATCATGTCGTCGCTAGATTTTCCGTGCCACATCCGCCTATTTGAGCCAAGCTGATATTGACCAAGAAGACCTCGGCACTCGCATCATCTCCTCGACATTATTCACCTTTGGCGCACTCTAAGATACCCAAAGAAGGCCTTTGGCCACTTATCGGAGCGCCTCGAGAAGTAAGTCGATGGTGACCAGCAAGATAGTCTACTAAGGTTATCCTACTGGTTACCGCTATGTGTTTTACAATTTTGCCGTCTCTTCCTGCTCATCGTTCTAGAAGAAAGTTGACCAAGAAGCTCTCCGGTATCTCATCAGAGTCGCTATCAGAGCTTTCTGTATCTTCTAAGTTTGACTCTTCATCAGGAGGCTGTGGAAGCTTTGGTATGACCTTGTAGCCCTGGAACGCACATTCCAGGTTCTCGACTTGGAACGTGTCTATCCAAGTGAGCCCCTTAAAGCCAGTGCAGGTGGCATTGAAGTCGAGGAAACCGTGGCTTTCCACCGGCTCTTCTCCGAGCTTCTCTTTACCCTTCCAGAGAAAATAAAGCCGTCGGCAGCCCTCAAAAGTCTGTCGCGAATTCGGCTTGCGTTTCTTGCGCGTTTGCGGACGCCGCGTTTTGCTGCCAAGGGCAGCCGCGGAGCGTTTTTTTGACTTGCCCGTCGGCTGCTCAGGTGCGGTATCATCGTCGTCCCGGTCGAGCGGTCGTTCTACAATATATGGCTCGATATTTTCCAGTGGTGGAACGTCAGAATATTCATCTTCGTCCAGAAATTCTTGCGCCCACCCATTTGAAGCCTTAATCAGGGAATCTTTGGAGAACGAGAGGAGCATGATACCGCTCACGACGCCGAAGCTCATGCTGGCAGTAAGGAGTCCATCCCTTCCTTCCATGCCCGGATGGTCCTGGATGTTCAAATGAAACACGGCGCCATACATCGCATACTTCATCTGTAGTTGAGGGCACTTGACGACGTATGATCCGATGGCGTCTTCGAGGAGCATTTCCTTCGGCGTAAACTCCATAATGTCTTCGGCCTTGAGTCTCGCCTCCGCAGCTTCAGCGGATTCTGTGAGGTATTTGCGGTGGTCGTCCATGGCTTGCTGCCATGGCTTCTTTGGAGGAACATACTTAGAAGAACTAGTAGGACCAGACTGAAACTTTGCGTTCTCTGCCAAACCTGTGTTCTTCACTTCCTCCCTGTCCCAGCCAATAACGGCGAAGGGCTTTCCGTTGAGGAGTCCCGGAGCTAGGTAAAGCCCGTCGATCTCCTCTACCATGGAGGGAATCTCAAACATCAGTTGAGGATCGATATCGTGAAGAACAATAGGCTCAGGCGTGACATTTGGATCTGGCTCCCCATCCTTTAGGAAGAAGTGTTCTTTGAAGAGATCAATGTCCCAAGCCGCCTTGATGGTAGGATCACTGAATTCGAGGAATATTGACTCCTTTTCCCGACGCATCCGCTCGGCATCTTCAAATGCCGAATCGATCACATCTGCACGTTTGGCAAGTTTATCGCACTGCATGGAGTCAGTATCGCTCACGAGTGCCATCAATGCTCACATCTTCCCGGTTCACTTACTAGGCCCATCTTTACCATCTCACGGAGGTCGTAGCGCAGGCCGCTAAGCGTCTTCATCTTCATATGCGTGAGTCGCAGATCATAGAACATTGACTGCGCTTTGAACCACTCCTTCTTCTTGAAAAGCTTTCTGGCTTCAGCGATTGTTGATCTCCTCTTGTCGGGATCCTCAATGTCATCGGGGAAACAGAGCTCGCGCAGCCGGGCCCCATCGACGCGAGCGATCCCTTCGAACAACAGCGTACCGTCTACATACTCGAATCCCTCAACGCGACATTGCATCACAAAGTTGCGACGGTACTCGAGCTCGCTTCTCAACTCGGCCGCCATATCCGCATAGTTCTGGGAGTCTCAAAGGAGCTTATGTGCAACAGACTGTTGGCCGATGAAGATGTTGAGCGTTGATGACAAGGGTGTTGCGTCCAGACGCGCTCGCTAACCCCAGATTCAGCTGACGCGAATGCATGTTGGTCTGGGCGTCAGGGACGGCACGTGACCGTGTCTCAAACTCTCGCGATGGCTTGCGGAAATTACCTCATCATGTTATTGTTAATTATCTTTTTTCCTTCATACTATCACGTCTTTCAAGGGCTCTCAAGAATGTCGTTTTTCAATTGATGGGATACACGTGTGATTTTTCTCATGCAGCATCAAACCCTGGTCGGCGCCCTAAGTCGCTGTGTCCCATCGCCTCCACATCCTTGTACTTCAACGAGCCATGAACAGAATCCAGAAGACGAGCTTCCATGGAACAGACTCAAGCCAATGTGCCCTATGACCTACAATTGGTCGATTTAGGGAGAAGAGCTCTTGCGAAACAGACAGACAGAGAGGCTCCAGACGCTCGTGAGAGCGGTTACAAGACCCGCGACTCGCTGTCGGCAGTCATGGTCCTGTGGAGGCCGATGACCTGCATACCCACTCATGAGTGGATTCATCATCACGGCGTTGTGGCAGAGTGGTCTAATGCGCAAGACTAGAAATCTTGTTCCTTCGGGAGCGTCTGTTCGAATCAGGCCAACGTCGATCTTTTGCTTTTGGACGCCAGAAGCTTTTTTGCAGTAGCAGACTGCAACGTATCGTGACATTACTTCATAAGCTCATCTATGCTAGAAAACTTCAGACTTTCTGCGAGTACCGCTAGCTTACTTCCTGCTTGTCTCGCCTTGAGGCGCTCTAGTTAAAATCACACGATCTCATTTACAATTTTCCCGAGGAAGAGATTGAGGTAATCTCATCGTACAAAAGACTATGGAAAAGCAATTAGCAAATGATTTCTGTTACGAGAATAACGAGGAACACTTACGTTGTGACGAAACTGGCGTAATCCTCGCCTGTCACTTGCGGCCTCAAGTACTTGGCAGCGAGCTCAAACTTGTTGTTCGCAGGCGCAGAAGCAGCCAGTTCTTTTGTGAGTTGGTCGAGGGTGCTGAGCACGTAGGTCTTGTCGAGCTTGGTTCCTTCAGCGGTGCTAACGCCGTGCTTGACCCATTGCCACAATTGTGTTCGGGACACCTCGGCAGTAGCAGCATCCTCCTGCGATAACGTTAGCAATTCATCCTTGAATCCCTTATGATCGCTGAGGTACTTACCATCAAGTAGTTGATGGCGCTGCAACCAACACCGCGCAGCCAGCCCTCCATGTAAGCCAGGCAAATGTGCAAGTTCTTCTTCACACCGTCATCCGTGATCTTTCCAGGAACAACCGAGTTAAGCAAGTCGTCCCTCGTAACGTTCACCTCTGGCCTGACGAAGATCTGATTGGCCGTGGGCATGTGCTCGTTGAAGACTTCACTCGCGATGGACGCAAGCGCGGGGTGCGCAACCCAGGTACCGTCGTGACCGGCCTTGACTTCGCGAAGCTTGTCCGCGCGGACGCTTTCCATGGCCTTGGCATTGGCAGCGGGGTCGTCCTTGCGCGGGATGAGGGCAGCCATGCCGCCCATTGCGTGAACGCCGCGACGATGACATGTGCTGATGAGGAGCTTGACGTAGGCGTCCATGAAGGGGACGGTCATGGTTACGTCGGCGCGATCAGGCAGGATGAAGCCCGGTCGGTTACGGAAGCGCTTGATGAAGGTAAAGATGTAGTCCCATCTGCCGCAGTTGAGGCCAGAGCTGTGGTCTCTGAGCTCGTAGATGATCTTGAGAAATCAAGTTAGCAAGACAGTTAAAAGCCGCTCTTTGAGAACTACTGACCTCATCCATCTCAAAAGCAGCGCTGATCGTCTCAATCAGAACAGTGGCTCTGATTGTTCCCCGGGGAATACCGATATAATCCTGGGCCATGTTGAAAACGTCGTTCCACAACCTCGCCTCGAGATGAGACTCCATTTTCGGCAAGTAAAAGTAAGGACCGGTTCCTCTTGAAATCAACTCCTTGGCGTTGTGGAAGAAATACAGACCGAAATCGAAGAGGGCTCCGGACATAGCGTCTCCATCAACGGTAAAGTGCTTCTCGTCCAGATGCCAACCGCGCGTTCGGCAGATCAAAGTGGGCAAGGTACGATCAGTTCTGAGCTTGTACTCTTTCTCCCCCAACTTGAAGTCCACCTGACGACGGATAGCATCGTACAAGTTTGCCTGGCCCTGAACCATGTTGTCCCAGGTAGGTCCATTTGAGTCTACAAACTGTTAGTCACACATCTCCAACGTAAAGTTGTCTCAATTAACACACCTTCAAAATCCGCCATATAAGCCCAAACGTCAGAGTTGAGTGCATTCACAACCATCTTGCGGTCTGTGGGTCCAGTAATTTCAACTCTGCGGTCAACAAGACCGGGCGCCGGCGCAGCGCCCTTCCAGTTGTTGTCGTCGCGGATGTGCTTAGTTTCGGGGAGGAAGTCGGGTAACCTGCCCTGGTCGGTCTCGATCTGGCGCTGTTCCCTCAACTTGAGGAGTTTCCTCCGGGTAGGCTCGAAACTGCGGTGGATGATTGCCAAAAACTTGACTGCCTCTTCAGTGAGAATGAGCTTGGTGGCTTCGCTACCAGCGCCAAGGATGGCGACGTTGCCCGTTGATTGAGTCATTGTGCGATGTGAAAATTTGCGATAATTGACCAGTAATCACTAAATGTTTTCTGTCTTTGGAGGGCCGCTAAATGATGTCAGATGCGATGTAGGTTATTCTTAAATATATTTGAAGCCGAATCGCGGTCTCCAATACCTGTTCGGCTCATACCCGTTGGTGTTTAATTCTCGCACGCTCACCCGAGTGAAGCTCGGCTCTATGCCGAGCTATCTTTCTTTGTGTACGGATGTTATCCGATTGGTCCCACTCAATCTCTCCAGGTCGCCGGCGGTCGAACGGAAACCTACCAATTTGTAGGGCAGGCCAATCACATGTGGCAAATCGAACTTCGGAGGTTTGGAATAAGGGAATTATCTCGGGAATGTGCGGCAATCACTTCAATTAGATTCGGCTGACTGAGACGCATCATGATCCGTATCCACCAGGTGCCATCATCTTCTCCAGCTCGGCCCAGTCTAGTTGATCGACTCCGGTAAGCGGAAGCGTCGGGTCGTTGAAACTGGCGTAGATGCCCTCGGCTTCCAAGCTGAACTCCTGCCCCAGACTTCCGTTCAAATCCAGGCCGAACAGCTGGTCGGGGTCATACGACTCGGCCGACTCGGTGCCAAACATCTCGCCATCCCACGACGGTTGCGTCGACGGGCTCGGGTCGGGTGGCGATAAGACGACTTGCGAGCCCGACCCCTCGCCAGATTGCCCCGGAGTTCCCTGAGCCCCGGATCCTCCCGCGTGGGGTTCCCCGTGGGGTGTTCCAGAATCTTTCATCTGCACGTCACCATCCTTTTCGGGTGGGAAGTACCTCGATCCCCACACATGTGCTTCTAGCTGCTTGATCTCTTTTAGACGATGCGAAGCCGCATTATTACCCGCTGCAGAGAGATACTCGAGGACTTCCACAGCTTGATGCAGTTCCTGAGGCGGTGGCTTTTGGCTGTCGTTCTTGTGAGCGAACCCTCGCATGATTAGTACGAACGCTGCTGAGAATGCTGCGTCTAAATCGAAGAATGCGAAAGGAGCTGAACCAAAGTTAGCGTCAAGATGAATTTGTGGTCGCAGCAATCTGTACTTACCAATCTCGTCTTGCTTCTTCATGGCATATAGAATGCGGATGGTCCTCAATGCAGCCTCGTTGCAAAGCAAACACAGCTGAGAGATTGCGGGTGTGACGATTTGTTTCTGGGTATCTTGCACCTTATCCTTGACTTTCTGAAGTAGTATCGGTCGAATGCAGAGGATGATTGCCTTTGATGCAGTTAGTGATTTAAAGATCAGACTTATTTCCATGAGTGTCATACCGAGAACAGCCTCAAATACAGCGAAGAACCGGATCTTGTGACCTCAAGCTCCTTGCTCTTGAAGTCGATTGCGATATTTAGTGGAATAGAGCGCCCTGTGTCGTATAATGACTGAAGAACGTTGCGCATCTTCTTGATGAGATCACCCTGAGATAGGCCGCCATTGCTGTACAGTGCTGCAGACTAGTGTTAGTTGACACCTCCTAGCATGTGGGGCTCTTGTAACCGTGAGACTCACAAGTCATGATCTCTGAAGTGGCGCGAGCAATCCGAACGTTGATGTTCAGTGCCTCTGGCGACTCAAATCCGGGCGATGGTCCCGGAAGGTCGAACGTAATTTGGCGGTCATCAACAGATGCTGGCAATCCCAGGCCTGCTGATATGCGTCTGCAAGAATGTTAGAATGATCTCTTAACCCCTCCTCTGGGAATACATACTGGTCAAGCATGTACGCAGTCCACCATATCCTTGTACGGTGGGCTCTTTCTGAAGGCAGACATTGCTGCTCAGCAAAAGGCAGGTTGCAGCCCAATGTCAGAGCAAGTCGTACAGCAGTGCCGACCTGCAGCTCGTTAGTTTTCATCCCTAGATTTAGATGAGGCAATGGTCGTACAAAGAAGTATGAGTCCTTCTTCCTGTCACACCATTGCAGATATGTTGTCGCAAGACATAATATCTCGACTCCCACAATGCCGTACTCGCTGATACTGTGGAGAGGCGGAAACCTCTTCATAGCTTCCGCGAAATAGAAAGCTCCTGGCGGGCCATCGTAGATCCTCCTGTCGGCCTCCATCAACTTGCCCATCGCCATCACCAGCAAGTAGAGTGTGAACCATGGGGTCTTCATCTGCTTCGCTCGAGTAGCCTGGTTCTGGAATAATAATGTCAGGTTGTCTGCAAAGGTCCTCTGGTCGATGAAATGCTGGTTGCCGCTCATGTAGTCATTGAAGAGACCAAGGAGTCTATTTGACTCTGCCTCACCCGGCATGATTTGAGGCGGGATGCCTCTGATTAGCTCTTCTGTTGAAGTCCATTCTGGAGTAAAGGGTGCGTCTTGTTGCTCATCATGTGTTGTACGCATTTCTGGGGAGTCTTGTTCTGGGGACCCCGTATCTCTGCCAGAGTTCTCATGAAACAGGTTGCGGACCCGCTGCTCGAATAGAGGGCCAGGCGCGCGTTCTATTGAGGCTATCATAATTGTGTAAGTGTTCTCGCGCATCAATGACAGAGATATGTGTACTTACAATAGCTTGGGGGCGGTGGTACTTCGCCTGTTGGTTCTGTGGGTGCAATGCCCAGAGTGTTCTCCAAAGCCACTGAAACACCGCCCGGGGCTGGGGCTGGTGTTGATGACTTGAGCTCTGCGATAAGAGGAATGTTAGTTTTCTCTTCTCGAAAACCCTCCGAAGAGTCTCAAGCTTGCGCACCTCGTATTTGCGACTCATATCGTGTGACTGTTGCCCTCAATTCTTGGACATATCTAGCGGGACAGATTAGCTTATCGGCGATTCCCAAGTCTGGCGTCAACCACCGAAAAAGTCAATTGGGCCCTTACGCTTCAGAGTATCGCTGTCGCCCCGCGCCAAATTCACAGTCAAGCTTATTCCTGACGCAGTTGCGACATGGCTGCTCGCCTGAGCATTTCACCTTGCGACGCCGACAGGTGTTGCAGCTGTGCATCGCCAAGTCAGCAGCAGGTCTTGTGCGATGAGGTCATTGAAGACTGACGCGTTGGCCGATCGCTGTTTGCCTGGCGGTTGCTGAGGCATTATGGGCGCATTAAAAAACGTATGTGGTGTATCGTTCGTTTCCCGCAGCCGTTTGACCGTTACGGAAGTTTCTCTCACGCTCGTCAGAAATGCGACAAAAGAGTTATTATTACAATCGGTTCACGGGTCGTGTGTCCCCAATTGAGAGGCGCAAAAGTCTTCCGATGCCGTTGAGGTCGATCGGTGGGCGGCCAATGAGAACACTGTGGGAAACTGGGAAATGAGGGGTGGCACGGGTCTGTAGCCCGGGATACCGATCCCCGATAGTCGGCGTATCTTGATAGCCAGTGTAATCGCCCCGCATGTGAGACTCTTATCTATCTATCGCGAGTAATGCACTGATACAATGTCCGATCACATGACGCTTAGGTCTTCTTTTCCAGCCATCTACGCTTTGATTTGCAAATGACAATGATAGCAGTCATCATGTCGAGCATTGTGTGATCCTGAGTGTGCATTTTGTACCACTCGATGCCCGAATCTGGGTGAGTGTCTCACAGCATTGACTTGCACAAGCCGTCGAAGACCCATGTCCGCGAGGTGGAAGTGTGAGAGATGGGGGGAAGAACTGGTATTTGTAGGTGTGCATCCCTTTGAAGCACAGGCCTTCGGGGACTGCCCGAATCTCGAGTTCGGTCGAAAGGGCCGAATTGCCTCCACGGGTCATTTTTGAGATGGCATTTGTGTCTTCAAACCAGGTCCAGAAACGTCATCATTCTTGCGTGTGTTATTCATGCTCGTAGCGGATATCTTGGATGGTGCGACGGATGTAGAGCCGAGGACGAAAAAAACTCGGCCGTCTTCCGAGGCGCCTCAGATAAGCCCTGCGGCACCTGCTATCCACATTGCCGACGGCGAAGCCAACTGGGACGCCGAAGCCGCTCTGCTGGGACACGCGGGGTTGTTCCCTGGTTACTCCACAAATGAGGCGCACGACCCCAAGATCGTCTGCCACGCAATGTTACCCTCGCGATTTTATTTCCGATTTTGATTATCTTGGCGTCAAGACGGCGAACGTCGAAATGGTTGTAAAGTGGCCGTATGGCTCAGCATTGCAGTCCAAGGTTGATGAATCGCTTTTCAATTAAATGATCTCTAGGCAGTGAAAAAGTGCGCTCATATGTCAAGCGGTTTTCGTGGTGTATTATGCAGCAGCACGCAGTGGTCATGCACAGCAGGTATTAATGTGATATCAGGAGAGATGAAAAATATTCCAATAATCTTTAGAGATTACGTGAGTTACTTCACGGCAACTATTTACTAGTGTTCAAAAAGCTAAATACTGAATCGTAGGTTATCGTCTTATGTGCATCCACTCTCAAGCATGCCCATTAGACAACAGGAGAAAATTGCCCCGCTCACAGTTGTCGCACACCCGAAGCAGTCGTTGGTCAGTTCACCCTGTGAACTGTTTGAACAAGGCCACCTTAGTAGTTGTTGGGGCAGCGCAGAAGCTGGTTGGAAGCAACGACCTTGCTGCCGCAGCCGTGGTTGCCCATGGAGTAGCACATTCCGTGGGAGTCTATGACGAATAAGTCAGTCAACTGGTCATCGGAAATGAGAAACACGAGGAAATGGTTTGACATACTAGAACCACCAGCATCGCTGGACTCATGCATAACGTGAGCCTCGTAAGGGGTCACGGTGGGGTTGCTGCAGGCTCGCTTGGAGTTGACGTCGATGTGCTGGGTCTGTTCCCTTGTGATTAGCAATTCGTCGTTTGTATGGATGATACAGGGTCAAAACGTACCACAATGACACCCTTGTCGACGCTGAAATGGGGTCTCTCCCACAGGA
The DNA here is from genome assembly GCA_027406125.1 of Colletotrichum tropicale. NCBI lineage: Eukaryota > Fungi > Ascomycota > Sordariomycetes > Glomerellales > Glomerellaceae > Colletotrichum > Colletotrichum tropicale. The sequence continues at coordinate 450,266 of JANVYH010000003.1, forward strand.
AGCAGACGTTGAAAGCACCACAGGTGCCAGAGTAGCTGATACCGGTGGTCACACTACAAAGATGTTAGCCACAATAAGACGCCCTGGAGACGTCCAGGGGTTGCGTACCTGTCCGGAGTGTGGCCAATGCTCAGGCCAAAGGTGCTGAAGAACGTGGAGGCAGCCTTGGTCCAACCCTTGCCGAACTGGAAGCCGGTTAGTAAATTGAAATCTTACGCATGGTGCTTGCTAGACTTACTGAAGGGATCTGGCCAGTGCCTCCAATGGTAACGCCCGAGACGTGGGTGACGGAAACAGTCTTGGTGACGGAGCCCGTACCGCACTGGGCATCCGAGACGTAATGGTAGTTTCCGTAGACATTGCTGTTCAATGACTGTCTGACACCGCGGGAGATGTTGTCGATGCAGCTGCTCGAGCAACGAAGCCTGTTGTCGTAGAAGCACATGTCGGGGAAGGCCCGCTTGCTGACATGCTTGGTGGGGATGTCAATGGCCGCATTGGGATCGTCTGCGTGAGCAATGAGAGAATCTCTTTTCAACAGGTTAGTAAAAAGCAATGCAGAGCTAGAATATGTGCGCAGTTGATAAACATACTGGAAAGCCTTGACCTCAGCGTCCGTGGGAATGAAGTTGCCCTTGGAATCAAAGTACTCGGGGAGGTTCATGTAGTGGGTCTTGAACTGCTCCGTGGTGAGGGCAGAGACGTTGAAGTCCTGGTACGTCAACTGCTTGCCGTCAACCGTGACCTGCTTCTCGAGCATGGGAACTCCATCGTAGAGAGTGGCTTCGGGAGTCCAGTGGTTGTAGTCGAACGCATCGTAGGGCTTGTAGGTGGTCAAGTTGCCCTCGACCTCCTTGGTGAAGAGGGGGGTGCGGGTATCTTGGTTTGAGTCCTGGCGCGTCACCACGCGGGCTTGCACGTGGCTGATGGCCAAAGCGAGGGAAAGTAAACGAAGCATTGTTCAAGGAATGTCGTGGCTGCGCAGGGGAAAAAACAATCAAGCTCAAAGAACGCGGAGGTATTCGGATGACTTGGCGAGAAAAGCTTGATCGGAGCAAGCGACATTGTCATCTATTATAACTTCTGTCAAGCTTATCCATCCCAAGGAGTAATCCCGTCGGCACAATCCGTCCGGATAATGAGGGGTTGTGATAACGGGAATGCTCACATGAGTTATGCTGACTCGGTTTTGAGTTCACTCTATCTTCAGCTAGGCAGTTCATCACGAACCTCTCTGAAATGAAGATCTCGAGCGCAACTACCAGTTCTAATGCTTATTTCTGCCCTAGTTTATTTCTCAGGGACCGTGTTTAGAGTTCCAGAAGCTTAGACGCCTCACTTATTGGGACAACCTGACTCGCAAATTAATTGACTTATCTTATTCGCTCATTTTCTATACTTTCTAGACTATAGGCTAGTTGGGTTTTGCGGGGTCTCGGCATAATTTTCCCGAGCTACCTGACTCAACTCTACGAAAACCCATTGAATTTCAACGAGAGATGATATCAACGTGAGAGTTTCACCCATATTGAGCTGCCGGTTAGCCTCGTGATCAGGGAAATTGTGAGAGATAACAAGAGTTACGGTGACACATGGCTCATGAGGATGTTCCCAATGATTTACATTTCCCCCAGGAAGCACAGATCAACCCGTAAAGATAAATACCACGGGTGTAGATCTTAACACAAGACGAATAGACACACCCTCATCTTCACCACTTACACCGCTCAACTCTTCTCAAGATGGTTTCTTTCTCATTCTCCAAGGCTGCGTCCGCGCTGGTTCTCTTGGTCGGTCTGACTGACTTCTGCAACGCCGCCGTGCAATGCGATGTCATCAGCAGCTCCCACTGCGGCACGAACAGCCACCGCCAAACCCACAAGCTGCCCACGAGCGTAGGATCGACGTACTACATTGACGGCTTCCACGGCGGTGTCATGAATGCCAAGTTCCAGTCGAGGGTGCAGTCCGTTCCTGGGTGAGTCTTTTGCGCAGCCGAGTGCTCGACCGTTGCTTGTACTGACACTTTTCCCAGCAACTCTGAATTCACCGACATCACTTACAACTTCAACCTTGGTGCTTATGACGGCACATACTGGATCCTTCTTCCGACTTCATTTGGCGGTGCCAATGAGTGCTTCGCCGTTTACAAGAACTGCGATGTCACGATCAGGTTCTGGGACAACAAGGATCCTCTTCCCGGCACGTACACTCTGGTGTAGATGGTCAGCGGGTAAATGGCATGGCTGTGATCTGCTGTGACAGATGACTGACTGTTCCTGAAGGACTTCTAGTCCGCCTTGTGGGGTATGAGACAACGATAGACCCTTGACACTTCAAGGGGGAAGTTGCCGTTACCCGGGCTAGTGATGGAGTGACGGGCCGGGAACCCTTGCTCAAGGATGGGGAAACGCTGCGGCGGCGTCAGTGGCAGTGGGGCAAGGGCGAATACGGAGGGGTTGCTTTTCTTCTGCCCTTGTCGGGAAATTAGGACTACCCTTTGGGCTTCAGTTCACTTTATGTGTTACCAGCGGGAGCCGGATAATGCTGGAGAATATTTGCGGCGGTAATACTGTACATATGATATAGGCTTGAAGATGTGAGCAGACAAAGCTTCTGCATGATTCGTTCAGATTTAGTTGGCTGTGCAAAATATCATTCTGCTCAAAATGACTCGGTATGATCAATCGTCCTCGCTGTATTTCCAAAGCCTGCGGGGATTGTCAATCCAAATCTTATTGATCAGCTGCTGATCTCCTCCGCACCACTCGACGCACTGGTCGATGAAGCCGGGAATGTCAGGAGTCATGAACTCCTGCTGCTGAAGTCTGTCCCCGCCAGGGTTCCGATGAGGACCTCCGACATGCGGCCAGTCGCTCGCCCACACAATCTTGTCGGGCGCCGTCTTCAGTACGTCCTGTACGTACTAATCCAGCCCGGGCGTGGTGGGGAAGCGGTACGTGCCGCTCATCTTGATCCACGTACGACCGGATCGGAGCGCCTGCAACACAGCTTGCCTTCCGGCTGGGTCGAGAGTGGGGTTCTTCGGGTCCGGATACCCCAGATGGTCGACTACTACGTCTACGTCGAGGTCCGGGGTGATGGAGAGGATATCGGGGTACTGGTTCATCGTCCCGAATACTTGTAGCACCCAGCCCCGGCTGCGAATTTTGTCTGCGTATGCCGTGAGCGTGGCTTTCAGAGAATCTTTGTCGGGAGTCGCGCCGAAGCTCCACAGATTGAGACGGACGCCAACGACGCCTGCGCGGTTCAGTTCGTCCAGCTGCTCTTCGGTGACGGTGTCGGGGTTGATGCAAGCAATGCCCCTTCCCTTGCCCTTCATTCGATTCAGACCGTCGATGAGACTTCGGTTATCGTCGCCATAGACTGAGACGGCTACGATGACGGCATGGTCGATACCGAGGCTATTCTCGAATTTGAGAAGCTCATTCACAGTTGCCTGCTTTGGCGTGAACGGTCGGTTGGGACTGAGTGGGAAGTTCTCCTGTGCGGTTCAGTCAAGATACTCTGATATTGCACACTGAGAGCTGACCTCGTCGATGACGTGAACGTGAGAGTCCCACGCGCCCCGCGGGAGTGTGTATTTCGGCATTCCGGACATCGGGTAACGCGAAGCTCAATGGGTGTGATAGTGTCGTGAGTAAACCGACAGTAACGGTCACAAAACGCAAAAGATCATCAATCTAGTGTTATGTTGTTTGTGCCAGCCCCGCGCTTTAAATTTCGTAGTTGAGGTTGGAAGATATGATTTCAATCTCAGATGTAGTCTTCGGCACATCGGATGGCTTTCGTAATCAAATATGCCTATCATGCAGCACGAGCTATGAGCGGGGTAAGCCAAGCTCTTGGATCAGCATCGGATAACTTTACCTCGACCACACATCATTCCCGACGCAACCCAAAGAAGCAACTTCTTCTTTTTGGAGACCGCCGAAATTCGCCGCAACTGTGTATTAACCCTGGCTAACAATTTATTTCAACTTTCGAATTCTGAGAACACTCTGCTCTGTTAGCGAAAAGAGGATCATGGAAGTCACAAATGAAGAGACGATTTTCGAGTAACAGCGCTGTTATTCTCGGGTTTTGTTGCTATAATACAGATGCCCACATGAAAAATCTCACCAATATCTACAAATCCAGAAAAAAGGAAAAAGAGGCACAGCTCGCCCCCAGATGTTGTTGTTCCGCAAATCGTTCATCAACCTTCACAATGTTTCTCATCTCAATCTCCCATTTTGTGTGTGTGTGATCCTTCTCTTCTCTTCAACTGGCCAAGGCCCAACGTCTCCTGGTAAGACAACCCAGACTCGTTGTTGTGGTATCAGATTCGCTGCTGTATGGGCAGGGCCGCCGGCTCAGTATCGATGACGAGAGAAAACGCTTAAGCGCTCTGGGTGGCGGCGGGAGGGGCGCCAGAGGGGGGAGGGCCAGAGGGCTGGGCGCCGGAGGGCTTGGGGGGAGGAGTGCCGGAGGGAGCAGCGCCGTTAGGAGCAGCACCGGTAGGGCGAGGGCCGCTGGGAGGGGTGCCGGAGGGGGGAGCGCCGGAAGGGGGAGTGCCGGAGGGCTTCTCGGCGGGGGCGGACTCGGCGCGGCGGGCGTTACCGGTGGGAGCGGGAGCGTCGGAGGGAGGAGGGCCAGTAGGGGTGCCAGTGGGCTTGGGGGGAGGAGTGCCGGAAGGAGGAGCTCCAGAGGGGCGAACGCCAGAGGGAGGAGGTCCGGAAGGCTTGGGACCGGAGGGAGCGGCGCCAGAGGGCTCAGCACGGCGGGCGTTGCCAGTAGCAGCGGGGGGAGCGCCGGAGGGGGGAGCACCAGTGGGAGCAGCGCCAGAAGGAGGAGCACCAGAGGGGGGAGCACCAGAAGGAGGGGGGCCGGAAGGCTTAGCACCGGAAGGGCGAGGAGGGGGGGTACCAGAGGGCTTCTCGGCGGGCGCAGACTCAGCACGGCGGGCGTTGCCAGTAGGAGCAGGGGCACCAGAGGGAGGGGCACCAGAGGGAGGAGCTCCGGAGGGAGGAGGTCCAGAAGGTTGGGCTCCAGAAGGTCTGGGGGGAGGAGTGCCAGAAGGAGGAGGGCCGGAAGGCTTCACACCAGAGGGCTCGGCGCGGCGAGCGTTGCCAGTGGCAGCAGGGGGAGCGCCAGACGGAGGAGCACCGGAAGGAGGAGCGCCGGACGGGGGAGGTCCGGAAGGCTGAGCATCGCCGCTGGGGCGAGGAGGAGGAGTGCCGGAGGGAGGGGGGCCGGACGGCTTAGCGCCGGAAGGCTGGGCACGGCGAGCGTTGCCGGTGGGAGCGGGGGCACCGGAAGGAGGAGCTCCAGAGGGGGGAGCGCCCGAGGGGGGAGGACCGCTGGGGCGAACACCAGAGGGCGGGGGACCGCTAGGGGCACCAGAGGGAGGAGGGCCAGAAGGCTTAACTCCAGAGGGCTCGGCGCGACGGGCGTTGCCGGTAGGGGCAGGAGCATCAGAGGGGGGAGCTCCAGAAGGAGGAACACCGGTGGGAGCACCAGACGGGGGAGGGCCGCTGTGGTGGCCGCCGCCGTGAGGGCCACCGGAAGGCTTAGCAACACCAGAGGGCTGGGCCTGGGCGTCGAAGTTGCCCTGGCCACCACCGGGGAAGCCGGTAGGGCGGGCTACACCGCTGGGGAAATCGGTCGGGGCACCGCTAGGGCGAGGAGGAGGAGTGCCGGAAGGAGGCGCGCCGGAAGGGGGAGCACCGCTCTGCTGGCGACGGTTGAACATGCCGCGGCGGCGAGCGGCCGGGGTGCCGGAAGGCGGGGCGCCGCTAGGGGGCGGGCCGGAGGGCTTGAAAGTTCCGGTGGGGCGAGGGGGAGGGGTGCCGCTCGGGGGAGCGCCGGTGCCGTGGGGCGGGGGCGGGAGGCCGGTGCCGGAGGGGGCCGGGGGCGCAGAGCCACCAGAAACCTGGGGCGCCGGCGCCGCTTGGCTGATGGCCGCGATGGCGGTGACAAGAGCGAAAATCAAGTTGGAACGCATCCTGGCGACCGAATGAAGGTGTTTTTGAAAAGTTGGAAAAAAGGCGGTCGAAAAGCTGCGCGAGCGAAGTCGTTCAAGGAAAGAAAGGAGGTGTTGTTGAAGTGAGTCGTTTGTTGAAGAGAAGGAAAAGAGATGTTGGTGAGATGAGTGTGGTGAGGATGAGAAGGGAAAAAAAGCTGCATATGCCGGACATCTCGAGTGTTTATATCTTCTTTCTCGCCTTGTGGTGTTCTCTCCCTCTTTGGTTGTTGCAAGGTAAGTAAGGTATGACGCCTTTCCACATTGCACAAAGCCTACTCCGTGAATAGATTGGCACGCCTTGCCTTGGAGAGAGCTTCTCCCAGGAGCACAGCTGGAGACAACGCGGCGCGGCTCCGCAATCAACCCCGTGGCTCCACGATGTTCTGGGCCCGTCAGGCAATATTCCGCCGCGCTATGATCGAAGGGCACGGAGAAAAGCCCCATTGCTGCGGGACCAGACAATGCTTGAACCACTGCTTGCAATCTAGAGAGAACAGCTACAGCCAGCGGCTGGGCCGTGGCATGTACGCTTGCGCGGCTCCTGTGCCGCTGATGGCTGTCACTCCCAGTCGGGCGGTGTCAAGTTGAGTGAGGGTGGTTCCATTGGGCGCGGTTGATCCAGGGATCGGCCCCCGACAAGGAGCGCGTTCGTCGGGGCCCTAGCATCTGAAGTCTGTGAAAATCGATTGGCGTTCCGAGACCGTTTGTTTCGAAACGTCTGGTTTCGAGCATCGCGGTTTGTCGACTGGCGGTGGTAGTGGATGTGGTGGACAGTAGCAGTGTTAGTTGGCCCCCTGTCCCTTGCTGGTCTGGACACGCAAGCCCGCCCACTTCCCGAATTAGGATCCCGGGTAGCGCCCCGAAAGGCTGGTCTCCCGCTGGGGCCAGGGGCGGATGAGCCAACCATTTCGAGGAATGTGGCGAGGGCTTTGTCTCTACAATGTCGAATTACTTCTTTTTTTCCATATTGCCTGCATAGCGAAATTGATAGAAAACATCGGACGACGATGGCCGAGTTTTCCCAAAACGGCCTTTTCGGAGTTGTCAAGTTTTGTTAGAGTTCCAGTGCATGATTGTCGTTGCGTTGACTAACAAACGCGCAGTACGGCGAGCGACGGAAGATCCCATGCAGCCTCCTTGATAACGGAGCCAGCAGATGACGTGGACTTTTTTTCGCCCTTTCTCTGGCGCGCGTCTTTCAGCCCAGTTCTGCAAGTTCTGGCGCAGACTCCTGTGCCTGGCGTCTGTCTATTCTTGGAAGAGGGATGGGAACATGTTCGTCACAACAGTTCAGTTGACTTTGTCCCAATTGGGACGGTTGACGTCCTCGAGTGGAAATGGAGAAGGCTCTGGTGGAGTGCAAGTGATGAAACCGTTAGCTCGGACAAGGCAACGTACACCACAATCAACTTGATTCAAGCTCTCCTGCTGCGTCGATCAACCGAAATGGGGGATAAGAAAAACACGGACATGGTTAGAGGTGAGAGTCCACATGCTGGGCCCAATGGCGGGTTTGCACAGTTTAGCCTCCTGCACAGAAGCATAATCAACGGCACTCATCACACCATCACGGAGAATATCCTGCCATCGATGGATCGACATATCAAAGTTTATCCATCCAATAGTTCCCAGATTTGTGGGTTTCCATTTGATGATGATGGTCAGTACGGTTGCGTGTAGTACGTGCCAGAACCTTCACGATGTATCAGGCTGGAGCTCCGAGAACGGCGTTTTACTTGAACATTACGACATTATGTATTTTGCTTCTTTTTCCACAATGCCACCAAACAGATGATTCTCCGCTGTATGAGGCAATATCCAGCGTCTCTCTCGGGATCCCTATCCCGTTCGATCGTCCCTTTCTCATCTCTCCTGCGTATCACCACGTCCCGGGGCATGATATCCCACCACTGTCCCGCGCCATAAACCTGCCAAAAGCTGAAGAAATAAGCTATGTACTATGATACCATGGAATCTTGAAACAAACTAGGCAAGATGAGATGCTAGTGGTGAAGCTATTTTGATCATCCCAGGTTGATGGATGCATCTCCAGGTTGACGTGGACAGGTCGATCTATACCAAACAAACAAGAACAGGTCTGACCGCTTGCCACCCATCGGTACCCCTGACATCAGACCCTTGGGGTGGTACTGCAGCTAGTTGAGCTTGTTATGAGATGAGCAACAGTTTTGCTTGTTTGTTCACCGTCAATATTGCCAAATGCTCGCCGAAATGATTTCGTTTGCAACTCCTGCTCAATTTCGTCTGGTCCATCGTGAAACCAATATGTTGACAGTAGACACGTGAAAGACATCTTTAGAAGATACATTGAGTGCAGCTTGAGAAAGCTTCGCCAGTCCACATCCCACATGGGATTCAAGATGGGCCAGCTCCATTGCGTGTAAGCTCGGCTCCTCGAAGCCGGAGGGAACCCAGCGAACCACAAATCTGGGCCCATCACACTCATCCCGCTCGAAACAGCGGGGTTTCCCCCTGACGCAGCGCATAAGCGCCCTATAGTATTCCAGCCACAGCAGCGTAAGCTTCCCTTAACTCCCCTACCTCTCAGCTGTCAGCGGGTGCTTTTCAGCGGCAGCCCGGCAGGGGAAGCCCAGTAAACGGCCCCCAAGCTTCAATTGGCCACAGCGGCCTCCCCTATCCAACAGCACCCCGCCTGAGTTGTCGGACCGGCCCCACACCCCGGAACGGGGCAGCCGCCGCTCCAGTGAAGTATTTTTCGATTTTTTTGCTGCTGAGGCTTTCGGCGCGGCGCAGTCCGCAGCCGCAGCCACGTTTTTCTCCCATCCGCCACATCACGCACGCAATCCCTATCCTCACCCACATACCCTTTCCTAACTCCCCCCTAGCCTTAATACTATCCAACCAACCCTTCGCCCTCCGGACGCTTCCGCCGGGCGTGGCGATGCCTTCTCCGGGCCTCGGAGTTCTCAGCCCGCAGCAGCTCGGATTTGGCGGCTTAGCACTCTACTGCTTCCTGGGACCCGTGGCCGTCACGTCACTGGTGCTATTTGTCGTCGCACTCATCGTCATCGCCTATCGCCTCGTCTTGCACCCCCTGGCACGCGTGCCCGGACCGAAGATCGCGGCGCTTTCCAACATCTGGTATGCGTACCACGCCCGCAATGGGCGCATGCTGGAGTTGGGCAAGACGCTTCACAGGCGGTATGGCCCTATGGTGAGGGTTGGGCCGAATGAGGTCTGGTTTGACTCAGTTGACGCGTTCAAGCACATCTACAGTGAGTTCCAACTAGCCAGCTTTTGAGCCATAAACGCCCGTTAATTCGTGTGCCGATAAGGAGCTGGAAGTGGCTATGAGAAATCAGAGTTTTATCGTACGTAGTCTCTTCCACTTTTTTCGCCCTCCCTGGTTATGACTCGACTTACAGCCAGGTGACAGTCTCAACCGCCCTTCAGCGGCCGGACATCACATTCACCCCCTTTCCAACGTTCACGTCCCCAGAGACGTTGGACCTCCTCTCGGAGCGTAACACTGCTCGATACCGGCTGCAACGTCGACTCATCGGGCCCCTCTACCAGACCAACTACCTCAAGCGCCACGAGCCCGCCCTCGATGCGGTGCTGGCGCGCGTCATCTCCACCCTGCGCGCCCTCGACGGCAAAGAGATCGACTTGAAAGAGTGGATGCACATCATCGCTGTCGAGTCCCTCTCCGCCCTCGTCATCTCGTGGTCGCCCAACTACCTCAGGGACGGCACCGACCACAAGTCCAGCAGCCACGGGTACCAGGGCTGGCGCCGCAAGTCCGTCTTCGGCCTGTTCCCCCTGGCGGTCAAGGCCGAGCTCTTTTCGAAGACGTTCGGCAGGGCGTTCGCCAACCTGTGGCGCGTGACGTACAGGACGCCCAAGAACTTCAAGCCCTTCTTCACGGGCGTGTACCGCCAGGTGTCCCGCCGGATCACGAACTCGCTGGCCGGCAAGCCTGTGCCCAAGAACGACCGCAAGGATGACTTCCTTACAGATCTGATCCAGCTGCACAAGGACAAGCCGGATTTCTCGGAGCAGTACCTCCGCCGCATGGCCATCACCAACTTCGGCGCCGGCCACGAGACCATGTGCTCCGCCCTGACGTCCATCATGTCCATGATCGGCTCCCACCCGGACGTCCAGCGGCGGGTATCCAACGAAGTCCGCGCCTCGCCCTCAGATCCGAAGAGCTACGACAACGCGGTGCGTCTCGCATACACACAGGCCGCCATCAAAGAGGCCCAGCGCCTCTACCCCGTCCTCGGCATGTCGCTGCCCCGAACCGTGCCCCCTGAGGGCTTCGCCGCCCACGGCCAGTTCTTCCCGGGCGGGACGACAGTCGGATGCAACCCCGTCTCGCTGCACCGTAATACGTCGATCTTTGGGCCTGATGCGGAGGAATACAATCCGGACCGCTGGCTGGACGATGAGAGGGACGCCAGGGGTATGGAGCGGTTTAATCTTACATGGGGCGGGGGCGGAAGGATGTGTCCCGGGCGGCACCTGGCTGAGCTGGTTGTGTACAAGACGATACCGGCTTTGATGGAGCACTTCGACGTCGAGGTGACGATGCCGCCGGAGGAGGAGATAGAGTACTACTTCATGGCCATGCTCACAGGCGTGAGGGCTCGTTTCTTGCCCAAGGCTGGATGAATGGCGCCATTTTCAGCGCAAGTGCGTTTGGAGTTGACGAACACGGAACCTGGGTGCGCGGCCGGGTGATGATGAATGAAAATCACGACATAGAAGGCCATCATGAGGGAATTGGAGATAGACAAAAATTAGATTGGCTCTCGCAGGGCCGTACATGAATGATTAAATGAAGGAGTTTTGCGTGATGCGTAGATTGTATCGAACTGACGTCCCAGAGGTTTCGACACTCCCCTCTTTTCGTCATCCAAGTACACTATCTAATCCTTCGTTTTGTCCGCCGCCAACAACAGAAACCTCATGTATCCCGCAGCAGCCTCAGCAAGACTATTCCTATACTGCTCGCTGGTCGGGTAGAACGGACAACCACCCTTCCGAGCGATGGCCTCGGCTTCGGCCCTCGTCCGGCCAAACTTCATCCTGAAGGAGAATACTTTGGTAGCCGTGGTGTTGACGATGTGGCGGCTGTACGCCCAGTCCGTAGCCGTGCCGGACGCGCTCAGCTCCAGCCTCAGCATCTTGGCCAGACTCACAACCGGATTCTTCACGCTAATTACATGGAACCGTCTCCCGGACACGGCCATCATCTGTCCCTCAATATCGTGCTTCCTCTCGAACACGTGTCTGTGGTCTTCTGGGACCATGTACTCACCGTAACTGCCTTCATCGCTGCGGATCAAGCCGCGCTTGCCGTCGTAGAATGTGTTCCGCCAGTTCATGGATGAATTATCGCTCCTCGTGGTGTCAATATCCCATCGGCCCTCGACGCCGGGGGGAGACTGAGGGCCGGCGTTCACAAAGTAGCCGATTTCGGGGTTGGTTTCGATGACCCATTTGACGTTGCGTGACTCTGCTTCGGAGAAGGGTTCTGTTCCGTGGTAGAGCTCGTGGCTCGGCATGTCAGATGCGACTTCCATGGCTTCTTTGGAGAAGAAGCGCTTGTAGTCCCAGACGATGTCAAAATTTCGGTCAACGTTGACGCCTGAGCCGTTGCGGTTGTTGCCCCAGCAGTTGTTTTGTCTCTGGTCCCAGGCGATGCCGTCCGGGTTCACCATCGGGATGGCGATGAGGCCCTCTCTGAGCACGGTTTCAACCTGTTCGTGGGAGAACCTTACGCGGCCGTAGGTCAGCCCTTTCTTGCTCTTGTGGGCGTGGAGCAGATCCGACAGGAAGTATACGAGACTGTCTGGGCCGCCGCGCTCGCGGCCCTGGAAGCCGGATGTGAGAAGAACACCGCGCGTGCGATTGGGATCCAAGCGAGAAGTCTTGTTCTCCTTCTTTTGCGTATCATTCGGATCATTCTTTCGACCATACGTCGGGGGGATACTGATGACCACCGTGGTGAAGCCCATGGCGCTTTTGTACGGGGCGGCCGTCAACGTGACGTTGAAGTGGTCTTTCAAGCCGTAAATTGCCGATTCAATTTCCCTAGTGCTGAGGATGGTGTCAAATTGGGGATGCGCAGCGCCCAACATAGCAGGACCAGCAGGAGGATCGGAGCAGTTGGCGAAGCGATCGATTAGGCTGACCGGGGCGAAGTCTGGTTGAAGTCGGTATGTGTAATTTTGGTCTGCGGCACAGGCTGCCCCAGCCATCCAGAGCATGGAGACGATTTGTTTGAGAGACCTCATGATGGGCGACTGTTTACGCGTGTTCAGTAAGCTACGCGTTTTGCAAATTGTTTTCGACCGTCAGATCGGAGCGAATCAAGACCTTCTATAGCTCTCAAATATTGAAAGAATGAAAAACCTCGTATAGGTGCAAAACATACTTTCCCTCCTTTTTGTTCTTTCAGTTTACCTTGATGTATTCTGGCTGGATTGCACCGTTATGGCTCAACGTCAAGCCGTACACAAAATCTTCAACGTCTCTGCCGAGTTTGAGTCTATGTGGCTCAATTAATTCCAACTCCCATAGTACATCATGTGCCCTAGATATTATACGTGATAATAGAGAGTTTCAAAAAATTGAGTTAGGATTCGTAAATTTAACATAAAGAGGGATATTGATGCTCTATGCTTCTGTGAGGCGTTCAAACGAGTCCCGGTGCCCTGAAATGTCCCATGTTCAACGCATAAGCCTTTTACCAGAGGTTTCCAGTACTTTTGTGGCTTTTGCTGCAAGGCGCAGACGTTGTCTTCAATCGTTGTTTTACCGGGGCCCGAAACATTGGCAACTGAAGCATATCTTGAACTCACACCAAGTCCAAGAGAAATGTTGGAACAAAATATGAAAATGTGTGCGACACATAAACTGTTTACTACAACATGCGTCTTAGGTGCAGCGATTTCAGCATGAACATGCCCTCCTACACAGTGCATTGGATTTCTACTTATCTAACCGAGAGGTCGAATTTTGCCCAACCTAGATAAATATAATTACAAGGCTTAAGCTTTCAAATCAACGGAGAACATTGAGGGTCAAAGACTGCGAGGTGAAATCATAGTCTCAAGCCACTGAGTTGTTGATCAACAAGTACATGCCCCTAAACTTATCGGTGATAGCTTCACAGTGCGACATGCAGTGTGTAGCGAGGATATCCAACTGTACACGTACCTATAAGTCTGGAGAAATGGTGTCTCCGAAGCCCCACTTTGGCCTATCAAATGAACCCCAGCCAACCCCACCGTAGAGACTCACCATTCAGACGCATGGAATTCGGTTCAGTGGCACTGGCTTTGGACGGCCTAGCGCAACAATCGTGAATCCACATCCCACCTCGAAGCCAAATTCCCATTTGCAACGTCGCCAGCCCAGCCGAGAGCATCACGAACCAACACCCTCAGCCTCACCACACCTTCCAAAGTCGGCGCCGAAGCCGCACCCGCCCACCATGGTTCTCCAAGATCTCGGCCGCCGCATCAACTCGGCCGTCACAAATCTCACAAGAGAGGCCAACCTCGACGAAAAGGTGCGCGCCCTCCTCCCCTTGCCCCGCCGCCGCCGACTGTCGCTGTCGCATCGCCACCAGCGACTCACGTAGCTAACCACGTCCCGACACCACAGGCTTTCGATGCAATGCTCAAGGAGATCTGCGCCGCCCTCCTCGAGGCCGACGTCAACGTGCGCCTCGTCGGCCAGCTGCGAAAATCGATAAAGTCCACCGTAAACTTCAAAGACCTGCCCCCCGCCGTCAACAAGAAGCGCCTCATCCAAAAGTCCGTCTTTGACGAGCTCGTCAAGCTCGTCGACCCCCACGCCGAGCCCTTCAAGCCCAAGAAGGGCAAGTCCAACATCATCATGTTCGTCGGCCTGCAGGGTGCCGGTAAGACGACGACATGTACGAAGCTCGCCCGCCACTACCAGGCCCGCGGCTTCAAGGCCTGCTTGGTGTGCGCCGATACCTTCCGTGCCGGTGCCTTTGACCAGCTGAAGCAGAACGCGACCAAGGCCAAGATCCCATACTACGGCTCCCTGACCGAGACGGACCCCGCGGTGGTCGCCCGAGACGGTGTGGAGAAGTTCAAGAAGGAGAAGTTCGAGGTCATCATCGTCGACACGTCAGGTCGCCACAGGCAAGAGGAGGCTTTGTTCCAGGAGATGGTGGACATCCAGACGGCGATCCGGCCGGACGAGACGATCATGGTGCTCGACGCATCCATCGGTCAGCAGGCCGAGTCCCAGGCGAAGGCGTTCAAGGAGGCGGCAGACTTTGGAGCCATCATCATCACAAAGACGGACGGCCACGCCCACGGCGGTGGTGCCATCTCCGCCGTCGCCGCGACACACACGCCCATCGTCTTCATCGGCACGGGCGAGCACATGCTCGACCTCGAGCGGTTCGCGCCGCAGCAGTTCGTGCAGAAGCTGCTCGGCATGGGCGACATGGCGGGCCTCGTGGAGCACGTGCAGAGCCTGAAGCTGGACCAGAAGGACACGATAAAGCACATCACGGAGGGCATCTTCACGGTGCGCGACCTGCGAGACCAGCTGTCCAACATCATGAAGATGGGCCCGCTGTCCAAGATGGCGGGCATGATCCCGGGCATGAGTGGCATGATGCAGGGCATGGACGACGAGGAGGGCAGCGCGAAGCTGAAGCGGATGATTTACATCTGCGACTCGATGACGGACAAGGAGCTCGACTCGGACGGCAAGCTCTTCATCGAGCAGCCGACGCGGATGACGCGCGTGGCCCACGGGTCGGGGACGTCGGTGCGCGAGGTCGAGGACCTGCTCACGCAGCAGCGGATGATGGCCGGCATGGCGAAGAAGATGGGCGGCAACATGAAGAACATGCAGCGCGCGCAGTCGGCGATGGGCGGCGGCAACAAGGCGCAGCAGCTGGCGGCGATGCAGAAGCGGTTGCAGAGCATGGGCGGCGCCGGGGCCGGAGGCGGTATGGGCGGCATGCCGGATATGGGCAGCCTGATGAAGATGCTCGGCGGTGGAGGTGGCGGCGGCGGCGGCATGCCGAACATGCAGCAGATGCAGCAGATGATGCAGCAGATGGGCATGGGCGGTGGCATGCCTGGTATGGGAGGCATGCCCGGCATGGGCGGTGGCCGTGGAGGAAGACGCTAGATTATTTCTGAGCCCAACACGATGTTCGTGTAATGTGCGGTTTTTCGTCGAGAGCGACTTGACAGGAGACATGGATGAAGACATGACAACAGAGTCGCTGAGGGCGACGGGGCCATATTCGGAGCTCTCTCGTATTACATAGGACTGGCGTTTGGCGGAGGGGAATACTATCAGACCCATTGCTGTCGACTCTGCATCTATGTTCTACTGTCTTTGTCCTACAAGATTCCATAAACAATTGCCTGGCTGATGACTGATGCCAGACTTCTGGACAGCTAATAACTCAACAGCTCTTGATGATTTTTTGGCAGCCATGAATCCAAATGCAGTCGGCGGTGGCTTTTCTGGGGGTTTCCTTGAAGGTTTGTTCCCTGTGAAGACAGTCCCTAAGCAAATGCTCTGCCTACAGCTGAGCTAACAAACCGCCGGTCACGACCACGAAGTTGTGGGGACGGAAGACACGACGCGTTTGCCCGAATTTCTACGAACTCCAGTCCCGCGCACATTATGTAAACATTCTCGCTAGCTCGACATAATCTTGGCCCGCCCTTGGTCTCATCACCGGCTTGTCATCTTCATCGTGAGCACTGTGAAGGGCAGAGAGACCGCTTGCAATCGCACCGGCGGCAAGGCAGCGCCCGATCGACGAAAAGTAAGCAAACATGACGTTGAGCGTCGACCTCGAAGAGATAACATGTTACACGTGAACAAGTCTTGGAGCCTTTCGGGAAGTGAGGTGCAATTGGCGTGCGGAGACGGTACGGAGCCGGCCGGACATCCGGCTCGGCGCTGGGCGGGGGATGACGTTGGGCGCAGGATCGGGGACGGTGATGATCATGGGGCGGTGATTGGGCTGGGTTTACGGGGGTTGCGTTGAGATTTGAGATTTGAGACATTGTTCAGGGGAATTCGGGTGGTAGCGACCAGTAAGCTCCGACGTATTCGGGCTTTCTGACTGATATTTCCTTCGATTTTGAAAGTGGCCGTGAAATCAAAGAGCTCGCCAGGGAGGCAATGAAGCTGTCCTAGTCGAGGCAGGCATTTCTACACCATCGTCTAGTCTCCATCGCAGCGCTTGTAGAGGGCCGAGCGGGCCTGCGCGGACCGGAGAAATTGAAACTCTCTCTTATCAGATGGAAGGGTTTATTCCACCAGGCACATTGTCCCTCGTCTTGCCGAGGTGCTGTCTGATTTACGTTCTCACGCGTTATGCCATGAGCGTGTCTAAATCAATAAGCTCGTCGGGAGCATGAAATTGTCACATTTCAGCCCGCATCAAGGCTAGTTCTCCTTCGTTGGCACGAACAGCCGTTAATGCTAGACCTTCTCTACCTTAGCACCTTGGGTAGCTGTGCGCGATGTTGTTTTCATTAGCGAGAAGCCGTGCACGGGGCGCCGGCTGTAGAGGTCGACCATCGCGGCCGTTGTTGTGATCTAGCCCTTCGGAGGGTCGTGTTTGGACCTCAAATCCCGTGTAAAACCCACAAACTGACAACAACACCGACATCACCAGTGGAGCAACAAGGCCCACCGACAAAACGCTGCTGCACCTCTGGAGAGCCGCGATATGTCACAAGACGTGGGCGCGTTGGCTGATCGGCGCCACATTGCGAAGAAAGGTGAATCGCAGGCAAAGCCTGGAACGGTTCGGAGCAAAACCTCCCGCCGCCCTGTGCGTGCCGTCGACCATCGGGCCATCGTCCAATTTCAACAAAATGTTTCGACCGGGGCTTGAGATTCGAGGTATTGGTAGCGCCTCATGGTTCTCTCGTATGGGCGTGGCTTGCCCTTGTGGCATCATCGAGTCCAGACTTTTCTCGACTGCTGGCCGTCCGGGGTTTTGATTGGCGAAGTCGGATCTGGAGTGCCGTGACAGGGGGGTTGACGACGGGAACGGGCCCAGATTGTTGCCAAGGATGCCCACGCGTCTGGGGCGGGATGACGTCGATTGGCATTTTTCAGACGGTTGAGAGGCGCAAAAGTTTGGTTCTCGTCCTGCACCACCACACCATCATGACCGCACCGGCTCACTCACTGGGCAACTTACTGCGGTCTGCCACAGTTCACCACTCCAACGGCGGCAGACCACTAGCCACAATCCGGGGTACTAGTGCGTAACAGAAATCCCAAAAGAAGGAGGGAAAGTGAACCATGTCTCGCTGCGCTACCCGGCTAGGCAAGTCGTCTGTCTCGCCCTTTGGGCCCTTTGGGGAGAAGCGCCTGAAATGAGGTGCGGCTGGAAGTGGTGAATGGGCGAAATGAGTGAAATGACATACGGAAAACCCACTATTGCTGCACGGCAGACGCCTCTGGTGGCCTCTTGTGGCCTCTGCTTGCGCGTGCACTGATTGCCGCTTGCTCTTTCCTTCCCTCGGTCCTCCCTCCATCGAACGGCAGGTGGGCGGCCAGTCCTTCGTACCTGCCCTGGGCTTCGTCTCAAATCGACGATGCAGTTGCCCCCAATCGGGACTTCCCTTACGGCTCACCCTCACCAGGACAACCCGACCTAACCATGACGTCAAACAGCCTACGGAGAGATTGCTTGCCTGCCCCTTTGCAAGCTCCCGCCTGCCAGACGACCAGCGCACCATACTCTATTCCTTAAGCTTAAAACTGATGTCTGCCCTCCCTTCGTTTTCGACGTTGTCTCTTCAGCCACCCATCATACATCTCGCCAAGACTTCGTGCAGCAGCTCTTCGAGGGACAAGCACAGCCATCCCGCCTTGGCATTCTCTTGTCAGTCTTAGTCCGACAACACCCATAGGCAGATCATCGCTATCACCAACCGACACCAAAATACCACGATGGGTTTCTTCAGCAGACGTCCTCGCGACGCGCCCGCCGACGGGCACCACACCACCGGCCACCACGGCCACGGAGTGCGCTCCGATAAGGGAGAGCCATTAACCATGTCCCGTCGCCCCAGCTTCGGACAATGGCTGAAGGGCACGCTGCTCGACATTATCACCATGATCTGCATGGGTGCCATCGGCCTCGGTGTAAGTTCCCCATCAATAACTTCGTCAGCGATGCGACTTCTAACAATCACTAGATCTACATGGCCCCTCCCGCACCGAATCGCTCCTTCGCCGTCACCTTCTCCGACGGTGAGGTTGTCTACCCTCAATTTGCCTACCCTATGCGCAACGAAGTCATCCCCATCTGGCTCGCCGCCTTCCTCGCCTCCGTCATCCCCATCGTCATCATCCTCCTCATGCAGATCCGCATCCGCTCCTTCTGGGATGTCAACAACGCCGTCATCGGCCTGCTCTACTCCCTCATCTGCGCCGCCGTCTTCCAGGTTTTCATCAAGTTCCTCATCGGCGGTCTGCGTCCCCACTTCCTCGAGGCCTGCCAGCCCGATCTGTCCCGCGTCAGCTCTACCCAGGGCGGCATTGCGCGTGCCGGCTACAGCCCCGCTGGCTACGCCAATTTGTACGTCACGAAGGAGGTCTGCACTGGCGACATGAAGGAGATCAACGACTCCCTCGAGAGTTTCCCCTCCGGCCATACCACCGCCGGCTTCGCTGGCTTCGTCTACCTCTACCTCTACCTCAATGCGAAGCTCAAGGTCTTCTCCGATTACCACCCCGCTATGTGGAAGCTCATCGTCACCTACATCCCCATCCTCGGTGCCGTCCTCATCGGTGGTGCGCTCACCATCGACGAGTTCCACAACTGGTACGACATCTTTGCCGGTGCCGCTATCGGCATCGTCTTTGCCTTCTCCTCTTACCGCATGACCTACGCTGCCGTCTGGGACTTCCGCTTCAACCACATCCCCCTCAACCGCGGCCAGGCCTTCCACTACGGTTTTGACGCTGAGCTGTACGACGCGGTCTTCACTCGCAAGGCTGGGTGGGGCAAGCGCGGCGGTGGCGGTATTATGCACCGCGATAAGGACGCTCACCACCATGGCGTTGCTACTGGCACCCACGGTTACGACAACGGAGTTGGTGCTCGCAAGCCTGTCGGTTCGGGATCTAGAGCACCTGACACGATGGTCTAAGCGACCGGTTCATGGTCATTCCACACTATATGTGCTATAATATCCAGTGGCAAGGCATGTCGACTGACTGAGTCGGATGTTGTGCCACAGCTCCGACCCTGGTGTTTAAGGAGTTCAAGTTATGAGTAAACGGCCTGTTGCGTATCGGAATACCCCACAGCACAGAAGCTTTCATTGTATGATAGCCTTAGTGTCTCTTTAATGAAACTGTAATACCAACCAGAGTCGGGTAACATGCGTCGGGTGAACACCGTAATGTATACACACATCAATTGCATTTATCGGATCCAGTTGCGTGTGCGACAAAGGTTTCGCGCTCCGCCAGGCAGAGAAACATCATTGTCGCTTGAAATTAATTATTTATCACATTGGTAGTGGAGTTCTTAGTGCCTGTTCACCGGCGTATTCGCCCAGATACCAACTTTAGAGGCTATACAGACTGATTTTACTTCAATACCTTAGCCACAGTTTCTCCAGGGCTCCCAACACCCGAGGATGCAGCCACATTCTGCCCTGCTGAGCCTCTCAATCCTCCAGGAGACCATACGCCTAATATCTCGACCGACTGAAGCAATCCAATCCTCTGATTTGAGGAAGGTGCGCAAGCTTGCGCCGCAGCCAACGTGTGGCAAGCCTCCAACCTGCACAGCCTGCTCGGCTTCTCGCACCTGACCAATGGGCTGGAGACGCGTATCATGGCTTATGTTCTGCTGTCTCATTGGAGATGTTCGAAGAGGCCAAGACTCTAAGACCCCGAGGCTGACTTCGTGCCAAGTGTAAATACTTTTCAAGACACCTACTCGTCTTTACCCCGCAGTTCATACTCCTACTATCGCACCCTTCAATTCATTCATAGTCTCGAAGGTGAAATGATCTTTGCCGATTTCTTGTAAGAACGTGCTACCTCGGACGAAACCCATTGATATGCTGATCAGAATCAGCGGTCGAACCATCTGATCGCGAAAGCCGATATCCAGGGTTGGTTCCGCACTATCGGAGGCGAAATACTGAAGAGCTGGGTATCCGAGAGAAGCTATAGCTACATTCACTCTCATTTTTTCAAAAATTCTCACTGTATCTTTCCCTTCTAATATCGTTCTCTTAACCATCCCTGCCGGCATCCCCATTTTGCCCAGATCGTCCATAAGCGGTTAGATAAAGGGAATCGCGCCATCAGCAACCACTTTTGTAGGGTTCGAAAAAAGGATGGACTCTGAAGAGACTAAGATCCATGGAGATGAACAGGCTTTGCTAGAGAAGACACGGCTAGACCTAGCGCAGCTTGCGCAGGAAGTTCGTTCTTCAAGGATCGAGACAATTCGACGTGCTCAAAGGCATCACGAAGAAATCCGCAAATTACAGGTACGCATCATGAACGAGGACCGAATGCAGCTGACGTCTGAGTCCAGTCCTCAACGCAGCACCGACATAAGCTATATCAGTCGTCGACAATAGACTTCGGCCAATCACTGGCTCAGCATTATGAACGAGTACCGAATGTAGCTGAGATTCGAGCCCAGTCTTCAATACAGTATCTACAGGATCGCTCGGCAGTCGAAACTCATCGTGCGGATTCCAAAAGGCCCGGAGTCTTTAGTTCTGCATGGAACGTAGTCAAACCATTCGCTAGCACATTGAGGCGGAAGGAAGCGATCCTCGATGCTGCAGATAATGGATCGTCTTTTCGCAACTTGAGGCATCGCCTTCCACACCAAGCTTTGACCAGCAAGGTGCGGAAAGAAGGAACGGTCATCTTTCAAGTGCCACTCCCCTCGCTGGAAGGTGCTGAAGACTTCGATAATGTGCTCAACATGACATATCTTGACCCGATGTATACGTTCTTAGAAAACGGCGCTTTTGGGTCCAGCGGGCCTGAGGAGGTGGTAAAGGGGCTCTATGGGACCCAAATGAGCACAAGTCCCACATCAGAGACTTTCATTGTTCTGGGGAAGCTATACCCCAATCGATTCTGGGCTTTGAGGAGACCGAATAGCTCCAGCTTCAGTGTAAGTTACGTACGATGTGATCCTTGTAGCAGATGATTGGTGAACAGCGACGCAACATCATAAACCATCTTACCAACCAAGGCTGACTCTCTCAAAAAGTTTACCCTGAAACGCCTGGGCAAAGGCATGACTTCGGAAAGCTTTCGTGCTGAGCTTCGAGTACATAAGCGTATCAACTCCGCCCGGCACCCTCATACTGTTGAAGCACTTGCGGCCTTTTCTGACGAGTTTTCTGAAAAGCCCGTATTCATGTTTGCCTTTCCCACAGCGTTGGGAAGTCTTGAACAACTCTTCCAAGGGGCTTTTGATGGGATGGACGTCGTATCATCCGTAAAATCAGCTGTGCAGCATCAATTACTAGGGCTCGCAAGCGCTCTTGCACATCTCCATGAAGTTTGTCACATAGCACACGGAAACATTGAGCCATCTAGTATTTTTATTTACGATGATGGACAAAAAGACGAGCTGATCTTAAAATTGGCCGTTTTCGGGATCGCCATTGATCTGAGCGATATTATTGCCGAGGAAGCAGCGACAGCGAGGTCTGGATTACCATCACCGGATGTTACAAACTCTCACAGGGCCGACTTCCGAAACAAGCATACGGCTTCTGACGTTTGGAGGCTGGCCTATGTCTTGACTCAGCTTTCTGTCTTCGCGGACCGAGGCTCCCATGGAGTTCTTGAATTCAGAAATCGCCTTCCTGTAGGATCCTTCAGAAACCCAACCGTTTCCTTGGCCGAGCGGTGTAGCAGTAAAGAGATGTACCGTTTCATGGAATCATTAAACGATTGCGGTATGGCACTAGAGACATACATTGCGTTTAGCGCCGGTGCTGTTTGCGGCGAGGAACTACTCCCCTTGAATGCCATTCTCTTTAGGCTGCTGGGGAATAATCCCGCCGCAACGACCGCTCGAGAGTTCTGCGAGCGTTTACTCAAGGTAAGTACTACCCTATAGGGACAGATCTCTGGCTGTGAGACTTCAGGCAGTTTCGTGAAGGTGCTGCCGACAACTTTCAGCTCACAGTATTTCTCACCTCAGCTCCAAGGGCAACGCCACTACGATGGCAGGCGGCTCGTTCAGCCTTACACTTATGTCGACGAGCCGAGAGTATCTCATGTGGATCGCTTGCGGTTACAAATAGAGCAGTGGGCGGGAACCCACATAGACTGGTCGCCACTGCCACCGTTGTCGAGGCCATGCTGCCCGGGGGAATTGAGAGTTGACTGGAAGGCAAGTCAGAACTTGTTGTCTCCTATTTCACATGCAATTGGGAGCTGACCGATAATTTACTTATGTATTAGTATGGTGGAAGGACCATTTCAATGACTCTATCGGCCGACCAGGCTGATCGCTATAGAGCATACTGTTTCCAGTCACTGAGGGACGGAAACCCAATACTCCCGATCTCCCAAAGGAAGGACTCGAGAAACAAAGATTCTCAGCCAGTAACCTTCCAGCCATCACAGAGACCGATTCTTGATGATCCGGAAGCAGGGTCAACGACAGCCGGCCCTGTATCCAGCCACACAACACCACCTAGATCTGTAACAAACAAGTCATTGATGTCGAAAGAGGTTTACTGGTGCGTGGATAAGTTTTTCAGCGAACCAAAAGAGATAATGCGCGAACCAATTTCTCTCACGGATGCCTCGACAGATGATCAGTTCTACAGCCATACCAGACAAGCACTTGGCCGAACAAGAGGATCGCTTCTGAGCGGCTTCATTGGTGGCTTTGACTGGCTGCGAAATCGTTTGTCTTGGAAGACCTGTGTTGGCGTCGAATTCACGCAGGTAAGCATAGAATATTCCTAATCACAGGTATTATATGGACTCAGAGGCTCGTGGTGTACTTTTATGAAGGTGGTACATCATTTAGCTAACAACTAGTGTTTCAGTTCTACATCATTAAGGACGGTCATGACCAGGTTTTGCTTGGCGACATAGGTCTTCCCCCTTTGGAGAACTTGGGGCCGGCCCGTGATTACGAACACGACATTCACCCGGCAGACGATATACAGATGAAGTTGGTCGCCGCTCAGATCGTCTCCGGGCTAAGACACCCTGCTGGAGTTCAGGGGCAAACGGAGATGATATCCCTACTGCCGAAGAAGAGGGTCCCTCCGGATTTCAACAAGAAGATGAGGACGATGGGTTGGGGAATGCACGCGAAAATGGGTCTTTCTGTGAAGAAGATGCTTTGGTGGCTGCTGTTCTGTATTGTGTCCCTGATCGTGTCTGCTGCCCCATGGCTCATATGGGTGGACCGCTTTGATCTGCAGAACGCCTTCATGCCGGGAAGCACTATCCTCGCAGTGCTGACGATCTGCGTTGCGGTTGCGCAAACAGTCGGTTGAATGGAGCTTTCATGTATTGGACTGCGCCTGAAATTCTATGTCGATTAGTTTTAAACCAGAAGAAGTGTGTACCACTCCGATGGACGAATAATTGATGTGTGTGGCGTTATGCAGAGAATCGACAGACGTCTGACCATAGTCCTATTCCAACACCTGATGTAAATTTACCTAAACACCCAGACGATCAAGGTGCCTGATACATCCAGAGAGGCATTTCGATTCAGCACTCCACCCTTACTCCCGCCAACCTCTCTCATCGGTCGCTCTGTGGTCTGCACAATCACACAACTTCTCTGCGGCACCGCCGGTCTCCTAGCCATGCGCGAAATGAACGGGAACACACTCCCCGTCCTGTCCAGGAAGGATGTGGAGGCGCTGATTGGCCAGGGCCGCAAGCTTTTCATCCTCGACGACTTCGTCATTAAGGCAGACACGTGGATTCTCTACCACCCAGGCGGTGACAAGTCGATCCTTTACATGGTCGGACGAGATGCCACAGATGAGGTCACGGCGTTGGTTCTCCCACGATTTCACTCTCGCGCACCGAGTTCGTGCCCGGATGCCACCGAGCACGCGCTTGTTGAGTTAGATGGAGGGATGGATCACTTGCTGACTTGCAATGCACCACAGTCTTCACTCGATCGAGGCAAAACAATGTATGAGCCGCTACCGCGTCGGGACAATTCAAGGCAGATGGGAGAACTTCGTCCCGCCTATCCAGGGCGGCACGTTCCGCGGTGACTCTGACAGTAGCCGAGATGCCTATCATCATGCCGAAACCGCATCATCTCCCGCCTCTTCGCAGCGCTCGACTGTCCCTAAAAGCGACAATTCCGATGCAGACAGCTCCATACACCGGAAGAGCCGCACCACAGGCAATGCTTCCAGGTCATACTCTTTATCGTCGGTTCTTTCTACCCGTACGGACGACGATGCCATGGCACACCTTGATTTCGCCACTAAGCAAAAGATCTCCCTCGACCTCGAGACCTACCCTCCTTTGGATCACGCTACCCGGCACGCCATCGTCGCCGCCTACCGCTGCCTCGATGATCGCTTGAGAGCTCAGGGTCTGCATGACTGCAACTACAGGGCGTATGCTATTGAAGTCTCCCGGTACACCATGATATTCGCCGCCATGCTGCCCTTCTTGCATTGGGGCTGACACGTGGCCAGCGCAGTCTGCATGGGGGCCTTCTGGCATCAGATGTCATTTACTGCCCACGATGCTGGCCACATAGGCATCACGCACCGCTTTCACATAGACAGTGTTCTCGGTATCTTCATTGCGGATTTTATGGGCGGTCTGTCCCTCAGCTGGTGGAAGAAGAGTCACAACATCCACCATTTTGTTACCAACTCGCCCGAGCACGACCCGGATGTCGAGTATTTACCCTTCCTGGCTGTTTCGTATCGGTTCTTGGCCAGCTTACGCTCTACATACTACAATCGTACAATGGACTATGATGCTATGGCGCGCTCTTGCGCCAAGTTCCAGAAATACTCATACTACCCTCTGCTGGCCCTTGGGCGCTTCAATTTTTATCGTCTTTCATGGGAGTACCTCCTGACGGGCTAGGCCCCTCGAAAAGGGCCGGCATGGTGGCATAGGCATCTAGAAATTGTCGGTCAAGTCTTCTTCTGGAGTTGGTACGGGTATGGCATCGTCTATAAGTCGATTCCTGATAATATGAGCCGGCTCATATTCATCATGGTCAGTCATGTCACCGTAGTCCCCCTCCACGTCCAGATAACCCTTTCGCACTTTGCCATGAGTACCGTCGACCTCGGCCCGCAGGAATCATTTCCACAGAAAATGCTTCGGACCACTATGTATGTCGATTGCCCCAGATGGCTCGACTTCTTCCATGGTGGCTTGCAGTTTCAGATGGTCCACCACCTTTCCCCTCGTATCCCTCGACATAATATCCGCCGTGCGCAAAAGCAGGTACAAGAATTCTGTAACGACGTGGGCATCCCCTATGCCCTGTACGGTTGCGTGGAGGTGAACGAGGAGGCCATTGGAGCTCTCAGAGAGGTATCAAGGCAGGCTGCCATTTTTGCAAAGTGCCAGAAGGAAGTTGCAAGCCGTGGTTATAACCTTTCTGCACATGGCCTTTGATGAGGATGCTTTTCGAGTGAAAGCGCCTCGCACCGGGGGGAACTATCATTGACATTTTCAAGACTTGTGTTATTGCGCAAGAAGTGGATTGAGTCAGTTTGTCATGTATGGGATTACGACTAAGATTTCGAGTTCTGAAACCAAAAGAACAGGAAATGTATCAGAGTATGACGTCATATAAACCCGACCTAATAAGATCTCCCTTAAGCTAAGGCAAGCTCATGAAGAGCTCCAACATCTCAGGAAACTTTGGAGTTCCCAGTCCCGTAACTGGGTCCCACCCGGACACCGCAGAGAACCCCTTTGTGTTGCATCCCTCGTTATTGCCGCTTGTAATATCATTGAGAATCTGGGGGTTGGCGTAGAGTGTTGGGTTGATGAAGCCCACGGGTGCTTTGCCAGCCTGCAGCCTGTGCTCGTTGATGATGGTGATCAAGGATGCGAACAATGGGGTTGCGGCGCTAGTACCGCTGATGAGTCCATAGTCGAGATCAACAAAAGTAGCTAGGTTCTGACTGATGGCGGATACACTAGGTGACAATCCACATTAGCTATCGTACTCAAATTAGGGAGTGCATGGTCACTTACTCTGGCATGCCTCTTCCGACGCGGTTATAGATACCTCCGTTCGCTCCGACGGGCGAAGAATCGTTGTGGGTAGCATTGTGGAGGGAGCTAAAAGACTTCAGGCCCGGGTC
The DNA here is from genome assembly GCA_027406125.1 of Colletotrichum tropicale. Classification (NCBI taxonomy): domain Eukaryota; kingdom Fungi; phylum Ascomycota; class Sordariomycetes; order Glomerellales; family Glomerellaceae; genus Colletotrichum; species Colletotrichum tropicale. Next base: position 476,672 of record JANVYH010000003.1, read on the forward strand.
ATGCTTGGCGAAATAGTCGTCAATTGCTGCGCTCTGGTAGCTCGGGATCGAGTAGATGGTGCTGAAGCCGCCGCCACTGCTGTACGTGTCATCGGTCCCATCTTGGTGGGGGAGATAAGCGGCAACCTCAGGGTCGCTGACAGATGCCCCAGGAGACATCATAGTTCCACCGACGGTCGTGACGTACGGACAGTTACCAGGGAAGTTGGGATTGAATACAGTGTTGTTCTCACCGAGACATCCATTGGGGAACGGATCCCAGGGACGAGAGGCGACACCGGCATCTCCTGAGGCGACCAAAATGGTGTGGCCCTGCAAAGCCAGTTTCATGAACTCATTGCACTGCCTCTGTTGGTAGTAGAAGGGGAGATCGGCTTCTGACTTGCTGTATGAGATGGAGATCACATTCGTTAGAGTTGAGATACCGCACTGCACCTTGCCCTGATAACCGTCGGGGCTCGTGGTATCGGGATACACATCGTCAAAGTTGTCATCGTTTCCTTTTTCGCCGAAGGCGTCATAAGAACAATAAGACCCATCGACAGCGTTGAGGAAATTATTGAACAGGCCTCCAGCACCGCTGATGGTGTAAATCTTGTCGTCTGTCTGGTACAGCGTGACACCTTGAGGGTGAATTAGAGGATAGGCTACTTGGAGGTCCAAGTCAGACTCGCCATCAGCGAACTTTGGCTCAGCTGGGGCAAAACCGCCGTCGATGGAGACCAGAGTAGGGTGCGTGCCGTTTGGGATATTGGGGGTGTACTTGGCGAAGAACAAATTGAGATCTTCCTGCGCGTAGTAATCTCCAGTCTCGTAAATACCCAGGCTATTAGAAGAGTGATTGAAAGTGTTGTCGGGGATCTTGTAGAGCGCCTTGATGCAGGCCGGAGTGACATTGTCGCTGCATGCGGAAGTGTCATTGGAAGCCCGGACGGCTCCAGCTTGCTGGGTAGAGGAAAAACCCCGTTTTCTGAACTTTGTATTGAGTTGGGGGGTCTTAGGAGCGGCGAGAACGACTCCTGGCTGGATGAAGTCGATTTGATGTTGAATATCCTCCGGGACGAAATACTCTTCGCAAGCTACCGTTGAGTGGTTTCCAGATGTCTGACGGTACTCGTAGTATTGAGCGTGGAGCATCCTTTCCGCATCCGCCACGGTGGTGTAGACATGCAGCCATCCCCTGTCCTTGGACAAAGCCGAGCTTGCGCCGTTTGCTGAGACCCAAGACTGGACGTCGGTAATTGTTTCGTCAGATGCTGCAAAGTTGTCGATGATATCCTGCTGAGTGTAGTGCTTCGCGTATTGGCTCGAAGATGGATGTGAGACTTCGTGAAGAAGGGTGTCCGCGAGATCAAGATTTTGCTGTCGCAACCCAATCCGCAATACAAATTGGCTTGTGGGGGTGAGTCGATCTCCTCTTATCCAGACCTCAGATGGGCCGCTTCGCTTCTCATGGACTTTGTGAGAGCTTTGAGAAGCGGGTGCAGCCACAGACAACGACAGCAGGGCTGTCAGCAACAGCAGAACGAACGACTTCATGATCCTTCGCCAGTGATGTCGAAACACACAATGCCTGAAGATTAAGATGTATTGCAAATGACTGAAGTCCATGGTCCTTCTTAACTTCCTCAGCTAGATTGAGAAGCTTGAATCGATTACATTCTGTGGATGCCACCTTCCTCAATTTGCCTAGTGATGTTGTTGAAAATACGATTATGATGGACTTCACCGCATCTTTTCAAGGTGGACTTCAACCAGGATTAAGAAAATCCGTCTTGCAGTTAGCAGAGCGAGAACGAACGCGAGTGCCGCTTAACCGGTAATATGCGATGTCAGATATCACAGATGGCATTTTTGTAGTAATGGATCTTTGACCTGCCTGTTTCGAACTCCGGCTTGAGCATTCAGCCATGTAGCTGTTGACCCGAAAGAATACGTGCCCCAGCAGAATACGAACTTAACAGGCCCCATCGCCCATTGGTGGTTGAAGTAGGATGGAGAAGCTTAATTTGAATGCCACCCCTGACAGACGTGCCGAACTACCGAGGTGGTAATTTATTTTTAACCAAGATAAGATCCGGCTGCGGTTTTATCCCCCCGTATGCTATCACACCGGCTCGTGATGAACATATCTTGCTTGATGATAAAAAGTCGGCTCATCTACGGTGCTGCGACCGTTATCATGTATCGCCCCAAAGTTACAAGCGACTGGGCATTCTCGCAGCCCCGTCTAAGCGGATAACAGTGCCATTGAGCATTGAATTATCAATAACGTGCTCGACCAAGCTAGCAAATTCCTCCGGTTCTCCAGCCCTAGTGGGGAACTCCAACGTCTTTTCTAGACTCTCTTTCGCTTTTTGTGGCATACTGGCCGCCATGCCAGTGTCGAATAACCCAGGCGCGATGCACACGGCTCTTATGCCCCAACATGAGAGATCACGAGCCAGCGGTAGGGTCATGGAGGCTATGGCGCCCTTGGCCGCTCCGTACGCTGTCTGGCCTTCTTGACCATCAAACGCGGCAGCCGAAGAAACTGTGATCAGTACGCCCCTCTCACCTCTGGCATTTGGCGATTGAATGGCGATATAGGGAACGAGTTGTCTAATCAGGTCGACTGTGCCGATCAGGTTGACGTCAATGACCTTGGAGAACTGATCGAGCAACATGGTGGTTCCCTTCTTCGAGATGATCTACGAGATTTGTTGGTCAGCTTCTTTATCGATGCACCGTGTCCAAGAGCGTTGGTCTACCTTTGAGGGCCCCAGAAATCCAGCACAACTAACAACGCCAGCGATGACTGAGCCAGTTGCCTTATTCCAAGCAGCTATCTCGTTGACAGCTGCAGTGATCTCTTGAGTCTTTGAAACATCTGCATTGAAGTACTGAACGCGAGACAGTCCCTCCTTGGGCTTATCTGGTAACGCCAAGTCTATGACTGCCACATTTCCACCAAGTTGCGAAAGCCTTTCTACAGTAGCTTTGCCCAGGCCAGAGAGACTATGAACTGGTGAGCCCGGAATTGAATCCCAACCAAAACTGAATCATCTTACCCTCCTGTAACAACGAACGTCTTCTGGTGATATTTCATTGGGCAGAATTGGGGAAATTGCAGCTATCGAGTCAGTGTCAGCTTATGGTACCTAAAGATGGCAAGGGATGTTTTTGGGGATGTCAAACTAGCATAACATTGTTATGAGATTTCCCGAAAAAAACATCGTAGATTTGGAGACTATTCAAGCGGGCATCCAGTCCCGACTTGGCGGGCTATCGCGTCTCGGGTATCGCGTCTCGCCTGTCGCGATCGGCATAGGCTGCAGACTGGATTCGGGGACCCCCGCATATCCGACAAAGGCCAGATGCCTGTTCGAGGACCGTCTCAATTCATTTTGCATTGATTATCGCCGATAAAGATGGATAAAAAGTGTAGTTAAGACTGCCTAAAGGTCGTATGTAGAGTATTGAGGTCACCTGCAACCGCTGTTAATGTTGGCATCAACGAAAATGGCCAACATCGAGACAGACAGAGCCGGAATGGCTGCTATGGCAAAAGTAGCCAGGAGCGGCGGCTCCATCATACATGGTCCGGACCAACCGGGAATCATCAACAAGACATTCGGCAATCTCATACGCGAACAAGCTCGGAAAAGGCCTGACGCATTGCTGGTGGCTTCTCACCATCAGCGCAAGAGTCTCACGTACGCCCAGGCGAACGACAGAAGCGACCGTCTTGCACAGGGGCTGGCTTCACTTGGTGCCCAACGTGGGGACCGCGTGGCCATACTCATGGGCAACGAGATTGAGTATGTGGAAATCTTCTTCGCCTGCACCAAGCTCGGAGCTTTGGTGACCCTAGTCAACTATGCGTACACTGAGCAGGAGCTTCACTCGGTCATGTCATCGTGCGGAATCTCAGTCCTTGTCATGGTCCCCGGTTTCGATAGGTACGACTACAAGCCATGGATACGCAACTTGAAGGCCGGAGTTCCGTCCCTGGAAACCATCATTGTGGCACACTCGAATGGAGAGTTTGGAGATGTATCCCTAGACTACGAAGAGGTTGTCAGAAGCGGTATGAAAGACGTTGTTGATCTACTTGTAATCCAAGATACCTTGGACGGCAGGGACAAGATGAACCTCCAGTTCACCAGCGGTTCTACGGGCCTTCCCAAAGCCGCTGCCCTGACTCATCAAGGGATCTACAACACTGGAAGATTCATTGGAGATACCATGTATCTAAAGGCGTCGGACAGAGTGTGTCTTCCAGTTCCCTTCTTCCACAGCTTCGGGCTCATTATCGGTCTGGCCACTGTCGCGGCTCATGGAGCCTCAATAATCCTTCCCGACAACCATTTCAACATCGAGGAGACTCTGGCCTGTATCCCAACATATCAATGCACTGGGCTGTACGGAGTCACTACCATGTTCGTGGCGGAGATGGCCCATCCCAACTTCAGCAAATACAATCTTGACAGTCTACGATTCGCAATACTTGCAGGTTCAGCTGTTCCCGAAGCGCTCATGAGGCACGTGTGGTCCGCTTTTGGAATCACCCAAACACATACGAACTGGGGCATGACTGAAGCTTCCTCCATCGTCACGATGACGCGGGATACGGATACGATCCCTCAACGCACTATCACTTCAGGACGACTGTTTCCCGGATTCTCCGCACGTATCTCGGATCCTTCGACCGGAAGAACTGTACCGTGGGGAGAGCGAGGAGAGATTCTGCTCCGCGGATACGGCGTTCAAACATGCTACTATGGGAATGACGCGATGACTGGGAAGGCCCATCAAATATCAGATGAGGACGGGCTGGAGTGGTTTCATACCGGAGATGAAGGGTATTTGGACGAGGAGGGATTCTTCGTGATCACGGGCCGCATCAAGGATATGATCATTCGCGGCGGGGAAAACATCGCGCCGCTAGAGATCGAAGAACGCCTGGTAGCCCATCCGGCTATATCTCAAGCAGCTGTTATTGGCGTGCCAGATGAGAAATATGGGGAGCAAATTTGTGCCTTTGTTGAGCCATCTTCCAACAGCGGCAGTGGCAGCAGGCCAATGGACAGAGAACTACAGACCTGGGTAGCAGAGACTCTGGCGAGGTTTAAGCAACCGAAGTACATAATATGGCTCGGCTCGCACGCAGACTTTCGCGTTTGGCCTAAGACGGCGAGCGGAAAATTGAGGAAGCCGGACTTGCGGCTCCTTGCTCCAGGGATCCTGGCAACAAAAGGGGGCGAGAATGCGGTGCCTAGAGCTAGACTTTGAGGCCAATCTAGACTAGACGCAAACCAATTTGTCCAAATCGTGCGTGGAATGATTAGGCAATGAGAAAAAGCAGTTCCAGCAAGTGCAGACAATTCCGGTCAGCCAACGTTCACCCCGCAAACTCCACTTTATGCCCGTGGGGTAATTATCTCCTTGGCTGCATGCGGATCATTAGCTCATGAATGAGGAGACAGGCATAGCATTCAGGATCGTCTGCTGTGCCCTCACCCAACTTCCCCGCTTCACAAAAAGTGGGAAAGTTCTTTCGTGTTCAAAGCATGTCAACATGCCGCATCAAGGAGGCGTAAGGCGACGAAAAACAACAGGCCTTGGAAGATCTGGACCCCGTTCTCGAAATGGATGCCAGACTTGCAAACTACGACGGGTGCGATGCGATGAAAACAGACCAATCTGTGGACACTGCGATCGCCTGCAAATGGAGTGCGTTTTCGTGGCACAACAGCGGCAGTCACAGAGACGTTCTACAATCCAAAGAGAAGATGTCCCCTCTCTCGAACGCACTACGTCTTTGTCACCAGATCGATCCCACTCCGACGCATGCGAGACCCCTTTTGAAGAGCCTCGAGAAACCCAGGTGCTTGCGTCCTCAGTCACATTGGATGGCACAATGGACAATCTGCCGTCTATGGAGTTGGCAAGTTTGGACTCCTTGATAGCCCCAGGCGATACCTTGGGCAGCAACGAATTGGAATGGAACAACGATAATCCCATGTCATTTTACGACTACCTACCTATGCCAGATCCCTCTTTCTCGTTCACGTCTCTCACCTTCGCCGGCTCCCCGCATAGGCTTGATTCAAGCCATGGTTTCGATGCTGTTCAAAGCACATCGCGAAGCCGGACGAGCCAACCTGATCGCGAATGGAATGACCGGCTATCCCCTCTTTCTGTTCTGAACAACCTGCGGAACGAAGACAGTGAGGGCATGGTCACTCGTAACGAATACGATGGACGGGAAACCCAGCTTGGCGACATACGTAGAGAACGACCTATGCTTCCTGTTTCTCCGCCGCTGTTGTCATCAGATATTCAAAAAGCATTGTTGAAGCAATTCAAAAGCGAATTACGCCCTCCAGCATCACTCGTTGGCATCGACCCCTTTGGCTGGAGAAGAATCAAGCGTTATGTCATACAAAAGGCCAAGGGAGGCAATGAACATGTTAAACACGCCCTATTCGCTCTCAGTATGATCAGTTCCGACTTCGGCCACGCAAAAGGTTCAGCTCAGGCAGTTGGAACCTCGGAAAGTCTGTCATGGCAATTGCAAGAAACTGCTCGTGTTTCGGTGGAAATCGCTCTTCGATCCGAGGGCTGGGAAGATAAACACAGCAATTCGCTTCTTGTAACCTTATTCCTTCTTGCTTGGTTTGAGGTGAGTGTAAATGAATAACTAGTTATGGCCTCGGTAACGATATCTAATGCTTGTTAGATTACCAGTGACAATTCGGATAACGCCCGGCCCTCTTTTCCCTCCAATCTGGCGGAAGACATCATCGTGAGGGGTCGAAATTGGAACTCGGGGTCGACCCACGTATTTCAATGGCTTACGCTTCTTGATTCGAAAATGTCGCATATGGGGGGCCGCCGCCATCTCTTGACCGAAAGTGCCCACAGAGTGGCTTTGAAACCAAGACCTACAGTGCCTCCTGACGAAGACGTTGATGACGAAGACAGCGATATGTCTGTCGAGAGCTGGGAGCCTTCTTCTCACGACGGCGCAAGAGTCAATAGGTACCCAAAGACTTCCCAGAATCGTCTAGCTTATCTGCTGTCGTCACAACCACCACTGTCACCGTCGCCAAGGGTCATCAGGGCGGATATTTTCAACATCATCTTGCAACCCGCGCTTGAGTTTCACATAAAGTCACAGGCATACTCCAGACGCATCGGATGTCACGATCGCCATCACAGAATACGTGAGACACCTGACGATGAGTATGAGGTCATTATCGCCTGCAGAGGTTATGAAGAAGAGCTCCAGGAACTTTGGAAGCACAGGCCAGGAATATTAAATCTCAGTGCACACCAACTGAAGCACTTTGTGAGCGAAAGCATTGCCAAGAGGCTGGAGCAACTTTTCAGCGTCTACATCGCAACCTTCTGGGCACATTTTCTCTACATTCACCGAGTTGCATTCTGGTCCCTGAAGCATACGGCCATTGCAAGGAAAGCTGTGAAAGCGACGGGAGACATGCTCCGTCGCAGCGTCGGACAGGCGGCAACAGATGTTTCATTTGATGCAGACGTCCCCCGCCAGTCAGATAACGTGATACATCCAGGGCTTATGTGGACTTGTTATCTTTTTGGATGCGAAGTGGCAGACCCTATGCAGCAAGATTGGACTGTCCGTCAGCTCAGGGCGCTGGGAGAGCTACAGCCAACTTGCGAGACTAGCACCAGTGACGAGGATGCCGGCAGACTTCAGTCTCCGCGTCTGGACAGGAAGGGTGCACAGAATGCCCTCAAAGTATCCGAGTTACTCAGAGCTCTTGTTGACAGACAGACAAGTACCGGTGTTCGTGTGGATGGAAAATACTTGAGTCAAGAGATCTTTGGGTGTCACTTCTACATCATATAGGTTTGCACAGGCGCCGTCACGTTGAGGTTCGTAGAGTAGGAGTTGACTAGTCAATTGGTAAATATCTTTTTTGCCATTTTCAATGCACGAGGACCTCACAATCGGTCTTGACTGATAGATAAAGGTTCCATGGTTCAGCGAACGTCAGAAATGAAGGGAGAAAATCAGGAGAAGAACGAAAGATGCACGTCACTGATCACTGAAAATAACACGAATAATCCGAGGCAAATATTGGTCTGGGCTGATCAACTGCCGATATGCAACGGTCGATAGCATTGCCGCTTTCGGTAACTTGAACCCCTCGAACCCCTCATACCCCTCGTCGTATATCGGCTCTCGCATCAGCTTTCCCGACAGAATAAGCCCCATTAAGGACCACCTATGATAGACTGCATACTCTTGCGGTATCTCCTTGCACAATGAATAATGTCTAGAAAGTATCATTACTCGCCTCATGCATTAAAATCAATTCACACAAAAATTGTGTTTTGATGCTTGCCTGTCCGAGGTCAAATCGATATTATCTGCTCGTCCAAATATTGAACATTCTAATCGAAATCTCTTTGAAAACGCCACTATGGCCAACAAGATCCGGACCGGAAAGAATGAAGAGAAAGATATGGAGATGCTGGAAGATGCCGAAACTCCTCGTTCACCGGGAGCTCTCTCTTCGGACAAAGACATGGAGAGAAGGTGGGCATCCCATGAAGGACTGGTTGCGATACGATGACTGATAAACATGGATCAGGATTGTGCGCAAAATCGATATTCGGCTGATGCCATTTACGGCACTGATTTACCTACTATGTTACTTGGATAGATCGAACATCGGTTGGTTACGACTCACCCTTCACCCATGGCCACAAGATAAGGGCTAAAAGATACCTACGTTTGTGATATCATCAAGGCAATGCAAAGATCCTCAATGCTTCCACTGGAGACTCTCTTCTCGATTTGACTGGTATGACCAACTACCAGTACACAATTGCCCTCATGGTCTTCCTTGTCTCCTACACGGTGTTCGAGGCTCCAAGCAACCTGGCGCTGAAGGTGTTTTCACCAAACAAGTAGGTTCGAATACCAGACATAAAACTCTGCAGGGTTTTTAAGGCTGACAAGAATATCATTCTTACAGATGGCTAGGCTTCCTCATCATTGGATTTGGCAGCTTTTGTACCGGCATCGGTGGCGCCAACAGCTTTGCCTCCGTCACGGTTCTCCGATTCTTTCTCGGGGCTTTCGAATCAGGGGTGTTTGCTGGAATGATCTTCTATATGAGCTTCTGGTACAGACCCGAGGAACGTGCCTTTCGCATAGCCATTTTCCTCGGAAGTGCCACCCTTGCCGGTGCTTTCGGAGGGTATGTCTCGCGAGACCAGTTTGTTCTATGACTCAGGCTGACGCTGTTTCAAGGGTTATTGCGTATGGGGTGGGTCACATGAATGGTGTACGTGGATTGGAAGGTTGGAGATGGCTGTTCATTGTCGAAGGTGTTCCATCGGGTAGGTCTCTAAAGCTCGATTGGGTACGATTAGATTGGGTGCTAACCTTGGTGGCTCTTTTAGTGGTGATGGGTGTCGCAGTTTTCCTCTTCATGCCAAGTTATCCGGAGAACGCCAAATGGCTTTCAAACGAAGAGAAGGGTTTCCAGATCCAGCGGTTAGGAGAAAACAGTTCGAAAGGGTAAGCCAAAATGTTTATGGGAATGACCTCTGGGCTGTCACTGACATGCAACTCGAAGCAATGCTAAGTTGAATTGGCCTGACGCCAAACAAACGCTTAAGGACCTACGACTATGGGTACACTACTTTACCTATCTCTGTCTGGGTGTAGCTGTATCTTCCCTGTCGCTTTTTGCCCCCACCATCGTCTCCGGGCTCGGGTATAAAGATTTGCAAGCTCAGCTCTTTACAGTCCCTCCTTATGCTATAGCGTATGTTTTCACTCTTGCTTTTGGAGTCTTATCCGATCGCAAGAAGTCACGAGGGATTGTTGCAGGAAGTATGTTAGGCATGAGCGCAATTTTTTTCGTCATTCAAGGTATGCTTCTCGATCATAACACTTCCTTCCATATCGTGTCTTCTTTTCTTCTGTTGTTTGTCGTCGGGCGAATATGATGGACTATTTTAGACAACTTCATAAAGTGCTGACTCGGTCTAGCAACTCTGCCAGGCGAAAGCTATGCGGCAAGATATGCATTTCTGTGCATCAGCACGGCTGGTACCTTCGCAGGACTGCCGTCTCTTTGCGCTTGGGTGTCCGACAACGTGCGGAACACAACGGCTGGCTCGTTAGCGTCCGGACTTAATATTGCATTCACGGGGCCAGGTCAGATCATAGGAGTCTGGATATATCGAGCCCAGGACAAACCATTTTACCGGTTGGGACATGCCATTAATGCCGGGTTTGTGCTAGCTGGAGCACTGCTTTCATTCGGGCTGTCATGGCATTACATGCGTCTCAACAGGAAGCTTGTGGGAACTAACGCTACAAAGTGGGTTCCTTGAATTCAACTAGGCACTATTTATTGTGGTCATTCAAGCCGTTTTGAAGAATCCATCCCGTATCTTGCATATTGTGCATTAATTAGGTAGATTTAAACCTGGTTTGCTGGCGGGCCTATGTCTGGTGGCATACAGTAGAACCAGCCTAATGATGCCACGTATTAGCGTATGATAAGTACCATGACTCTGAATATAGTTCGTGATCATTCAGAGTTTCGGCTCATTCGTCTCCCTCTCGTGCCTCTTTGGGTGTCTCTGGATGTCAAATTGCCAAAACTACAACAGTCCCTAATCTACGTATCCAATGCATTTGGCTTTCGTATGCCAATACCGTGCTATGGCGCCTAATCTAATTCTTTTGAGAGTGAAAGTAACCATAATTCTGGTGGATAAGGCGCAGGCTTGGCTGTCTTACATTTGTCGTCGCGTGTCGTGTATCGGGTGTCGCTTCATCCTGCATAGGTACTGGCTTTCTTGCAGGAACCCCGCTCTCTCGGCTTCTGGTATTTCTGCGATGAACGATACCGTGTTTTTATTGGTCTAAGACTGTCAAAAATGATATTTGACATTCGGAAATACCTTGACAGTGTCGGCTATTGCTTTTCAAGTCAATCATTTGTCGGGTGTGATAACGCCAGTCTCAGTCATGGGGACATTTTAAATCTCGTCTATCATGATCTGCACATCTCCCTCCTGCTTGCCCTATTTTCATGAACTCATTTGCGTTCGTTGTTAGACCTGAGTTTAACATTGCCCCTTTTCAAACATCTGCTAGGTCGTTATTACATACTTTTCGATCTCCACTTCGGCAGTATTTCACCATGACAACTCCGGCGTTCGTTGTTGGTGTCGGGATGACACCATTCAACTCCCCTAAGAAATCTGCTTCTATTGCGACAAACCCTGACTCAGACTATTTTGACCTTGGGGTTGAGGCAGCTGTGAAGGCTCTCCTTGACGCTGGAATCAACTACGACCAGGTGGACCAAGGAATCGGCTGCTATGTCTTTGGGGATTCTACCTGCGCTCAAAGAGTTTTCTACGGCCTTGGAATGACCGGAATACCAATTTTCAACGTCAACAACTACTGTAGCTCTGGTAGCACAGGATTGTGGTTGGCTAATCAAGCCATTAGGTCGGGAACAGCTGACTGTGTTCTCGTCATTGGGTTTGACAAGATGTACCCTGGGCCACTACCACAAGTCTTTGAAGACAGGACCAATCCTTTATCACGAATCCTGGATCTTTCGAAGACGCAGATTCCGGAACAAGACCGAGGAAAGCCGTCTCCTGGATGGACGCCGCAACTCTATGCCAATGCCCAAGCCGAATACTTGCAGAAGTATGCACCATTTGGAGCAGAAAAGAGAGACTTTGCAAAGATTACCTCCATAAACCGGTCACACGGAGTGAGGAACCCGTACAGTCAGTTGTCTAAAGAAGTCACTGCAGAAGACGTATTGGCCAGTCCCACTGTTTCTGGAGACATCACTCGATTACAGTGCTGCCCGTCGTCAGTTAGTTCTCTCGCCCCATCTTATGCATCCTCCCAACCGACGGAAAGGCTCTATTAACAGACTATGCGACAGACTGGAGCGGCCGCGGCTGTCATTGTATCGGAAAGATTCTTAAAGACCCACCCCTTTTTGAAGTCGGGTGCGATACAGGTTGCGGGGCAGGCACTCGTCACAGATGCTTCAAGTTTGTATGAATCTGCTAGTGCTATCGAGCTGATAGGATCAGACATGACGCGGAAGGCTGCAGCCCAGGCATACGAACAAGCCGGGATAACAGCGGAGGAAGCCACTGTGATAGAGCTTCATGATTGCTTCACCACGAATGAGATGTGCGCTTTGGAGGGGTTAGGACTTGCGGAAGAAGGGATGGGCTGGAAGCTGGTCAGAGATGGTGGAATTACCTACAATTCAGATGGTCGTCCGTCTACAAGTGGGAAACAGTGGATTGTTAACCCCAGTGGCGGACTGATTTCGAAGGGTCATCCACTTGGTGCGACAGGCTTGGCCCAGTGCGCCGAACTCGGTATGTATTGAAACGAAGTTGATGAGGGTCTGAATAGTTTACTAACACCTCCAAAACAAAAGTCTGGCATTTGCGTGGATGGGCTGCCTCGCGATCAGTGCCTGGTACGAAATACTGCGTTCAACATAACATGGGATTGGGTGGTGCTACTGTGGTCACTATCTACAAGCGGTTCGACAATCAAGTAGCTCCCGAACTGAACAACATCAAGCCAGAAGATGACGGACGGGGGCGTCTCGGCTACAATCCTGCTGAAGTAGCTCGCTCAATACGTCGCGTGGATTGGGAAAGTGTCAGGTCTCGAAACAAAGGTCACTCTGCATGGGCAACATCTCTTCTTCCATGGAATCAAAGTCCCGGGGCCTACGAGAACAGGGCAAAATTATGAAGCATTTGCCACCCATAGTCGGGGTACGCAAAGCACTACGAGTGACTAGTGAGTTTAGGGATTACGGACTCAGATGGATACCGTATACGTAGCATTAGTGTCTTCTACAGCCTGTAGAAACATCTGAGTTATAAGGTTCCCGCTGTAGAGAAATTTAAACACCAATGAGTCGCTACCGTTGTGAATGCTCATGGAGAGAACTAATGCATGTAGGTACTAATTCTACCGATTCATCTTGCTCTGGCAATGTCTGGTATTTGAATTAAAGAAAAGGACAAAACGAAAACATCCCCATGTGATATGCTATCTCAGACCAGGAAGATTGCACTGGAACAAAAATATATCATTATGTAACTTTATGACCCTGCATCCAATGAGGCTTAGGCGAGTAACCCAGCCGCGCATTCACATCAAGAATGCAACTCAAATGCCGCCAAGTTGGTTAGTTAACCACTAAGATTCGGTCTTTTCCTCTTCCGTCCTCTTGCGTGCAGCGTCCTTCAAATCCTTGTCGTCAGGTCGGCTCAACTCTACTTGTGGCATTAGGAAGAATGCAACAAAAAATGCCACTGAAGCAAGCCCAGCCATGACGAGGAATATGATGCGGAATGCTTTCCGATAACCTGGCAGCAGGACAGCCCTTGCCTGATCTGCGTCGGCTTGAGACATTTCTGACAGGACATGCTGGGGGTTGGCAAGAAGTCTTCTGGCTTCATCATCTGCCAGACCAAGACCCGCTATGCTTGCTGACAAGATGTTGTTACTAATTCGTTTCATTAGCCATCAGGCAAGCAAGAAGAGAGCCATCAGGAATAGGGATACTTACATGAGTGTACCCGAGATTGCCAAACCAATCGTGCTTCCAAGGTTTCTGATAAAACTAAGAACAATGTGAGTATGCAATATCATGCGCATCATAACGCACCATGACTTACTTGCGGAACGAGGTTACTACGGCCATGTCTCTGCGGCTAACGCCTGCTTGGATCGCAATCAAGGCGCTGTCGGAAATTTCAGCGAAGCCCAGGGTACGACACACCGGAAAAGACTTACGGCTGAAGAGTATTGCCAACACCGGCTCCAATGAGCAAGGAGTACCCTACTTGCTTGCCAACACTAGAGTTTTCATCCAGGGTAGACATCAGACCGACGCCTACAGCCCACATCACCCAACCGAGGAGGATACATTCCCTGTATCGACCGACCTTATGAACAACGAGACCAGACAATGTGCTGAATAAGGTTTGTGTCAGAGTGACCGGAAGCAACATAGCGCCAGCTTTGGTTGCTGAGTAGTTGTACGCCAGTTGATAGAACGCAGGGATGTAGTAGACTTGCACAACGAAGTTCCAGCCGTTGATAGCCATGGTGATACAGGCGCCGTTGACGATCTTTGACTTGAAAATATGCACTACAACTAGTCAGCGAAGATATTTCACGATCAAGGACAGTCCAAACCTACAAGGAACAAGTGAGAACTTGGCCCCCTTCCACTGCCACATCACAAAAGCAACGCAGACGACGAAGCCAACAACGATTGTGGCTATGACATGCGCCGAATTCCATGGGTACTCGCCGCCACCCCATGTCAGACCAAGCATCAGAACTGAAGTTCCAGCCAAAGCTAAGCCACTGCCAACGAAGTCCACTGCCTTGAGCTTCCTGGATTCGCACGGACGTGAGCGACTCTTCACGACAATGGACAAAAAGGAGGGCGACGCGATGAAGAACTCACATTTTCCAATCTCCTTCCACCTTTCTCAGTGGCATAAAGAAGATGACACAGACAGTGCATAGTAGGGTCAGAGGCATATTGAGACGGAAAATCCATCTCCAGGAGTCTCGGGACTGCGAAGCTAAAGCACCGCCAATAACGGGACCAATGCCATTGGCAATCGCCACAACTGCTCCCTGACGAAGTTGTTAACAAGGAATAACAATTACGTGTGGTTTTTGTTTCTTACCAGAATTCCCTGATACTTTCCTCGTTCTCTCAGGGGAACCACGTCACTGACAATCATCTGTGCCACGGTCATGAGCCCGCCGCCACCAATACCGGTCCATGCTCGAAATACGATGAGCTGCGTGCCGGTCGCTGCAACGGAAGAGGCTAGAGATCCAGTGAAAAATATCGCAAGACCAATCAGAAGGATGAATTTGCGAGACCAGATGTCAGACAATCGGCCATACAACAGTTGACCTGTAGTCGACGTTCTAATCTTGGAATTAGCGGTTGATGACGCCTTCGTACGATCGAGACTCACATGAAATAGCCACTTGCAATCCAAGCGGTCTGGTTGCTAGAGTTGAGAGCATTGCCGATGATATTCAAACTGGCGGCCAATGTCGTCTGGTCCATGAGGGCCACCAGATCAACGGTGGCACAAGCCAGGAAGATCTAAGCGTCGCGAAGCCGTCAGCATAGTTCTCAAGTCTTTTCTTCACTCAACTTACCGTAATGATTGTCCTTGGCCGCACATAATTCGTCTGCTCATTGAAGACATGAATGGTGCTCTTCTCTTCGTCAGCCTGATTCAGCGTCTTGCTACCATTGTCCGAGTTGGATTGTTCCATCGCCGAATTCCTCGGGTCGTCTGAAGCGAGGACTCCGCTCGGCTGTTCTTCCTTCATGATGAGGGATATTTTTGGCGACAAACTTGGAAGCTGATCATTCAAAGCATGAGCCAAAAAAGATTTCGCATGCAGCGGCTGGAATCAAAGCAAAAGAGCAAAGAAATTGAAGTAGGAAAACACGACCGGGATCGGTGCCAAACATCGGAGACCGAATACTGGCCATCCGGGTAATCGGCCAAATAAGCATTCTCGCTACTGCTTGACGTCCTGGGGCCATTGAGAGGACAGAGACCCTTGTTTTCTGCCCTTAGACTGCCGGCTGCCAAGTCTGAACTATTGTCGAATCCTACGATCGTCATCGCGGTAAGTGGAGGCAACCCCCGGTCTAGAGGGCCTGATGCGCTGGGCAATTGACAGGGATTAGCACGGAAACAAGAACCCTTGCGGGTTGCTCCCGTGAAACAAGCTCAACTGGGGAACCTCCCGAAAAACCAGCTCAAACTCTCTCTCTTAGAGCGTTCAACTACAGGGCTTTTATATAACATCGTCGAATCAGCCGACTCCAAAAATGCCCCCCGCGGCTACGCGGCATCTTTGCGATAATTTGCGTCTGAAGCTATGAATTGCGCACGATGCGCGACGTTGCAACCTTCTTATAATAGATCACCAGGAAAAAGTTGGCGACGCGGCCCCCCTGGCTGACCGACATGAGCGTTGCATGGTGCCATCGAGACGCCGCAGGCTCGCAGCTGACCTTGATGAGTGCTGCGTCGATCAATCCTCTTCAACGTCGCGTTTCTTGATGTCGACATGCTTAGGGCTTGGTGTTAGTTTCGGGATCACAAGCCAATCATGCTCAGAATGGACGCAAACCCCAGGCCCTAAAGAAGGACGGAGAAGCCCGCCCAGATACTAGCGCAAGTAATCGGTTCTCCAGCCTGCCGTAACGGGCGTCATTTGACACGTTTCGAGACTCCATCGTCAGAGTCATGTCGATTTCACGCATGTTTATCCCATGTCAAAGTGAGAACATTTACGGCAGATGTAACCCCACGGAGGGGTTTCCCCGATTCTCTTGTTCATCCGGTGTCGATGTGACTTCAGCTCGTGCGTCAGCCTACTTTGTGCGCCCTAGTGCGTACCAAGAATGGTGAATCTCTGCAGCAGTTGATCTCGCAGATATAAATCTCCTTGTGCCAGACTTCCGTTATCAGATTCCCTCAACCAGATTCCCGGGCAGGATCAGTAACTTTATTCTTACTACTCCAAGCGACTTGAGAGTAGGTCTTTAATCATGGCAGAGGTCAACCATCTTAACGTTTATAAAGGTCCTGACGCTGTCAGGGACTATTTCAACCCGGATATTGCTCCTCCTCTACCGCTTGTCGAGATCCCCGATTGTCTCAACCCGTACCGCAGCGATGGAGTCCGAATTTACGCCAAGATGATGTCGATGCATCCCGCCAACAACGTCAAGGCTATGCCAGCACTGAACCTGCTCCAAAATGGTGTTGTGCCTGGCAAGACCGAGACGGTAGTTGAGTATAGTTCCGGATCAACGGTCATCTCGATGTCGTTGATTTCCAGAGTCTACTACGGAAAATCGGATGTTAGAGCATACCTCAGCAATAAGACAAGTCAGGCGAAACTGAGGTTGATGCAATTCTTCGGACTTGATATGTAAGTCGCGGACCGCTTTCCCTTAATTACGCACGTCCATCTCTTCGAGGAGGGATCACCTAAGACCAGGCTTAGCTAACTCGGTGCCTTTCCCAGTACTTTGTTCGGCGGCCCATCACAACCCGAACCTGCAGACCCCAGAGGCGGTATTCGAGCGGCGAAGGATATTGGTGAGAAGTCAGAAACGGCCATGAACCCGAACCAATATGAGAACGACGATGTGAGTAATTAAACGATGGCTTGCTCAGTTCACGACTGACGAATTTTGTAGAACTGGAAGTCCCATATCCGTTGGACCGGTCCTCAAATCCTCAGACAGCTGCCTGAAATCAACCTTATCTGCGCCGGCATGGGAACTTCTGGTAGGTCAACCCTTTAAATACAAAACCACACTTCAAACTGACATCCAACTTCCAGGAACCATGACCGGTCTCGGAACCTACTTCAAGAACAACAAGCCTTCTGTCTATCGGCTTGGTGTTTGCACAGCTGCTGGCGACCGTGTGCCGGGCCCGCGCTCATACGCACTTCTTCAGCCCGTAGAATTCCCGTGGAGAGCTGCTGTCGACCACATTGAGCACGTTGGATCGCATGACTCCTACTCATACTCTCTCAACCTCACTAGGGAGGGTATCGTCTGCGGCCCTTCTTCTGGGTTCAACCTCAAGGGGCTCTTCCAGTTCCTCGACCAGCGCAAGGCTGCCGGCACGTTGAGCGAGCTTGCCGGCGAGAATGGCGAGATTCACTGCGTCTTCGTATGCTGCGACCTTCCATACCAGTACATCGACGAGTATTTCGCCAAGCTAGGCCCTGAACATTTCCCAACGATCCACAACGAGGTGAATACCCAAACTCGCAAGATTGGCGAGCTTCACGGAGTCCACATTGCTAACCGTCGCTCAGAATCTCCAAAAGGTGGACCTTCACCGGTATGATGAGGCATGGGAGAAGGAGCCTGCGGAGGCGTTCATGCACATTCCGGAAAGCGTAATCCCGAACGAGCTCAGCGAGAAGCTGCCGAGCACGCCTCGATATGTGGATACGAGCAGCGCGTCCCTCATCCCGAGGTCCCCCAACACCGTCATCGTTGACTTGAGGCGCCAAGAGGATTATCAGACACATCACATTCCCGGGTCCGAAAATGTTCCCGTTGTGGAGTCGAAGGACTGGGAGCCCTTCTCAGACGCAAAGGTTCTTGAAACCCTGTGGCTCAAACTGGAAGCAACATTCGAAGCGACAAGCGGGATTGGGAAGAAGATGGAGCAGCATCGCTCAAAGCCGATATTGCTCCTCTGCTACAACGGAAATAACGCGCGGGTTGCCGCCAGCGTTTTGAGAGCGAAGGGCTTTGAGGCAGACTGCGTACGTGGAGGCTTCAGCTCGTTGGATACTTTGCAACAGAACCAGGCTGTTGAGCCTCCGTCCTTGGCTAAGACCAATGGACATGTCCACGTCCAAGAGTTGGTGGCGGGTGAGAAGCCTTACCTAAGGCTAGCATGAGAGCTGAAAATGGATGGGGAAAAAGAATACGATGAGGTAGAAAAAATACCCAATTGCATGTGAACTTTTTGCTGAATTATTTCCTTTATGGTAATGGTGAGGTCATCATTTGTTCGTGTAACCCTTATCAAGTATGCGCAGTGAAACGATTGAAGTCCTCGAGAGTCTGCTCAAAGACGTTAGATCTTAGTACGGGCAGAATTTACTGTCCTTAAAACCCCTCGTTGTGGGTTATCGTACGAAGCCAAGTCTTTTAGCGCGAGTCATCCGCATGAGGCTAAACGTTGTCGCCCGAGACCCTTGGCGACGTCTCCGCGCTTCCGTCTGGAATGGTGGCTTCATGAGAATGGTGGCAGGTCTCGGGCTGAGCTTTCAGCTAACCTCCTCGGCCAGGGTGTTCTGGAATGAACGCTAGACTTTCATGAGAACAAGCAGGTTCTCGCCTAGCTTTCAAGCTGCAAGTAAGGCTACTAAGGGGGAGGCGCTGGAATCGTTGATTCAATCTCTCACAGCCTATAATCCTTCCCACGCGCCATGATGCCATCCACCGCGCGACATTCTTGATTCCCCGATGGTGCGGAGAACAGCTCCGGCTAGCTACTCAACATGTCTATACGAGACTGGCCGTCAGAAGTGGCAAACGCGATGTTGCAGAGAACATTCCGAGTGACATTCGGGTTGAAGTCTTCGTCATGGACACATCGGGCCATGACAATAACGCGTCTTCCGCGTCAATGTCTGTGTTTATTTCGAGAATGCCTTGCGGCTACTTGCGTGATTCCCTAGTTCCCGCGCGGAGCGAGCTAGCCACGAGGTGTTTTCAACTCCACAAGAGAGCAAGATCGTCAGATCGTGAGACAAGGGAGCAGTCCGGGTGGGACCCGCTTCCCCGGCCGCGCTCCGCTACCTCACCAGCCACCCACACCGGCCGGATGTCGCCGACCCGCATGCCGTGCATGCCCCTTCATCGCAGATGGTTAAGGCTGCGGAGGAAAATCCAAAATTTCACCAAGCAGGAACCCAAGTGAATGCGTCGGCGGCTGGCTAGGGATATGCTGTCAGGTTCCCTGATCTACAGGGGGAACTCCGTAGATCCTCCGTGAAAGAACCACCAGGACCGTTGAAAACTTGCTTTTTGACTGCCATATTTTCGGGGCAACGTCTGTCTTACATCCTTCTGTTCTGGAGAAGGACAACTCGTGGCTCTGAGTAACGCGCTCAACATTTGCTAGTCGTTTCATCCCACAGGTTTGGAATGTGACGATGTAAGACCAAGTGACTGAGGCGAGACTCTCACAGCTGAACCGAATAGCCTCCCCCAACTATGTGTGAATTTGAGGCTCAGGACGAGGCCGAGAGTTCAACACCACTTCATATTTCTATATAAACAGCCTTCATGGCCCTCTCATTAGTTTCTAGTTCTTCATCACAACGACCACAGTCATTCACTATCCTAGCTTCAGACCTCAACACACCAGCGTCACTCGCTCTTCGCTACAATGAAGTACCAAGTCTACCTCGCAGCTGCTGCGGCAGCCTTTGGCGCCGCCGATGCCCAGTGTAACGCAGTAAGTCCACAAAGCCAATGATGGAACTTACATCATCAGCTTTGTGGTTAGCTGAAGACACTAACTCTTCTGATAGAACAACTGTGCTCGAGCCGTCACGGGAACTCGTCTTGGTCCCCAGACTCAAGCTTCCCGCAGGGCCGACTGCTCCTCCTTCCAGAGGACTACTATCACCCGCTTTGAGACGACCACCTTCGTCACTGTCACCTCTTCCGCCACTTTTGACGTTACTCGCACATTCGCCCCTTCCACCGTGACCGTCACCACCACCGTTCCGCCAATTATCATCGATCCTTCTTTCTCCATCGACCTCCCTGAGCCTCCTGTCGTCACCAGCTTCTCGGGCCCTGACCGCCGTGACCTTGAGGGCCGTCAACTGGTTTCCTCGGCCATCTTCCCCCCTGTCCCGTTCTACGCTTCTGCATGCAGCGGTGCGTCTGCTTACCGCTCTGCTTGCTCTTGCTGGGGTATCACTGCCAGCTTCGTCACCAACAGCTTCCCGGGCACCACGACTATCACTATCACCTCGCTTGATATCGATACTATCTCCGTCATTGGAACTGGTGTGACGACCACTACTGTCCGCATCACATCTACCCCAACCAGCTTCGTCTTGCCCTCGTCCACGTCGACTGATGACGACGTTTCCGAGACCGTGGAGCCAACTTCCTCTGAAACTGAGGGTCCCTCTACTACCGACAGCGAGCCCTCAGTCACCTCTACAGATGAGCCATCGTCTACCGAGACTGACGAGCCTTCCGCCACCGAGACTGATGAGCCCTCGGCCACCTCAACTGACGAGCCGTCCGCTACCGAGACTGAGGAACCCTCTGCTACCGAGACTGACGAGCCTTCTGCCACTTCCAGCGACGAGCCTTCTGCCACTGAGACCGATGAGCCTTCTGCTACCTCCACAGACGAGCCCTCGGCTACTGAGACGGATGAACCCTCTGCCACCGAGACCGATGAGCCCTCCGCCACCGAGACTGATGGACCCTCCGCCACCGAGACTGACGAGCCGATTCCCTCCACCACCGAGGTCTTCCCCACCAGCGTCCTCCCGGACCCCACGACATTCGCCACCAGCCTTCTTCCCGTGACCTCGGATGAACCCACACCTACGGTAGGCGAGACCTCGATTGAGATCTCGCTAGAGACCTCGATCACCGGCCCCACGCTGACCATCCTCCCCTAATCTAGTCCTCTGATGTTGAGCCCTCCTCCACCGCCGGCCCTGATATCTGCTCAACCTTCGGATCCAGATTCCCGTACACTCTTTCCACGCTCTTGACCTTCTGCTCTTGCAGCTACAGCAACCCCAGATGTGCTGAGGGTACCAGCCAGAACCAGCGCACGCTTCCCCTCAGCCTCACCATCGAGACCTGCGCCAACTCCTGCGACCTCTTCGCCAACTGCGTCGCCTTCTCTTACAACGCAGTCACCCTGGAGTGTCGTCTCCTCGACGCCGACGGCTTCGGAACCACCACCGGATCCAGCGATTGGGTCCTGGTCGACCGTACCAGCGGATCTTGCGGCAGGGACACGTGCGAGCCCGGCGCGGCCTCCCCCTCGCCTTCGGCTACGCCCTCGACGCTCCCTTAAGCTCCTCGCTATGAGCCGACATCATGTTCAGCCGTTTTGGCTTCTTCACACCCACACTCGTTAACCAAAAGCTGCTTTCTACATCGCTAGATATTTGACTTAGTTGGGGTCTGGGTCTGCAATACATGTCGTCGTTGTCTAAATCATCTCTCTTCAAGTGACTGTCGTGAATGATAAAAGTACCCTCATTGTTTTAGTGCAACTAACTTTCAAATGAAAAGGCACCATCGTGTTTATTATACAGAAATACTAGTTGAAAATCTCGACTGCATATCGACTACCCAGGACAGTCTTGTTCCAAGTGTCAATATCAACAGCAACTGATTGCCCAGGTTCCATCTCCGCCTCGAGCAGCATTGGTCGCAACACCTCGAACACCGCATCGGCAACCTTCTTTGCACCACATACATAAACGTGTGCTCCACTCTTCCACATTTCTGAAATTTGGTCCTTGAAGTTTAGCAGCTGATCAACGACGTATCTGTGTGATGCCCCTCTTGCCCGACTGAAAGCGCGGACGACTGTTACCACGCCTTCTTTCTCAAAGTTGTCCAACTCATCACGATACATGTCATCTAGTTCCGGTCCACGGCAGCCAAAGAACAGGATCGCCGGCGCCAAGGGAGCTCCTTTCCGCAGTGCAATCGCGCGGTCCTGGATAAACCCCCTGAAAGGGGCGAGACCTGTGCCAGCTGCTATCATGACCACTGGTGTCGAGGCCTGGCTTCGAAGTTCAGGGAGACAGAAGCTGACTGTCGGGGGCATCAGAGAGATTTGAACCGCATCCCCTTGATTCAAAGATGCAAGATAGTTTGATGCTACGCCCTTCTCTTGAACGGTATAAATCAGCGTCGCAAAGCCAGACTTCCAGGAAGGCGAAGACGAGAAAGAGTAGGTTCTAGGGCGCATCTGCGACAACATGGAGAGAAACAATGTGAGTGAAAGCTTGATGTCGGGAAAGGTCATGAGCAGGTCGACGATGGTAAGACGCTTGTCGCGGATGTTGGAAGTCTCACTCGACACGGTCCGCAATGTAGCGCGAGTCTCCTCTTTCTCGGCCACTTCTGCCAAGGTTTTGACGCTTCTGGGCGTTGCTGTGTGTGTGAGTTCGAGGCAGCTGGCAAAGAGATCCCAGGCTGTGATGGGCTTGTTCAGAGGCAGGCTGGATGAACGGCCCGATCGAGATGTGATCGTCATCAGAGTGTCACCGGAAATGTTGAACCTGGACAAAACTTTCTGGACAAGCTGTGGGTCGTTCTGGGGCAAAACCTGAAGATGACCGCCGGCTTGGTAGTTGACCCCTTCTGGCAGTCTGAGCTCCAGATGTCGCTTTTGAGGGACACCTGTCGCTGACAACACGCGGGATTCTTCGACGAAAGCTGAGACGAAGCCTTTGCGCACATTTAATTGACATTCAGTCCCAAGTCTGACTTCGATATCAACATCGGGGCTTTGTATATCCCTAACATGTCCGAGATTGTCTAGCAGTGCTGGCCAGAGACGGTTATCGAGCCAGTTTTCGAGCTCAGAGAAGACATCACAGGTCGCAGTCTCTGCGGTTCCCAGAGTGGTCAGCCTCTGAGCTCCAGCAGCATCCAACATTGCGTCCAGAGCCATTGGAACTTTGAAAAGTGTAGCAGGCCAATCCCTGTGACCTGTAAGGATGTCCGTTAGCACGCTCCACGGCAAATCAACATGAGATTCTGCTTACCACAACCAAAGACGGCAAAACGGACGCCTTTCAAGTCGCCAGCTTGAAGACTCTGAGCCCAAGTAACAAACTTGGCCGCATCCCGCGATGGCAGCCCGTTGTAAGACGCATTGATCATGAGAACTGGGCCATCCTTGGGCAAATTCCCTGCAGCATCGTTCATAGACATCGACTTAGGAATAAAGCCTCTTCTAGCCGCTTCCATGGCGAGACGCTGTGCCAATGCCTCACATGTGCCGGTATCAGACCCGTACAAGACTGTCATCGGGCCTCCTTGAGATAAGACCGGTTGCATAGGCAGCCTTGAAGAGGCTTCGGCATCATTTGAGCGAGCTCTCAGGCTTTTCAAAAATTCAGTCGGCCTCTTGTCGTCTCTCAAGCTGACGCGGACCTTGAATCCGGCGGGCTTGATCGTGAGAAGATGCTTGACCTTGAGCTTGTATCCAAGATCATCCTTCTTGATGTCAAAGTTGCGCAAAAGCATTGCGATAACCTGCAGGAAATGTGTGTGAGCACCCGTGCCTCTCTCCATTTGTTGTGGCTTCACTCACTAGTTGCGCCTCCTGCCAAGCGAACGCTCTCCCAATGCAACCTCGCATGCCATTACCAAACGGCTTCCAGGCATGTTTGGGAATACTGTCGAGGTTCCTCATTCTGTCTGGTTTGAACTCTTCTGCATCTGCACCCCAGACTGCAGGATCTCTGTGAAGGGTATGCAACAGCACACACAAGGCCTCACCAGGTTTGACGAGATACTGTCCTCCGATGATCTCGTCCTTGAATGGGGTGACATAGTATCCAGGCGCAGTAGGCATCAATCTCAATGTCTCTCTGAAGACTGAGTCGAGAAAAGGAAGCTGCTGCAGATGCTGGACGTTGATGGGCCCATCTCCAATAACTCGGTCGACTTCCTCACGGGCCTTCCTCATTGCCTCTGGGTGCTCCACAAGATAGTAGATGGAGAAGGAGAGGAGACCTGACGTAGTCTCGTGACCTGCGACCAGAAAGGTAATGATGTTGTGGACGATGGCCTCTTCACTCAAGGAATCCCCGGTCTCGGGATCGCGACCATTGAGCATGGCGTTGAGCAGGTCGTTGCTCTGATCTTTGGTGGGTGACTGACGGCGCTGCGCGATGATCTCGCGGCATGTGCTTTGCATCTGCTCAATGTTCTTCCTAAATCTGGACATTGCCCGTGGTCGAAGTAAGCTGACAAAGTCAGGGAGGACAGCTTGCAGGTCGGCTTCTCCAAGAACGGCAATCATGCTTTCGACAAATGGATGTGTCTTCTTGTCCAGGTAGAAACTGTTGAACCGGTAGTCCATGGAGCACAGCGCGATGGTGTCCAGAGTCAAGCGAGTGAAGTCATCGGCGACTTCGATGGGCACCGAAGGACCAAGACGAGCCCTGAAGTTGGTGAGCTAAATACTGGTGGGCATAGGAAAGACTGAATGGCTTACCACTTCAAGCAAAGCTGTTCAGAGAGATCATTCATTTCATCAAACATACTCCTGATCTTCAAAGGACCAAAGACCGGCATCAAAATCCTGTGAGCGACACCCCAGGTGTGATTGTTGTGCTGTGCGGTGAAGAGACCATCGCCGGCGGCTGCTCGCATAGTCTCAACACCGCTCGTGACGAGCTTGCAGAAACGGGCCTCATCGGAGACTTCCTCTACCAGTTCGCGGCTTGAGACGGTGATTTCTCTTTTACCAGCAAAGGTCATGGAGAAGATGGGGCCTATTAACAAAAGTCAGCCATCCTATTAGTTAAAACTGCAGGGCTAAGAGCGGACACGACCGAATACGGAGCTCACTTACCATGCTTTGCGACGAGACTAATCAAGGAATCCAATGGACTGACAAGGTCGATGTCCAAGATATTCCCCAGAACCGGTAATGCTAATTGTCCAGAGTCAGCATTGTAGAGAGATGCCGAGGGATAAGCAGCACCAACGTCGCGGCCCTGGTATTGGGAAGATTGTGTCAGGAAAGTTCTTCTTGGTGCTGGACTTGATGCTTTGGCCTTCTTCCATCGTGTTTGGTTGTAGGGAATGGAGGTTCGTCAGGAGCAAAATGTAAGTCGCATAAACGCTTCGGATGTCCACAAGCAGAAAGACACGAAGGACTTGATGAGCTGCAAAAGAAGAATGGAGAGGCAAGTGCGCTGCCTGAAGACTGATGAATCGCCGCGGGCTTCAACGAGAAGTCGAAGCTGAGCAATCATCCCACGTGGCTGCCGGTATGCAGAGGAAAACTCCAGTATTTTCTCGTGATAATTCCCTCATATCCTAACCGTATCACTTGACCATAAAGATTTAACGATAGAAAAATTCTCACCGCTGCCTTGCCGATGCCGAAGCGAGGAACCATTGTAAGTTTTACGATGCGTATAACGAGGCTTCACGATGCCGAGTCGAGATATCCCGGAATGCTGAAGGTTTCATTAGATCATTCGCAGAACTTGACGATACGACCTCAGTGGACTTCGCAAGCCAAAATTGAGTCCGAATCCAGATTTTGCGCCGTGATGGCAATGGAGAATGGGTGGTTGGTTGCCCGCGTCTGGGGGTCCATCAACGCGTGCGGCTTTGGTGTGAGGGATACAGAGCTGCATTGCATGTTTACACATAGTATCCACCAAACACAAACGAGGAAGGTGGCTGTGCCGTCAAAGACGAGAATGGCTTGAGGGGAAGAAAGGTATCGGTTTGAGGGGTTTTGCCATGTGACAGGTACACTCCCATCATCGTGAAAAGCCTTGTTTACATCCCAGAGGCCTCCAGATACACAACTAGCGTAGCCCACATGCTCAGAGCGGGAAGGGCACATACATAAGATTAATACCGCATTGCATATGTGCACAACGTCCTTGCCTTAACCCCAGACAAGGGAGTTGAAGGACGAATGGGAGCAGTCCGAAGAGACTAACATGGTCCCAAAAAAAAGCTTGGTCCATTGCGGGAAGCGCCCGTACGAATCCCAACCCCAACCCACTAACTCCTGAGCCGCCAAGACAAATCCCTCATACAAAACCTCCGCAGATGCTCCCGTTGTACTTGTCTAAATCTCCAGAGCTCATGATACTTTCACTCGAACAAATATTTCCCGTCCAACACTCAACTCCCGCGCAAAACAGCCTTTTTCTTTTACGGACAACCGCACTATCCCCCGTCGAGTCATGCCGTGCGGGCGCAACGCTGTCGCAGTTTCAATGACAGATCTTTCCAAATGTGTCTGAAATCGCTCACGAGGATCCAGTGCAGCAGGCACTCTGCTGCATGCGTTCAGTGAAGAGAGAGGAAGCGATGGAAAAATTCACGGAGATTACACAACGGAGCATGGGCTGGATGAGGCGGCTGAACGGGTGATACTCTGGAGACTGGAGGGTCTCGTGCGAGCGCTTACACGTTCCCATGCTGGTGGTCCTCGTGCTCATTCCCTCGTCCCATCACGTTCACCGCCAAGACAACGAGTTGCGATGGGTTGGCCAAGACTGCGGAGTCTAGGATGCAAGTCATCTCGCGATGATTAGAAAAGTCGCCCTGCTTCCATGAGGTCATTCCCAGCTACCCAAGTCGACTCTCTCATTCTACTCAACACCCAGATCTGCCTCCTATTCTCCCCCTTTTCCAACTTCACCCCTTGCCACTTGCTTGCCTCTTACCAGGGTTAGTCTTCCTCGCTTATTGAACTGATATGGGAAACGACAAAGCTGTCACCGTCACCGTAACCGCCGTGGCCGGGGACACAGAACGCCGAAGGACGTTCTCGACCCTGTCAACAAGCACCACCTCAAGCCTTGTCTCCGTCAAGTCGCGCCGTCCACCTCACGTGGGGAGCACCGAGAAAGTGCGCGAGCTCGTCCGACTTGCTCTGACCCGTCTCCGTGTTCTTCTCAGCGAACGCAACGACACTCGGAAGCCCATCTCCCAGAAGGGCCTCTTCGCTTACAACTACGTCGAGCCTCTCTTCAACTGGTGGGGTGCCAATTATCGAGTCCTCCTTACCCAGTGCCTTGGTCGCGTTGAAGCCCGTGACGCATTTGGATCCGCGACGAAGCTGGTGAATGGCGCCTCGCACAACTATGCCGGCTTCTACAAGGCCACCGCCGAAGCCGAGAGGCTGCAGCGTTTGTGCCTCGAGATGCTACCCGTCTCTGAGAGCGACGCAGTTCCCTTCCTCAGGGACGAGACACACCAGGCTATTGCCAAGTTTCTTGGTGCCGACTTCTGCTTCACCACGAGCACGGGCTACGGCTCAAATTACATTGCCCTTCCGGCGCTGGTCGACTGCGCTACCGTCGTCATTATGGACGAGAACTGCCACAACTCCATGTTCACTGGTGTGTTTCTTGGGATCTGCCCCAACCTTCGCAAGTTCAAGCACAACAATATGGACCACTTGGAGACGCTGTTGAGCGGGTGTATTGATGCGACGGACAACATCATCGTGGCGATCGAGGGTCTTTACAGGTTTGTTTATCCCAACACTATCGTCACGAACTGGTCACTAACATTAACGATGACAGCATGGAAGCCGACGTACCACCTTTGGACGAGATCCACCGCTTGAAGAAGGAGTATGGCTTCACATTATACTGCGACGAGGCGCATTCCTTTTTGTCACTTGGCAAGACCGGCCGAGGATGTTTGGAGTACTGGAACGACTACCATCCGGAGAACCCCTTACCTTGGGACCTCATCGACATACGCACTGGCACCCTTTCCAAGGCTGTGGGGGGTATTGGAGGCATAATCGTTGGAAAAGGACAATTCCAGGAAAGTGTTAGAGAACGCATTGAGAACCTCGATGAACAGGAAAATGCCTCTCTGCCCAGTTCCACCATGGCGCAGACTCTCTGGGTTCTCGGACAGCCTGCCCGAATCAGCCGCAGTCTGCAGCGTTTGGCCAACATCTCTCGCTGTTGCCGGGAGGAACTGGAACGCTTCGGCATCTTTGTTTATGGCGACATTGGTACACCCGTTCTTCCCGTTTACACCGGCAGGCCCAGCGTCTCAGCCAAGCTATCATATGCTCTCCGCTGCGCAGGTCTCCTCGCCACGCCGGTATGCACACCGGCCGTCCCCTTTTGGGAAAGCAGAGTCCGCATCAACCTCTCAGCAGATTTCACCGATGAAGAAGTTAACCGCCTCGTCGAGGCTGTCATTCGTGCAGCCGCCAGCGTCGGTATCTGCAGATCCCCGAGCTCAGTTCGGTTTCTCTTCCAGACCGACGAAGAATCTTTCACGGTTGAGGAGGACCCCGAGGAGGCACAAAGGTCCTATGACTGGGTGCGCGGTTTGATCAAGATGGACGCGACGATGGGTCCAACGAGCCAGCAGAGACAGCTAATCGACACCACATGTGGCCCAAGGATTCTTGAGATAGGTCACAAATCTCGCGTACAGTATGGCATCGGTGCCGGAGGTGCACGCTGGATCTGCGGGACTTTCCCTCCTCATCTTGCAGTTGAGAAACTCATCGCCACAGCAACTGGCATGCAGGCGGGCCTGACATATGCGGATGCCTCAATCGGACTTGCATCTACCATCGCCGCACTATCACGACCGTTATTGGGTTACACGAAACACTACCTGCTGTTCGAGAGGGGCGCCAGCCAATTTGTTCGCGATGGCATCGTGATGGCGCCGAAGAAGGATGCACCCACTCTGCTCAGCTACATCGACTTATTCCAGCTCGTGCAGCAAGTCAGAAAGCTTTCGCGCAGCAACCAGAGACTTTGTCTCACGGTCTATGTCCGTGTCGGCGAAGACTCGGCTCATCACTTGCTTTCAAATGTACTTGAGGAGATCGCGACCATCACTGGTCCAGAGTCCTCCATGACCATTCTTCTTCACTGCACCTCTCATTACCTGAACCCAAGGGAGCTCATCTCGTTCCCTTGTAGGTCGAACATCCATGTTCTTGTGTGTGGGTCCTTCAATCGTATCTTTGGTCTGCCGGCGGGTTTCCTTACTGGCCCAGAGAGTCTCATCAGGGAGTTGAGGTATACGAGTAGGGGGTACATGTTTACCACCTCACCACCCCCATTCGTGATGGACATGCTGCGTGCTGCGTTAGAGTGGAACTTGTCGACCGATTAAGCACTATTTAGGCATTTCAAGCGTATCATTCCTTTTTGTCGTCTTGCAGGTTCGGCGTTGAGGTTGTTGTGATATTATAATCAATAGTTAAGCAATTGGAGTTTTTGTTCCAAGTGCAATCCCAACACTCATGGCTATTCAAAGATCATCATTTTCAAATGGTTGGAATGATATTGGCGTCTGCAGCTGAGCAGACAACGGGTCAATTTCATATGGGCCGAGAACATGTTAGCTTCTATTGAGCGAGTCCCGCTCGAGATTGGAGTATCTTCCGCTCTGCTATCGACCTCCTCTGGCCAAGCCACACAAAGACTATCTCAATCAAGGAGTTCACTGCAAAGTTTCTCCCGTCGGATCCGAAGCTATCTGGAAGCAGTATATGGCTGTCTTGTGGCAAACATACGATTCCGGGTTTGTTTCCCGCTCCGCACGCGAACTGAACAATTTAACGCCTCATGGCATCGAGAACGATGCTACTTTAGTCTTTCTCTGCGATGAGCTTATGTAGTTAATAGAGTTTGGGAATATGCGGAGGTTCCAGACCTCCATTGGGCCATTTTCGCCGCTTGCGGAGCACGGCACATGGCTAGTCAATTCTTCATGTTTTCCGAATACCCATTCCCCATCATAAAGGGATTGCATTTAGAAAAATGCCATTGAACCGGATGCCACGTTCTCGGATGTCTCAGCGCCACGCCTCATCCAGACCAGCTGAAGCTTAACTACGGATTTCAACTGCGGCGGCACGCTACATCCGAATGCGATTCCCGAGCCTGTCTTCATGATATTTAAATATCAGCAAGAATCTCACGATGCAAGAACTCATTCACCAGGCCACAGCACCATCCTTCCGAAGCAAACAGCTCAACATCATGCATATCTCCATCTCCCTCATTGCCCCGGCGCTCTTGCGGCTTGCTGCAGCGGCATCGTGCCCTGCTTCGGGATCTCCGACGTATCCCGAGGCCACTGAGAAAAACACCGCCTTGATCCCTTTTGTCAATACACTTCCCCTGATAGACGCAACACCACTCCTCGACTTCAATGTTGCCGCTGAAGTCGACTCGGCAATCAAGACGCTCTCATTCCCCTCGACTGGCATGGACACTGGTTCCACTGGGATCATGATCGGCGCCGGCCGGTTCGGCATCAATAAAGACTCCAAGTTCAACATGACCAACCCCGGAACGGAGTACCTCTCCTCCAGCCAGAGGCTGTGGGAGGGATACTGGGTCGAAGCCGACATCACATTCCCCGTCACGCCTGATACACGACGGGCGCTAAGCAAAGACGTCGTCGCAAGGGTGCCTATCATGATTGTGACCAAGGCCAGCATATGCACAACGTGGAAGGCGAACGGCGGCAAATGCACAGACGCACAGAAGACAAACATTGAGGAGTACCCGAAGGACATCACCGCGAGCGGTGCCTATGTGGGTGTCGGGTTCGGACGATCTAGCGACGAACAGCCTCAGGCCCTGCCTGATAAGGTCGCCTTGATCAACATTGTTTCCATCGGCGGCGAGGCGGTCGAAGACATGCACCAGGGATACATCCTCACCGAGAAGGGCGTTGAGGTCGGCCTGACGAGTGCCAACACCGAAGGCTTCTGCACCACGAAGCTGGGCCTCATGGCCTCCAAAGTAGACAAGGACTGGGCCCCGCCCAACGCTGCTATCAGCGTCAACAGCACTTCTTACGACCACGGCACCGCTCTCTTGGACACCGGTATCCCGCAGTCTTACGTGCGCGTAAGTCAGGAGATGTACAAGAACACGAGAACCATCAGATCAAAGTACATGCCGAAGCACCCCAGAGTTTTGGTGAAGGGAACCCGGGTGCTTGTCGCCATTCCCGACGAGAAGAACCCAATTGCTATCTACGACGTCACTTCGCAGGGTGCTGGCGCGCCTCAGGCTGGGACAATGCAGCCAGCTGGGTTCGTCAGGGAGAACTACACCATCCCGTCTACCCCGTTCATCAACACTGGAAGGATGATCTACAGCAAGTTTGATGCCATGCTTGACGCTGACTGTGGCTGGTTCGGAATGGCTGAGCGTTCGGTCAGCACTAAGAAGATGAAGAAGAGGGCAGCATGCCCTGCACCCGCATCGGGGGCTAAGTAATTGTTGAGGGAATGGATACTGGAAATCATGGGATTTTGGAGCGACAGAAAAAGCATGAGGGGCTAATAAAAGTAGTTGTCGGAGCTATCACAGGTAGTTTGAAACAATGACCAGGAAATATTTTAATATCAATGATATTGGAAGCTGAATCGGTGGAGGGCAAACATGCACCTGCACCACCTCGTATGTAGATCTAGTTCTGTTGACTTTTGTCGGGCTGTAGTTGAGACCATCGTTGTCTTTCACCACTTCAGGTTCCGCCTTGAGGGCAAAATGCCACTATTACCTCGCATATTAATGTACTCGAAATCAATCTTTTCTTTTCACTGTGAGGACTTCACGGAGACCTGCCGGACACTCACAGCCCGGACCCACATATCCGGCGCCGACGCCCGGATTCAGCAGGAGCTTAGGCGGTGTATGCAGCAAAGCAACGTCCGGCCGGCGTGGTTGCCGAGAGCGGTTCGTCTGACCGACGGAAAACCCACCGCCAAGGGTTCATCGTTTCTGATCTCTGAAACACTCGGAAAAACTCCACATCATCTTTCGAATCAAATTTCCGGCGGACCCTCTCTCGCGAAAGACATGCTTAAGACTCCAAGTGCCGCGGCTTAATTTTAGAGGGCGGTTAGCGAAGTGTCAAAAGGTCATTTTTGTGATCGTTCTGTTGCTGTGGTCGTACGATCGCCGTCGAGTGATCGTGCTCTTTCGCAAAGTGTGTTGGATAGTCTCCTTGACAACTTTCTCTCTTCTTTCTTCAGACTTGGTAACTTCCGCCTCCACGGTCCGCCTCTCTGTCCGACTATCGTTCTGCATATTTTGGGAAACACAGCCTGGGGATACGTGTACACAGACATCATGGCCCGGCCCCTCTCACAGCAATGCAACGTAACGGTCGATTGACGAGCCTCCAGAACCGAATGCAACAGCATTCTACCTGTAAACATCGCCTGTGAACATTTCTTGATTCTGTCGTCCTTCATCTCAAAAAAGAAGAAAAATCGGAAGAATGGGCGACGGGAATCTAGATCTCGTGCGGTCGGACGTTCCCAAGACAGCGGTTGCTGGAGCGTAATTAACCCAGCCTGCCAACGGCGGCAACGAGCTCATTAATCTCCCGCGGTTGGCGTCCCAGGAACGGTTTTGGAGCAGGGGTGGTGTGCGTCCCCGGCGACGGACCGGGGTCTTTTGTCGTGCGGCGGCGCTCTGCTCTCTCTTTCTCCCAAACAGAAATGGACCGATTGTGTGTGTGTGTCCTCTTGTGTATGTGTGGCCGAGCCGCGAGAGTTCCCACTGCACGGATCACGGCGAGGCATTCTAGGCGCGAAGGTGACACACGTCGATGAGGCGGCAAGGCTGATTTAAGTTCAACACTGCCATTCTTCCATTTCTTCTAGACTTTGGGACCACGCGGCCGTGTGCTGTCTTAGTGGTTTGATGTCGTGTCAACTATTGCTGCTCGCGAAGGGTGCCCGGCGGCAGTTTTCCTTGGTAGCTGAGTCCTGAGTCCTGACTGAGTCAAGACCACGAGGAACATGCGCGCGCCGAAACGGTTTAAGCGACATAGGGTATCCGGTCCGCCGGATTGGGAAGAGTCAAGACAGAAAAATGTCCGTTCCCTTGGCGCTATCTCGCAACATATCCGAAATGAGACGTAGCGAGAGTGAAGGTGCCCAGAAAGAGAAAAGGACGAAGCGCGGTTCTCACGGTTTCCCAGGGGGCTGGGGAACTGAGATGATACCGTGTAAGCGACGGTTCAAACAAGACCGCAAACACGGTGCTCTCTGCTCTGCAACAACAGCAACTCCCGAGTCCCAGTAATCCCCCGACTTCATCGCCCTCTGGCAAATCCTCGGGAGATGTTATTTTGGGGCCAAACACCGCGCATGGAAAGCCTTTGGGCTGCCGCTTGAGCCCACGCGGAGCCGCGTCAGTCGGCTACTGGGCGATTTTCAGGGGCAACGGGCCACCTGCTGGCACCATTTTACTTCCGAGAGGGGGACCAGGGAAAGTTGGGAAGGATGACCCCTACACGCACTGTGTCTCAGTTGACACTCGCTCTCTTCTCAGGTAGAGGCGGCGTCTCACTCACCCTCCATTACTGTCTCTCTGTCGTATTGCGGTTTTCTCCATCGGTATCCGTATATGCTTTCGCTATTGATTTCGGGCTGAGTGTTCACTGATAGCTGCTGCTCTTATGGCTGTCGGCCGAAAGTCTAATGTATTACAGGCCTGCCAGATCCGAACAAGTCGAGATGCGTGTCGTGGTGAAGGCAAAGGACAGAAGAGAGGCCATCCTCGACTGAACCGAACGAGGCTTATACCCTCCCAGCCTCTTCCAACTCGTCGGGACCCTGTGGATCGTGAGCTGAAACGGCCTCACCGCTCGAGGCCGCTGTCAGTCGTAGGCATAAACCATCACTTGCCGCGCAAAATATCCCGACGAAGGGCAGTCCCGGGTGGACCAAGCGGCTTCATGCTGGCGGTGCCTGCGCTCATCCAGCCCTAACTGGATCCAATCCGTCGGTAGGTCTCCGCGGGATATCTTCACTCATCATGGTCGAGATGGGACATTTCAGAGACGAGCAGATTCGCTCCCGGCATTCTCGAAAGTCCATCCGTCCGGCCTGAACTCTGTTTCCACTGACATGATTCATCGTTGGTGAGGAATCACGTCAACCAGAGCTGGGATCTAAGCAGATCTGCACCACCAACCGGCGATGCTCATATCCCGTGATGCTCATCTCTGTTCTCTGCCAACTTTCATCCTGCAAGCGCGGTAAAAGAAATGTCTTGTTGATAATCAAAAGACCTCCAAAATCAACACCCAATCGCACCCTCGCAGCCGCGCCGCATCACGGCAGCCCAAACATGGCACCACAGTCACATAGATGCAACCAAAGAGCGGCACATCAACCCTCCACATCCCTTCACCAACCACGCTCCTGTGAATCAATCCCCCTCCCCCCCTCCATGACCTTGGGAAGCCGATCCATGATCCATCCCGCTTGGCCTGGACCACCAACCAACCCGTTCACCCTTTCTCAGCCGCGGCCAAATTTGGTCACGCCCACCAACCATCGCACGGGATCCTCTCCCGAGAAACCTGGGGACCCGCAGCGAAGCATGAACAAGGATCCCGCTGGCCTGTCTCCCGTCACAGCCAACCGAACCATCCTCCCCACCGCTGGCCCCTGGCCGCAGGTCAATCCACATCGCGGGCCCCCTCCCCTGGAAGAATGGAGAGAAAGAGAGAGAGTGTGAGAGGCAAAGAGGATGTGTGGCTTCGGTATATCTACGAGGCAGACCCGCCATGCGACCACCCCCTCCTTCGAGGTCGTTTCGATCTTGTTCCCCCTTCTCGTCCTTTTCGGAGCCGGTCCATTACTTTCTCTAAAACCCAACTTTTCGATTCTTGACGAAACATTTTATTTGAACGAGATACGAAAAAAAAGAACCATGACGAGCTAGCATCGTCTTTTCCAGGCGAAAAATCAAATAGGAAAAAAAAGAAGAAACCAGAAAAACGTACCGATTCTTACGAAACGAAACGAGAGCAAGAGAGAGCCACTGGTGGCGGACGGAGACGATCACAATTCCATTCATTCACTCATTCACTTCTCATCAACAACGACTTTCATTCAGCAAAACACCACCGACGACTTCACAAACTCGGACCTTTTCGAGCCAGACACAGCCAAGCCATGGCATCAAACTGAACCATTCAAACTACTTTACAGTCTTTTCATTCATTTATATATACTTTTATTGCACAAAATGCCTCCAACAGGCGCCTTTGCCCTCCTCGCCCTCCGCGCCACCGAAAACGCCGCCGCCGCTGCCTTCACATCACACACCAACTCAACCGACCAATTACTCAACGCCACCGCAGGAGGAGGAGGGGGAGAACCGGACCACCGCGAGTGGAATGGCGGCTCTGTCGTGCCCGTTGCCGTCATCTCGGCCGTGCTGTCGACCGCCTTCGTGGCCATGCGCTTCTACACCCGCATCTACATCCTGCGCTCAGTCAAGTGGGAGGACTGGTTTATCCTCATGTCTCTCCTCTTCGCCATCGCCACGAGCGGGGGTATGATAGCACGTACGTTCAGCTTCCCACCTCAAACCCATGAGCCCTTCAGCTAACAAGAACAACAGAACTCAACTACGGCCTGGGCCACCATCTACGCTCCGTGGGCGCCTCGTTCCCCGTCTACATCCAAACAGGCATCCTCACAAACCTCTTCTACTCCATCTCCCTGACCCTCACAAAAATCTCCATCCTGCTCCTCTACATCCGCATCCTCACCTACGACCTCGTCCGCCTTCTCGGCAAGGTCCTCCTCGGCCTCGTCATCCTCACTCACACCTGGATCATCGCCTCCATCCTCACGACCTGCATCCCCCTCTCCGCCGCCTGGTCCTACGACCCCGCCAACCCCCCGCTCTACTGCCACCCCGTCCCCGTCTTCTGGCTCAACGCCGTCCTCCACATCCTCACCGACTTCATGATCTTCATGCTGCCCCTGCCCGTCATTTCCAGCATGAGCCTGCCCCGCAAGCAGAAGACGGGCCTCTACTTCGTCTTCTGCCTCGCCTTCCTCGTCTGCGCAATCTCCATCCTCCGCCTCGTCGCCGTCTTCCACGCCGACGAGTCCAACGCCCAGGTTGCCGACGTCACCTGGTCCGCCGTCCGCGTCGCCAACTGGACCTCCCTCGAGGTCCACATCGCCATCGTCACCGCCTGCCTGACCACCCTCAAGCCCCTCCTCAACGCCCTCTTCCCGAACCACGCCTGCGGCGCCACCGTCAACGACAGCCCGCTGCCGCTCAAGACGGCCAGCCCCGCCGAGGAGGCCCGCCGCCGCAAGGACTTTGAGGACAACTTCTCCACGGGTGATGTTGATGGGTACCGCCGTCCGCTGACCATCGGCACGAAGTCGAACAGGCCAAAGGTGAGGCGGGACACGTTCGCGAGCCTGGTTGCAGACCGCAAGAGCACTCTGGAGCACTTGGAAGTCGCGACGCCGACGTCGGCAACGAAGTTGTCTGATAAGGAGGGCGAGGAGTTCAAGCTGCCCGAGGTCCAGCCGCCGTCGCCTTTTGGCAGGTTCTCGAGCTGGACGCGGGGTTCGAGGTTGCAGATCCCAGGCGTGACGAGAGGCGCCAGTGTAAAGCACGAACGCTTCGGGTCAACGGCGACGACGAGAGGAAGGCATGAGCGGTTCCCGTCGAACGTCACCTGGGCTTCGACTCACCGACGGTATGAGTCTATTGATGAAGAGGTGCCCCAGGTACCCGGGAGGAGGCTGATCTAAGGCGGATTTTGTACGATGGACGAGGCGTTGTGTGCTTTTGAGCGAACATGTATACTAAGCGAATTTATGAGAGGCCATTGAGCCTTGGTTTGGATTTCAGCGCGGAATGCGCCATCATGTATATATAGCATCACAGTCGATGGCGTTGAAGGAACGAAAAGGTGGCACAGGGTAGCATGCTGTTGTATACCCCTTCAGCTCGACACGCGGCTGTTTGTAGTAGTACGAATAATGACATTTTCTTCCGCCATCCTCAATCCCAGGATCGCTTGTGATTTCCATCCATCCGTACACCGATTTGGTTTATAACAATCTGATATCTTGCGTACAATCTGTCAGCATCACAGAAATTGCAGGTTAGGGTGAGAATATGCTCACCTGCTTCGAAATAAAGCCCCCTTCCTCCACGTCTCTGGGCCAGACGACCTTTCCGTCTGCCTTTTTGGTTTTCATGGCCTGTCAAATTGACAGAGCCTCATCTGGTATCAATCTTCTTGCTTAAGAAATGAGATCGGCCACGTTCATGGGCATCTCATCAATCTGGGTGGAGTAGTACACTGCAGTCGTTAGCATCCATAAATGAGTTAGGACTCGGGCAATACTGACACTCAATGTCTCTCAAGATGCGCACATCCTCGCTAGTAACGAAGTTGATAGCAACACCCTTCCTTCCAAAGCGACCACTCCTACCGATGCGGTGGATGTAGTTCTCACGGTTGCTGGGCAAATCGTAGTTGATCACCAAGCTGACCTGCTGCACATCGATACCGCGAGCCCACACATCCGTGGAAATCAACACACGGCTGTTGCCCTGTCGGAAGTCCTGCATAATGCTGTCGCGCTCCTTCTGCGGCATGTCACCATGCATACTGCTGACCGTAAAGTTGGCCTCGCGCATCTTATCCGTCAGCCAATCGACCTTTCTGCGCGTGTTGCAGAAGATGACGGCCTGCGTGATGGTGAGCGTGTCGTAGAGATCGCACAGCGTATCGAACTTCCAGTCCTCCTTCTCGACCGCGATGAAGTACTGCTTCAGGCCCTCGAGGGTCAACTCGTCACGCTTGACGAGGATGCGCACGGGGTCCGTCATGAACTTGGTCGTCATGTCGAGCACGTCGTACGGCAGCGTGGCGGAGACGACGACGACCTGCGTCGCGGGGGGCAGGTAGCGGTACACGTCGTAGATCTGCTCACGGAAACCTCTGTTGAGCAGCTCGTCCGCCTCGTCGAGAACCAGCATCTTGATGTGGCGGGTGCGCAGATGTCTGCGGCGGATCATGTCGGCGACGCGGCCGGGGGTGCCGGAGACGATGTGCTGGCCGTAGTCGAGCTTGCGGATGTCCTCGCCGACGTTGGTGCCGCCGATGCAGGCGTGGCACTGGACGTTCATGTAGTCGCCGAGGGCCATGACGACGGACTGGATCTGGGTCGCGAGTTCGCGGGTCGGGGAGAGGACGAGGGCTTGGGTCTCGCGGACGGCCGTGTCGATGACTTGCAGCATGGAAATGGAAAAGGTCGCGGTCTTACCCGTGCCGGACTGGGCCTGAGCGATGGTGTCGCGACCCTTGCAGACCTGGACGATGGCGCGGGACTGGACGGCGGACGGGGACTCGTAACCGTAGGCATAGATACCGCGAAGGAGGTTCTCTACGAGGTTATCGTCAGAATTTGATTCAATTGTTCGTGATGATGGGGAGCCTTACCCTTCAGCGACATGGACTCGAAGGTCGGGTGGACAGTGACTTCCTTGGAGGTGGAGAATTCCATCCTCTCGTCCGCCTTACGGTCGATTCCGCTACCGCCTTCAGCCATGATGATCTCTGTTGTATTTTCGGGGAGGTGTTAAGTGGTTGTTGTTGCGACGTCGAGGTCGAGAGTCGTGATGTACAGGTGCAGGCAAGGCAAAGTCGAGGGCGAAATTTTAGAGGGGCGCGCCAAAAGCTTCAGCGCGCTCTGCTGCAGGCTGCGAGTCGCAAACCAGACGACAGCTGTCTCGGGCCGGAACATCCTGCTGCCGGCCTGTCAAAAAGACCAGACGCAGCGCAAGGCACCCCGTTAATACAGTGCAACTAGCGCTTTTCCTACCAAAATTGGGGAGCTAAAGCAGGCCTTATTCAGTGGAACCGACAACACCAGGCACGCCGCGCCAGCCTTCCGCCGCGATTTTTCCAGAAGCTGCGAAAGCCGCGCCAAACACTCGATCTCGACAATCACCTACACATCTCTCCTCACTCTCCCTCCCCCGCTCACGCCGCGCGTCGCCGACAGAAACACCCCCTTCGGACCGCGAAAATGGTCGGCATCCTCGAAGAACAGCGCTACATCCACGAGGACCTCGAGCGCCTCGAGCAGGGCATCGCAGACCGCATCGCGGACGAGCCGAAACACATCCGCGACCGCCTCAACCGCGACCACGAGGTCTCGCAGCTGCTCGACCAGATCCAGGCGCAGTCCGCCAAGCTGCTCGACATCTACGCCGACACCAACGGCCAGCGCTCCCGCGAGATCCAGAGCATCGGCACCGGCGACCCCTTCGAGGAGTTCTACGCCCAGATCAAGGACGTCCGCGAGCACCATGCAAAGTACCCCAACGAGCAGGCCGAGAACTCGGAGCTGCGCTACCGCATGAAGAAGGAGGGCGATGGCGAGATGATGCCCTACATCATCGACCGCATCTTCACCGGCGAGGAGGGCTTCGGCCGCTTCTTCGACCTGCACACCTGCCACGAGAGCTACCTCAACCTGCCCAACGTCAAGCGCCTGTCGTACCTGCAGTACCTCGAGGTGTTCGACAACTTCGCCCCCGGCTACGGCGGGCTGAAGCGCAGCGAGAAGCTGACGGACCAGTACTTCAAGTACGTCGGCGAGCTGGCGGGGTACCTCGAGTCCTTCATGCGGCGTACGCGGCCGCTCGAGAACCTGGACAAGGTCTTCCACGGCTTCGACAACGACTTCGAGACGGCGTGGGAGAAGGACGAGGTTCAGGGCTGGCAGGACGACGCCGCCGCCGCCGCCGCGAGGGAGAAGAGCAGCGCGGAGGCGGTCTGGTGCGAGGACTGCGAGAAGGAGTTCAAGAACGAGAACGTGTACAGGTCGCATCTCATGGGGCGGAAACACATCAAGGCCGCCGAGGCGCGGAAAGCACGGCAGGAGGAGGAGGGCGGCGACGCCGCAGCAACATCAACAAACGGCGGCGGCGTCAGGGTCTCCGCGACGAGGTTGAAGGAGCGCGCCGTCGCGGAGCGCGAGTACCGCGTCAAGCGCCTCGCGGCCGCCATGTCCACGGAGCGCGGCGACACGCGGGTCAACGTGGAGCGGAAGCAGGGCATGACGGAGCGCGAGCGCCAGCAGGAGCTCGAGAGCTACCTCAGCCTGTCCTCGGCGCCGCCCGGCGGCGGCGGCCAGGTCGCGGGGGGCGACGACGAAGAGGGCGACGAGGACGGCGAGGACGGCGAAGAGAAGATCTACAACCCGCTCAAGCTGCCGCTCGCGTGGGACGGCAAACCGATTCCGTTCTGGCTGTACCGCCTGCACGGGCTGGGCGTCGAGTTCCCGTGCGAGATCTGCGGCAACTTCGTGTACATGGGCCGGCGGGCGTTCGACAAGCACTTCAACGAGGCGCGGCACGTCCACGGCCTCAAGTGCCTCGGCATCACCAACACGGCCCTGTTCCGCGACATTACGAGCATCGACGAGGCGACGAACCTCAACGACAAGATCCAGCGCGAGACGAAGAAGACCAAGGTCGACGAGGGCAGCATCGTCCAGATGGAGGACGCGGAGGGCAACGTCATGCCCGAGAAGGTGTATTACGATTTGCAGAAGCAGGGTCTGCTGTAAAGGACCTGGTTCTAATCACGGTGAGAGCGGTCATGGGGAGAGCGGCGCACACGGCGAAGAAGCAAACTGTCTGCCTGGGCGATGCCCTGAGCTGCAGGCACATACGGAATCTGTAAATGTAGTAGACACAGCCGACATGGCTTATCGTTTTCGAAAAAGCATGAGATTGCACTATAGAAGGTATAATGGAGTCAAAAAAGGGATACCATTTCATCAACACTCGTTCCTCGTTCGTCCCACAATCTGCCTGTTGTTTGGCGGCGTAGATCAGTCCGAACCACAATCAAACTCGACAAGCATCTACCATCGACAACGTAACCAGCTGAGCGCATTGCGACGACGCGATTCAGCCGGACCCGTAGATACAGCGAATTCCCACAAAAATCGGTTTCTGGCTATCCGATTCATACATGCACCCTTCTGATGGAAAGAAATCTCTTCAAAAGGTTGCTTTGATAACAAAAAACTCATCAATGTGGCAAAACTCAGAAACATGCGCTCTCCACCGCTGATGTCATACCAAAACCCCGACGTCAAAGCCCCCCCTTTCACAAGTTTGCAACACGGGATTTTCACATGAAGGTCGATTGGCCGCAATCAGGCCCTAAGCGTCAGATGGAAGCTGCTCCTCCAAAAGTTTAGGCTTGTTGATCACAGTTGATAGGGAATTGGAAACAGAATGCTGTAGTAAATCGCGCCATTCTTTTTGATATGGCTGCTTCCGGTCGGCTTTTCTCGCCAATCTCGGTTTTGTCTATGTTCTAATTTCTATGTACAGTACCGCCGGGGCTTCTTTTTTGTTGTCTTGATCCTGTACCAAGCCGAAAACACGCCCAAATGACTTTTTGTTGTAGTCTTTTTTTCTGTTTCCCTGTATCCCAGTAGAAAGCAATCCCAAGTGCCCAAATGCAGGGCTCGCTGTATGAATCACACAAAACCCGACCGTTTGTTCCCAAAACAAATGGAATGTTCCGTGGCCCTGTCGCCATTTTGTTCTTCCGCATTAGGTATCTCTATGGTGTAATCATCCCCTGTTGTACAAAGGCCGTCTTTTGTGACGCCATCAAGTAATCGCTTGCTTTATCCGTTTTGATCGGATCTTCTTAATCCCGTAGGATCTCATTCGTAATCGTAAAAGGAAAGGTTGATGAGAGGTTTCTTAGTCCTCGAAGAGGCCAGACATCTCCTCCAGGAGCTGGTCGGCGGTGGGGCGCTCAGCGGCGTCCATGCGCATGATGCGGTTGATGAAGTGCGATGCGGTGCGGTAGTCAAGGGGCTCAACCTTGCGGCCGACGGTGAGAGCCTTTGCAGCCATGGCCTTGCCGGGACGGGCACGCTCGAGGTAGGTCTCGGGGATGGCACCGAAGCGGCGGGATTGCTGGCGGAGGACCTCGAAGATGTAGCTGCGGTCATGGTAAGACGCGTTGGTCGGGCGGAAGGGGTTGTAGTCTCCGCCGTGGAGCAGCGCAATCATCATCGATCCAAAAGCCCAGATGTCGCTGGCAGTGCCCCAGGGAACCTCCATCAACACCTCGGGGCTGGTCCAGATGGGAGCACCGATCAGGAAACCCTTGCGCGCAACATCGGAGTCGACGGAGTAGGAAGCGCCAAGGTCGCCGATCTGGACGTCGGAGAAGCGAAGGTCCGGGTCGGCTTCGGATTCGGAGGCGTAGTTGACGAGGATGTTGTCGGGCTTGATGTCGGTGTGGACGTAGCCATCCTTGTGGAGGGTGGACAGGCCGCGGAGGACAGCGCGGGCGACGAAACGGATCTCGCGGTTCGTGAGAGGCTTCTTGACGGTTGCCTTCAGAAGAGTGTCGTCCATGTGGCGGAGGACAATCATGGGTGCGTCTTGCTGGATTTCGTCGATAACCGGGCGGAGGAAGGGGTTGCCCTGGAATTTGCGAAGGACATTGTGCTCGTTCTGGGCGCCGGAGATGCCTTGGACGCCCTTAACGATGGACTTGTTGCCCAGGGGGTTTCTGATAAGAGTCAGTTACGGAACGATACAATCATATTTCGCAGCTGACTTACGTAGCAATCCAGACACCTTCGCGGATCTTCTTCTGAATGGTGTACCTGCTGGCGTTTCCGAGCAGGATTTGGCCAATCTCGAGGGACGGGGTCCCGAAGGCGGCGAGACCTCTGGGAATCATTTTCGGGGATGTGTGTGAGAAAAGTCGTCGGATTTTGAGAGTCTGCGGAGGTTCGAAGTATCGGACGCTCGTAGTTCGTGATATTTCACTTCCTTATGTGACAGCTTCGAGTGGCTGTCTGAGAAGGACCAGGTCGATAATGATCATTAGGTATATACCGGATCCAATTCGTGAAGGAGAAAGGTCTAGCACGCGATTCCGGTCATCTAAAGGAACCTTGTCGAAATAAACCCTCGAATAAAAGCAGGTCTATTGAAAAGACGGAGTCGTCGAAGAGGTTGAAGAGTCGAAAAGGTTGAGGTGAGTTGGTTGTCTGAGCAGAGTAGCAGAGCTGGAGCAAGTTGAGTCGGAGGAGCAACGCTTCTTTAACGGGCAGCCGGGTACTTTCCTGCGGTACCTGACCGACCTAAGGGCAGGGCGACGTGCAGGGGTGGCGGAGGCGTGGGTGTGGATGCGGTGTGGGTGGGGAGTGGACGCGGGAGTGGATGGGGGTCCTTTTAGCGTCAGCGGAAGGCAAAGTGAATCTCTGGGAACGGTACGTACCTTTGAGGGCGCTGAAATTGGAACACACAAACAGCAAGGTAGAACGGCCAGCAAAAGACAATGTGAGAAGCCCCAGCACCTGGAGGGCAAGCCTTAGCGTGCGTGGGATTGGCAATGGAAGGTTGTGTGGCACCCAGAGCAGCAGTCCAGAGTCAGACTTGACTCCCCTGATTGCAGCAGGATTGGCAAGCCGGACGCCGGAGTTAATTAATGAGTAGTAGCATACACCGGCCGCTGCAGTGAATATGGCGGCGCCTTGCCTGACCGAACGACCATCCAGACCGAACATCTCGCTGCCCTGAGAATAGACGTCTCCCGCCTGTCGCGATGAGTGCCGGCTGGGCGCGGCTTGGCTGGCACTCAGCACTGGCTTCTTCTAGGTAGCTTTGGACCATGGACCAGCCATCGTCTTTGGGTATCAGCACTGGCATTGACACTGGCCGTGGCCATCGCCCGGAATAGTAGCTGGCAGCAGTTCAGCGAAAGAACCAGCGGCTGCCACGGGGCGTGCGCGACCGTCAGCGGTGAGGCAAATGAGTTGGCTCCGTTTAGTTTCAGTGGACTTGGGGGGGACACCAGTCATCCGGGTCCAGAATAATCAACAGCCCCTCCGCTAGGAAAAAAAAGATTTTTCTTCTAGTGCTCGTGTCGGACGGCACCCATGCCAAGATACGTGCATGGTTCTACTGCATAGTAGTGATCGGACTGTGTGATGGAGGGTGGCCTATCGGTCTATCGCCGTGGCATTGGCCGTCGACAGCGGTCTAGATCGTCCTGCTGCCCGGCGGAAACACTTGCAACGCACAGTGTCGAGCTGTTCGCAAACAGCAGACGGTAAGCCATTGTTGGAAGGTCTGGAGCTGCCTCACCTTGGAAGAGGAGTCAAGACGAGTCCAACGAGCACTGATCTGCAAGGATGAACCACAGCGGGAGAAGCTTGCCGTAGGGGTCCCCTCCTCCTTTTCCAGGTACGCGCCCACCTCTGCAAGCTCTGCTCCAACCTGGACACCCTCTCACCACACGAGGACACCATCAGCGGCCACGGGTTGATAAGGTGTGACTCCGTCAGCCGCCTTGGTTGGCTGGCATGTCGCTGTCACCGACAGACCGGACTGCTTCCGTTACCCTGAATGCCTGTTGTGCCGGGGGCTGGACGTGTTCGGTGCATACCCGGATTTTGCGACT
This sequence comes from Colletotrichum tropicale, assembly GCA_027406125.1. Classification (NCBI taxonomy): domain Eukaryota; kingdom Fungi; phylum Ascomycota; class Sordariomycetes; order Glomerellales; family Glomerellaceae; genus Colletotrichum; species Colletotrichum tropicale. The sequence continues at coordinate 521,383 of JANVYH010000003.1, forward strand.
CGTTCTGCTGTTGCATTCGCTGCACCACCATCTGCATCTGAAATGCCCGGGAGGGTGGTGTGCTTCTTTCGTCGGCTCCGGCTCCTATCTGCCAGACTGCCATTCCAGCTGCAGGCTGGGTTCCGTGATCTTTAGGTCCAGATAAGGTGACTGGTCAAACGACGACAAAAGGAGGCTCTGGTGGACAGCAACCCGCGAATCGTGTTCCGGGAGCCGGCCACGTCCACAGCGGCCACAGTCATCCGCCATGGCTTGCATAGTTGGTAAGCCATGCTCCGCAAGCGTTACGCCAGTCAGTTGAGGAGGCTTTTTGGGGCGCTTTGCTGGGGGAACAGGCCAAAGGATGTGCTCGTTTGGCTGGTGCTTGATCTCCTTCGGGATTAGGAATAGAACAGCAAGCTCAGCTTGGCAGCATCTGCGTTCGCTTCTGCAGCTGCACTTGCACTCGCAATCTGCATGCCAGGGGCCCTGGTGTGTCCACAGCAGCATTGTCCACAGCGGTGTCCGCATCGTCCAGTGTCTCAAACTCGGTCAAGAAAACCCCAGACTCAGAGTCAATCAAGCGTGGGGGGGGCCGGCGTCGGAGGCGAACAATGGCGACATGGCTTGTAGGTCAGCTCCAGAGTCGGAATGCTGCCTCCACGGCACACCTCATTGATCGGCAAGCGAGAAGCGATACGCAGCGAGAATGCCACTTGAAGGTGACAATCGCCCGTGCTCCAATCATTTGCGGAGGACCTGGAGAGGATCGCATGCGGGTGAAGGTTCTGTAGGGCAGTAGTGTAGGCCAAAAAATGATGTGCGCTGGGACACCAGGATGCAGCTCCAGTGCCTATCGACGAGTTTGAGTCTGTTCCCTAGGATCTGATCTCTGGGGCTGGCAGAAGAGAAAGAGGGGTCAAGAGTTGCACAGTCTGTCCTCTTGGTGCTCCGGCTCGTGTTCAGGCTGTTCTTCCAAGCTGACCTCTCGCTTCGGTCTGGTCGGGTCTCTCCAGTCCGTGTCTCTGGAAGCCTCGATCGGTGCGACCGGCGGTGGTGGTGGTGGTGGTTGGTATGCGTAGTAAGTGCGGTCGGGCACTGTAGCCGGCCACAACTGCGTAAGCACCAGATCATCAGGGCAATGAACAGCCTGTTTCTATTTTGTGAAGACGAGTGAGGCACTGCACTGACGCCATGCTGGTGGTGCTGGGTAGGACGGCTTTCCATGCTTGGTAATAATGGACAGGATGGTGTGATCTGAATTCATCATCTTGATTCCTGAGAGGCGGCCCCGTGCCCTGCCTGACCTGATGAAGCTGAAGTGAATCTGATGCTGATGCTGACCTGACGCTGAGCCTGCTATGTCGGCTGGGCTCTCGACTCGTCTCGATGAGCTTCGTTCGATCACTTGGGCACTCTGTCTGTGGCATGCCATTATTGGATACTCGTCAGGTGTCTGTCTGGCGCGAGTCTCGTGCGTAATTTTGTTTAACAACAGACGGCAAGGGGGTCGCTGATGTGAAACCGGCATCGCGGGGTGCATCCGCTTGGAGGTTGGACAAGAGCTTGAAGCTTGCACGCCTGGTTTTGCTTGGCCGTGTTGCTTCTATTTGCTGCTTTTGGGGGGACAATTGCTGGCGATTGACTGCAGACGGGATGGTATGCTGTTCAGTCGGTGTGTCGGCGGTGTGCCAGCCAATTGGCAAGTGACGGGGTGGTGGTGCGGCGTGGGAGCTCCCTTGTCGTGACCCCCGTGCCCCCCAAGGTTTGCTCATCACGGGACGAAGTGTTGCAACATGGGAATTTTAAAATAAAATCATAAAAACATGGGGGAAATGGATGGGGCGGGGAATTCGGGGAAGACGAGGAACGAAGCCGGACCACGATGCCAACCCACGGGCAGTGGACACACCTGCCAACGGGAAGGCGTGCCTTGGCCATGCGGCAGGCGGTAGCGGTCCTACCTTACTTGCTTAGCAGGTACCTGCCCTGCCGTAAGGAAGGAAGGAAGGGAGGGGGGTGGCTCTTTCTTACTCTAACTGCTGTTTCTTGTTCCTGCCCATTGCTGCTGCTGCTGCTGCTGCACTCCTGCCCTCAGACTGGTCCAGCCTCCAGGCCAGACTGGTCCTTCCTTCTGTCTCTCACTCTCTTTCTCCCAGTGATTCTTTCCGTGGGTTGTGGCTTCCTCCCAAATTCTGCCCTTGCCCAAAATTGACCACCTGAACTGCCACAGCCCCCCGAAAAAGAACTAGCGCCGTTCAACTCCCGACAGACGGTTCTATTTTGGATCCAATAGAAAACAAGACCGTCACAAAACATTCCAACGGCAGCATTGCATTCCCTTCCCCGATTTTTTCTCCCCTCTGACATTTCTCCCCCAAGAATTGCTTGTTTCCCCTATTGCGGTTTCTTTTCCCCTTTGATTCATCCTCATCTCACCCCCACGACAGCACCGAGGTCCCCTGCTTCGCCTCCTCTGTCATCCAGCGTGCCAGTCACTGTGTCTCGCTGCCACCCCGGCCTGCAGCTGCATCGTCTTACCCCAAGCTCGAGATTCATCAAGACTCAGATGCGCACCTGACCATTGTCAATTTGTCGGTCCCCCTGCCCGAGTGCGACACCGACACCAGGGAATCCGAAAATCCAATTCCATCCCATTCCCCGGGGGCAGCTTTAGCTCTAGCTACCCGAGTCTCCGACGCCGACATCGCTAAGGTATTCGTACCTGCAGTACTGAAGCACCTCTTTCCTTCTCCCACCGGACTGGCAGCTGCAACCGCAGTCGCAAACCGGCTTTCACACCGCTCACCGCTCACCTTCGCTGTCACCTTACCTCCCTCACCTTACCGTCACCTGGTCATCGGCTTCATCTTCCCCGTCGTCAGGCCCTGCTCGCCTCACCGCGAGCCACAAACAACACCACCAAGACCGACACGAGCACCACCGCCGTCGCTATTCACACCTCCTATGCTAGCACCAGCATAGGTAGCTAGCTCATCATCTGCATTACTTCCTCACCGGTCCCCGACCACGCCGACACACGCCCAAAACCGCGGCCACGTACGCTCCTCCAACTTACAGCTTACAGCCCGGAGTCTAGGCCCAGGCCTGTCCACTGCACAAGCGCAAGCACAACTCACTCATCCTCCCTCCAAAACACGTCGCACAATGTCCTGAGTCCTGACTCCGTCCCGTCTCCCCTGCCGAGTCATGCCCGTTCAGTCCAAGCCCATCCCCGCCCTTTACACGGTGTATATCCTCCGTTCCACCGTACGCCACGCGTCTCTCTACATTGGCTCAACTCCCAATCCCCCCCGCCGTCTGAAGCAGCACAATGGCGAGGCTCGCGGCGGTGCTGCTCGCACATCTCGTCTGAGCTTGCGGCCCTGGGAAATGGTTGGCCTGGTCTCCGGCTTTCCGGGTAGCATCGCTGCTTTGAAATTCGAGTGAGTACACTTTCCCCTCCCGTCCCGTTCGTCTCGCACGCTACTGCCGCTTATCATGCCTCCCTTCCCTTCGGACGAAGTCTCCCCGAACCACCCCTCTAGCTTACCTTTCACGATGCTCCCTTGCTTTTAGCATATGCTGGTGCCCGTGCTGATCAAAAGACAAACAGGTGGGCGTTGACCAATCCCCATCTCTCCTTGCACATACCTTCTGCGTCGCGAATCGCCGTTTCGACTGGAGTTAAGAAGAACGGCCGCCCGCGCCGACCCCGCGCGAGCTTAGCCTCAATTCTCTCCAACCTGCAACTCTTATTAAGCGTTCCGAGCTTCTGTCGGTGGCCGCTGAAAGTCCACTTCTTCGCACGGGATGTATACTCGGCTTGGCAGACCGCCGCTGCGGCCTCGACACAACCCCTCCGGAACTCCCTTCCCGTCGTCACCGACTTCGGCCCCGCCCCCACGGCATCTTCAGACGAAGAACCTGTGCCTTGGGGAATCCACGCCTTGCCGCTGGACCACGCGCCTATGAAGGAATACGTGGAAAAGGGTCAGTCGATGACTTCGTTTGAGAGAGAGGGGAGCTGTGTCATCTGTAAAGAAGACCTGCCGCATGGCGAGGGCCTGGTTGCCATTTGTCCTAACGACGGATGCGAAGTGGCCGGCCATCTCTCATGCTGGGGTCGCCATTTCCTCCGCCGCGAAGAAGGCGCCCTCCAAGCTGTCGTCCCTATTCAGGGTCGTTGCCCCCAGTGTCGGGGTGAGGTGCGGTGGGTTGACATGATGAAAGAACTGACGCTGCGGGAGAGGGGCACCAAGGAGATTGAAGCCCTTCTCAAGAAGAAAAGGAGGCGGGCGAAGGAGGCGTGAGCCGAATCTCCCAGAGAAGAACCATGAGAAATCATGAAAAATCTGGCCTTCCTAAGTCAGGTTTGCTTTCTTGAGTCGCAGCTTTACCAATTCCTTGTGCTTCTTGTGGAACAGAGAACAGCTTGTTCGACTGCAAGTTTGCGGTCGTGTTTGGCCTTGATGAACGCTCTGCTCTCAGGTTTGTTATCAGATTCATTGCAGCAACGCAAGAACAATTCACCACTCCGCTCTTGTCTTTCAAAGTATTGACGGAGCTTGCGATCCGGACTCGATCGTCGGCGCCCACGTTGATCCTACTACGAGCCTGAACAGCTCCCCGCCATTTGTTGGCACTGGAATGTACGGTCGGGTTGCTAGAGGGAATTGAAACCCCCTTCCTAGCAGACCTGGCCGATTGCCGGGTGTAGATGATATCCAGCGCTCGGTCGACAAGTGTCGCTCCAGCAAAGTCCGTCTACAGACAAGCTCGACAACGAAGTCAAGACGGCGGGGGATCTGCAATGTTGGTGAGCTTTGGCGCCACGGCTTAGGGTCTCCTGAAGCTAATGCCGCGAATGCTATAAACGCTGCCACTAGCTGGAATGCGAGTGACGATCGGCGTCCGATAAGAAACATCTCTCGTAGAAATACAAATCAATCCAATCATGAATAAACTTCCACGAGATTTACACTTCCGGTTGACTGAGATGTGTCTTGGGAAGGGGAGGCTTTTCCCCGCGTTTTGTTGTCTTTGGTTCACCAATGTCTCTTTTCCCCATCTGGGGCAGTCTTGCTTCGTGATGTCTCGACGCTTCGGGTTGTTGATGGGAATGTTGGGTGAGTTGCCGGATGCACATAATGTGAGTCCTTCGTCAACCCTGTTTCTAGTGCAGGTACCCGGAAGTCATGAAGTATCAGACATGTTTAAGAATCGGTCTGACGTATAAAGTGTTGTCTTGATTTTGTCCGGCAGCGGTGGTCTCTTAGACAATTGAAATCCAAACCACTAAGTCACTGAAAGTCGTTACGTCCGGGGGCGTGCTGATTGGCTGGTAGCATGGCCGACGTCTTTCATACGGGTCTCTTGCATTGGGGACTCTGTCGTGAGATGTTTCGAAGGTAATACGCAGGCGATGGGGCAGAGGAAGGATGAGGTCTGCGCCTAGTGGTGACGTCGTCTCGGTTTTGGTGGTAACCCGCTCCTGGGTACAGTTAGTTGGTTTCGCTGCTTGCAATGTATCAGCTTAAGGAAGCAAAGTAACAGATTGGGAATTATCAGTAAATTGCGGGTTTCCTAGTCATTCTATCCCCCCACAGATCTGGCTTTAATATGGCACTCTAGACACATAACCGGCCATGTCTTCACTTGCACCGAGGCGCGTGTCAATAGTTCAGTTTTCGGCAGTGCTGCCATCGCGGGGATGAAGGGCCGCGTCCACGGGAGACAGACTTAAGGCCCAGTAATCTAAACATCTGTAGTTCTGGCAGAGCACAATCTGTTCGCTTGATGTTTGGTTCTGGCGATTTCTGCTTGCACATTGGCGATGCGATACATGGGAGCGTGGTGGAGAGGATTCGATTCCAAGAAGTCACTCCCGAGGTTCTATCGAGATTCTATTGAGAATAATGGCGAAGAGAATACACGCGCGTCGACGCGGATGAGGGATAGTGGTATCTGGTTCAGCGTTTGCTGGTCATGCTCGTCACGGCATTAAGTTAGTTTTTGGGCAGACTGAAGGGCTCGAGTTAAACATTTCGGTCACCCTTTTTACAATCTCATTACATTGCTGGCTGGTCAATGAAAGACCTTTAAGCAGGCCTTTATAGATTCTTCGGCAATTTTCGTAATATGATGAGACCTCAAATCTTCGGCGAGTGGTCAACCAAACCTACGACAGCATCCCCCTCTCCAACTGAAAGGTCGGCAGTGATCTCTGACTTGCAATACGCTTCGGTCTTGGGTATAAATTTTATATCAAGTATGCTTTTCAGTTGGTCAGAGCAGATCAGGGGGGATTCTTCCTTCTGATAACTTTCTCTCCTCGAACTCATAGCTCTTGAAAGAATGGCGACAACTATTGTGCCAAGCTTCAGAAGCAGATGCTATCTCGAGGGCTGTGACTTGGGCTATTCGTGCCCTCAATCACCTTGGACGGTGGCGGACAATGCCTTCAGCGATTTGAGCGAGGGCCATGACCATCCCTCGCAGTTGAAGTCCGGGGAAGAGGAGGAATAGCCTGCATGGTGTCTTGTCATACTTATCACGATGAAAGAGCATATTCGCGTACATTGTTTGTACAGAAGACCTAACACCTTGGACGCCTTTCAATAACGGCAGAACGGATCATTGGTTGGTAACTCCGGGAAGCTGTGTTTGCTTGTTGCAAAGCGACTTATCTGCGCTCAGTGTTGCAGGGACAGAGACAGGAACAATGTCATCCCTACATGGACCCGACGAACTTGCTCATAAGCCATGCCGTGAATCTGAAAGTGACTTTTCAACCAATGTTGAGATGCCGAATCTCATTTCGATAACCCAAGGATGAACAACAAGGACGTGTTGTATGTCTAGGTTGCCAACCCCCCATCCCCCTCTCCCATTACACGCGCGTAACCTTCTTGTTGCTTGTTCCTGGTGTCTTTCCGGCAGTATTCATTTCTCTGAAGGCCAAAAGACGACAAAGCTGCTAGTCACGTCAACACGTTCAGGTCTTGAACGCTCTCGTGGGGCTCGCTGGTGGACGCTTAGCCCTCGTGCCGCGCCTGCCGATATCAGCCTTGGTAGCCGCATGAGATCTCGTTGTCTCTCATCGGTGTTTGCTTGGGTGCAACAGAAGGTTAATGAGATCCCGCCCTGTCTTTTATACCAAGGTGAAGTCTACTGTGACGTAGACCAGAACCCCCCCAGCACCCGAGGAAACAAAAGTAAATGAGGCGTTGATGGTTTATTGCTTCCGACCAATCGAGAGATGATGACACTGACGAAGCACGCTTACCGATGACGCGGTTTCTCGCCGTGGCCCGTTTGTCTGTGGCATCTCTTCTCGATCACAGGACAGAACTACGAGCTTCGACGACATCTTCGGGGGCTTCTGAGACCTTCTGCTAAAACTGGCTGCATTATATAACCTTTACCATGCACGAATGAGTCCTCTGCCCGATATCTACTTGACTTCTCTTCAATACCCGGAGCTCATGCATGAGGTATTTAGAGCTAATGCTTCTACAGACTACTACTTCTTCTTGTTCAACAGCGGAAGTGAAGGGACTGAGCTAACTTCTACGTAGAGGAGCTTTGCATCTGTACTGTCATGCCCTTGTCGTGCCTGAAGTGACTGTTTCAAACTCTGCGCGGTACTTCCAAGATAATTTGAACGTCCATTGCGTTTTATGGTCACGATACACGACGGGTTCTGACGACGGACAAGGGTATGACAAGAACAACGTAGATTTGCCAGCCTTTCACACAAAGTGTATAGTGAGCTCTAGATGGCCAACTGGATCCTAGCCGCAGCATTTACAGGCATGTATCGGGTTCATCTTGGCTGTTGTGGCTATAAAGGCTAGACAACGCTCTTTGAGTATCCATAACGCTCCGGGAGCGAACTTGGAGCGTTGACAGACCCGGATGTACTATGCCGCTGGAAGCAATCCCAATACGTATATTACGAGGTTTTTCTGTAATCACTCGCTCTGCATTCGCCGCATCGCTAGATCGGGTCTTTAAAGACTCGATAACAGTACGTGATGGAAAGGGTGACGAGCGTCCTGACACGTTACTAGGGAGGGCATACCACACTGAAAACTGCGGATGATGCTTCGCAAGGGTAAGTTTGACATAATGCATTCTGGGTCCCTAGCATATAAGATGTTACCCCAAAAGAACTGGTCAATTTGCTTCTCAAGCAATTGCGCGCATTCGCCGTCACCACCTGAGGAAGTTCACCTACGAGTAATTGTCAGACTAAAACTCATTATATCAACTGTATCCTCACATAAACCCGGCAACAATGCCAGAAGGCTTCCGGAATTCCCTTCTAATGATTCAACAGTGAATAACCATCTGATGACGCTTCTAGGGAAATCTCATGGTAGCACATATGGCCGAACCTTGTCCCACAAGCAGATTCATGACTTTTCGAGTCTGATTGTTCAACACATGTCTATCTCACAGCATCCATTGATGAAAATTCAGTAATACTCTCATTGCGTCTTAAATATGCATGAAGACATGCATATGACAGTAGTTGACGGTCACATGGGGAAAACACCGCGAACCAAAGGACCTGATATCGAAACCGACTCCCTCGCGGCCGATGACTAAGCCGGGCCAATTGGAGGCTTGAGGGCCAGAGATGAGGTGCAGGCCAGGTGTGCTGCAAAGATGAGTCGCCCGCCCCCGCAAACAGGGCTTATCCTCGGCCTTGGACCGATCTGGGACGCTAGGCGGGTTTCTCCAACGTCATACGGATATGATTGGTTCGCTAAGCGATTGATAATGGCTAACCCCTGTCGAGTCAGAGACGGATATCAGATGCTCACTCGGTTTTTTTTTTGCTGCAGTTTTTTTCACCTGCGCGCGAGTGGCTCCCCCCCCGGCAAGGGAGACTGGAGGTGGTGGTCCGTGGCCACCCCGTGGCAGCGTGGACGCCCGGCACCACCACGACCTAGTCGGTCGCCCCCGCGAGCCTTGCTGTTGGTGATTTTGGTGGAGGGCGGAGAATATTGAGATGCATCACTGCAGTCACCGTCACAATGCTGACCGTTTTGTGAGCAGGCCGTTCGGTATGACGGTGAATGCTGCGCAAATCTTCGGATTATTGTCGCATGCCTCCTGACAGTCGCCAATCTGTCCCAAACACCATGGCCTCATCATTGCTGCAATTGACTCCGGCAGGCAGGGCGGTATCCAGGATGATCGCACGAACGGCTTCGAATGGTCGAGTCGGTGGCTCGGCCAGTGGCCGAATGAGCGTCGGACGATCAGCGCAACGACAGCCGGGGGATTGAACGACGACGGACTTCAGAGCGCGCACCTAGGACTCTAGGAGGTGACCTGACCTCGCCGACGAGCCAGATTGAGCAAAGAGTGCTGCAGATGTGCGACCGTGCGCCCATGGAAAACGATTCATGGAACCTCCGCTGCGACGTCGTCGGCCCTGAGTGCGGCGGGTGTTTGTGTGTGTGTGTGTGTGTGGTGTGTCTGATGTCGCATGTTCCAAGGTTGGATGTCAGCTTTTGGGGGCGGATGTACTGCGGTACCTGGGCGGATCGGGTGTTTTATGTACCATCATACCCAGCCTGGGGCAATTGGGGACGGAACCCCAGGGTTAATTTGTCTTTGGGCAGGTGTTTTCAAAGGGAAACGAATAGTTATGTACATTGGAGGAGATCGATTATTTTGGCGCATGCACTAGGTGGGCTAAATGACGGCTCCCTTTGACATGAGGCCCTTTGAATTCGATGCTGCTAGCCTGGTCTGGCAACTGGGACTCTTGTCTAGCTGGGTGATTTGCAAGCATAGCCCAGCGTCTCAGAGGAGGTTGTCAGGCACATACTCTTCGGATTGTCAGTGGATTGTCAGTGACAGTATACAAGTCGGGTAGCAATTGAAGATTTCCAGGTGAGGCTTCATCTGAGCCCGGGGAGAGGGGAAGGGAGAGAGAGGGAAGAGGGGAACACCACTCTGCAGTGGAGGAGGAGACTGAGATGGACTTGGTGGCTTCCATGTGGACGTCATGAAGAAAGTATCGGGTACCTCTTCCCACTGGCGGAGTGGAGACTTGAAGTCCAGTGCGGACCCACTTGTAGTGGGATTTTGCACCGACAGACGTGAGCTGTCCCTTCCGTTCCGCGCCCATTTTTGCCTTCCTGCCTGCCCCGTCACCACCGTGAATGGAGGAGGTGTACCTTACTCTGCGCCAGACCAGCACCAGGTACCCGCACCCGCACCTGCCCTGGGCTGTGTTTCTCCCACAGAGAGGCAGCACCTGCACCTATGACTGCACCCGACCTGTTCTGCTGCACCTGCACTTGCTTTCTTCTGGCATGAGGAAAGAACTCCATTCTTTCTAGTCTTGTGCTTGTGCCTGCCTATGTGCCTCTGCCTGCCTTGCCTTACTCATTCAGGTGCCCTTTCCCTCCCTTTTCCATTACCCTCTCCCACACACACACACAATCTCTCTTGTTTGGTGCACTCTCCTTCCTGGTCTCTCTGCCTGTGCTTTTTGGCGCCTCACCTGTCCTGTCTGTAGTGTCCTTGCCTGACTTGTCTCCCGTAATCCATTGCCTTGCCTGCCTTCAATGCCCACCCGGCCCGGCATCCATCCACATCCACATCCACTTCCATATCCGCACCTGCTCGCACTTGCACCTGCACTGCACCTTCCCTCCGTCCACCCTTCCCTTCCCTTCCCATACCTTATCCACACATCCCATTTCCACCAGCTCCTCTCCTCCCCCGGTTTCCCTCCTTCACACATACACCCATCCGACCTACATCTACACCAACACCACACCTTCATGACTCGGCCTGCCACCAAATCCGGCCTTTTCTCAAGGTGACCAACACACCCGCTCGCTCCCATTTCAATGATGCGCACTGCATCTTCTTGACAGTGAGCCACATCCAGTGAGTTGCCCCCAATATTGCCTGGTGCATCCTCCATCTGCTGGTGGTACCTCTGTTCGTGCTGCATGCTCTTTAAGCTTTTCCGCCTGTGCCAAATATCTGACTTGCCTCGCTCTTTTGCTGCAGACGCGATACTTTCCTCATACACCTCTTTGGTATACAATCGACTTGTGGCTTTCAAAATCCAGCATCCACCGGTTTTGCCGACTGTCTTGTCCGAAAGTCATCCTCCTTACTGGATCTGTAATGCGACACTCTCCCTAGCCCACACTTCTTCATTCGCTCGCATGATCACCTCCGGCACCCTCCGCCTGCCCGAGTACCTCTGACCCGCGACACCACCGAAATCCCTCGAGTCCTCCAAATTCAACCAGATCGCCTCTGCGCCTGTTGAACAGGCCTCTGGCCACCTAGTCCAACCATAATGGTGTCTGCAGCAGCAACCTCCGCTGCCAACGGCACCGGCAGCGCAAATGCCAGCTCCAGAGCCTCGCCGGCCGTCGGAGCCACCACCGCCTCCGCCAAATCCAAGGCCGCTCAGGTCAACTCCAACGGTTACCACCCGACGAACCCCCAGATCCCCCTGAGTTCTATGCGAAGTACGCCCCTCGATCTGACCTCGGTCGAACGAAGAGGCCAAGCGACCGCGATCAAGGAGCCCACCAAGAAGAAGTCACGCCCCCACGGCCTCGAAGATGCGCCTACATACTGCCCGACCGAGGAGGAGTGGAAGGACCCGATGGAGTACATCAAGAAGATCTCACCCGAGGCCCAGAATTACGGCCTGTGCAAGATCATTCCTCCCGACTCGTGGAACCCCGAGTTCGCGATTGACACCGAGGTGGGTTGGCAATTCTCCGGCGTCGATTGAGGGCGCGCTACGTTGTCGGCCCCAAGACGACGCTCTTTTCACGAGACGGCGGTGCTGACGAGAATCACAGAGGTTCCACTTCAGAACGAGGAAACAGGAGTTGAACTCGGTCGAAGGAAGTGAGTCGCCGCGCTTGCGCTCCTCCGAGGCGACACTGACAGATGCAGGCACTCGAGCGAACATCTCGTACCTCGACGCGCTCGCCAAGTTCCACAGACAGCAGGGCAACAATCTGCACCGTCTTCCCTATGTCGACAAGAAGCCTCTTGACCTGTACAGACTCAAGAAGGCGGTCGAGGCTCGCGGCGGCTTTGATAAGGTTTGCAAGCTGAAGAAGTGGGCTGAGATTGGTCGTGATCTGGGCTACAGCGGCAAGATCATGTCTTCTCTCTCCACCTCTCTCAAAAACTCATACCAGAGGTGGCTTTGCCCGTACGAGGAATATCTCCGTCTGGCCAAGCCTGGTGTTCACCAACAGCTCGAGCTCGAAAACGGCGGCCCGTACACGCCCAGCCCTGCTGTGACCCCTATGAAGCGTTCCAACGTGAACACACCTTCAAGTGCACGCGCCGACTCGCCAGCTCGTCATGCCTCAGACGCCCTTCAGGCGAGCATCAACGGGCTCAAGAAGGAGGCTGACCGGGACACTCCCATGTCGGATGCGCCGCCCGCGCCAGCTCCGGCTCCTGTAACCTCGGGATTTAGAGCCATCAACTCTGGCGGCTTCACTGCTGTGAACTCAGGGTTTACAAGTGTCAACCGCCCCACGCCTCAGAATGATGCCACAAGCACGCCCCAAAAGTCCTTCAGCCCGCTGAATTCCGCCAAGAACACCCCAGAGTACAGGCCTTCGAGTCTTGGACCTGCGGCCCTGAAGCGCCAGAAGTCCTGCGACAGTCTCAACTCCGCCAAGAAGGACGACAGCGCCGATAAGGACGACGCGGATAGCGGGAGCAGGCGGAGCAAAAGACTTAAGAAAGGTGAGTGGCTTCCCCTCATTTCTGCGCAACCCCCGATCGGCAATCGTCCCATGTCAGCGTCTGCGTCGCCCAACGTGTGCTGCCGTCCCGGCTGGCTCCGAATGCAATCAGCTACCATAGCTGCATGCGCCGTGCAGGGGGTTTGCCGTGTACTACGATGAATCAACCCAACTGCGGCAGACTGCCCCGGGTTTTCCACCGTCTACTGAGAATTTATTGGCTGCGTATCCTATGCTAACACATTTCCTTACAGATACCGTTCCCACAGTGGCCGGATCTCACATGTCCCTGTTCCGCCCATCGGTTCCCAGGATTCCCCGAGATGAGGCAGCAGCCCCCGGCGAGGTAAGTTGCGATCAATCGTCCCAACTGTTGTTTCAAGGCACCGCTGACCCCCGGCAGAAATGCGAGCAATGCGGCAAGGCTGAAGAGGGAGGTCCTCTGATTGTCTGCGAATCGTGCGACCACGCCTACCACGGCACATGCCTCGATCCGCCTCTCAAGCACAAGCCCGAGTCCGAGTGGAACTGCCCCAGATGCCTGGTTGGCGACGGCCAGTACGGTTTCGAAGAGGGTGGTCTGTACTCCCTAAAGCAATTTCAGCAGAAGGCGGCAGACTTCAAGCAGGGTTACTTCGAGAAGAAGATGCCGTTCGACCCTGTTCTCAGCTGCCACCGTCCGGTCACCGAGGAGGATGTTGAGACCGAATTCTGGCGTCTCGTTGCCGATATTGAGGAGACCGTCGAAGTCGAGTATGGTGCCGACATTCACTGCACGACTCATGGTTCTGGCTTTCCCACCGTCGAGAAGCAGCCCAACAATCCCTACTCGACCGATCCGTGGAATCTCAACTTGTTGCCCCTCCACCCTGAGAGTTTGTTCAGGCATATCAAGTCAGACATCTCCGGCATGACCGTGCCATGGGTTTACGTAGGCATGATCTTCTCTACTTTCTGCTGGCACAACGAGGACCACTACGCCTATTCCGCCAACTACCAGCACTTTGGCGCCACCAAGACATGGTACGGTATTCCGGGTGAAGATGCGGAGAAGTTCGAGGCCGCAATGCGTGAAGCTGTGCCTGAGCTCTTCGAGACCCAACCCGACCTTCTCTTCCAGCTGGTCACTCTCTTGACTCCTGAGCAATTGAAGAAAGCTGGCGTTCGAGTGTACGCCGTGGATCAGCGCGCTGGACAGTTCGTCATCACGTTCCCTCAGGCATACCACGCTGGCTTCAACCATGGCTTTAACTTTAACGAGGCGGTCAACTTCGCTCCTTGCGATTGGGAGCCTTTTGGTCTTGCTGGCGTCGAGAGGCTTCAGGTGTTTCGCAGACAGCCCTGCTTCTCGCATGATGAGCTATTGTGGACTGCGGCTGAGGGCACGACTAACGGCGGCCTCAACATCCAGACTGCGAAATGGCTCGCACCAGCACTAGAACGAATCAAGAAGCGTGAGGTAGCGATCCGGTCCGAGTTCAACGCGAAACATCTGGAGGCCCAGCATCACAACTGTGCCCTTGTCGATGGCAAGGGTGAAGACACTTGCCCGTTGAAGATTGAGATTAACGACGAAGACGTGCCCGAGGAGGAGTACCAGTGCTCTTACTGCAAGGCCTTCTCCTACTTTTCCCGATTCAAGTGTCTGAAATCCGGCAAGATCCTTTGCCTTACGCACGCGGGTTACCAACCGTGCTGCGAGATGACCGAGCCGCAACGCTTCAACGGCGAGAGACATGCCCTCATTCTCAGGCAGACTGAAGAGGACATTGAATACGCCTATGAAAGGGTTTTGGAGAAGGCCCGCACGCCGGAGGCATGGGAAGAGAAGTACAATGCACTTTTGGAAGAGGAGGCAACCCCTCCTCTCAAGACTCTGCGGACTCTTTTACACGAGGGTGAGAAAATACCCCATGAACTGCCCTCACTCCCTTTGCTTCGGGAATTCGTCGAACGATGCAATGATTGGGTGGACGAGGCCACCAACTACATAGTCCGGAAGCAGCAAAACAGGCGCAAGAGCGAAAAGTCCATCATCAACCGAAAGAACTCGCTGGACCAGAAAGAAAAAGACGCGCGAAATGTTTCCAACGTGTATCGGTTGCTCAGCGAGGCAGAGCAAATAGGATTCGACTGTCCTGAGATTACCCAGCTGAGGGAGCGGGCTGAGGCCATCGAGGCCTTCCAGAAGAACGCAGCTAAAGAACTGGAACAGATCCACAGCGCAAACGTCGCAAACATCGAAGATCTACTTGAGGAAGGCAAGACTTTCAACGTGGATATGCCCGAGATCGACAGCCTCTCCCGCGTGCTGGAGCAGCTCAAGTGGAACGAAAAGGCTAGGAACAACAGAGGCTCTACCTTGAACCTGAACGAAGTCCGCGAGCTTATCGAAGAGGGCAAGGTCCTGGAAATCCCGCCGTACAATGACCACTTGGCGTACTACATCGACCAAATGAACGCGGGACAACAGTGGGAGAAAAAGGCAAGGGAGCTGATCAACGCTGAGGTTGTTCATTATCCTCAGCTGGAGGCCTTGTCGATGCAGGTCCAGCAACTTTACCTGCCTGTCTCATCCGAGACCTTGGCTGCTGTTGACCAAATCCTCTACAAGCAGAGAGAGGCCCACAAGCAGATCGTCGACTTGACTAACCGATCGCGTGACCCCGACATCCGCAATCGTCCCAAGTACGCGGAAGTCGCAGAGATTATGCGCAAGTTGGATGAACTTAACTCGAAGCCCAATGGCACGCTTGACCTCGAACGCGAGCAGAAGCGCCACGAGGACTGGATGAGAGAGGGCAAGAAGTTGTTCGGCAAAACCAATGCGCCCCTTCACATTCTCAAGAGTCACATGGATTATGTCCTCGAGCGCAACCAAGACTGTTTTGACATTGTCAATGATAAGCCCCGTATGCCCGCGGAACCTGCCTCGAGAGAAGCCAGCCCCGACGGCAAGGTTCACCGGTGGGAAGATCCTCGGTTCCGCGAGGTCTTCTGCATCTGCCGAAAGATCGAAGCTGGCATGATGATCGAGTGTGAGCTTTGCCATGAATGGTGAGAACCCCGTCTGTGACTCTTTTGTTCATTGCTAACACGCTCAGGTACCACGGCAAGTGTCTCAAGATTGCCCGCGGCAAGGTCAAGGATGAAGACAAGTACACCTGCCCAATCTGCGACTGGCGAGTCAAGATTCCGAGAGACGCTGCGCGCCCCAAGCTGGAGGAGTTGCTCGGTTGGTCCGATAAGATTTCAAGCCTGCCCTTCCAGCCCGAGGAAGAGGAAGTTTTGCAGAAGATCATCGACAACGCCCAGGACTTCCGGAACCACATTGCTGGGTACTGCAACCCTGTTGTGTCGACCGAGTCGGAAGCGGACACCCAGCGATTCTACTTGCGCAAGATTGAAGGTGCCGAGATCCTCCTCGCCTATGAGACCAACTTCTTCAGGCAGGAGCTGCACAAGTGGTGTCCCGTCGCGCCAAACCCACCCCCCGTTCTGGAAGTGTCCAAGAGCACCCGAAAGCCTCGTCCTACGAAGCTGCAGAAACTCCTGGCCCAATACGGCGTGGACGACCCCGAAGACCTTCCGGAGAATATGAAGGCCAAGGCCGCCAGCCTGAAGCGCAAGGCTCAAAACGCCGAGGCTGCTGCAGCGGCAGCGGCAGCCGCTGCGGCCGCTTCTGCCTCTGGCGCAACCGTCATTCCCGGCCTCCATCAGTCGTATAATCGCAAGTCGGAGCACTCGTCAGCCACGCCTCCTGGCACTTCTCACGGCAGCGCACACCGTCAATCCATTGGCAGCAAAGACGACCCCATGGATATTGACAGCGGTCCGACACTTCACCCTGGTCTCTTTGGTGGCCGCGGCCCTCAGCTTGTTGTCGACAATGCATCAATGTCCCTTGAAGAGCGCCTGCTCCAAGGCCAGGAAGATGGTCTTAACTTGCACACCGAGGCTGGGAAGAGTAAGGCTCTCGAGATCCTGCGCCGCACCGAGGTTGGTCGCAAGCGGGCCGTGGAAATGTTCGGCCCCGACGTGTTCAAGGGCGACGTTGGCATGTTGAACGGCAGGGAGGATGCCCCTCGGTCACGAGAGGACGAGGTGGCGGTCAACAGGATGTTTGACGATTTGACGAACCAAGACGACGAGAAGAAGGAGTCCTTTGACGGACCGATCACAGCCGAAAGCCTTGAGAGCGAGCGAAATGGCATGGACGCCTTGCTCGACGGCGATTAGGATTTGCGCGTTGCTCCTCCCCCGCCTCCTTCGTGGGTGCAATACCCCTTCTCTGAGTGCTACCGCCCGGTATTTCGTTGGTGACGCACCGGACTGCATTGGCGTCGGGTGGCATTTGTTATTTGGGAGTTTTTATTCTAGGCGGAGAAAATCTGTATGATCAGGAGTCCCAAGGGTACGGCATACCACTTTGCATTAGATTAAGAGGCGTTTGAGATGCAAGATGCATCAGTTAGTTGGCGAGCTTTAGTTGTTCTTTGCGTGGTCAGAAAAGTTCCGACATGGAAAAGTAATGCGTTATAATGGGACCCCGACTTGGTGGTTCCGAGAATTGACATTTTATTCCTCAGTTTATGCTTGACAGGATGATGTTCAATATTTTTGTGACGGTGAAGAGCCACTAAATTCACTTGGCTACCCTCGGCTGAACTCTGGCAGATGCGTTTGTGCAAGGCTTGCAAACGGGCGAACGAGCGAAGAAGAGACAGCCCTTGGGGTACAAAGCGAAGAAACAAACACAAACAAGAGAATGCTTGAGAACTGGCAGTGAAGGGCTGGGTGGCTGACTGGATCGCGAGAAGGACGAAGAAGTTGACGGACGAAGCTGGGCCGTCATGTGCAAGGCTACTTGAAGCAAGAATTGAGCGAACCCTCCAACAAACCAGCTGGGTTCAGTCGCCCGGCTAGCTCAATCGGTAGAGCGTGAGACTCTTAATCTCAAGGTTGTGGGTTCGACCCCCACGTCGGGCTCAATTCCCGTCAGCGATTGGCATCCAGTATTTCTTTTTGCATTTTTCTTGAGTTTCTTCCTTGGTGAGATTGGACGAAGAATGAAGCTGCGACAGCTTTTTGGGCGCTGATGGTATATAATGAAGGATTTGAAGCAAAGGTTTGGAAGTTCTAAGACGACCAGAATTTCCGTCTCGATCCGCAACGACAAATTCAGAGAGGAATGAGGGGTTAGGAGCATGGGATGAGACGCGTTAGGAATTTAAGAAGAGTGTTTCTTCAATTGAAGTGGCGACCGACTGGATGTGTGTTCCTTGCTCTTCTCTGTCCGAACTTGCCGGCGTCTTTTGTTTGTTCTGGTAGAAACAGAAGGGGCCGTGGGTGCGCTGGTGATGTCTGGGGGGAAGAAGCGATGGCGGTCTGATGGTGGTATACAGGCGCCTCCCAAGACCACCTTGCCCGCGAAGTCGCATGTCTCAAGTCGCATATTCTTCGTGTCACCCCATTTTTGGCAACTGAAACGGCCTTGGGGGATTGGAAGGTTATGTATTATCACATAGAGTGAAGCCGATCATGCCATTAGATGCTCAATTTGGCGAGATTTCTAGGTTGCATGTATCGCGCTGCTGTGATGAGCATAAAAGGGCTGGACCGGTACTGCGCGGAGAGCTCCTTCTTGCAGACAAAATGTAATGGGTTAATGGCTTGGTAAATAGCATCTCGTTTTATGTGCGAGGCACTAGGCTAGGATTTCTGTCTGCGTGCTTTCGATAGCTGAAGTTGTTCTTTCCCTCTGGCGATGGTGCTGGCTTCCGGCGCCGGTGGTCGTCGGCGTCCGCTGCTTATTCCGACCACGTCAGTTTGATGTCAGTAAAGCCATTGCGTACAATTTCGGGGTTGACCCTCTGCCTGCTGCGCTTGTGAATTCTGCATCATTTGTGTAGATCTGATCCACGACTATTCCATAAACAGATCGATTTGAAGAACAAGAGGATTTCGTCTGCCGTCTGTTTATCTATAGTTCTGCTGTATGCGCCTCGCCTCGTCGTTTCGGCGATATCCAGGTGCCTGCCCTGGCTTCGGCCAGCACGACGCTGTATGGGACGCGCGCATCTGATCCGTACGGAACTCAACGACCAGGACAATGGACCCTGTTAGCCTGGTAGTACGGGTGGTAGGTTCGTGCCTATGTGCCTGGATGGATGCAAGAAGCATCTGCTTTCTCGGCCGCCTACTTACGCCGGCTTTGGTCGTGTCGATGATGCTACTGATGCGGATAAGGACTGGCGTCGTCCGCCATGGTTTTCTTCCTTTGCATATTGCAGTTACGGATAGATCAAGCCAGGTACATATCTGTCCAAAGTATGGTGACTGGACTGGACTTTGTTCAAGGTTCCGCCTGGCATCTCAAGGCCTTGCTCAAATTGCCCATGGGAAATTTTATATCAAGCTCTACTATCTGGCGTGCACAACTCGACCCCCCGAGTGATGGGAAGGATATTTATGGTTATGTCTGGTGAAGTGCTTCTCTGGGAGCTGTGTGTCCGTCGGTTGTGATGGCCACGGCGTGACGGCACAATTCTGGGTTCGAGCTGCGCAGGGGTGACAGGTATTTATACAGATCCGCCTCCGGTGTTAAGTGCCCATCACAATGAAGCCGATGGTTCTTGCGATGTCAACGAATAGTCTCGAAGACATCAGCCGCCGTTTACAAAGTCGATGTTTATTGCGAGCGACTCGTTCTCCAGAGACGTCCGGAAGCCATGCTTGCGACAGGACCACCACCGGCAGTGCTCTTTCCCGTTTATCCGGCCCGGAATACGAGACAGGCGGTGATGGCTGCAGCTTCGCGCCGGAGACGCGGTGGTCTTGGATAAATCCTTTTCCTGGCCCAAGGGTCGGCACATTCGGACATGGTAATTCGCATGTCGTGAAGAACGACGCATGGCGAAAGGCTCATTGGGTTGGTCTATTGAGGGTAGACAGACGTACCAGGTCCACGTGATTTTATACGTATCGCCTGCGAACCTTTGTGTCGTCGTTCAGGCGTGTTGGAGCTAGCGCCTGCCTTACGCTGTGCCAATATTCCCGCAAGTTCGTGGGCAAACATAGCATGAGGTACTCGCGACGAGCGCAAGTCACCGTCATTGACAAGGCTTGCATACTGCCGGCGGCTCTCCTACGACATAGTACGCACATCACAACAGATCATCAAGCGAAAAGTATGTAGATACCCATAAATGAAACGGTTTCCAGACGGGATTCAACCAGAACCGAGATCAACGAAAGGATCCATTCCCAGAATTACTCTCTGGTCCCCCCATAGCCCAAAGGCTTACCAGCAGCGTCTTTCATCAGCTCCAGCCCTTCCCAAGGGAAGAGCCTTCGCCATTAGGTGTACTGCGGCGGGCGGCCATTATCTATCTGAGGAGAGAAAAAGAAGAAGAAAGGGAAAAGAACTTCTCCAGGTCGCCGGCGTTTTGAGGCACAGCCAGAATTTTTTCGAATGGTCTGTGCTTCGATACCTGCTTAGCTAAGACGAGATTCACCCACCTTGAGCAGCTTCCGATGGCCAGGGATCACGTGGGCACTGCAGCTTAGGAAGTAGTCTGCGCTGATTGGTCGATCGCAGCCGAAAAGCCGAGGGGATTCCCGTGTCTGGTCGGGTTCCACTGGAGCGCCTGGCTGCTGCTGCTGCCATTGAATCCTTGGGTGTGTCTGTGGGAAAGCTTGACATCAACACTTTTTTGCAACCTCACCCACGCCCGAGCCGCTCCAATCCCCCGCGAAACGAACCACCCGCGACCGCGACCCGAACTCCGATCTTAAGAGCAACGAAACGACTCGAGTACATTCAGCCAACATGATTGCGCAGCGGGTGGGCGTGTCGGCCCTGCGCCGAGGTGCGTTTACATCATTGAAGTCTCCTGCGGGATAGTTCGAGATGAGAACGAAATGCTGACGATGGCGATTGGCACCACAGCGGCAGGAAAGCCCTCCGTCTTCTTCAACTCCCAGATCCCCAAGGCCGTCGTCGCCTCCAGCATGTCCACGACGCAGATCCGGTACGCACACTACTCCCCTCGTCGACAATCCCTCGAAACTATTCCCTCACACCCAGAGCCTGGAACCTTGAAACCTCCAACACATCATACATGTGACTCTCACGAACCACGATGCTAACCCTCCTGCCCCAAACAGCCCCGTCGCAACCGCCAAGGTCTCCGTCGCCGACGGCAACGAGATCCTCGCCAAGCAGCGCCTGCACCGCCCCATCTCCCCGCACCTGACGATCTACAAGATGGAGCAGACGTGGTTCGGCGCCTCCATCTGGACGCGCATCACCGGCGGCGGCCTCTCCGCCGCCTTCTACGTCTACTTCGGCACCTACCTCGTCGCGCCGCTGCTCGGCTGGCACGTCGAGGCCGCCTCCCTCGTCTCCGCCGCCGCCGCCGCCCCCGTCGCCCTCAAGGCCGGCCTCAAGTTCCTCGTCGCCTGGCCCTTCACCTTCCACTTCTTCAACGGCATCCGCCACCTGACGTACGACTTCGCGCTCGGCTTCGCCAAGCCTGAGATCAACAAGTGGGGCTGGGTTATCTGGTCCACGTCGCTTGTGTCGGCGCTCGGTCTGGCTTTTGCGTGGTAAAGGGGGAGAAGTTGGGTTTGGAGTTTGGGGATGGTGGGTGATGAGTGGTAATTGGGGACGAGGAGAGAGGTGCGGGAGAGCGGAAAGTGTATGTGTGTGTTGATGGTGGGAGACGGCGATTGGAGTTCTGATCGGATGGCACTCTGCTGGAAGATTGTCTGGCGCAAGGCCCTCCCCCTGCTGCTTAAGCGGGGGGATTGTATAGACTGGAAGCTGTAAAACGAGTTCCCTTGAGTATCAAACAAGTTAATCCATTGTTCCCGTTCACAAAACATGCGAGTATTGGTGGCACGCGATCAGCTCCGAAGTTCGGAGGGTGAGAGCGGCAGGACAGACGTTAGAGACCCGTGATCAATTATCTACATCAGGTCGCAAACTAAAGTGGTATGCCTCCTAATCCTGTTTTACCATGTCCAGCCCAAACGCCGATGCGCCTCCCAGATATTTAATCACTCGAATGTACCCTCACATTGATCTCGGGGTCATCGGTTGACCGTACACCACATATCGATCCTATTCGATGTTTCGGGCATCCAAGATCTGTCGGATCACCCTCGAGTTCCCTGAGCTGAGCACACGAGCGCCGAGAATGGGGCCGATAAATTCGTTGAGCTCGGTGGCGTAGTTGTCGACGCTGCCGTTCACCCCGTTGACGGGGGTCTTGTCGCTCTCGGCCATGGTGCTGATCGCTTTCAGAATGCCACCGACCAGCATCTCAAAGTCGATCCCCTCGCCCTTCTCCTTCAACGGCTGAAGGATGTTGTCGTGGTACGCCCTCAGACACTTAAGCACAAGTACCCGCACCGCTTCAGGACCGCCAGCTGACGCGACACCAGAGATGGCGCCAAAGTGCGCAGCAGGGGGCTTATCCGGGTCCATGAAGAACTTCAGACACGTGCGCACGAGCTTGGGTCTGAGGAGGTTATTGGAGGCCGAGTACTTCCGCGCAATCTCGCCGAGCAGCGACGCTGAGAACTCGCGTAGCTTGTACTGCTCCTTCACCGCATCAGAGCCGTCCTCGGCGCCGATCTTGCGGCTGAGGATGCAGGTCAACACGGGGGCGGCGATGGAGTTGGCGTAGGGGTCGAGGAAGAGCTTCTTGTTTTGGATGAGGGCCAGCGTCAGCTCCATGGACTGGCGGAGGATGAAGACATCGTCGAGGCGGTGGGTGACTTGGTTCGCGACAAAGTTGATAAAGTAGGGGATCAGTTGGTGTAGACCGGGGTCGTCGCGGACGGAGGCAAGAGCGGCCTGGCGGAGACGCCCAACTTCCTCGTCTGGGTTGTCGTCGAGGATGGCGTTCTGGACCTTTTCGAAGTAGAGAATGAGTTCTTTGGAAACAACGTGCTTGACGGCGGGTCGGAAAGAGATGGAGTCGTTGCCGGCAAGGGCGGCCAGGGCGGGGTTAGCACCGGGGCCCTTGGGGACGAGTTCTTGCGATCGGGATTCGGCTGTCGTCGGGTTCTGGGGGATGGATGGTTGTACACCTTCGATTGCAAGCCAGTGGGCTGATAGTATAGAGTTAGCTCGAGTAGCAAGAGATAGCAACAGGAAGGCGCACCTGTGAAGCTCATATCGCGCGGCACCTTGGGCAGGGGCGCGTTGATGAGCTTCTCGAAATCGACCTCCTCGTCCTCGATGTAGAACAGCGGTTGGCCAGGGCCGAGGCTAGCCTCGCCGAATCGCAGCGGACGCGTCGAGTCGTATCCGTACAAAGGTTCGATGTTAAGAACTTTGAGAGCGGTACTGATGTCGTTGACGGTCAGAGTGGTGCGGCGAGCAGCACGCATGAAGCGCAGGGCCTCGACGAGGACCTGGCCGATTCGGTACTCGACATCCTGGGTGAGGCAGCGCAGAGCTTCGTCGTTGAGGTTCGGGATGCCGACGGACTCGGCGACGTCTTTGACGTTGTCGGGATTCCATAGGAGCTTTGGCGCGTCTTGGGCCGCCATCGCGTCGCTTGTTTGGGGTGATTCGACGGGTGGTGAGGTTGCGACGAGGCGCCGTTCGAGGTGCGGAATTGAAGTTGGACGCGAGGCTGAAAAGTCGGGGTACCTTCCACTGACGAGGTGTGGTGGAGACCCCTAGCTGCGGAAGCTACAGTGGACGGGGTACCCTACACTTGACGGGAAAGTGCCTGACTGGGTCGCACTTGCCCAAAGTTCCTGCATGTTTAGTGGGTTATCTACATTCACGACTTTACTTTGACAGCGCCAAGCTGATGCTGGCAACACAGCTCTACCCTCTCACCATTCAAATGGAACTTTCTGATTTATCAATGGGTATCCCAAAGAGGATGAATGCCGTCACATTTCTTAGTCAACTTTCAGTGTCACGAGCCACTCCAGATTGACAACAATGCTGTACCTCGACCGTCGTCTCCCTCGCCGACGTGCTCGAAACTCGGGTTTGCTAGGCGCTGCTCTCTCATTTGAAGATGTGATGGGATTTGTAAAAATGCTGTTCAATTCGAACCACATGTGGAAGATTGATCCATATCGCGAAAGCATTGCTTCAGCCCCAATGGCAGGCCCCCCTCTGTATGGCATCCATGGCCTACGTGGGGCTTGCGGCACCGAGACAGAAACGACACCAAATCCGCACCTGGCAGCCTCAAGTCTCACGAGAAGACCATTTGAATGGTTACTACAATGATACTAACTCAAGGCTGCATCTCCCTGCCATGCCTGGACAGCGATTCAGCCTGCGCTTGACTTCAAAAGAACCGGGCTCAGTTGAACTCGTCCAGCCACAAGCTGCGCACCTCATCAGATGGCGGCTTGTCTTCATCCAACTGGTGGCGTTCAGCAAGACACAACATGGGCCGCTGGAAGCGTAGCCGATGATAACTTCCAAGACACGGCACAAGTGCCTTTACCCAATCGAGAATCAGGCTGCGATGCTTCGCTAGTTATAAGTATTGATGCTCTTGGCTTGTGAATTGCGCGCTTGTCTGCAGTCTCTAAGCCCAATTAGCAAGAAAATATTCCCACTTCAGTCTTCCTCATACATTTTCACCATGGGTGGTGCTGTGTCGTCTCTCAAATCTGCCGCCAAGGGCACCGACGATGCTGCACACGCCAGCTCACCTGGCAAACATGTCGACTCCGCCGTGCACGCAGCGGACAACGGTATCCCCTCAAACGCCAAACCAGCAGGCCAGTACGAGCTGAGTGATGCCAGATATCTCGTTCACGGGAACAAGGCCTCTTACAATGCAACATCTGACCCAGTATATCTTCCTCCTATTCCGGTGGAATGGATCATCGCCCCGAAAAGCGTGTCAGCCGGGCAATGCCCTTCCATGGGCGACACTATTAACACCTTCATCATAGCGGATGCCTTTAATCTCGTCATCGCCATCATCTTTTGCTGCAGGCCTATTGTGAAGAAGATGACGTTTGGCTTTTTCGGCAAACTTCCTAACAAGAATGCTCGTGGCTGGAAATCCATCCCTTCAATATGGTATTCATGGCTGCTCAGCTTGACCATGACGCTTGGGGGGAACCTGATCAACAGTTTCGTGGTGGTCGGGACCGAAGAATACAAACACCTGTCCTGGGACACCATTTTTGCGCTGTATGCCTCCCGCCCGCGCATCAACATGTTGGTGGTGGCTCTACTTCGGGTCTTCGCCGCCGTACGAACAAGCGACTGGTCGCAGACGGTCAACTACAGGCCAGTTGAGAAGGGGGAGCTGGAGAACCAGAACACGACGTACTCCGGCTCTGAATTCACGATCAAAGACGGCCCTGATGACGGCAGTGCCTCCGAGAGACTCATCATCAAGGTGAACAACGGGACGGGAACGTTGGAGAAGGAATACGTCTACATCGACTCCTACCGGAGCACCGTCGTCGCTGAGATGATACTGAACATCATCTCTGCCGTCTTCATCGGGATTACCTGGGGTCGCTTCCCCAACGAAGTCATCAAAGACTACATGAAATTCAAGACAACGTTCATGGAAGTTGCTCCTGCCATCGTGTTAGTCGGCGCCATTTTTGCCATACCAGTGTATTGGAGACGAGACAGGCATGTGGGTGACAAATGGATGAGGGGGTTAGGTACGGCCGTGTTCTTTGGTGGCGCCTATGCCGCACCTTGGGTATACTGGAACTACTTCTTGCAGCTTCCTGGATCATTGTAAGGTTTCAGTTGCTTTGCCTCCCCTTTCAGCTTGCACTGCGAAGTCGTATGGACTGATATGACGCCAGGTGGTGTCCGCCTAAGCTTCCCATCCAGACAAGCATCTGGGTCGCCTTTTCTCTCATCGGTTGGTATCCCCTTTGTTCATGGCATGTGATCTGTGGGAAGGCGGAAATATTGACAAAGTACAGGAAACTTCTTGGCCTGAAAATATCCGGTCTCGACCGACCCAAGTAACGGCATAAGAGGGTCACTATCAACAATTGGTGGTATGCTGTTCAATTGCTACAACTTTGAAGGGAAGAGGAGCATCAGGTTGCCTGGCCCCGGGTATCTAATCTAATGCCATGAGAATACACTACCACAATGAGAAACATCTATACTCTCCGCTCCCCATACGCTGTGTTCACCTCCTCCCCGCTACTTCTGGGCTTAGGCCCAACCAACTCATCCATGCTGGCCCCTTTATCCTCGCCCTGCTCAACCTTCTCGTGAATATGCAGCCTTTCCAGGCCCATGATGGTCCAGACCACAACCCCGAGAATCGCGAACTCCATCATAACAGTCATGCCAAGATACGTCGCCGTATCCCCCTTCACAGCGCTGAACTTGTCGTCTCCGGTGCTAACGTACGAGATCGTATACGCGATGCGAACGATCATGAAGGGGAAAGATGCGCCGAAGCCGATCATGGATCTCTTCTCGCCTTCGGGGACCAGTTTCCACTTCTGCGCCAGCCAGACGTAAAGGAGGACACCCCAGAAGTAGAGCGCAGCGAAGAGGCCCACCCCGGCTTTGGTCAACGACCCAGGCGCCATGGCGTTCTCCGTCTTCTTGCTGGCGACGACGTAGTCTGCGATGGATATAGCGAGGCCGGCCCAGCAGATGAGCTCCGGAATGCGGAAGTGCCACGGCGTGAGGACCTGAATGAAGTGGTTTCTGGGAGAAGCACCAAGTTAGCATACGGGGGTCGTATCAACCACAAATAGATGGGCAACTTACACTCTCTTCAACAGATCCAGCAACACAAACGTGAGAAGCACAAGTCCCAAAGATTCGCAGACAAAAATGGTCGCCCAGAGGCCCCTCGAGTCGTTGAACATGGTGCCTAGCATGCAGCCCGCGCCGACGATGCGTATTGTCGAGATGAAGGAGATGCCGAACCAACCCATTCTCTTTTGGATCTTGAAGAGGATGCCGAAGACGAGGAATACGGAGAAGACGACGATCTGCGCGATTGCGACGCCGTCGCGGAAGCGGAACGCACGCTCTGCCATTGTGTCGGGCTTTTGGTGTAAGTGAAGAACCGTCTATGTATCTCTAGGGAATCGAGGATGATGTTTCTGTGTCGGTGATTTTGTTTTACAAACCAGTCGTAGCCTTTTCATCATTAACTAAGGCTTGGAGCAAAGTCATTTTTTTAAGCTATTAACAGACCGTTTGCCTGGACGGGAGACCTCCCATCACTGCCACTCGGAGGGGCAGATCGGGTGTGGACCCCTTGATCGTTCGGCGCCCGGAGGCAGCTTGTGCCCCACAGAATTGGATTAAGCGAGTGCGAACGCCGGGGGTTCGGGTGCAAGAGCGTGTATCTCGTCCAATGAGACCGCCGCGCGGGATCAGTCCGACAGCAGATTGAATCCTACACCTCAGCCCTGCTGACGAGATCTGCGTGGCTGTTGCGGTACTAAGTTTTGGCTCAGTAGGTGTGAGAAAGTCCAGTAAGATTGCGTGCGTTGTGATGCTATTGAGTCCTACTTTAGGCGCTGAAGTCTCACTAGCTGGCAATGGCTGCGGTGACGGTTGAACTGATGGAGAATAGTAGGAGGCAGCATAAAAACTCGAATTCTTGTTGGAGATACGATGAATGGTTCAGCTGAGAGGGAATAGAAAACGCGACAACACATTCAGACTGGATGACAGGGTTTGGTACCTAAGAGGACTGCATCCCTAAAGTCTGTTCTCCTGTCATCGCAAGTTTGAGATGAACCTCCGTTCGAACGAAATCACTTACATCACGAACCGGGCAAAAAGACAGTCAACCTAACTCCCAGCTGAGTTAAGCATACGATGCGTAAGAAAGTGTGGCAGTGGACCCTGAGATCTCACTGTCGACATGCTCTGCCCCGAATGCCAAGCCGAGGAGACCACGCTCTGCATACTCAACTCAGCTAATGCTGTGGCACTTTAAGCTTGTTGCCTGCCGAACCCGTCACAGCCACTCTCATAATGTTTTGCGGGTTTGATTCTTACCTGTCATTGGTAACTACAGCTCTTCGCACTCGCTTAACTCCTTTAAAGCTGACAATGCTTATGGACGGTAAGAACCCGCCGAATGCTTGCCCAACACAGCTCAAATCCGCACACGGCAACCCCGGCACCTGTGCCGGACCCGAACAAGGCCCCACATCACCAGCATTTCGGAGGACCGAAGATTTTATTTCATCTCGGTCCTCGGTGACAATCCTATTATGGCTGTTGGGATTTTTGAGAGACTGGGATATACCTTTCGTCTAAGCCTGTTTGAAGAGACCTTCCTTACCATAGCGAATTTAGACCACTTGCTACACTGGCTTTTTGTCTTTCGTCCCTGTTCACCCTTATGGCTTGCCCCGCATTCACTTCTCGCCGACGCATGCAACCACGAAATGAAGCCATCCATCGAGCCCCGCCATGCCCTGCCCTACCCACCCACAACAACGCTCAACATCCATATTCCTCACTTCCGCCAGAGACTTCAACAATCACTGGTTTCGTGGTGTAGTTGGTTATCACGTCAGTCTAACACACTGAAGGTCTCCGGTTCAAGTCCGGGCGAAATCATCCTTTGGGCGAATGGTTTAGTGGTATAATACTCGCTTAGCATGTGAGTGGTCCAGGGTTCGATTCCCTGTTCGTCCAAATCTTTTGCTTTTGAGTGTGAAGGAGGCTTCCTCAAGCTGTGTTCTCCCCTTTGACACCTGGGAGAAGTCTTCAAACGGTTGGATCGCTGCGGTGTAGCATTTTTTGCCCGGGTGGACCTGCTGCAGTATCCCCGAAAACGCCGGTCAGCAGGCCCCACTCCCGCCCGGCCTCTCCTAACCCTCTTCAGCGTTCACGGGGGGAGGCTGTTTCCTTCTCTTTTCCTTCTGGAACGATGTCAACGGATTTCGGTATGGACTTTGAGATTTTATTTTGCAGATTTATATAACAATTCCGCCACCAAAGACGTTGAATACCGAAACCCTTGCCATCATGCTATGCGATGTATGGGAACCCGGCGACGTCTGGACCGGCATCTCCGACCAGAACCGGAGGAAGAAGGTGCAAAACAAACTCAACCAGCGTGCTTATCGTCAGTAAGTCTCAGCGCCTCGCAACTTTCATAAGTCTTACTCCAAAGCAGGTAGAAGAAGGAAACAACCCACCGTAGACTGCGATGATCAGCACTCGTCGCTGGCAGCTCCGGGCCAAGACAGCATCCTACCAACCCTCCTCGGCGGATGTGCTCTTATCAAATGCCCCCAAAGGCTTTCTCTTGCCCAAAACCGTGTCAAAGAAGTATACGAGGGCTACTCGCTCCACGCGCCGCGGCCGTCGGCACTGCCCGTCCTCATCCGCCTGCGCGTCCTCGCAGCCCTAGCCCACAACGCCGCCGCCATGGGGTTACCCCCACAAGGCCTCTGCCGCGATGACTTCATTTCTCCATATAACCTGTGCGGACCTCTGGAGCTAGAGAACTTTGATTTGACGACACCCGGCCGCGAGAGCCTTCGTCCTACGCACCTCCAGAGGACAGTCCTCCATCACCCCTGGATCGACCTCTTTCCGTTCCCCGTCTTTCGAGACAACGTGCTGCTTGCGATGGAGTCTGGCTTATTGGATGACGATCAGCTGTGTGCTGATATTCTCGAGGTGAAGGACGAAGACCTGGCTGGCAGGCCGTCGCTCATCGTCTGGGGCCAGTCGTGGGATTGCATGGCGTGGGAAGCCAACGAGGCCTTCTTTCGGAAATGGGGGTTCTTGACGCGGGGGTGCCCTGAGATGCTGGAGGCGACTAATTACTGGAGAACTAGGCGAGGGGAAAGAAGGATCATCTATGAAGTATGACGTATGTTTTTTCATAGGCTGAAGATGAATATCTCCGTCCATTGTTACCAGCGAGTGAGCAATGCAACGCAAATGCAGTCTCTGATATCCTGAACTTACTCAAGACCGAGCCACAGTAACAAGCCGGCCAAGCTGCGGTGAGTAAGTTTCATGGCCTCTCAAGGTTCTCATAGGACATGCCTCGTTCTAGAGACGGGACACCCATGTCCCGGGACGTCAGCAACCTTCCTTATCTCCAGATGCGGGGCCGGGGGCGGCGGGACGGCGCTAATGCACTTGGATTATTTTGTGGACCAGACCCGGAGCTGGTCCCGGGCATCGATCAATGCTCACGGCATCTGAGTGGAATGTCTAGATGCCGTCAAGTGTACCGACACCGAGTCAACGACCACGGAGACCTGAATGAAGACGTCCAGTCCATGTATAAATATGAGGCACCGGATGAACCCATCTGTCCTCGAGCTTCGTCTTTCACACAGACACTCTTCAAAGCACTTTCATCTCCTTAGCAGACAAACCTCAAGACTACACTCAAAATCTCACAATGGCGGAGCCATCAATGAAATATGTCCGGTGAGTACTTCTCTGTCGTTCTTGCTCATGAACAGGTTACTGATAAATCGCCTCCATTCAGCGTGGGCAAGTCCGGCCTCAAGGTCTCCCAGATCATCCTCGGCTGCATGAGCTTCGGCGACAAGAACTGGCAACCATGGCTCCTCGACCAGGCCGAAGCCCTCCCCATCCTCAAATACGCCTTCGACCGGGGCATCAACACCTGGGACGTCGCCGACACCTACTCGAACGGCCGCTCCGAGGAGATCGTCGGCGCCGCCATCCGGGAGTACAACATCCCGCGCTCGAAGCTCGTCGTCATGTCCAAGTGCTTCCAGTTCGTCGACGACGCGCGCGGCCCGATCGACCCGGCCAACCTGACCAGCAACGATGGCCCGCGCGTCAACCAGGTCGGGCTGTCGCGCAAGCACATTCTTGACGCTGTGGACCGCAGCGTCGAGAGGCTGGGGACGTACATCGACGTGCTGCAGATCCATCGCATGGATCGGGATGTGCCGCCGGAGGAGATTATGAAGGCGCTGAATGATGTGGTGGAGAGCGGGAAAGTGCGGTACATTGGTGCTAGTTCGGTCAGTCTTCACATCTTTACTTACCTGGTCGATATCCCACCACCCATTGTGACAATCGCTGACCAGTAAATGTACAGATGGCAGCCTGGGAGTTCCAGATGCTCCAGAACGTCGCGAAGCAGAACGGCTGGCACGAATTAATCTCGATGCAGGGCCTCTACAATCTCCTCTACCGCGAGGAGGAGCGCGAGATGAACCCGTTCTGCAACGCCACCAGCGTCGGCCTCTTCCCATGGTCGCCCCTCGCCGCCGGCGTCCTCGCGCACCCGTGGACCGACCGCTCCGACCCGAGAGAGCAGAAAGACCCGTTCCTCCAGATGCTGTTCCGCGGCGTCGAGAACGGCGCCGACAAGGCGATTGTTGGGCGGGTGGAGGAGCTCGCGGCCAGGAAGGGGGTCGCGATGGCCCAGGTCGCGCAGGCGTGGCTGATTTCGAAGGGGTGCATGCCGATTTGCGGGCTGGAGACGCGGGAGAGGATTGACCAGGCGCTTGGGGCTTTGGAGGTGAAGTTGAGCGAGGAGGAGGTGAAGTATCTTGAGGAGATGTATGTTCCGAAATTGCCCATGCCGTTTTAGAAGTGGAGGAGGTCTGGCGCCGTAAGCTGTGGCTTGGGATAAGCACTGGCTTGGCTAGATCTGATCGACTGCTGTTCTTTGAACGAGATCAACTTGGCACTCGAAGAATAGCTTGAAAACCACAATGGCGAAATTTCATAGCTACCACACATCCAGGAGGCCCAGGTCCCATCAGCCTATATGTCTTGGGGACGTGGATGTTCATGCTTGAAAATGAGGGGTCACCAATTACAGAATGCACGATCAACTGAAAAAAGAAACAACCCTCCCAGCTACCAGGAAGACCATTTGGCGCTACGTCTAGCGCGGCCAAGGAAGTGACACACTCCTCCAAATGCAGCCGACCATTCGCCCGCTTAAATACGATCCTGTCCCAAAGCATTGAGTCGATGACAGTCTGGAACACAGGCTACGGTTGGACCAACAGCGGCTCCCCAGCTGCAAATGGCTGATGGGAAGATGGCATTCTGACGCCATGGCGTCGACCAGTAGCCCGTCTGCTCACTGGAGATGTTAGGTGGCAGCCATCGTTGCGGTCGCATTTCAGCCGCACGATGCCATCGCGACCCTCATTAACTGACGCGGAGCTCGACCATTTATCGTCGATTACATTGGGTTGGAACCTTGAGGGACCTCCAAAGCTTGGGACAGACGAGATCAGCGATTTCACAGTCATGGAGAGTTTGAACGCGCAGGGCGGGGCCGATGACCGGGTCGCACCGGCGCAGGTATCGGCGGATCGGAACGGCGATGCGCCGTCTGAGTACCCGGCGGGACGAGACGACGTGCCGCGAACGAGCATAGCGTCTTTCACGGAGCAGGACGAGGTGGAGTCTACGCATGTGCCGAGCACCTCTGCTTCGTCTGTGGAGCTCAGCATCGACTCGGACATGAGCGACGCCGACTCGGCTCTGGGGCTTGATGGAGGGCGGGCTTCGTCGTCCGCGTCGGTCGCCTCGAGTCTTTATAGGTTCGTCGAGGAGTTTGGTCGGACGTATCATAGGTACAAGGAAGGGAGTAAGTTGTTCATTCTTGTCGATGTGAGAATGCCCGCTGACATTGAGAAGAGTACTTCCTCCCCAACGATGAGGTATGACGAGTCTTGGTTTAGAAGATGTATTTCACGCCGACTTCTGACATGCGATATGCTGCAGCAAGAGCAAGGCCGTTTAGACCTGCAACACGCCATCGCCCTCCGCATTCTCGACGGGAACCTCGGGCTGGCGCCCGTGGACAAGCCGCACCGGGTGCTCGACATCGGCACGGGGACGGGCATCTGGGCCATCGAGTTCGCCGACCAGAACCCCGAGTCGGAGGTGCTCGGGAGCGACCTGAGCCCGATCCAGCCCGAGTACGTGCCCGCCAACTGCCGCTTCGAGATCGACGATGCCGAGGACGAGTGGATGTATGGGCAGAAGTTCGACTACGTCCACGGCCGGTACATGTGCACCTCCATCTTTGATTTTCCCAAGCTGTTTGGCCAGATCTACGACAGCCTCAACCCCGGGGGCTGGGTCGAGTTCCAGGAAACGGTGATTGACTTCCGGGCTGTCGACGGGACTCTGGAGGGCACGGCGCTGCGGCGGTGGAACGACCATCTGCTGGAGGGCATCCGCCGGGCTGGGCGCGATGCCTTATCTCCGTTCGGGTTCGCGGCGAAGATGACTGCCGCGGGGTTCACAAACGTCCAGCAGAGGAAGTTCGCGGTGCCGTCTACCCCGTGGGCTCGGGGGCGGAACCAGAAGATTCTCGGCGCGATGCAGATGACCAACAATCTCGAGGGCGTTCAGGGCATCACAATGAAGATCTTCACGCAGGTGCTGGGTTGGACTCGAGAGGAAGCTGAACTGCTGCTGGTTGACGTGCGCAGGGATATGGCGGATAGGAACATCCACGCATATCTCACGATGTGAGTTCTTCTTTCTGATAACCTTGCGATAATGAGCTGACCATTTGAAGTATGGCTGTCTGGGGCCAAAAGCCGCACGAAGAGGAAGAGAATGCCGCAATGTCGTGATTCGCGTAGCCGGGAAGAATGTTTTAATCGTTGCGTACATCTAGCATGGAGTTTGAAGTTACGCTTTCGTCGCATCTTGTTGGTGTTGAACTCCGCCAGTTGCGGAGTTCATCTTGTTCGTTCTCGGGTCACGATCCACGTTGCGATAGCTGTCATCCCAAGAGTATCTAGATGAAATGTATGCACGACATGAATCATGTCCGACTGAATGTAAGAAAAGCGCAGGAATGCAGAGAGAGAGCAAGTGACATGATCCCGCAATAACGGCAACATTACACTGCGCAATGCATGCGATCCGCGGCACGACCCGGTGCGGCTTGTAACCGCTCCCTTTGCTTAGAAAAGAGCAAAAAGATGCCGAGGCCGTTGTGCTAAAGATCCACACTTGATGGCGGCCTTGAAACCGATAGTGATTGTCTCCCCGTGCCAAGTGTGCCGATGAATCGGCGAATGCGTGCCGGGAGCGGCATCAAATCCGCGGGGGAACGGAACACGGGCTCCTTTTCGAAGAATTTCTAGGCCACAGATCGTCGGCGTTATGACGAGCCGCCCCATCGGCTTTAATACTCGTGTTCCTCTCCCAGTTCCCTCTTCTGGACTCCCCCTCCGAGGTCCCCCACTCGCTCTCGCCGGTCCATCCACTCGGCGTCCTCCTCCCGCCCCCAGGTCCCTGGCCCTCCGGATGGCAGATTGCTGGTTACGGCAAGGCCATGGCAGGGTATGGAAGCAGCCGGAGAGTTTAATCGTCCGCATGCTTTGTAAAACGGAGTGTGGAGTTCGCCCTGGCAACCCGCTCTGGCATTGATGACTGAAGAAATTTTGCAAACCCGCGCTTGTGTTGTTTCTGGAATCGGTGGAGACCTACTGGCTGATGAGCGAGTCAATCATACTCCATGACCCGACACATGTCACTGTCTCTGCCCATCTGGACCACGGAGAGACGCCAAGCGGGAAAAGGAAAACACATCGGTGTGACGTCAAGCTGACCAATTGCATGGCGGGGTGAAGCTCTCTTCCATGCCATGCCACTCTTACCAACACCTTAGAAGCTCCCCTGACGTTGGTGGGGTAAGCTGGAGAGCGCGGAATTCTACCGTGATGGCCAGACCACCATTCGAAACTGGATCGATGATTACGGGGGCGGGGGAATGCGAGTACAAAAGAGCTTGACACCCCGCGATGGAGGACATCTAGTTATTCTAATAATCCAGCAATATCTACTCTCTTACGCTTTGATACCCATCGATACCCCTATACACACAATTTCTTTATTTCAATCCTCTCAAACAAACCACAATAACCGTCAAAATGGTCGCTAAGAAGGTCCTCGTCGTTCTCACCTCTTGCGACAAGATCCCCAAGACTGGCAAGCCCATTGGCTGGTACCTGGTAAGCTCAAACCCAACATCATCACTGTCTACACCGCGACCAAAACTGACTTTGCCACTTCCAGCCTGAGCTCGCCCACCCCTACGATGTCCTCAAGGAGGCCGGCGTCGAGATGACCTTCGCCTCCCCCAAGGGCGGCGTCGCGCCCCTCGACCAGGTCTCCGTCCAGATGTTCGGCGAAGACCCCTCCTCCAAGAACTTCCTCGAGAACCACAAGGAGATCTGGGAGAACACCAGGCCGCTGTCCGAGTTCGTCGGCAAGGCCTCCGAGTTCGACGCCATCTTCTACCCGGGCGGCCACGGCCCCATGTTCGACCTCGCCTTCGACGACGAGTCGCTCAAGCTCATCGCCGACTTCGCCGCCCAGAACAAGCCCGTCGCCGCCGTCTGCCACGGCCCCGGCGCCATCGTCAACGCCAAGACCCACGACGGCGAGTACCTGATCAAGGGCAAGAACGTCACTGGCTTCTCCAACACCGAGGAGGACCAGGCTGGCTTCACCCCCGAGATGAACTTCCTGCTCGAGGACCGCATGAAGGAGGTTGGCGGACAGTACGCCATCGCCGACGCGCCCTGGGGCGAGAAGGTTATTACTGATGGCGTTGTCATCACCGGCCAGAACCCTGCTTCTGCCCACGGTGTCGGCAAGGCCATTGTCAAGGCTCTTGGTCTGTAAGGAATGATTGTATGATATGATGACGACAAAAAGGTTACGAGGGATACAAAGTAATACCAAATTCAAAGCGATTCTGATCATTCTTGTCCTGGTGAAGGGGCTGTTCTGAAATACGTCCCTACTGTGATACCATCTGAAGGCACACTCGTGCGATACATGAGTTGGGGGTTTCACTCACCTCACTCCAGTTCCTGAATTTCCATCTCCCCAATATCAATGTTCCGTCGCGGTATGGTCCACTGGTCCATGTTAGTGGTCATCGACACGCCGTCCGCATACATGTCCATCGCCTCCTCCGCATCCAACACCTCAAAGGCCATCCGCTGGATAATTCCCATGTAGTTAGTGTCCACCATACGAAAATCGAGAAAGACAACTTCGCCAACTTGTTGATTCAGACCTATGCGCTCAATGTACCGCTTCGAGATGCTCGGCCTCGAGCTGTGCATCTCAGCAGTGACATGTACCGAGCCCCTGTTGCCGTGCACGGAGACGCTCCCGTTCGGCATGAAGATCTGTAGCTGGACGCGGGCCTTGCAGACAGACTCGCTCCAGTGAAAGAGGAAGCAGTCGAGGATGTAGTACTTGTGGTAGCCGAGGTCCCTGGGGTCGTGGCCTGCGCCTCTGAATTGCGACACGATGTCGTCCCAGCAGCGGAGGGGAATGCGGTTCCGGACACACATTAGGGAAAACTCTTCCAGCTGTTCCTTGTAGTCGAATAGGCGGGGGCCACGGCCGCCACGACGGATCGGATACTGTACATCGCGAGACGACCTGGGTGTTCTGTTGTGGAACTGGCAGTAGAATCGGAGATACTCGTCGATGATCTGTCCCCTGTGGCGGTCGAAGAACTCGGGGTATGTGAAGTCGCCGAGCTCTGGGACGGCGTCTTTCCAGCTGCGAGGCATGGGGCGGACCTCTGCTTGCATGACGGCCGCGCATATTCCGCGTGAGATCCGGGACATGATGTAGGCAGTCCGCTCGCGACTTTCGAGGGGAGGGCTGGAGAAAGGCATCTTGATTTGACGGTAGCCTGTGACAGATGGCTTTGACAATGTTTGTTGATAACAAGCTTCTCTCGAGGGCTCACCGTCTACTACTTCTACCATGAGCACGAGAATGGACCTATTAAGGAGCTTTAAATACATTCCCGGGTGAGGTGATTCACCGAGAAAGATGGCGAATGCTCAGTCCACTTCAATATATTCACCTTGTAGAAAGGTAACTTTTAGATGGATTGGGCTATTCACCAGGCAGAGAGACTTTTGCAGACTTCGTATCTTCCAGCTTACTCTACCCTAAAATGCCTAAATTTGACCCAATTGTCCCTTTTCTCGTTTGCACTATCTAAGGATGCGTAAATCCCGTACAAGGTGCCAGTCATATCATACCCGGAAAGCAGCACTGGATCTCCCTTTCCTAGACTATGCCATCCGCTTTCTCCATCACCTCTGATGAAGCGACATAGAAACTCGTAACTATCGGGCGAAGTCTGGATGCGGAGGTCGATGGCTGCCGCGCCGTTAGGAATCGCAGTCGATCCCAACTGGATGCTCTCGGACTTCTTGTCCTTAATTACATTTAAGAACGCGGTAACCGTTGAATTGGGGCCATCGATCTGAATACATCCGTGACGCAAGCTGTCCTTGTAGATTGACAAGCCAGCCAATGGGACCTCTGGAAGCTTACCAGAGCTCAGTTCCACGGCCGTGGAGGCGGACCCAGAGAGGGATCTCTGCCTTCGACCGACAAATGTGGACGTTCCGAGAGGACCTGTTAGATTCGATGTCTGAGCGCATAGGGAGTAAGTATCTTCTGTGGCGGAATAGGAATAGTGATCAAGGTTGGGAGTGCGGATGTAAAGATCCTCGAGCTGTTCATTCATGATCTTGTACCCATGACCTTGAGCCTCACCAGACTCTCCTTCTGAACTAACCACCATCTCAAGCTTAGTCTGTGCTATACGAGGCCAGTCCCCAGAGGGCCATTCAACTGGTGTAAGAAAAGTCTCGCGACCAAGGGGATGCCGCTGAACGTTGATGTGGTCGTGTCGTATGCCCAGATGGACACAGAACCACCTTCCCTCCACGTCTTGGAAGAGGTCACCATGACCAGCCCAACGGACATCCTCGTCCTGCTCAAAAGCAGTCAATAATGGGTTGTTTGGACAGCTCTCATAGGGCCCCCATATGTTTTTAGATCTTGCGATGTTGATTTGGTGGCCCTCGAATGTTGACGCTTCCGCAGTCACGAGGTAGTACCAGCCATCCTTGAAGTAAACATGTGGCCCCTCAGCGTCGTCCTTTCCGGCTGCACCCTTCCAGAGGAACTTGCACTCTGACAAGGCTTCACCAGTGTCAACATTGATCTCGAACTGGCGGATAGAGCAGTCTGGGGCCCAAGGAGGCCCGGTCCGGTAGGAGCCGTGCAGATATGCCTTGCCTGATGCCTCGTCAAAGAAAAGACTAGGGTCAATCCCGGGGAACTCGAAAGGCACCGCGTCCGACCACCCGTCGTCGGAAAATATGGCGTCCTCATGACAGCTGAGCAGGAAGTTCTGAAACTCATGCGTCCCGTCTGGCTTTTCGAAGGCATAGGTGCAGACGAGATAGAACCTGTCTTTGAAGTGTCGAAGAGTTGGCGCAAACAGACCGCCGGTTATGATGAGGGGAATGCCGTGGGGGAGCGGGATGAACTTTGTGAAGGCGTTTGATAGAGATAGTTGGGACGGCCGGGAAAGTGCATGCCCCTTCAGCTCCCAGTTGACGGAGTCCCGTGACGAGTAGATGGGAAGTCCAGGGAACACGTGGAAAGAAGAGTTGATTAGAAGGTAAGTGTCTTTGAAGACAGCTATGGTGGGGTCCGGGGCAAATCCGGGGATGATGGGGTTCGTGATCTTCATGGTGGTAGAACTTGGCGCACTAGGGTATGTCAAGCCAACAACCTTAAAACCTATCATGGCTCGGACGATAAATAGTATTAGTATCTGTAGATGATTGGGCGGATGTCTTTCATAACTCGGAAAGTCCGAGTGGGATATGTCACGCTTTGGGCCGATGTCCACCTTCATTGTTGACGTCCACCTTGTTTACGTCCACCTGCGCCTAGGACGTCCACCCAGTCTCGCGACTATCCATGATCATAGCAATCACAAGTTGGCAGTATCTCCACATTCATAACAATCATTATTCGCAGCCTGTTCTCTGGAGGGAATGCCGTAACGGATTTCCCGACAAGTACCAGTATTGGGCCCTTAATGTTACCCCGGATTTACCCCAGAAAACCCCCAAAAAGTCTCCCCGGATGTTCCATGACCACGACTGCTATCGCGGGCATTTATTCAAGATCTCACTCCGCCTCCACTCGATGATTGATTCCGGTATCCGATCATGGACAACATGGCTTCACCCGACGTTGACAAGCAAGCCGTTTCCCAACCCGAGTCCAGTCATCTTGAGATGGCGACAAAACCCGGGCTGGAGGGCCACGCCGGCGAGGCCATTGTCCGCGAAGAGCTCGCTCTCTCCATCAGCGAAAATGCCAAGAGACACTGGCGAGCCTTGCTAATCTGTAAGACTGCTTTCCCTCCGACTCCTACCATGGCATGAGATGTAAGCTGACTCCCTCCAAGCATCTGTCGGTTTTACCGCCGGCATCGCGTTCGCCTACGATACTACTGCCAACGGAGCCTCCATTTCGATGCCTTCCTTCTTGCTGTACTTTGGAGACATTGGACCCACAGGACCCTATCTGCCCTCAATCTGGACTTCGCTATGGACGGCCATGTCGTCTCTGACCCAGGCTCTCGGCGCCATCCTCGTAGGCTTCATCGCGGATAGATACGGTCGAAAGTGGCCATCTTGTGCGGCAGCGATCTTGACACTTATCGGGGCGGCTGTCCAATACATCGCTGTGCAACGGGCGACTCTGATGGGTGGGAAGATGATTACCGGACTGGGAATTGGTGCAGTGATGGCTACAGCGACAACATACATTAGCGAGGTACGATTAAAGCAAAGGGATGTCTAGGGACCAGGACTGACATGCCACTCAGGTTGCGCCCTTGAAGCTGCGAGCACCGCTGCAAACTGGCTTAGTAGTGTTCGTCATCTTCAGCCAAGGCTTGGCGTTGGCCATGGTCCGTCTTTTCGTCCCAGACATTCGAGAGCAAGCATTCAGGACCGTCATTGCTATCCAATGGGGCGTGGGAGGTCTAGCTCTGCTGGCCTGGGCTGCGGCCCCTGAGTGGGTTCCATTCCCCTGAGCGACTGACATCAGTAGCGCTAACAGCACAAGGTCCCCCTTATGGCTGGTTAGAAAGGGCAAAATCGAGGCTGCCCGGAAGGTCATGCGAAAGATTTACGGCCCTAATCAACCAGATGAGCGACTCGAGTATGAGATACGTGCCATCCAGGCCGAGCAAGAGTTTGAGGCCAACAACAAAGCCACGTACATGGCTTGTTTTCAGGGGACCAACCGGAAGAGGAGTCTTACTGTCGCGTTCCTCTACTCTACTGCCAACATCGGCGGTGCCTCGTTTCTCGCCCAGAATATCTACTTCCTCATCACGGCCGGTCTCGAAGCGGTGCACTGTTTCGATGTCGGGATCGGCGGCTTCGGGCTGGCGGTCTTGATCATCCTGACGAGCGGAGTCTACTTGAGGTACGTCAACAGGCGCAACGTCGTGTTGATAGGCTTGGTTCTCAACCTGTTGGTGATGGTGATCATCGGCGCCCTTTACTGGGCAGACAAAAAGGGCGGCCTATGGGCTATTGCTGTTCTGATGAACATCCTCATCTCTCTGCAGTCCAGTCTGCTCCAGGGGGCCGGGTGGCCTATCGCCGCTGAAATCCCCTCGTATTCCCTCCGAGCAAAGACCCTCTCCATCGGCATTTGCGCGCAGACATTCACCACTTGGGTCTTCAACTTCATCACCCCGTACATGTACAACGTCGACTCTGGGAACCTCGGCGCAAGGACAGGCTGGATCTATGCCGGGACGTCGGTGTTCCTGTTCATTGGCGGCTGGCTTTGGATACCGAATACTACTGGGATGACGACGGAAGAGATTGATCATGCGTATGAGTCGGGAGTGGCGCCAAGGAACTTTAGGAAACAGGCGTTGGTTGCGCCAGATGGAGGCAAGCGGGATTCCGTTTAGAATCTCACGCTGTCGTTGTTAAATTTGCAGATAGTACATCGCGCTTAGAAGAGCTATCTACGTGCACCATACGCGTATTGGTTTCAAAGAAGTGACCAGATTAGGCGTCATGCAGGTGGTTTTTGTGATCTTTGTAACGGGAATGGCGTGCAAGAGCTTGCAATAATTCCAAGTTGGATTACTGGAAGTCCGTAAAGTTTGCGCTCTACGGTCTACCGTTTCTACTGCCTTTCGGTCGTGATTTACTGCTGTGAGGTTTACAGGGATGATCATGGCTTAGCACTGGATTCAAGGAGGCGATTATGGGTCGAAGTCTCAACAGGCTCTAGCTTGTAGTCGCCGATCAACAGGCTCCCCGCTGCTTCTCGAATAACGGGGCCATCGCTGCGTGGACTGGTAGCTTCGAACGACAACAGATGAATCCGGCAGTGTCAAAAAGAATGCAAATGGACCCTGTCCTTGCCGACTCTATTTAGAGCGTTTGAACTGGCCACGGCGCCGGGACTGGAGAGCGATGGGTCCCGTCAGGGGTGAAAGGCCGGCCTGTAGATGCGATGAATCGTGCGCCACCATTTGGTCCGAGTTATTACCGAGTAGTCTGTCATCGAACGAGTGATGGACGGACATGAAGAAGCCGAAAGACGTGACAGTCTTGAAGTGCGAATCTCTGGCGTAGCAAGTCACTAATAATTCATTATGGCATAATACTGCAACGGAACACGTTTGTGCTGTCGTAAGGGTTACCAATGATATTACTACTTGCATCGCCTGCATAACTAGCATCACTAAAAAGAAACAAAATCAGATACAATGGAGCGGGGGAAAAACCTCCAGCTACAAGATTTGCGAATGCCATCATTTACCACCTCGTCAGCCCGTGTTGAGACCGGCCCCAGTTATCCATCATCCATCTGTGACGGACGACTTTCAATCGAGACTTTCAATCGATTCCAATACATCCATTCGTGACATGCCCAGTTCTCTCAGACGACCTGAAACCCGGCGCCGAGTTGAAAGTGTGCCCATGTCGGTGGTACAAGTAAGCTCCTGATGTTGACAGTGCTGCCACAGATGTACGCGTACCTGATGAGAAACCTCGCCGCCCAAGACAACCTCATGGTTCCATGTGGGTAAAGGAGGAGTCGCCAAGCGACAGAGGGCTTTCTTTGATTGTGATGTGATGGTGGAATTTGTGACCCCCAGGGAAAGCTGCTTGCGCATGTGGAATCGGCGGTGCGCGGTGGGAGAGAGGTTGCTCACCTGGTGCGTTTGAAAGGGGGACAGCAAGCGGCGATGGGTGAGTATTTAAGTGTGCTTTCTAGCGAATGCGAGAAATCGCAGTATCAACTAAAAAGCTCCTGGCATATCAAGGAAGACATTGTTGACGCGTCGACGCCACATTGGCGAGAGCCTTCAGAACGCCGAGGTCATGAGCGAATGGTGTAGAGGATAAATGGGATTACGCCGGTTGGAACCAAACCGGATAGGATGGGTAAACGCGGGGGGATAAGCTCACCAAGCCTCCAAGCCCCTTACTTCCCATAGCTTCGGAAACCGTAGCCGACTTGCAATCTGGGGCACAGCGCTCGGGCGAGCTGCCAACCTCTCCAGCTACACCCCCACGCCAGAGACATCAACCCCGAAGGCCGCTAGAAATGGCGGCACAAAGCTGGCTGCGCCTTCTCCTTGTTCCACACCAAGCGACATTTGGATCGTTAATGATACTGGTCGTGATCGAATTAGAAGTCTATCCACTTGTGTCACTTGTTCTCGAAGGCGTCGGATTGGGTCTCTGCCGGTGTAGAAGGCTCCAAGGGTCACGGAGTGCGGGCTTGACCAAGACGCCGCGTAAGTTTGACTCGGCTTAGTTTCGGCTGTCAAGTTCGAAGATCGACGCTCGAGTATTTACAGAACAAGCTTACCGGACATCACTGGCATCATGATTGGCCTTGTTTCGTCTCATACGCTCGTCCAGTCAGTAGTCGCGGCGCACCCAACATTTCCGAGTAGATGCTGTAGACCCTCATTAATAACAACAGAAGCAATACTACAAGCTCACGTGTCTTTTTGTAGTACATTTACGGCGTTCGTGGGCAGCAATCTCGAGTGCTGACCAAGAATTATTTGGTGTTCGGAGGCTAGACTTGAGCTGGTATTCCAGGTCGGACCTTGCTGTCGTAGATGAACAGCATCCTGTCAAACCACAGGACTGGTAATATATGTGATCTTGGACATATTGTAAACGGCGAGTCATTCCGGACGAATACGGAGAATACGCAGAGTTGCTCGGACAATGATGCTGAGAAGTTGGGACCTGAAGCACGCGATGCCAGCGACTGTGACTGTCTACCTGTCACGTCAAGTTACAGCGCACTTGGCATCCAGAACAGCCCATTTCTGCCCAAGAGCACACGAGGCTTCATAACCGAGCTAGGATTGAGACCTTATCGGGAATTGGCATTCATGGCTGTTTCATCAAGCAGGGCGAGCTTTCTTTTGGCTCGGATGAGGCTACGCTGAAGCTCCCTTCGACGTGGACCCATGGAAACACAAGACAAAAATAACTAAAACGAAATTGTGACCGGGTCTAGAGAAAGCCAAAAGGGATGAAAGGAGATTTCAGTATCAGCACGGTCTTGTATAGGCCCCCGTACGGGTCTGATACCATCGTGTCGCCCTCGGAGACCTCGGCGGTACATGGATATCGCCGAGCTAAGCCGAGTTTGCTGCCCACGACATAACAGACTACGCAACTAAGGGAGATCACTTGGATTCGAAAACGTAATTGTCCAACACGTGCTGGTAGTAGATTTAGCCACTGGCGATGAGCCCTGTCAATTAAATCTTGCATTGGCACTTCTACTGGTCCTTTTGATGGGAGAAGGGAAAATATTGCTCCACGACGCAGAGGTCGTAGTAAACCCCTGTAGCTGAGCTGTAATTTTGTATTGTTCCGACTGTGCTGCTTGATTTACTCACGTCTTTCTATGTCAAATTTCTCATTTTCAGGGGGTTGAACCTCCTTCGCTTTTGTGCTCCTGCGGACCACCGAGCCCTCGCTGCCCTGCCTTTCCTTGACATCCAACTACAACATCGCTCCAGTCCGAATCAAACCGTCACAACTTGAAAGCTGCACGTCAAATTTTTCTTGGTACCAAGACGGGTGGAAGCAGCATAAGTGACACTTGGGAAGGCACGTTGCCTTTCCTCGTACATCTCTTGGCTGGTCTGCACTCATGGTCTCGACGATGAAAAGCCCCTGAAGATCTTGCAGCCGACATTGACTAGACCTGTGCTGTAACCTCGCCAACGTTTATGATCTCTCAATCTCCTCAGATAAGAAGGAAGATCTCGGGTGGCTGCTATCGTT
The DNA here is from genome assembly GCA_027406125.1 of Colletotrichum tropicale. NCBI lineage: Eukaryota > Fungi > Ascomycota > Sordariomycetes > Glomerellales > Glomerellaceae > Colletotrichum > Colletotrichum tropicale. The sequence goes on from JANVYH010000003.1 coordinate 565,317, forward strand.
TACCACATGAAGCTCTAGATGAGATCATTGTTGGAACCTTCCACATCTGTCATCGGCACCTCATAGATGTCAGTTCATCTTTAGTGTTCAGACGGGATAGGCTCAGATTCTGCAGATATCCACGTTCAATACTTCATGGGAGCGTACAGTGACACGTGAAAAAGTCATGGGATGAGGCTTTCAGATGCAACTTGGGCGATGTGATTCTCTTACGTCCGACTTACACCCTGATCCGCTTCTCGAAGTTCACGCACAGTCCCTCTCACCAAGGTTCCGTGACACGATCCATGCCCCGGCTGTGCCGACTGATAGAATTTTCTTTTCGGATTGCCTCTGGGTTTCGAGTCAAGCGCTACTACCGCCCTTGCATGTGTAAAAGCTGCTCATCCCACCCGTGTCCTACAGTCGTCGGATGTCTGGGAGGGCTTCACTATTGCGAGGTGAAGTTGCAAGGCCCTTCCCTTAAAATGATGCTATAATAAGACTAAGATATGTTCGAGGAGGAAAAATAAGTGAGGATCTCCAAGCCTGGATACTAAGATTCCGAAGACTGTCGATCGGGAGACACAGACCTACTTACGATAAGCAATTTTCTGACGCGTCAAACTCTCGTGGACACTCCCCCGTCCATTAAACCGTCAAACCCTTCATGTGCCCACGCCAAGAAAGGATATTCTCAATTATTTCTTGGCAACGGCTATAAGCGATTGGGCACCTGAACCAACGCACCTTGACATCAAGTAGTGGGACGGTGGACAGCGATCTACGCCCGTATCCGCCGCACCGCCGCATGTTTACACACAAAGACTGGGATCTTTCACTTGACACATCATAAGTCTCACCGAGTTCGTTTTCAGCCTAGGAGGATGCATCTGAATGTACAGACGTCTTGAAAGCGCCGATATCCACATTGCTGCCAGACATTCAAGTGATCTGTGAGGGATAGTGATCTCCCGGGACCACTTGGGGTCGTTCGTCTCGGAAGAGCTCCATATATAGTATCATCGCTCTGTCACAACAGCTTATCTAAGTAGCGATTTAGGTTGCCCCGGCTGGGGTGTGGCTCCCATTGGACCCGCTCGGAAACTTACCCCCCAAAACGGAGCATGCTCTTAGCATCCCATTTTGTGAGGGATTCATGCTTAACTCCACCACGACGGACTGTTCCATGATGTTGAATATGATAAGCCATAGGCCGGAGACTTATATTGCGCGGCTTCTTTACATGTGCAAGGTGTCTCCCTGATCCGTTTACATCTCGAGCAAGCTCTTGGTTCGCTGACAACCGTCCAAACTGACACATCAAGTATATTTCTCTCGCTATCTCAGGGGTGTCTGTTTACCATCGTACCGGGGTCAGCACTGCCACGGATATGATGTGTTCAACGGAGTGAATAGATTACGCGCCTACCTGCTGTGTCTCCCTGCCATCCGTTTCCGCCACAACATGAAGGCTCCCGCAAGGATCGACGCTCCCGCTGTTTTCAAGGGTAATCAGAAACAGTAGTCTTGCAAATGAGCTGACCAGGGGGGATATTTTACCAACACTGCCCAATATCACCACTAGCACAACACCCGTGCTGGGTACGTATGCTGAGCGCCTATCCATTGGCTAGACTGGTCGGAAGTTTTTCAACGGATGTGGGAAACCAAGTGGAAACCGTGAAATCCTGAGATGTTGGGGCGGATCAGAGACCGGTGATGTTCTTGCCTTGTCCTCCACATTCGAATGACGTGCCGGCACCGACTCTTACGGTTTAAGTACCCCTCATGAAAGTCCACATTATCTCGACTTCCAGATCCCGATGTCAAGCCAAGACTTCATGATCCATCAAGCCCAATCAACGTATGAGGGGATTCAGGCGCCAAGACGGGGCTCGGCGGTGATCGAAACGATCTTGAGATACCGGGAGGATGCGGGCAGGCCGGTAGTTGCAGCCAGCGGGACGTTTCGGGGCCCGCACAAGAAGGAAAGATATGAGCTTGTTTAACAAGACTCTCCACTGAGCATGATTGCACACGCTCAGCCTCTGGGTCGTCACAAGCGAAGATACGGTGCCGACCAATGGCGTGTGCAACCTGCAACACGAGAGAATATTCGCTGAGACCTGTTCGACCAGATAGACCTGCTCGTTTCCGATTAAGGCAACCGAGACTCCCCAGCAGACCCACGGAGGCCGCGGGTGGGACCAGCCATCCCTGGTAAATACGGCGCCGGTCCGTTGAAGCGGCTGAAGACTTGCGTGGCTGCTACGCTACTACGTTGGCCCACCCGATGCCCGTGCTCCGTGAAAGCTTGTAAGACTGGAACGGTTACTTATCTTCATCGGCTTTAAGGAGGTTTAAGACGCCATATTAAGGGGGCTGTTGATATGAATTCGACATGTTGTCTCAAGATATCCTCGATCGTTACGCTTCGTTCTTCTTTCACTTAAAAGTTTGTGCTTGTTTTCTGAATCTCTGCTTCTGTCTTTTGTTCATGCTCCTCATTAGAAGTCCGACTTTAGACTGCCATGGCGCTCCCTCGATACCCGAGCGAGTACATGGAGATGACCGACAATGTGGCTGGTGAAGCTTCGAAGAATTCCAATGGCCAAGGCCGCCTGGCGCGGGACTTGGGTCATAGACCTCGCAGATCCGATGGTGTTGTCTTCCGGGAAGACTCACACATCCCCGGCGATAACAGCAAATACGACTTCTTTCCGCGAGCCCAGAACCGTCACAAGTCCCTACCGCCGCTACCTTTGGTGTACATGTCTTCCAGCAACCGGTCAGAGAAGCTCTATGACTACGATTCGTCTGGCGCATCAACACCTCGCCCATCGCCCGATCCCCCCTATCACGTCTTTTCGAAAAATGAAAAATGGATGGTTATTGTGATCATTGGGGCCGCTGGCTTATTCTCTGGTCTTTCATCGAACATCTACTTCCCGTCTCTGGACGCGATTGCTCAGGTGTGTTGGAGAGGTGTCATGAAAACAACTTCAGCTAATTAGTCTTTACTCCAGGATCTGAAAGTTAGCTTGAACATGGTGTCTCTTACCATCACATCGTACCTGATCATTCAAGGCATATCTCCATTGCTTTGGGGATCCATATCTGATGTTCTCGGCCGACGACCCATTTACATCGCTTCATTCGCTGTGTACATTGTTGCCAACATTGCTTTGAGTTTCTCTCCCAGCTTTGCAATCCTGTTGGTCTTCAGGGGCCTTCAGGCAGCTGGAAGTGCTTCGACAGTCAGTATTGGTATGAGATGCAGAAAGAAAGTATAAGTCATCGAGTCTCCGGGCACTAATACACTACATAGGAAATGGCGTCATTCAGGATATCTCTCCCTCTTCCGAAAGAGGAGGTTTCATCAGCTTTTACCAAGCGAGTAAGAACATCATATTCCTTGAGCTGGCTCTTGATCATTGCTCATGGATATGCCATAGTTCGAAATTTTAGCATAGCCGTCGGCCCCGTACTTGGCGGACTATTATCCAACTACTTTGGCTTTCGTTCGATTTTCGTGTTTCTCCTCATCATCTCAACCATCACTCTCGCCGTCATCACTACGTTCCTTCCCGAGACCATGCGCAGTATTGCCGGCAATGGTAGCATTCGACTTGATGGAATGTACAGACCCCTAGTCCGATACGTTCGCGGAGATCCCGAGTACGTTGAACAGGGCTCGGTGAAGTCTTCGCCGCGAAAGAAGGTGACTTTCATGACATTCGTGGAGCCCCTAAGGCTCTTGATCCAAAAGGACATTCTTATCAATCTCATCTTCGGCGGCATCATCTACGCTATTTGGAGTATGGTGACATCCAGTACCACGGGCCTCTTCAAGGAAAGCTTTGGGTTGAACGAGCTCCAAATCGGACTCTGCTATCTCCCCAATGGTAAGTCATGTTGTCTCTATGAGAATTCATAACAAGTACTGAATATCCCTCATATAGGCCTCGGAACTATTGTTGGATCGACAATCGTTGGTAAACTGATGAACAAGGACTTTGCTGCGGCCGAAGCGGCATACAAGTCAGCTCGAAACGAGCCGTCCAAGAAGAAGCTATCATCAAAGGATGTGCCGGCAGACTTCCCCATTGAACGAGCACGATTACAAAGACTTCCTTGGGCTGTGGTCATCTTCGTTATTACAACAGCTGGTTATGGCTTCAGCATGGCGTACCCCTCAATCACGAGCCTGGGTGGCTGGATCGCAGTCCCGCTAGTGTTGCAATTTTTCATCGCAGCTACCAGCAACGCCGTCTTCGCTCTAAACCAGACCTTGGTATCAGACCTCTGCCCAGGCAAGGGCGCGAGTGCCACTGCTATAAACAATTTGGTTCGCTGTAGCTTGGGTGCCGTGGGCGTTGCCTTTGTTGAGCAAATGATCGCTCTTGCGGGAGTTGGACCGACGTTTCTAGGCTTAGCGCTGATCACGGTATCCGTGACGCCGTTAGCTGTGATTCATTGGAACTGGGGCCAGCAGTGGAGAGCCGAGAGGATGATGGCTAAGGAGGTGGCAGATGAGGAGAATGCCAAAAGCAAGAACTGAACTGCTGGCAGATTTGCGTCTCGCGCTAAGATAGAGCGGTGAAGGCTTCATTTACGTCGGAAGATTCTCGATATGCGGAAAGGAAAAGATAACAAGGATAGACAAAACCATACAACACACTTTCATATATAGATATAAACTACTGATAGAATCTAGAGCTCACTGAACATCTTCCAGGTGGATTCCACTTCGTCTCCTACCACGCAAAAGTATCTTCTTCGTGATGTCCCTCTCCGACAAGACGTAGCATTCTGGAGTGACTTTGAGTACCAGCAGTTGACCAGAATCCGACCTCCGGACGAAACACGGCCATCTGGGAGGATATGTATGTACCGGCGTGCTGCACCACCAGGCGCACGAGTTGGGTCCTGTATGGCATGTTTGGTCCAGAACCCAAATTTGTATGATTTCGGACAGATGCCATAAAAGTGACCTGCGTTCATTGAGCTTCTCGAGCCTGCTGTGACCATCCCATGTCGACATGTCTTCCACCAACCAACGGTCAAGTCTGCATTTTGGGGTGGTAGAATTCCAGAATGCGCCTGTCACAACATTCTGGATATTGGCGAACCAGTCAAATTGGTGCGGAAAATAAAGTTTAGTATCGAATGCGAAGTGAATGAAATCCGTGTTCCAGTTGATGCGAGGGTCGGCTGGGATTCTGTGCTGATTCATCCATGGGACAAGGGCACCACGTGAAGGTACCGAGGACCATGTGCAGCAATTCTTATCATAATATTCTTGATGATTATATTCGTGGAATAAGGACCATGTGGGGAGCCAGAACCGGGGGCGAAGACGTGAGGCCACAGAGCTGGACATTCTATCGATGGTAGTGTCGATGTCGTTGTAGTGTTTGCTCGAGGAACTTGCTGCGTGGAAACAACATGTCAACGTGTTGAAGGTCCGAGTTGACCAACGGGTATCCGACTTGCTAGGCAGCCCTCTTTTGTCGCCGTTGCTCCACTGATACTCTTTGATCATGAAATGACGAGGTTCGAGGTAGAACTGTTCCCAGACCAAGAGTTTGATCTCTATCGGAAACTTCGAAAATTGAGGAAATGATCTTTCTGTCATGACTACGACAGCGCCGTTGAAGGCCAGGACAACTAAAAGAACGTACTTTGTCGGAATCGTGTCCTTGTGAACAGATCGCTTGCTCTTCGGGAGGGGGAGAAATGGATTAGACACAGAGACTGACCTCAGGGAACACTTCGGAAAAACTCGGTTTGTTAACTTTTCACTGCACCTCTGCGCTCTAGCTACTAGCAGCCGTCAAGGTGACAATGTCATGAGCCGAGCAGCAGCCACGGCAGCTCTTACACGCAGGAGTGGAACGTCAAGCGCAAAAGAAGCAAAGTACGCACAACGTCAATCGAAACCATCTTCGTGAAATAAAAAAACCTCTCTTGAGTTTCTCAATCACTGCACCTCCAGCCAACGTCATCCTGATCTTTACGAGAGTATATCTCATGCGGCAAGTAGATGCTTCCGCGCAATGATCAGCCCCAGTTATCGCCAGTGCCGTAAACGCCACTTTGATTGAAATAGACCCGCAGCACCGCGGCGGACGGCTCGCAGTGCCCCGGGCGCGCGACTAATGACCCTGATAGCCTGTCCGTGAATTGGCGAACTCACGTGGCCTAAAAGGCAAAATGTCACTCCGAAGAGAGTGCTGAGGCGAAGAAGCGCATGCGAGTATGGTGGGGAAGTAATTGGGAATTACAAAAGCTAGCCTCCTGTATTACGTCGAATAGAAGGTCCAAGTATACCAAAAGTGGCTGGCAGGAATGTTTTGAGTATCACACCCTTTCGCCGTACCTTTCTAGAGCATCACTACCTTAGGCTTGGGGATTCAATCCTATGGTTTCATTTCACACGTCGCTTGTGATGACCGATGGCGTGTCCAGCCCGATGGTCATTCAGACGTGAACATCTCATGTGGATACCACGCACCATGTGCTGATAAACCAGACCTCCCCGGCTGGCTCAATATGTCAACCATCACCATTCTATACCCCAACATCACCGACCCATATGTCACTGGCGGGATGGAGCATGCCGCAAGAGTAGAATCAGTTCACACACTCAGTTCTGTAACCGCCGAGAGTGGCGCAGAACGACCTCGGAGATAACGGAATACGATGAAGCAGCACAGTTGGACGGGTTCTGAAATTGTGACGAACCTTTACAAGCTGAAGTTTTATTACTTCAACGGGAGAGTTATTTGGCTTAGCTTGAGTTTGTCGATCTTGAAGTAATATCCCGAAAAGATGCCCATAAGAGGATCTTGGTTGCCCACCTAACGTGAAATCGGACAGGGACCTCCCCTGAAATAGCATGTTCGTGGCCTTGAACTCCATAACTTAAATTTGAACAAGCCTTGGGGCCTCTGCGGTGAGCAGCATCTTATATAGCTTGGAGGCGTCGTCAGTCAACCCAAATATGCCTTATCCCCAGCCCGGGACGTAGTCTGATAACCGCCACGGATCTCTTGCACCAGAACTGAAGCACTCAAACACCAAGAAGAATGCTCAACTAGCCAAGCGGCTATGTCCAAAACCAAGGGAAAGGAGAAATTGCAACGGCACATCTTTCATACAACGACAAAATCGCCAAGCTTTAGGGTTTCGAGGCAGCTTCTGGCCAGAAGAGGCGCAGACATCACTCAAAGAACGAGAACGAGCACGCAGCGCAGTGGCGATAAATAATAGCAAATCCAAGTGATTTTATGATGCAATCACAACTCGAGTGCACCCTTTTCCTTAATGAGGGTGTTACCAAGGGGCGGAGGGAACATTGGGATCATAAGATGAAGTGGTCATTTACGCCAGCGGTCTTCCAAGTAGCACACCTTCAATGTGAGCGTAGACGTAGTTGGTCGAAGAAACAACACCCACAAATAAATACCGATGGCTTCGCTCTTTCAAAATTTCCCGCTGATGGCGATGGCCCCCGCTCGTCCCAAGTTTAAAGAACTCAAGGCGGGTAAATCGGCGGCACTTGGGCCACGAACGGGTTGTTTTGTGTGTATGCACGTTTCAAAACGGACGTACACACCAACCTTATCTGCGCCGATACACGAAGTATGCCAAAACGAAGACAGCCCCTGGTGAGTTCGGAAAAAAAGAGTTCATACAAGTGGCTATATTTGGCACCGTTTCAAGTCGGCATGTAGGGATAGTGACGTAGGAACGGCCTGTCAATGTCAGTCTTGCTTCCGTCGTTGTGATGGACGAGGGGCCGTGCCTCTTATAACGAACGGCCCGTCCAGCATCCCACGGCCATGGAAGTGTGTTCCCTCATCCTACGCTGCACAAGACAATGGACGCCAAGGACAACCAGACCTACCCGCGCAACGCCATCAGCCTGGAGTCCCTGCATCCAGCTGAGCCAAGTCCGGAGGTCGACAGCAAGAAGGACAGCCCGGTTACCTCGTCCGCGTCAGCGCCGCCTACCATCGTGGACGTTCCTGTTGACGATGCAGATACGCCAGGAGATGCAGATCCGACAAGTGAGGCTGATGCGAAGCTGAAGAGATGGGCTCGATGGGCTCTTTTCGTGATGGCGTTCTTCATGGGTGACGTTTCAGACGGTCTTGGTCCCTTCCTCGGAGTTTATCTCCAGGAACACGGGTGGGCTCCCGGGTTGCGCGGGTCAGTTCAGACAGTGAGCGGCGTGGCTACCATTCTGGCTACCGGGCCCATTGGTGCGTTGATAGACGCAACAAAGTGAGTTAGCTGATGCACCGCAATGCTATGGGGATCGAACTAGACAGTGGCAAGGTTACTGATACTTGAACTCCCTAGATACAAGCGCATGTTGGTAGCCGTCTGCGCCCTCCTTGTTGGTGTATCCCAAGGCCTCAACCTCCTGTCTACACATCCTGCTCTCGTGTTCCTCACGCAGATTGTGTCCGCCGTCGCCGGCACGAGCATGGTTCCGCTGCTCGTTGCTCTCACCCTGGGCATCTGCTCTGATGACAAGAGCAAGCATAGCTTCCGCACTCTGAACGGGCGAAATCAGGCGGCTAACCATGCGGGGAATATGGTCAGCGCCGGCCTGGCGGGGCTTCTTGGATCACATTTCGGCTTAACAGCAGTCTTCTACCTCGTCATGGCATTTTGCGCAGCGACGATCGGCGTCGTATTTCTACTGCCAGAGCGAGCGATTGACCACAGGGCGGCAAGGGGAGGAGGGCCTTCCCCCGATGATGCCGGTAATCGAGAAGACATGCAAGAGAGGGGAAGAGCAGAGGCAGACGAAGAAACAGCCAGGGACATCAGTCCTCCAGTCGAGAGTCCCATGACCAGTCCGAAAGGCAGGAAGGAAAGGTTCACGAGCAAGTTCACCCAAAGGTTCAAAAACAGGGACCCATCAAAACCTTCCAGAAGTGGTTTCAGGGGAGCCAGTATCCTTCTCAAAAACAAGCCTTTGGGCGTTGTCGCCATCACGATATTCCTGTTCCACCTCGGCAACGCTGCGATCCTCTTTCTCTACGGCCAGGCTCTCGTAGCCACAGGCCAAGGCGATCCCGCCGGGACCACTGGCCTTACCGTCATCATTGCACAGGGCACTATGATCATCATGTCATTCCTGACGGCGTGGCTCGCTGGCCGCTCTGGCTACTGGTTCGCCATTCTAATATCCTATGCTGTCTTACCTATACGTGCCGCCGTCGCCGGCCGGGTGATCAAAAGCTGGGGAGTTTGGCCTGTACAGATTCTCGATGGTGTTGGTGCAGGTATCCAGGGCGTCGCAATACCCGGCCTGCTGGCCGTCATGATGGCTGGGACAGGGCGGGTTAATTTGGCTTTTGGTGTCGTCGGCGGTATCACCCGCCAGACGGGTGCATCTATCTCGCATTCGCTGGGAGGCTGGATAGCACAGGAAAGGGGATACAGCTTTGCGCTGTACATCCTGGGTATCTTTCCGCTTTTCTCATTGGCAATATGGGTAGGGTTTGTCAAGATGTTACGGCCGCTCATAGATAAGAAACCTGAAGAGGAGTAGGGACTAGAGTAAAGGCATTGGGATCAAAATCACCAACGGGTACTATTGTGCTTGAACCTCAACTATTGAGCTTGATTGATGTTGTCCACAACATCATCACTAGCATTACCTTACAGCACTTCTTGAATACAAATAATTCATCTAAGTATCCAATTACTAGTATCGTAGTTGTTGATAATTGTACTACCCTACGTGAAGGCTTCAGGCCCCAGTCTCCTTAGCAAGAGCCTCAGCACGCAGAGCCTCTCGCCTGCTCAAACTTTGCGGGTCAAGATATGGCCTCTCTCCAAGACTAACACTCCTTGAGCCAGACCTCTCGCCATAATCTCCTTCGAGATAGTCGGGCGTAGCAGCGTGGTACACTGAGCGATTATCCCAGATCGCGACGTCATTGACATTCTGCCAGCGATGTCTGACTTGGAGATCGTGGTTCTCCAGGACTAGTTGTACGAACCAGTCCAGAAAGTGCTTCGACTCGTCCTCCGAAAGACCGTTGATCTTCTCAACGTGGTGGCCAAAGGCGAAGACACTCTTCCATCCAGTCACTGGGTTCGTGCGGATCACAGGGTGGATGGCCTCGAGGATCTCGCCAACGTTCTCGGGGGCGCCGCGCTCAGAAGAGAAGAGCTTGAATCCATTGTTATCAGCGGCTTGTTTGAACCCGGGCTGTGCGTAGGTTGCCGTCAAGGTTTCGAGGAACTTCTGCAGAGGTTTAGAAATGCGGTCGTACACCTCGTATCCTGATGCCCAGAGGGTGTCTATGGATCTGTTAGTCAAGACCGCAGTTGATGCGCGAGAGTGGGACAGCATACCTCCTCCAGTCTTGGGCAGTTGCGTAAGTCGCAACAGGGCATAGTCGCTTGGAACAGGCTCGAAGGTGATGTCGGAGTGCCATTGCGTCCTCTGGGTCTGTTTCTTGTTGTAGTTCAGATACTTGTACAGGGACAGCTTCTTCGCGTTCGCGGACGAAATGACGCTGATCTCGTCGTCCTTGTCGTTTCCTCGAGCAGCATTGTTCACAGGGTGAATGTGAAGCTTCGATGTCGCCGGCTTGCCCGAAAGCTCTCCGAGTCGCTGCACGAGTTCTTTCTGGAGGTCGTTGTCGACGTTGTCCTGCTTTCGGAAGAACACAACACCACGCTGCGAAACTGACAGGGTCAATATGAGAAGTCCCGGGCGGAGAGTAAACCTACTGGTGATGGCGAGATCGCGAATGAGGTCGTCAGAGTTGGGCGCTCTGAGGAGCTCCTTGATGTCGAGACTGGGGAATTCGCGACCGATGATTGGGGTGCTGTCGAAGTGCTCGTACTTATCCAATGCGCCACTCGGCTTGAGGGGCTCTGTGTGACCAGTGAGAACCTTTGGAAGCTCCTCCTCTTGGAGTTGAGGATTCTGAACAGCCAAAGACTCCTTGATGGGAACGGTCTTCCCGTGAGCCTCTTCGGGCTTCTGAGCTGTCGCTGTAGCTGCCGGAGCCATTGTCAATAATGTGAGAGCTGAAATCGGCTGGGTCAATATTAAGGTTGCGACCGCCTCGCACAGAAGAACGGGCGCTTTCCAATCTTTATAAACAACAGCAGTTGCTCTCACACCATAACCGCCGCGGCATTGCTCAGACTTGGGACGAGTTTACGCGATATCGCGCGATATGCAACTTAGATTTTGCCATGGCTGGACATCAGACCTTGGCACCAATAGCTGTCTTCAGCATCTATCATTGAACGTGTTGAATGGGCGAAATCGAGCCCAGCGGCACTCGGCGGCACATGTCCACGCCGAGTCGGAGCCGCCAGCCCGGCCCGCGACCCTCCATCTTGCCGCATCGTTTGTCTTGGCCAAAGTATCACGATGCGGGGAACCAATGGCAATGCAATTGTTTCGAAAGACATATTGAGATACCGAGCAATCAGGAGCGACTTGTTTGGAGGAACCAGGGATCATGGGTGTCGCCGGTGGCGCAATTTTGGGACTGATCGCGAGCCGCGAGCGACCCCGCGACGGCTGACCAATACTTTCAAAGGGATTTGCCCGGGCTGCGGAGATATTTCGTCTCAATTCTGAGTAACGCGACTCGTTGAAGATTGGAGCATTGCTTGCCATGTGCGCGGGGTCGAGAGCAACTTGAGAACCTTGGGCGTCGTGGCTCAAGAACATGGTGGCTGGGGTGTGGCTAGCTCTTGGGCTCCGTATCTACTTACCTTGCTGAGATTGTATGACAATTATTGGTGATAAACAAGAGCAATTGATTGTGGTCTGCGATGACGAAAGTCCCCGACCTTGGGGATGTGGCCGCTGTCGTTCAGATCTGTCCAAGCGAACAAGCGCCGATCTAGAATCGCCCGCCCGCCGACGTCATCGATCTGTCACTGATTTGAGCGCAGCTTTCGCAAGTTATTCTACACCAGCGTCATATGTTGAGCGACTAGTTTTTGAAGATATCTACTGCGATCATCTTCACATAATTCCCAGATCTGAAGCCAAGACCTCATCAACGACAATACCTGGAATACGTCAGTTAGCACATCAAAACACCACCATGTCATCCTCAGCGCCATCTCAACCACCCAAGGCCGAGGCCTACACCACATCCTCGAACCCAACATCCCGCAACCCTGCAGAGAACGCAGCCGCACAGCAAAGCGAATCGAGCGCACGCGATGCAGTCCTAGGCCGCACGCCATTCCCGCAGTCGCAGTCGCGGTCCGCCGACGATGCGGTGCCCAGCTCCCTAGGACAGGGTGTGCATTCCTCTGGCCCCGTCGATGCTACGGAGCAGCGTAACACGGCATATAGCAGCACGGGCGCAAGCCGGGGGCCGGAGAACCCGAACGTCGAGGCCGAGCAGATGGAGACCCTGGCGGAAGGCAAGGTTGCGGATGCCGTTGATCGGAAGAGCGGGGCGCAGAAGGTCCCCGGCCAGGACGTGCAGTTTGACGATTACGCAAGTGGCCTCGAGCAGTGAGTTTACTTGGCGTCTACAGGATCCTAGGATGTCGCTAATGATGAGCAGGAAGAAACAAGAGCAGCAACAGGCAAGGCAAGCTGTAAAGGATGCCAGAAAAGAGGGGGTCGACGTTGACGGCGGGATGGGGCAGAGAGATTGGAATGAAAGTGGCAGAGATGTCTGAGTACAATACTTCGCCCAGAACTTCAGGAATGAGGGCCGAAACATGATAGATGCCACTGTCACATTGCCAGCGAGAATGAGGGGAAATTGAGTTTGAGACCACAGCGAATTCAATCGGACCGTCCCGGTCGCATGTGCAAGACGACAAAAGTATCAAAAGGTCATCGAAGTCCAACAGTGTTAGATGATGAGCACCAAGTGAGCCAAAAATGCAAAAGAATTGGTTCTCCCCTTCCAGAATCGAACTAGAGACCTTTCGATGACAATGAAACCATTACAGTCGAACGTGATAAACCAACTACACCAAGGGGAGTGACGGGGCTGAGCCCCGCTCGGTGTGATTTATTGAGCGGGAGGCCAAATTTACACACTAAGTACCACCGAGCTTAGGGCATGTTGCAAATGTCGCAACTCCTCACTGCTTTCCGCTCCCATTCTCTGCGCTTGCACCAAGTGGGGGAGCACTAAGTGAGGGGTTCCATTCCACTGCGTCGCGAGTCCACCCGCGGAATCCACAGAACCATTTCCCGGGCCGAATTCAGACTCGCCTGCAGCCCGCAAAGCCAGCACCTTCATCTCCAATTGGACGCGAATTTCCCAATCGGTTCCGATGCTCCATCGAAGCCATCACCTAAGAAATGGGCGTGTAGCTCAGTGGTAGAGCGTCCGCTTTGCATGTCCTCAGCGATGTCTGCGGAAGGTCCAGGTTTCGATCACCTGCCCGTCCATCTCGGTTCACAAACCATTGTGAACCGTGTATTTTGCCTTTTTGCTGCCCTGAGGCAAGACACCCCTTGCTGATTGTGTGCTGCGTAGTGGTTCCTTTATGAGGATTACTCAGCTGAAGTCAATTGAAGCCCGGCCCACTTTTCGTTTCTCAAGTCAGATCCACGACAGGAATGCGAGAAACATCGTCGATGAAAGGTTTTACTTTCTAGCGTTCCCCTTGTCTCTTTTATGTAATCTTACTTCATATGATATGACTTCAAATCATCAATTGTTTTAGTTGAGGTTTGGTGTAGGAATTCGAAATGCACTGTTTAGATTCTGGACTTCAGAACACGTTCTTCAAGTAGTGAGTAAGATCATCTCCAACCACCTTAGCACTGTATACACATCGACCACAAGTTACCGCTCATCACGAGATCGCATAAATTTCACCATATTCCTTAGGTAGCCTCGGAAGTGGTGAGAAGTCGGCTTGCTAGGACACGAAGTAGGGACCATGAATGGTACCAGATGAGCTTGGTACCTGTACGATACCCGAAATACTTAAGCGAGGAAACTTGGGAGAATGACTTTGTTTTGTTTGTATTCTACCCTACTGTACGATTTGCCGATTCCTTTTGAGCAGAACGCAGGCTGCTGCCTTCCGTTGACGTCCACCAGACACAGGGTGGGCTTCTTTTCCATGTCCCCGTTAGTGACCCCCCTTTTTGGGGCCGTTCACGTTTCCATAGTGTCTATAATTCCATACAGCAACATTTCCGCTGTGGCCGTGGTCTCCCGGATAGTAGAGACCGGACCCAAGGCCGGGTACGGTCACGCTGATTAAAATGTCAGACATAAATACCCTTGTGTGAACGAAAAGAAAAACGAAAAACTCGACTCCAACACCAGAGCCTGCAGAAACGCAGATAGAGTAGGACCAACATACTGGATAGGCTTGCCATTGTGCTTCTGTTCGGCAACAGGAACGGCGTTGACCGTGAAAGGAACGACAAGTAGAAGGCAGAGGAGACCTCGGGAGTACATTGTTGTTTTTCAGGAACAGTATCTTGCTTAAAACCTTTTCTCAGCGCCTACCCCAAGGCAATTAATTAAGTTTGAGGCTCAAACTTAACTTAATTGCCACATCGTAATGCTATACTTAATTAATTACTAATTAATTATAAGTAATTACTAAGTAAAGCTATTTAGACTTACTAAGTAGTAAGATTATACCCCTCTTATACTATTACTTTATATATTATAGTATTTCTAGCTTTTTTACCTTTATTATTAGCTTTTATAAAGTTTAAGTAAGAGATATAGCACTAAATACCCTCTTATAATTAGATAACTATAAAAGTATTACTAATATACTTAATACTAGCTTATTTAAATAAGGATATTTTTCTTTATAAATAAACTACTAATTAATAGGATTATAGTTAGCTTATTTCTATAAACTTAAATACTTCTCTAACTTATTTAGTTCTTTATTATCCTCTTTTTCTTTAAGTATAATAGCTTCTATTTAAACCTACTACTTAAAGTTATTTAAATTATAAAGTTTTAAGTATTAATTTATATTTCTTATACTTTCTCTTTTTTTAGAAAGATACTATTAGTTAAAATATCTCTTTAGAACTAACTTAATATTAGATATCTATTCTTATTAATAAGAGGATTATTAGTTCTTTTCTATATATTTTATATTAAAACTAAAGTAAAGGAGTAATATAATAATATATAGAAGTAATTTCTCTATTAAAGTATAATACTTATCTAGTTTTTTCTATTTATTATTAATAGAAGTCTTTAAGTACTACTAATTATTACTACTTATTTTTTTTAAGTTAGAGATATTATTAATATATTCTTAGTAAGTATAAATAAATAAAAAGCTCTTATTAAGCTATTTCTAAGATATTTATAATATTTAAATATATAATAAGACTTATTAATATACTAATTAAGTAAATCTTTAAGATATTTCTTATAAGAAAACTTATAACTTTTCTAATTTAAGATCTTAAGAATTCTTATTATTAATATTATTATAGAAAGTCTTCTAACTTTTAAAGTAATTTAAAAGATACTTTATAGTAATAATTACTTCTTAAAGTTTACTATATAAACTATTTTATTTAAAACTTTATATTTAAAATATAATTTTCTAGATAAGCTTTAAGATTATTATAATCTTTATTAACTATAGCTAGTTATTAGAAATTAAAATATCTTAAATTAATATAAGATCTTTAATACTTTAAGAAGAATAGAAGCTATCTATTTTATTTTTAAAATAAATTATATATTTAATTATAAAATATATAGAGTTTTATTTTATAATATTATTTTAGATTAATTTAACTTTTCTAAATATTTACTAAGAGAGAAAAATATTATTAGATTATTTAGATCCTTCTAATATTTTATAAAATAAATTCTTAAACCTCTATATATATTATAGTAAAGCTTTTATAAACTTTATAATATTATAAAACTTATTAATAAAACTAGTTTTTTATTAATACTTAAAGTTAGTTTTATTTTATTATAAAAGAATATATATATCTAATTATTTTTTAAAGTTTTTAAAATCTTTACTAAATAAAAAAGCTTTTAATATAAAGTTAAAGATATACTTAAAGTAATAAATTCTTCTAGCTTAAATATTTTACTTCTTTTTTATAGAAAAGTTGAATTAAGAGATTAAACTTATTATATAAGTATTATTTAAACTTATATTATTAAAAATTAAAATTTTTATTTAGTTTATAATACTTTAATCTTAAATAACTTCTTTAAGAGTATTTATAAAGTTAATATTATTATAAACTTTAAGTTATTTCTTTATAGTAATTAAATATACTTAAGGACCTTTTTCTTTAGTAATAAAATAAATAGTAATATTTATAATAACTTACTAACTTAAAGAAGTCTATAAATTAAAAGCTAAATAGATTTTAAAGTTAATATATAAAAGTTCTTACTATATAACCTCTTTCTAATACTTCTAAATATTATTAAGTTTAGAAACTATTAATATAATAGACTATAGTAATATTTCTAGCTTTATATTAATATTAAAAATTATACTCTAAAAAGTTAAATTTTTATAGATAGTAAAGAGAAAATTAATATCTATAATAAAGTAAATAGTAGCTTTTTAAATACTTTTTATATAATCTTTTATTAAACTAATAAAATCTAAATACTATCTCTTAAATAGAATATTATTAAATTTTTTAGAGCTTTTTAAGTTAATAAATAATATTTTAATTTCTTTAGTATAATTCTTTTTAAAATATTCTAAAGTAAATAAAGTTATTTTAATATTAAGAATAATCTATTTACTTTTAAGATTATAGTAATAATAAACTTAATAACTAGCTTTTAGTTAATTATTTAGTTAATAGAGAATAAAATATTAACTATAGTTTCTTATTTAGTTTATCTTTTTTTTTATACTTTTTCTCTAAAGTTCTAACTTTTATATATATACTTTATTATTTATTATAACTTTAAAGAGGTCTTTAAATAAAGGATAATTAAATAAGAAGTAGTTTTTATTTTATTTAAACTATAATATAATAGATCTAAACTTTAAGAGTTAGTTAAAAGTATTTAGAAAAGGAGTAGAAGTTAAATAGAGGATTATTAATATAATAAATATTTAATATAAAATAAATAAAGTAAAAGAGAAAGTAATATTAATAATACTTTTATTTTTATAATATATTTAAAAGATATTAATAAATAATAAGAATAGAAAATAATAGTAGTAAAATAATAAATTTAATATAAATCTCTAGAAGATCTTAAAAAATAGATTTTAAGTTCTCTAAAAGGATTACTTAATATTTAAGCTAAAATAAGAAATTAAAAAATATTATACTAAGTTTATTATAATATTAGTTTAAGGGAAAAAAAGAAGAAGCTAAATAAATAAAAAGGGGTAATTTATACTTTACTAGGGGGGGTCCTATTAGAAATAGAGAATAAATAAAGAAAAGTAGGAAAAAGTAGGGATATTTAGTAATAGAATATTTATTTAATCTATATTATAATCCCTATTAAAAGAGTTAAGGTAATTAATTAAGTTTAAGGCTTAAACTTAACTTAATTAACTAGTAATGGCTTTATACTTAATTAATTGATTAATTGAACTTAACAAGTTTACTTGCCTTGCGGGGAGCGCTGCCTTTTCTCCAGTAGGGTTACTAGCAGAAGCCTGCGTGTTCTCTGGATCTTGTTTCTGCAGGAGAAATCTCTGCCTATTTATATGCTTACCCGTCAAGCTTAACGAGGCATTCGCACCGAACATGGCCCACAGCTGCCTCTTGGTCGCGCTCTGAGTTGCCGTACGAGGAATTGTTCTATCGTGCGCCAGTAACCTGAAGAAGCTAAATAGCAACATGCTTCCTTCAATGCATACAGTTCATTATGCGGTTCACCATGGCTGTGGGCCATCGTTTCCCGCTCCGAACAAATGGTGGCAACGTCGCGATGTCGTTTGTGGCTAGAAGCCAATTCTGACATGCGATTTATCCGGCGCGCATCATGGGACCTGCCTGTGGTGGTAACTTACACCCACGCGTTTGTCAACGCCGAAAGGGATGTTGGTGAGGGGTAAAGTTGAGCCGGGGAACCAAACTTCTCTTAGTGTCGCTCAACTTGAGTAACCTTCAGTAGTCGTAAGCAACGGCCAACTCAAAGGCGGCATGGCTAGACCAAATACATGCATGAGTGCTTCGGGTTATTCTGAACAAACGTTGAAGTCCGCTTATTATCCTGTACTTTGTTTGCCGAAACGCTCGCAACAGTCAATACACACGCGTCATCAGGTGATTTCTATTAGTCGCGCTTGCCAACGAGTCAGAGTACTTAGACGTGGTAAAAAATGTTAGTTGATGCTGGAGTTGCCTTAGGTTTGGGAAAGATTTTCTGCCGATAAATCCTTCGATCACCTGGAATGCATTTCTCACTAATGGTTCTGAATTGCAGGACGTCGCGCGTGTTAAACATCCCCTTGACTTCTCAAAGCCAGCAAGTGCAAGTTGATCAATGAACGCCGACAAATGCTGATGGGTGAGACTGGCATTCAGATATTTGAAAGACGCGAGAGAAAGGTAGTTTGACGGGAAGTTTTCTCTTTTGTCTGTATATTCTCTGTACTTAATTGGCAATTTCATGTTTAGCCCATAGACTGTAGCCCTCCATCTGGGGATAGTCTGTCTTATTCACGGTTTACCTCCTTTCTTGGGGCCGTTTACATTGCCATAGTGGGCAAGATTATACACCGCCACATTTCCGTCATGGCTGTGGTCTCCCGGATAATAGGTGCCCGTCCCTATGCTGGGAACTTTCACGCTGGCACGATGTTAGCTACGAATCAACTTGATTAATAAGAAGCGATGGAGGATCAAGTATTTCCGTTAAAACGCAATAGGTAATATATAATGAGAGAGAAGAGAGATAACTATTACAACCTGTTATGCATGGATAACAGTTGACCGACCTACTTGGGCGTTGGGCGGCTAGGATAGGATATTTATACTCTGTAGGATTATAAGAATAATAGGGACTTATTTAGAAATAGAAGAACTATAGTATAGGTTACATAATAATAAGGAATAAGTATAGATAAAGGACCTATAATAAACGCTTAGTAGATATTAGAATAAGTACTTATCTTACTTTAGAATAAACGCTTATAATACTAAGAGAAATAGTACTTATAAATAATAGGACTATTTATATAAAAGGACCTATATATAGAACGACTTTAAGTTTAGCTTATAGTTAGACTTCTATAGCTCTTTAGTAATTAACTTAGTATTTATTTTTAGGATACTTTTAGCTTACTTTTACTATAAATTATTTATTAAGTCTAAAACTAATTACTTTAGCCTCTAAAGATTAATCTATTATAGCTTATAACTTATAACTTAGACTATAACCTTAATATACTATTATTATATATTAATCCCTAACTTCTATTAGTAGACCTTATTATTAGATAGCTAACTATAATACTTTAATTACTCCTATTTAGTAAGTTAACTATTAATACTTACTAAATAGTATAGATAAGATATCTTCTTGCGCTTCTATTAAATCCCCTACTTTAAGATCTTTATTTTCTTTATATAACTAGCCTTAAAACCTAATATAAGAACTTACTAATATTAAAGATTATAATATATTAGACCTTAAGTATAACTCTAATAGAGAAGGCTTTTTTACTAAAGAAGGTTATAAAAAACTTTAATATATTATTTAGAAATAAGAAGCTAAGACTAAAGAAATATAGACTTTTATTAATAAAAGTAAGTAGGTTATAGAAAACCTTAATGTATAATTTTAAAATGCTACTATAGCTTTTAAAAAATTAGAAAAAGATATTAAGAGTAATATTAACTTTAAGAAAGTTTAAGAACTTTAAGAAGAACTTAATACTTTTTAGGCTGCTACTAATATTATTACTACTTTTATTAGAAGATACTAGAAACTTAAGCTTAGTATTTTAATTACTTATAATAGTACCTCTAAGTAATTTAAGCTATATTTAATTTAAATTAAGATCTATTATAATTTCTATTATAGTAACTTTACTAACTAAATAGAGAAGGTTATTTATATAGCTACTTACTTTTATAAATAAGCTTTTAAATAGTTTAAATCTATTTAAAAAGAATTCCTTAAGTATAAAACTTTAGATAAGTGTTGTATAGAAACGCATAATATCTATAGTAGCTTTTAAGGATTTAAAAACGCTTTATAATCCCTTTTCTAAGATTTAAATAAAAAGTGCTAGACTAAATATAACCTTATATAGCTGTAATAAACTAAGTTAGCTAAAAAGTATGCTGCTACTTTTAAATAACTTAATATCTAATTAGACCTCACTAAGGAAACTAAGATCTTTATATTCTACTAAGGATTTAAGAATAATATTAAAAACGAAATAGTTAAGCTAGATAAACCTAAAGATTTCCTTTAGTATATTAGTATAGCTATTAAGATTAATAATTAACTTTTTAAATAAAGAAAGAAAAAAGGCGAAAGATAATAAGGAACTAACTCTAGATGTAAATATTAGTAGTAACCTCAGTATAAGTTTAATAACTAATATAATAATAATAAACCTTATAATAACTAGAATAATATTTAATAAAGTACTACTTATAGATAATATAGTAGACCTATAGATCTTAGTATAATAACTAAACCTAATAATAAAAAGCCTTAAAACCTTAAGTATTATAACTATAATAGATAAGAACATATTGCTAGAGATTATAAATAACTTAAGAAGCTTCCTTAGAAGCTAGTAGCTAAGTAACCTTAATAAGTTAATATAATTATAAAAGCCTTATATATATCTTAGTTATAAACTAGATACTATAATAATAAATATTAAATCTACCTTAAAGATAAGGAAATATTAAGATACTACCTAAAGGATAGTAACCTTAGATAATCTAAATATAATATAACTATCTTAGATACCTATCTTAAAACCTTAGCTATAATATACTGCAATAATAATAAGATTATTAGAAAACTAGTAGAATAACTTAACAAAATATTATAGGTATAATAGTTTAAACCTACTAGCATCTTAGTAACGTAAGCTTAAAACTAGGAACTAGAAGATAATAATAAGCAAAAGTTAGTATGCCTCTAGCTAGTAGAACTTATATATCTAGAATATATCTAAAAAGAACCTTATAATCCTATATAGGAAAGATAACTTAAAGCTATGCTCTTATATATAGAATAACGTAAATATGCATATAGAAACCCTACTAGAATTAAATAAATCAACTAAGAAATAGAAGAATAAGTTAAAGAGGAATCTAAAGAAGAACCTAAATATTAATATAACCTCTTAATAAAATAATAACTCCTCAGTATAACTAGCAACTAGACTTTTAGAGAAAGCAAAAGTTCACTTTATAACTCAGATAAACCTCACGATGTTACTTAATAATATACTTAGGTAGAGATTACTTATAGTTTTACCCTTAGTATAGATAACTCTAGCTCTAAAGAGGAACCTAATAACTAGAAAGATAAAATTAAGTAACTCCTAAAATACTAAAAAATTAACCTATTTTAAGATAAATAATAGCACTACTTTTATAGTATCTTAATAGACTAGTAAAATTAAGACTATACCCCCTAACTATATATAGAAGATTATCCTACTCTATAAAGTAACTATTAATAATATTAAACCTTCTTTTAGCCTTAGTATTTCTATAATAAGTATAAAGAATATATAGGAGATAAGTATAACTACTAATTCTACCTTAGAAGACTTAACGATAAACCTATTAAGAATATTTATACTATATATATTATAATTAGATAGACTATAATAACTTTTAATAGAAGGATTGCTACCTTTTAGCTAAGCTTATAGTTCCCTATAAGATATTAATATAATAATAATATAAAATAGGATAAATGCTAGCGTAATAAATACTAAGTTTACTACTAAAATAAGGCTTATACGTAGAGAATTATAAAAAATAGACTAAAACCCCTTTAAATTAGAATCTATAAGAATAGCCTTACTAAAGTAGTATAGAAAAGAAAGTAAATTACTTACTTAGGATAATTAGAGTAGTTAAAAAACTAGACTTACCTACTAATAATAGATTATAATAAGTAATAAAGAAAAAATCTATCTATTAGATATTATAAGGATATAAGAAGAACTTAAAACTTAAAGTTATTATTAATAAATAAATAATATTTATACTAATTAATAGTAGAGCTAAGGTAAATTTTATTACTCCTTAAGCTATTAATAAGCTAGAAGTATAATAAGGAGGAAAAGAATAACTATACTTCTTACGTATAGTAGAAGGAGAAGAATTTAAGTATAAAGGAGGTACTATCTATAATAAGACTACACCCCTTAAGATAAGCTACTTAAATTAAAAAGAAAGAATCTAATTTAATATTATTAATATAAGGATATATAATATAATATTAGGATTACTCTAGCTATAAATAAATAACCTATAAATAGATTAAAGTAAAGGCTAACTCTAATAGGACTATAATAGTTTAGTTACTAAGTAGCCTTATAGAGAGTAAGCCTTAAATAAACTAATATAATAAGAAATAGTAAAGTAGTATATCTGCTACCTTAAGGTAAAAGAAGCTATATTATAATAATTAATAACAGAAGATCTTAAGAATAATCTACTTCTATCTATCCTAAAAGAATATAGAATTTATAAGAAACTCTTTATAGCTAAGTTAGGAACTAGATTGCCTAAATATATAAATTTTAACTATAAAATCCTCCTTAAAAAAGGAAAAGAACTATAATTTAATAAAATCTATAGCTTTAACTTAATAGAAATAGAAGCTCTAAATAAATATCTTAAAGAGAATCTTAAGAAGGGATATATTAAATCTTTAATATTACTAATAGGAAGTTTAATCCTATTTATACTAAAAAAAAATAAGAAGTTATAACTATATATTAACTATTATATACTTAACAAAATAATAATTAAAAATCACTACCTATTACTACTTATTAATAAAATAAAGAGACTCTTCTATAAAGCTAACTAGTTTATAGCTCTTAACTTTAAAAATACTTATAACCTAATTAAGATAAAGTAAAGAGAAGAATAAAAAACTACTTTTAGGATATATAAAAGATACTTTAAATACCTTATTATACCTTTTAGTCTTATTAATACTCCTATAATATTCTAAAATATAATTAATTTAGTCTTATATAAATATATTAATATTTATATAGTTATCTACCTAGATAATATTTTTATATTCTTACTAATACTTAAATAACATAAAGAAGATATTTATTATATTTTATAAGCTTTTTAGAAAGCTAAGCTTCTTATTAAACCTAAGAAAAGTAAATTCTATACCTAGAAAGTAGAATACTTTAGATTTACTATTACTTCTAGAGAAGTTTAAATATTAAAAAATAAGATTAAAGCTATTAAAGAATAGCTAATACCTAAGAACCTTAAGGAAGTCTAAAGATTTTTAGGTTTTATTAATTTCTACTAAAAGTTTATTAGGAATTATAGTAAGATTAATATAGCTCTTACTAACCTTAGCTATAAAGATATCCTCTTTATATAGAAAGAACTATAATAAATAGCTTTCTAAAAAATTAAAAACCTTATTAGTAGTAAACTAGTTTTAATAATACTAAACCTTACTAAATAGTTTAAAGTAGAACTAAACTTCTTAAACTACGCCCTTAAAGTATAACTATCTTAATAAGACTTAGAAGGATAACTTTACTTATATACTTTCTTTTCTTATAAACTCTATAAACTTAAGCTAAATTACTAAATCTATAATAAAAAACTTATAATAATTATTAAGGTATTTAAAGAATAAAGACTTAAACTCTTAGGAATAATTTATAAAGTACTTATATATTCTAACTATAAGAACCTCTTATACTTTATAACCTTAAAAGTACTAAATAAATAATAAGTTAGATAGTTAGAATTCCTATTAGAATTTAACTTCTAAATTATCTATTAAAAAGGATTAGATAATAGTAGAGCTAACACCTTTAGCTAATAATTAGATTATAACGTCCTAATATCTAAAGAAACCTAGGTAATTCTTAAAGGAAATAATAATAGAGATCTAATACTAGCTATTAAACTCTTAATAATAACTAGATAATTTAGCGCTAGCTTACTTAGTAAACTAGATAATAAAGTAATTATAGAGTTTTATGCTTACTCTATATATAGTTACTAAGGAATTATAAAAACCTAAAAATAACTATAATAATAGTATAGAGAAAAGGTTACTAGAGAATATATAGTAAAAGTAATTAAAGATTATGAGGTATACTTAAAAAGTAAACCTACTTAATATTAGCTTTATAGTATATTATAACCTTTACTTATACTATAAGCTACTTAGTAATCTATATCCCTTAACTTTATTATTAAATTACTAAAGTCTTAAGAACTCCTTATAGGAGTATACTATAATAGCGTTCTTATTATTATAGACTAACTTATAAAATATACTTATTTTATCCTATATAAAAAAATAAGTAATACTAAAGAATATATATATATTTTCCTTAAGTATATTATTACTAACTATAAGATACTTAAGGAAATTATATTAGATAGAGATAAGATCTTTACTTCTAACTTTTAGAAGTTAATTATATTACACCTTAGTATTAAATAGTTAATATCTATTATATTCTACCTATAAACTGATAGATAAATAGAATAAATTAACTAAATCTTTAAAACCTATCTTTATACTTATATTAATTATAATTAAAATAACTAAGTAGTATTATTACTAATAATATAGTTTATATATAATAGCATAATAAGAGAAAGCACTAAAGAATCCTCTTTCTATCTTAACTATAAATTTAACCTAATAGTATATAGGGAACTTTAAGTAGAACCTTAAGTAGTTAAAGCTATTACCTTAGTATAATAAATAAGAGATATCTAAGAAAACGCATAAAAAAAACTTAAATTTATATAATAAAGAATAATTAGATTTAGCAATAAATAAAGGATTAAGGGACTAACCTTAAAAGAAGGAGATAGTATCTACCTTATATAGCGAAATATTAAAATAAAACAACTAAGTAACAAACTTAACTATAAAAAATTTTAATATGGATCATATTGGTAACATGGTTATGGCAATGTATGCATTAAGAAGGTTGACTACGTTCAAGGCCTTAGGCGTGTTGAACGCCCTGAAGGCCTTAAGGGCCTTTACTATATTCAATATACTAACTACGTTAATTATATTAACTATAGTTAGGGTACTTATCACGCTAAAGGCTGTAAACGCCTTCACTATGTTATATATTAATTACTACGAATAAAAAAAAAAAGTATTATCCATAATAATAGGTATAATTTCTATTTATATCTTATTATAGCTAATATAATTATATATAACTTAAACCCTACTTCTATACGCTCTATCCTATAATCCTACTTTTATTAATATAGCTTATAGTTAACTCCCTATCTACTTATCTAAATATATATATTTTAAAGAAGGCGTTCCTAGTATTAAATGCTATTTAGATAGTATTATACTTATTAAGGGTGAGAACGTCTAAAGCTTCCTCCTCTTTGTTATTATCCTTAATAGCGATAATATTATAGGGAAGGTTAGTAACGCTAATATTATAGGTGTTAGCTAGTTTATAATTATTAGTGAATACTTTAAAATAAGTAGCTTTAGTATTAGTAGTAACCTTAGGGAAATATTTAATTATAAAGTCCTTAATTATTATAATAGAGGTAGTAAGGTTAGTAACTTTAGCGTAGAACATATTTAAGTTTATACCCTCATAGTATTATATAAGTAGTATAGCTTTAGCTTTTTTGCTATTAACATTAATAATACTATAGGCTACCTTTAAGTTAGTATCTAACGTTTTAATTATCTCTATAGTTAAATACTTAGTAGTATAGATAGCTAAGAACTTAACCTTTAATATAACCTTTATTATAAACTAGAGGTTAATAGAACTAAATGTAGTATTAGTCTTAATATAATTCTTAATAAACGCCTTAAGCGCCTTAACGAACGTATAGGGGCTAAACATAATATAAGTATTATAAAGAAGTATATATATCTTATTAGTAGTATAGGGAATAAGGTTGTTAATAGTAATAATAGTAATATTATGCTAGTACTTATAAAATACCTCTTAGTTATTAATAGTAGTATTAAGTGCTTTAGCTAATTAATAGTAACTACTAGCTTTAAACGTAGCGTTAAGGTTTAAGGTAATAGCGTTTATAAATGCGTTAGATAACTAGCTTGTTCTAAGTATAGTAGGCGTCTAGGTATTATTAACGTTTATAGTAGTAGTAACTTTCTTAAAAAGTATAGTAATAAAGGGGTTATTAAGGTTAGCAGTAGATATAATATGCTTATACTTAAAGAAGGCGTTAAAGCTTATATAACTAGGTATTAAGTTAACTATAAGCTTAGGTATAGATACCTTTATTACTTTATTCTTAATATTAATAGTATTAATAAACTTAGTAACGTTTATACTAACTTAATTAAAGTTATTAGTATTATTAAATACTATTAGGGTGTAAAGCTTATTATAAGCCTCATAAAAGCTTTTAAGTAAGGTAGTAATAGTATTAATATGTTTACTATATGCTTCTAAGGTCTTAGCTATAGATATAGGAGGTATAGCATTAGCTATTTTAACCTTACTAATAGTCTTTATAGCATTAGTAGGCTTAATAGTACTAGTAACCTTAGTATTAGCGTTAAGTCTAACTATATTAGTATTAATAAGGATATTAATAAACTTAATGCTATTATTACTATTATTATTTAACTTATTACCTTTAATATTAGAGAGGTTACTATTAGTAATATTATTATAGTTTTTAATATTAATAGGTTCTATAGAAGAAGGATAGTATTAAAAGTCTTAGGAAGTAAGGTTAATAGCATATTACTTATAAGAGAAGATAGCTAAAAGGAATCTTTAGTAGAACTTACTTAGCTTAATAAGCTTAAAGTAATTAATATTTACTATATTAATACCTATATAGATAATAAATAAGCGTTATGAAATATTCTTATTATAACTATAGTAGTCCTACTTAAAGTTAATAGTATATTAGAAAGTAGTAAAGTTATAAATATAGTAAATAAGCTTAATGTAATCTTTCTCCTTAACGTTAAGTATATAGTAATATATAAGATTAAGAGTATAAAGAAAGTAAAGCTTATCGTTCTTTATATAGTAACTATTTAGCTAATACTAAACCTTAGGTATAAATATATTCTAATAATAATACGCTTTAAATAAGATGGAGGTATTAGCTATATAGCTAGCGTTAAAAGTATTAAAAAGCATTAATAGCGATAATTATAATAAATAGAATAAAGATAATAATAGCATTAATAGCTAAAAACTATATAATATAAACATAGAATATAAAGGTATTATATATATAAGAGAGAAAG
Source organism: Colletotrichum tropicale (assembly GCA_027406125.1). NCBI lineage: Eukaryota > Fungi > Ascomycota > Sordariomycetes > Glomerellales > Glomerellaceae > Colletotrichum > Colletotrichum tropicale. The sequence goes on from JANVYH010000003.1 coordinate 592,739, forward strand.
GTGCTAATACTATATTAAGAGGAATAATAGTAATAAGCATAATAGTTACTTAATAATATATTTATTTTTTTTATATAAGCAACTAATTACTCTAATTTTTACTATTAGCTAATAGTTTAAAGTAGGGAATAACCTTTAAGTAAGGATAGTAGTTAAGGTTATAAAGGTTCTTACTTATACTTATTATAGTGAGAGTAAATATATTAAGTTATATATAGCTTTAAGATAAGTATAAATAACTTATTATTAACTAATAATAGATATCTTATATTATATCTTATAGCTATAAAAACTAAATAATACGCTTTAAATAATAAGCGCTTTATTTTAGATTAATACCTTATTAACTAGATCTTTAATCTAGATTTTTTTTTAGTCTTCCTCTCTTATGCGTTAGTTATTTAGGTCTTTCTCTAAGTTTAAGGGATTATTCTTCTAAACTAGTAGTTAGTCTTTAAGTTTAAGCTTATTAGTATAGTTATTCTATTTTATATTTATATTCTTTAAAAGTAGAAATAAGTTTATCTATATTTATTATATCTTTATTTATTTATATAGTATAAGTAAGTAAATATCTCTTTTATTTAATTAAGTATTAAACCTTTCCTTAAGTAGTTATTTGCCTTTTAAGAATACTTTTAACCTTAAAGTATTTATATAATTTAAGCTAATATATATCCTTATCTTCTTATATATTAATAAAGCTATAGTAATTATCTTACTAATTAAAGAGGTTAGTACTAAGTACTAGTACTACTATAAGTTAAGTTACTAATATTACTAAATATACATTTATATTTAGTAGAATATCTAGATAATAAGCTAATTTACTAACTTAGTTAATAACTTTAAAAGGGATATATTAATAGCTATACTTTAATATTAAGCATCCTAATAAAAAATATCTTAATCTTATCTTAAAGTATATTTAATCTCTTAGTTTAAATATAATAGAATAATATTTTTTATTATAGTATTTCTTTATATAAAGCTAAGCTATTATAATTAAGATTTTTACTTCCTCTTAGAATATTTCATAGTTAAGTTTTAGATTTAAGTCTCTTAAAATATTTAAGGCGTTATTTATATTTATACTATAAAGAATCTAATTTAGTAAGTAGCTAATTACTTAAGAGTAAGCATTATTTAGATTATACTAAAAATTAAGAAGTAGTTTACCCTAATTACTATCTATAATATTTAAAAAATACTTAATAGCTAATTTAATAGTTTAGTTTTTTTTTTCTAATATTTTATTAGTTTATAAATAATATATAGTTAAAAACTTTAGCTTAATATTAAGTTTAGTCTAAAGTAATATCTAAAATTTTAATAAGAATTTATAATTATAGTCTAAAATAATTACTTTAAGAATTCCTTAATTTCTATATTAGAGTTTTTAAAGAAGTAATTATCCTTAGATTTTAGTAGTATATATTAAGTATTTTAGGATAAGTAATATTACTTTTAAGAATTTATTATTAATTATAAAGATAGTATTAAATAATAGGAAGTTTTCTTATTTATAACTAAAGTATCTTAATAGTATTTTAGGAAAACTAATAATAAAGTTTATTATAATAGTATAAAATAGAATAAGTAGCGTTAAGATTAGTTATATAGTTCTTAATAGTAGTTAATAATTAGTGCTAAGTATTTTATAATAAGGATAGTTTTAAATATATACTTTTACTTAGTAATATAACCTTTAAATATAAAAGTTATTATTTAGTGCTTTCTATATTTATTACTCTCTAAAATAATAATAATTATTATAAGCCTTATTAATTAATAGTATTACTATTTCCTTTAGTATATAAAGTTATTACTTAAAGTTATAGCGATTAATATAATAAAGGAGGCTATTATGTATAATAAAGTTAAGCTTAATATTATCTTACTAATTACTTAATATATTATATATTTTCTTCTATAATTTTGATTTTTTATATATTTAGATAAGTTTAATTTTAAAATTATTATCTAATAAAGCTTTAGTTATAAAATTAACTCCTATTAGTATATTATTTTATATTTTATTAAGTTTACTAATATTTTCTATTAATACTTTAGTAGTTAGTAAACATAATAAAGCGTCTATTATAATATTAGATATTCCTAGAATATAGTAGTATACTAGTGAGAATTAGCTGAGGTATTTAGATAATAGAGTAAGATATAGGTTTAACCTTATTTTATTTTTAGTTTATAATAATATTTATTTAACTATATTATAAGTTACTAAATAGTTAGTAAGAATAATTATAAGTTTATTGCAAAATAATTATATTAATAGTTTAGTCTTCTTAACTACTTATACTAGATAGGCTATTTTAAATTTAATAAGCTAATATTTTTATTTAGCTATATTAAACGCCTTACTTATATAGGTAATAAGTAGTATATCTATTTATTTAATAGCATTATAAGGTTTCTAAATAACGCTATCCTTAAGTTAGAAAATTAAGGCTAAATATCTATATTCTTTTGAGGAATTAAGCTAAATAAATAACTATTTATTAAGATTATAGTAAAACACTATATTATTATTTATTAAGGTATTCTTAATATTATTAAAGTTTATAATTTCTTATTTAGTTAGAATAAAATAAGTATTTTAGTAGAATATTTTTTTAGCTATACCTTTATCTTTACTTTATATATAAGCTTATATTAGTAATAAGGTTTTTCGTTCTTATAGTAGTTACATATAATTACTATATTATAGTATAATATATTAAAGAAATCCTATAGCTTTAATCTAATATTTAAGTTAATAAAGGTTATATAGGTATTTTATCTTTATAATAGTATTAATATAGTCTTATATATTAGATAGGCTAAAGGTGTTAATAGTAAATCTTAATAATTTAATAGATAGATATCTAATAAATAACTTTTAAGTAGATAGTAATAGACTAATATCTAAAAATAGTTTGAAAATAGTATTAAGATACTTTAGGTAGCTTTTAAGGTTAGTTAATACTATTATAATATTATTAATAAAAATATATATAAACTCCTTATAAAGCTATAAAAGCTTATCTATAACGTATTAAGCATATACTAAAGAGTTATAAAAACCTATAAATATAACTTTTAACTACTCTTAGCCTTAATAACTAATAATTATAAAGCGTTCTCTATATTCCTTCTTAATAAGAAACTAATAAAAGAATAATTAAATATTAATAACTATAATTTAAGCTTTTCCCCTTAAGTATTTAATAATATCTTACTAAAGGGGTATTAGATATATATCTAGAACTATAGCCTTATTTAAAACATATAAATTAATAACTATTTAGCCTTTATGTTTACTATTAATAATATGCTATATTATAAATATAAGAGCTTTAAATAGAGTAAGTCTAAATTTCCTCTATTCTATTTAGTCTTAAGTATATAGCTTATTAAAAATAATATTTATTAGTTTCTTATTTTCTTTACCTACTAAGTATAAATATTATTTTATATTTATCTTTTACTAACTATTAATAAGTTTAATATATAAGTATTAGTCTTCTAGAAGATTAATTAGACCTTAATTAATTTAAACCTTAGGATAATATAAGATTACTTCCTTAAGGCGTTATATAGCTTCTTTACTATAATTATAAATATAAATACCTTTATTAGTAATAATAGTAAGTAAGCTTTTTAGCTTAGTAATACCTATCTTATTATTTAAATTAATAGTTTCTTTATAAATATCTCCCTATTTTAGTATAAGATTATCTTTAGTATTACTTTAAGCTATAAAAGATTTACTTAAATTAAAAGCTAAGAGTTAGCCTTATTTAGCAGCTAACTATTTAAGTAATTAGACTAAAGTAGCTAGTTTTTAATCTATAAAATAAAAAACAGAATAATATATTAAGTATTTATTTAGTAATATTAATATAGCAGCTTATAAATAATTATAAGTTTATAGTTTAATAAAACTATTAAATTTAAATAGTAATAATATTTTAAATTTTATTCTACATTTAATCTTTAAAAGGTAAGGAGCGTTATTAATAATAGGAATAAATAGTAAAGCACCTATATATATAAATATATACCTTTCTTACTTTAAGCTAAATAGAAAAGATTCTATTTTAATCCTATTAGTATAATAATTTAAAAGGTTACCTAATTATATAGTAGTATTACTATATTAGTAGTAGTATATATAATAAAGGTCTTTATTAGGACTTTAGAATAAATCTATAAAAGTATATAAAAATTACTATAGGATAGAATATAGATATAAGATTTAGAGTTTAAAATATTAATACTATTTAGAATATTAAAGTTTTACCTTATAAGTAAACTAGTATTAAGGTATAATATTAGCTAGGTATCTATTTATAGTTTAGTAATTACTATATATCTACTTAGTAACTAACTATAAATAAGTATTAAGAAAATAACTTATATAATAGTTTTTATACTTCTTACTCCTTATAGCTTAAATACCTTAGGTTATTTAGTAATAACATAAAATTAATAGAGATAAACCTTACTAATTATAAACCTATCTATACTAGTATCTATATAAATTATAATTAGTAGTCTATTTTAAAAACCTTAGATAATAATCTTAGTATAAGTATATTTATAAGATTAGGTATTATTATAATATTAAGGCTTAATAAGACTAATAATAGTAGCGTTTAGCTATAGCGATAAGAGAGTTTAATATGAGAAGATACTATTAAAATCTAGGTATAGCTTTATATTATATAAATAAATATTATATATATAGATTTTAAAGTTAGTTAATATAGAATTTAAAAATAAAGTAGTATTAAAGAGAAGGTATTTATTATTATAATAAGGAAGATATCCTAATATCTTTAGAGTATAATCTTTATTTAGTTAGAATAAAATATTAGCTTAATTTATACTTTTAGCGTTATAATTATTTTTATCTTTATTATTTATACTAATAACTAAATCCTTATTATAAGCTTCTAAAGTATTAGTAGTCTTATAATACTAAATATAATTATAATTATCATTATAGGATAGGTCTTTACTATTAGTATTATTAATTTACTACTTAAGTTTAAAAGTAGTATATATAGAAGGATATCTTAGTACTTTTAGATATTAATTATATTAATTATAATAATTAAGTTAATATCTATATTTGAATTATACTTAAGGTTTCTTAAGTTATACTAACTTATTATAAGTTAATAGTAGTTTAATTAAGATATTTATAATAGTTTTTATATTCTTAGCTAACGTTAGATAAGAGATTTTAGACTCTTTTAGTTTAGAATAATAAGGATAATAGCTTAAAGAGGACTTAAGTATTATTCTTAATATTAAATATAAAGATATTATCTTTATATACTTACTTCTAGTAGTTAATAGTAAAAGGTTATACTATAATCTTTTAGTAACTATTTAGTACTAACTTAATATTATACTTTATAAGCTAGCTATAAATTTATTATAGTTAGTTAATCTATTAAACCTTAGAATACTTATAATAAGCTTAATATCTATCTTATTATATATTATAGATAATATCTTTACTTTAAACTTTTCTATATTATAGTAAAGTTAAGCTACTTTAATTATCTAGTAGTAGATATTATAATAGTTATAAATATCTCTTAAAGTATATTATTCCTTAGATAACTATACTTTAGTAAGTTTATATAGAAAGCAAAATCTTCTAAGTAATAATTCCTTTTATTATTTAATTTTAACTTAAAGGTCTCTTAAAGCTAATTTTTCTTTAATTATTAAGTTAGTATAATACTAATCTAATATATAGTAAAGTAATATCTAATAGAGGTTTAAAGCTACTATAGCTAAGTTGCTATTATTAGATTTAATATAACTATTAATAATATTAATAAAGTAATATATATTTTAATAAACTATTTTAAAACTCTTATTAATATAAATATTATTAACTTTATTATTATATAAAGGTAGATTAAATAATCTAATTATATCTATCTTAAATTATAGAAGCAAATATTTTATATTATCTATAAAAAAACTAGATAATATATAAATAATATAGTTTTAATCTAAAGTAATAAATATAGATAGAAAGTTATAATTAATAGATATCTTATTATTAGATTATCTTAATTTAATAAGCCTCTATTAAGCTTTAGATAAGTAGTATTTTAGTTAGTTTCTATTACTTCTTTAGTTATTATAATCCTTATCCTTATAGTCCTTCTTATTATTAGGATTACTTCTATTATTATTATTACCTAGATCTCCTAGTAAAATAGAGACCTATTTTATATCCTTAGTTTACTCTTAGATATTATTATTAAATATAAGCTCTTTTCTTTTTAGTATAATTAACATAGTAAGCTAAGGTTTAAGATAGATAGGCTAAAACTACTTTTAACTATAATAACTCTATATATTACTAAATTCTAATATACTACTTTAGCTTTAGCTAGAAAGAAGTTTAGTTATATAATAAATAATATCTACTATTATAATAGTTAATTATTCTAATAATATAATTAAGGTCTTAATAGTTAAGTTAGGTGTTAATAGTTAATTACTTAGTATTTCTAACTTTAGAAGTAGAGATCTTAAAGTACTTAAGAATCTTTATTTAAAGTTAATATATTCTTCTAAAATTAATAGAACTACTATTAGTTCTTAATCTTAAGATAGAATATTAACTAAATATAAAGGTTTTAAATTTTCTAGTTTCTCTATATAGCTAGTATTTAGGGTCTTATAACCCCCTATCTCTTTATTATTACTAAAAGGTAAAGTAAAGTTAGGTTCTTATCCTAAAACGTTCTTAATCTTAATATATCTTACGTAATATAGTGCATTAAAATAATACTATTATTTAACTAAGTTAGTAAATATATTAGGATTATCTCTCTAAGTCTTTAATACTTAACTTTTAAATCTTATAGCGTTAATATATACTTCTCTTTTTAGGTTTATAGTTTAAATTTATCTATAATAGTTTATTATATAGTATTTAAATCTTTTATAAGCTATAGCTAAAATTATAGCTTATATACTAAAGTTAAGCAGTAAATATTTAGTTAGAATAAGTATTTTATAAAACTTCTCTAGGTAGTTTTTATAAGTAGCTTAGAAGTTAGTAATTATTATATAACTAATAAATTTAAGTAATTTAGCTTTAAAACTTTCTATTACCTTAAGATTAGTTAATATTATCTAAGGTATAATAGTAAGGTTTTATATCTCTTTAGGATATTCTTAATTAGAAGAAGAGTTTAACGTAATATTATTATTATTTAAGCTTTATAGGATTAACTATATACTAAAACTTAATTATTAAACTTAATAGGGTTAACTATTAATATAGGGTTAGCTATCTTCTTCAATTTAAGGGAAGTAAGCAACCATTAAGGTTATACTACTAATTAATATAAATCATATTAGTAACGTAGTTATAGTAATATATATATTAAGAAGGTTAACTACGTTCAAGGCCTTAGGCGCGTTGAACGCCCTGAAGGCCTTAAGGGCCTTTGCCGCGTTCAACGCGCTAACCGCGTTAATCATGTTAACTATAGTTGGGGCGCCTATTGCGCTGAAGGCTGTGAACGCCTTCACTACGTTACATATCAAATTTAGACCTTTTAAAATCTTATAAGTTATTTTATTAGTTAACTATAAACTTAAACTCCTAGAGATTATAAAATGCTATTTAGTATTCTATATTTTACTTTTTAAACTAGCCTTATAAGGATTATAAATAAGAGATTTTATTATTATAGAAGATAATAAACTAAAGTATAAAGTTGAAAAACTACTTAACTACTAATATAGAGATAATAAGTAGGAATACCTTATTAAGTAGAAAAATTATAGTTATAAAGAAAATATATAGGAACCTAATAATAACCTACTTAACTATTAAAATAAGATTAATAAGTATATTAGAACGCTTAACTAAATTAATCCTAGAGATAGGCTAAGCCTACTTATAACTCTAGAAGAATTTAAGGAATATATAAAACATACTAATAAAAGAGAAAAATAAATATAAGAAGAAAGATAATAAGAATAAAAAGAAGCTAAGAAATAAAGGATATAACTCCTATTAGTATAAGCATAACTAGGAGGATATCTTAAACTAATATAATAAAAAAATATATCTATTTAACTAAGAATACTAAAATATAATTAGGACTCCCTTAATAAAAAATTTAGAGTAATAAGATTCTAATTAAATAAAGCATCTATATTTAAAATACCTTAAGTCCTTATTAACTATACCTCTAATAAGGAATTTAATATATCTTCTAAAAACTTAGTAATAGCTACTTTACCTTTCTTAAATATTATTTATTTCTACTCTTATAATTGCTCTAACTTTATTAGTAATTTATTTAACTCTAATTAAGCCTTTTAGTAAGCCTTAGCTTTTTATTATAAAGTAGTAGTTTTCTTATAAAATTTTACTTCTTCTACTACTTCTGCTTAGTTTAAATAATTAGACTTTACTACTAAATAATTTATTACTTATTAAAGTTAGTAAAAGAAACTATATTACTACTAAAAAACCTATAGGTATAGATTATATCTTTAGAAGTATTATATAGAATACTTAAATAATAGTAAGTCTTATAGATATTAGAATTTAAAAGAAGTAAATACTATATACTGCGTAAATAATAATTTAAATAAGGTATATTATTCTTAATACCTTTATTAATAAATTAAAGAATTTAAAATAAATAATAATAAGTTAAAGCACTTAAAGATTTTAGTTTCTAGATGTAACCTAATATAGTGTTAGTATTATAAGAAAATTAGGAAGTATAATTAATAGATCTTTAACCTAAGACTAATAACCTATTTATATTAGGTTTTAAAGGTAAGACTTTTAGAGAGGGGACCTAATATTATAACTTATTATATATAGATAATAGTTAACTAACCTATTTAGGCGTTAGGTAGCTAAGATAGGATATTTATATTCTATAGGATTATAAGAATAATAGGGACTTATTTAGGAATAAAAGAACTATAGTATAGGTTATATAATAATAAGGAATAAGTATAAATAAAGGACCTATAATAAGTACTTAGTAGATATTAGAATAAGTATTTATCTTACTTTAGAATAAGTACTTATAATACTAAGGGAAATAGTACTTATAAATAATAAGACTATTTATATAAAGGGACCTATATATAGAATAACTTTAAACTTAGTTTATAGTTAGACTTCTATAGCTTTTTAGTAATTAACTTAGTATTTATTTTTAGGATACTTTTAGCTTACTTTCACTATGAATTATTTATTAAGTCTAAGACTAATCACCTTAGTTTCTAAAGATCAATCTACTATAGCTTATAACTTATAACCTAGACCACAACCTTAGTATACTGTTACTACGTGTTAATCCCTAACTTCTGTTAGTAGACCCTACTGTTAGATAGCTGACCGTAACAACAACGTACTGGATAGGCTTCCTATTATGCTTCTGCTCGGCGACAGGGACTGCAGCTGTGAAGGGAACAGCGAGTAGGAAGAAGACGAGATTTTGAGAGTACATTGTCCTTCTTTAGAAACGGTGTTTCTCAGAGAATGGTCAGAGCTGTGCAGCCTGGTCGCTCATTGTCGTTTCTGGGCGAGGAGTTTGCTCCTCTTATATGCTTATCTGTCAAGCTTAATGAGAGCGGTCACGGCACACCTTGTCCATCGTTGCTAGATCTCATTGCGTCGGAAGTTACCATCGGGGGTTAACACACGGAGAGGTTTTCCCTTTCGGAGTGCTTTTGGAAGGAGGATGCCGGTACCTCGATTGAGTTAAATCGCAAGATGCTTTCAGTAGTGTCTACGCTTCACTATGCGCAAGATAGTCATTGTGGGCCAGTCTTATCTCTCCGAACGAATGACTTACGGCTAAGTGCGATTTAGACTGTACAATATATCCGGCGGGCACAATTGGACCTACAGATGATCATGACTTATGTGACAAGCTTGGGCAACGCCAAAAGTGGTTTGGACGAGGGTTGAACTTGAGTCAGGGAACCGAACGTCTGCTAGGCTTCCTCAACTATGGTAACCTTTTGTAGTCGTAAGCAGTTCCCGACTGAAACGCGAATTGGCCAACGACTAACCAAATACATGCATGAGTGCTCCGGGGTATTTTCAAAAAGCGCTGAAATCCGCATATTCCGTACTCTGTTTTCCGAAATACTCGCAATAGTACGCGCGCACCTTCGGGCAATTCCTCCTCAGTGCCGCCCGTCAACGAGTCAGAGTACTCAGATGCGATAAGACATGTTAGGTGATGCCAGAGGTCGGCGTCACTGCAATTGTCAAATTGGGATTTAGGATAAATCTACTCATATTTGTCAACAACGGACTTTCATAAGCACCATGCTCATGTCCAGCTTGATGTGGTCAATGAGACGTTGGCCATGCTGGTTGTTTCTGTTCTCCCGAAAAAGTACATTATAATGATCCGTTGCATCATAAATAGCATCTGGTCTATACTTTCAGGAAGAGCCGCAAGATTGGAGTATCCGTGGTGGAAATTGAGATATCAACCTGTATATGTGAAGAGATTGATCAAGGGAGCAGCCGGAAGCCCAACTGAGACGATTAGAAAGGCAGCACCTTCCAGAGGCAGACCTTAAGTACTGACGCCTCCATATCTTTAATGCAAGATTAATTGATATCGAGAATCTCAAAGATCATTTCTTCCTACATATTGGAAGCTCGCGGTATTTTGGTGAAATCTCACCTGCTGCCCTTTGGCGGTCATGAGTTCATGCTGTAGGCTGCTCTCGCCAAACCAAGGGGGGATGATAGATTAAGCTTGAACAGTAGAGGACCCAAATCAAAACCCAATCCACAACCTTGAATTGCATCTTTCAGAGTAAAACGCACTGGGCTTGTGCTTGTAGAGCTTTTGCCCGTTCACTCCAGCTGCCAGACTTCTGACGCACGAAGACCCCATCTACTTCTCTCCACTCCCGAACTTTCGCGCCTTTCTTCTTCAATTGTCTTATGATTCTGCTCATTGTTTCTTTGCCGATGGCGTTCTCTTTGACGTTGCCAGCGCCGTCTTCCGAGCTTCTTGCACACACCTGCAGGGCGACTAGAAGAACTGAAAGACGACTCCTCTCCGTGACACGTTTCGAGAAACCCTTGTAAACTTCTATATATGCGTTTGGGTCTGCCCCATATGCTGATAAAGTCTCTAGGACTCGTGACAGTTCAGGTGTCAGATGCCAGTACCATGCCTCGTGCCACGCATTTTGCCAAGGACTGAAGCCGTTGAATTTCTCATTTGGATCCGCGCCGTGTCGTAAGAGAGCTTCGACAACTCGAAAGTCCCTACCTCTTAACCACACGTCGTATGAGGGTTTTGGTCTACAAGCATAATCCAGAAGTGGTCGACCTGGTTTATCAATAGATTGCCGACCGTGGATCTTAAGCCTGGCTTGAACGTAACGCCTTAGACCGTAACGAACTGCAAACGAAAAGAAGTTGTCGTGCCAGGTAATGGGCCTGATATAGTCCTCTTGGTAGGTATCCCACCAGTCCAGCCCACACCTTTTCGTCAGCGCTGTCTCCAAAGCATTTAGCATGTCTAGCTGATCCGTTCCACGCTCTTCTTCCAGAGTGCGAGCAATCCTGAGGGCTGTTGCCACCAGGTCCCATGGCAATCCGTTCCAAGAACGACATTTGTTGACTTCGTAGGAACATGCTTTGGCCTGCATGACCAGACTTTGGAGGAAAGCAGTGCCGGCATGGAACCCTTCATGATCCGTCTGTTGAAGAATTTCTTGCCACACATCCTCTTTCGATATGTACTCTTTCACAGACCGGTGTATGAAATGTAGCTCCGAATCCTCCCAGTCATCTGCTTCATTCTTGAGAGCAATGGTGGGCTCCATTATGGAACTCAGGTAAGGATTGTAATAGGCTTTCTCAGGAGGTGCTCTAAGCTCAACCAAGCCAGAGCAACAAGTTTTCAACTGTGCGTCGATAGACCGAATCTCCTGAAATGCCTTTTCTGCAGTGAGCTGGCCAATCTGGGCTTCCATGACTTCCTTTGATTCGAGAATCGCGAATTTCAGGCCCAAAGCGGTCAATGGCACTATCTCTGTGTCAAGCATTTGTTCTTGAAGATTAGAGTCGAGCTCAGACACGCTACTCAAAAGCTGGAATATCTTCGACATCGCTTGCTTATACCTGTGTGGAACTCGCCGAAGCATGAGTCGAAATAGATCCTCCACGTCGGTGGGTAGTTCGTGAAGTCTCTCGACCAAAGTACCTATGTCGTCATGATTCTGTAGGCCCTCTAAAAGTGATCTGACGACGACTCTCACCCAAAGAAACACTCCCTGAGCGGCCCCCACGATTTCCTCAACAAGACTGGCTGTCTTATCTGGGGCCTGGGATCCAAGCTGGATCATCCGAGGGTGGGCGCGAAGTTTCTCGTTCACATATTTGACAACGTCATTGTGAGTGAGAAGGTGCAGTCTCAGGTTGGGACAGTCTACGAACGCGTCCTCAAATGCGTTCTCAGGCCGGCTGGATAAAACAGCTTTGAATGATGATGAATTCTTAGCTGCTGTGAATATTGCAGCTAGCTCCGCATGGCTCATTGAACCAGCGTCAAACTCATCAAGACCGTCGATGAAGAGGGCTAGCTTTATTGGAACCTGGGAGTCGTCTGCCAAACCTGGAGCTGTTAAGGAGGCAAACGCTCGTGTAAGCTGTTGCATTGTCGGGCAATGACGGTCGCTGATACGGTGTTCGAAGCGATCTGGGAATATCTTTTCGGCCAGCTCGGGGCAGGCCTTGAGAGCTTGAGCAATGATGGACCTGAGTAACCCTTCCAACGACTTCTGTAACGGCGTACCGGGGCTCCAGAAGTAGAATGAAAGGATTAGCAGACGGCTACCAACGCTCCACTTGAGGAGAGCAGCGCGAGTTCGCTCATCCGTACCCAGAAGTTTCATCAGCGTGGAATTTCCCGACCCGGCCTTTCCTGAAATCCAGTAGATTCCGGCATGGTGTCGCAGCCAGTCGTCAAAGTTTGACCAGGTTGCCTTATTTGCTGCTGAGGAAGAATCCCTGAAAATCCACTCGAAAGTACCTTTATAAGCAGAGTTGATGTCGTGAAATCGGTCATATTCTTGACGGAAGTAGAGAGAAGCCAGTAAGTCATTCAAGACCAAATCCCTTGTTTTGCGATCACTGTCTCTAATTGGGAAGGTGCCAAGTCGCGGTTTCACGTCACGTATCTCATGAAGAAGAGAGACGATTTCAACGTGCCGCTTGTCCTGAACGGCAGCGTACTCTTCGTGGAAGGCGCGAAGTCGCTTCTCCATGGCGTCGCTTGCGTCTGCACCTGCTCTTATCTCGCTCAGAAGAGTCCGAGTCTGAGTGTCAATGGCAGCCTTGTCGGGGATGGCGTTGACTCTTCCGGCTATGGGTACAACAATATCGAATAGTAGCTGTGCACGAATTGCTTCCAGTCGAGTTTTCTTCGCTTCGATCTTGCTACGGCTCCACATTGTACGAGCTGTGACCTTGACCCTCGTCACCATCGCACTCGAGCTTGTGACGGAAAGTTCGTCTGCGAGGCCTATCAACTCCCCGGAAAGGCTCTGGCACTCCTCGACGAGGTCCTTGAAAACCTAATACAATACTTAGCTCAGCTGGAATAAAGACACTGTGGGGCTCTTCACCTTATCATCACCCTCAACCAGCGAGTGAAGCGTAATTTTCGCGTTCGATGCCTGAAGGCTGCGACTGATGCTCGCAATGTCTTGTGTCGCAGCCGAGGAACCAGACTCTTTGATTTGCCCCAGAGTCTCGAGGAAAGTCTTCGAGAAGTCGACGACGGCCAACACGTTGACGGCTAGGCCGAACGCTGAAACTGGGTCCATTATGTTGAGCGCAGGCTACGGCTTGCTGTCCAGGTCTCAAGGTTCAAGACTCAGCGGTGTCAGAGCATAACAAAGTTGGAGAGGAGATGAAGTTCGACGTGGATAAGCGCCAAATTGGAATGCCCTGCATGCAAAGGGGGCCATTGGCCGCAGGCCTAGGCTGCACCGCGTCAGGTGATCACCAAGACTGGAAGATAACCGGCTGTTGCGGTCTTCTAGGGTTGTCGACCAATCGATTGTGATACTTCCACTCAGGGATTGAAGCGTGTGCTGCATCATGCATGAGTGGCTAATGAGGCAGTGCCCGAAGTAGGGTGGCCGGCGCAGCAACCTCAAAGCTTTGAGAAACGCCGACAAGTTCTTTCGTTACAGATTGAATGTAATTTTTGGTGTATTTCAATGAATGAGTTACTCTGTAAGCCTCACACTCGCCTGAATTATCGCAAGATTAGAACAGCTGGAGGAATTGAAAAACAAGGCTCCTGGTGTGACTGACGAACAGACCGTAGACGCCCTGCAGGCCTGCGGCACAATCAACCCAGGCAGACCACCCCAAAAGAAAGTCAGACAGAGCCCCGAATTGACGGGGCGTCCAAATAACATGGGAAATGTACTCCGTCCTTTCCCAAACCTATAGTCATACATCCTCGATGGGACCTCTAGCGCTGGCATATGCCATCGGAAATAATCACCGCCGGGTCTACAGGCCAAGAGGCAGCCATGACATCGCACCTCCGCCACCAATATAAATGCAAGACTCAACGGAATTTCGCACCTACCAACGAGAATTTAGAGTCCTCAAATAACCGTTTGATGCAGATTGTCTTCCGAACAGGACAATCTGACTATGCTGTCGACTCTCTCGTGGAGCCGCACCCTAGGCAGCGCCGCCGCGCACGCATGTGGCCTTGCCACTCACCTCCGTCACCACAAAATGAGCAAAAAATACACCGCAAAAAGCGACGAATAGATCGAGGTAACGATGTTCGGCGTCCCTCAACCTTGGTACAGATCAGGTTGGGTGACGAAGTCTAGAAGTACCGTTTCAGCAACCAACAACATCCTTCGTGGCTATAATTGCGGTTCTCCGTGAGAAGTTGGAAGAAGAAACATTAGATCCAGTAGTTTATATGTTTGATGAAGATGCCAAGTCGGGTGCGATACCCGATGTTGGGCCCACGCTGGTCTGCGTACCTAGCAGGCACTGTGGAATGCCTATTGGAATAGGTTTTGTCCAGCCTCATATATAAGAGACAACGATAGCAGGCACGCGAGGCACACTGTTCTCACAGACGAAAGCGAACAGGCAACGGCAAGTATATGGGCAGAATTTGATTATTAGGTACATCCTATTAAAACGACAAGACAACCAATTCCCTCCTCCACCTCGATGCAAATCCTCACGTCATGATGCGAGGCCCCTTAAGGCCCGCTCAACTGGCTCTCATCTCTCAACTCGACATACCCTCCTCCACCTCTGGGTATCAGCCGTTGAATCATGACTCTCGCTTCTAGCTTCTTCTCATGCAACGTATCATCTTCGTGATAGTGGTATCATGTACTCTTGTTCGCACAAACATGTCAACAAAACTTTGACACAAACTCGACAAATGCAGTTTCGGTATCTCAAAATCAAACAATTCAGACCTTGTCGTCCGCGCTGGTGTTGGGAGAGCCCTCGCCGGTGCGGGTGTCGCCCGACAGGTTGGTGTTGGTGCGCATCTGGGAGCGGCTGCGGCGGCCGGTGGACTCGCCGGTGTCCTTGCGACCGAAGGAGGCCCAACTCTTGAAGCTGGACATGGTCATGGTCTTCTTGAAGTCGCGGCCCTCGTCCTCACCACCCTGGCTGAAGGCGCCGCGGACAACCTTATGGTCCTCAAGCAAGTGGAAGGTACGCTTGACGAACTTCCAGGCCTCGACACCGACGACGTAGAGGATGGTGAAGCCGACGGAGATGCCCCACTCCCAGGTGATGCCAACGTGCTTGAACAACTTAGTGTTAAGCTGGGGGATGTAAACAACGGGGAAGACAGAGAGAGCGCCGAGGACAACAGCCCAGAAGAGGAACTTGTTGGCGTAGAGGTCCTTGAAGAGGGGGAACTTGCTGGGGTCCTCGGGGTTCAGGCGGAACATGGAGCGGCGCAGGTTCTTGAACTCCCAGGCGGAGATGAGAATGATCCAAGTAAGCTCGGCGAATACGGCAGCACGGGCACGGAAGACAGGACGACACGCCTCGCTGAACTCCTTGTTGCAAGCAGAACCAAGGTTGCCGTCGTTAGCTCCCCAAACGATGATGACGAAGGTGCACATGGTCAGCGCGCCCATGATGATACCGTAGACAACCATATCCACAAGAATCTGGTTGGTGAAGACCCCGCGCTTCTTGTTCTGAGGGGGCTTGCGCATGACATCGGCGGCAGCTTCCTCACGACCGAGACCAAAGGCAGGGAAAGATGAGGTAACCATGTTGATCCAGAGAATCTCGAGAGGCGAAATGGGGAAAACAGAGAGAGAGTCACTGTCCCGGAAGGCAAGACCGCACACCAGGAGGATGACTTCACCAACGTTGGAGCTGAGCAAGTGGAGGATGAACTTCTGGATATTGTCGAACATGCGACGACCCTGGCGAATGGCAGCGACGATGGAGTTGAACTTGTCGTCAGTGAGCACGATCTTGGAGGCAGACTTGGCGACGTCAGATCCAGAACCCATAGCAATACCGACATCAGCACGAGCAAGGGAGGGGGCATCGTTGACACCATCACCAGTCATGGCCATGAAGGCATTGCGACGACGGAGGGCGTCAATCATGCGAGTCTTGGTCTCGGGAGCGCAACGAGCGATGACGAGAGGCAGTTCCTCAAGAGCGTCAATCTCAGCGTCGGTCATCTTGTCAAAGTCGGTGGCCTTCTGAACAACAGCCTTGGCGATGCTATCGGGCAGGACGCCGAGGTTCTTGGGGATGATACCGACTTCCTTCGCAATGGCCTTGGCAGTCTCGGGGTGGTCACCCGTGAGCATGTGAACCTTGATACCGGCAGTGGAGCATTCGGCTATGGACGGCTTGGTTTCGCGGCGAGGAGGGTCGTAGATACCGGCGAGACCGAGCAAAGTAAGGCCCTGCTCCACCTCTCCGCGGAGCTCCTCCTCCTTTTCGGTGGGGACGGTAGACTGGTTGGTGGTGAACTTGCCGTTCCAATCACGGTAGCCAATGGCAAGAACACGCTGACCCTGAGAAGCAAGGTTGTTCATCTGCTCGAGTACCTGTCCCTTGAGCTCCTCAGTAAGCTCCTGCTTAGCGTCGCCGAAGCCGAGATGGGTGCAAAGATCCAGGATACGCTCAACGGCGCCCTTGGTGAAGACCAGGCTGTTGTCGTGGCCCCAGATGTCGGCAGTCTCATCATCCTGGGGAATATCGTAGATAACTGACATGCGCTTGATGGAACTGTCGAAGGGGAACTCAGCCAACTGATGCCAGCCCTTGCCCTCAAGGAACTTCTTGCCAAGTTTGAAACGGTGGGAAAAGACCTGAAGCGCAATCTCGGTAGGCTCGCCGGTAGTTTGCCACTTGGCCTCGTCCTCATCATATCGAACGGTGGCCAGGTTGCAAAGAGCGGAGGACAGAAGGAAGGCCTTCAGGGGTGGGGTCATCTCAGCGTCAACCTCAGGCTCGGGTGCCTTGGCGGGCTGCTTGTTCTGGAGCTTCTCCTCGGGGACGTCAAACTTGAGAACGGCGGCAGAACGCTCCTGGTCGTAGTCACGCTTGGGTGCTTCGTCAATCTTCTCCTCCTCCTTGGACTCAGTGTAGGTAACCTTGCCCTTGGTAGGGTCGGAGGGGTTTTGAGAGTCGCGGACAGTGTAGGTGTGGGACATGGGGAGCCAGGCCTTGCGAACAATCATGGCACCCTGGGTAAGGGTACCGGTCTTGTCGGAGCAAATGTTGGTGACACCGCCAAGGGCTTCCAGGGCGGACAAGTCTCGGACAACGACGTTCGCCTTGCGCATGACAGTGACGGCAACAACCATGGTGATGGTGAGGACGCTGTCGGATTGTTAGACACGTTTCTTCGAAGGCTGGCAGGAGGACTTACGCAACGAGAGATTCGGGGATAATGGCAATACCAAGCGACACGGCGTAGATGATAACTTCACCAGTAACGTCAAACTTGTGGGCACCAAAGACGATCATGGCCAAGATGATGGCACAGCCGAAGAGCAGGTAGGCCAGAGCAGCAAGCTTGCGCTGCAGAGGAGTACCCTCGGTGAGACCCAAGAACTTGCCAACAGCATCGTAGACACGCTTCGTAAGACCGACAACAGGCTGACGCTTGCCGTACTTCTTGTAGTTCATGGAGCGGCCAGGCTTGCGGACCTTCTTCTGGGTAGAGGCAGCGATCTTGCCGACCTCGGTCTGCATTCCAGTAGCGATGACAATGCCGCGACCACGGCCCTTTCGGATAATGGTGGTGGCATAGCAGATGTTGAAACGGTCGCCAATGCCGACTTCACCCTCCTCGGTGGCAGGCTTCTCGGTACCGGGGACCACAATGTTGGCTTCGGTGGTCTTGTCGACGGGAGCGGCTTCACCAGTCAGGGACTGCTCGTCGCAGGACAGGTTCATAGCCTCGAACATGCGCATATCTGCGGGCACGGTATCACCCATCTTCAGCAGGATGATGTCACCGGGAACGACTTGAGCACTGTATCACGGGTCAGCGGTGCGCCAAGAAGAGGAAGCCAAGATGGCCGAAAGCCAAGAAGGCAAAGTGGGGGAACTGCGCGCGTGCGCATGGGGGTACATACTTGGGGATAACCTGCGTCTTGCCGTCGCGCAAAACATTGGCGGAAGGTGCAGACAGAGAGCGCAGCGCGTCCATTCGCTTTTCAGCGCGATACTCTTGCCAGAATCCGATGGTGACGTTGGCGACAATGACGAACGCGAGAACGCCGCCCTCGATGTAGTCGTTGATTGCGAAACTCAGAATCATGGCGAAGATGAGGACCAGCACCATGGCATTGAAGATCTGCTTGCTGAGAATGGTGTACCATGGCACCGAATCGCCGACTTCGAACTCATTTTCGGGGTACTTTTGCTGAGCCTCCTGGACCTGCTGGGACGACAATCCCTTGTCGACGTCGACTCCCAGGGCCTTTGCGGTCTCGTCGACCGACAGGAGGAAGGGGTGCTTCGGGTAGTCACCAGACATGATGTCGAGTCTCTGCTGGCGACGACGGGAAAGGTGGTTCAATTGGTTTCCATGTACGGGGAAGGTGTGTGGTCGGAACGCTTGGAAAACGAACGATGGATGTCGCGATAGAGGTTGGCCTCGTGTGGTGGATGAGGTCAAAAGAAAGATTGGCTTTGAATACCAAAAAGCTTCTTCGCAGTGGAGAGAAGTGTGTTGACGAGAAGTCTAGACCCGGACGTCGAGAGGGACGGGGAACAAGGCTACCTTTATAGCAGGACAGCGACGCGATGGGTAGACTTGGCTGACGGGGAAGGTTTAGAAACCTTCGGAAGCTTCAGACTTGTGGCTCACAAGGTTTCTAGGATTGGAAAAAAAATCTGGGAGACGCCAAGGCTGGGCAAGATGATAACACGCCCCCCTTCATCCAGCCTCTGGAGGCGTGAGAGGCGTGAGTAGCGAGGCATTCGGTCATTGTGCCGACTGGAAGGCTATGATTGGGCATCAAAACGTTGACCAAGACGGTAGACAAGGGATTTCAACTTGGCAAAAGACCTCTGAGCAAAGAAGTACGCAAGGGTGGTGAGCTTCTTGGCTTTGGAGACGGTTCCAGCGCAAGAATTTGGAGAAGAAAACAGAAGACAGAGACGGACCGGTTGGTGGTGGTTCTCGGGTGACGATGACCTTGGCGGAGCTCTTGGCGGAGGGAAGCGGCGTGGACGGGAGTGGGGCACCGCAGAGGAAGTGGGGACCGGCTCGAGGTGGGTCAGGAAGGCGCGACCTTGACTTGGAGGAAGGTACCTCCTTCTCGTGATACCTTAGGTCCTTTCTCTGATGGACGGGAAGGCGCTGCTGCCGTATCTGCGGTATCTACCTACCCCAGGAAAAGAGCGAAGAACGGCAGCCGGGGAGAAGGGAAGGCAGGAGCGGGGAGGAGAGGACCAGCCCGGGGCAGAGAGACATGCATGGCCATTGAGAGGTGCCTCATCAAATGATGGGAGACTCAGAATCTGCCTTCTTCCACTCTCATTGCTGCGGTTGAATCCGTTTGCTTTTTCGGCGACACAAACGACGAATGAGGGACCACCGTCCAGGCTGACAGATGTCGCACAACACTGAGTTTGACACCGAAAGTTACCTACGCCACGGCCAGTGAAGGGACGAACCACGAGCCAGAACGGCATCTCCAGACGGAGCATCAATCGATCTGGAACCGAACGGAGCCCGGAATCGCAGCTTGCAGAAAACAGAGTGCCGCGCTGCAGGACGTACGATATGACGGCAGCTGCGACAGTCTCTGGTGACGCCATTGGCTCCTTCTCGGCGAATAAGGTTATTTGACGCGAAGAACCAATGGCAAACCGCGACTGCGCCATGGGGAAGGTCCATCACGTGCAAGAGCACCTGCTCTGCCTCGATGGCGCACGGACGGTCGGCGATACCGGCGGGGTCTGGGGGGCTATTTGTGTTGTGTGATTGGCTGCTGCCTCCACCTGCTGTGATCCCTCTGCTTCTTGGCTCAGGCTTGGGAGCTCCAGCGTGCATTACAGTGGGTGGAGGTACCTTGATAGCCAAGAAGTATAGCCACGGTACTTACGCACCTCAGCGGGCTGGCCGCCTGTGTAGACGTCGCAAGGGGTGATGATTAGCGCCTTGGCTGCTGCGAGAACCCACAGCAACCACTGAGAGCCGCTGGACGAGGTGCTGTGTTTTTTCTGTTTGGCTGTTTGCGTTGCACCTTCTCACTTCTCAGAGTCAGGAAGAAAAAAAAATGGAACAAGTTCCATGCTGCATGTCGTCGACTCTTCCTCAACAAAAAGCCCCCGAAACACAATCGACCACCTCCTTGCACACCAGATGCCTGGTTTCGGTGGATTGCCCTTGGAGAACTCAATTTGCCTTGTATGACTCTTGCAACAAGGTTTGATATCACGTGTACGCGTCAGCTGACCCAGACGGCGTCCCATTCGGGCCATCTGAGAGGCTGACGGAGCGGCGATAGTTTACGGTTGTTCAAGATTGAATTTCAAATTCCGCCCGGCGGAGCGACACCGGACAGCCACCGGCACGCCACTATTCAGTCACTTTTCGCCTGCTCCCTCCGCTGCCAAGACCTCACCTCAACACACCACGCCGTCAAACGCGCGACCGCAGCCCGGTCGGGATTCACAAGTTCAACGCGACGAACTCCTGGGGCCTGGGCAGCCGGGCGAAGCAGGGAGCACATGGTGGGCAGAAATTTCACAGCTCCGGGTGACAACTACCGACGGGCACCGCCGTGATTCCGGGGGTGGTTCGACGAAAAAGAAACCGCCTTCCGGTTGACGGCGATGGCTATTTCGATTATCGCCGACTTCCTTCGTTACCCGCGGATTCCTGCCATGCCCCGCGCAAGTTACGGATCAAGTGTCGAAATCCCAGAAAATACGACGCACACGACGCCTCGCTCGTCGCTGCGCGTGCGGCCTCGTATGGACATGATGGCCACCCACCGCTGCGACTTTGCCTGCGCCGGCTCTACTTGGCTACTTGGCGTACCCTTGGCAAGTCTTGTCCTACGACTCAACAACGTTGGATTCGCTCCAACGTGGGATGACGGTTGCTGGGCCGCGGGCTAGACATTCCAGACTCTGGGTTTTCGATTTTATCCAGATGCCATCATGCCATGTCGCAGGCGCCGCATACGGGACCCCGACGACACACGGCACCAATTGACCAATTGACCACTAATGACGCCCCAATTCGGACCAGACGCACGGAAATTTTGAGCTGCTTTTACGATTCGAACCAAGCGACCAACTGCTCCAGGTCACACAGACGTTATTGAGGGGATTCGGAATACGGAGGGGCGTGTCGACGATCCAAGCGCAATTGCTGATCCCAGCTGTCGGTTTCCCTCATTTGAGCCGCCCGACGGTCGCCGGCTCGACGTGCATTGCCAATCACCTTCACCTCCCGCCTACCGCGCGACCACCATCCCGGCCGCCTCGCACAGAATATCGCTCCCGGCGGCTGTTCGTTTCTTTGATCTCAAGATTCTTCGCCCTCCATCACCAAGCAACTGGCCCAAATTCCAGTCCTTCGTCGTCCTCGATTTTTGTTCTCCGCATGGTCTGACACAATCACAATCATTGTGGTGGAGTCGCCAAGCGCTTGGCTCTCGCGACCGCGCAAGATGGTGTGGACCAGCCAAGTGACGTAGGAGGTCCAACCTAGCCGCGCTCCCGTCTTGCTCTCTCACTCGTCTCGGGTTTCCTGGTCTCCTTTGGCTCGGACCAAACCGCCAGACAGGTTCGGTCGAACGCTCTTGGCAACGAAACATTTCGCCTCCCGTCGGCTTGGCCCCTTCGAACCGTCGATACCCAGGTCGCATCTAGAAACCGTCCCCGTGGTCCTCTTACGAGATGATTCCAGTTCCCTCCAATGCCGTCACTGATCTTGCACCCCGCGCTATCGCCTCCGAACCACTCCCTCGGAGCCGCCGTCTTTCGATATCGTCAGACCATCAACGCATTCTGCGATTCTAGTGGCCTACCCCCGTTTGCGGTAATCTGGAAAATGAGACAAACCACCTGCTGGCCACATGTCGCCGGCCGACACAAACAGCCGCCTCGAGACACGGCACACCACCAAAACGTGCCTGCAACGATGATCAGCGCCGGCATCACGACCTAAGCCTTCCAACATCCTCCATTATCCGTCTTGTCCGTCTTGTCCTTCCGAAGCGTTTGCTCCACGGCTTCCCATGAGCTTGAATTACGGCACTAAGCATGCACCCAAGGCTTGGATGATGGCATATGCCCCTTCGCGTGGTCGGGGGCGGCACCTCCAGAGTCCACTCCAGCCTCTACCATTTGTCCGTCGTCGGTTTCAACGCCGTCATCCTACAGCAAAGGAGAGAAAACCCCGCTGGATCTGTGTCGATGTGGTCAAAGAGGGCCCAGGCCGCATTTCTCAAGGGTTCGTTTGCTTGGTTTTTGCTTGTGTCTGCATTCTGCATCGACGCCCTCCTCCACCCGTGAAAGAAAGGCTTGGGTGGTTCTTGGCCCTTGGCATATCTGACGTGCTGACCAACGGCTCGACCTCACACTTATGTCCCACGCCAAGCAAGGTGATCAGCGAAAATGGCTGTCAGCTGAAAGTTTCAAAACCAGCTCGACCGCTTCAGATCGACGTTGTCTACTTGCCACACCTTATCTCTGGACAAGCCTGGGATGTCTAGGTTGCTTCAGATTCATCGCCTGATGTCTGGTTGATGCTATTGGTGGTACATCACAGCCAAGACTTTGGCCGAGATTGGTGATTGAGTAACAGTGATGATGCCCATTGGTCAATGGAACTTGCAACTGCAAACCATGATACTACATAATGCTGGCTGTTTGTTGACTTTCAGTGTTTAAGACTTTTCCGTAAAGCTGTGAGTTGACAATAATGACTGCCAACGCCTGGGCAGAAGTTTAAGGTAAATAAGCCTCACTTTATGGAGATCTCAGCTGTTTATAACAGAACCCACTGCATGCCATCCAGGTGTTTCTTTGGAAGCATACCTATCCAATATACTCGCAAGCCACCATCCTTGAATGGCTTGATTATCGTGCTTCTGACATGTTACTTGTGGCGATGAAGAAATTGGGAAGCAATAAACCGTGATCAAGTGCCTGCTACAAGACTGCTCTACGGCAGTTTTGATTCCTATTACAAGATTCCGGACATGTACCGTGATGTCGCCGTTCTGGTATCGGCCGCAGCCCCCCGCAATATGGCTACAGTAAGTTCACGTGAGTGCAATATTCGTGTGATACTGCAAATCTGTCACCTGGTGTATTTCAAGAAGGTGGTCCAGCATCACTTTTTATTTACGTTATTGACAAAGATGCGCACGTGGCACTTGACTTCTCGGTGTTGGACCAATATATGAAACCTTCAGCCTGGTTCAGCAGCCCAGGGGCAGGCACCTTGACACTGGCTCGACTGGAATGACAACGTGAGTCGCTCAGCAAACAGTTGAACAGGCGTCCTAGTTGAGATGATTATCCAAACCGTACCGGGGCATAACGTCTAAGTTGCTAGGGTTCTTATATTGACCTTTTTATTGAACCTACCAGTAAGGAGGGCCTCGGTGTCAGCCATGCCCTGTAAGCCACCCAACCGACTATTCCTCCCCAACCAAGAAGCTGAACCAAAGAGGCCCTCATAGCAACAGGCATAATATCCTGCCACCTGTACGCTCACTGCTGTACCAAGTTACCATCAAAACTACCCATCACGAAGCCGTTTACCAAGACAAGTGCCCAAAATGCGCGCTGATACACTCATCGCGTATCTCTGCGCCGCGGTCGGGGTCGCCAGTCAGCCGGGTAAACCTTTTCCCTCAAGCCATCACCTTGGCTGGACTTAATGAGGAGGTGCTAACGCCGCGAAACCCAGTGAATGGGGATGCCCCGATACCACCGAAACTACCTGCAACTAACTTCCAATTTTGTAAGAACTTGAAGAACGGGAAGCCGTCCGTGGATGTGGAGTCGTGCGTCTGCAGAATCTCAGCGATAGGGATGGAGCTGTGCGAAGTCAAACCGCGGATCGTCACACACGCGAGGCCTTTGCCTACCACGAGGCGTAGGTGTGTTGATCTTCGTCAGGATAACCGGAATTGCGGCAAATGCAACAACGAGGTATGTGTTCAATCGTCACCCTTTCTGGCCGCTGCGGAGGGGCAATCACGACACGACGGATGTTTGGATGAGATTTAGGAACGCTGTTGTGGCTGACTGTGGATGATGTAGTGTGAGCTGCGGGAGTCCTGCGTTGATTCCAAGTGCGTCCCGAAAGTTCTCGAGAAGCCGGCGAACCAGACCGCGCCCGCCAACGGGACGAACGCCGCGTACGAGGCTTGAGGTCAACCAGCCCGAGCCCTGCAGTTATTATCTCTGGGATCACGAACCGAAATGCAGATGCAGACCTGATTTATGCGCCCCTACATCTCTCTTCTAGAGTCATACGGCAGTATAACCGGTGCGCCCACAGGCAGCAAGCTGTAACAACGAAGAGGTGGAAGGCTTAAAAAGGGCAGTGCCGGGAGAGTCTGTCTGTTTGGAGGTTTGTGTGGCTGGCACTGAAGCGCCTAGGTGATTGCGATATACGGAATGTTGCCCCTTTGGTTGGTCACGGGCTTACGTCGGTCTGGCAATGCAGCGTCAGGTGGCATTCTAGGGCGTACATGGCATTTGATCATACATTGGAATAGTCAGCAAGCAGTGTACGAGATAGCAACAAGGAGACTATATGATTACCAGAATGTAGCACCTAGAGCTTTGTACTTTGTCTCACGACTGGCAATGCACTGGATCTGCCAGTACTGTTATATTTCATGCGTACTTACGTACGTCGAACCAATCACCACCTCCAGGTTAAAGGTCTACCGGTTTCCCCTGAGTCAAGTTCAACGACCGCTGCCTACGATATTTCCAAATGCAACCTGCATTGCCCATCATCCGAAAAGGGCAGGCGAATCGTGAAGGAAGCCGGAGCTTTCCTACATGATTCAACCATACCCACGCTAACGGATTCAGTGCCATTCAGAACTCGAGGAGGCCGCTTCAAGCTTTGATCCGGTCCAATCCAAAACCGCCATCATCGCCACCAAGGACCGGCCGAGACGCGGAGATGCGGCGACTTGTGTTCACTTCAGCGGAGGATCAGTGAAGCTTGAAGACAAGAGCTCTATCCCAACGGGGCGATCCCACGAGAAAACGGTTGAGCTAAAAGAAACAACCTTTGGCGCCAGCAAGGGCAAAGAAAGCAGTCAAAGCAACACCACGCCATTCCCAATTCAGGGATCACGATCTTCGCAGTCTCCCTCCGCAGCCTGATCGATCCGGCAAGAGCTTAAATCGCTGGACCGCTGCATCGGAAGCTTTGGCCTGACGTGGTCTGCACCAAGACCCGGACCCTGGGACGGTCCCTTCGTAAAGTCAAAGTGGTTCCAGCCGCGCGCTGGGCAAAGTGTGGCCGGGGCGGAGGCGGAGGCGGTGGTTGGGCTAACGGGGAGTTCTGTCCGTCCCCCAAAGCCGCCCGCTTTGTGGACCGGCTGGGCTGTACACTAAGGAAGATAAATAGATTGCGGCAAGGATACTGGTTGAGCTTAATCTGATGACATGGAAAGAGCCGGGAGGGGCTGGTTCGTCAAATCGTGGAGGCATACGTGGAAGTGAGAACTTTGCTTGCGGATGAAGCATAATGTGCATAACTGGCAGAAGCTTGAGGGGACGATGGCAGCTGGACACCCACTTTGAAGAGCTGCAGGTCAATCACCCGCGTGAAGGCAATCTGTCTGTCGGCGATGTGTCAAGCAGCCGATTTCACGATGATGGACTTTCAACGGAAGTTGACGGCGGCGGGGGTGAAACCGCTAGCTCACGATCGAGCCTCCGCCGATCATGTTTCCTTAGAAAACAAGCTTATGATAAACGAAACCAGGGCAGCAAAAACATGCGCCGCGTCGTCGATGCCCGAAAGAAGCCCAGCTCAACGCCGAAACCTGGGGTTCAATTAGGGTAGTCGGCGATGTGGGCTGCAGGGTGGGATTGAGCGGGGGACCCTCCAGGCGGACCGCGCGCCAACACGATGATCGACGGCTTCCCGCGCAGCCTACCATGCCGTCGGGATCGCCGGTATGCGGCAACCTCTCGGGTTCGTTTTCTTCCTTGCCCTCCCAGGAAAGTTACGATTGCCGACTGCACGCAAGCTGCGGGTGGGATACCGGTTCCACATCGACCCGGATGCAAGCTCTGTACAAGTCGTTGGCTCTTAAACAAAAGTAAACTTGGTGGCTATGCTTAGAATATCGGGAACATCGACTATGGTAAGTCTAGCGCGTGTTTCTAGAATTGTCTGCCGCGTATGCCTGTGCGCCCTGAAAGGAAGAGGTAAACATATGTGATGGAGTAGGGGGGAGGGGGGACAGGACGGAGGAGTTCCTCATGAGCCCGAAGTTTCCGCCTCGTTTTCTCTGGTCCCCCCAACATAGCCGCCCGTGTGTACGTGTCTTATCTGCCAAGTCCAAGCCAAGTTTCGTTTCCCACGCGTCGGCGGGAGTCATGCACGGTTGTCTGCCGGCATAGTGCCTGAGTCGTTGGCTGTCCTCCTCTAGTTTTAATGTTCGCCGGCTTGGTGGGTAGTCGTCACCCTACTTACCTCAATCAGGACGACCCCCAAAAAGCTTAACCCCTCCCGCGGACCTCCGCTGGTGGGCGATCAAGAGCAAAAGACATGGGAGCCTGCGAAAACGGCCTCATCCGAACTTGTGAATGGCAGACGGGCGGACGTTTGTATGAACGACAAGAAAAGTGTCCGAGCGGGCTGGACAGGAAAGAAGGAGACACACACGGCCGAGCGTCCCGACATGCCTGACGGGCGAGATTTTGGGCAGAGCGCAAGGCGGACATGGAAACTTTCGTAGTCGCTATCGCAAAATTTTGATCTGATTGTCGTAGGGCGCGGGGAGCTGGTGGTGCGGTTTGCCGCTGCCGACTGCGAAGGGGACGCGGCCGAGTCTGTCGGCGTCTTGGTTGCTTGGTTGGCTGTGCATGATGGCGGCCAACGATGTTTTGCGAAATCGAAAGACTATTTCGCGGAGGTTGCGATGGTGAGGTCTTGGCGGATGGTCTGGACTTGAGGTCGACTTGAGGTCGACTTGAGGTTGAGATCTATTAAAGGGGACGAGAGATTCCTTCTCAACCATATTCCTTTTCTTCAAATCAGCAGTCTCAAGCTTCTCAGTCTCAAACATCCACATCTTCAACATCCTTCAACTTCCTTGAAGATCTCACGATCTCAATCAACCACCTCAAATCTTCACGATCCAACAACCTGAGGTCATCAACCCACCAATCAAAATGTACTCCTTCAAGGCCATCTTCCTCACCGCCCTCCTCTCTACCGTCATCGCGACTCCCCTCAAGGAACGCACCGTTGAAGACCTCGATGTTGATGTCGCCCCCGTGATCGAGACCAGGGGCGAGGCAACCTTCGGCGGCAACGTCGGCGGTGGCTTTGGCGGCGGCTTCGGTGGTGGTGCCGGCACTAGCGGTAACATTGCCGGCAGCCGCTCAGGCAATGGTGATTGCGACTACGGTGACAAGAGCCGCCTGGACAGCGAGATTCGCAACAGGCAGCAGTTGAAGGACCGCCTCGACGATGAGATCCGCCGCCGGCAGTCGATCAAGGATAACCTCGATGAGGAGATTCGCAGGAAGCAGAACGGTGGATGCAAGGGTGGATGGTAGAATGTAACCATCACCAACACCAAGTCAGGAGTTTGGATTCAACGGACGGAGTTTAAAGGTGGCGTCAATCGGCACGGGAACAATGGGCAGGATCTTGACTTCAAGGGAAAAGTCGCAACACCAGCAGCCTCGACAGGCAAATACCAATTTTCACTTCTCAACGGGGGGCATTTGGACAAAGGGGGTTTAGATGCTAAGCTTTATAAATCAATACCAATCCTTCATCATATTACTGATAGAATCTTTTTCAAATGCGCCTCTTGTTTGGTTTAAGCGTCGTATGAGAAAGCCTAAGAGACTTTCAGAAGCTGGTGAGTGTCAGGAAGCTCAACTGATTGTGTTGAACATCTAGTTTTGTCTTCCCAATCATCACTGTTTACTTATTCTTCGAGAAAAATCGAAGTACCAAGACGTAGTTTTTATATATATGGAGAAGATTGAACAGCCCTCTATTACCTGGGGTCCAACTGTTTCTTGTGAGCATTATCCGAATGCAGACAAAGGCGGGAGGGAGCATCCTTCCAGTGATCAACTGTTTTGAGCTACAAAGAGACTGCCATGAACCTCCCTGGCAACAACTTCGTGTCATTCAGCTGGTGTTGTCTGAGCCAGGTGGCATGATCGACATGTTGCGTTTGTATGCATACCGGCATCCTGCAGGTGCCCGAACGATGCATCCGTCTACTTCCATCTAGGGATGGGTATCATCACCTCTGATTGGCATACTTGCAGTGGCCTTGCAAACGAAAAGAAAATGGAAATTGGAAACATCAAGTGGAACCCCACAGTACTTTCCTGAAATTCCATTGAAGACGCGTCGAGATGCTTCCCGCTCAAGGTAGCTACGGCCGTGCCTGCCTGCTTCCAAACGCTCCTGCCTTGAGGTGAGTTGGAAGCGAGAGCTTCGATTCGCCCACTTCACCTGGATGAAGGTTTCTCTTCCACTCAGCTCATCGCTCACCTTTCCTTTTCCTCATCTTTCCCCTCTCATCTGTCACCTTCCTCTTTCCCTCCATTTCATGAGAGATCGCATCGACTACGCCGACGATGTCTCCCCCTCAGCACCTGCACAGCTCCTTGTCGCGAGCCGTCCGGGCGTACAAGAGAGAGACCGACTACTTCCTCGAGTGGCTCTGGTGTCAGTGTCGCATCGTTGATCCCGGTCGAACAACCGGGATTTCCTTCACGTCATGCGCAGAGATTCTCAACGCGGTGAAGGCTATCGCCAAGGCCGAAGTTGCTGTCCCTCTTTCGGTCATTGATGCTCTGGAAAAGGCCATCGATAAGCGGCGCATCGCGCTCGCGATTCACCAGCAAAAGCAAGCTGATGACATCGAGCACGAAGCATTCCTCGAGAAGTTAGTCCATAAAACGCCCTACAAATATTTCGCTTTCTGATCCAGACCCAGACTCGAAACCGCTTTGGAAATTTTAACCCCTCTGGAGGCTGAGTCCGCCGTGTTTGACGATCCCAGAGTCCAACAAAATGTTCCTTCGTCACTGAACCGATACGCGTCTCTGTCCAACCCTGTGATAGATCCCGAAACGGATGCTCCCGTCTCCAATATCTGCGAGAAGATGGCGTCCGCGACACTCGAAGAGAGTGTTCCCAAAGCCACAGCCCCTGAGTCCCGCAGCGAGTTCCTTGTGGATGACGACTTTCTGCAAAAGTTCCTCGGCGTACGGTTTGAGGACGTCGAGTATCTGAGGGTAAGGTTGGTATTCAACATGGTCTCTTCTGTTACTGACCATTGTAAGGAATACGTCGCTATGAGATGGACGCTTGACGAGTACTGGACAGAGGCAGCCGAGGGAAGGCTTCCCCTCCCTGTGGCCGCATGGCTCACAAGCGAGGCTATGCGAAAGATCGAGATCACCATCCCTTCAAAGTTGGAGTTGAGAAAGACTGCAGGATTCGTAGTTCGGCTTGGGGTCTCGACAGAGATTTTCGATCTCGTCCCAGAGGAACACAAGACCGACAAGCCTTGGTGGAAGGAATGCGCATTCCTTTTCGAATGTGAGAAGGCGCTGAACGGGCTCAAGCATTGTGACGAGGCCGCCAACGAAGCCACAAAGTCGACTCCCAAACCTGACAAGGTACAGGGTGACGCCGACACGGTTTCCAACGTCGTTTCCCAGTTATTTCAAGATATGCAAAGAGCTAGAGGAAGTAAACGCTCAATCAACGCCGTCGAGGATATCATGTCCTTTGTGGAGCCTCGTAACGGATCGTGCGAACCATTCTACCAAGCCGCCTCCGAGTTCACCAAGGGAGAAGCAACAACGGCAACCGGCACACTCGTCCTGGGATTAGATCTTTTCTTGTCCGCATCCGGAGCTTTTTTCTGGTCCAACGGAGGGGAGCGCAACAAGGATAACTGTCGTCTGCGGGCACTGCGCTTGGCCATGGATATGAAGGCAAGCGCCAAGAAGGTCGCTGACATCTTTCAGAAGTTGCTGATCTGCCTCAGTGGAGAGAGGCAGTGGTTTGAGATGGTCTCTTACTTCACGAACGGGATGGACGCCTACATTCGCGAGCGAGTCTTTGACGACTACCACTCAGCTCCGTGGACGGCTGGATGCCATATGGCAGAGATGCTCTACCAGGCTCAGTATCTGGGCAACCTCCTTCTTCAGCATCAGACAGTCATTCCAAGCACTCTTCACCTCTACAACGCCCTTCGGCAGTCCCCTGTCGACCTTCCTCGCATTCGCATCATGGATGAGCTCTGCGAGATGTTCCTTGACAGCGTCTTCCTCGGAAAGTTGCCTACGAACAACTTTCTCACATGGTATCGTTACTGCATCTACAACGCCAAGCGCGCCAAAACCAGCAACTGGCCGCACTACGGAAACTCTGGTCTCAGTATTGACCATAGCAAGAAGCCCCGCACACTTTGGGTCAACTCGGGCTTCAAATGGCAGCATGAAAACAACCACACTCCCCACGTCGAGTTCATTGGACCGTTGTACGGCGTTCCGCCTCCTCCCAACGTACCCACTCCCGCAGCATTGATGACAGAGCTAAGCGACATGTACTATGAAATCGACGACATCGAGCACATTGAGCTTGCCAAGGAGGCTGTTCTGAAGGATTTCGAGGGTCCTCGGGCTGTTATGGCAGTCGACTACTTCTCCCTGTTCAGGTTCTGTGCAGACATCATGTCGACCTTTGCCAAGTCCGCCAAGCGCGAAATGTTCGTGGTCCTTCCAGAGCTTGCGGATATGAACTGGGAGAGTGACCTTGAGCTTGCTCGTCATTTCGTCGACGCTGCGATTGGCAGCCTCGTCAGGATGACTGATCAGAAAGAGCTGAGCAGTGTGCACCGAAGGCCCAGAGCGGTTCATGAGTTAGAAGCGTTCAGCAAGATCGACAAGGAGGTGTCTTTGGACAGCATGAAGTGGAAGTTGTGATGGAGCTGGCGCGGATTTTGAGATGGAATGATGTGGCGTCAGCGCATTGAGGCCAATGACGGATATTTGGACGTGATGATGAGGTGGCATCGCAGTATCGTAGTTCATGAAAAAATATGTCAAAATTTCAAACTCCGGAGGGAGGCTTCGTTCCGCGATCCCGAGTAATAGACCCATAGGTTAGCACAATGTACTTGTCAATGGGCAAAACGCTCCATAACGCTCCCTTTGGTGAACATTGGTGACTCTCAAAACTTCAGTCTAGGCGAGGCATCCTTCATTTTGTGTTTGGAAATCGTATCATCATGCGCCCTTCTTGTGCCCACCACTGCAACGGCCGCTCAGCTATTGAGCCGAATTCCAGTTGATGATAAGAGCACAAAGAGGCTTGACACCAATGGGAACGTGTCTGAGATGTCCATCTGCCTTTTATTTGCCGAGAAACTCTTTAGGTCGGGATCAACATACATGGATGCCAGTTCTCATTAGGGAAACCACGACTCCCTGCTCGTTCTGCTCTTTCCTACTACCCCCACCACCGCCCAATTGTTCGCCCGCATTTTCACCTTCGTAAAAATTGCCTAAACTTCGCCAACGCACAAACCTTCGTTGTTTATCCAAACTTTTCAACTCACTGCCACCTCTTCCCACAGGCCTTCATATTCACAAAGAGGCTTGTCTCAGTTGCTCGCGGGGACCTTTCGACTCACCTACCCTCGGTGGCCAAGATGTCGTCCGACGACGACGGCGCCATCTCGGAGGCTTACAAGGCGTACAAATTGTCGACGAACTACGTCCTGCTCTGGCTGCAGTCTCAATACCAACTCCATGTTCCAGGAAACGCCGCTTCCTTCACGTCGACAAACGACATCCTGAACGCTGTCCGGGTCTTACAGGAGAAGAAGATCGGTGTTCCTTCGTCGGTGATCGCATCTCTGCGCAACGCCATTGCGAAGCGCCGAGAGGTTGCTGCCATCTACCAAGAGCTTGGCACAGATGATCTCGAGCACGAGGTTTTTCTTGAGAGGTTTGAGTCTTGACCCAGATTTTTGTGTTAACCAACTGTTTTCTAATTCAACGTCAGACTTCAAGCGATCCTATCCATTCTCACTCCCTTGACATCTGCTTCTGCGACTTCTCAGGTTGATCCGCTTCCGCAAGACAGCTTTGCGACGCCGAATCCTTTCTCCTCCCTCGAGCTTCTTGTCGATGAATGCGACGACAAACCATACTTTCAGACTCCCTGTGCCCTGCCGGAGGAGTCTCCTGCGACGCAGCCTCAGAGCAAGGCCCGGACGTCGCTAAGTCACAGCAAAGTACTAGAGTTCCTCCTCGAGGACGATGCGCTCGGCATGCTTGTCCAAATCGTCAAATTCATTTACGTATGCATTTCCTTGTCAATTGAACTTGATCAGAAAATAGACTGACTCGCGATGACAGGAATACGACGCCTTGCAATCTCAATTGAAGGAGTACTCTGCCGACGCCGCTAGAGGTTTTGTGCCTTTGCCTCTGGCCGCAACTCTAATGAGCCTTGCACTTCATTTCTTCATGAATTGCTTGCCGCCTTTTCTTGCCAACGACAGCCCAAAGTTTCATGCTTTGTGGAGAGAAGCTCACCACCTTCATGTCAAGCTCCCTCAGTTCACTGCCAGCCTTGTCAAACGAGATGGACCCATCTCTGGGCCAGCCAGAATTCGAAACCTTGGTGAAACCATTCGGTCATTCGAAAGCTTTCGTCGATTTGTTACCGCAAAAGAGGCAAGAGGTCTTCATCGCATCGTCGATATTGTGCACCTACTGCCATACCGCAGACCCGAAGCCCGGTTTTCCGCCGTTGAGCCGGGTCAGAGCATGCGGGACCCACTTGAAGAAGAAACTGTCCTTGATGTTTTAATGACCATCGAGGACATGATCGCTGAAAAACCCAGAACTCCTAAGCCGAAAGATTCCGTGCCCCGTTCTTTTAACCGCCTGGACACATACACGCCGATCCGCCTGGCTGCCGAGGAATTCCTCAATGACCAGTCTCTACCTCCCAAGACTGGCCTTGTGATGGGCATGGATCTTTTCCTGTCCACTTACGAAGGGTTTCTTTGGGCAGACGAAAGACTCAATGTCCAAAGCTGCCACGAATTGGCCGTGCGGTTATCAAAGGATATGCAGGTTGGGATTCTACCTGTCGTCACCATTGTGGAGGCTATGATCCAGCAAGATCATCTCGATGGCGAAAAGACGATCCTAGAAGGTTTGAAACAACTTCATGAGGACTTGAACACTTACCAACGTCAAGAAACTCCCGAATTGCTGTATCACCAAGCGCCGTGGACTGCAGGCCACCACATGGCCGAGATGTTGGCACGAGCTCATCTGCTTGGCCACCGCATTACCTGCGAGTGGAATGTAGTGCCATCTACGTTGCACATGTACAACGCGCTTTGCCGGTCTGACTTCAATCTTCCCAAGATCGGGCTGATGGAAGAGCTATGTGAGCTTTTCAAGGAAACCCTTTTCCTCGGCAACCGTCCAGATCGGAATTTCGTTTCGCACTACCGCCGCTCTACATTTGAAACCAGCATCTCCAGCGGGAGTCTGAAAGTCACAATGAATAAGAGAGCAACCAGTGTTTTCAACAAGCCGTCTCCTTCATTTCGACGAAAGCCTGTGGGTTCAGCACTTACTGCTCTTCACCTGAATGAGCACCAGTTATCCCCAATCGTTCTTTGCAAGCTGTACGACCTGCCAATGAGCGCCGACCCAAGCCCTGCGACGAGGGAGGGGGTTCGAATGGCGAGGGACAGCCCTTTTCACAGCTTCATCGAGAACGCTAAGGACAAGTTACTTCCAGAGTTGCAGGGCCCTTGTCCTGTTGCACGAGTCAACTACTTTGCCATTTTCGTGCTATGTGCTCGAATTCTCAGAGACTTCAGCAGACAGATCCACCCAAGCACTTACCGAAACCTTCGCAGTACGGGCAACCCCAAAAGCCCAGCAATCAAAGGCGCGATGATGGCCGATACCGTTCTCCAGGCTATTGTCAGTGAACCAGAAATGTTGAAAATGGGAAAAACCTTGCAGGACGTCCAGATGCTCCATGCCGCCGCCGAGGCATTCGAATCTATTGATAAGACGGCAACTCTCCAACAGTTCCTTTGGATGGTCTGATCGTGGGGGACTTTGCTTACTGGGGGCCTTTGGATGAGGCGTTCTAGAGGTAGACAGTTGAGGACATGCGTACACCAAGAAGGACTGGGAAAATGCTGTTGGACTATAGATTCGCTTTTGTACCAGTGACTTACTAAGAATTCAACATGACCCATACTCTGAAGATATCTGCCGAGAAAGATGTGGATCAATCTGGGCTGCTGGCATTGATTATGAACAAGGTGTGGGTGGCTTTGTTTCTTGCATTTGGGATTCCCTTAATAAAGACCCAGGGCGGACATGAGAAAGACTGGATGGATGCCTATTGTGACACATCTCTGCGAGTTTCTGTCTCATTCCCTGTCAGTGTTACAACCTTGCTCGACTGCTGTCGAGATCCCGGATTTTGTTAGGAAGGCACGACCGAGGACTTCCTTCCCGCTTTGGTGCCGGAGAAATTTTCACCTGGACCAAACTTGGGCACACCATTCTCACGTGCCCAGAAATCTTTCACCCTCTTCCACCTCATTTGATTTGCAACAGCTCCGTAACTTCCTTCGCCTACAACTCGTCATCTCACTTGCACTTCATCACTTCCTCATCACTCGGATGTGGTCCACGATTGTCACCTTCCCCAATCACCGCTAACCAGCATTCGAGATGTCTTCCAACGAGGATGACTCCTTCGCAGGGACCTACCGATCGTACAAGATCTCCACCGACTACTTCTTGAACTGGCTTTGGTCCCAGCATGAAGGCCTCGTTCCGAAGCCGGCCAGTGTCCCAAGAACCACGAAGGGCATGCTGACGGCTGCGAAAGCTCTGTCGCAGACTTTGAAGAAGAAAAGGCACAGCGTCCCAGCCTCCGTCATCAGCTCACTCCGCAACGCCATCTCGAAGCGTCGGGAAGCTCTTGCCATTTATGAGGAACTGGGTGCCGATGATGTCAATCACGGAGTGTTCATCCAAAGGTCAGATTTTCTCATTCCAAATCCAATTCCAACTCTTTATGCTGACTGTAGGTAATAGGCTTGAGCAGACCTTGTCAATCCTGACTCCTTTCATGGCCACATCCCTTGCTCCAGCTGCTGTGGCTATCAACACCCACAAGGACTACACTACCAACGCGTTTGCTTCACTCGCCACTCTCGCCGACGAACTTGATAGTGATAGCTTCGACCCCAAGCCGACCACCTCCGAGCCCGCCTCTCTGCCGGCCCAAGGTCCTCATGCTATCGTGGCACCGTTTGAGTTTATGCTCGAGGACGATGAACTCAGTGAGCGTGTGGAAATAATGGCCATAGTTCAAGTAAGCCATCATCCTCCTGCCCTTTTGATCTAAACTCAGCTGACCACCTTTGCTAGCATCTGGAAAAGGTCAAGTCTCGGGTGAAACAATATTGGACCGACGCTGCCAAGGGAATACTTCCAATTCCATTTGCCTCTTGGCTCACCAGCTTGATCTTTCGACAGCTTCAGAAACAGTTCGAAGGCAAATACCTTGGCTCAAGCCGCTGCTTCGAAAACCATTGCAGACGGGCACACAAATTCTTCACCGACCACCCCAAGCTCGCAGCCGGTTTCGGGATTTCTGACATGTCCGGTGCAATCAACTTCTGCGACATTTCGAACGCTCTCAACAATCACCACAGCATGTCGAAGTTCTGTGAAGATCTTGCGAACAAGCTGAAGGTGAAGCTGGTTACGCACCATGAACTCATGTCACATGGCCCGTCTCTTCTCCTTCCGCTGAGAGGCCCACCAACCGAGATGCCGAAGCCTGATCGTGATGAACCGCTCCAGATAGGGGCTGTCGTTGAGATATTCAAGAACATCAAGAGAGACGTCATTCAAGGACGCGCAATCTCGGGTTTAGAAAGTTATGATCAGGTCCTTGACTGTCCCTCTGAGCGCATTCTGCCCCTGGCTCTGAAAAATATCTCCGAACCCCACAATCCCGCATCTCTGGAGCTGGCTCTCGGCTTGGACATATTTCTTTCTAGCTACGAGGCATTCTTGTGGGCGGACGGCAAGCTCAACAGGAAGAACTGCCGTTTACAAGCACTTTTGTTGGCAAAAGGCATGCAGAAGAGCGTTCTTTCGTCCATCGGCAGCTTGAAGAAGCTAGCTTGTGATATGAGCTTCTTTAGCATGCTCATTATATTCCAGGAGGAGCTTTATGACCAGCTGGATAAATACCTCCGCGAGAAAGCATTTGACCTCTATCATCAGGCCCCTTGGACTGCAGGAGGTCACATGCTGGAGATGCTTTACAAAGCCGGAAGCGCGGGCGAGGCACTCTGCTTCGGCACAGAGTTCGTCCCAAGCACTCTTCATCTTTACAACGCTCTCACACGGTCAGCCTTCGGCATGAAAAAGATTCAACTGATGGAGGACCTTTGTGATCTTACCGTCGACACGGTCTTCCTCGGCAGCAGACCCACACAGAACTACGTTTCTCACTACCGAAGAGCTGTATGGGGCACTAAGAGGAACAACAAAGGGATTCCAGGTTACGCCAACAATGCCGGTTCCCAGTTTCATCACGAGCTGATCCAGAAGGTCAGAGTTGGACAACTCAAGACGGTCTTTCGACATCAGATTGCCAACAATTACGTCATGCACCCCGAATATTTGGCGATGGTCTTCGGAGAAAGTCCCGATCTCGCACGCACCGAACCAGTGCGATCAAGGATCAGAGGCATGACACACAAATCGGATGTGTTTGACATCATGGAAAAGTCCAAGGAACTCGTGCTACCAGAGTTTCAAGGCCGTCTTCCGACTGCCAGGCTCGACATGTTTAAAGTCTTCACTATATGCGTCGGAGTACTGGAGAAGTTCAGCATGATCGTGCAGAGACAGCATAACGGCGGCGGCGTCGAATTTCACATAGCTACTGACAATCACATTGCGAAGGGATCTGCCATGGTTGATCTCGTGCTTGGGTTCATCGTACAGCTTTCCGGTGACAAACAGAAGGAGAAAATGCTTCAGGATGCCTCGCTTCTCACGGCTGCAACATGGGCGTTCTTTATGGAGGTGGATCAAGGCGCCAAGCTGGAGCAATATTTGTGGAACATCTGATCTTCTCTGGGGAACCTTTCTGGAAACAGGAGCACGGAGTTTCCGTGGCATTTTCATTGTGTGTGCCTCAACTTTGGACCGCCTCAGCTAGCACCTGGGTGCCAAGTTTTCAAAATTTCAACAACAGGGATACATTTCTAGCATTGGTCTCGGTCATCATGGATTACAGAAGGCTATCACGGTCCATTTATGGCTCTGCATTTGGGGAAGTCAATGGTGTATTGGTTTTGATACCGCCTTTGTTGCTTGCTGGGGGAAGACATATCAAGCAAGCTCTTGACCAGGAGAAATGCACAAGCACACTAGCGGAGCAAATCCACAGGCTGTTCTCAACACGTAGCATTTGGTAATTACAGTCACGATCTTGCAGATCAAACGACATAGCTACTTTAATGGATAGAAAGTCTCTGGGCATTAGACCTTTTGTTATGTTAGTCTGCGCGCTCACATGTTCTTGCCTTGATAGCTGGAGTTACCCCTACGGTCGACGAATCTCCAATCTCCACACTATGATCTTGAAAACCTCCCTTCGAATTGTTGCAAAAGCTCCAAGTTCTTTCAATAATTATCCGCCAATGTCTTTTTTTCACGGTGAATAGGAACAAACAATGCATGCCGGCTGCAGCTCTCTCCCCGCCGACGACTCCTCGGAGCGCGGTGCCCTGATTCATGGCATATATGAATCCATCAAGTCGATTACTCGCTTCGAAAATCGGACTGCCGCTCTAGTGCAAGCACAGTGCTGGAGTGTGCTCTGGACTATTGACCGACGCAGGCTGAAGAAGATTGCAGAGGACCTGCGGCATCCAGAGGCGTTTTTGGGTGTGATCCTGCACCTCCCTGAGAACGCCTGCAGAGCGGCAAGGCTTGCTCTAACCTGTATGTCTTTCCTGGCTCTCAGTCGGTGATTTACTAACAGCTCACAGTCATTGACCAAAGTCCGACACAACCTGCAGACAGCAGGCAAGCCATCAGCGCCTTCGACCAGGTACGCATCCGCGACAGCTCCGCCTGTGTGGTGACTAAGACGCCCGCCGCCTTGCCCTGCTACATTTTCCCGCCCAATGCTTTGAATTCCAATCCAACGCTCCCCAGAGCCTTAGA
This sequence comes from Colletotrichum tropicale, assembly GCA_027406125.1. Lineage (NCBI taxonomy): Eukaryota > Fungi > Ascomycota > Sordariomycetes > Glomerellales > Glomerellaceae > Colletotrichum > Colletotrichum tropicale. The sequence continues at coordinate 631,848 of JANVYH010000003.1, forward strand.
AAAGCTCTACCATGTGTGGGATTGGAAGAGGCTGTACCGCACCAGGGACAAGATTCAGAACACTCTCATTAGACCAAGTAACATACTTTGTCTGAGCAAAGAGCTCAGTTCGTTGTGGGACCAAGGTCTCTTTGCTCTAGAGCCACTGGACGACAACATTGACTTCGTCGTATATGAGATGACCGAGGACGGTGGGGAGACATCGCCGGCTAATTTGTACGGGGCCAAATACCGCTTTCACTGGCTCCCACGCACCAGTCTTTCGGGACCAGAGAGTCAAGTTGATTTTGCGCTGCATCCTGACGAAATCTTGGCCAAGCCTCCTACAAACGACACAGCCCCCCGTCGCGTTCTACGTCAAGTTTTGAAGAAGGTTTTGTCATTCGCAGGCAGTCGTCAGAGCGCGGAAATTGAAAATGGGCCCATCGTCGACATCTTCGCCGAGAACAGAGCTCTTCTCCCCGATAGAGACCTCATGCGGATTCGATTCGACGTGCTTAGGGTGCACGTTCTGAACGGCGGACGAGGACCTGAGGTATACCATAACTTGATTGATCCTGACGGCAAAGCAGCGGATTAGCTCCTGTCGTGGGGGAGACAGGCTGGAATGCCGAAATGAAGGGGGCTGGGGAGCGTACGATGATGCGGATGTTAATGTCACATAGTAAGCATTAGAAGTTCAGCCTACTATCTTTCAGCATAGTGCCCCTGGGATCTCATGAGTCGAATTTAGCATATCATTTCGTATCGAATGACATAATGTGATAATAAGCAGTCAAGTTTCTATGCTGTCATCATCACCGAGAAGCAACTTAACCACGGCGTACGTATTGTTCTACAGGGACCCCCTCGTCAAAGCTATCCCGATAAAACTCGTCGAGCTGCGTGATCAGCCCGTCTTCAACACTCAAATGCACCATGGCAACGAATGACCAATTCTTGCCCGAAGCGACCTTTCTTGGCAGCGACTCCATAAAGGTCCCGGTGTTGATGGTTCTGAAACTGCAGCTCGTTTTCTTCCCGTCGATATCGGCGTTGTCTCTAGCCCGCCAGACCGGCGTCGACGGATCGACAATGACCTTGAAGTTTGGGTTTGCGTTGCGCCAGACCCTGTGATGATCCTCCAGCTTGGTCGTGATGAGCTGGTGCGCGTGGTCGGTGTACACGGCTTGTGGGGCAAACAGCTTTGCGAAGGCGGCTGAATCGTTGTCGGACCAGGCCGCAGCCCATTCTTCGGGGACGCTCTCGATGCTAGTCATGCTCACTGTATGGTTCTTAGGAAGGGTAGGGGTATAGAAAGCTGGGGATAACGCACCCTGAGATGCAAGTGCTGAGCGGGTTACACGAAACTACTCAGTGCAATGAACGAGATTCCCCTGAAACAAGCCGGCCATTTATGGGAAGTTTGCAGTGCTTCATAAGCGGCGTTAGGGTAGATCTTTGGGGAGTCGCGTAGTCCGGAGCTCGAAGCTCGATAGTTTCCTTCCCATTTAGGATTACAGCCCCCGAGTTCATCCAAACTATCCTCCCTAGGCCGAACCTTCGATATCTCACAGCAAGTTGATACGTATAGCACACCCCAGTCCAACTTGAACTGCTCCGGTCCGTTTTGTGTTGGATACTCTAAATGCATGGCTACTTCCTCTGTAATTACTGTACTTTTGTTTCGGCAGATAACCGGCTTTTGCTGTACAGTTGTTTCGTCTCATGTTTTAGCCGCCGGACGCGGTCCCAGAAGCTCGGTAGTGAGCTTAGGAAGTGAAAGGTGCGACTCGCATTCGTGGTAATAGAGTTTGTAAGACCCTCTACGAACGGGCGCACCCTTGGTATCCTACGGGGAAATACGTGATGGGTTTGCCGTACGCGAGTGCGACTACCTAAACTGCGTTTTAAGATAGAGTTTAGGAAAATTAGTGAAAGCTCGGATAAACCACGATCGTGATTAGGCGCGATTTCTTGCTAATTGTTACAAAAAGAGCAAAGAACTGCTGGTGCTTGAATTGTTTCACGTCTAAGCAGCATGATGGCTCTGCTTCCGCATCACGAATCGTGGCCACATAGCTATGTATAAAGCACTCACGAAATGTCAAATATGAATTCACACATCCCACCGTTAACAAAGCCTGTGCATACGTTACAATCAAAATTCGAATACTCGAACAGGCTCAAATCTCGCAGAAACCCTTCAACTCAAACATCACAATGAAGTTGCCGTCCATCCTTCTGCTCGGCCTCGTTACCTTCAGTGCTGCTGAAGCAATCGGGTCTAGGTTCGTCGTTAACCTAGGCCTAAGCATAGTAAGTATCATCATCCAGACCAAAGTAACATGCGCTAAAGATAGTTCCCTCAGGCACCGGCCGTAGTTTTGGGTGCTCCAGTCATGTCTAAGGAAGGCGTAACTCGCAAGACGGGCAAGGATCTTCTGACCCGCGAGGCTCGAGGTCCGCCAGGGTGCGGACGCGACCCCGATACTTGTGTAACCGATAAGACAAGACCAAAGAAGAGCCCTAGAGAGCTTGAGGATGTGTAGATTACGGTCGCCTCCCTGCCAGAGGGTATCTCTAGATAGACTTCCTCACTTAAGAGTATAGACGGATGTCTCTTCGAAGAGCAAAACACCGATTTGTATCCGTCATCATATGAAAGATGAGACTCATCATGGTGACTAGGCCATTTTCTTCTATTGATTACTACTACTACCACGGTCTCGGGCTGCTTTCGTCTTTCTGTCAGTGTTGTGGAACTCCCTAAGGACAAGTCGCCCGCCAGATCACTTCTTCCCAGATGCCAATACACCAAGGCCTTCGCTTTCGCTTCGTGACTCAACAGACTCGAGTACTTCCACATCTCGGCCCATCGCCTTGGTCCTCTTGTATTGATTGAACCATGGGCCCTGGAACAGCTCGTCAATCTTCTCGAGGTCCACGCCCGCAGTCTCCGGCACGGTGAAGAACACGTAGAGGAGGGCCAAGAAACACCAGCCGGCGAAGAAGAGGAAAGCGCCCCACTGGTCGGTGCTCTCGAGCAGAGAAGGAACCCCCTTGTTAACTCCGAAGAAGAAGAGCCAATGGAAGCATTGCGTGAGGGATGCGCCGAAGGACCGGAGCTGGTTCGGCCACAGCTCGCTGACGAAGATGTACGGCAGAATCAGGAGGCCTGGATTGAAGCAAATTATGTCAGCGCGACTCTCTTGTCTTGAATAATTAATCACTTACCAACGGCATAGCCAAAGCCGTGCAAGAAAATGGCCGCGAGAGCACCCTGTCCAGCACCTTGCGAAACAGGCCCCTCGTGGCTGAACTTGATGTAAACACCAATGTAAATGTGCGAGAGCATCTGCACAATAATGCCAATGAACAAACTATTCCTCCGCCCCAACGCATCCACGAAAAAGAAACTCGCAATCAGCGTGTAAAAGAACTTGGCCATCGAGTACAGCGCCGCATACAGCAAACTTTGCGTCGTGCCCCCCTTGACCCCGATCAAACTCAGCACCGGCACCAGATACGTCGTGATACTATTCGCACCCGACAACTGCGCAAGTGCATACGACAGAAACGCCTGCTGCGTCCGCCGCAGGTTCGCTGGAACCAAGAACGTCTCGCGGCACACCGCCCTCAGCCCTGCGAGCGAGTACGTGCTCGCTTCCCCAAACGCGACCCTCTCCTTGGCGACGCTCTCCGTGATCTCGCGCAGCTCTGACTGAATGCGCGGGTGCTCGAGCGGCAGCCCGCGTAGCGTAACCAGCGTTTGTGTCGCCTCTTCGTCGCGTCCGACCAGGAACAGCCAGCGCGGGCTGTCCATGACGAAGAAGCTCGCCGCGACGACGAGAGCCATGGCAACGCAGGGGATGAAGAAAGGGACCTGCCACTGCACGTTGCTGGGGGCCATGCCGAAGCAGCCGAGCACGACGAAGGCGGCGACGGTGAGGGAGAGCAGCATGATGACGGAGAACCAGGAGGTGATGAGCCCGCGAGTCTCGGCGGGCGCGATCTCGGTGAGGGTGACGGGGCCGATTACCGTGAGGGGCCCGATGCCGAAGCCGGCGATGATGCGGCCGGCGTACATTGCGCCGAGGTTACCCGAGGAAGCGACGGCAATGAGCTGGCCGATGATCCATGTTACGGAGTAGATGCGGAGAGCCCAGAGGCGGCCCCAGCGGTCGTTGATGAAGTAGGTAAGGGCCGCCCCGACGCCGGCGCCGATGTAGACTAGGGAGACGAAGTTGGAGACCTGGCCCGGGTTCGTGGCGGAGGTTATGCCGAAGGCATGCTGGAAGCCGGGGAGGGAGGGGATCGTTGCGGAGGAGCCCTGGTCCCAGCCTGAATAATGCGTTAACAACCTGGTCTTGAGGCCTCACTGTTTTGTCCCGTGAAGAGCTTCACAAGGAATATGGGTTTGCACATGAGGCACGGGAAGAAAATTCCGAAAACTCACACAGTGGAATGCCCGCGAAAGCAAACACCAGCGAAGTGCAAATCAGCTGCCTATTTGCAATGAGAGACTTCGGAGACGTTTTGATGTTCCGGATGTACTTGGCGAGCGCCGAGTCTTTCAGACCCATTTTGGCTACGCGGTGCTGTGGCAGCAAATCCAATTGCAAGTTTGGACTGAGCTCCAAGGAGAAGCCACAATTGCGCAGACGAAGCTGTCCAGAACCATCGAAGTGTTCATCCCGTGAACCGTCAAGGCCGGTGGGCGGCGCTCTTAACACAACCTCCCATACCCTGCCTTATTGCGTGAGGTCAAGATAAGACTCGGATGAACCCGACGACCTCCAACAATGGTGCACGTGAGGGGAACCAAACAGCTATGTTGCCCGGGACAAACCGAGCCTGGCAGAATGGCGTACAACCCCGCGTGCTAAGCCTTGCTTGTTAAGAATCCCTCATTACCATTGCGACAGACACAAACGTTGATTGGCCCAGCCCCAGATAGTGAAGACGGGCTATCTTATCCAACCCATGGTGGGAGGAGGGCAGGTGACGGATATAAGAATCCGAATTGTCCACCGGGAGAGGTGGTCGAGATAAGGTGCCGGTCGGCTTGTGGGGTCTTATCAACGGCCGACCTGGCCGATCCCAACCTCAACTTCCTCCAAACTGCAACCCAACACAGGGGGTAAGCATGGCGATTTCCGGGGTTTGGCAGCACCTTGATAAAGCGTCGAAGCTGATTTGGCGGTTGCTCGGATTCCTCCGGTTGAGTGGTCGCTGGTTTGTAGGAGCCACAGCACCATGATGCTGTATAAAGCCAGCCTTCTTGATAAAGACGCACGATAAAGGTAAAATGATCTTATCGTGAAGCCAACAAAACACCCAACGACCGGGATAGAACACGTGATTCCTCAGTCCTACACATTAGTTGGGCCCCGAATCATCGACGACACAATGACGGACTACCGCCCTGAAGACCAGGCCTGTCTGCCGCCTGTCGGCTTCATCGCCGTCCAGTGCTTCTTCTACCGTCCGGCCGGTGACGCTTTCAACGAAAACACATGGGCGTTCCCTGTGATTCGCGAATTGGCGGAGGGGTCGAGGGAAGACCAGCTAGTGACGAAGGTGGCATATGACGATGTCTTTATCGACAACTTTGTCGCTGCGGGGAAGAAGCTGGCGGAGCGCGGGGCCGTTGGCATCCTCACCAGCTGCGGCTTCCTAGCCATGGCCCAGCCATTGTACGTCGGCGTCCCATGTCCAACCTGGAAGAATGTGCAATGAAGACTCACAAATGTTGTAGACTGGCTGAGAGGCTACCGATCCCAGTAGCAACGTCCTCCTTAATCCAGATTCCCAGTATCCTCGCCTGGCTACCTCCTTCCAAGAAGATTGGCATCATCACCTACAACGCGCGCGAGTTAGTCTCCCTGCACTTTGAGCGTCTCGGCATATCGAAAGAGCACGCCGCGCGGTGTCACATCGCCGGCGCCCCCGATGGCGGCTCTCTGCGGTTGCTAGTCACCGGCAAGGGGCCGTACAGCTTCGACGACATCGAGAAGGAGATGATTGCGGCCGCGAAGGAGTTGATGGATGAGCACCCGGACATCGGGGCGTTCGTGCTCGAGTGCACGCAGATGCCGCCGTTTGGAGAGTTTGTGCAGAGGGTAACCGGTCTGCCGACATACGATGTTTACACCATGGGAACGTGGTTCTACTCTGGGCTTGTGAGACGGAGGCCGCGTGGTTGGGGAGATTTTGAGAGTCAGAGGATGGGACCGTTGGTTGAGAGGAATATTATGTAGCTTGGTGTCATAGGCTCGGTTGCAAATAATTATGACATGGAAATCATCCGAGCTGGTTGAATTCTTGACAGAACCAGGCCTTGATCGAACTGATACAGCTGACTGAACGGAGAGCGGCCAATCAGACTCCATCGCCACCAACTCTGCAAACCGAGAGCTCAAAACCGAGCTAATCAGAGCCGACCGCCGCCCTCCCTGCGGTGCGCCGAGCCGGGATGGCGCCGATAGAGCCGAGCAAAATGCAACGCTGGTCGGCAGTGGGTCCCGAGGCCGGACGCGCTCGATGGGAGATCCCGGAACGGCTAAATTCTCCACGGCACCGGGCCAAACACGCTAAGCGCGGGCGGCGGCAGTGAACCCAGCGCATGAAGAGGGCAACCGGCGACCCGTCGACACGCCATTGGAGCGCAAAAACATGAGGCAAAGAGAGTGGCCGTGCAGAGCGGCTGTTTGATCTTTTCAAAGTCAGATTTATGGGTGCCTGGTGTGGTGGTTCCTGGTGTGCTCCGGCCCCACGGGGGATGAACCGTGGCCAAGTGCCGAGAAGAACGCATTGCCGTCTGTAGAGTTGGATGCAAAAGCTTCCTCCGCACCGCGCGGCGTTGTAGAAGTTGGGTTCTTCCAGACTTGAGGGGAATCTTGGGGCGAGACCCGTCGCTGTCTGTCGCGTGTCTGGGGGCCCATAACATCGGGAACAAGCGCGGTACAGTGCATTCAGGCAAAAGAAGATCGCAACCATTGAACCCTTTTTCTCTAGGATTGGCACAGAAACAAGCATTTTTTATGGTTCCGATCTTTTCTGCCTGAATGTTGCAGCTTGTCGTGAGTTTCTGACAGAGATGTAGACAGCTGCCAACGACATATCGCCACACACCCTCTCACCCCAAGGACGAAAGTCTGTGCCTGCAGGACGCGACGACGAGCCGTAGTCAGCGCCAGGAGCAACATGAAGGGATTCGGCCAGATGCCGATCCTGCGCAGGAACGTATCACCGTTATGCTTGCAATTACACGCCGCATCCTCGCCAACCGGAATCAACCGGAGCAAGCCAAGCAAATGGCAGTCAAACAGCAGAAAAGCAGCAAGAATGACGCCAGGTTTCGCGCTCCAGTTACATTCTGTTGGCGTGGTGTCCTTCGCAGTGTTCCATACGAACCCCGGCAGCTGTTCCTGGGGAGCCACAAGCGGACATCACAGGTGCGGGTCGCGGAGGGCGCCATGCCTCTCTGGGCAAGGGATGACGCCGATCGTGCCTTTGAGCCCCAATCTTCCCGAGGCACCCACGGCATCTGGTCCACCACACAATTCCTACCCGGTGAGGCACACCAAAAGGGGTGAAGGGTTACTGTACATAGTGACTTCTCCAACATTCTGAAGACGTCCAAGACACCAAGTAATGATTGTTAGTAAGTGGCACTAATACGAACTAACAGCCATGAAATGCCCAGCGAAACACCATCAGAAACCTGAAGAGATGACTGGTTCGGATAAGGCATGTCAGACAGAATCTCGGGCGCAAAGGTCGCCATTTGGCCTCTTCTTATCGACAGTGTCCGAAGTTCTGTTTCTCGTGTTCCCCAATTTTCCCCAAGTCCATCCACTGTTCCCCCAAGCATTTCCCCTCTCCATAACCCCGGCCCCCTTCGTTTCCCCTCATGCTCCACTCTACACACTTCACATGGCAACACGCAGAGAAAACATCGAAGGCACTTGGAGGCGCTGAATCTGTGAATCTTGTCTAAATTCTCGCTGTTTGCTCCCGGAAACTATGGCCATTCATAGCTCACTTCCATCCCAGACGCAAGAGCATGAATCTTTCCAGCGTAAGGTAAGAATACAAATTAGCACTAACACGAGAGAAAGGGCAGACTCCACGCGTTAATCGCCCCAGACCAAAACCCCCAACCTCAAAAGCCGGACCAGGCCATGTCCTTGGCTCCATCGCCCGTACATGACGTCGTTCGCGCCCCAGACCCGCCCACAATCCCGCCCTCTCATACGTGCGCTTAAAGAAACCAGATGATTAAGCCCGTTCTACCGCTCCCTGAAATGGGCTTCAGACAATGGGGCTCTGGCTCTTTTGTTCATCCCCCATGGCGCGACGGGCCATGCCTTACCGTATCCGCCTTAATACCGTCTGCGCCTGATGCCGGCTCCACCGCCGCCCGCGTGCGACAACCAACGACATGCTGGTGAGCAGGGGTGTGGTCTGCGTTGGAGAGAGAGAGAAACGCCGACTAAAGAAAACTGGCTCCCAGGACTGTGCTGTCGGGCTTGATTTGGCTCCTCGGTGATATTTGTCGGTCAACCGGTCGTATTACACCGGGACATCTTCAGTTGGCTATATAACCATCCGTCCCCCTTCTCACACCCCTCTGGATTGATCTCGTGTTTGAGCACACACGGCCTCTCGTCTTCGCCAGCGTTTGATCGCGCTATTCTCCCGTCCATCTGACCACCTCGATAACGAAGCAACCACCTAGCGTTCTCAAGACCTCGCAGAGGCAAAGAACCCATCATGTATCGCATATGGAACATCTACGGTAAGCACCACAACCGTCCAATCTACACGTTCAGCACGTACTAACCTGCCCGGTCTTCTAGCTCTCGCCGCCTTCGGCACCATCGGCGGCATGCTCTTCGGCTTCGACATCAGCTCCATGAGCGCCTGGATCGGCTCCGATGCCTACATGGAGTTCTTCAACCACCCCTCCTCGACCATGCAGGGCGGCATCACCGCGTCCATGTCCGGCGGCTCCCTGGTCGGCGCCCTCGTCGCCGGGTTCCTCGCCGACGCCCTCGGCCGTCGCGGCGCGCTCAAGATCGCCTCCGTCATCTGGATCATCGGCGCCGTTCTCCAATGCTCGTCACAGAACGTCGCCCACCTCATCGTCGGCCGCATCGTTAGCGGTCTCGCCATCGGCATTACAAGTTCTCAATGCTGCGTGTACCTCGCTGAGCTCGCTCCCTCCCGCATTCGAGGTAATTCATCCCGCACAACATCATCATTCTAAAATCACAGAAATCTCACATATCCGCAGGTCGTATCGTGGGAATCCAGCAGTGGAGTATCGAATGGGGCATCCTCATCATGTACCTCATCTCCTACGGCTGCGTCGTCTCCATGCCCAACGACCCCAAGGCTTTCCGCATCGCGTGGGGCGTCCAGGGCATCCCCGGTCTTATCCTCGGCATCGCCCTCTTCTTCTTCCCCGAGTCTCCCCGTTGGCTTGGCCAGAAGGACCGCTGGGAGGAGTGCCACGAGGTTCTCGCCCACTTGCATGGCGGCGGTGACCGCGAGTCACCCGTGGTTCTCGCCGAGTTGGACGAGGTCAAGGACGCCGCCCGTGTCGCTGCCGAGTCCAAGAATATTGGCGTCCTGGGACTCTTCGGACCCAAGATCTGGAAGCGCACTCTCGCCGGATGCTCGGTGCAGGTGTGGCAACAGCTGTTAGGAGGCAATGTGATGCTCTACTACCTCGTTTATATCTTCAACATGGCTGGCATGGTAAGTTGTCTTTCTCATCCATGCATCCTCCTCACTAACGATTTCGCAGAGCGGTAACGTCGCCCTCACCTCCTCGATCATCCAATATGTAATCTTCCTCGTCACGACTGGCGCCATCCTCCCCATCATCGATCGTCTCGGTCGCCGACCCCTTCTCATCGGCGGAGCAATCATCTGCTGTATCATCCACTTCACCACTGGCGCCGTCATGGCGTCCAAGGGCCATGCAGTCGACTCCGTCGATGGCAACGACATCCTCAAGTGGTCCATCCAAGGGCCCCCGGCCAAGGCCGTCATCGCCCTCTGCTACATCTTCGTCGGCGTTTACGGCCTCACCTGGGCTCCTATCGGTTGGATCTATGCCGCCGAGGTCTTCCCGCTCAAGTACCGCGCCACGGGCGTCGGTCTGGCCGCGGCCTCCAACTGGGCCTTCAACCTTGCCCTCGCCTTCTTCGTCCCGCCGGCATTCACCAACATCCAGTGGAAGACTTACATGATCTTCGGCACGTTCTGCTTCGCAATGACGTTCCACATCTTCTTCACGTACCCCGAGACCGCCGGCAAGACGCTGGAAGAGATCGATGTGCTCTTCGACTCAGACATCCCTGCCTGGCGCAGCCGCAGTGCGGGCGTGCGCTTCGAGGACCGCGTTGCTGCTGTGGAGGATAAGAAGGATGGCATGAGAGAGGCCACTCACTCTGAGCAGGTCTAAGAAGAGATACCCCCGGTCATTTAGATTTTCGTATTAAAAGTAGTCCTTTCGCTGCAAATCCGCTACAGGATTCAATGTCAACATTTTGAGTTATCCATCATGATCGAACCGTGATTCCCGACGGGATGAACACCATCATAGCCCATTGTCCGTGTACTATGAAAGTTCTAGCCTGGCGGCTGTCAGTAGTTCAGCTGTAGCGCGAACATCATGTGATGCAGCCACCCCGAAAGATGACGTCGATGTCTTGACGTCATTGGGTCAAGCCCCCTTGTACCAATGCATCACCATCAACATCATTCAAAAGGCGATCAAAGTAGCTTTCATTTTAAAGGTTTCTCAAATGAATTCACTGTGATCAATTGAATAACACTCCCACAAAACCATTTCAAAATGTCTTCCGATAACAACAACAACCAACAGCCCGGCCTTGTCGCTGGCCACGCCGAATACATCAAAGGCGCCGCGGAGGTAAGAAGCCTCCCTTTTTCATAAAGTGACATCATTGCGTCGCCAGATGTTGACATCTTCCCAGGCTGCAATTGGCAACATCACGGGCTCCCACGCCTGGCAATCCTCAGGAGAGCAGGACAAGGCACACGCTGCGTCCACAATGAAGGCTGCGGGCCAGCAGCGGGACGCATCGGCACAGGGGTACGGCAAGGCCGAGGAGACGGCGGGCAAGGTTTTTGGGTGCGACGGGATGAAGGCGGAGGGTGCGGCGAGCAAAGCACCTGAGGTCGAGGACAACCGCGAGATCAGAAGGGCGTGAAGACATTGAAGATACCCCATTGATGGCAAATGCCGGTAGGAAATAAGACGCCAGATAAATCAACTGAGTATAATTACTGGAAATGCTATCATTCGCCAATTTCACCTCTCCAATTCCTTATCCCCACGGCTGATCTGGTCCCTCATCCTCAAATGTGAAGTTCTTCGGCTCAACCCCGGCTGCCATCGACCAAGCTGAGATGAGACGATGCCGGATCTCCAGAAAGTCGCGGTCGGGGAGGTCAAGTCGGTTCTTGGCTTTGATAGCGATCACTTCACCGTCTTGAATCAAACGACCCGTCTTTGCGCTCCAATGGTCGTATCTGCCAAGGTGCGGGGGAAGCAAGTCGCGGAGACTCTGGCCTCTCCCGTCCCATTTCTCTTGCATGTTGATCTTGGTCTGTCTCATCCAGTGGAAGCGCACTTCCTGGCACCACAAACCGCCAGTGCCCGTCCGACGTCTTTCTGTCGCCTCTTGATACGGTTCACCCCAGGGCTCCAGAGAGAAGCGGCCGTTTGCCCAGTACTGACGCATTTGGGTATTGATGGAGAGGACGTTGCGAGTTGTGCCAAGAATGTCATTATCGGATTGTACCTTGGTGTGGACTCTATGCAAGAGATTCGCTGGAAGCAAGTCAGGAATGCGGGTTAACTCTGACAAGAATGTTTTGATTGCGAATGGGGCTATGTGGCAAGCCATCGGGTCCGCCGTCCCAAGTAGGACACACTTCCCGTCGTCGCGGTTCAGGGCCTGTGTAATAATAACGTTAGCAAAGGATAAGAGGGTTTTGCCACTGAGATAGACCCAGGGAAAGGGATAAGGAGTACAGGAACGGAGACAGAGACACAGACAAACCCAGAGACAGACGGAAGTGGGGACGGAGCGTGATGTAGGGGACGGAAATGGGAGATGAGGCCTGGGGAAGAGGAGACAGGGAAAGAAGAGATGGGAAGTCACACTTACATCCCGTACCGCATTGGGGTCACAGCGCTTCTTCTTCTCATCCCCATTGGGACTTTCGTAAAGGTCATGTGCCTTATGAACTGGAAAGCTCATTAGCATGATTCGGGCAGCCACCAGGCAAGAGGCTGCTTACAGATGTAAAGCGATCGTTCGAAGGCAATGGAGGCTTTTTCAAAATGTCCCATGTAAAATGAGATTTCCTTTGTATCCTTACAACGCCAGAGCTCTCGCAGCTCGTTGCATACTCCACCAAGCTGGTCAGAGTCCGTTTGGTAGAGGACACACCACAGAGATGCGTGGAATACTGCGTCGTTGCGATTGACCTCCTTTAAACAGGATTGGAGGAGTTCATAGATGTCCTCCATCGTCGATGTTTTGTCCTCAAGCGTCTCTAAATAGCTCTTCGCGCTGAAATCATTGTCCGCCATCTCTGTCATCGTCTCTGTCGTCGTCTCTCTCGTCGTCTCTGTCGTTTCTGTCATCTTCCGCATCTCGCGCTGTCTAGCTTTCTTCTTAGCTAACCTTTTGCGTCGAGCTTCCCAGAAACGGTCTGTATCGTAATCAATATCGAAATTAAAGTGTTTAGGCTCTCGCCCTGCGGCCATCGCCCAGCCTGTGATCAGCAGAAACTGCAGCATCAGGATATCCTGGTCTGGCAGATCGAGCTTGTGCTCCGCCTTTATAGTAACAATCTCACCATCAGGAGGGCCGCAGGGCATTGGAAAATGAACCGGAAGGAGAGTACATGGATCCGTATAGGGATTGATTTCCTTCATATCCTCCATTTTCAAGCTCCGGATCTGCCTCATCCAGTGAAAGCGTATTTTCTGGCACCACAAGCCGCCCGTGTCGACCTTCAGTCTCTTTGTACGAGGCTCGTCCTGCCTGGTTGACTCTGGCGATGTTTCAGCGGTCGAAGACGCTTGTGCGCTGCCTTCTTCGTCATGGTCAACGGTCTTCTCCTGGTATGGCCCGTCCACGGGCTCCAGGGCAAGCCGCCCTTCGCACCAGTACTCCCGGAGCCGGGCGTCTATGCAGATTAGATTACGAGTTGTGTCAATGATGAGGTCTCCGCAACACAGCTTTAGAGCAAGACGCGTTTCGAGCTCCTCTCCAAGCCATGCTTTCATTTAATTCATTCCCTGAAGAAATCTAAAAGCTGTGGGAGAAGAGAATGCGGAATTATGTAGCACGCTTGAGGGTTTGGGGTCCCCAAAAAGACGCAACTTCCATTGTCACGAGTAAAAGCCTATGTGATAAAGGTCAGGGGTGCAAACGTATCAGGCACGAAAGACTTACGTTCTTCATCACAGTGTGATTACGGCGGACCTTAGGCTCGGTGGGTCGAGTACGCTTCATTGCTGGAAACAGACCACTGCAACTTTCCCACTCATTCTCAACATCCTCATCTTCATCATCATCGTCATCTATTCCGTCTTCGCTATCGTCGCTGTCTATTCCATTCGTGTCGTCGTCATCGTCATTTCCGTCATTGTCGTCACAGCTCTCTTCGCCATCCTCCTTGTCTTCGATATGACGTCTCTGGACTAAAAGACATAGTTAGTATAAAGTCTCCAGTGATTCGAGAGGAAACGTACATGCTCTCAGTGCCTTTCTAAATGCATCTGGGAAGCTGACAGATAATTCCAAGGGACACCTCCCAAGATTCCTTCATCACTACCACTCAATACCACTTGCAGATCTTTCCGCATCTCCTGTAACTGTTCAACGGGAGATCGATGAAGCATGCTCCACAAAGCCACGTACACCCTTTCGCGAGGTGCCCCTATAGTTCTCTCGTCGCGGGTCTCAAGAAGTCTCAAGATTTCGTCGACTAAGGCTTCCTTAGCTCCATTTCGCAGGAATTGGGGAGCAGCTCGACTTCAAAAGATAGGCAGAGAGGGGAAATGAACAAAGAAACGATGTAGATGTTGAGAACAGATACCTTAAATTTAAACATGAATGTGGAGAATACATCGCCCGCGAGGCAGGTCCCCATAATTTCGAACTTTTCAAATGGCGTGAGCTTGATGAGAAGCGGCCGAAGGTATGATGCTCACTAGCAGAACAGCAAGGTTCGCCACTCTTAGCCGCGGCGATTAAACCGAGGTGGGTGCTCAGGGGTCAGAACGGTTCTTGAGTAGGTTGGAGGTAAACCGTATTGAGGGCCAGATTGGGCATGACACACTGTTCAGCTGAAGGAAAGCAAAAGGAATACAAGTCAACTCAAAATGAGTTCCAACATGCAAACTATGCGTTAGGTTGTAGCGAGTACCGTAATCACCTGGAAGCTTAGGGGGAACATTGCGGAAGGGCCACCACATTGAGATAGCTGGAAGATCGGAACATAACCATAGCCAATGGTGTGTAGTATTATTAGATGTAATGTTAATGACAATAAACTTCTTCGCAATCATAAATGACATCGCCTTCCCGGATGAGGTTCTTGTTGCTTCACCCATGAGTCCCTTATCGGAGACCAGCCAGGACTATGGACTGCTGGAGGCATTGTGGGTGACTCAACTACCGCGCAATAGTGCACGGTGATCTGATGCATTTCGTGGCCATTTGCATCACTCTCTTCGTCGTGATGTCTTCGACGCCACTTTTCCGCAGATCCAATTGTCGGCGGAGAAGTGCTATCGGCCGCACTTGAATCCGCGTTCTCCGTCATCGAGGGGAGTAAGCGGCGGAGCACAGGTACACAGCCGCAGATGATGGCAAGGTTGGCCTCCAAAGCTGTCCAGATCCAAAGTTCGAAGCCGTCCCATGTGACATCGTATGTCATCTCCTCGACGTAGTACGTCCACCACGTCCTCATGATACCCGCCACAACTACTACGGTGCCGAGACTGAAGAGAATAATCAACACAATCCTTTGGAGGACAGGGAGCCTCAGTCGGAATAGAGTAGGCATCGGAAGGAGGTAGACGACGACGTCGGTGATTACGGTTGTGATGGTCTGTCCTGCTAACGGTGGCCATTCTGCCATGCAGTTGCGGTCGAGGACTGTGAGATCCCAGTAATGCCAGATGGGACTGAAGTTTCACCATGTGAGTTTTGACCCCAAGAAAAATGTCCAAGAATGCTAGCATCACTTACATGCATTGTGTCCAAAGTACCATGAGAAAGATGATAATCAGAGCCAGTACTGCACCAATAGTGACTTGCGTGACTCGCTGGAAGGTGGATCCGAGAGGGGCTATTCTCAGGTAGCTCGTAAGAATGGAGAGCTTTGAAAGACCAGACGCAAACACAAAGAGTGTCTGTCCCACGATCGAAATCTGGACGAGAGCTGTCAGTACCAGAATCCAAAGCCACATGTTTGGGCTTGCATTCTTACTTGACGGCCTTGCATACGCTGTACGAATGTCGTGTCCCATATATGGAGGTTCCATCCATATAATTGGGTAGCTGTGTGAGAAAGTATCAGCCATCGTAGCAAGAGAATTTGTGTATGAAGGTCGCACCTAAAATGACGCACACCGTCACTGATATTGAGAAAATCTGTACATGTATGTCAGCGTTGAAGCTTGAAGCCGAACAGTCCACATACAGCAGCGCCAACCATGAGCCAATCGTCCCACCAACTCTTCCGCATCATGAACATTCTCACATACAGCCTGAGCAGCAGGCAGATGAGAGCAAAGCTGAGCGAGATGCTCTCGATGATGAGGAGGGCCGGCCCTCTCTCTTCGGGATCGACGTGATTTGGTGGCGGCCATGACTTGACAACCTCGGGCGGTGGGAATCTCATGATGTTCGATGTTCAGGTTGTTGTCCACTCGTTCCGAACCCCGTCATAATCTGAGGAGTTGTGGAGGCCGCGTTCGTATCTGGAGGACACCTTCCACCGTGGATATCTGGAGGTGGAGAGTCGCAGTGGAGAGAGACGCCAGGATGAGGTCTCTGTCGAGTTTTATCTCAATCCCATGGATGGCTCAGATACATATTTGATCCCAAAGAAACCCCTGTTTCTTCAAGCATCAGGGCAAGACAATACAAGGAGTGTTTCTGCAACGCTACCGGCCACTAGAGCTTAAACCCACCGGGGCAAACCCACCACGCTTGTCTGTATCAATATGGCGGACGAGCGCATCGTGTTTGACGCTTCGAAACTGGCGGTCTAACTGCCGCGCGACTAACCGCTTTTCTTCACCTGTCTCAAGAAGAGTCTGAACAAAGAAGTGAAGGCGTCACGGGTAGGGAGATTTCACAGACTTCAACGTTGTATCACGATTCCGTAATAGCGGGGTGGGCAATTCATGGGCTTGTCTAACTTGGGTCAAAGTCACGGAGCTATTTCAGTTGGAGGAGGCGCTAGTGGACGCCATTCACCTGTACCGACACCGTCCCGTCATGACCCTGCATGAGCTAAAGAGACGATCGAGCCCTGATTGAGATGGCGCCGCACAAAGATCGCTCAAATTTTGCAGGGTCAAGAAGCTCTAGGAATGTCAGACGTTAGGTGACAGCTAATCAAGGCGACGGCTTGGAAGGTTCTGTCAAGACGTTGACAAGCTGGGAATGTCTCACTCCCTCGCCTTGTCGTGAGATATGCCCACGTCGATAAAGCAGTAGAATATCATGCTGAAGAAGCGAAATGCTTAACGAAAATGTGAGACAAATGTCTAATCACATGCTATTCAGCCCCTCTTGGGCACCGATGATCGCCCGGGGCCTCCTCCGCGATGTTCCACTCCAGTTCGGCATCTCGAGGGCTCTCCACTGATCGACACCAGGAAATCTTCATAAGGCAGGAAGCCCGCGAAACTAGTTATCCTCGTTTTGGACCGTCAAAGCTGCGAAAATACAGGGGGCTCCGGTCATCCGAACCATTTTGCTCCGAGGCTTTGGCAATGGGATTTCAGAGTCAGGAATCTCACGTGGAGGGCTGAGCCATGACAAAGGGGCGATTGCGGCTGCTTGGATACCGCCCTTTGCTACAACGACTCGCGGCTATCGAGTCGCAAGGCGGCGGGAGCAAAAACGTCCCGTCCGCCCTTCCATCCTGCCGTACACAAATGCCGCTACCGTTGGGCACCACCAAATTGCCCATGTGGGACTTGTGGCTTCGACCATCCTACTCATGAACGGCCTTGGCCAGAGGGTGCTCCTGCCACTGAGGCTTGGCTCCACGATGAACAACTCAAATTCCGTCGTGGTCTCGAAGAATGCCTTTTACAGAGTAGCGGTTTGCTTTTTGAGTTTGCCCTTGATCAAGGGCTCTTTCTCGCTGGCATGCTCGGCACAACGGCTCAGCCCCTTTCCGGTTGCAGCGCAGAGCTGATTACGAGTCTACAGCGCGCTCAAGGACGCAATTACCTCTCTGCACACAACGATTCAGGTATCCGTGATTTCAAAGTAGCATTGGCCATGCGTTATCTTGTTGGCAGCACTAACGGTAGTTTTGGTTCATTCCTCTCAACGCCTCCCATAGAGCCTGATCTTCGTCACTTCTCCCATCGCAGCCATCAGGGCTCACACATCCAATCCACGCCCGGTATTCGGGCTCACAGACCGTGTCGATCTCCGGGAGAGTCCCGTCTTGGAAGTATGCCCGAACAGCCTTACCGGTACAAATGGACGGAGAGGCATGCAAGCCGTGGCCTTCCGTGTTTTGGTGGAGAACAACCGATCCGGGGAACAAGGTGGATACTCGACGAGCGCTTTGACAGGAGTTAGCACCATCACGGGGTAAAGACACATCGACGGACGTCTTACTTTCTTAGTGGAGTTACGGGATCATACGTGTTGCCAATTATAAGAAGTGGGTATGAGGTGTTTGCCGTCCACGGGCCTATCGTTGAGTCAGAGAAACGTTCTATGAGGCAAGAAATCTCGATGTCGTACGTACCCTCAACTCTCCAAGCTGGTCTTGCTTGCCAGTTTATACAGAGCATGCGGTGTCCGCTCCAGGCTGCTCCTAAAACATCGCTCTGGCCCCGAACCTCCTTGAAATATTCTCGAAATTCTGCCTTGCTCGTGTTTCTTAGGTCCGGGCCATCGCCACAGGCAATAGCTGCAAAGAATCCACTAGGCCCCTGGTCCCTCACACAAGCGGCGGAGTACGACCCATCCTTGATGCAGTCAGCGTTGAGAGATAAAGGGGTCAAGTCCCCTTCCATCTTAAGAGCAGCTGTTGAGGTTCCGTTGCGATCCAGAAGAAGGTCACTGAACAGCTCAAAATAGGGCTCAACCAGCTTTTGATCGTACACAGAATCGGCAAAGAGTTGCATGATATCAGCGTAGTCGATGACAGTTGGGCCATGCTCAGCGGTGCCAAGAACTGGAATGGGCTCTTCAAGCAAAGAATTCGCTAGGCGGGCCAGTCGCGCGTTGATGATACTTGGTGGACTGTGAGGAGACGCAAGAGGGCAAGCTTCCGGTGCCTGGTTGCAGTAGCTTGCCCATTGTTGGAGGATCTGGTCAGTATCTTGCAGGTTCTTCAACCAGTCCGCGGAATAGTAATCGTCAGGGTCTACAACCCCATCTATCAACACCCGAGATACGCGGTCGGGATGCATCACTGAGAAGGTTTGCCCAAGAACTGTGCCGTAGGACACACCCCAGTAGTTCAGTTTCTCTGCCCTCTTCTGCCAGCGGGTCGTGTTTATGATCCGCTCACGATCTGACTTCGAAAGCTTGGAGCCCTGACATGAGCTGATGATCTGCTGAGCTTCAGCCTCTCGCCACTCAGCATGTCGTTCAATCATCGCTACGATATCTTCGACGACCTGGGCGGTGTTGGCGAATTCAGCCATGTTTGGCTCATCGCCGCGCTGAATAGCACAACTCTCGCCAAAGGCGTGATAGTTTGCCCAGGCAAGGTCGATGTAAGTGTTAGAGACTCCGAAGAGAAAATCGCTTGGCTGCCGTGCCAGAAAATTCAACTCAGACTGCTTATTTGGAAAGCACGTTAGGTGAGGCGTGGTATTGTTAACAGCACGCGCATCAAAGCCGATGATGTCGAAATATTTGCCATCTGAAAGACCATCCGGAGCAGAAGCGAGATGTGCTGCATCCACAATAGTCTGCATGTGGCGCCCTTTGCGGAGCACTTGACCGACGCCGGAGTTTCCGGGACCGCCGGGATTCAAGACAATGGCGCCGCCGTAGCGGGGGTCCGTGACGGGTACCTTTGCCGGAACCTTGATCACGGCGACGGCCGCCCTCGCCGGGTTTGCGGTGTCATTCCAGTTAATTGGGACCGATAGACGGGCGCATTGATAACCGCCGAAGCAGGGATGGTAGATCAATTGCTCCTGGGGCACAATCTAAAAAGCGATTGGATGTCATCATCCAGTTCGGACTCGCACCTCAGCTGAATGTGGGTTCTCAATGTCAGACGCACCTGGAGCCAATCAAACTCTGGATCAGCCAATGGTGAGGATGGCAAACTTGGCGGCCTGTCGCCGAGCGAGATGAAGGACGGAAACGAGAAATACCAAATGAGCCCAGAGGCGATAGCGGCAATCCTGATCGCATTCGTCTTCCGGGGGCGAGGTTGATGGGCGTGTCTGGGCTCATCGGCCACGACAACTGGGGAGGACTTGTCCATAACAGTTGTGTCGAGCAACTACTCGTCGCAGTCGGACATGAGGGTGATACTAGTGAGACCTGACGGTGATGCAACAGGCCAAGAAGCCAAGGAAATGGTCGAGGGAAATGTTGCTGAGACGTGAGGGTCAGAGTAGAATTTAACAGGCGTTTCGGACGCCAGTGAGTGCGCGCAATCGATTACCAGAACAGGCAGCTCGTGTTGATTCATCGTTCAGAAGTTGGGCAGCGTGCGCCTGTAGCGCCGTTAGCAGGAGTGTAAGCGACACGGATGTATCGCTGCCAGTACTCTCAACGTGCTAAAAGACCCGGGAATAAGCGAAGCAGTGTCTGACATGTGCGACACTGAAGCGGAATCCTTCAATGCTGTAAAGGCATCCGATGTAGCCAATGATCAGCCTGATCATTGGTTTGTCGCCCACAAATCTCAATTTTACTTTGAACAGAGAATGTAAGAGATTAGAGTGTCAGCGAGAGAGCGGTGCTGTCGCAGTGGAGGATAGGCTCAAAATGTAGAAGTCTGGTGCTGTTCCAGACCGGTAATAACGCGGAGAAACGGATGTTCAGTACTCTGTACGGTCCCCACTGCAGCTGAATGTGCGGCGGACCTGATCGAAGTTGTTGTCTGGCATGGTCGACACCGTTTGGAGAGTGATATTCACAGTCTCAATAAGCAGGAACATTTCGATAAAGACCGAAAGCTACTGAAGGTCGATGGAATACAGAAGACAGCATGCACATATTAGCTGTTGCCGCTGAAGCCAGTACCCCCTCAGCTTACTCAAGCTCTGCGACTTTGAGAAGCACGCACTCAACAAACACGTACCATACTGCCCTGCCTTCACATTGATGCCTGTTATGAATTCTGGGCGGTGGCTAGAATACCGTTTTTCTTCTTCATACGTTCCCACCCTGTCACGCTACTGGGCGCTAGGTAGCGCTAGGTGAATAGGTCACAAGCGCATGCGAATTTCTGTTGTGCCCATTTGCGAATAACGGCCCTTCTATCAGTCTACCCTGGTAGGGCTGGCTCTTCATGTCAACTTTAGAGGCAGACGCAAACACGTGGAATTGCAAGCTTTCGTGTCACTATCTGGTATCATTGAGTGCCCCGAAAGCCCCCTCCGCAGACCCTCTGTTTTCCTTTTCATTTAGGCATAGCCAAGAGTGTTCATCGGATAGTCAAGTCCGAGCAGACTTATCGCGTCCGAGAACATAACCGGGGAACAGGCGGCCGACGCGCGCTCTGCCCCCAGAGCGATCAATGCAATGTGATGACAATGACGAATAAGAAGGGCATCCCCTGGCGTCTGCTTGGGCAACAGAGTTGCGGCCCCCAAAAAAGGACAGGGCTGAGTTGCTAGCGCTTACTTTCATTACCGCGCCCACTAATTAGGTGTTTAGCTTTCCCGGTCTGTGGTCTCCCGCTTCTAATTTTCGAGTGGCGGCCACCGCCCTTGCGCCGTGTGTCTAAGAGTTTTGTTTCAATCCTGCTGGCCTCTTTCTATTTTGCCGAGTGAGGTAATTGCTGCTGGGCTGCTCAGTCACAGAGACTAGGCTGGAAAAGTTTGACTCCAGGCGAAGGATTCTGAGTTTTGCGTGGACTCGCGCGTTTCTTGGGGCTTACCGCTGAGGCTGGATATTATCGATTCTGTGTGTTTGTCATCCACTAACGCAGTGGACTACTCCGTCTCTATCACAGGCATCGCGTAAATTCTTGCTTCTTGAAGCCCAGTCAACCCACATTAGAATGACGCCCAGATCTGCCAAGCGCTGCCGGTAGAGCTGTGGGTCGAAGGATTCTGTGAAATGGGGCCCTCGGTCTCGCGGCCTGGCAGTCACGCAGTTTCTGTCCAGCGGCCAGTCTTCTTCTGTCTTACCTCAACGGAACTTTGGTGAGCTTGGTGTGCTTGACATGCTGTATGATGTTCCTTTCCTCATGGGTTTGCGACAGGCTGTCACAGCGTTGTACCCAGCTCTCCGTCGACCAATGATACAGTATCACGCTGCTGCGAAGCCACCTCACATGGCGATGATCCTTCAGAAGATGAGCGGAAGGCGTTAAGGGGCTGAGTGTCAAACAGCCAGTCTCAGCCCACGACAGTGAAGCTAGAGGCTCCTAAGCTGTGCCTGTCCCTCCACATTCAAGCCCGTCCCGCTCCTCCAAAGGCTGCAGCCCGACGTGGTGTAGCCCATCTCACCCCTTGCCGCGCATGGCTGCTCACCTTTAAGATTGGGGTCGGCACTTTCGACTAAGACCCCTGTCACGTTTGCCTGGTTCTTCGTCCTTTTGATCCTTCTATCCCCCTTCCGCATTCCTCTGTCTTTCTTTCCAGTGAATTCCTTCCGGTCTTTCCTTGGTTGATCGACCTGTCGCATCGAACGATCTCGAAAATCTGCATTCTGGCAGTAGGCTTACCGACGATATCGCCGACCAGAACTCGAGGCTGTTTTGATCAGCTGAGCTGCAGCAACGAGGGGCTATCTCAACTTCACGACAATCACGAGCGCCGAGAGATTAGCAGTTGAAAATGGTGGCCGCAAAGTTGGATGCGAACGCGTGGTACCAAGTGTCGGAGACACGAGTCACGAATGTATCGGCGCCGATCAACAATAACTTGCAAACTACGAATGCAGGTCTTCGAGTTTTCGCAAAGACTGCGCAAGCATGGCAATTTCAACCTTTCGGAGATGTAGAAGGACGCTATCTCGCGAGGTTGAACACCTCAGGTGTGGGACAACAGCTTTCAGTGTGCTACAAGGAGGATGAGGTGCACCCAAGCAGGACTATCGGCTGCCTGAGGAGAACGGAATCAGACGAGTCTCAGCAATGGGATATCAGCGAATGGGGTAAGCTTGGGCTTTATGAAGAAAGAACCGGGAGAGCGACATGCTGACGGGACACGCGCAGGTGACGGCTCATACAAGTTCACCAACGTGGGCAATGGCTCAAATTACGTTCTGGATGTCCACCCAGGATCCAACCTCTTCATGTCAAGCGAAATCGAAGGAACCGACGGTGTTTCTGGCAAGCAGGTTGCCCAGCATTGGGTCATGACAAGCGAGCGGCCTGTCGATGATGGTGCCTACTCGACCATCTACAGCGCGGGAGTGAGGAGAAACCTGGATGATCTTGGCTTTTTTTACGATGCTGACTTTCGTAGACTACTCCCGTAGCTTCCGCAACAGCAACCGGTACGAATACTGCCGCAACTGCGTCAGCCACCGCAACTGGATCCGGCTCGGCTGCGGCCGCTACCTCCACCTCCGAAGCAGACTCATCCGCCGGAGGTCTATCATCCGGTGCCGCCGCTGGAATCGGAGTGGGTGTCTCCCTCGCCGCAGTCGCCCTCATCGGCGCCGCAGTTTTTTTCTGGTGGCGTCGTAGGAAAGCCTCCAAGGGCGCTGCTGTGCCTCAGAGTGATCACCCCGAACTGGGAGGAGACCAGCCCGGCATGGCGAAGCTCAGCCCCGGCACCGTCAACTCGACCGTCGCCTCATCTCCTTCTCCCAACACGCCTCACAACGGCTACTACGGCCAGGAAGCCAAGACTCTTGGCCATCTGCAGCCCCATGCTCACGCCGCCGAGGCCGGTCACAACCCCATCTATGAAGCCCCCTCATCCGAGACTCGCTACGAACTAGACTCCGGCCATGCCCAAGGGGGCAATGGGCCAGCACAGTTAGACGACACGGCGAGACGATAAAGATATTAGGCGGAGGAGTAGGGGTAATGACACAGGAATGGGTTGGAAATGGAGCAACAAGAAGGTTCAAGGCATTACAATCGGTCTTTATACCCTTCGATACTGCTTGGAGACAGGAGCCAAGTGGTCGACCATGAGAACTTGGTGCCAGGAGTTTGTAAGATTTGCCGGGAATGAAGATAATGAGTGGCAAACCAAGGCCGGGTCTTTGTACATAACTTTCGTTCTATCAAGAAAGTTGACACCACGAACTATCCTGATGGCGGCCGATCTCGTCTGCGTGCATCGACTTCAACATCCGTAGCCCACGCGACCATCCCCAGAGACTTCTCACCGCAGACTACCAGTCTTGTAATTCGCATTATTTATCGTCATACAATGCAATGGCTCGATTCACTATTATTATATGCGTTGCAAAGGCACTCATGATCTACATGCAGCCCATCGATCCATACTCTGAGAGACAGGCCAGGCTTCTTCTTGAAGGACAACATCAAAGCAGTTGATCGCCACTTTCATGTCTTTGTAGCTCAACTCTTTCCAATGTGTTCCTCCACATGGATTGTCCTGACATTGTCGAACTCAATACCCTGGCCTTCAGGGCTTGGCATCACCTTCCCGCGTTTCGGGCCCATCTGATCTTGATCCATCGCAGATTGGATGTGGTTGGTCATGTAGACGGTGGGGTCCTCGACGAACAGGGAACAAAGTAACGCGACCACACTGAAAGGGATGGTAATGTAAAAGACGATTTTAAAGGCGTGTCCCGCCGCGGTGCGAACGGCCACCTTGAGTGCTTCCTGGATCTCTGGCGTAATACTCGGGACGTTGAGAAGCGCTCGCGGGTTGCCCAGGTTGTATTCGATTGATGCCGGAATGATGATTCCAAGGTCTGCCGGATTGAGTCCATTGCTGATGGCGGCGGCAGCAACTTCTTCGCCTGCGAACTCACGGAACTTCTCCTGGAAGATGGTATTGAAGATGGCGTTACCGACCGCACCTCCGCCGGATCTGAAAGTGCCGAGCAAGCCCATGGCGACACCTAGGTTCGAATGAGGGACGTGGAGACTTGCAATGGCGTAAGAAAGGATGGTAACCCAGACGAACATGGGAACTCCGAATGCCGGGACGAAGGCATACGCGAGCTTCTCGTTCGGATAGACAGTCGCAGCGCTTGCGCCGATGAAGAGGGCCTGCAGCGCCATGCCAATGACGAGTTGCCACTTGATGTAACCGACCTTGTGAGCGATGAGGGGTGCTAGCACACCAGTGAAGCCAATCATCAAGGTATTGGGGAGCGACAACACCCCGATCTGAATGCCATCTGGGGTAAACATGTAGAGAGTTCCTTGGGGTAGTAGCGCAGACATAGCGTGGAAGTTCATCCCAGAAACAAAGAGAACAACCAGCAACACGGAGTATTGGCGGAACATGACAAACAGCTTCAAGGGGAACATTGGGTGCGCGGCAATCTTGAAGTCGTACCAGAAGCCAAAGGCCAAGACTCCGAAGCCGACGACGATGGGAGCAATTGCACCGGCACTATTCCACGGGTATGCAGGTGTGCCGCCCCATGTCAAGCCGATGAGGGCCACGGCCAGACCTGTTGTGAATAGGAACAGGCCAATCCAATCGACATCGCGAAGCTGCTGCAGGCGAGTCTTGTCGTAGTCACCCCGCGGCCTGGCAGTGGGATGGTACGAAAATGCGGTGCCGATCAAACCGACGACCTCGATGATGATGCCCAGGTAGAATATCCAACGCCATGATGCATACTTCAGCAGAGCATTGCCGAGGAGGACGGAGAGGATGCCCCTGGATGGTTTCCACTGCGGTCAGCGTGCTTTCATCTTGGCTTTCATCGGCAGTAAGACTGGCAGTAGTGCCGTGCGGGGATTCTCCAAGTTCACGGCAAAGAGGGTGTGGTGTTCGGTCGGCACGTCGCCTTATTTTCAGGTCGGCCACCAGAACTGGGTGCCGAAGATTTCCAGGAATCGAAACAGAGTTTCTGACTCAGGGAAAACGTTCGAACTATGCGACGCGGAAGACGGGAACGACAACAGGAAAAGGGTCATATGTTCGGACTCACCAGGGAACCGCGATGCCAGACTCTAATATGCCCAGGCCAAGGGATCGCCACTTGTTTGGGAGCATTTCGGGGACACCGGCGTATGAGACGAAAACGAAGCCAGTGCCGATGCCGATAAGAGTCTCGGCTGCGATGAGACTGGAAATGTTGTTGGCCGTGGCTGCGACGATGCATCCGACGGCGACAGTCGCCTGGCCGCCGAGGACCAGCAGTCTGCGGCCGAAGACGTCGCTGAGCGGTCCAGCGAGGGAAAAGGAACACGCCGTCGAAAGAGACCATGATCCCACAACCCAGGCCAGAGATTCCTGCCCACCGAGCTCGTTGGTGACTGGGACAACGATCGATGCAACTGCGAGGAAAGCGAGTCCGACAGCTGGGCCGAAGGAGAAGGCCATAGACTGCAAAGGATGACCTGTCAGCGGAAGATTCAAAAATTGAAATTTGAGGGTTCGTACGAAGATTGCGATCCAAGTCTTGATGCTCACGCGCGCTTCTGCTGGATTGTCCTCCAAAGCGGCGCGATGAGGATCCTCCTCGTACTCGATAACCGCCTGGGCCTCTTGGGCCATGCGAATCTTCATCTCCCTATCGCGCCCCATCCTCGAAGACTCGTTGTAAGACATTTTGACGATGGTGAGATCACGATAATTGAGGAAAAGCGATCAAGAAACAGCGTAAACGTGTCACATTCCTCACATGTATCTGCAAGTTCACGGACATGGCTCGAGCCTTTATTATAACCACTGAAGTGATCCAGACGATAGGCAATGATCCGAGCTCTGCTCCTGCGGGGAACACTCAAAAGCTTAATGATGAGCAATGGCACTTTGCAGTACGTGCCGTGTGATTGGGGACACCACGAGACGAGCGCCTGCCAGGGTTGATCGACTATTCTGGATGCAACATGGCGGGGATTAAGCTGCCATCGACTAGCGCGGCGACGTCGTTCTTGGAGAGGAGGGGTCGGCAGATACGACTGCTGCAAAACCACGACTGTTACATGAAAACTTTCGTCAAATTAGCTTTCGTGCCGCGGACGGCAGCCGCGTTGGAGATTGGGTGGTTGGCCATGGCTTTTGTTGGTAATGTTGGCCATGTTGGAGTTGGATCGCATGGCACGTCAGGGGTGTTATTGGTTGATGCTGCCGTGGTAGCAGTTCAAGTCGGCATGACGAGGGGCTTCATTGGGGTGCCGACTGCTGTTCTTGGTTACGCCATCCCGTCTTTCCCGAGCTAGGTTGCTGTGGTTGTGAGTAGTATTCGAGGGAGCCATGACACCCGTGTTGCTGAGTTTGGACTATCGGATTTTCCCAATGCAAATAAGGACGAGAAAGTCTAGGCTCTACAGACGCCCGATTAGGCATTGAAACTGAGTCAGTCTGATACCAGAGATTACTGTTGGTGTTAACAAAGCCTCTGATAGTACGAAAAAGCCCAGCATCTAGGGTATTTATGGCTTTGTTTCAACATCATATTGTAACAAAGGCCACTGTGGCTACTTCATTGTGACTAGTTTTGCAGTTGAATTCTCGAAAAACAAAAAGCCCAAATGTTGTTTGTGCCATACGCTTCAACGATGGGCGCGCAGAGGAGCTCTGGTTGAAAAGAAGGAAGGAAAGTTTTTACATTACTGCGTATCAGCGCCGTGTCAAACTCCGCATGATACTGACTATGAAAGTACAAGATCCAGACGAAGAAACACCCCTAGAATCCCAATGTTGAAACCAGCAACCATTATCCCTATTCCTCCAGTACAATTTGGCTCCTAGCTCCCAGCTCCTGCTCTCCAAACGCCAACGCTCTTAGTTTAAGAGAAAGTCGTCGATTTAGGCGGCGAAAGCCATAGCTCGCTTGGGAGCGGCGGGCTTAGGAGCGGCAGGCGCAGGCGCAGGGGCACCAGGTGCTGCAGGAGCTCCGGGTGCTGCGGGTCCGGAAGGCTTCGGTGCGGGAGCCTTAGGTGCGGCGGGAGTTGTGGCTGCCGGGGCAGCTCCGGGAGCGGTGGAGTTGGGAACTGGGGCGGCGGCTCCAGGCTTAGGAGCACCAGCAGCAGCGCCAGCGGCAGGAGCCGGAGCGACGCCCGCAGCCGGGACCGGGGCGGCTCCGGCAGCTGGAGGTGGAGCCACGGCATCTGGTTGCTCGGCCTCGAGGGGCTTCTTGCCCTTCTTACCCTTCTTGCCCTTCTTGCCCTTCTTGCCCTTCTTGCCCTTCTTCTTCTTCTTCTTGCCCTGAGCATCCACCTCGCCATCTTCTTCGCCATCATCTTCCTCCAAAGCCTCCTCTTCCCACTCATCCATCTCGTTCTCATCTTCGGGTTGAGGGGCCGGAGTCAAAGCCGAAGGGGGTGGGACTTGGCGGCCGGCGAGATCGGAGATCGCCATATCGCTGCGTAGATGTGTTAGATTCATGTCGATAGATTAGAGAGGAAGATTTGATTGCTTACGTGAAAGTGTTGTCTTCATCGTTGGAAACGGAGACAGGAAGAGCGTTGATGCTGACCGCCAGGGCCGACAAGGCAATGATAGAGTTGAAGAACTTCATATTGAAAAGATGAGAAGACTTGGTGTCGAAAGATCTAGTGTCGAAAGATCTAGTGTCGAAAGATCTAGTGTCGAAAGATCTAGTGTCGAAAGATCTAGTGTCGAAAGATCGAGTGTGGAATAGAAAGAAGAGTAAATGGTTGAGTTGAAATGTGAAGTAGTAGATGATTGAAGTGAAGAGTGAAGTATGTGATGATGAGAGAAAAGAGAAGTGATATGGACAGGATATTCGCAATGATTTTATATCACTTTGCTCGTAGGAAGTAACATGGAGATTATCGTAACGAACCACACCTATACAGACCGTTTGCTGTCACAGCCTGTCGCCGGTTCCACGGTGACGTGAGTCTCAATCATCTCAAGTCGATTCATGAAAGACTTTCGGGGCTCCGCAATTGCACCACAACTCAATCAGGGAGTGCAAACCGAGACCCGGATGCTCCGTGTGGGCGTTCGTGTCTACCAGCGAACCCGAACCTTCCGCAATGATCACGAACATCTGGCCATGGCTCCTCCGGTAGGCTCTTTCTGACTTGGGCAAGTCTTTTCGAGGTGGGCCCGGCTCAGATGTTTGGACCAAAGCGTGGCATTCCACCGGCGGCGACGGTGATTGGCGCTGGGACCCATGGTCGATTCTCGGGATGGTTACCTACACGGACGTTCCTTGAGTGAAGAGCCGTTCGTCCAGTCTCATCATTCACGTTCAAATTGACAAGCCGGTTTTCTTTCAAAGTTGCTCAAGCCGGTGGGCGGCCAATCTCATGTAGAGCGAGAGGCTTTTCACTTGGTCCGAATTTTCGACGGTCACGTATGACGAGTACGAACACCGCGCACAGAGAACTTTGTGGTCTGGATCAGCGATCATCTTGATCATTGTGAGGGTGACGTCGTGCAGAGGGTAGCTCTGTTGCTTCTATGCAGCGTTCGATGTCTTCTCTTGCATGTTTCTTGAGACGCGCACAGCCGTTTGTAGGGCGTTCCTGCGAGCAGCTCTGGTCATGTTCAGTTTTACGGCATATCTAGGTATTAGACACCAGGTCGACAGAAAAGCGTTATGGGAAATATGAATACCGATCGGCAGCCCCGCGATGTCTGTGTCACTTTAACCGTTGGCTAGAAATGAGCATCGTGATGAAGATAAGGCCGCAAACCCAGAGCGTGAGTTTCTCCTATCACGGCGTATCGGCCAACCTGCGATCATGAAAAGTACGCCGATGAATGGGCAAAGGTTGAGTTCCTGGCGAATAAACAGTCCGACAATGAAGCATAGGTGCTTATCTTTGCTGAAGTCCTCAGGGTAGCCCTAGGTTTGCCATTTTCCAAATACCCCTAAAACATGCACTCTAGACTCGCTCATGTAACGCTTCACACCATAACTCAAACATCGGAAACCGTCAAACTGGGGATCAATAATAGTATAACTGGCGAATGCAGCCTTATGTCTGACACTCTGCACACTTGCTAGCTCGTCTGTCACGAAAACCTTGGTAGGTTCACCAGCAGCACCCACGAGATTTCCGTGGTGGTGGGAGGCCAAAGCAATTCTGACAGTAAACCGCCCGTCTGCATGTTGTCGTTCTGGACTCATTGAGTTCTGCTCGAGCCACAGAGGCCACGGGCTGTTTCATAGCATCACCCAAAAGGATCACTCATATCGTCCGCGCTCGGCTCCGCCGGATAGCCCAGCATCGTCGGCAGGAAGCCGAATAGCGGCGTATGTCCCCTGAGATCGGATCAGATGAACTCGACATCGATCAATAAGAACGCAACCCTTTCTCTGAGATATTTGCTGTTCGTGTCAAGTCGAGTCATTCCTGCATGACGCTATGTCTCCCCTGGCTTTCGTCCCCGAACGCCCCTAGTATTCGGTGTTGTCAACATGCACGGTTCGGCCCGAGATCAGGCGCTTGAATCGTTCACAACGTAGTTCCCATAAGGTTGTCAATAATCTATCTCATGCAGCCACGATGTTTACCAGAAGGAAAGAGCCTCACTTTACGTTTAAGCGGTAAATCACGCGGGCTTCACATATCTTAATTCGTCCTATTCGAAAATTCTAGAAAAGCGGTTGCAGTTGTTTCCGTGCTGTGCGTCGCGCTACGTATATCGGATAGATCTGGCACTGACAGGTGCATGTCCAAGTAAGCTTTTGAGGCTGACCTAACTTTCGGTACAGGAGAGTGGAGATAGCCAGCCATATAACCTAGATGAATGCGCTTTGCGTTCCTGGTTCACTCCCGTCGATGACGTCCCCGACATCTCATCTCGAGGTGTTCACCCGTCGGCTTGTTAAGAGGTCGCCGATTGATAGCGTCCGTTTTGCAATGCCGCTGAACTGCTAAATATTGCCGTTCAATATTTGCAACGTTGGTATTAACCTTGCTGATCAAATGCTCGATTTTTCATCCGCAGCATTGACTCAGCAAAGACCGACGCGCGGTTAAATCTGGTCTCTTCAAGAATTGGGCCATTATGACCTTATTCGGAGAATCTTTGAAAGGATCGGGGTCGTCAGTCGATAACAGCAAACTCCGCGCTCATTGGATGACCCGGGCGGCGAAGGCCTTTCGCTCCCCGAGTGCCAGAGCCAGAGCCTTGATCAACTAAGGCCTTCTGCAGCATGGTGTCCCCCTCTTGGCCCACTTCACGTTGGCTCTGTCCCAAGTCTCTTGTGATCATTCTCTTGTCTCCCACCTCATCATGTACTTTTCTACCTCTTGCGTGCCGGCGAACCGTTCAGACAGTCTCTCATTCCCAGTGAGACCAAGACCACGTTCATGCTGGACTATCTGCTTCGCCCAGCGGCCATTGTCAATTGTCCAAGTCCCTAGATCCTCAAACCCAAGCCTCTTGTAGAGACCGTAACCTTCTGCTGATGCCACAAGGAAAGTTGGAACTCTCTCAGCATCACTGATATCAATCACCGTCCGCAAAAGCTTGGCCCCGATACCCTTCCGCTGATAATTTGGATCAACCATGATGTGCTTAATATCTGGTCAAATGTAAAGATCAGCAACTTTCACCAAAGGTCATGCTCCCGAAGCTAGGGCAGCCCTCGATCCAGGCTCTCAAGGGGTCTTACAGTTGTGTTTTCGCCCGTCCACAGCCTTCTCATAGCACACATCCATCTCGTCCTCTCTTGGATGACCAAAGCGTTCCCATAGCTCCTTCATGTGGTCCTTGATGGAGAACAGATTTGAAGCTGGAGTTGTGACTGCGGGAGTTTCGTGCGCTTCCACCGTCGTGGTTGTATCGCTCGGCTCCGTCGCATCCACGACGTGGTACCTGATGAAACCGACCACGGTGTCCGAATCATCTACTGCTACGTAGAATTGGTTTTTGTGGTTTTGCACCACGTTTCTTGTGTTTCCTAGGATGATCTGGTCGATCGGATGCTCATAAAAGGCTTGGTAAAACTCGTGGAACTGGTTGAGGGCCTCATTGTGAACCTTGCCGATTGCGTCAGCGTCCGAAGGCTTAGCGAGACGAATCTGAATTTCTGAAGCCATGATAGGCTAAGCTTCCGTAAGCTTGAGAGTGAGCAAGTCGAAAACATAAAGCACTCGGCCTGGATGCGGTAAGACTCGAGTTTTGCAGTCTGGTATGCCGAGGGGCGGGAATATGTTTAAAGCCGGAGGATGCGATTCGGAGGGTCGGGCGGTGCTTAGCTGCAGCGACCTTTCCGTTCCGATGATTAAATGGGGCCGTGGATGTGGAGTTCAGCAGCGGCGTGACTCATCCCGCCCGGCAGATATGAGTTGAAGACCTTACTGGGATACAATGAGAAACTCCATGATGATAAGTAATAGTAATTTTGTTATTCTAGCGAACGAATTATGTCCAAGACCCTGTGCGTGCATCCCGGGTCGAAATCAAGAGGAACCTAGCAATCTGACGGCACAGCAAACCCATCAACTCGGCCCCTCGTTCCAGAACCGTAGACAGCATCCTGCCCAAAGCCTCTCCTAGCGAATCCTTTCCAAATAGAACACTTGTTCGCGCCCCCAGTCAAAACCTGGTCAGCTTCCAAGAGCGCGTCTCGAGCCTGGAGATGATGCGCGCTGCATGGCATCAAAGCTTCGCTGTCCAAAATGAGCTTCAGCAGGAGATACCGAGCTCCCTGCGGCACACCATTCGCGTCAAGGCTGACAGCGCTCACATCTCCAATTCCGTAGGCCTCCACCATATTCCAGAAAACGTCGTACAGCACTGAAGCCCAAACAGTAGCCAAATCAAAGCCTCCCGTGCTGACCAGATCATTTAAGGACGAATATGTCAGCGGAGTCGTCTCCAGACTGGTCGAGACATAGTGAGATCTAAGCCCAATCGGCTGACCAGTTGCCCAATCTGCGATTGTGTAATCCGTGCTCCTAGTGTCACCCTTCTTGACGCGCAAAAGGGTGGGTACGAAGTCAGAGTATCCCTCATTGATTGAGAGTCCGTTCATGTCGGAAAGACAGCCCGAGGTAGCGGGACCACCCACAAGACGCCCTGTAACTCCGTGCATGTACTCGTGCAAAAGAACTGTCGCATCGAACATGCTGTCGCGCCGAGGAGTACCAGACCATACACCCATTGACAAGCGAGGGCTCCTTCCATCCGCCGGCACATAAATCTGCGCTGAGCCTCCCGATGCCTGCACAATAAGCTCAAGCGGGTCGCCGCTAGCACCACCTTTGCCGTTGTTGTCTGCTTGAAAGTTCCCCGCGACTTCGTCAAAGCCAAGCTTGTAGAGGACATCGTGAAATTTGTTCACGATGTAGAATCCCTGGGTTGCTGACGCCTCTACGTATGATGCTGGATCCGTTGTGGCTGGCGAGTAGGGATACGAGAATAGCAGGGAAGGAGAGCTGGGATTATTGCCTGATGAAATTGTGACAAAAGCGTTGTTGCCCTGGAGTGTTGTGTATTCTTGAGTACCGTCGGAATGCCAGCCAAAGGGGGAAGTAGCCGTGTCTTCTGGGTTGGCAACGGATTGCCTCGCTGATTCATCTGGGTTCATGGAACCCCATGGACTGAGGGCCAATTAGTCCAGGGAAGACGAACCGAGTGAGAATATTTACTCACTAGACCTCATACGTAGCCGTATTTGTGTAGTCAATCACACCGCTGATGTCTTTACCAGTTGTGGCATCAATGTACGTGTGGAGCCAGTTAGTCCCAATGTCGGTCTCAACTCTCCATGCCAGCGCAACGGAACTGTTGACTTGAACGTATGCCAACTTTACCAATGGATTAGTCACAGCACCCCCGACACCTCTAATGACGTATGTGCCGTCGTCATCTATAGATTCTGCTGTAGCTGCCGCGACACCTGTAATCGGAAGATCAAGAAGCTGAACTGCTGTCTGAAAAGCTCCAAGGGGAGTGGTGGAGGGGCCGGTTCTCTTGGAAATGCTCAGCATCTCTGGACTGTGTTCAGAGAAAGAGCTGCCGAACGATAGAACGGCTCCATCTTCCAAGATCTTGATAACTTAGCCACGCATTTAGGACATGATAGATGAGAAGAACGAACATTCACGTTGAACTGTGCATTGTCCACGTCAACGCCATCAACGGTTTGTTGGAAATGCACATGCGCCACGCCATTGCTTCCAATGTAGGAGTCGTCCACCAGCCGAAATTCAGCCTGGGGTGCAATTTCTCGAAGTTTGAGTGTTGCAATTCCAACGTAATCAACGCGGTTGTCTCTTCTTTCGGCGGTAGTTTTCGGCTCGTGGAAGATCGCATCATCCCCCGCGGTGTAAGAAGACACTGTATTGAATCGATAGCTGTTGAATAGCTGCGCTCGCTTGCTGAGTTGCCGTGGCCCGTGAGCAGGGTGTCCCACAGCTCGGCTTGCTAGCCCCAGGAGCATCAAGGCGCCGAAGAACACCATTTTGAGGATGAGAGATGGATCGGATTGTTGTTGCTGGACTTTTTACCGAGTCTTTTCTGACTTTGCGATATCGCGTTCTTTAAGAAAGGGACTTGAGAGATACGACGCGGGATGCTCGTATTCAACATCAAGGTAATTCAGTGGGTCGCCCGGACATTGGTGCCAGAGTTGGAAGGTTCATTTCAAGCCAAGAACCTGAGGATGGAACCTTCCTGCTAAAGAAATACCCTGTCGCTGAAAGTCTCATTGAACATTGTCGATGATCCGATGGCCCGGCCTGGAAATAAAATGACCAAGTCGCTCCATCTTTTGTTTGACCCTCATCCCCTCCGTCCGGTGCCGTGCGGGAGCTCCCGCTTTAAAACGCCCGGCTTTTGCCCTGGTCGCACTTTGCGGAAATCCGATGATCGACGGCACGAGAAGCGGCCGTCCAGGATGCGGTCCACAAGTATGAACGACCATTGTTCTCCCGCGACTGAAGTCTGGCCCTGAAGTTCGGTGCGTAAAGAGTCAATCAGACCTACCGCGATAAGTGTTTGGCCGTCGTTGTGGCTTTTCATTTTAACACTGCTGTCAACAAGGTGCGCCTACAGGCGCCAAACTGCGAAGTAGAAAAGTTAAAAGGGAAGAAAGCCTTCATGTAACTTGGAACACGCAGGTAGGTGGTCGATGCTTGTCGTGCCAGGCGTTTCTCACTTTCCCGCAACGAGACGTTGTTGGCACACAACAATCACTATATGTAGGGCCATTTTACATGCTGAAAGTTTAAGCATTCTGGCCTCGATTAGTTGAGTTCGGTAGGTGCAAGAGCCGTAACGCGACCAGGGCTAGGGGCTTCAACATCTTCAATCATACTACCATCCACGGGACTAGAACCCTGATACAAAAGGCTCAACTGCTAAACCTGTCATCTCGTACCTGAGCCACGCTTAGCATCTTACATGAACTGTTCATGCATAGCTATAACGCTAAATATTCGTTTTCTCGATTTCCCGTCG
Source organism: Colletotrichum tropicale (assembly GCA_027406125.1). Lineage (NCBI taxonomy): Eukaryota > Fungi > Ascomycota > Sordariomycetes > Glomerellales > Glomerellaceae > Colletotrichum > Colletotrichum tropicale. The sequence continues at coordinate 666,814 of JANVYH010000003.1, forward strand.
ATCTTTCCGTCGGCATATCTTGAATCATCTAACCCCTGTAAATCACGACTCGAGTCGCGGGGTTCCATTCGCGCGCTAATCGACCGAACATGCGGGGACCCCAGCCCCTATTGTGGCCCCAAGTCTTCCCCGCGCAGTCGTCATCGTCACCTGTAAGGACGCGGTAGTTCTATGACATCCTAGCGGAAGCGGCTCGGTACGATTGGCACGGGTGTGCTTAGCTCAGGGCATTATGCAGGTTCCAAGAAGCGCGGATCCGCGATCCGCTCGCGACGGTATTTGTTGTACGAAGCCAAGACGCCGGGTCGGTTGTATGTGATCATGAACCCGTCGGGGCGACCGAGTATGGTAATATCCGGGGACAAAGCTTGCCATCGAATCACGCCAGAGAGGAGTTTTGGCAATATAAAGTCGTATAGCTGGCCGTCGCAAAGCACCATGTCAACAGACCGAGGAATCTCAAGCTCCCAGCCATTCTTAGCTGTCCACCAAAGGCCCAGCAGCCCGACAAAATGAAGCTTTCGTCAACTCTTGCGGCGGTCCCGTTGACTGCGCGCTTGGCCCAGGCCGCATTGGATGTGGACGCTGTTACCGAGAAGTACTTCGGCAACGATGCGCCCTGGTACCATGACCGTATTCCGCTGTTCGAATCGAGCGACTCGGAAATCACCGAAGTCTACTACTACCGTTGGAATGTTTTCCGCACTCACCAACGCGACGTCGGGACCAAGTACGGTTACATCACCACGGAGTTCATCGACAACGTCGGCTGGCAAACTCAGCCATGGGCATCCAACAATTGCGCCGCGATCTTCCATCTGTCCGAGGGCCGGTGGTGTCGCGACCCTCGCTTCAAGCAGGACCACGCGACGTTCATGTACAGCGCCGACAGCAACCCGCGTCAGTATTCGGAGAGCTTGGCAGATGGTGTCTGGAGGAATTATCTCGTCGACGGAAACCCCGAGCTCGCCATCTCGCTCCTCGATGACATGCAAAGGGTCTACAACGAATGGGTTGGAGACCACTACGACGAGACAAAGGGTCTTTTCTGGATCGAACCCCTCGCCGACGCGACCGAGTATACTATCGCCAGTATTGAAGCCTCTGGTGGGTATGATGGCTTTGGTGGAGGCCAGGCTTTCCGACCTACCATCAACACCTACCAATACGCCAACGCGCGAGCTATCGCTAAGATCGCCGCTTTGAAGGGTGGTCTTGACGACGTTGTTGCGGAATACAACAACCGCGCCGACGCCATCAAGGAGACTCTCCAGAGAGACTTGTGGAACTCCACATTCGAGCACTTCATCGATCGCTTCTTCGTCAACAACGAGAACGTGACTTACTGGGACTTCATCCGAGGACGTGAGCTCGCTGGTATTGTTCCCTGGGCGCATGATCTTCCCGATGATGACGCCAAATTCGGTGAGGCATGGAAGCATGTTCTTAGCTCCGATCAACTCGGCGGCCCCTTCGGATTGCGCACTGTCGAACCCTCGTACGAATATTACATGCGTGTGTGGCGCTACGAGGGCACCCAAACCGAGTGCCATTGGAATGGTCCTTCTTGGCCCTACCAGACGACCCAGGTCCTGACCTCGCTCGCCAATGTTCTCGACCACTACCCCAACTCATCCTCGCTTGTCAACGTTGGCGACTACACTAGGCTTCTCAAGCAGTATGCCAACCAGCACTACAACAAGCACTTCGACAACATCTTGGACATCGAGGAGAACTACGACCCCGATACCGGTGAGCCGATTGTCGGACTGGGACGCTCGCACCACTACTTCCACTCCGGCTATGTTGACTTGATCCTGTCCGGCTTCGTCGGTATTCGTCCTCGCGCGGACGACGTTCTGGAGGTCAACCCCCTGGCTGACCCATCTTCCATCTCCTACTTCCGCGCCGAGCGTATTCTCTACCACGGTCAAGAGATTGCTGTTCAGTGGGATGCGACTGGTGACCGCTACGGCGAGGCTGGCCTGCGCGTTGAGGTCGGCGGCCAGGTGGTCGCTTCATCCGACAAGCTCGAGCGTCTGACAGTCGATATTGCTCGCTCAACCGTCTCCGTCTCCCGCCCCTTTGACCAAGCGATCCAGCTTCAGGCTGACATCACCCCTCCTATTGTCAACACTTCCGTTGCCAACTACGACATCAACCGCCTCCATGACGTCTTCGACGGCCGCATCTGGTTCTGGACCCAGGACACCATTGCCAATGGTCTCGATACCCCTGAGGGCAGCACGACTGAGGAATGGGTCAGCACAGAGTTCGGCGCAGCTGTCACCATTTCTCGCGCCGAGATCGCTTTCTTCGCGAACGAGGAGAAAGGCCTCGATGTTCCCGCGAGCTACAAGCTGCAGGTTTTGAGCGGCGAATGGACCGATGTCGCCGACGCAACGTACGACGCGCCTCTGGCGAATGGCATCACCAACGTAAAGTGGACTGGTGTCTCGACTGAATCCGTCAGAATTCTCGTGACGCCCAAGGAGGGCAAGAAGGTCCGTTTGGTGGAATTGAAGGTTTTCACTGAGTAATCGATCGATAATGATTCATCGGGACACGCCGCGTAATTAAACTCAGTTGTTTTCTAGACGACGCACATAATTCATAGAAGCTGGAGACCATCTCTATTCAAAATGATCCCTCTCTTCAGCCTTCCATTGGTTGAAAGAATTCTTTCATCCCATGATTTTCATAGTTCCAGCCATCGTTCACTCCGTCGTCGATTTCGTTTCACGTTGTTTTTTCTCGAATGATTTAGAACCTTTTGATAATCTGTCTTCATTCACCGACGCAGCGCAACTGCATTGATGATGCTACCCATTGGCGACAGTAATCTTGTGGATTTTTCGCTATCAAGATCAAGGTGGCTTAATCGCGAACGCAAACCATTAGGCTTGGATGTAGAGGCCTCGGGTTTGTGGCAAAACACGCAGAAGGAAGCCATTCCCGCGGCCTCCGATGTTGCGCTTGCTCAACCTCATAGGAATATGGTAAATGACAACAATAAGGCATATCCCAATACTTGTGACGATGAAACTTCAGCCGAACTATAAAAAGCACGCTGGCATCCCACAACATCCACAGCATTAATTTCTGTAAGGCTGTGCATAGCCCATGCGAGTCAGGCCGGCGATCTCGGGCGACGCCGAAACCCTGAAGTCACCAGGCCTACCATAAGTATTTCAAAACAACATACATACATCACGTCCCCAACACAGCATACTTAAGTCGCCTGGTCCGCTTTATCACTTCGTGCGCTTTGCCGTCTGATTGTTTACAACCATCATATCTGCCGTTGGCCCTGTCAGCTTATCTGCAACAAAACAAAACCTCGAAATCACCTATTCACAGTCATGAAGTTCTCATCGATTGTATTCCTTACCACCCTCATCTCCACTGGGCTGGCTTTCACCATCGACACCCACATTCTTCAGAGCCTCCATCGCCGCCTAAACATCGAAGATCGATCTGTTCAAGAAGAAGCACCAGCCATCGCCCCGGAAGACATTCTGAACCCGGTTGTGAAGCCAAGAGAATGCGAAGAGCCCGCCGAACCCGCCGAACCTAGCGAAGCAGAGCGCAAGAAGGGTGCGAAGCGCCCCGCTAGGCCTTCTCGACCGTCGAATTGTTAAGGGGTGCCAAAAGAGCGAGGGGCACATTTTTGTCGGCATGTTTGAGTATCAGCAAGGTTTTCTTCAGATGACCGAATAATCCTTCTTTTCGCTTTCAACATATCAACACAATCGAGAAAGGAAAGGGTCTGGTTCGTCAAAGGCCAGTGACGGATCGCCATTGTAAATCTATTGTAAATTATTTGCCATGAACAAAATGCTTATTCATTGGTCCGACTCAACTATTTCGTCTTGCCAAACAATCCGAGCGCGTGTCACAGCCCAATTAGCCCGCCTGAAGTTGACGAGCGGATAGACGAGCCGAGGCGCGGGAAGTAACCATTCTTCACAACTGACCTCGGGATCAGCTCCGGGTCGATCCGCCAAGCCGCTAGGGAACGATTGATGCTAAAAGGGCTGACAGCGCATGCAGGTTGAACACAATCACCAATGACAGGGCGGGTGTGACTTCATCGGCAAACGCCACCGTTTTGCCGGCGCGGTGTCGCTCCCACCAAATTGGTAGCCGATCTTCCATGTGTCACTGGCACGGTAAATGCATAAAAGGGTTGGGGTTCGCCCAGACTCCATTCCGCGACTTTTGAGTTGGCAGTTTCACGTGCGCCAACAGGGGCAACTTCAGACGGCAGCTCAAGCTTGTCCAAACCTACCGACTCCGCAACCAAAGTCATCGCCGGACGCTTCGGGATTGAAAGCACGATTTTGTCGTTAGTCCGCATGATGAGCAGCTCCTCGAGCTCCACCGAATCCGACGCTGCGTCGCAGCAGCCGGAAGTTCTCGGCAGAAGTCGGGAGGGGATGATTGCCGAGTCGATGAAAAATGGCGAAGACATTCAGAAGCAGTTTCCATCAGTAGATTTCAAAGGAGCGGTTATAGAACCCACTGTCAATTTGACGTTTGACATCCAGGTACGCTGGACCAATTCTCAGACCATTCATGCGAGCATCATCGACGTGATTCTCTACCTACGTTTCTGAATCCTAGTATCTAACAACGCTCGTAGCAACATGTTGATGACGCAAACCAGCGACGATACAACACCTTGATGGCCGAGATGCTTAAAAACACCGGTGATCCTGCTTTTGCGGAGAGACTATTGTGGGAAGCAAGGAGTTGTCTCCGGAACTACCCCGAGGTGCTGGAGCAGTTTGATTCTATCTTCATCAGTAAACGGCCTGTTCCAGAAATGATCAGAGAGTTGCATGAGGTTTTGACGACAAAGAAAGAGACAGTCAGGCGGATGAGCTTACAAAATCCCAAGCAGGGAACCACCACTGGGACAGCTTGAAGCTGAGAAGACTTTGACTAGGTGGGCGGCATGCTCCATCTGGCTTTTTTGTTTGTAGCGTATCCATGCAATACCAGGCTTTTTCATTAGTATATAATGGTTACCAATAGCCTGTAAAATATGTGTACTGTCGTTCCATCTGTTGACAAGGCTATCAAGTTGAGAACTTGTCGCATATGTCTTCCGCACCCAGTTAAGTGCATTTAGCATTCAATCTTCTGGGAATTTGTATGTTCCCCTGACATCGTCATTTTCGGATAATCTCTTGTCTTCCTCAAAGGAGATGTCGTGTCAAGATACAACAAACGTCGGAATGCTCAAGTGACCATACAGCTGAATCGCCTTCTGAGTATCGCTAGGTTACCGTTAATACCATAGGCTGGAAATTGTGTCACGTCTTCTTTAGCAAATCTATCAGTTTCGCACGTGTTGCTTGACGGCTAAGACCAAGTAATTCTTCATGGACGGATGACAGGCCATGGCCAACGGATTCAGCGGACAATTCCTTTTCCATAGCAAGCCAATTAACATCGACCATTGTCATGAGCGACCAACAAGTGTTTAGATTGTTAGAAGAAGCTGAGACTTCTCAATAATCTGGTAACAGCGATTCTATCACCCTTATTTTGAAGTAAATTTCGACGTAGATACCTAGTGTGCTTGTGAAATGTGCTTCCCATGGCACAGAAGGAGCCTGCACTATTTCAGAGGCGTCACCAACTTTGGTCTGACGCGCATTCGAGTTAAATTGCAGAACATCGCTGAATCGGTGCGACACTGTACTCAATTGACAGCTCCTCAGTGCCAAGTAAGCTGACCGGTGCGATAGCCTGATCACAGAATTCGGGCGAATCGCCTGTGTGGTCTGCCAAGCCAGGTGGCTTTTCAATGATCGACATGGTGTAGCTGCAATGGAACATTGCCCATGGGATCATGATTGGGGGATAATTCCACTCACCTGTTTCTCACATTAGAATGTGATTGGGGGCGGTGTTCAATTTTCAGAGCTCAGCTTGGAGAGACGTTATGATCGGGCTAATTCCAAGTACCTACTCAGACACTACATGCAAGATTAAAGGAATTATCTGATGAGATCAGAACGATCCTGGCGCAGACTAAAGAAAACTACCAGATCCGTAAATAATAGTTCACAGATTCATCGAGGAACCCCTCAATCCGACGGTGCCAATCGGCCCATCCCAGCGTATCATTGCGTCCGGTGGCCACCCTTACAATGTCGGTTTGCCCCGAGCCCCCTCATTGTGCCCCTCCCTCTCGGACACAGCCGCCCAATTCTGGTGAATAATCCGCTGTGTTGGTTGTCTTCAATTGTGTGTTGGAAAGGTCTTTTCATTTGGCCGAAAGCTGCAGCCTGTTGCCACCGATGCCTCTGACTGGCTCGGTTGAGCAGGGGTTCACAGCCATTGCATCTCGCTTGCCTATTTCAGACAGCTGACGGGCTTGTTGGCTGCAGGTGCTGATATCGTATGTTGAGCTACCAGCATTTTTCTATGCGTGTAAGATGGAGCCCACCCCGGTCGTCTGAGGTGAGATGCAGCGAGGCTTGAGGAAAAGAGCGAGGAGGAGAGTGGGAAGGATGCGCCGGATATGCAGGCCGGCGGCGTACGGGTGATCAGCTCTATGCTACTGTATTTTTCATAAAGACAGAAAGGCCCCCCGTTTTGATTGATCGAAGTTGGTCTGGTTCGGTTTTTCTTCTTCCGTTCTCTTTTCTGTCCCACACTCGATCGCTGTGCGCCATCGCCCGGTCTCTTGACGGATCCGAGCCAGCCAAATTAGTCGCCGCGATGTTGGTGTCACTATTAGCAGTGGCCCTGAGCCTTGCTACTCAAATTTCAGCACAGGAAGTCTCCTGCTACGCGCCAGACGGTTCAGTTGCCAACAACGAAACCTACGTTCCATGCAACAAGCTCGGAATCACTCAGTCCGGCGTCTTCTCTAGCTGCTGCGCTCTCGACGGCCCAGCCGACGAAAGAGACATTTGCTCATCATCCGGCCTATGTATAAACAAGCAACAGCAACCACAAAGAGGGTTCTGTACAGATAAGACATGGAAGAGCAAGGCTTGTGTCAACATCTGCATGGATGAAGAGGTACGGTCGCAGAGCGTTGGGGAATTTACAGACTTACTAACATTAGATAGTCGGGCGGTTCCGCCTCCAACTCAACTATTCTTACCGCTTGTAATGACGGCACAGCCAAGTATTGCTGCGGAGCATCGAACACAACCTGTTGTGGCACCGACGAAGCGATCTCAATCCAGACCCAGGAATCAGTCTGCACTGCGAACACCACAGATGGCAATGGTGCTGGTAACGATGATGCTTTCAAGGGAGCAACTATCGGCCTCGCTGTCGTAGCTGGTGTCTGTCTCTTGGCCGGTCTTATCTCGACATTTTGGTTGTGGAAGCAAAACAAGTCTCTAAAGCGTCAACTGTCTGAAAAGCCGGACGCACCATCAACAGCGGGACCCAACACCCCGGCCCAGACCCTTGTCGAGCCTCAACACACCGGCACAGATCCCCGAAGCTCCTACATTACCTCTTCTCCAGGTCTGTACAAGCCGCCCTACAGTACATCGCCACGAGAGTCAGAGTTCCATTCTGGGAACCTTCATAGATACTCGGAGTTGGACGCGTCAGTCGCCACAGCAAGAAGTGAGATGGGATCCCCGACACCATACGACCAACAGCATTTCCATCAGCAAGGACGCGACTCCCCCGTCCCCGAAAACAACACTACACCCATGGGCTCCCCTCACATGCACCATCGGTAAATTGTCACATCAAACTGTACTTTGTAGGTACTTTCATGCCCGATTTCTGTGGTTTATCGCTGGCTATAATGAGCCATGCAAAACCTTTGGGAAGCTTGACAGAGCTTGAGCTCTTTTACGAAATATATATCGAGACCTCGTTGTAGATATCGTCTACAATTCAAATATCCCCCATCTTCTTCGCTACTATGCATGTCCTGAGAGGTGTTCGGCAATGCTCCTTTCGTTTTCGCTACAAGTATCAGACGACTTCGAATTTGTGTCTATGCTCAATAACAAGATGCATTTCTTTTACAATTTTCCCACATCCTCCCTCGAGTTATAACATTCCGAGAAGAGTCAGCGTCCCCGTCTTTGCATGCCCCCATTCATCCACGGTTCCAGCTCAACCACGCATTGATCACATAGACGTTCTCCCCTTCAGTACACTCTCAGACTGCAATCTTCCAGGTCTCTCTATCTGTAATGAAGAAGATATTGCATCCTGACCTACGGGCTAAGCCAAAACCAAACCTTGGGCCGATTCGAAATCCATTCATCGACGTAGGCTTTTAGGGTATCCGAGTCTCACTAAAAGCATATACATAGAGTGAAGTACACGTACATAATTCGGTGTTCCACCAACTCACATCTCAATAGTTGTAGCTTCGACATGCTCAGGAGATCCTGCCGACGCCTTGGCTATGACTGTATGATTTCCGGAGGCATTCTGCAAGGCGATGACCGCCTTTCGAGCATCACACCTATGACCAAGAATCATAGACGCCTCCCCGATAGATACCTATCTTCTTTGTCTCGGGGAAGCAGAAGCAGATGATGACAACGTTGAAGCCATCCACGGCAATTTAAACAGCGTAGGAACGTCACGTCAGTGCCTGCAGAGCAATCGGGTTGACAAATTGGTTTAATGTGTTACCAAGCTGTTGAACACAAAGTTAGATGCCAAGGCCTTTGGTTCTCAAGCCGAAAGCCATAAGCTCGGCGACATAAGTGTAGCGGAGCATTATCCAGGCGATGTTGTACGAGCCGAAAAGAAGAGGAAGAGGAACAAGAAACGAATTGCCGCCACTCCAAGGGCTGTTGCGCCAGTTTCAGCGAAGCTGACAGAGAATCCCATCACAGATGAGTAGCTAGTCAGCATGCCTATTATCCATACAAAGAAGGTAGGACGGCGGCCGAAGCTCTCAACATATAGGCCAGCAACCGCAGCCACGATGAAATTTCAGCCGGCGAGTCTAGCATTGAAAATCATTTTGTTCAGTAAGGCCCAAGTTCTCGTTCTGTCCAATCCCAAAGTTCGTCTGCCAAATCATTATCTGTAGCAAGTTGGCTTGCTTTACCTTCCACCCCCACAGGCGCATAATACTCCCCCGATACTACTGAGGCTGATACAGAGGCCCATAGCTGATTGTGAGCTCCTTGCTCAACATTCGATGCAAACATCCTCACTACAGGAAGCAAGATGGTTCCTGCAATGCGGAGCAGTGGGGATGAATCGAGCCAGGTGCTTGCCAGGTTGGTGTCCACGTTTCCTGGTGTAACAGACGCGACCGTGAGCTGAGGATAATGCCGCGCCAAGCTTCGTGCGAAAAGTGCATTTGCTAATTTACTCTGTCCATAGCGTGTCCACGTGCTATATTCATGCGCCACCGACTTCACTGCGTCAAAATTGATGCCGCCTTCAGGTACCATGCTGTGGGCGTGAGACGAGAGCACAACTACGCGCACGTCTGCCTCGGGCTTCGCCGCTGTCTCCACCAGAAGAGGCAAAAGAAGTTTTGTTAGAAGTGCGTGCCCGACATGGTTTGTGCCGAACTGGATCTCATAGCCTTCTTCTGTGAGGCCGGGGGGGACAGCCATTATGCCGGCATTAAGCATAAGAATATCCAGACGCTTAGCAGTGGATAAGAATGTTGTGACTGCTGCCTTGATAGACTTGACGGAAGATAGGTCCAGTTTGAGAAGAATTATCGGCACCGCAGGCACTGTGCTGCGTATCTCAGTGGCTGCTGCTTGCGCTTTGACGAGGTCGCGGGCTGCCAGCCAGATCTGCGCTGGATTGTGTCGGGCCAAGTCAATGATCGACTGCTTTCCAAGACCAGTATTGCCGCCTGTGACGAGGATGGTCTTTCCAAGTAGAGACGGAATGTCTGCAGCGGGGTTGAAAGATGGTACCATCGTGGAATAGGTGGGACTGTGATTCTGTCGAGGGGAGAAGCAGCCTTCAGAGGGCGCAAGCCAACAACTAAATACCGAAATGTTTTCCCAGAGATGACCGACAGGCACAAGCAAAGGCCCGAGAGAGAAGGAGGGAACAATGGAGGAGTGACAAAAAATCCACTTTCCCATCCCGATGTCATCGAGAATACTCTACAACGGACTTTAGTCTGGCCCTAAGTCCGCCGCCTAGCTCTGGATTGTCTCCGAACATTCGGCCGAAACTCGTCCTTGTCGGTCTCCTTAAGCTATCCGAAACCGAAACCGAAAACAAATTCGAATCTTGTTGTGTTATTGAATGCACTCAACGGAGGCCGCCAAATCGTTTGCAAAACGACAGACCTATCCCAAGCAGATTCCACTGGACGCCTTCTCTGATTACATTTGCATTATACGTCCGGTAATACTTACAGTAAGGATAAGCAGATTGATGTAGGCTAAACATGTATTTAGAGGTATTAAGCTTAATAGTAACACCATGTCTATTAAAATAAGAATCATGTTCCTACTGCCTTGTCAAATTGAATCGATAAGCCTCTAGTAGATTTATAGAACAGCAGTTCTCATCGAGCGATTTCGCAACGTGTTCTCTAAGCTAGTCTACTCATTTACAATCTTCAAGATGACCTTGCCAAAGTGCTTCTGGCTCCAAAGGTACTCATAGGCTGCTGGAGCTTCTTCTAACTTGAAAACCCGCTTATCTAAGGCAGGGTGAATGTCATGTTTCTCGATGGCACGATTCATTTCCTCAAACTGACGTCTAGAACCAAGAGTTACCCCACGGACAGTGCAGAGACCAGTAACGGTTTCGAGAAAAGTTGGCGCCTGCGCCATGTCTTCATCAGAGGCAAATGATCCGACCGAACCCACTATTGAGATGACGCCGAAGGGTTTCAAGGAAGTGAGAGCCTGTGCGTAAGGCGAGTAAATCATCTGTTGCATTATGGGACGATGTCATACGGAAGTAAAATGAGACTTACCTGTCTAGCCGATGCTGGCCCGCCAACTTCAACTACAAGGTCCAACCCCTCCTTGTTCGGTGTCAAAGTTTTGGCGAGCTCACCCCATTCCGGGTTTGCTTTGTAGTCAATGACGTGATCCGCACCAAGCTTTCTGAGCCGTTCAGCTTTTTCACTTGACGATGTCGTTGCAATGACCGTGGCCCCTGCAGCTTTGGCAAACTTTGAGAGCATCAGCTTCGAGAGTCCCGTGAGGATGATCAATAATTACCATAATGGCGAAAGTGCTGACACCTCCCGCTCCCTCTGTAAGAACTGTGTCTCCAGGCCTCAGAGCTCGGCCTTCGCCTGGAAACAGAGCCGCCCAGGCCGTCACTGCAGCACACGGTAGAGTTGCTGCCTCAGCTAGGTTCAAGTTCGCTGGGATTCGAACAAGACCTTCCTCTGAGAAGTTGCCGTATTCCCGAAGCACTCCATCAACAGAACCGCCTAGCGAGCTGCTTAGATACGTGGTATCGAAAGGTCCCGCTAAGTGGTCCTGATTGAATGCTCCAGCGACTCGATCCCCAGGTTGGAAGCGACTGACACGAGATCCGATCGCAACAACGACGCCGGCTCCGTCCGCAACTGGTACTATGTCATCCTTGATTGGAAAGGGATATTGGCCCTAGGCAGATTGTCAGTGCTGAACACCTCAAAATTTAGTTATGCTTCTGCAAAAGTAGAGCTTACTCGGGCAATCATCAGATCGCGAAAATTGAGTGATGCCGCATGGACTAGTAGGAAGTTGTCAGATGCTGCAGTGACATATGGAAAGTTATGCTAGTCGTACTCTGAACCAGAACCTCCCGGTCACCAATAGAAGGAACAGGCGCGTCCGGTTGGAATGTGAGGGAATTGAAACCATTGTTGCCGTGAAGCACCCATTGCTTCTGTGTCTGGGGAATCATTGCGTCCTGGCTCATAGGAACTGAAAGTCTTCAAGACTGGAAAATATCTTCTTGTTGTTGATTACATACAGATGGCCAGGTGGTGAGACTTAAAACAAAGAGCGCGCAATAGACTGATCTTGCTTGCAGGCCACTATGGTTGTGTGATTATTCACGTCTCCCGAGTTTGGCCCGAATTCTCGGATTCTGGGCTGTCGGATTAATCATTTCCTTGAAAGACAAGGCTTGGACCTTTAGTACCGTTCCGCTTGGCTGACAAGGAAACTCGGTGTTCTATTGACTTTCTCTATCACGGGCATAATAGATAAACTCAACGGAGTGGTTAACAGTCCGAGACAGCGATTTAGATCCATATTTTATCTCATCTAAAGCTTACAGCTGGATATTCCCCCGCAATTTGTCTTGTCACTCCACCTAGCCGTATTTGTCAGCACTTAAAGGCGACCCCCCCCCCCCCCCCCCCCCCCCCCCCCCTCTTCCGGGCCCTCTCTCTCACTTATTGTAATCCCACCTTCATTTGCTGGGACAGACCACTGAACACACACTTCGTACCAAGAACAAAGGGGTGAACAAGAAAATGAAATGATTAGACTAGACATATGATGACATGTCAACCAGCTCGACGTAGCAACCTCCCATGCAAGTGGAGGACGCAGCCAGGAATGAAATCCTGGTAGGTAGGGGAACCCCATTTTGCCAACATGTAGACTAAACAGCCTTCCAGGATAGATGGACAGAAATGAGATCAGCGCAAATGGCATGCAAAGCTCGGAGAGAGCCTGGGCTGAACACCTAAACAAGATTGTAGATGGCGCGATGGCGACCTATGTCATGATCTCGTTGAGTATCTGAATAAAGTAGCTATAAAGATGACGATAATTACACTTAATGCGCACAAATTCGTCTAATTACAGAGTCCGCATGTCATCTGAAAGCTTAAAAGGGGTTCCTGGTATGATTATTCAGTAAAGTACCTTGGGGTAAGTTTAACGTTCCCAGGCCCACCGAGGCCGCATGTCCGCACGTCTGCATGTCCGCATGTCGTCCGCATGTCGTCCGCATTTCGTCCGCATCTCCACATCTCCGCATGTTCACACGTCCGCAGATCAGGATGGCGTCTTCGCACTAACGACACAATCCGTCACTATTAGAAGGTAATCATCCTCAAATGCGTTTAATCATGATTGCTGGCTTCACCAATCTTACTACCCTCAGTAACAAACACACACAATGAATGTCCCTGGGCTTAAAACTTACCACAAAGAGTCTTACGCAGCTATTTCTCCACGGTTGCCAGAGCTAAGTCAACAAGGTAACACCGTACTCATCACAGGTGGAAGCGAAGGCATCGGCTTCGCTATTGCGAAGGCCTTCATTGAAGCGTCTGCGAAGGAAATAGTCATTGTGAGTCGTAGTGAGGAGAAGATCAACTACGCAGTGGTTCAACTCACACGACACGCATCAGCGGTGAACCCGAGCTTTCCCACTGTGGTCATTGGTCGAATCTGCGACGTGTCAAGCTTGAGTTCAACCGACTCACTGTGGACTAGCCTTCAGAGAGACGGCATACATGTGGATGTACTGGTATTAAATGCCGCCGGAGTTGGTGCCATTAAACCGCTCCTCGAGATGGGCAGGGATGGGGTCCTAGACGAGTTTAACTTCAATTTCCGCTCGCCCTTGGACTTCGCCGAGCGATTCTACAAGCAAACCACACCTCTCAAGACGAGCAAGCGAAAAGTACGTACTTCCACATATGCTTACATTCTGTTGTTTTTGCTTTTCCGCGCATATAGAGATCCTAGACTTACACGCTATCTAACTAGGTTCTTGTCGCGCTCTCAACCCTCGCCATCTATTTGTGGAACGGTGTTGCAAGCCGTCCTGCGTACGGACCGTCCAAGAGCGCTGGCACTTTGATTCTTCAACAATTTGCCCGGGAAATCAAGCCGGATCAAATGCAGATATCCATTGTTCACCCTGGGGCTGTCTGGACGGACGGAATGGCCAGATCTGGTGCAAATGCTACGACATACCGATACGATGATAGTAAGTCTCGAGGAGGCCATGAATTCTCTATCTCAGGGTGGCTGACCTACATCTCGCAGTCGATTTGCCCGGACATTTCGTCCTTTGGGCAGCTAGCCGTCAGGCAGAATTTCTTCATGGTCGTTTCATTTGGGCAAACTGGGATGTTGACGAGCTCAGGGGCGAAGAATTCAAGAAAGCACTTGAGGATAACCCAAACTTTTTGACCGTTGGAGTTGAGGGTTTGTCTGAGATGAAGAACCTGCCTGTCGTTTGAGGTCACAGTCATGATTGTAAATGATTGAGATGAGTATTAGGAAGACTACGCATCTGTACCCAGAAGATGATTAATTTTCTGTGATATCTCTCCTGGACAGGGCCGACTGTATACCTACCTCCGCTTAATCAATCGCCATAGTCATTATGCTAAAGCTTCCTACGATCGCTTGCATGCTAATTTTGTGCATTTGTTTAATCGCCCCAATCTCCCTTTGGCCTACTTTTTCCCTGCATCTGATTTGCGCATAGGCTAGCCTGCCACGAAGTTGTTAACAATCGCAAGTTCTTCATCTCTCCTTGCCGGAGCGCCCATCCGCAATGGCTTCACAGCCGCCGCCGGGCACCTGACTGATGCCGGCTGACCAAGACGACCCCGGAATAGGCTCCGGTAACCTCCGGAGCCAAGCGACGCCGCCTCGGCCCAGCCTAACGGCGAGCCAGCTTGACACCACCAACGACGCTGCTCTCTCGACAAAGGGGCCCGCAACCTCCGCAGCATTTACTTGAACCGGGTCCGCCGCAGGTTCCATCTTGACAGCCCTGGCAGAAGAAGCTAGACAATACGAGACACGAAGAGACGTCTTTATGACAATTGCACAATCCGTCGACACCCTCTTCGCCAGCTTTCACGGTCCTAGAAAGCAGATCGCGAAAGAAGCCACTGACTGAGTCACACAGGCCGCCAACATAGTGATCAATGACGAGACGGCCCCAACATCGGCCCGGAGTTGGGCCACTGTCGCTGCACCGATGACGGGCTACACCACTGCGGCGACCCGGAGCGGCCAGAGTTTGGCTAGCTCGAAGGCTTTGTTTTTGGCCCAGGATCGTCTGTGTACGCAGCCGGAGGAGGACCTAAGCATTTCTTTCTTGGTTGCCGCTCGGAAGATTGCACCTTTCGCTGTACGCGAAATCATCTATGAAGCCCTGGACCTGGGACTAGCAGACCTGACCAAAGTCTATCATATTAGCACAGGATACTCTTTGGAGCCATGAAACCAGCAAATGCAGGAAAGACTACTTGCAAGTAAGGCAAAGCAAGTGGAATGCCTCGGCGCCTACCAAGTCGAGACAGCAAGTAGTATACTTACGTTATACCGCGATGCCCAACAAGACTACAAAGAAATGGCAGGGAAGTTCTGGACCCACCCTTGCTCGTTGAAGGTGAACCTTCGCCCAGATAGATCAGAAGCCTGTTCTTGCCCGGCTCTCCGACCTTGGAACCAAATCAGCCACGAACGAAATATATTGGCTCACATCGTTCACATCAGATGTCGCGCCCGTCAGACTCTTCAAACAAAGCAGCATATCTCTGCCCGTCAAGAATCGAAAGGCGCTCATCCGACACGACCCCAGCCGCTAGAGCTAACACTACAACCGGTTCTGCGGACGCCGATCAATTTGCAGCAAATTCGTTAGAACTTCCTACCCACATCAGACGGAACCTCGCATACATGCCAATTGCTGCGGCTCTTCCCAAGCTAGCCACACATACTGCCCAGCGAGACCCTTGGTTGTAACGGCACCGTCTCCCGTTCTGGCTGAAAGACGCGAACTCGCATCTGGAAGGCCAGCCAGAAGGTGTCTGATACTCTGTACAAGGCTACTCGATCCCACAGTAACCAGGGGCCGGCAAGCATCACTGGCTCTACCAGCCAGGGCCAGCAGCTCGACTCCGAGCGTGGGTGTATGAGGACTCCCTCTGCAAGCTCGATCGTTTACCTCGGCGACGGAAGCACTGACAGCAGCAGCATGAAGGAAGACGAAGTCGACAAAACCGAAGACTTCCTCGATACTACCCCGATCAATCGTCCGGTACTAACCATTTCGAGCAGGAGCTAACAGGTATCACAATAGCCAAACTACAACGTCGCGAATGTCTATCCCCATCTCGGACTTGACTAAGAGACGTAGGCCAAGAGTGACGGCCCTAAGGATGCTACGCCTGGCGCAGGATAACGTCGGAAAGATTTCCCCGGCGCACAAGGCCTTCCTACAGCTCTGCTAGGAGGCTCAAACTGACGTGGTCCTCGCCCAGGAACCCTGGTTAGGCTGGAAG
The DNA here is from genome assembly GCA_027406125.1 of Colletotrichum tropicale. Classification (NCBI taxonomy): domain Eukaryota; kingdom Fungi; phylum Ascomycota; class Sordariomycetes; order Glomerellales; family Glomerellaceae; genus Colletotrichum; species Colletotrichum tropicale. The sequence goes on from JANVYH010000003.1 coordinate 683,033, forward strand.
GGGCGTAAAATGCAACTCAACACGCATCCGGGGAGTGACTCTTTGATCCCGGTCGACGCTTGGGACAGCGAAGGGGTGTGACCAAGAGTAATGGCCTATACACGCAATAGGATAGCCATGAAGGTGGAGCAGTAGAGGCCTACCCATATGAGAGACGCCCTGTGGCAGGTGGTTAATAAAACGACTACTACCGTCGACGTGTACGGATAACGATGATTTGGAACCTTGGCGCCTTCGGTTTGCCCTCCTCGTTTTCCTTTTAAAGCCAAAGGAAACATCTGTCCACAGTCTTAGCCAAGGAAGACCATGCCAGAATGGATGTAACGGATCTTCCTATTCGGCGATTTGAATAATCTTTCTTCGGTAGAAATCTTCAGTGACTCGCCGATCTCAGTACCGTTGAAGCTAGTCAGAAGACGATAAACCCCCGCCGCCCTTATTTATTATACTCTCAATTTTATGCAAAGGGCCCCAGATTGAAACCTTTCTGGGGAGGGTGTCCTGCTTATGACGGGCTGGTTAGTAACAGCTCTCGAAGCGCCCGGCTAAGGAGTTCTCGCAGCCCTTGCTTAGGGTTATCAGTGGTATTGTGCCGGTTTTGTAACAGAAGTCTTCCCACAAAAACAAGATCCAGGATATAGAATGCCTCACCTGTTGCAATTGACCGCGTTACCTTGGGTCAGGCGAAGTTCGAACCCGCTGAAATCTTCGGGCCCCGGACTATCACAGGCACTTCATTCAGGTCCTTCGGGCTGGGGATAATGCTGACGGTATGGGTGCTTTACTTTGGCGCATGCCAAGAGTGATCAGGCCATGCTGCAGATTAGTTAAGGCTCAGATTCTGGTAGGCAATGTACACAGCTACAAGCTTCTTCTAAAAGCCACAAGTCTCCCCAAGGGACGCTGCATCGAAGAAAGCTCAAGCATGAACAGTCGCACTCTGCAGGTCTACGCAGCTGAGATAGAGCATGCTGAACAAACCTTATCCCATCAGATACAGGGATGTGTGGGACACGCCTTACAAAGGGTCCGTAGCGAGGTAGCTGTCATCTCCTACCAGCCCACAACATTAACTTTCGATCTAGCCATCTCATGCTGCTAACTGTGTCGGTTCAAGCCTCAAATTGCAATAACGTGCAATTTAACTGCTTGAAGCTGCGTCGTATAGATCATGTCAAAGCGAAAGCCTTGCCATGCAGCAGCAAGACGGTTAGAAGCCCTACTCATCTATTCTCCATGTTCCTATAGACTAATAAGCGTACGTACGGCTTGGAAGTCTTCAGGAAAGTGTTGGTCTGCTGTCTTGTCAGTCACTTGTGTCTAATTTATTATCAAATGAACACATGGCAATGCGGCATCGTCTTGGCGATAATCTTAAGACAGTGACCGCCGTTGCTAGTTGGTGGATACGGGCCAGTCGGAACGAGTCATCCCCGTTTTTCTCGGAACCGGTACAGCCAAAGCAGCAAGTTTTTGCCGAACTATTATGTCTCCGACGACGATGTAAAGCACTTTCAAGGAAGTCTGGTATTGAAGAAAAGTGTATAAAGGTCAGCTTCAAGACTTCTCAATTGATCTGCTTCAGAGTACAGGTCATCAACTCACTCATTACCATCACCTTCTTTGCCCAGCCTTTCACTCCAACACTATTGGCACTCTTCTCCCCAAGTCTGAACACGTTCGGTCTTGAATACGACTATTCTTCAAAATGCGTGTTATTGCTCTTGTTACTGCTGCGCTGGCTTTCGCCATGCCTATCTCTGTGAGTATTTTACACATCAGCGACAGAGTCGGGATATGAATAACAAAATCTAACAACAACTAGGCTGGTGTCTGTGCCGCTTTCGGTGTGTGCTCTCAGAACGGAGAAGTTCACAGCTGCACTTCTGGTAGCTGTGTAGGAAAGGTTGGAACCGAATGCACTGTATCACTTGCGGGTCCTGTTCTCTGCCCTCTCTAGGTCATAGGCGTGGCTACCTGACCTGGTACCCTCTCGACGCGAACAAGATCCCCGCCCAGTTGTGACGCCTGTCTACTCGATCAACGAGCGGATATCTTGGGTTCTCTGGCCGTCCAGTACCATAGAGGAAATTGAATTGACTTCCAATGCAATAGTCGCCTACTCAATGAGGCACCTTAAAACCTTGAGTACAACCTGACCATGCGGCAGCCATGTGACGACAACGTCCAAGTGACCCTCAATTTCGTCACGACGTTTCGAATGCGAGATCTTCGATATTCCGTGGGATGGTACAGTTTTACTTGAAGTCCAAATTTGTGTAATCCCTTTTTGAGTCTTCGTCCACCGGCTGTATTCTCAAGCGGCTCAATGAACTAGGAAGTCAAATATCAACGTCAGCTCACTGGAGGCAGCCTAAATCTATGCGACACTGGCTTGTAGCAACCACAACGTCCCACTTTCGACTTGCTAGGCAGTCGACCAAAATGAGGCCGCCAATCAGAAATCATAGTATGCATTGTTAAGCGAGCTGAGAGACCCAGACCGATTCAACGTATCTCATTGGTACCAAGTGTCAGGTGGCGTGTCTAGGCACATATCCATGAATGTCAACTCAACCTGGTCATCTGACAGAACGTAGCCTGATCTTAAGAGACATAGCGAGCGACAGCAAGATCCGCCGACCAAATGCTAATTCTATTGCCCCTATTATAAGAGCGATGAGCGCTCATTTGTCTCAATAACATTGCTTGTGTCATTTATAACATCATAAATACGTCCGGTCTCAATCGTTGTAGCTCTCAGCTTTGCCTGTCACTCGTAACCCAGCGTTAAACCAGAACCGTGGACTTCCCCGGAAAATATGATGCGACGCATTATCTTCTTTTCAGACATGGAGCAATAATCAAGTAATTATTCACATCAAGACATAGTTTTTGTCATGCTATTGGCGCATTAGGTTGTGGCGTGAAGTCTTCTTCCTTGGCTGCAGAATTGAAGAGAAAGTGCACGAAAACGAAATCTCGTCGTCCAATAAAGCGTCTTACATGACCACCTTCACAGATGGATCAACTGCAATATTCTTATGTAGTTCTTGGTATCTGGCAGCCCAGTCTTACATACATCATCCGCGGGTACATAAGGGCTCTTCCATTCCAACACACACTTGCAGAGGTTTCATCCATCTTCTCAACTCCCAACAATGAAAGGCTCTTTTTCTCTTTCTCGAGTTTTCTCTCTCTCGAGTTTTATAAAATCAAATTCATCCAGCTTTTCACAACATCCACCCTGTCACTTCCTAAGTAGAACATATTTACGATGCGTCATAGACAGATAGAGATGTTTTCCAACCTCAGCGAGGCTATGCCAAATGTCTCAACGATACCCGGTTATAATGTTCCGCCCATATGGTTCCAGTGGGAACAGGCATATTTTGGCCAGCTTTCTACCGTCATCCACAGTCCAGAGATGCCCGCAAAACTCGTCAAGAATGGGTACTACCTTTGGAACAGGGAGATCAATTGCAAGGAAGCTTGCGACAACGTTACGCTGATGTTTCAAACACCCGAGACTCTATGGAACTGCGTGACACTCGCAACATTGTCAATCCTGACTCGGTCTGGCCACGACGACAATGGATCCGACAGTATCGACGCGACACAGGTGGCAGATGCGAATAGAAGCCTGCACTTCGGCGACCTCAACGTGCTTTCGAATCGTGCTCCACGTTTGGTGGATGTCCTTTGGAAATCGCCGAGTTCATGGCCATCCCGATCAATACCACGAGAATCCGGAACTTATCTGATATCATGAACGGGAACTACTGCGCCTCTGCTCACGCGGGGATTGACTTCGATATTTCTGGGCCTGGTGTAAGCTTTCCACTCCACAGTTCAGCCACGAATCCTAATATTTTGCTGAACTGCTACCTTAGGTCGTAATTGCGTATTTCTTCCAGTTTAGTCTGGCATTCTTCTTCGCTCTTTCCTTTACCCTGACCACCGACTGGATGGAATCTGGGAAGCCAAAACTTCTTACTAGGACTGGTTTTGCGCGAGCGATTCTATCTTCGATCGCTGACCTGCAAGAGACCCAAGCTGCGTTTCTTATCACCGTTGCTAGCGCTGCAGTCGCAACCTTTCTCGGCAAAAGTGGCACCGGACTGGCCATTATTTCCACCGTCATATCCTGGATCACGAATGACACCATCCTGAGGGGCGTTGATGCGGCCGGATCGTATCCACTCCTCCTTATTCAACTAGTTCTTCATGCAGCAGGGACTAGATGGTGGTACATGTTGCTCTTTGTCGTTGTCAATTTAATTATGGTCTTCCTTACGCATCTCCCGAAAGATATGGATCCGGGCTCCTTGCTTCCTCACTTCCAGAAGGCTGCAGTAGATCTGGACGGCTGTGGACAATACCCGGGACCTCGTACATTCTGCCAGAAATACAATAACATCGCCCTGAATCCCATCAAAGAACCCGGGCAGTTTTTCCCGTTTAACTCGAAGTACCCCGTTCCTATATATGGTATCTCAACTATTCTGATCCTGGACTGGGCTTTTCATGTTACCTATCCTACTTTACAGAAGTTACCGATGGCGAACAGCTTGCGTTTACTGATTCGGCGTGCATTCAAAGCCGTTCGTCAGTCAATCACCAGAATCGGGAGCCGCCATCAACGCCATCGCACGACTTCAGGGTTGTGGGAAAATATGAGAGTCAATCCGCAACACATTCATCGTTACCTCTGGGCACTGATTGAGTTATTCACTCTCGCACTCTGCATCCTTGCAGTTGTTGAGACGAGCGTATTTCTTGGGGTCCTAAGGAAGAGCTCCGAGGGTGACCTCAACATTACAAAATGGGCATTTGGGCAATTGGTGGCAGTTGCCGTATGGTTTCCGATTGTTCTGAAATTCTTCTGCCTCTTCATATGTAAGACTTTCAAGTTCCAGATCGATCTGGCAAGGAGAAGCTCTGGGCTAATGCAAGAGACACAGTGGAAGCTGGGAACCAGCACTTCGACTTATACCAGAAGATGGTCCTCAAAAGGCAAAAGGGGTCAGGCGGGCGCGTAATCCGCAGTTTTGTGACCACCTCTATTGAATTTGCGAGACTTTCTCGTTTCAACACCAGGTCAGATCAAATTGGCGATGAAGAAGAAACGCGTCGTCTGGTGACAGAGCGCTGAGATGATTTGCAATCAATGTTTTGGGCAGACGACTTTCAGATATGTTTCAGAGGTTATTGATGATGAATCTTACTGCGATATCTAAGCAAACTTCTTTATTCCTTTGTCCTCTCCGTCTTGTGCAAATTCCATTCAAAGGCCCTGATGTGTTGATTCAGATGACCACTAGCTACCTAGTTCGACCAGTGTGGACTTCGACTGACTCCAGCGATAGCAACATCTTTCTTTAGTTGAAGTTGAGTTACTTATCAACAACAAAATCCAAGCCTTCAATACCAGAATGGTGCACTCTGCGACACTTTTATCGAATTAGCACGCAGGCTTCATCAGGCGCTCTCCGCGGCATTGTTGATAAATACATAACCCCGCATAGCTGCACAGACTAGGCCGGGGATGTGGCACATGCCTCCAACCAGTCTGGGGGGTCAGGATGACCTTGGCTTGGCGCGAGTAGAGCGCCCGCTACAGGCGTCCGACCCACTGCGTTGTGCCAAGGCCCAAAATACCTCATTGCAGGCCGTCTGAACTAAGATCTCACGCGCTGAATCTATCCGGAGCCGGGTTGCCTCCCCTTTCACCAACCAACGGCGCCTACACCGCCCGCACCGCATACCACGTATGGATATCTCGAGCCGCAAGTACCGCGAAGGAGGCGATGCACGTGCTGCCCCCAGATTTGGTGAAGTGACACCGTCATTTCTCGTCCCATGCCCCCTCCTGTGATCCAAGTGCCTATTGTTGGTTGTCTGTCAGGCGGTGTCGATTTGTGTCCTCTTTCCTTCCCCCTTGTTTTCCCCGCGTGATTGTGTGATTTTCCCGTTTGCGTGAGCAGAGGAGCGAAGATTCAGCCTGCTTTTTCCTACGTTTGTTTGTCAACATCGAACCTCGACAGCCGGACCCTAGACCGTGAGGCATTTTCATTTCATGTTCCCGCGACCCGAGCACCCCGATCCTGTTGTCCATCCTAAGGCCTTCCGACCCAGACGTGAGCCGATCCGCACTGTTGGCGAAAGACATGGACTGGTCCGCCGTAACGAACTTCAACGTTGTCATCAGCGTTCTCGGCGGCTGGCTCGTTCTGTTCGGCACCTTCTCGTACCTCATCAAGGAGACATGTTACCTGTCTGAAGCCCGTAAGTCGAAGACATATTTCGCGCCTTCTGTGGTCATCTCTCCTCATGCGGCAACAAATCGGAAATTAAAGATCTATGAGCTAACCCGCAACCCAAGTCGTTTCCCTCCTTGGAGGCGTCACCTTCACTCATGTCGCCAAATGGATCAAGCCCGGCGAGTACGCCGTGTCCGAAGATGCCGTCGCCTCCGTCACCCTAGACTTCAGCCGTCTGGTTCTCGGTGTCCAGCTCGTCCTCGCCGGCGTGCAACTTCCCAGTCGCTATCTGCGCAAGGAGTGGAAGTCCCTCTCACTACTCCTCGGCCCCGGTATGATCGGCATGTGGGCATTCACGAGCGGTGTCGTCTGGCTGCTCGTCCCAGACCTGCCCCTCGTCCACGCCCTCGCCATCGCAGCATGCGTCACCCCAACTGACCCAGTCCTCTCGACCACCATCGTAAAGGGACGCTTCGCCGATGAGAACGTCCCGGAGGACCTGCAGCAGATCATCGTCGCCGAGTCCGGCGCCAACGACGGCCTCGGGTACCCCTTCCTCTTCCTGGCGCTGTACCTCATCAAGTACACCGAAAGCGACGGCAACCCCGTATCGGGTGAGGGCGGCTTCGCGGCCGCTATCCGCCTCTTCTTCGGCCAGACCTGCATCTACGTCGTGCTGATGAGCGTCTTCTACGGCTGGGTCGTCGGCTGGCTCGCGCAGAAGCTGCTCCACTGGGCCGAGCGCTACAAGTACGTCGAGCGCGAGAGCTTCCTGCTCTTCCCCATCGGCATGGCCATCTTCATCCTCGGCACCTGCGGTATGGTCGGCAGCGACGACGTGCTAGCGTGCTTCATCGCCGGCAACGCCTTCACGTGGAACGACTGGTTCCGCCTCGAGACGCTCAACGACCCCATCCAGCCCGCCGTGGACATGATGCTCAACATGGCCATCTTCATGTGGCTCGGCGCCGTGTGTCCCTGGGAGAGCTTCTGGACGTCTGAGCTGATCGGCCCGGGCCGTCTCGTCGCGCTGGGTGTTCTGGTTTTGTTGCTCAGGCGGTTGCCTGTCATCTTGGGCCTGCACCGCTACATCCGTCAGATCCGTGGCCCCGGGCAGGCTCTGTTCGTTGGGTATTTTGGCCCTATCGGCATCTCTGCCATCTTCTATCTCTATGTCGGTCTTGAGTTCCTTGAGACGTTGACGGATGAGGATGGTCAGCGGGCGGATGCGAAGAAGCTTGGCGATACCATGTTGATTGTCATCTGGTTTTTGATCATTTGCAGCGTGGTAAGTTTTCCCCCGTGCGCTGGCCTGACGGTATATTCTGACGTCTTCAAGGTTATCCATGGCGTTAGCGTGCCCATTGGTAAAGCCGGAACGACTCTGTATGCCCGACTTCGCCAAGGCCGCATCGCTCTGCCTACGTGATGACGATACATATTCCCAACGACATTTTGCATGAGTCCTCGTGTGACACGCTATCTTTCCTGCATTTTTATCATCTTTTATCCACCTGGCATTTCATCGTGTGTGGGGTTCAGCACTCTGGGATTGGGGCATGTATTCATTGATCTGAGCACTTGGTCCGGCTGCAACGCATTGTTTGATTTGTATCTAGCGAGCATCGTTCTTTACGGCTTGTCTCTTTCGGTGAGTCTAGATGATATTCCCCAATACATATTCTGTCGTTTCGGTTTACGTGCACACTGTTTTCGCATCTTCATCATTATTATCGTACGAGGAGGTTCTCAGCTATGATTTGATTCATGTAAAGTCATGGATACCATAGGTCCATGTTCTAATCATCAGTCATTTTCTGGTGAAGTCGCTCTATCTCTCAATCTCAATTGTTCTGCTCCTCCGAATCTGGTGGTCCTCTTCCTCGTCTCGGTGCAGCTGACGACCTGGGAGCCGCACTGCATGGTCAAGTGCAACCGGCAGCCCTCGATGCCTTCCACGAAGCATGACAAGACACAATATGAGCTTGCTGCCCGTGTGCCATGCGCCGCAAAAGCTGAAGGCATCAGTCGGGAGGCCCACCGAAATTCCGACGCAGCCATAGGCCGACACGACTTCGAAGATGATGTTGAAAACAGAGAACGTGACGGGATCCTTGATAAACTTGGATGTTTCAATGATTGTGATGATCAGAGTCGCCAGAACCAACCACCACAGGTCGTGTGCGAGCTGTCCACGGACTTGCTGGCTGATGAAACTAATGCGACTTTCTGGCTGGTCGGGTCCTGGGATGCCAGGTCCCCCATGTTTCGGAGGTGCAACACCAACACCATGGAAACTCATAAAGGTGCTCCTGAACGCACGTCGCGCGTCAGAGACCGGTCCAGAGCGACTCAGGCGGCGAGCCAGGACTGAAGGACGGGCAGATGCTGCACCAAAGCTAGTGGTGCGGGCTAAAGTTGGTGGCCGGCTTCCCAAAGGAAGCAGCGACATACCTGCCTCTGGGTCGGGCTCTGAAGTCGATTCCAAATCGTCCCTGTAGATGCCGAGTGACCGCTCCTCGTATACGTTAGAGTGTCGCATGGTAATGACCACAGGATATACGGAAATGTACATCATGATGACATAGAGTAGCTGGAGTCCGATGAAGAGCCCCGAGATGGGTACGACATAGAAGCCACCAGACCGCACAGCTGAAAGGTAGGTTAGTACATGTCTCTCGACACCTTTGATAAAGCTTTCAGGAGAAGTTCGAGCTTACCTAGGGCTTGGAACAAGCCATCGAGGATACGAGAACCAGTTGAGATCTTCTCGATGACTGAATTTCCAATATTGAGAAGCTCGAAAGCTACCCAGTCCACGGAATTAAGGCATAGAAGCATGAAGAATAGCCACCAAGACGCTCTGGAAGGGAAGAGGTTTGTATAAACTCGGCGAGGATATTTCAGGATGAATTCCAAAGTGGCCTTAAGGTCAATGAAGGCGTCTTGCGGCGTCGCAAAATTCAGGATTCGAAGCGAACTCCAGATGATAAGACGGAGGAACAGTGGGTATGCGGTATTTCCTGCTAGAATCAAGAGACCCATTGTAATCAAGACATAGTATGCATCTTGAAAGGGTATCATGTTGGCGTCCAGCAGTGACATGCCCGAGTTGTTGAAGGCCGAGACGGCGTTGAAAATGCCAAGCCACCATGGGTTTATTCCATTGGCCCTTGCCGTATTTGGCATGTAGTTGTTCATCCAGGCTCCGAGGGCGAGTGATGTCAAAAACTGCCACATGAAGAAATAGGCAGGCACGATGGTGGCAAGAACCTTGAGAGCACGGTACTCGCAGCCGCCGAGATGATCACGCTCTGCGCTGCTGAGGTCGTGGAATTGACCGTTGTGACTAGCGGAACGGTGCTTCAAGAAGTGCCGAGCGTCGAGGTCGATATCGGCCGAGTCTGTGGGAGCCTTGGCAGATCTCCTTGATGGAAGGGCCACTCCATCGCCGTGCACAGAAACACCAGTCGAAGTGGCTTGCGTAGCATTTGGGTGTGGTGTATCATCGAACGTAATGTGACCTGGGTTTTGGGAATCTGCAATGTCTTCAATGTCCTTGGGCGTGTTCTTGTCTCTCGTGTTGACGTCTGGCGAAGACATGGCCCGTCGGAACTGCGGCGACGGACCTTCGGTGGTGTCTGAGTCCTGGTAATCCGGAGGAGGGTGTGTCTCTGGAATTCGGCTTCCAGTCCCTTTGAAAGCCTGATCTGGAGGCGGCACAGTCTGGGCCTTTCCGAAAGAAAGTGCGAGCTGAAGCTTTGGCAGAGTCAATGGAAGCCGTGGCAATGCCAGTGATATCGTGCTGCCTTGGCGGCTGAGTTTGCGGGCACGCTCTGCTCGGACAATTTCATCGAAGCGTTTCTCGAAAACATGTTTGCGTGCCAAGATTGTCCAAATGGAAACCCATATCGTGCTTCCGAGTAGCAGCAGAAGGAACAGGATTGTTTGTTGCCACGTCGTCAATTGGCTGAGGTTGACGGTGTTGAGGCCAGCTTCGGTCATGGCAGATACCACGAGGAAGAGGCTGTCGGTATAGCTCACCTTGAACTCGGCATCGGATGAGGCCCAGAAGATGACCGACGACAAAAGACAGACGATGATGAAGTACGCATAGTGAAGAGTGATGAAGTTGAGCGGCGGGAGGTATCTGCTTAGGGGGTTGCGTGCGAGCAAGCGCTTGGCGGCGGCAACGGTGCCCATGAGACGCTGCTCGACGGAGATGCAATGGAGTTGAGGGACTGAGGATAAAGCAGGTTGTCTGAGACCCTAGGAAAAGACGACGTTGCGCTGCATGTCGATGAGATCTGCCCAGCCAGTCTTGTTGATGCGCTGGCACTGGATGCAGACGCGACAGGACACCGGACGGTCAGATGACGTCTGCCAGTAGGCTGTCTCAGGCCCAGTGGGCGATACGTACCCCAAAGGCATTGATAAACAAGGGGCAAGAGCCGGCCTTCCCTCACTAAACTTGGGACGAGCTTGCCTCGAACCAGTTTAGAAAGGCTAAAAACGGGCAGGTGAGAGGCAATTAGCAGCAGCACCTTATGGCTATCTTCGTGGAGGTGGCTGTGCACCAGCGCTGACTCGATGGCTCTGTTAGAGGCATGCGCCCGCTTAGTCTCAATATGCGCTAATTGGTGTCCTTGGGTACGCAGGTTACCTGGAACCTGGAGTCGTGTTCTTCTTTAGCCGCAATGGGGGAAAGAGAATGAAGCGATTGAAGGAGACTTAAGAATGGACAAAATGATGAATAAAGGCAACATTCCGTCGGTAAAATATGTCGAAGTTTCCTGGGTACTTCGTCTCATCGTCAACTTATTCGGGAAAAGATGAAGCTAATTATATTTGGGCTGAATCATAAATGTTGCGACCTGAAAGCTCAATTACAGAATCACAGCTTCCTGAGCAACAGCTTGCGTGTTAGCTGCAATTGACGATCAGTTTCTGTTCATCAATAATTTATTGGGTGTGAGGTTCTATTTGAGCCGGAAAGCATCAGAAACAAACACTCAAAAACAGTCAAGCTTTCCACGCGCCGGGCCATTGCCCGGGGCCGGCTCCGGTGTTAAATGAACTTCAGGAGGGCCGAACGGGATCGGCAGTGGAACCTTACCCCGGCCCACCTCCTAAACCTTGCCTTGAGCTGACACACCCCTTAAATCTCGGATGCGATAGACTTTCACGGCCTAGTAGGGAAACAATCAAAATTCCCATGGTCTTCTTCAACTGAGATGAGAAAACCATCCGGTACTCTGCTTCACCATGGAAATTGTCTGCCGACCGAACAGGGCGGGAAAAGTCCCGGGCGGGGCGTTTGCGACATCTCCATCATTTCTCATTTTTCGAGACGCAGCGTGGAATTCAATGCCCGAAAGGGACTGAGGATAGATAAAGGTCATTCTTCGTCTTCCATTTTGGTAATGAGCAACTTGACTACCACAACTCGTTCAGGCCATTGGGACGACCGTTGAACCCCACAGTTTACCCCTGGCATCCGGCAAGATGAGGTTCAACATTCACTTCGCTTTCCTTTCTTGGGCCCTCGCCCTGGCCTCGCTGGCGAGTGCATGTGTCACTCGCGATGTCAACGCTCAAAAGGCTTTCGCCCACCCGGGCCTCCTTCACACCGCTAAAGACTTTGAACGCATCAACGGCTTCCTGAAAGCCAACCGCGCGCCATGGACAACCGGCTGGGACAAGCTCGCCGTCCGCGCCGTCGCCGATTACACCCCTCGACCGGTGGAGACGCTCTGCCGCGGCTCCGGCAGCGACTGCACTGAGAACTATTCTCTCCTCTTCCGCGATGCGGCCGCTGCTTACGCCAATGCCGTCCACTGGAAGATCAGCGGCAACGAGACGCACGCGGAGGCTGCCGGTCGTATTCTGGACGCCTGGAGCAGCACTTTGCTCCGCATCTGGGGCTCCTCGGACAAGTTCCTCGCCAGCGGCATCTACGGTTACCAACTGGCCAACGCGGGGGAGCTTCTCCGCGACTGGAGCGGATGGAAAGGCTTGGATGCTCTGTCTAGCATGTTGACTAGCGTCTTCTACCCCATGAACCACGACTTCTTCGTCAGACACAACGGCGCCGCGATCGATCACTACTGGGCGAACTGGGACTTGGCCAACATGTGTACCATGCAGGCCATCGGAATCCTCTCGGACAACGCCACTATGTACAACGAGGCGGTCGACTACTTCAAGAACGGGGCTGGCAACGGCCAGATCGAGAACGCTATCTGGAAGATTCACCAGAAAGCTGGCTCCAAGAAGCCCTTGGGTCAGGGACAGGAAGCCGGCAGAGACCAGGGACACGCTCTGCTCGACTTCGCGTTCCTTGGCGTTTTTGCCCAGCAGTCGTACAACCAGGGAGATGACTTATTCGAATACCTCGACAACAGAATTCTGGCAGGGTAGGTGTTGACGTTGGGATCGAAGTTAATATTGGCTAACATGATCTTAGTGCGGAATATGTGGCTAAATACAACCTCGGATATGATGTCCCATTCGCAAATTTCACAAACAGCCACGGGACGGCTACGGTCATTAGCGAAGCCGGCCGCGGCGGTCTACGACCCATCTGGGAGCTCATCTATGCCCATTACGACTCTATCAAAGGCTTGAACGCCTCGTGGAGCGGACAGATGCGCGACCTCGTCAACAAGGACGCCGGTGGTGCTGAGGGTGGCGGTGGTGACTATGGTCCGAACAGCGGTGGTTATGATCAACTTGGATTCGGAACTCTCCTCTACAGACGCGAGTAGGAATGAACGTTGTTCTTGTGGCACACGAGTTGGCTGTGGACGGTTTCTTTTCTATTCACTCATTCACATCGCTTTCTTGACCTTATTCCACGTCTCATAGTTGGGTTATCAGGAGTGCACGCCTGTTCCCATTCGTACATATCCAATCAACAAACCTTGCAAGTATGTTTAACATAATCGGACAGTGTTGTCTTCAGCGAACATTGAACAATCTGCTGGGAACAAGCCGTGTGATTATGGCTAGTGAAAGTTTCATGCATAACTTAGGTTTCCAACCAGAACCTCATGATCTCTGAATCGATGAAGTTATAAGCTCCATGGGACACGAATGGAAGAAGCAGCTTGTTTTTTCTCCGGTAAGGTACCAACAATCACGCAGTTCTTATCTCGTATGTACATCTTGGAATCTTTTCAGTAAGCCCAGATGAGGCCGCCCCAGCTCGGATGGTCAACTCTGCTCAAAGGCCCCTCAGGTCCTGCAGTCTGTTTCGCCTTCGTCGCCCACGGGGCCTTCAGTCCTCTCTTCACCACGTACTGGTAATAGACAATGTCCCACATTGGGTTGTCTGCTGTGACACCCCGCTTCTCCTGCGAGATGGCAGCCCAGGGCCCGCCGACGAGGACCGCCTCGCAGCGGAACCATTTTGGATCGTACTCCACCGTTTCATTCAAGTTGAACTTTGCCGTGTACTCGGCTCCTTTGAGGACCAGGTTGTCACCTTGACTGTACAAGTCCGACCCCTGACTTTGCGCAACTCGGGCAGCTGTGGCGGCCCAACCAATGCCTGTCATGGTGTGGCCTAGGACATGTCAGTGATTCAAATCGTCCTGAACGTGATGTCTGGGGCACGTGCTCTGATCACGACCGGACTCGGATGATTGTCCGGTCTTCTGGTCGAACATGGAGTACAAGCCCGCGCAAGGGTTGTTCAGGTACTCATTGATGGCATAGTTGTAGAGCGTCACGTCGTCCAGGTACACTGCGAAGCTCAGTAGAGCCTTGATACTCGCCATCCCATAGTTAGCCTGCCCAATAGCGACAGATTGCCGCGAGAAGAGCCAGTACAACTGGATGCTGAACCCCGAGCCGCCTTGCCACTTAGCTCCGGCCTCAGTCCAGTTGCCTTCCCAGCGCATAATCTCCGCCGCATTCACGAAAAGGTCGCCTTCTAAAGCGACCAGCAGAGATCGATCCGTACCAATTATGTCGACAAGCGTGGAGCCCCAGCTGTCTAGGATCGTGGTGCTGCGGTTCCAGTGCGCCTCGTCGCGGGTAATGTACCACATCAGCGCGTTCTGCCATGCCGCACGAGAGTCAGAGGTGAAGCTGCTGTGGTTGCTGATGCTTCCACGCGAGAGCACCGCCTTCGGCCCCTTCATCTGGTAGGAGGCTTGGCTGTAGGTGTCGTTGCTGAATACATCAAAGGTGGACTTCCATGGGTCTTTGCCCTCAAGTACACCATTCCGGATACGCTCGAGGTCTTCATGGGTGTGCCAGATCCCGGGATGCACAAAGTCGCTTGGACGGCTCTTGAGAAACTTGGAGATGTCACCTGCGGATGTTGGAGTGAGCGGGTAGACTGGCCCGAATGCTCCTGGTATGTCGGCCACTGTTGCGAGGCATGGCGGCGTCAGGAGGCCTGCCATAGACAAGGTGAGGATGGATGCCAACTTTGGTTTCATACTGTCAGCATTGAACACATGTAACAATACGCAGTGTTATCTGAGCAGTTACCTTCATCTCAGTTGTAGCGATGCGACAGTGGCAAGAGGATTAAGCCGTGAATGGTGGAAATTCAGAGGTAAAGCTTGAGAGACGAGCCGGAGCGTGACACATCACTTTATTAAGCGGCAAAAAAATCCTGAACAGGCCTTCACAATAGTTGCTCGGATCAACGCGGCCAGTTGAGGCCATGATCGGAGCCGGGATAGGTAGCGGGCCGGAAGAACTTGAATGTATGATGCCGATTTCAGCAGTCGTGGTGTGTAGGATCGGCATCAACGCCGAGAAAGGGAGACATCAAATCGCGGGGAAGTTTGCGGAGAAGCTTGTTCATCCTTCAGTGATCAGAGGCGACTGCAACAGTGGAGGGGTTACAACTCCAGCGCCAAATTTGGACGAACTAATGGGGAACCGCTGTAATTTTTGGCGGGACATCTCCCGGGAAATGGTGAGCCAAAAGCCCACTGTGTTCAGAGATTTGAGTAATGAAAATCGAAATGATGGGCTCTCACCTCCACTATGTACTGCGCATCGTCCGTGAACACACAGAAAGCGGATGATGGTCCATGGAGACGAAAATAGCAAAGGGGTTTTTCATGGAAAACAAAAGACAGACACAGATTTGGCGTGCACAGCGGAATGGAACGATGACTCATGACGTGGTCGTGTGGGGCTCAGCAGTCAGCCGTCCATAAATATGCTTAGCACTAATCGGGGTATGAACCACTCGGTTGTGTAGTGTAGTGGTTATCACTCCGGATTTTGATCGTATCAAAATTTCCGGCAACCCCGGTTCGAACCCGGGCTCGACCTCGCTTTTTGATACTGTATTCAATTATTCAAAGAAGGTGCGATTTTGTAATTGCTGCTTTTGAGCCTGAAGATGTTTTTTGAGATTCTGATGATACTGCCCGGCCCTCCGACGCATAGGCAACTTAAATATGGACATAAATAGGGAGGACCCTAGCATAAGTAGTAAGTGGTCTGCAGTCTGCTGTCATCTCAGTTAAACATTGGTTCAGCTTTTCTAACACAATCTGTGAGTCTTTAACTCCGGAGAGAGTTGGGACGTTGCGATGAACTTGGGCATCTGGCTGAGCTTTCATCACAAAGCTCCTACAGTAAACCGATTTACACTATCAAACTAGAACGAAGACTTGCAACTCGAGCCACGCCCGGGATTCATCACCGTGCAGTCTCCTCCAAATTCAAAGACCCGTAATTCTCAACAAGATGTGTCAGAATGTGATCATCGACTTCCTCCTGCTTCTTTACAATGCTGACTGGCCAGTGACTGCGCACCGCCTGCACCATGTCGTGCTTCTCCATCTCTTGCTCGTCGTCAAACGTCATCGAACTTCTCAAAAGAGCCACTTCTTGCGGACGCATCCGTCCTCTGATAACTCGAAACAGCGCTTCGGCTAAGTAGTGATTTCGACGCTGGTTCTGCAGCCCTTTCGCAACTAGAATCAGCGTAGACCGCAGGATTTCGATCTGATGCTCAGACTTCTCTTCCAATATCGCGTTAATGCAGTCGTATCCGGTGAGCATGAGGGGTATCACGAGAAACAGGTCCATAGCTTCGTAGCCGTGCCGGAGATAGTAGAGGCGGATCAAGGTTTGGAGGTATTTCTTTGCGTCGGCAACGACTTTTTGTAGTGTCGGGTCGAGACCTTTACTGGCGGCAAGTAAAGGCTCGTAGATCATAAGTAGCAAATGGTAGTAGTATATACTGCGATGAACAGTCATTAGAATATCCGTTCCTTCCGTTCATAGATGACGATGGGTGGCAAAGCAGTAGCGTTGCCTCCGGGGGTGAAACTTACTGCAGTTGAAAGTGACCTGGAAGTGCGATCGTCTTGGGCTCAAGTGGCTCTGGCAAGTCACCATACCATTTTCTCAATTTGCCATGAAGCCTATTCGCTTTATCAATGCCGATCGCTCCATTTGGAGAAAACGCTGCATTGCAGTACTCATTCATGATGACTCTAAATTTGGCCCTCGTTCGAAAGATGTGACCAAAGTGAGTTGGTTGAGGGACCGAAACCAATGGGTATTGGAGCCAGATTTCGCCATACCACCCGCCGTCTCTTGCCGGGTCAGGCAATGGCCAGTCCGGAGGCTCTGTGACTAAAGGCGGTATCATGAAGGAAAATGCAACCAGCCTGTAACAATTAGACGCTATCACATAACCTTGAGTTAGTGCACGTACGTTTCCCAGTTGTAGAGAGCCCAGGCGGTGTACGCCCAGCCTTTTCGTTTCGAGTCATTATTTCCACATGAGCTTTTAGAGAAGAGACGCAGCCTGCGTGCCAAAGTCACGCTGTGAATTCTGTACGGCTGACCAAGCTCATCTAGACCGCACAGGTTGTGGAAAACGCTGAAAAGGACGCCAGCTTGTATGGTGGTCACCCGTGGCTCAGAGGCCTGCAGTTCCCAGAGACGCTTGGCTTCTGCAAGAAAGCGGTACCCAAGCGTATTGGGGTTCCAATACTCGACGCGATTCGGAAATTGTTGATAGCAGACCTATGCCTAGTTAGTCGCGTCGGCTGCGAGGGCATAGTCAACATACACAGGCATATGCAAGGGTTACGTTGACAAGTAGTGAAGAGCAAAAGTCTTGCTTCTGTGCGACCAAGTCTTGGAGGAACAGGTCTTTCTGAAACGCCGCAGAAAATTGATATTCGCATCTGAACAAGGCCCTGAGGAGGTCTCGCATGAGTGAATCGTCATCACACACGTTAGTCCACCATGATATTTTCGCGTCGGACAAGCGGGGCTCGACAACTTGTGCAGCGTGAAATGGTTTGGTGTAGACACTTTGGAGTTCCTGCGATCCACTGGCGGTGGCAGGCGAAGGTCGTCCTTGCCCATGTGCAGAGTACAGTGATGCCGCTTCGTAGATGAACGAATTTAAATAAGGATTGTTTTGGATGTAAATCTCAGGCATTTCGGAACGGTAGGGGAAGTCGTATCGTAGCCTTGTTTCGGGTGCAACAGCCATCTGAAGCAACAGATCTCCAGCCTCGACATGGTTCACAATAGTCGCGGCATCGGCCCCGGACCTGATCCTCTGGAAAACATCCTGGGCAGCTTCTTCGGGCAAGTTCCTCAGCAGCGCTAAAACTTGCTCGTGAATCGTCGCTCGGCCTTGCACTTCAGTGTGTTTCCGACTAGTGGCCTGCTGTCGAGATTCACCAGGTCGCGTGGTGTATTCGCAGGAGCTGCGTCGGTAAAGACACACACTGCACGTGGGCCTCTCTCCAGTACACTGCAGGATATATGAGCATTCCGAGGCACTTCCCAGGTTGTGTAGTTCAGAGACAACGTACTCTTGACTTGCGCTTACGGCATGCGTTGCAGGCAGCTTGCACAGGCCGAGGTCTTTTCCTCGGGAGATTGTCGAATTTTGCTGGTTCGGCAGCACTATCTTGCGCCGGCAGCAGCGGGCGCAACGGCTGCATGTTCTCCAGCGGTTGCGTACGTTGTTGTTCATTCATGCCGCCAAAGCAACTGTTGCTAGGCTTGAAGTATATTCTGTAAACAATGAGTGCGCAGCCTGGGCGAATGGCACGTAGCCACGTGACTGTTGGAAGAGGATTGGTTTGCGGCGTCGGAGCCTGCCCCGTAAAGAACAAAACATGAGACGATGCATGATGATGTCAGCCGTTTGTAATACTGACTCTCGTTCTCTCATCATGAACATCGCATTGCGGCAGAGACCAGCCAACAAGAGTGAAGCTGAAGAGGTGAAACTCACAGAATGATATTCACTGATCCGGTTTTATTATTATGAAAGCTGCATTTTCACCAGTAATTCAGAGACCCTTTTTGCTCTCACATGAAGCTAGCCCCCTAACAGTCGTAGCGCTGTATGCAGGCCCAGGGCGACGATCAGACCCCCAAATAAGAGAGCTGCTTGCCGAGGGCCCACTGCAACGGTCCTCCCGTTGTTGCAATTGAACCCCTGTGGCCAATCGTTGCCAGGTTTGTACAGCTTCCCGTCTTCACCAACCCCAGAAACCTGCTCAGAACCACAGCCTGAGCCTGAGCCTGAGCCTGAGCCAGAGTTAGAGCCAGATCCGTCCGGTGCTTGAGCACCAGGGCCAGATTCGCAATCGCCCGTTGGCGGGACTGCGTTGGAGCTGGCAAGCTCGACGTTGGATCCGGGATTTGGGATCATCACGTCTGCGTTGTCGATGGTTCCGCATCCGTTGCCAACATTAGCACGAAAGATGTCTGGTTGAGCGCGAAAGTCGTTGCCGCTGCCGCCGTTCCCAATTTTAATGACAGCACAATTCATGTACATCTCTCTGTTGCCCAGATTGTTGAACCATGACCAGGCCAGGATGGCTTGATCGGATGAGGGAGTATCGTCAGGCAGGGTGAATGAAATCTGGTAGCCATCCCCGGCAGGGCAGCCACCAATGACGCTTCGAAGGACTTTGAAGGTGTTGCCGACATCCACAGACATAGAAACCTGGCATGAACCGCCATTGTGGGTGGTATGGCCTGAAAGAGTGATCGTGTGATCCTCGCCAGCGTTCCAGGTAGCGACAGGATCTGCTTCTGAGGTGCCCAGCACGCTCAAGTGGCCCTTACAAGGGTAATCGGATCCGCTCGATGATAAAGGGTTTGTGTAGCTGTAGTCGACATTTCCTTCGGCGGTTTTTGGGTTGATCTTGGCTTTCAAGGGTGGTGGATCAGACATCATCATGTGCGCCGAAGAGAGGTGTGCGAATGTCGCGATGACCACAACAGCCGCCCAGGATCGGAAACGCATGACCGGTCGATTTCGATATTTATGTAACAGTCGACGGTATACTTATTGGAATTGATGTTGCTGTGTTCTTATGTTGCATTGCGAAGTATTGGGGGTGAAAGCCTCGGGGAATGGATCATGTTCACGGTTCACTACTTAAATAGTCAAGATTTGGCAACTGCGTGAAGCAGTGAATCATCTCTCAGAATGTGAGCCGTGGAAGCGGCACGATTTCAGGTGAATGTTTAATTACCTAGTACCGACAATTGATTAGTTATTTTTATTCACCGTGTCCCCAAATGATTAGGCCCTTGCCGCCCATGCGATCAATGCAGCGCCAACACCACTGCCATCTCTTGCCATACCGATTTTGATACGCTTCTCGCCTTCACCGCCGATCTCAGGTACTTCCCGCAGAGCTTCTCTGATGTTTTCCTCGAAGTTTGGGAAATGTTCGATTAGAGAACCATCGACGCCAATGTCAATGACGCCTTCTTCCGCATCGTGTGAGACCGTACCTGCTCCATGCTCTGACTCCCGGAACGTCGGTGATGAATCTTTGGCTGAAAACTTGATATGGACTTTGATGCGCAACCACTTGGTCAGCACCTTCCAAGCACTTCTCATGCCGTAAAACAAAGGGGCCAGGATATGAATTCCCATGCCCCACGGTGCTGCAGTTGATTTGACGGTCGCCTGCGAGACGAGCCTTCCAGACTGCAGCGCAACACCCGCGATGGCCACCGATGACAGTCTCGCGGCGCGAAGTCCAATGGCCTCGGAGAGAATCTTGATAGCTCGTGCATCTGAAGTCGATACATTTGTGGCACAGAGTGTAGTCGAGATCTGTTCACGTGCAATTTCTAAGTTCTCAGTCGGGTCCTTCACAACTGAAGATAGCAGCGAGCTGTCGATGCTGTCGGCAACATGAACAGCAGATTCGGGTGGTACTTCCATGTCGAAGGCATCTTGGTGTGAACTGAGAAGGTGAACCAGTATCCGCCTCAGCAGCTCGCCGAGATACATGCCGGATATTCGCTTTTCGAAATGTTGATCGTCTGGGTTGACTGATTCCTGGTCAAGTTCTCGGTCGAATTTTGTTGTTGGCAACACTTCCAGCTTGTTGTCAAATCCACCCCATTCCGTATTCAGAGCCATCATTGCGTCAGGTTCGTATTTTGAGGTTCCTTGGCGAGAGTGCAGCTTCGTAATCCGAGAAAGGCGTTCCATGTAAGCGCCATTTGTCCCTGTTCCAAAGATAGCGCCGACGAGGGTACTTGACCTCCCCGGAGAGGTATAAGCACGCGCTGCCAATGTTCCGACAGTGTCGTTTGCAAGCGCAGTTACCAGTAATGGAAGTTCTTGCTCGTCGAGTGCTTCTTGGAGCATGGCACAGGGATCCCGCCCGACTGCATCGGGTATGTCGAAAGACTTTGTCCAGTACAGCAACTCGCCTTTGTTAAGTGCATGCTGGTCGAAAGTGAAGCTGAAAGTAAATCCCAGACTCTTGGAATGCGAGCGTCTCAGCTCCTCCTTGAGACCACCGTCCTTCACGAGAGTTTCCCAACTCTCGAGGTCCGATGCATGATGTTTCTCCATGAAGGCTTTGGTTTGCAGCGCTATGAATCTGAACAGATCCTTATACGTTGGTGCCAACATAAGATGACGCGGGATAGTCACCTTGGACTGGGTGAGAGAGTAAGTCGAGTCTCCATGCAGCTCGACTGAGCATACTCTCAAGTTGGTCCCTCCTAAGTCGATGGCCAAGCAGACGCCCTTTTCAGAGCCGTTTGGAAGCTTGGTGACATACGACGGGATCTGGCACATTGATGTGCCATCCTTCTGAAGGCCCTCATCTGATTCGTGTTAGTTGATCCTGCTCGAGTAATGACCAGTCCTGGCCGGGGGTGGTTGAAGGACTTACTAAGCTGCTTCAAGAAGTGGGTAGTTGCACGACGAACATCTTCCGCAGGGAACTCGAATTCTTTGGCAATTTTCTGAGCCTCAGATATCAAATCCGATCTCCGGACCTCCTCAAGGCTGTTGGAATACATTGGAGCA
Source organism: Colletotrichum tropicale (assembly GCA_027406125.1). Classification (NCBI taxonomy): domain Eukaryota; kingdom Fungi; phylum Ascomycota; class Sordariomycetes; order Glomerellales; family Glomerellaceae; genus Colletotrichum; species Colletotrichum tropicale. The sequence continues at coordinate 704,609 of JANVYH010000003.1, forward strand.
CCAACACCCACCTAAAGATCTTCGATAACGAGTGTGTCGGGACAGAAGCCAGGTTCATGGGTACCGCATCCCAACATTCAGCAGACTACCCGATCAAGTATGTAACTAGAAACGCCCAAAACTGTCGTGCTCGCCAGATAATCAGCAACTCAGACGCAGATTCAGAATCCCGTCTTTCCCGCCCAAAGCCTCTTGTTCAACATGGCCGTCGGGTGGCTCAAGGATCACGACCCGGCAAACCCGGACCGGGTGGAACCGGTGGATCGGTCAAATTTCCCCCTCACTTCCCTCCAATGACAACTGTGCCGCCTATCTGGGGCCCAGTCCAGGCTCGCTGAACATCGCTAGCGTCCAGCTTCCTCATAAAGTCCGGCCACCCCGGCTCAACCGGCGAACCAGAGTCTCAACCCCCGATCCCACATCACCTGTTTCACCGGTCCTCCGCTGAAAACAGCACAACAGTTGATTGCAACCGGGCAGAGCATTCTGCAAACACCGGAAGCTTTGAGCACGCAAAGTGGATCTGTTCAGAGAAACGTTCCGAAAAGCTTGTCAGTTGTCAACCATGTCGCTGCAACACGCGAGAGACAGAGCTTCGGTGGATGGGCCTGACGATGCGGGCCCATCCAAGGCCCGGAAGGCATGCGGTAAGCCCACCGGTGTGCGTCTGATGCGTGGCTGTGGAGGCTGACCACTGCCTGCGCAGTCAATTGCAGAAGACAGAAGATGAAGTGCAGACTGGACAACGGGTCGACGTGTCGAAGATGTTTACGCGCCGGTGTCCCATGCGTGTTTGTACCCAGAGCCAATGTATGTGTTGTCGTTCCCAGTCTCTTGTGATCATTCCTGACGCGACACTTACTTAGTCTGCGTCCCATCGTGAAAGTCTGTCCTTGGCTTCAATTCTCCACAGTAATGAGCAAAGTTCTTCATTCAATAAATCTGTGCTCTTGAGATTGAAGAGGCTTGAGGAGCACTGCGGATTGTCTGGTCTTGGCAGTCTTGAAGAGGTCGAGTCGCCAGCTTCGCCAAATTTGCCTGATGTTGAGCTCGAAAGCCCCGGGGATGCGGGGCTCAGCGCTCTATGGAATGCTGTTGCTGTCCTTCGAAGAACATGCCCCTCAAAAGTCAGCTCAAATATTTGGGAGAAGCACATGATCAAGAGGCTGTGGCTTTCGTGAGTACTTCTTTCCTTCGGCAAGACCTGTCTGGCTGATGTGATGTAGATTTCATGAGAGCATGCCCGGGCTGCACTTCCTCCCAAGCAAGCAGACGTTCTCATCCCCTAGGCCACTCATGCTGGCATCGATGCTCTATTGTTCAAGCATACGAGGATCACCAGATGTTGCCGTGCTAGCACCCGACTACTTCACCGTTTTGTGCAGTGCCATCTCACAACTCTGCATTCCTGATAGCGAAATCGGCCAACCACCAGACGACCCTGCATCAGCGGAGGAATGGGCTTTTCAGACTGTTCTTGGCATTATACTAGCCGGTCTCCTCCGGGAAGCCGTAGTCAAGGAGACGGGGCTCTGGATCTCAGTTGCATATCGATTGATACTGGAACATTGCCCCTCTAACGTGGACGAAAGATCCCGTGAGTGGCGGCGTCTGTTCTCTGGTCTGCAGGCACGACTCTCCCATCATCGAAAGTATGCTTTATCCCTACTAACCTCATGCTAGATCGTGGATCTCGAGCACGCCTCGATCCACCTCTCATGCCCTGTAATCCCCATCGAAGCGCCGCTGCCTCGGCTCAAGATCGCCATGCAAGATCAGCTGTACCGGCTGTCTAGGATGATGCATACGGGCCTGACGCACTTCACTGGGCGGGGCTTACCGACTATCTGGTCATGCTTTGCTGGCGAGCCTCGCGCAACGCCTGATGCAACCGTCTCGTTCAGCGGTGTCGATGGGGCGGTGATTCGCGATTGGGCACGTCAGCTGGATGACTGGCTTGTGGAGTTCAGCGATAGGGAATTTGAGTCGGAGCATGAGAAGAAGCTCGTGTTCAGGCAGTACATTCTCCACCGTCTGCTGGTTTTGTCCATCTATCACCCTGCGAGGGGGTGCAACTTGTTTTCCAACACCACACCGAAAGAACAACATGAGCTTCTGGTCTCGGCACGGGCGGCTGTCAAGCTGCAAATTCTTGACTCGGCTATTTGGTCCAACTGGGACCTGGTGATGATCACTTGGGCATGTCTTATCGTGCTCCAGGGTGTGGATGGTGGTGTGGGAGAACCCGATGGTAAGTTGTCTGCAGCCTGTCCATTGAATCTTCAACTAAAGGTTACGACGCAGATCTGGAAAACGTTGGGGTTCACCTACAGAAGTTGAAAGAAATGCACGAGCCAAAACCAAGTCTCAGAGGCATCTTAGCCACACGGCTTGAAGAAAAGCTTCAAGGGCTGCACACCCCTGCTTCGGGTGACGCAGAAATGTTCGAGCAGGAAATACAGAACCTGGACAACTCTTGGTACATCTTCGACCAAGCAAGTCTGCAGGCAGGTTACGAATTATGGTCATATGAAAACCAAGGAGGCTAGCCTTCACTTCTGGAACATCCAATAACAGAAAGTTTCCATGCTTTATACTTTCTCGACGTGACATTTGTAATCCATGAAATCTATTGCCATAACCATTTACCGTACCAAAACCCATCCTTCGTCAAATTTCAAACTCCTTTCTGCACAGATCTTCAAATGACGGGCCAAGGTGAGATGCGAGAAGACATGCTGTCTGGTGTCAACTCAACCAGGTGATCATCGTCCAAGAAAGGCTTCGTATCTGCTGGCGTTTGAGGGGGGCTGGCAAGTGACACTGTCCTGAGTCTCAGGGGAAGCTTCTGCTCGAATCCCTTGCCAAGTCCGACCTTCTCAATGCTCTTGAAATACTTGACTGTCTTGACCTGCAGCTCTAGTGTCGCGTCTTCGTCTGCAACAATCATGGAGTAGGGGTGCAGTTGTAGGCATGACAGAGTCCACATGTGGTTGACGCCGCCCTCGATTGCCTTTTGCAGAGCAATGGACTTGGATGCACCATTGACAATGATGACAACCTCCCTGGCCTATTTGAAACACTGTTAGTTGGCTCGATCTATGTTGTTCTGTTTCAGTGGTAACACACCTCCATGACAGTTTGAACGCCAACAGTCAAGGCCATCTGAGGAACCTTCTGCAAGTCTCCTCCAAAGAACCGGGCATTGGCCCGGATTGTATCCATGGCTAGTGTCTTCACTCGTGTTCTCGAAGCAAGACTTGATCCTGGCTCGTTGAAGGCGATATGACCATCGGGACCAACCCCGCCGAGAAACAGATCAATGCCGCCAGCAGCCTTGATCTTTTCTTCGTAGGCAGCACACTCGGCGTCCAAGTCTGATGCGTTACCATTCAAGATGTTCACGTTTTCGGGCTTGATGTCAACATGGGAAAAGAAGTGACGGAACATGAAGCTGTGGTATGATTCGGGGTGGGATTGGGGAAGCCCAACGTATTCGTCCTGCAACGTCTAGGTCAGAACTTGTCTTTGGGCCACAAAAGCATGCTTGTGTTGGCTTACCATGTTGAAGGTGATGACATTCTCGAACGAGATACGACCGGCCTTGTATTCTGTGACAAGGATCTCATAGATCCGGATGGGGCTACTTCCGGTTGGCAGTCCTAATACGAAAGGCTTCTCGGATGTTGGGTCGAAGGTCCTGATACGATCTATTTGGCATTAGTCCAAGGCCGGTGATACCACATTGCCTTTCAAGCTAAATGACGTACCCAAGATGTAATGGGCAACATGAGCAGATGCAGATCTACTATCGGGTCTGATGATGAGTCTCATGGTGTAAGTGTATCGGTGATTTTGTCAAGACTTGTTCGTGTGGTTTGGCAGTCGTAATGAACAATTTGGGTATCAATCGAGAGGTGGAAAGAATGGTGAGCAGAAGAAAAGGTCTAGGACAACCAGTTTCTAGGTGATTAACCCTTCTGTATCAGAGACTCTTGGGGGCTTCAGGTGCTATTGAACCTTCAACACCAAGTGTAACTGTTAGAGACACTTCGGCAATTTCTCCCGGTGCCGGCATTGCCTTTCCGACATCACCGGTAGCTCATTTTGAAGAGACCCGTCAGAGCCCCCACGCGGCTTAAACCCAAAGATCGGAATGAAAGGCAAATGCGGCCAGGGAGTGTCCCGAGGATCTGGGACCCTCTGGGTCAATAGACAGCGTGACATGTCTTCCGTAGAGCCGGTGCTGTGTGGACCTGTGGGGAGAGGGGCTCGTTGCATGCGTCACGAGTGCACGACATATTGTGCATTGATTCGCTTGGAAAGATTGGTTTTGGTCTAAGCTAACTACAACGATCCATGCCATATGGTTGCCAGTACCACCCTTCTGCAAAGAGCCTGCAACTCGTGGCTCTGCTTTTCTGCCTCCTTTTGCATATTACCAAATGTTTCATTAAACGGCGTGGAGATCGTTGCAATAACTCGAAATCTCCGGTGCAAGATCAAAATCGTCTAAACGTTACGTAGTTTACTCCTCCTTGGCCTGAAGCATTTTCTCGCTGTACTTCGACCCAGCCTTGAACCACCATGCGCCAACGAGAACAGTCAGACCACCGACGACAACGCAAGTGTAGTTCATGTTGGCGGGCTCAACAGGCATGACATAGGGGAACGAGAAGAACACGATGGCGAAAGTCAGCCAGCACACTGTGATAGTGTTGATGATGGGTCCCCAGGTAGCTCCCATGTGGAAAACCCCACGGTGCATGTTCTTTCTTCTCGTGAGCAAGTTGGTCAGGATGGGGAACATGTAGGAGATGTTGTTGATGGTGACCGCGGTACCCAGCAGGGAGTTGAAAGCCGTCGATGAACCGAGGTAAAGGCATCCCAGGGCGGCGACGATGGCAGTCACGGCCAGCTGGGAGTTCAAGGGGATTTGCCATTTGGGGTGGACTCTTGACCAACTATGGATTCAGTCAGCACAATTGCTCAGAGCTTTATGATGAGAATTCGTTTACAGTCTTGAGAAGGGCATCGCTCCGTCACGGGAGAAGGCCCAGAAAACACGGCCAGTGCTCAGCTGAGAGCTGACGACGCAGGGGCCGAGAGCAACGAAGAGGATGAATGTCAGACCAAAGGCTCCACCGGCACCCTGAGTGACCTGGCGGAACAGCTCTGCGAGGGGAAGACCAGTGTTGGTTGTGGAGAGAGCATCGAAGTCCTGCACGGAGAACATGAGGGTGATCAGGTAGGTGATACCCGTGACAAACGCAATTCCAAGAGTGATCGCAATGGCCAGAGGCGCGTTTCGGGAAGGCTTCGGAATTCGTCAGTATGTAGGCAGATTCATTAGGGTGTCAGGGAAACTCACGTTAGGCATCTCCTCCGTGATGTGCGTCACACCGTCAAGACCGCCAAGACTGTACAAGGGGTTAACCAAACCCGTGATGAAGCAAATCACCTGGTTCTCCCAGCCAGTGTTGTTGATCCAGGTCTTGAACACAAACTCGGCGTTGCGATGGGTCGGCGCGCATGCAGCAACTGTAACCATGACCACGAACCAGCCAATCTGCAGATAAAACAGGGAAAACTTGTTCAGGCCAGGAATGATCTTGTTGCCAAACATGACGATACCGGCGGTGATGAGGTTCAGGCCTTGATAGACAATGAAAGTCTGCCAGGCCTGAATCTCAAGAGTCTCGTGGTAAAGCGCGATCAACGCCATGAGGACTTGAGCGTAGATCAAGTTTGTTGATGCAGTCGTGAAAATCCCTGAACGTAAAACTCGGATTAGCAAACATCATGGCGTCTCAGGGGGCGGTCGGAACTTACAGCCAAGCACACTGAACCATCCGGTGAAGAAGCTTAAGACGCCCGTCATCCGCCTGGGCGCTACAGCAGCAATCCAATGGTACATGCCACCCTCAGTAGGGTACGATGACACGAATTCCGCCAGCGACGCGCCCAAGAAACATTGCAGCAGCGTCACAAGAATGAAGCCGTAGATAACCGCACCGGGCCCACCAGCGTTGATCTCAGTGATGAGACCCAAGCCCAGACCCGTCCATGAGATGGTTGTCGTTGACGCGAGACCTATGAGACTAAGGGTGCTGAAATGGCGTTTCAATTCCTGAGTATGGCCTGTAACGAATGGTCAGAATTGGGTGCTGTCAATTTGAGAGAGCATGCAACTTACCCATCTGCGCCAGACGAATCTCGTCGGCGTCAAGATGCTTCTCTTCAGAACCGTCCATGCTCTTCTTAGAGCTCGACGAGATGTCGATCGGCCCCTTTGCTTCGGCCATGTTGAGTTTCGCGGATTGAAGTTGACGATAATCCACTCAATTGTACGTGGTCGCGTTCCATCTCCAGTTTCATCGCGCGAGTGGGCGCTGAAAGAAACATATATCCATCGCGAATCACGGAAAAAGCCCCGATCCGGCGTTCTGGCTCTCCGATCCCGTTCGCGAAATCCACAATTGATAGCGGTCATAAGACGAACATTAGTTCCTCAGCTCATGGACCCTAGTTGAGGCGACAAAAAGGCGGATGTTTGCCGCGTTCCGATTGCTACGGGCCCCGATAAAACTACGGGGAAAACACACACCCGCGAAAAGAAACAGATACGATAAAAGCCGCGGTTGATAGAGAGGGCAGATAGACCCGGTGAAGTCCGGCCCGGAGCAGGGTATCCGTCTATCGGACCCCAAACCACACCACGCCTGCAGGTCGAACTGCGGAGAAGAACAGACGACGGGCAGGGGTGCTCGAGTCATCCGTTGTGACGTTCATGGGGTATCCTTGTGTCTTAGTCTCCCCCGACTTTTGCTCACCCTTGCCCTAGACCACGGTGCCACGGCATCGCTATCGCGTTTTGTCTGTCCTTTCGCTCGGGGATGTCCCGAGTTGCTTCTTTCTCACCTATTCCCGTTCAATGGCAACGTGCCAGTGGCTAGCCATGCCATGCCTGGCTAGTTATTTCCAACGTGCCCACCAGGGTCCGAAGAGTCCCATCGACTCCATTCCGCTATCACCTCCGCATTCTTACCTAACCTGGTCAACAACACCGGCCCCAGCCACCGTTAGCTAGGGCCTCTACCGGTTGGTAGAAGTCTTGGGTGCGCGTCCACTGCTGTCGTGTGAGGTCACGCGGGTGTCCGGCTTCTTGATTGCTGCAATCTACAACGATGACGATCTGGTCCTTGGCCCCGGGACTGCACCGCATTGCAGCTCTTGGCCGCGGGAAATTTGGACATGACTTGACGCTGCTGTATGTTAAGGGTGTATATTAGGGAGATGGTACCCCTCCAATGAACTGGTGTTCGTGATCTGCTCCCTCCCCAGGACTCCAAGGTCGCATCAATTGGGTCTCCCACGTGCTCTTTCAAGATGATCTCCAGCATGTCAAAGGCAACGGCGCTGCTTGCCCTCGCTGGCACAGCCACTGCGTCCTCGTACGTCGCGAACCTGTCCTCCAATGCTCAGGGTCTCTTGAATGAGTCAATGGCATGGATGGACCAGTACTACGACCGTTCGGCTGGCTATCTCTACGACTTCGGTTCTGCCTCTGCCCTCCGACACGAAACGCGCAGTTCCGTGTGGTACGCGCTCGGTCTTCTCGCCCGTAACAACGGCGACGATGCTGCCGAGGCGGAGAAGATCATCACCAACACCATTGCGGGGCAATTCAAGGTCGAATCTGAGCAATGGTAAGCTACCCTCCCGACCCCGTTGCAGACTTGAAATCAGCCATTGACAAAGCTATAGGTACGGTGACTACCAGAAATATGACGGGGAGCCCTACGTCGGCTCAGAGAACTACCCCGGCAGCATTTACAACTCCTGGGACCCCAATTGGCGAGGCTTCGTGGGCACTACTCTCATCATGGCCCTCGAGGAATTTCCCCACCTCCTCAGCAACGATACCCAAGACCTCATCCTCGCATCGTTGCACAACACCACCAAGGGCGATGAATACCGCGTCGGCGGCGTCGACGACGATAACCTCTACCCCGCATACAGCAACCCCGCTATCATGCGCGCTCTCGTCTCTGGCTACACCGGCCGTAAGCTTGGCGATGCCAACATGACTCAGTCCGGCGAGAACTATGCGCAGGAGATCATCGACCTATTCGATCGTGCCAACACATTGTCCGAGTTCAACTCGGGCACTTACACTGGTGTTTCCCTGTTTGGTTTGATTCTTTGGAGCAAGTACCTCCCTGAGGACTCCATCATGACCCAGAAGGGCCCGCAGATGCTCACCGATACTTGGAAGGCGGTCGCACAGCTCTGGAACCCTTCTATGAAGAACATGGCTGGTCCCTGGGATCGTGCTTATGGATATGACATGAACCGCTACGTCAGCTTGATGGCTCTGTGGTTCTGGACGTTGATTGGCAAGGAGAATTCATCTCTCATCTCCGCTGTAAGTTATTATCGATTCCTTTGGACCGCTCAAGTACTAACGGTGTACAGCCCCAAGTCATGTCCCACGCCGCAGACTATGCCTGGGCGCCTCTCTTCGCCGTCCTCGCAGACTACCACCAGTCTCTCCTTCCCGAAGGCCTGGTCGCCAACTTGACGACCTTCTCTGGCGACCACTTCTTTACGGCATCGACCTACTACCCTCCCTACGACTACGTTCCTCGCAACATCACCAGCTGGCTGTCCGAGAACCTCACTATTGGCGCTGAGTCCTTCAATGAGAACGTGATCGGTGGTCCGTCCGAGAACCAAGCATCCTTCAACCCGGCTGTGATCCAGTGGAACACCGGTAACGAGATCTCCTTCATCTCGCTTTACCCCACTGAGATGGCCCTCGATGTCGCGGTTGAGGCCAACAAGCTGACCCTGACGTACCCCAACGGCACGGCCGACTCCATCTTCAGCTTCGTGGTCGGCACCTTCATCAAGAAGCCGACCGTCGCCGGCTGGGCTGACGTCCAGGGCTTGAACGTGAGCGTATCCGGCAACATCAACGAGACATATGCCCTGTCCTTTGCCGGAGAATACGGTGGTTCGGACTCGATGATCCGCGACTTTGAGTTCTGGAACTTCACGTACTCCATGCCTGCGGGCTTCGAGGGTGCGCCCACAGTTACTCTGGACGTCACTCTTCTTTAGAGGAAGAATTGCTAATATGTACATACAATACTACATACAAAAACGGAGAGAGTAATGAATAATGAATGATGTTGCTATCAGCTGCACTGATTCTTCGCCTGTACATCTTCTTATCCCCTTCATGGGGCTGCCCATAGAGCTGAAGTTAGGCGAGGGTCTGATAAGACATGAGGCATGTGGTCCGCCTCCCTGTGATCCAGACCTACGCCGCGATTTAGAGCCTCAGTACATGGCTCGGTTACTGATGCGGCTCTCGCAGACGGTCAAGCTCAGGAAAGCCGCACGTGGCGGGCTGGGCCATTCTGCACTGGCTGAATTCGCCCAAATTTTAAACTCCAAGCCCCGTTTTCATCTTTTAATAGACCGTTCGGCGAACACCATTCGGACAATGCATAGTACGGCGGTAGTTCGTGTCCTTGTTTGCGGTGAATTCTGCTGGAATTTAGCGCCAGGTCTCACATTTTTCGTGCCGTCACACGCAATCACATCCCCAGATGCGAGTGCGACGAAATAGCTCCCGGGAATTCTAAGCTCATCATCTGTGATCTCACTGTCTTGCGTGCGACAATCATTGCCTTGCATAGACATTTCCGGCTTGCCCAGTCGGCGTTCGTTTTTGAGACCGTTGCCAGGGTCCGAACACCGACCCCGAATGTTGACGTCTGCCTCCCGTCTAGAGACACCTTCGAAGTGGATTTAAACCGGCCCAGTTTTCCAGCCAGGGAGCCTTGATTTGCATGTCACTCACCACCATCGAATTGTCACTTTCCCCATTCCGATCCTGAAGGATTCACACCTTACCTTACCCACTGTTACCCATACAACAAACCCACATCCTCCACCATGTCTTTCTCATTCAACGGCAACCACATTGAACTCGCCTCAGAAGCTCTGGGCTCGAGCTTCGAGTCTGAGGCCAACTCCAACTTCGTCTTTCTCGAGACCCACGAGCCCCTATCACACTCTCAAGAATCCGAGCTTCAGTCCTACGGCGTTCGCTTCCTCCAGCAGCTCACCGAGACAACGTGGCTGTGCAAGTACGAGCCCGCCGACCTTGTCATCATCCGCGGCCAGGCTTTCGTAGCCAACGTTGCCGTCGTCGACCCCCGCCACAAGATTGCCCCCACCCTGAAGGCTCCCATGTGGGCCAGGAAGAAGAGTGAAGAGAGGGAGGAGAAGCACACTGTTCACGTCAGACTTCACGAAGAGGCCGGAATGACGGCGCATCAAGTGGCTAGGAGGATGAGCGAGGTTACTGATGTGTCTATTGAGGAGATGGTGGTGCAACGGGACAACACTGTGACGTTGGATGTTGCCGGGCAGGTGTTGTTGAACATCGCCAAGATTGACGATGTTGCTTCTATTGAGAAGGTTAGGGGAGAGGTCGAGGTTTCTTGATTGTGCACCACAACATGCATAGTTGATTTTAAGCGAGCTTGAGGGGAGCTATGAGTTTCGTCCAGTTTAATTAATTTGTACTTTGTTAATGATTGGAGAAGACTGTTTGGTCGAGCACGTACTGAGCCGTAACCCGTGGTTCAAATCAGCCGGATGGATTAGTGAGGATCTGCTGCAAGCCAAAACCTAGTCTTTCCTTGTCCCAACATGATCTGATCACAAAGATGTGAACAACATTGCTGTAAAACTTTTCGCTGAAGTTAAAGGCGTATCTTGAAGCATTTACGACGACGCACAATAATCGAATATCTCGATGCAGTCATGGCTCTGTGAATTTTGGCTTGTTACTTCATCAGGCGGTGAGGGTCTTTGGGCTGTCTAACGGACTCAGCCCCATCATCCTGCAAGCCTGTCTTAATGGAACATCACGGAGGATCGTGATAGGCTGACTTAACAGGCCAGATGGATTAGCTTACCAATTGATATGCACGATTGGTTCTGCCTTGAGGGGCAATCTGCCTTCAGCAACAAGCAACTTTCTCAGCCACCAGGCATCCACGTTACATCATGTTCCCTCACATCAAGGATATTTACAAATGATCATCGGCCCATAGCTTCCCCTCCAAAGACGTCAGGTCAGAGACCTACTTTACCTTCGTCAATCTTGCCGATCTTCCTTTTTTATTTCTACTGCCAGTTCCACTCCTACCATGAGCCCCCAAGTAGCCACCAAATGCGCTATATGGAGCCTCCCCACCGGTAGAAGTCAAAGTTTGGATTTTCCGGTTCCCAAGGACTTGGAGAGTATCTCCTGTTGCGAACTATGTCGGAAGATGAAGGAGCTGGTCGCAAAGACTCTTCTACAAGATCATCGGTATAAAGAAGTGAATCTCAGAATCGCAGTCCTACACCGAGACAAGAAGAGGACAGTACTTCGCCTGTCTCATCTTGGAGAGCCGGAACCCCGGATGAAGAAAAGAACGTTGACGTTCACCGTTTTCGCGCACCCGGGTATGCTATTCAAATTGCCTCCGCAGGCTGTTAGACACTAGACTGACCTCTTTTTGCGTAGACATGCCATGTCCTTGGAAGTTTTTGCGGCCTTATGGTTGCCTCGACCTAGATTTTGCGGACGATGAACTAGCTAATTGCCGCCAAAATCATACTTGCTTCCAGGAGCACGAACTTCCCTATCTTCCAACACGGGTCATCAGCATTGGAGAGAACGTCCATGATATCCGTCTCGTGGATGGCGATGGCATTCGAGATCGATACATGTGCATCAGCCACTGCTGGGGCTCACAGCAACCTCTTGTCACCACGAGTGAGAACATTCAGGATCATCGCAAGTCGATTCCCTGGGGGAAATACCAGTCCTTTACCAAGATACCTTACGTCTTGCTCGGAGGTACCGAATTAAATACGTCTGGATTGACTCGCTTTGTATTTTGCAGGGCGACAAGGAAGACTGGGCAAGCGAGGCAGGCCGTATGAAAGACGTCTACGGAAATGCCTTTCTCACAATTGCCGCAACCTCAAGTCCAGATTGTTCTTCTGGTATCTTGAACTCATCAAGAGATGATTGCGGGTCTTTGGGCGAATGCATGTTTCGTTGCTGGTAAGGAAACACTACAGCAGGTCCATTCGAGTGGATCACTATGTCTGTTGACCTCTTAAATTACGACACTTGCTATGCATGCCAGCCTAGCTTTTCCGGTTTGCCGAAGAGTTGTCTGCCAATGAGATGCTTGTCGCCACTCTATAGAAGGGCCTGGGTGCTGCAAGAAAGCCTTTTGTCGCCGCGTACGCTGTCATTCACCGTACACAGGCTGCAATGGACCTGCAAAGGGAGTGTTACATCTTCGAATGGCGGCTCCAGAATTGACCACAGCTTTCCCCAAGGGTTCAATCAGTTGATACAAAATATTGCCGAAACTACCTCTAGATTCAAAGGCTGTCACTGGCTATACCTTGTCCAGTGTTATTCCAAGCTCGAGATCTCCAAGGAACACGATTGGTTGCCTGCCCTCTCAGGCTTGGCCCAGGTTTATCAACAGACAGATCCAAATTCTAGGTATCTGGCAGGAATATGGGACAACTGGCTGCTTCCTAGCTTGACGTGGAAAAGGGTTTCTTCAGGAAACGTAACGAAACGTGGCCAGAGAGGGTTCAGAGCCCAGGCGGCGTCGCCGAAACAGGTCGATGAATCCTATTGGTGCACTCCATCATGGTCATGGGCATCTGTCGGCGATGCTGTCTCCTTCGTTGGCAATGGAGAATGGGGATTAGCATACGTTTCCCTGCGAGAAGCAAACTGCGACCCTTCAACCGTTGACAATCCATGGGGAAACGTCAGGCAAGGTAAGCTTCAGGTTTCTGGGCCTATTTCGTTATTTAGCCACGACGAACAACATGACTGCAAACTTACTCATGAGACGGACATCAATTACGATTGCGATGTCGAAGAGCTATCTGGGAAAGAAATCGAGTGTTTGGTCTTAGGCCTAGAGACTTCATCGTATGAAAGGCATGGGAAGCGCATGAACGACTTGGAATCCTGGAACCGACATGTTTCCCTCTCCATCAAGATCTTTGGTCTTCTTCTTGAACTCTTAGATCCTAAGACATCAACATATAGGCGAGTTGGGTTGGTGAGGTACTTTTTCGACGGGCGTGGTCCATATGAAGTTGATGGAAGTGGTGACGGAGCGTGGTGGTATCAAAGAACCACGGACAGATTTCGGAGAGACATTACCATCGTGTAATGCCAACAGCTATGGGTTACTGTTCAAAGTTTGCTATTTTTCTAAGCCCCGTCATATATTGAGTTTGAATTCACCACGTGGGACTTACATGTATATACTCTCTTCACGCAATTCGCTTCTCACGCATTAGTTCTTCTGCTATAACACAGGCATATTCCGGGGCAGACAATTCACATTATTTTTGAGGCAGTTTGTGTCTTAATTGGATGTCTTGTACTACATGGTCGGAATTTAGGTAGGAGACCACCCATCAATTCTTCATCGCGCCGTTACATTGAAAAGATGGAGTACTCGAGTAGTCAAGTATAAGTCACGACGGCTATCAGAACGCTGACAATAACGACACAGACATATAATAAAGAAAATTTAAGATAGTTGAACTGACTTTCACTCCACTTCACATAAAAGGGTCGCATATCCCTACTAACCTTTCAACTCTACTGTTATTAGGTACCCTTGTGTTTTTACTAGGTGCGTTGACAGATTGCTTCGAAGGATTCGGAGTTTTGCAGGTCTATCGACAAGAAAGGAAGGTCGTCAGGATCTCACCGAGATCACGCCTTTCATTGATCGACGCGCAGTGGAGTCGAATCCTTCGGTCTTCCGATAGCTTACTTCAGGTTCAACGTCATCTCTAACATCACTTCTTCAATACATCTTGACCTCTTGAGTGGTTTAACAAACAGCGTTCAACTGTCCATGAAGCTGGAACAATGGCGCACCAAGAGTATTCGCCGCCAGATGTATATGAAAAGCGAAACTCATTCTCTCAAGAATCCGGCGACGAAGATCTCGGCCTCAACCTCTCTCCGCCACACGCCGACGACACTTCAGCATCGCTCTTAGACCACCGCGATGACCCATCACCCTCCAAAACCCGTCGCCAGTACACCCTCTCCCTCCCCATCCTCATCCTAACAATCATCACCTCCCTCCTCCTCGGCATCTCCTCCACCCTCGCCCTCCAAACCCTCCTTTCTCCCACCGCCTCCTCCTCCCGCAACGCCAACACCCTCGCCTCCCCCTCCCCCTCGGACCTCAACACAACCTACCTCCTCCCCGTCCCCTGCGGCGCCACCCCCTCCGCCGCGCGCGCCGCCGGCTGCCTCTTCGACCTCATCTCCTTCAACTGGCTCCCGCCCGCCTGCCACGACGCCGCCCTCGCGTCCGCCTTCGAGGCCGAGCTGCGCGCCGCCGGCGAGCTGGCCTGGTACCGCGACATGAACCGCACCGCGCCCCTCACACGAGACCAGATCATGACGGGGGAGTACACGGGCGTGTACGTGAGCCTGGCGTACCACCTGCGGCACTGCACGGCCATGTGGCGGCGGATGCACCGCGCGCTGATGCAGGGCGGCGGCGGGCTGGGTAGGGTGGACAGCTATATTTGGGGGTATCATCATACGCTGCACTGCGAGGAGACGTTGCTGGGTCATCGGAATGAGACGGAGGCGGAGGTGTTTACGACGGAGGTGAGGATTAAGTATCCGGATTGCGGTGTTGTGATATAGGATGTCTGGAGGGCTGGAAGGGGAGAATCTTTGACACTGCACTCTCCGCTTCAACATACTGGTTGAAAGAGGTTAAACATGAACAGGGACAGGGACAAGAGTCACTTCTCATATGATCTTGAAGTGGTCTGTGTCGTAGCTTCCAAATCGTAGGAAACACGGGGTATCATCCCTTCACACCTCACTCCTCCAACCTCACCTCCCCAATCCAACTCTCCAAACTCCTCTCCTTCTCAACCTTCTTCTCAACCCTCGTCTTCAACTTCCTCCCCCCGCCATCCTCCTCTCCAGCATCACCACCAACACCCCTCGGCCGCGGCTTCGCCAACAACTTCCTCGAAAACGGGATCCTCCACACCCTCGGCCCGTCCCCAACACCATCCCCCTCCTCCCCACCCGCCTCCGCAAACCCAGCCTCGATCGCAGCCCTCAACCTCTTCACAGCCTCCCAATTCCCCGTCACCGTCGTGATCCCCTCCCTCCACCCGTACAGAAACGAACTCACCCCCATCGCGTCCAGTCCGCTTCCCTTCCTCCCCACCGCCAGGGCCACCCGCGGCAGCGCCCCCTCCTCCACCAGCCCCCGCGCCTCCTCCCAGCTCACCCCCGGCACGACCTCGACAGGCAGCTGCAGACCTTCAGGGACGGGGTGCTCCGACAGCGTCTGCAACTTCCTCACCCTCTCCCTGCTGCCCTCACCCTCCCCCAACGGCTCGAATAACATCCTCGTCCGCGCCTTCTCCGTCTCCGTCCCAATCTCCCCCAAAATCCGCAAAAACGTATCCGCCGCCTCCTGTGTCGTGACCAGCCGCCGCGCCCCGAGGGCGGGATACATCGTCGTCACCAGCCGCGGCCCGTTCTCCACCTCATCCGCCGCGTCGAGCCGGTGCTGCGCCCCCCGCAACAGCGGACTCTCGGGCCCAATCTTCAAATGGCTACAATCGCTCGCCAGCGCCATGAAGACGGAGCAGTCCACGTTCAGCGTGTCCGTGAAGCCCTCAAACGGGTCCGCCTGCACCAAATTCCGGATGGCCTCTCCCAAACTTGGCGTCGGCCGCGCCAGAATCCCCGCGTTCGCCGTCTCGACGACCAGCTCCACCCCGGTCCCCTCCCCGAGCCGGCGCACGAGAGAAAGCAGCCGATCCACATGCGCGTTCCGGCCCTCCTCGATCCGGCTCATGAGAATCACGCACCGCGGCCGGCGGTACCCTTCAAAGCTCCCCCGTGCCGCGGCGATCATGCACCGCGCCACGCGTGCGACTTCCACGCTGCCCTCGCCATCCTCCTTCAGCACCTCCAACATCTCCTCCTGCTCCTCCTCGTCCCAGTCCCATCCCGCATCCGCCATCTCATAAAACAGCCTCCTCTCCGTCGTAGTCACAACCTTAACCCACTCCGTCCCTCCCTTAACCACCAAATCCACCACCGCGCCCACCCCCTTTCCCTTCTTTCCCTTTCCACCTTCCTCCGTCTTCTTCACCGCCAGCTCCCTCCTCATCCCCGCCAAATCACAACACCGCTTCGCCACCTCCCACACACTCTCGTAAAATTTGTAATTACTCGCATCCAGCCTCAGCCGCGTCTTCCGATCCAGCGCCTCCAGCTCTTCTCCTCCGAGATCCGGGGTGTAGGCGGCCACCATCCTCTCGAGGTGCTTCTTCTCCGAAACAACAAGCCGCTCAAACGGGCCGAGGCCGGGGACGGCCTGGTTCCACGCCAGCGGCTTGGTCGTCGTCGTCGGGGACGGGCGGCGTGTGAGGGCGTCTTTGAGCGCGTCGAGCTCGCTGAGGAGGGTGGTGATGTTTTTGAGGATGTGGGTGCATTGCGTGAGCAGAGGGAGGGCCGGGTCCGGCGCGGAGGATGGTAGGATGGCCATTCTAAGGCAGCTTTCTTCTTTGTTCAGGCTTTTTTTTCTCGTGAATATCTGACCCAATTTTTTTCTTGTGTGTGTGTGTGTGTGTGTGTGTGTGTGTGTGGTGGACTTGGCCGAGGACGAGATGTCGTGAGATGTCCGCCTGAGCCACAAAGTCCAAATCTGATGAGGGGCAGGCCTTGGTCAAGATTCAACGTTGCCCGCTCGTGAGAGTCCGTGGGATAAAAAACGGGCTGCGATAAGCCTCGTTATTCCAGAATGAGGCAATTAGGTCTTTTCAGACGTTCGGCGCTTCGCAGCTCCAGCAGTAAGAACCGGAAGGAAGTTCAAGAATCTTCACAAGGTCGCGGGGTCGGAATTTTCGAGGGCGCTTATCGATAAGACAGACGAACGGAGTCGTCTCCGATCCTGGGTTGACAAAAGATTCCAGCTCGCGTGGCGGCAAGGATGAACAAGCAGGGGTTGTCGACGCGATGCGTGCTGCCTCGTTGATAGAGCTCAGCAAGTCCGGGTGGGAATCTGACGTCGCAAGGCCGTTTCTGGAGGAGAACACCGCAAAGGGAGCACGTGAGCGAAATCCGGACACGCGGGGTCCACCCCACCGACGCGGGGCCGAACCGGGCCGTCCGTGGGCGCATCACAGATGCGAAGCAGCCGAAAACACATGAGCTCTGTCACAGTCGTGAAGTTCGTGTAGGTGAATAGAGGAGGTTCGGAGCCTCAACCTCTTCGCGTTCCATTAATCCTCCTCGCCATTGTTGGCCCAAGTCATGTTCATTAAGGCGATGTAAGCCGCCACCCAAACCCCATCATCCAAAAGTGTCCTTCATCCACTGCCATGCCCCGTCCCCGGATTCGATGCCCAAAGTGTTTTTCGTCTAACCAACGGCGCAAACAGAGGTATAGTGTCCGATACAATGCGTCCTCCCAGAAAAAGCATACAGCAGGGTTCAGATTAGAAAACAGTTCCGTCGCTATCGATCAGGATTGGGGGTTCCTTCGTGTTCGGTCGGCTGAACTCGGCCATTTCGCGGCCGCCCTGTAACATGTCAGTATGTGCTGTGTATTCCCTCGGTGAGTTTCTTAGCTTACCTTCCAGCTGCCTGCCTCGAGCAGTTGGGCGAGCGTAAGCTCGTGGCCATTGAGCTCGTTCCTAAGGTGCTTGTTGACCTCTACACAGAGCCTGTCCAAAAAGCCCACTGTGATGCCGCGCCACTCCACAATAACGTCGTCGCTCGGCTCGAACATAGGCGCAACCTCTACGGGCTTGACATTTGTCCTGCGGCAGTACTCGTCGTAGTGTTGGAGGCCCCTCTCCGTATCGTCGGCCTTCAACGTAAGAACACCGAGGTCGATAAAGAGACCGCCGTTGCGGTATTCAGGAAGACCGGTCAGTAGCTCAACGCCTGCGAACTGGATGCGGAGCAAGGTCTGCATCGGTTGCATCAGGCTGTAGCAGAGCCATTGCGTGAGCTTGTGGAACGGAAGAATCGACTCCCACGCTGCAGTCGAGTTCTGGGCCGAAGGGGGGAACGGTGAAAACTGTGAAGTCGTCGGGCTTTGCGGTGGTTGCGGCATGGAGTGGCAGGGCCAGGCATCGCCGAGAGACACGCCGTTGATAGCGGTCCGCGACTGGGGCCAGATTGGTGCCAGGCCGTTCATGAGGACGTTCCACAGAGTGGGAATGATGACGATTGGCGTAGACGACGCTTGCGTTGAGGGGTGTGCCAGCAAGTAGTCTGAGACGCGTTAGCTGTGGCCAAAGCGGAGAGTGTCTTCAATGCCGGGCTGCAACATACCAACCATGTTACCTGGCCGGCCATTGTCTCCAAAGTACTCTCGCTTCTCAGTCAGAGCGGTTGCTAGCCTCACGAGAAGATTTGTCCGGCCCTCGACGCCCGCCATTTCATTGCCTGGCTTAGACTGCAGCCCAGCGGCCACCTTTTCTACCGTCAAGTTGCGCAGGGCGTCCTTGTCGACCTGGAACTTGTTTTTGGGATCGCTGGAGAAGGCGCCCTGTACCACCATCAGCAGCCGTAGGATTCACGCATACACTGGAAAACACACCGTCTTGAACATCTCCAAGCTTGCCACAGCAATGCCTTCTGACCTGCGGTAAATGCGGCCATTTTCCGTGCTCTTGTAGCTCCACTTGGTACCCGCACCGGCATCCAGCAGTACACTGACCAAGAAGAGGTCGATCATGCGGCGGCATTTTTCGCTGTTGTCGACGTCCTCGGGGAAGGTGGAAAGGAGCTGTGCAATTCGGTCTCGGCCTCCGATGCAGAAATGCTGGTGTCGTCCGTGGCCGGGAATCGTGTTGAATGGTGCATCGTAATCTCTCTGTGGTGGATCATCAGGTCAGTACACTACCATTCGGCGAAGATTACAGGGGACGGGTGTTGCAGCCGGCGAGCCGCTCGATCACGCGAGCAGCGCGAGCTGCGGCAAGGTTGAAGGAGGACTTGGTCGAACCCTACCTTGATGATCTGAGAGACAAACGACACAACGTCGGCGAACTTGCGCATGTCCACGTCAAAATGCTTCAGCTCATTACGCAATGCCTTTTCCGTGACGATCTTGCTCCTCTCTCTGACGGCTCCCAAACTTCTCAGGTAGCCCGCAGGGTCCAGCTGGGGGTCGGGTGGGCGCGGCAGGTCGACCTTTGGTATCGGGAGTGGTGAAAACGGCGTCAATGGGGTGCCGGGAGTGGTGCTGCCAGCGGAAGTTCTGTTCATAGTAATGCTGCGGGGCGGTGGTGACTTGATGCTGGAGGCGCCCGAGTTGATGCTAACACTCGAGGTGTTGATAGAGGGCTTGGAGCCTTTGGGGGCCTTTTCCTTCCTCGAAAACAGGCCCATTTTGGCGGTTTAGGGGGATGGCAAATCGATGAATTGGCGGTCCAGTGGGGTTCTGCTGGAGGGGTCGAAGTGCTGCTGAGTCGAGTCGGGTCGACAGCGATGCGACGCTCGCGGGCGATCAGTAGTCAAGACGTGCGACGACGGTCGTGACCGGGGTATCGGAGAGGCGGAGGATGACGCAGTCGGGTTGCTGACCTTTTCCACGACGAATAGATGATGATTAGGGAGTGGCTTTGAGGTCGAAGACGCAAGGAGGGCAAAGGGGAGAGAAAAGACGGAAGATAGGAAGTCGAGGTTCGCCGGGAGTGGTTTAATATGAAAGAGAGACGGACGGCCGGTTGGTTCGACTTGCGGGGAACAATTCCAGCTGGTGGACAACTGCTGGAGTCGGGACAGGACAGCTGCGGCCCTGTAGGCGACGGTCTGAATGCGCTAGGAGGGATGCAGCAGCGGCAAGCAGCAAGCAGCCAGCAATCAGTCAACCCGGGCTGGCCCTCCACTGAGATGGATGGGCAAGGTAAGACAGGAGGACTGGACCAGTGGACCGGACAGGACAGGGCACTGGGGGTGGGCTTAGGGCGGCGCCTGTCGCCGGTGGTGGCCTGGGCTGTGTGAGGCCTGTACCTTAGCCTGTCGGGAAGAGACTCTGAGAAAATGTCGACCGACTTGAGGTGACCCTCCCGTCGACGGAGGAGGGGTGCTGCTGGGGGAGGAGCCGGGGCTCTGGCGTTCAGACTCAGGAACAGATTCCCTTATTGGTGTTAGAGTTCTGGCCGACGTCGATCTAGATCAAGGATGACCGCTGGGAGTGGGCGAACTGCTTCTGGCTTGGTTAGCCTCGAAAAAATGTCGAGCCACTTTGAGCCATTCCCACTGCGCCGCGCCGCACGCCGGACACAGGCAGTCAAGCGCGACACCGGAAAGATGGAAGGATGATGGGATGGGGTGGGAGTGAATTAAAAAAAGACATGTGTGTTTGGGCAATATGTGTGTATGTCATTGAGTAGGTCTTGTATGCGCGTATATGCATTTTGTGCACGTCCATGGCCGCCCATCGCCAATTTGGAAAAGCCGGCACCAGCTCCATGGGGCATCCTTCTGCTCCCCCGTCTGAAATCTGCACCGGCCATTTTTAGACCCAGAGATGGAGGACCTTGAGATCGAGGCTATCCATGCAGGCGTTGAGTGCTCTGGGCAGAATACGCGCAGAATGCAGAATGCACGGCGACGATCTCTCGGAGCAAGAGATGACGGTTCGGAGGAGAAAAGATGGATACACGTACGGTTCTGAGGGGATGGATGCAGCTCGTTTTCTCGCTCTCGTTTGGAGAGACGACCTATGGACGGAGTTTGCGATGGAAGAAGCTGTTGCTTCGAGTCGGGCAGAAGAAGATGCAATGGTTTAAGCCTGGAGGTTGTCAAGCTGGCAGCGGGAATGACGGCGATAAAAAGCGTCCGAGGGTCAACCGGATCTGATCTGGGCTAGCAGGACGGGATCTAAGAGGCGTCCAATGTTTGCAGCCGGTGGAAATTGACGATCAATATGCGGCCCTCTCCAGGCACTTGCTGTGCTTGGTGCTGGGGACACAGGGCGCTGCAAAAAGCAACACCAGCGCGGCGGCAGGCTGACGACGGCCAATTGGGGGCCAGAGACAAGTTGCGTCGGTCTTGAGCTTGGCCTCGGAAGGCTTAACCGCTGTTGCCGTGTGTATCGGCGACGTCGCAGTGCAGCGCAGGGAGTCTGATGTTGAGGCTTTGAGTCGGACAGCCGCCAGTGAGAAGTGACGGCGTCGTGGGATTCAACGGGTGATGCGATGACGACTCTTTCGGTGCAGGGCCAGTCGGAGGAGGGAATCCGGTGCTCTTCTGCACGATCCGGCAGATATCGTGCCTTTGCAGACGGAGAAAGCAAAAAATAGAAGGAATTGGGGAAAAGAAATGTGCAACGGTCGGAATCTGGCTGAAAGCAGAAACCACGAGCAAAAAGCAAGGAGGCTTTGTTGCACACACCGGGTCGAGACGAGGCGAGACGAGGCGAGGCCGGGAACGTGGGGAGAGAGTCGGAGGGCGGAGGAGACGGAAGACACGGACGGACACAGGAAGGCCGAACGAACCCAGCCAGGGACAAATAATAAAGCTTGAGATGTGAGCAATAAGAATAAAAAGCCCGGGAGATTGGACGGGAGTTGAGGGCGGTATGTCTGCCTTGAGGTAGGTACTAGGTGAGGTATTCTGGCTGAATATCTCTGGATGAGTATTTAGATGAAAACCTACCAAGCTCAAATGGAAGGGGAGATCGACCTCATATTCCTTCTATTCTTATCATTCGTTCGTCCCTTCACCTTCCATCCATCGTCCTTCCTTGCGCAGGCAGGCGGCCATCAGGGACGGCACGATGGACGGGAAGGAAGGGACGAGCCAGGCCACAGCTACCTTCCTGCCTTAAGGTATTAATTACACCGGTTGTTACAAAGTACACGCAGAGGCAGGAAGGAAGGTGCAGCAATTGGAAACAGTGGGGAGACGGCATGGAATCCCGGGCCAACAATGCCATGTCCTTCATCTCTTTAGTCACATACCCGTACCATGGTATCTTGCACTCACAGTGAGCGCACTTTAAGAGCTGCGGATGCTTGTCCCCCGCCGTCGGGATCAGTGAGTGGGTGATTGTGCCTTGAGGGACTTTCTGGATTGCTGATAGCTAGCTGCTGCTGCTGCTGCTGCTCGGATATGGCATTGACCAAACTGGGAGACATCCCCACTGGGCACTGTACCTGAAAACCTCGCCGTGCTGATGCTTGTCAAGCTGTCTCTCTGTTCTCTCGAGTCCAGTATGAACCTCTACCTAGGTAGCCTCCCGCTGGACTGGATTCCATTAGCGAGGCCCCGTCGTCCAATGTCTGCTGCAGGGCTTCATTGGCAGCACGGGTGGCCCCGGCAGGAACTGGAGCTCCAGCTCGGATACTGTCCACTCGTCCATGCAGTGTACTTTAGTGCCTCAAGTGGGTGCTCCGGTCCGCCTAATGGTCTTCCGCCGCTGCACATTGGACGCACCTCATTGTCAACGATGAATGAACCATGACATCTTGCTGTAAGGCATTGATGCTATCCAGATGGAAAGAACACGGTGAAGGTGCCTTCCCAGTAATCGTGGGTGGTCAGAGCTTCATTCTTGCCCCGCCCAGATGGCAGGAACCCAAGCGGCAACAAGCAGGAGGCAAGAGCAAGCAACAGCGGAGGACCTGAGGCAAGACGCAAGCACCTTCCCCAGATCATCACCACCAACACCAACAACCACCGAGACCGACCGCCGCATCACGCAAACACATCCACCTCAACCACCACTCAACCATGACCGCCTCGCCGATCTGGCCCACCGTTGCAAATCACCAACTGATTCAGTCTCTGCCGCCTGCCTCCAGACCCTGACGAGACCCGGACCGCGCTTCAGGTCGCACTTGCGATGGGGCCTCTCAGGCGCCGGAACAAATCCCGGCGACTGCTCAGGTCCCGTCTCTCAATGATCCATCAGTGATCATCTCGATAATAACAGCTCTCCCACTCTTCAATTCTCCCACGAGGCTGCTCAAGGTTTGGCCCCCATACAGTGTCGACCTCTGACAGCCCCATTATGGATAGTGCACCCTCGGATTGTACTACGTCGTCTACCTGAGCCCCGTCAAAAGATTTTTTTCAACACCCCCAAGGACTCCAGTCGAGATGTAATCATGGTACGATCGTCCCATCTCTTTGGCCAGGGACCATCGTCTGAGCCATTGCTCCCATGCAGTCTGCGAGGATATGATGCCAACCTGCTGCCTATCTCCCCCGCTGACCCGCCCAGTCAACAGTGGAGGACCTGGACGACAAGTGTCGACAACCGCGACAAGAAAACGTGCCTCGAGCACACTGCGGGTGCGCATTTTGCTTCAACCACTTGTGTAGTAATTACGTGCAGCCACCAGGGTCTGCAATACGCGGTCCAATTTTTACGGTCCTCCTCTCCTCGACAGACCCGGGCCTCAACCTTTCGTCTCTGAGTCTGGTGCTGTCTCCAAGGGCCCAGCAACTGGATCCTCCCATTGGACCCTGCTCTCATGGAACCACGGGCCATCGACGATTCCCATGGCTGCTCATCTCCCTGCCGCAGCAACATTGGATTTACACGGAAATTCGGGATCAGACCAAGCCGTGCCTTTTCCGCCGTCGCGACCAGACACCGACGGTCGACCAGACACCTGTTGTGTACGGTACTGTCACCACTCGCGCACTCCCTCATCGCCGTCGTTTATGAGAACGGTCGGGATCTTGGAAACGATTGCTTCGCGTCACGGCCAATGCGGCTTGCGCAGCGTGCCGCTCCAGCTAAGTCTGCCCGGTACCCGCGTCGCGTCTCGTCTAGTCTCGCCCTCTCACTGGGCCGAACACGAAGCAGCATTTATCGTGCCGAGGTCGACCGAACCGACGTCCAACAGGATGCCTGCGTGCTGTTGCCTTCCCAAGGTCCCTCGGACCCATCTCCAGTTAGGTTTGTGAGAAGTGCGAAAATTTTGTTTGCTTCCAGATGCAACGTCGGCCGCCATGCACACACAAACCCAGCAAGCTGCGTGCTTCGGTTGCCTGGTCCTGCAGCCTTTGCGAAATGGGGAAACACAACATCGCTGCCGGCCACGCAGACAGGCTGAAATAAAAAATCAGACAAGCAGCCAGACGGCCCGGGGAGCCCCTTCCACGCCCAAGGATACCCCTCCCTGTGCAAAAGCTCGACTGCACCCTCGAGACACGGTACCAGGGACTTGGGCTCTGTGGGATGGAAGGATGACCGGCCTGTGTTGCAGTGCAGCCGATGCCTGCAAGGTACGGGAGACGGTGCACCTTTCTGGAATGGTCCGGCCTGGGAGCTGCATGCCGTGATGCGCGATGAGCTCCGTGGCACTCATTGTCTTCGCGTGGCCTACGATTCGCAACCTCTGTCCGTTAATGGTGCCTCGCATCGCCTCTGTATTGGACAATGCGCTGCTGCAAGGCGTGCCCGGAAATGCGCAAGTGTTCTCCAAATCGGATGAACACCTCCACGCCCTACCCACCCTCTGGGTAGCCTGGCTTTCGAGGGTACAACAAACATGCAGCTAGAGACAGCTGTCACAGTCGAAGGCTTGCTTGTTGGAGACGAAAACTTTGGCATTTCCAGAGGTTGTCTGGCAAATCCTGCTTGTTGCGCACTGCATATTCACCGTCAAGAGGCCAAGTTGACACCTTTGGTTGTGCTGCAGTTCCCGTATCAATTGGAGGAACGTCCTAGGCCGATACGACGATGTGTACAGCCAACCAACCGCCACCTGCGGTCTGGAGCGCCACAGCCTCTAGGAGCGGAAGTGACAGCAGAAAACATGTGGAGAGACTAGGATGAAAGGCGCGGGCACGGTTTGCCTCGTGTCGTGGAAATCGAGGCACGGACGCCTCCCGGGGTGCTGTTTGTCTCGAAGGTTAGCCAGGAGACATCTCTCAAAACTCATTTTCGCGGACCTGGGCGACCGAGGTGAAAGGGTCAGGAGCAAACCTCCTGAGCTCCTCAGTCCTCTCGGCAAGCTTGACAAGCTGCAGGCCGGCCAGCTCATGACTCTCACACGTACGATCTTTGCAAACGACCCATGGCTGCTTCGTCGACGATGAACGCACGACGATCGACAGCTCGGCAGCAAACAGACGGTCCGTCCTGTTGACGCCAAATCCAACGACAGCTCACCTGTCAAATAGTGCGCCGCATTATGGCTTCGCATCGCGCCGGTGTTGAGCGACATCAACACCAGCTGAATGGCGCCGCGTCAAAACCCTTGGACGCCATTCAAAGGGTCACCCGTCGGCTCGTGCCACTTTCTTCACCGAACCGGGTTGGTTGTCCAGACCCTCCCCGCTCACCCCCGACGCAACTTTTAGCCCCCGGCCACCAAGCTCAGATCTGATTGTGCACAGTGTTGCCCACGCCCAGGAAACCCAGTCTTCTCGAATTTTGAAAACTCCAGGGCCTCGCTCGACTAACTCGTTACGGAAGCTCCCTGACCACACGTTCACTTTAATTTTCCCGTTGGGCTTGTCGTGTCCGTTGTGACTTGCGCTGTTTTACACGACTCCGCTCCCGGCCTTCATTCTCGCTGATGACAAGTTCTGCTTTCGGGAATCCTAACTGGACAGCCCCTATTCGCTTCCATGCTCGGAGGCTTGCTGAGGCCGGGCGAAGCATCGCCCCCTAGTCCGGTTCCGGGGACGATGCCGAGTTGCGCGATGCTGCCACGAGGTGGCCATGCTGAGCGCCGGCGTCCTGGGTCTTGAGGTGCTATTGGCGTCCACGGTACGAACGGGCGAGATCAGCTCTTGCCATTGCCGGTAGTGGGCTGGCTTCAGCGCGGTCACTGATCGATCTACGCGACAGCTCGAGCAACTAGTTGTCATAATCGCAACGATCTGGAGGGAGAAGATCTGCCATTCGCGCACGTCTATCGAGCAGCTTCAGATGGCCACGGGAGCTCGAGCGCGGGTCGCGAGCGGTCCGATATTTGACCAGACCTCTCATCATCCGGTAATCCATCAGCGCGTATGATAGACACAATGTCTCACTAAGGATCCGGACACCATCGCGTCCGGAATGACCTTTTACACAACAGTTGGGTACGGTAGGATGTGATAGGGTCCAGCCTTTCACGCCTCCACTGAGCATCTTCACTCAAGCCACCCTGAGACGCTAGCGCCACAACAACACTTCTGATCTGCCTGCCGCATGTGAGAACCTTCTGAAGCAAAAGACGAAGCAAAAGAACTATCAAAAGAAATGTGATCAGCGCGAACTGACCAATGAGCAAAAGATTGGACGAACAGGGAATCGAACCCTGGACCACTCACATGCTAAGCGAGTATTATACCACTAAACCATTCGCCCAAAGGATGATTTCGCCCGGACTTGAACCGGAGACCTTCAGTGTGTTAGACTGACGTGATAACCAACTACACCACGAAACCAGTGATTGTTGAGAACAATTGTGTTGTGTGTGTCTGAGAAGGTCTGCGGACGGGTGGTGCAGAATTTTCAGCCGGCGTTGTGGAGTTGGGTGACCCATGCGGGCATCGGCGCCGAGAAATATGGGTCCGAGCCTGCGGGACCGCGACGACTGGTTGCTGTTGAAGTCGGACAGTGTAAGGTGCTTTGAGATGAGGTTAGGATAAGTTTTAGGATTGAATTCTCTGTCTAGAGATAAAGTTTTTCGAATCATTGGGAAGCGTTTTCATTACAGATTTTTGAGATACGATTTTCCGCCGCTATATTTGCAAGAACATATTTCGGGTTGTAGCTTTGAGACGAACTGAACGTTTAATTCATTTAAAATTATCCAGCTTTTAAAAGGTGAAATATTTTGAAAGAAGATTTGTTGTGCCACAATAGAGAATCAAACTTGCGTTGTAAAATAGTCTGTGGTGTGTACTGGAGCACTGCGTTACCCTGAAATTGTAAATGGATGCATGGTTGCTTAAGGTCTTCTTTCTACTTGCTCTCACTGATGTAGGATTCTGAATGAGTCAGATGAGGGAGAGCGTGTGCTAGATAGGGCGTAAAGTTGCAACTTTTGGGGGATGTGGACTTTGGACTTCACAATACCCATGGATACCCAAATGGGGACTACCCATTACCCATTACCCATTACCCATGATCCAACTATAAACCAGTGGGTACCCATGGACAACCACATGTTTGGGTGTATCTAGAGCCTATCAATATGAACTTTGGATTGGCGGACTCATGCGTTGGAGCATGGCCTTGCTTGTCTTTCTGGCAAGGTATGGCTTATTGACTGCTGTATTCTATGTAGTTTTAAGACTTCGTGGAGGGTCCGGGGCTTTCCCAAAGAATGAGTGAGGCAAGCCGCAACTGTCATCTTGGACATGCCGGCTTCTCTCCCTCCCGAAGAGGTTCTCTTCCCTGTCAAGCTCGGCGTGGGAGGGTTGGGGTTGCAACCCCTCCACAATATGCCGGGTAGAGGTCATGTCGAGGTGGAAAAGTGGGAGAGGGCTGGCCAGTGATGATACTTTTTCTGACGAGGATTCACTGATCTAAAGAGGTGTTTCAGTGTGAGGTATTTAAAGCCTGCTGGTAGGGTCATGTACACAATGCTCATGAACTTAGACGCGTGGTGAGAATGTCCCCAACGTATCGTGAGAGATGTCGAGATAACCAGCGTTGTGGGCTTTTTATGGCTAGGAAAGTTGATCTCACTCACCCCGATAATGCTCAGGGTTGGCGGCTTACAAGACACATCTGAATGAGCCACACAGCATCATAATAAATTTGCGTACAAGCTTCAGGGGAGTGATTCTTCTATTATCCCTTGATGCAAGGTTACATGGTATCCAGACGGACACACACAGCCTCTCCCATATGGTACAGTATCTCTCCTCTCAACCTCCCCTCAACTTCCCCACCTTCATTTTCATGGGGGATCTACGTGCCCAACCCCGGGAACGATCTAGATGTACACTGTTCATGAACAAACACACCGCGCTTTCTCCAACCCGTTCATCCACACAAAACCTCTCTACCTCCGTCGGCCGTACATCTCCTCTCTCTGCGCCTTCTTCAGCAGCGCTGCCCGCGCCGCAGCCTCCTTGGCGGCGGCCTTCTTCTCCTGGGCCTCGAGGTAGTCACCCGCGCCGCCCTTCGCCTTGTGGATCGTCTGCTGGATGCTGGATACGACGCCCCTCATGGAGCCGTCCTCGGAGCCCGGGCGCGGGGAGGGCGCCTGGTAGGTGGCGGTGGTGGAGATGGCGCCGCCGTTGTATCTGCGGCCGCCCGAGGGCCCGACGACGGGGAGGCCGAGGGCGCGGCGGATGGCGGGGCGGGTGAGGGTGTAGTTCTGGACGACGCCGATGAGGCCGGAAACGAAGAAGTACCACTGGACGGCGGCGGGGAGGTACAGGGTCACGACGACGGAGATGGGGCCGATAACCCACATGAGGATCTTTTGCTGGGCCTTTTGTTGCGGGGAGGCGTTTGCGCCGGCGGTCTTTGGGTGGTTTGTTAGTTGAGTTGCGGCGTGAGGGGAGGAACAGGGGCTCTTACCTTCATCATGGCGAACATGGAGATGGGACCAAGGATGGGGAGGATGTACAGCGGGTCGGGGACGGAGAGGTCGGTGATCCAGGCGAAGCCGCCGTTCTCGAAGCCGGGGACGGGGATGCTGGAGGCGCCGTTGAGGACGCGGAACATGCCGTAGCCGAAGGGGATCTGGAGGAAGCCCCAGGCGGCGTTGAAGGGGTTGACGCCGGCGCGCTTGTTCATCGTGGCGAGGTCGCGGCGGAGCTCCTGCGTGCGCGCCGTGTCGCCCATGCTGAGGGCCTCGACGGAGGCCTTCTTCAGCGCCTCGTACTGCGGGTTCTGCTGGACGAGCTGGAGCTTGGCGGAGGTCTCCTGGGCCTTGAGGAGGGGCTTGAGGAGGAGGAGGCGGAGGAGGACGGCGGTGACGGTGATGGAGCCGATCCAGGGCAGGCCGGAGTAGACGTGGACGTGCTCGAGGGCCCACTGCATCACGGAGGAGGGGCCCCAGCCGAAGTCGAGGCCGAGGGTCTTGAGGTAGCCGATCTGCTCGGGGAGGTCGAGGAGGGTGGCGGCGTCGATGGACGGGAGGGAGGAGGCCGTCGGGTCGACGAGGGTTGACGGCTCGGCGGGGATGGAGACGGGCTGGGCGGCGGGGGCTGTAGAGGCGGCAGCGGCGGTTTCGGCGGCGGGCTCGACGGGTGGTGAGGGTGCTGGTGGTGTCTGGATTTGGGCTGGTTGTTGGGGTGCGGGCTCGGATTTGCCCCAGAGGGAGATGGCTCGTCGGGTCTGGAGGGCGCCGCCGATTGCCACGGTGCCGGCGAGTCTGCCGCTTGACGTCCTCAAGCCGGCCCAGGGGGCAGCGCCGCTGGCGGTACTGCGCAGGGAGCTGAAGTTACGTCCATCGCCGAGTCGTCTGGGTGACCTAGAGATCTGGCTATTGAGTTAGCCCTTGACTTTTTTGGGATGCAATGGCGGGGGAGCAGGGTTCCGTCAATTGAGGAAGAGGGAGGTGCTTACGGCTTGGCTGGATATGCTGCTGGTCGCCCTCGCCGAGGGGAGGGAGCGGAGGACGCCTCTGCTGGGCAGCATGGTGGGCGATTGTGAGGAGAGGGGTGTGGTGGGAATTGAAGGATGTCGCTGTCGACAGATGCGCTGCTGCTGGAAATTTTTGGGGACCGCAGACGCGCCGGGAAAACGTCGGGTGGGTGGCCCAAGCTTCCCGGCTCCGTCTCCCGGGGCCTGGGGCGGGCTGGTGGAGGTCAGCATTTGACATGAGGGATGACAGGGAGCTGATTCGTTGCTTTCGTGAACTGCACGCTGTTGTTTCTGGAGATTCGCAAGACAAGAGGGAATAATTGGTTCGTTTCGTTTTTGATTCTACCGTCATGTATGTACGATTCAATATTCTTGGACTCGTCCCTTTCACCCGGTCCGCGCCGCCTGTCTAGGGGTCTTGTTTGTACACCCTCCATCTTCCGTACGCCGATGCATGATTTGTGTCTATTCTCTGCCAGACACCATTCCATCCAAGTTTTGGTCCATTTTGCTGCATATCCTGTCTGCCGGACAGCATCGCCGTCCTCAATGAGAGACGATGTCACAACAGTAATACTTCTGAAGCATCACCAGCAGGACGTCGTCGGTGCGCCTAAGCCCTCATTCCCATCCGCCTAGTCATTCCAGGCTCGTCAGGTCCTCGAGACCTGGGGATGGGGCGCGGCGCTTGTCGCGGACCTCCAGGCCGGGGCCAATGGGGTGAGCTCTCCTCCTGGACATGGGGAAAACCTGCCGAATGTTAGCTACTATGTCCTTTCCACATCGCCTTTTCCAGAATTGCATCGTGCGCAAGTCCTCCCACGCAGCAGCAAAAGCGTATCACCCAGTCTCTCCGTACCTTGGTACCGCCCCATCCTAGCCTGAAGGCTGCCTCGTGGGCAAACAGCTCTCCGAATCCCAGCATCATGCCGTTGATGAAGGGCAGCAACAGGTTGATAGCGGCGCCGCGGACCAGACCCCAGAAGGTAGGCGGCTTGTAGAGAATGATTGGCGAGTTCGACGACGGGGGGGACGGGGTCTCGGCCTGGGAGTACTGCTCGCTGTCGGAGCGGATCGTGACGCCAGACTCGGCCAGGGGGTGGAGCGAGTCGTCGTGGGAAGCCATCGTCGACGGAGGGGATTTCGTATCGGATGGGAGGGAAATGGTTGAGGCGGGATGTTGGGGAGCTACTTGGTGACCGCAGAGTAGATCCAACGACGGCGAGCGAGGCACGGTTACCGAATCTCGGCGCTGGGCGAGGTGCTGTGACGAGGATGGACAGCTCCGGCTTCACTTCGGGAAATCACCACAGCTAGCTGAGGTGCCTGAGCTCTCCAAGGCGGGACGAGACGGGATGCATGGATCCAGATTAGATAAGCGCGGGGTCCGGTGGATATCTGATCCGGCTGCACTTGCGGCTCCCAGGGAAGGTGCTGTGGTGGGGTTCTGGAAGGTGCACCTGGGTGGCCTGGGTGGCTCCATCCCACGTCACAGGGAACGTGCTAGAGAGGTACAGGAACGGAAGCAGCAAGCTCTAACTCAGGCAGTTACGACCACTAAGCTGCCTGCTCTAGTCCGTTCCACCAACACCATTCACCACCGCAGGTAATCACTTCCTCAGGTAACCTTGGGAGGACGCAACCTTGAAGGGACACACCTTCTTATTAATTTTACCTCTGTCAAGACAATCGCTGCGACTCATCTATCTCAGCAGCGACAATTGCATCGCCTCGTCACTCATTGCAACCCTCCTTCTCTTTCCCCCACCATCCACCTACAGAACCGCCATCATCATGTCCGGCAGCAACAGCGCTTCGCGCAACAACATCCTGCGCGACTTTACCAGCCTGACTGGCCTCCCCGAGGCTCGCGTAAGTGCTTGCCTGTTCCACACGATCCCGTCATTCGTTGCTTGCGTTCCTGGCTGACCCCTCCTCAGTGCACAGAGTACCTCGAAGCCGCAAACTGGGACATTGGCCTCGCCGCCCAGGCCTACTACGCGGACCACGACTCCGAAGACGATGCTCCCCAACGTGCTGCCGCGTCGTCATCCCAGCCCGCTCCTGCCGCGGAAGCATACACCGGCCCCAGAACCCTCGATGGCCGCCCTGCCCCCGAGGCTGCTCGCGGCGGTGCTGCCTCTAGCAAAGCACCCAAGAAGAAGGGCCTCGCCACCCTGAGCTCCATTGGAGGCAGCCACACGCATGACGACGACGACGATGAAGACGACGAGGATGACGACGACAGAGGCAGAGGTGATTTGTTCGCTGGAGGAGAAAAGTCTGGTTTGGCCGTTCAGGATCCCTCTCAACAGGAGGGAGGTGGCGCCAAGAAGATCATCAGTGACATCCTCGCCAAGGCAAAGGCGTAAGTGCTGGCCACAGTCACCCCGAGATCACGACTAACAGTTATAGAAACGCTTCCCGCCCCGAGACAGCATCTCCGGCCGGACCCTCCCGCTCCACCTTCAGAGGTACCGGCCAGACCCTCGGCGGTGAGGGCACCGAGAGCCGCAGCATCCCCGACCCGAATGCCTTCCAGGAGGGCTCTGGCGGCCCCCCGGGCCAGACCGGCGAACCCCAGGAGCGCACTCTTCACCTGTGGCAGGACGGCTTCAGCATCGACGACGGCGAGCTGCACAGATTCGACGACCCGGAGAACGCCATGGACCTGAACATGATTCGCGCCGGCCGAGCTCCCCTTCACCTTATGAACGTGCGCTACGACCAGCCAGTCGACGTGAAGCTCCACCAGCACCAGGAGAACTACCGTCCCCTTCCCAAGAAGTACAAGCCCTTCGGCGGAGAGGGTCGCCGTCTCGGCAGTCCCGTCCCAGGCGAGGGCAGCTCGTCAGCCGCCGCCCCTGCAGCTTCGACCACCACCACTTCCGCCTCGACCACCTCTTCCGGCCCGCAGACCACCGTCGACGAGTCTCAGCCAACTCTGACCCTCCGCATCCAGCTTCCCAACGGCACGAGACTCCCCGCGCGATTCAACACCACCAACACTGTGAATGACGTCTACGAGTTTGTTCAGCGCGCCTCCGCCGACACTCGCACCAGATCTTGGGTGCTGGCCACGACATTCCCCAACAAGGACCACACCGATCGCAGTCTGGTGCTGGGCGAGATGCCCGAGTTCAAGAAGGGCGGTACCGCCGTTGTCAAGTGGGCTTGAGCGAGGTCTTTCAAAAATGGCGGGTAACGGCGGCGTTTGGAATTTCTTTTCAGCCCAGCCTTCACACAATGGGTGGTGCGGCTAGGGTGTACGAGGCCTTCTTGCCTCTGGGTGGAATGTAGATTCGTCCCGACAAATAGAAGTACTCAAGAACATCTTCAATGACTTAAGTGATGTACATGTGATTTTGGTGTATGCTATGCTACAATGTCGTGGTTCCTTCAAACGCCCTCTTGAAATGGTATCATTAATCATCCCTGCCATGCGCCACAGCAGCTACGAGGCTGCTGCCCAGCGTCACACAATATTAAAAAACAGATCTACGGTGCGTGATGTCTCTCTTTTCCCCTCCACCCCAGCCACACTCTCTCACGCAGGCCCAGCCGCCCCGCTGTGCGCCATCATCGTCGCCGGCCCGTCGAGAAACTTAAAGTGCTCGATAGCAATCTGGCAATTGAGCATGGCGGCGTTGAACCGCGCCTCGCCGGGCGGCAGGACGACCATCAGATACGTGTTTGTCGTGAACTTGAGGATGAACAGGTTGAAGCGGGTGCCGGCCTTGTGCTCCATGCGGACGAACTGCTCGGCGTTGCGCGGGGTGCCCGTGAAGCGGGAGATGGTCTGCTTGAAGTGCTTCATGATGTTGGACATGCGCTCGAGGCGGTCCTCTGTGGGGTTGCGCTGGCCCTCCTCGGAGGTCCAGGAGGACACGGCGAGGAAGGAGGTGCGCTCGAAGAGGAGCAGCTCCTCGGCCTCGATGGCTACGCCGAGGTTGGCGAGGTTGCGCTCGATGGTGGCGAGGTTGGGGACGAGGTCGTGGATGATGCTGGCCCAGGCCTTGTAGAGGGACTGGTCCCAGATGGAAGTCGCGAAGGGGGTGATGTCGAAGGCGCCCGTCTGCGGCGGCTGCTGGACGGGGCTGCTGGGGTCGTTGCTGTCGTCTGCCTGCTGCTGCTGTTGTTGGTGGGAGAGGTAGCCGATGGAGTTCGCGTACTCTGCGGTCTTCTGGCGGACGACGCGGACGCGGTCGTCGTAGACGGACTCGCGGTGGGCGGGGACAACGAGGTCCATCTTGTGGATGAGGACGTAGATCTTGGCTTGCGGGGAGAACTGGAGGAGGGCGGAGATGATGGAGACGTAGGTGGCGAGGTCGCGGTCGATGTCGCGGGACTCGATGTCGAAGACGTAGATGAGGACGCCGACGTTGGAGAAGACGTGGACGCGCTGCTGGGAGAGGTAGTTCTCCATGAAGGCCTCCTGGCCGCCGCAGTCCCAGAGGTTGAGGGTGAGGTTGCCGAGGAATTTCACGTGGGAGAGGTCGATGTCGATGGTGGCGCCGAGGCGGCGGGTGTCGCGGGCGATGTAGTTGCTGAAGATGATGCTGCGCATGCTGGACTTGCCGGAGCCGGACTTGCCCATGAGGAGCACCTTCTTCTTTTTGGGTTTCTTGACTTCTGCAAGGGCCGGCGGGGGCCCTTCCGTGTATGTGTCTGCCATGGCGGGGTTCGGGTTGGTGGTTTGCTCGCGAGGATGGAGGGGGTTGCGAGATCGAGGAGCTGGAGGAGGGAGCTTCCAGGCCCGTTCGTGCGGGCCTTGCGGGTGCGGCGCGTGGATGTCTTCGGCTGCGGATGCGTGAGACGCGTGTTCGGATGGTACACGCAAGAGGGGTGGAGCAGGCTGCTGGCGGACGGCTGTGGTCGAGCAATTGGCCGTTGTGCGCTGCTGAATCTTGTGTGAGGCTGGGAAGCTGGAGGTGTTGATCTTCTGGTCAGCGACCTGATTTCCTGGAAATTAGGTACGTATCCTGGCTGGAGAACCGTGCTGGGTGGCTGATAAGATAAGGCCCCCACAGCTATCACCCGGCAGCAAGCCAAGCTGCCTGCTTACACTCATCCTTCGTCATCTTCATCACATCGTGATGCTCAAAGGTCTTGGCTTGTTCAAGTCGGAGAGACTTGAGCGAAATTATGTCAAGAGATGGCCATGCAGGAGTTTCATCTCTAGACACAATTCATCACAAACCTTTTCAGAAGAGGCTGGGTGGCCTTCAGCTGATGCTCCTACACCACCATCACGACTTCAGAAAAACAGATCGTGATGCCGAATGCTCAATGAGCTGCATCATGTCTAATCATCGAGTCGAAATCGGAGCGGCCAAGACGAGGTGTCACTCTATTTTTATGCAACCCAAATATCACCAGCTTTGTTCCGGTTGATGGACCGATCACAAGGGATCCGGTGTCGGATTCCCTGCTTCTCGGCAGTGCCTAGTCGAGGCCGGGCAGACAATAACTCGATCCGATGTTCTACCAGCTCCTCGCCGATCACCCACTGAAGATGCGGATTCCCTCAGAAACTTGAATCAAACAAGATCCAGTCATCGTCAGCGCAGTCAGAAAAAGCCATCCTCCGGCTCCCTCCTGCACACCATCACCTACCACCAGCCATCCAGGGAGTCCAGCCTCCGGCATTGTGTGCCCACCTCAGCCGAAGGGATCCGAAGGGAGAGATGCGCCGTCTGTCCAATGATGTGAATCGAGCACACCAGAAACGGTGAACCCGCCCCTCGTTGGAGCGTGAGACCGTGTCTCAGTCGCGACGACCCTTGGCAACTGCGCGGACTGCCAACTTCGCTTCTCCCTTGCCGGCGCGGGCCAATGGATACGACGGGTGTTCGTCAGGTTTCGGGATGCCGTCTCGCACACCAAGGGCATCTGCTGATACCGGGCTAGCGATGGACTAGCGACCAGGCTATGGGTGTGGATGGGCACACTGTTCAAGATTTTGCTCATCCCTACGGACAAAGATGTTGGGAGAGGGCCACAAAGAGGCAGATATGAGTGTTCAAACCCCCCACGTCCGAGGTCGAGGCCATCATGCCGCGGAGGCTCTTCAGTTAACTGGGTCCCGAAGTCTGTTCGAGGCGTTCACTCGATTTCGTTGCGCTTTAGTTGTGCTTTCGTTGTGATAACCTACCCCATCGACGTTGAGTTCCATTCTCGTGTAAGTCGAGCAGGCTTCCAACCCACACGATGACCTCTCCATTTTGGCACACACAACACGGAGTGAGCTCGCCGCTATGGCAGACCCAACCAAAACCGCCCCGTCGTCCTGAGCGTCCCGAACGCCCTGCTCGTCCAGATACTCCCGCCAGCAATCCCACCCCACACCCGCGGAGCAGCACTCCGGGCCGCAGAACCAGGGTCGAGACTCAGTACCGCCCACCGGTCCCCACCAACAGACCCTCGATACGGTCACGATACACCGCGCCGGAAGACGAGTCCCGCCCGAACGCGAACTCGTCCTCGATGCTGCCCCGGCGCGCCAGCGGCTCGCCCGGCCGCGCGTACAGCTCGTCGACGCAGCCGTACGAGTGCCGCAGCCCCGTCATGACGCTGAGGATTCTGTCACCGAGTCGGCATGGCGCGAGGGACGAGAAGGAGCGGGATGGCCAGGAGAACAGGCCTGTTCAGGAAGTAGTGGAGCCGCCGTTGCCTTCCCCAGGGCTGGCGCGGTCGAAGTTGACGTCGCCTAAACGTCGACGGCTTCCCCTGAGAGACTCGATCCTGCTGAAGAGGAAGGATTCCCCTGATTCTTCCAAGGTGACGACGCCAACGAGGGAGAGTATGCCTGTGAAGGCTCCTGAGACTCCGGAGCAGCGGGTCGCGGTGCGTGGGAGTCTTCCTCCTACGCCATCGACGCCGTCCAAGTCGCGGCTGAAGGGGTTTCCGAGGTAAGCACACCACGGATGTGGATGGGAAACAGTCGACTAATGCATGTACAGACTTGGGTCATTTTACTGTGACTCGAAGCCATCGCCGCCTCCTGAATATCGCCAGTCCGAGCAGTTCCCCCCTCGCAAGGAAGTACCGGTACCGGAGATCAACAAGAAGCTGCCCGTTCTGCCATCTGATGGCCCAGCGGCTGATGCTGGCGGCACACTGGTCTCTCGAATCTCTACCATGATTCTTGACGAGGGTGTCGGGGCTGGCGTCGACAGATCTTCTGCCGCTCTCAAGGTCTGGGACGCCGTGTCCAAGTGCCTGGATGGGATTGCCAACGCTTCTACGACGGAGGCAGCCAGCAAGCCGCCGAAAGAGGAACCCATTCCAGACAAGGTCTCACAGGAGACGCCAGCCCCAGCCTCCAATTCAATCCATCCATGGCCGCTGGAAGCGTGGGGACTTCGGCATAACCAGAAGCAGAACAACGACAGTCGGCGTATGGGAGAAGCCCCAAAGGAGGGCGAAGGGGATGTCAAGACAGATGCCGCGCCTAAAACAGCGCCAATCGTCGATGTTCAACAACCGAGAACTATCACGACGGCGCTCCCTTGCCCCTTCAGAACGCGCAATCCTGCACGATTCAACGTTGGTGATAGCTGGCACTGCGCACAAGGGCAGTGGAAAAGCCTTTCCGATCTGCAGTAAGTCGGCCAAGACCCAACAGAAGGATTCCACTGATCTCTTGATAGGCAGCACATAACAAGACACCATCGCCACGCCAGCGACTCCCAGCTGTTCCAGTGCCCGCGATGCGAACGGGGGTTCCCTGAGCCGGATGCTTTTAAGGACCATTTGATGCTCCCGAGGGAGCAGATGTGCGATCCTGGATCGGAGGCTGTCCCACCCAGCAGTGACCCCGAAGATGGCATCACCGCCGGCAGGGCAAGGGCACTTTCCGAAGGTGTCAAGGCGGGGAAGATTGGGTCGTGGGACGACTTGTGGAAGTGTCTTTTCCCAGATGACAGGACAGTTCCTCGTCCAGGTAAGTCAAGCATGGCCTTCAATGAGATAACCTCCGCTCACAAACACAGCCATCCTACCCGCCATCGAGCTCCCTCAAGTTGAACAAGAAGTCTTCACCAGCGCCAACATGTCCACCCTCAAAGCAAGCCTCGAAGAACGCCTCAAGTTCCTCGCCTCCCAATCGGCAAACAGCGACCTCCTGTCAGCACAGATTCCCGTGATCACCGGCTCCCTCTCCCTCGCCGTCGAAGCCCATCTCCGAAGTGTCTTCATCGCCTGCCGGACTCAGCCCCCGTCAAGAACACCAAACCGCTCCCGCTCCGCGTCCGAGACACAGGATGCACCGAATAACCGCCCGCGCAAGCTCTCCTCGGCGTCTTCAAGGGGTGTCAGGAATATTCTCGTGCCACCAGAGCATCATCGCCGCCCGCCCCTTATCGAGACCAGAAGTTTCACCCGCGACCCCGTCCTCCGCCCACACATCCCTACCCAGCGCCGCAGCCTGAGCGAGGGCTCCCCCAAAGCCAAGCTCCCCCCTCGCACCACCAACCTCCCCATCCCCGCCACGCTCACCATCCCCTTCCCGCGGATATCTGCCCTGACGGAGCACTCTGACGCCGGCCCCGAGGGGAACACGTCCCCGAAAGGCACCTCCTCGGACGCGGAGTACTCCTCTGGCGTGGAGTCGAACCCAACCAGCGCAGGCGGGCTGCGCGACTCGAATAACACCGACATACGCTGCAGCAAATGCAACATGCGGCCCTCGCTGCGCCCTAACGAGGACGTCTTCTGCGACCCGCGGCTCAGCGCGGCCCCGTCGACGCATACGGCGCCGCACACTACCGACTCGAGTTGTCGGTTCTCCGACTCGGGCATCGGCATCCTCTGCCGGAATTGTAGGATGCTCGAGGAGCTCATCAATTCGTACTCAGGGGCGTCGTTGCAGTCAGCGGACTCCTCAAGGCTGCCGGCCCCCGGGACGACGGGGCCGGAGAGCAAAGTTGAGGATGAGGATGGGCCCTCAGCGAGGTTAGTAGCGCCATTCTCGTTCTCGCCAGACCTTTCCGTCTCCATCGACGAGAACGATGAGGAGACGCTGTTCGACCTGATGCTGGATTCATCAGCTGCGTACAGCGAGGGAGGAGGCGGAGGGGCGGATGGGCAGCAGCAGCAGCGAAAGACACAGGCTCTCGTCTCCTCGCCCATGTTCCCTCCCCCGACGCAGGACCTGCCGCCGTCGCCGTACGGGAAGAAGTATGACCGGCACGGCGGGCATGATGGGGGTTTCTTTTGACTATTTCTGGAGTTTTTGGTGTTTTTGTGGGTGCCCCGGATGTTTTGGGTCAAATTGGGATGACGAAGCTCTCACGATGTATGAGCGATTGGAGTTCCCTGGGGGTTCTGTACATGTAATCCCGTCTTGTATGAGCTGTTTAGCAACAGAATCTCTTCATTTCATCTTCAAAACCATCAACACAATCTTCTGAAAATGCAAATGTAAAGCAAAACAGTGAAACCATGTAACTTGGTTGACTGGCCCATCCCGTCCGAGCCAAGCTGATCGATCACCCGATGCCACGCCACGCAGAGGAATGCAGGCCAGACTATGCCCATCTTAGCCGCAAGCGTTCGTTCCGTGCTTCCCCCCGCCTTTTGGGGATCTGCATTGCACCCGCCAGCCCCGCACTCACTCTTAGTGCCCCTGTCGCCCGCTGTAAGTCGATGCAAGGGCTTCATCAACAGCATCAATCATGTTCAGTCAGGGTCACTTGCAAAGACGAGTGAGATGAGATTTGTGAAATTGATGTGAGCCGGCAGTCATTAAATAAAAAATCCACCTTCATCGCCTCCGTTCCAAACGCACAAGTCCAGAACACGAAGAGAATCAGTCAACATGCCCGTCCCAGGGGCTGGTGACGTCGCAGCTGCAAGGGTGCGGTGGATCGCCCTGACGCCCTACCGCGGATGTACGTCATTCTTACAGCGTGCAACTGCAGCTGCTACAGGTGCTTCCAGCTGTGCTCGGACGAGGGAAGGAAACATGCCACCAGAGGAAGGACTAATAGCAGAAGAGGAACAGCTAGCTACCCGAGCTCCGATCTGATCCTCCCTTTCCAATAAATAACACCTCCTCTGTCACGAGCTTCCCCCTCCCTCATCATCGTTCGATCAATCTGACAAAACCCATTGAGCTCCGCGGAAGGCACAATGGCAGAACAAGACCGCTACCAATCCCATCTGGGAGTAAACACAGACAAGATCCCAACACCAAGCATGCCCGCCACCTCGGGCGCAGAGCAGGACCGCTTCGGCGGCTGGTTCGGCGGCAACAAGGCAGACAAGGCCGCCGACGCCGTCAAGGACCACCTCCCCCGCGGCTCTGGCGCCGAACAGGACCGCTACGCTGGCTGGTTCGGTGGCGACAAGCTGCCGTCCCTCGAGAAGCTGGGCGAGAAGCTGCCGCACGTCTCCGGAGCTGAGCAGGACCGCTACAATGCCCACTTCGGCGGCGACAGGCTCCCCTCCATGGAGAAGTTGGGCGAGAGGCTGCCGCACGTCTCGGGCGCCGAGCAGGATAGGTACAACCGCTGGTTCGGCGGCGACAAGCTTCCTTCCATCGAGAAGCTCGGAGACCGCCTCCCCCATGTCTCTGGAGCCGAGCAGGACCGCTATGAGAGGTGGTGGGGTGGCAAGGGCGAGCAGGTCGCGGACAAGGTTGAGCGGAACATGCCCAAGACATCTGGCGCCGAGCAAGACCGTTTCGGGGGCTGGTTCGGAGGCGACAAGCTGCCGTCCGCCTCCGAGGTGAAGAACGCCATGCCCCAAGCCTCGGGCGCAGAGCAGGACCGCTTCGGAGGCCACTTCGGCGGCAAAGCCCCCTCCGCTGAGGGCATCTCCCGCCGTCTCCCTCGAGTATCCGGCGCAGAGCAAGACCGTTACGGCACGCACTTCAACCTGCACCCAAGCAACCCCGTCAACAGTGCCACCACGACAACCCTCGGCCTCCTCCAGAACGCCCTCCTCCCTTCCTTCGGGCTCCACGCCGGCCTGAGCACCGTCACCTACGCCGTGGCGCGGTACACCGACCGCGCCGACGCCAAGGACTTCCTCTGGCCGACGGGCCAGGTCGCCAACGCGTGGTGGACCGCCGTCGGCACCCGCGTCGTCTACGACGGCCTCTCCTTGCCTTCGGCATGGGACTCGCTCGGCTACACGCAGAAGCTGCTCCTCACCGGCGTCAGCGCCTGGGGCGGACGCTTGCTGTACCGCATCGCGACGCGCAGCGTCAAGCGCGGCCGCGACGACGACCGCTACGTGGTCGCCAAGCAGAGTGACCCCAAGTTCTGGGACCGCGCGTTCTTCACCATGTTCTTGCCCGAGGCTGCCTTCCAGGCTTTGATTGCGCTGCCGTTCACGCTGCCCTTCCAGGCGCCGCTGGCGAGTGCGCGCGCGTCGCTGATTACCGACTTCCCTGAGACCTTCCACAGCTTGGCTGTGTTCCTGTTTACTACTGGCTTTGCGCTTGAGACACTTGCCGACACGCAGCTTGAGGCGCACTCGAAGAAGAGCAAGGAGCTGAACCGCGAGGGTGTTTGGAGCATCGTTCGCCACCCCAAGTAAGTGACCCCTTTTCTTTCCTATCAGATAAAACGAAGGTATTGACCTCATATAGCTACCTCGGCGACGCCCTCTGCCACCTCTCCTTCCCCGTCCTGCTATACAGCGCCGGTATGCTCCACCCGCTGGCCGTTCTCGGCCCGATCTTCAATTACATCATCCTTCGCTACCTCGGGGGCGACAAGGAGAACGAGGCGAGCCAGGAGGAGCGCTACGCCAAGACGAGCCCCGTCAAGCTGCAGCAGCTGCGGGAGTACCGGACCGAGAAGAACAGCTTCTGGCCTGCGGTCAAGGAGGCGAACAACAAGTGGGTGTGGATCGTCGCCGGTGCTGGTGTTGTTGGCGCCGCTGTCGAGAGAGGACTCCTTACGTACTTCAACTAAGTTTGGGGATGTGGGATGAATTATTGTTTGACTAGTGTAATGGAGTGAAAAGGTTGTAAACATAGTAATTCAAATTGAGTCAAAATGAGAGTAACACTAGCATACTTCAATATAGTGAGATCTGAATTCGGCAGGATGATCAATCTATAGAGCTAGGGAAATTGAAATTCAATATTTGTCAATATCCAGAATTGCTCGCAGAAAGCAGCCAGCAGGGTGTGCCCAGACTGCTGTGCCAGAGTGAGAGAAAAAGGTTAGGAGGAAAACAAAAGACGCCACAAACATCCGGCATACGGCCAGCGACTGAGCGTCCCCATTCCATGCTTGTAGATACGACATCAAGTCGAAGATTACAAGGCAAATCAAGCGGTTATATAAATCCGGGATAATTCGATTAAATGCCACTAAACAAAGTCATCCATCCGCAGGGTCGCAACTGACAAATTGTCGATTGAGTATGGTATGACGTGACAAAAGTCAGCCATTCAGGGACTCAACCGGAAAACGCATGTAATCCTGTTGCTTGATGTGATGACCCCCATATTCCAATCCGTCGCCGTGAACCCAAAGTTCCAACCCATAATCTCTCCCCTATGAAACCATAATTCCATAACGCTAACAGAAACATTCTCGCCCAGGCACTCGTCCTCCATCCAGCGACTCAACTGCCAACCAGACAATGAAAGGCTGTTGCACGAGTCCTGTACTCAGCTGACAACCATACCGTGTGATCCTGTTGCAGGCGAATGATGTGAAGTGACACCCCTATTTCAATCCGTCGCAACGAACCCAAAGTTCCAACCCTCAACCTCCAGACCCTCCTCTCCTCTGTAGAACCAAGCGTAGCCCAGACTTGGCAAAACCCGAGCAAACAACAAGGCGAGGAGCAGAAACCCTAGCTCTCTAGTGTTTGCTTTGAAGATGCTTGCCACACTTTGATCTTTTTAGATCGTCCCCGGTGAGAGGGGGGCCGTCTTGGGAGTCGGGCGTCTTGCCCTTGGGAGGTTTCTTGCCCTTGGGAGGGCCGTTGGCCTCGGCCTCGGCGTTTTGGACCGCAGCATCCTCCTCATCCTCCTCCTCAACATCTTCCGCGTCCTCAAAAGCAGCCGCAGCAGCAGCGGCAGCCTCAGGATCCATCGCAGCGGCGGCCATCGCCTCCGCGCTGTAGTCGTGCTCGAGCAGCTCCTCGAAGTGCTCCGCAAGCTTCATGGCGGCGGCGCCGCCGCCCATCATGCCGCCCATCTTGCTAAAGTCGGGCCCGATGGCCTTGCACTCATACTTGGTGTACCAGTCCTCGAGGGGGAGCTCGGGGTGGCCCCACCAGCCCCAGCCGCCGCGGTCCTCGGGCACCATCGTGCCGTTGATCAGCTCTTCCTCGCCGGTGAGCCCGTTGGGGCAGCGCGCGTGGACGCCGTAAGATAGCATGCCGCAGCAGGCGCCGTCGCGGCCGCCGTCACCGGTCTGTTGGAGGTAGTTAGAGATGAGAATGGTGGAAGGGGAGGAAACGTGGCAGGGCTTACGCATTTGCCGAAGACGCAGGGGAAGTTGCGGCCCCTGATCTTGCAGGAGTTGCCGTTGCATCTCTGTGGGTTGTTAGTGCCGTTTCGGTCGCTCTTCTGGCTGTTGGGTTGCGGCGTGTGGCTTTTGATAGGAAGTGACTAAAGGTGGACAGGCAAGGAGGGGGAGGAATGGATTCACGAGGAAGTAGATCGCTGTGTACGAACAAAGATGGAGAGACAGTGAGAGACAGAAGAAGCCGGAAGCAGGAAAACGAAACGCGAATGAGCAGGAAAACGGAATCTCAACGTACGCCCCTCTGGCCGATAGACTTGGGACAATCCGTCTTGCGAGCCTGGTCGTCCGTCTTCTGGCCCATATCTATTCCGCCTCTATAATATCCGTCATCGTCGTAATCGCGGTTCTTGCGGCCCTTGCCGCCGTTGCGACCCTTGCCGCCCTTGCCGAGGGCATCGACACCGGAGAGGACGACGACGGCCGCGAGTAAGACGGTGGTGACCTTCATGATGAAGGTGTCTGGGTTGATTCAAGGCTGTGGCGGGACCTTTAGGGTTAGTTGAGAGAAAACCAAAAAAGAGCGGAGAGGGGCGAAAGGTTGGGAGTGTTGTGTGCCTTTTTGTACGCCTGGTATCATGCCCCAGGGCATGTGGTGGTGGTTTTTTCATCACCTTGATCGTTTGTGGCTGTTGAATTCGTTGGGTATTAGACCTTGCGTTTTTGCGCCTTACAGCAATATTCATACAATATTCATATGATATTCATACAACATTCGTATATTTATACAATATTCATGTTTGGCTTTGGATTTGTGCATGCGCTTATACGAGAAGGTTTGCCACGGAATATGTGTTCGAGACGAAGTGGAAGCCTTGAAGCCAAGAGGGCTTCCCAAGGATGTGTGAATAACCTCAAAATATTGATGAAAAAAATAAATGGATGGCTTGCCGAGGAAGTTTCGAGCCCACTCAGCAGGGACTTTCACAGGAGGGCAAAAGGCAGCAAAAGCACATCGGTCAGTGCTCAGTCCAGTTGCATGACAAGATGGTTTGAGACTGATAAGCGGTATGATTTGGTTT
Organism: Colletotrichum tropicale; assembly: GCA_027406125.1. Lineage (NCBI taxonomy): Eukaryota > Fungi > Ascomycota > Sordariomycetes > Glomerellales > Glomerellaceae > Colletotrichum > Colletotrichum tropicale. Next base: position 748,781 of record JANVYH010000003.1, read on the forward strand.
GGTATGATAACATATCATAGTCTGATTTGAATTTTATCAAAGTTAAATCCACCGCAAGACTTCAGCAATATTTTCTCCTGATGCAGTTGTCTACGTCAACGACCGCGCCGAGAGTCTGAGATGCTGGCCCTCTATTCTGTTAAAACCACATAATGAACGCGTTTTACTTGCAACACTACAGGACAGAGCAAAGTGAAGAAACGGTAATTCACGTCCCGCTGGCAACAAGCTTCGACCTTGCGTATCCCATAAACCTCTCTGCCGCCGCACATTTTCAAAGGATTGAAGCTTGCCGCAAGTCGAACCCCACAAAACCAACCTTGAACAGCCTGGACAGCTTCCTACAGCTCAATCAGTTCTCTATTGTTTGCCCGGGCGCCACTGGGGCGTCACACTGCCATGAGAGGTGGAACCTACGTGGATCAATATCACAGACAGCGACGATCAACAGCCTCTTTCGTCCAACTACTGGGGGGCCCTCCCTCGCACTGACGGCTGCGAATTATGGGGAGAGATGGAAACTTTTGTGTTGGCACACCGCAAAACCCGCGTGCTATGTCGCGGCCGCCCACCCCCACAAGTCGGACTCGTCCTGGGTCGGCCGACGATGTGAAGTCCTTTTGCTGCGTGGTTGCGACTCAAGGAAATGCATGGCTGTCTTTCGCTTCCATTTTGAAGTCGGTATTTAGGTACCGAGGTGAGTCCGACCGAGGTCCAGCAGGGTTTGAGGGACGCGAACTGATCGACAGTCGCAGCCAGGCATCCGAGGTTTGTTGTCCACTGATTAACGTTGGGATTGATGTAAACCCTCGTAGGAGGAGGATACAATGTCTGCTTAGGTAGCTTGATTTACTGTTAGGAACCACGGTTCAAATATAAGTTCGATTTTAAATAGCACTGCAAACATTGCGAGAGGGATCACGACGGGCAACTTCTCCGTCACATCGGATGGCAGGCAGTGCATGAAGTCAACTCGTCGACACCACCTAAACTTCAACACAAACACGAGAATCCGAATTGGGTCCGACTCTCCACGAATGGCATGAAGACAAGCCGGATGCGGAAGTGCTACACCAAGACTTCTACGACGAAAGTCCCATTTCGGAGTGTTTGCAACGCCTGCAGTAAGCTTATGGGGGCACCGCAACTGGATCCTTCCTTTGGCGGGGCACAGACAGCTGAGCCTTGGTGATGTTGCAATACTAGCAAAAGGACATGGCAGTTGGGTTCCCCGGGGCCTGCCAATGAAGAATGGTTGGTGCCCGTTTAATGGTGGATCGTAGGATCGAATGCCGGCAGCCCTACGACGATCTTCGCTGGATTGCGCTAAGCCTGACCAAAATCCTTCCGAACGGGACGAGCCTTCCGACTTGCTGTGGAGGTGACGATGAGGTTTCGGACTGAGCTTTTGACGATAGACCCTGTAGTCCTCAACTTGTCAGTCCAATACATTGTTTGACGGAAGGATGGGGGCCTGAGCTACATCCATAAGGCCGAGACTAGGTGACCCTCTGTGACCAATCAAGTCTATCCGAGAAGGCAACACCGGCTCCAGTACATCTTAAACATGGAGTCCATTTTCAGGAAATCGTACCATCCACGCTGACCCGTGCTCACAAGATCGACAGTCGCAGTCAGCTCTGGGGCACATCAAGCCAGTCTGACAATAGACAGATCCACAATAGTAACAGAAGTCGGGCAATTGTACACGCAGCAGTGCGACTAGAGAGACTCGTGGAGAATAGACTTACACAGCTCGACCACAAGATAATAATGGATCTGATGCGAATAACGCCTGCTGGCAACCTGCTTGAAAATCTATATAAACTACTGAATACTCCGCATCCCATCCGGTATTCTCACTCAAACCTCATCATCATAATCACAGCTTCATTCAACCCAAAGCTCCCACCACACACTTACCCACGCAACAACATCTTCCTAACTCAGTCAAAATGCAGTTCTCTACCATCTTCGCCGTCGCTTCTGCCCTCACCCTCGTTGCTGCCGCTCCCACTCCGGCCCCCGAGTCTTCACCTGCCGCGGCAACTCCTGCCCAGCTGTTCAAGCGCAAGGAGTGCCCTAGCAACTACGCTTCTAAGGGTGTATGTCTCCATCCCAACTCGTGCGTGATGCTCTCGTTAGAATATGAAACTGACAGATGCCAAAATAGGTTTGCAACGGAACCAGCTGCATGTGGGGCCTGGTTAACTACGACTGCGGTGTCGGTTCTTGCGTAAGTCTTCACGGTTTCGCCTGTACTGCGGGTAACTTCGACATGGAGATCGGCTTGCTAACCTTCGGCTAAACAGGTTGGTGCCGGAGCTGGAGACGGATCTTGCTGCGGCTGGCCCAGTGATGGTGGCGTTGCTTACTGCCCCAACGGAGGATTCTAAGCAGCATCTCACTGAAGATACTGGGGGATACGTCTTGTCGTAGGATGTGAGGAAACGAGTATGACCAGCATTATATGAGCGGAGGATCTAGGTGCATCTAGTTACGATCTTTACACGATTTCATGAAATAATCACATTCATTTGGCGCGACTGCACTACTTCTGTACTAAAGTTTACTCGATATCGGGTGCGTTGATAAAAGTTTGAGAGCTCACCATCTCGGGGACGCTGTTCAAGGTAGCAGGTCAACTTGAGTCGAAAAAGAGACTTGAAGACTTTGCCCTCGGAGAAAAGTTACTGGAAAAGAATATGGCACGTACTCAAGGTTTAACGGCATTGAAGTGCACAATTGCCAAGGACGATCGGGATTTTCCATGATACCCATAGCCAGATCAAAGGATTGACTATCAGACGTTTTAAGACTTGGCAGAAGACAATCATAAATGGTGCTGTGACGAGGCATAGGAGCTGAATCGAGCATGAAATTGCCTTGCTGTTGGCTCATGCCGCCCGCCTCCCGGCCGTTGATAGCCGCAATCTCACTGCCGTCACCCAGCGCTTATGCATTGCACCATCGCTGTGTTAATTTGCTTGCGACGTCTTCTCTTTGCCCAAAATAGCAATAAATTCATGTAATTCCCTGCATCTACCAAATCTTCCGTGCAAAGAACTTCGATAGCATCGACTTCCAAGCTGTCCGTTGCCTCAACGCCAAAAGATTGATGATGTGGCCAACATTCGCACGAAGGAGTGGAAACAGCAGGAGAACTGTCCTGGTAAAAAAAAAAGTAACTGTAGTGCATTGTTGAAGAACTAGACGCAATCAAGAATGTGCGATGCGACAAACGTGGTTTCTTAGATAGTCCCCCCGACTAACTTAATCGAAGACGTTATCTTTGAGTCCGGCGCTGGTGGAGAAGATTCAGTGTTCAGATGATCTGGAGACTGCACCAGTGAGGGCCAGGCCGAAACCCATTGTAGCGTCCTGGAGGTGTCCGTCGCCGACAATGGCCGGCGGTAGCACGGGTCCGAGCCCGAGTACGATAAGTGCCGAGTACGCGCCGTTCGCATCCGGCATTTTCGGTGTGTTTATCGAGGCCGACCTAATTAACTTCGGAACCAGCGATCTTCATCAATAAAAGGCCTCCCGCGGATGTAGTTAATCAAAAGTTGGCTCAACCATCTGTTCCGTTCTTTGAGCCTGTCATGGGAATCACGGTCCACGGGTAACTCCGCAAGTAGGGCTGTAGATTTCACGCGGACCCCTGACAGACGGCACTCGGTGACATCGCAATTGTGTTCCAGATTGACATCGATAGCCAGTATTATATGAGTTAAGGTGTGGCTGTTCATCCCAAAGTCACCTGCGAAACTGACTGATTGATGCTTGATTGAGTCAGTTGCCAGGGGATATTTAACCTTTGCCAAGCAGGGACAATTTCCTGCAACATGGGATGTGGGGGTAACGAGAAGAGGCGGAGGAAGTCGGCAATACCGATTACCATGCCCCCATGTTTTAGTATAGTCTATGCTGCTACGCCCTACGCCGGAACTGAAGGGTTCATCTTATAAAGGTGCGAACGATTCTCAACTCATGTTCACAACAACAAGCAATCCCAAGCTCGTCCAGTCTTTCGTTCAAAACAGAAATTCATCTCCAAACTCACAGCACGGTCTTTAGTAAGTACAAATGTACGCTCCATGTCTTTCGCCAGGGACACCTAGCTAACAGCAACAGCCTTTTTACAACCTCAATATGAAGGCTTCATTCATTCTTTCCGCCCTCGCTCTTGCGTTCACCGCTCAAGCCTGCGACCAATACAAGTATTGCGCCTGCACAAATGAAGACGGCACCACGAACGATGCGCTTACCGACTGGGCATGCGACCCCAGCTACACCCGAATCAACGACAAAGGATACACTGAGTGCAAGCTCTACAAGAGCAGTGCCTTCAAAGTCACGGCATTGGACAACTGCAAGTTCCGAGAGGCCTGCGAGGCCAGAGGTGGCAAGGGCGACTCGAAGTGCAGAGCCAAGGTTGGCGTCTTTAAGTTCAAGGCTTGAGTCGAGCTGAGACTGGTTTTCTTTTCCTTCTTGTCAAATACTTTGTGCCGGAAGCAATTCCAGGTTGAAGCTATCGATCGGTACCGCCAATGAAATAGACGTCATTTATGTGCTATGATAAACTCGCCCAGCGGAATGGTGATTTTACAGATCCTCACGGAAGTAAGGATTTACCGTCTTTGGAGTTCTATCTGGAAGATAATTGTGGAGTGAAGGAAAACATCGTATCTCGAGAACGAAACAAGCCTGTATTTTGGATGAGTTTTGCTATATGAGCTGTCGTTCTCGGGCGGCATCCCACTTTGATCAAGCGGTATCCCACTATGATTGTCCAATAAGACTAATGGCCTCAATCACCCGTGCGGGTAGCTGTATAGTTAATTATCTGAGTGCAGGCGTGAATAACATTCAAAACTCGTAGCATGTTCATCGCGATCATTCAGTACGTGCAATCGTTATTTACAATTGCGCGTGGTTTAGGAGGAATGCGCGAGAGACGCCAGAGACTTACAGGACCGCTCAGTTGGCTGAAAAGGAGGGTACGGCCCGGGGAGTCCAGGTTTACTGCTCAATAATAAACTCTTAGTGACATCGTTGCCCGCCAACTTAAAGTTCGTTCAGGGGCCTGAGGAATACCGTCTCGACGACTTGAGTCAGGCATAGCTCGGGAGTAGACATCCGCAATTTGAAATGTTATCAGGAGCAAGACGACGAAACAGTCGAATTTTACTGAGCGGAGACATTCACAACGTGACCCAAATTAGCACTGAAAGGGCAATTGACAGTCAGTCTCTGCTAGCATGACCGATGCAGAATTCTGAAAGCTGCTCGGAGCCCAATTGAAATGATATTTTAGGAGGTCTTGATCCAGGGCAATGCCGGCGAGTTCACGAATTAAGGTTTGTCGCGTGGGAAAGGCACTGCCATAACTAGTAAGATCAACACGCGGAGGAGTCCGTAATACACTAAATAACACTAGATAAGAAACAAGCCCATGAAAACTTCATAACGGAGTGAGATAATTGCCCAAATCTCGTGAGGATTGAAAGCAAGACTTCTTGTGGAATTAGCGACAGCGAGAGCGCAGATAGTCGACGAACAGCGCTGAGGTGAGAGTACGGGCGTGTCACCTTGTGAACATCAAGATTGTCCGATCCATCCGACGATAATCATTATTGAATATCGACAATCAACATCGGTGATCAAAATGAATGTGTCTCTGAGGGCAGCAGTCGGCGTCTTCGGATTGATGCTGGGATAGCGAAATCGCCTGTGGCTTCCAGCGGGCGCCTGACCATCTGGTTGCGGTATAATTATTTCTGACCTTAGCTCATGCCGCTAGTCATCAAAACCAACAGACACAGCTGTGCGAAGTTGGAATGTCAGTAAAAGATGTATGCAATTAGAATGATTAGTATCAAGCAAGTTTGCTAGGCTTCCCACAAAGATTCATGCAGTGGCATAAGTTCTGTCGGTCTAGTGCGCCTAGTTGTTGAAACACATAAGGTACGACGGTAATTTCTCCTTTCGGTCCCCAACCTAAGAAGCGCTTGGGGCGAGATAGCTAGAACATGACCCAATTGCTGCGAGTCTCAAAACGTCCCTTCTAATTTTAGATGTGCCACAGTCTGGACATCCTTAATTTATCAGCTATCATATTAAAAAACCTCGGTGGCTTGTCTTGTTAAGTACCAGGCGGCCAACTGGTTGGTCTGGGGTTTGCTGCTGAGGTCAGATGATCATATATCATACGCATAAACGCCTCACATTCGTACATCCAATAGAAGACGTACGCGAAGTCGGTGTTTACAGACCATCGCAAAATGTCGCCCCACTTCTAATGATCAATATCTTATGAGAACGGCTTGATTAGACTGTACAACGGCCAGATTAAACACATTCTCATTGTCTCGGACGCTTAGTGCTCATGGACGGACTTATTTTAACGGTATGCATTTGCGACTCGAGGATGTATCTTTTTGTAACAGACTCATTTCATTTAATGACAGGCGACTGCATCTTGAGTGCACCCTTGTTCATAACTATACACAGTTCGACTGAGACCTGAATTAATCAAATGATTCAGGCACAGGTTCGGGCTTACGACTGAAGATGCCTTGATGCGAATAAGCGTTGGCAGTTATAGTCTTTATCATAAAAAGCCGAACAATCTACGTAAAGAAGGAAGTTTCCCCATATCGCCTAGACCGCAGATATTCACGCCAGTCGTGGCCTGTTGTACATAATCAGCAAGGCTAGGCAGAAAATCCTGACAGAGGAATGGCAGAGGAACAGGGCTGACACTACGCCACGCCCGCCTCACTTTTGCCTCAACACCCAATAGGAATCAAGAGCAAGACACCAAGAGGAATGGACCAGAGCCCAGGCAAAAAGCCCAACTGATTCACCTAGTCTTTCAGACATTATAAGGATGCAGAGGTCTCTGAAAATTGCCTTCGGAGACGGTTATGATCTTGCGATCGATCATACAAGGAGTAAAGAAAAGCCAAAAGCAATACTATGGACCGAAAACGACCTCGAATTGTTCCTCGGAGGGCCATCAATTGGGAAAGAACAGACAGAGACCCAAGAGAGGAAGATTTATTGGCCACTGCCCATAAATGGGATACGGGCTCTTTACTCGATTTGTTCCTAGATGCCGGCGAGTATTCGCCTCGGGTGGGACGCGAGCATTCCGTGCTTTCACGGGTTTTCAACTCTCGTCGACTTGAAAGAATACGAGACGGGTTCTTTAGCTACCCTTCAAGCCTAGCAGCATGGATTGACGACAGAGACCGCAACCAGCATCCTCGTCCCTACAACGGCCTCGTCACAAAACCACAATTTAGACGGATTGCCCTTGACACAAAGGTGAGAAATGCGATATGTCTTGTGTATCACTTTCAGTCATATACGATTTCCATGATTGAGCTGACTATAAACTATGAAGAGGTTCAGTGAAGTTGGTATGGTGAATGTTGATACAAGGAGAATGTAAGTCAAAAATAAATGTAACATCAGGTGGTAAAATACGGATCCCTACTGTACGGAAACATAAAGTACCTGAAAGGTTTCAAAGAGCAACCATAAAGGGATGGAATATTTGACCTTGAAACATATGCTGACAAGAGTATTCAAAGTTATATCACGAATCCTTCAGCAGATGAACTAGGCATCTTGGCATTGAGCTCACCCGATGGCCTACATGAGATCAACAGAACTTTCATGTTCAAATATCTTACTGGCGACACGTCGATTGGAGCCAGCCTAACTGTGAGTTGACCTCAAGGAAATGACACGTCTCCTATAGCTAATCTGTAAAGTGTATGCCTCTTCACTTTGTTTTAGAGTTTCACATACCTTATTATGTGTGGAGGAATGGGACTCCGCGACTTGATGGTCGGATGACTACCTCCGCAGAAAGCATCCGAAAGTCCCACGAATTATCATTCCTGTCAACCCCAGGCTTGAAGATAGATGAACCCGATCACTTGCACCAAGCTCAGACCTCAATCTGTTTGACAGGGTGGAATACATCGACATGGGTTGCAACGTGTCTCGTTGACACTTATTACGACGAGGACGATCCCAACAATGAGTCCATGCTACGGTTCTATGAACTTGTTGACAGTGACCCTGACTGTCAATCAGTGAGTATGGATGCATTGAGTCTTGGTACGAAGACTGCCGATAGAGCAATGATCAATGAAGCCCGGGAGTACTTCTTTGTCATTGTCAAAGTGCACATGGAGAAAATTAGTGGCGAGTGGTACCACATTCAATTCCAGTTAAGTCAGAGAGTTTACCAAAATGTGAGTAGGCTAGAATCCCTTTCGAACCTACCGAACTGCCTCGTTCGAAGCTGTCTTAAGCCATGGGTCTTGGGACTTCACGCATCTCTAATGATCACGACTGCCCATGGCGCATCAAGATATTCCATGAATGGCATACCCGAATATCACGTCATCCCTCATCTTCGCCCGGCTTCACAATTAACATTTGATCACTTGAACGTCTCAATCTGTTGCAAATTGCTTACTGTTTATTCAATGCTCCTAGCTTTCTCATCCCGATATCCCGTGGCGTCAGCGTTCAGCTCAGGTCTCAGCAGAAGATGCGCGCAAATTTCTGGCATCAAGCGAAGTTTTCATTCACAACACAAAAGACCTTTTGAAAAAGCTGATGGTAATGTTGAGAAAATTGTTGAACATTTGGCACACCTTTCTGGTGACGGATCTGGATCGAGTGACACATCAAATGGATGACAGGAAGTATGACCGTGTGAGCGACACTCTCAGCGACATTTCAGATTCTTTCGACAAGCTAGAGAAGGTGCTGGAAGGTCTTTCAGATCTGGAAGTACAGGTTGAGAGTTTCAAGTCACAGGCAAGTTAGACATGTGGTTGGGGTTTAGAAGCGATCTTCTAACAAGCGTCAAAACAGATAGTCTTTCACATGGCTGTTGGGTCGTTGAGTAAAGGCACATCTCTGTTCCAGAATCATAACTTCACAGGAATGGCGGGACTGGCTGGATTCGCCAAAGAGGCTTTATATAGTGGCGCCGGGTCAATATTCGGAGACAGTGGAAGCTGGCTTGACATCAAGGCAGATGTTGAAGATCTAGGGCCTCTCAAAGTTCCGTTGGTTTCAAAGAACACGAACTCATCGCCAGAGAAACGAGATATTGGTGCCGAACTCACGGCCGTTGAGCGAACCCACCGCCGGAGCAGATCAGTGGACGAGGATGCCTCGTTGGCCGTCATACTGCCCAAAGAGCATTCTGAATTTTCGGCAGAGAACACACGTCTATCGGCGGCTCGGAGCTATCCAACACATAGCCCTCGACTTCAGGATTCTGTAGAGGACCTCGGATTCCAAGATTCTTCACGCCAAGAGAAAACAACTAAGTTGTCATCTTACCCAAGCGATGGCTTGTTCGAGACCGACACGCACGAAGACATCGAATGTATCAACGATGAAAGCGATCATCCTTCCGAGAAACCAGAAGAAATCAAAACCTTGTCTCAGGAAAAGCCAACTCATATCCAGATACACTGGGATTCAGTCAAATTTCTGTCGAATGTGTTAACTACCGATACAGAGCTAAGGATTCTGTACAAGGAAGTCCTTGGCAGTGTAGACGACGAAATGGTTCTTCAAATCCATCAACTTGGCCTTGTATCGTACTACCGACAACTGTGGAGACAACTTCAGACGACGCAGGAGTTTGCAGCTGTTGGCTTTCTGAGATCACAACGTCATAGAACGCTTGTCTCGCGTTTGACACTTTGGACAATTGGAATGATTGCATCGGAATTTGCGCCCAGATCACGACTTGATGAAGCTAGAGAGTCTCTAGAAGGGTTTATAAGCGCTACTGAGGGGGATTTTGACTGGAGTGACATGTGGGCCTCTGAGACGACGAAGTGCGATATCGACGAGGATGAGACACGCGGGGCATACCACGAACAAGGCCTTCTAAGCGAACATGACGGCGAGCCGACCAATATTCCAAGGCTTTCTAAAGACCATTTAGAAAGTGTGCATAGTCTATTCAGTTCTCAAACCGCCATCGGTGCTTTCAAAAGGGAGCTTCGAAATGCGATCCAGGATGCCCCGAAAGACGAAGACCATGACACACAACAGCCTCTGGATCTGTTAACAGCACCCAAGGCTCCGGGACTTAGATCGAGACTGGTGACATGGATAACTGACAAATTGCATCCTCCGAAGTCCGGTTATCACCGAATTTGGCACGAATGTGTAAGTACCTGTGTGACTAACATTCCTGCCATCATAACATGCAAACTTGGACTAATCGGCGCGGGAAGGGCTGCGGCGAGTACCTGCTTTTAGACGTCAAACAGATAGGCCCAAGTGGCCTCGAGAGATTCAGAAGACGCTTGCAGGAACGTGACTGTGTTAAAAGAGTAATGTGTCACAGGCCGGCAGTGGAGACCAGTGATACACCGACTATTCCGTCGCCAGTACATATCTCTCATAGTAGAGCAGACCACACTTTCAGTCCCACTAGCACGAATGTGGCAGGTATTCCCCACAAGTCCTTCTCGTCAACTAAGGTATCGGATATCTCGGGTTCCCTCAGCCATGCACAGCAGCTTGGGTCAGAAGGATGTCCTCAGTACTTGTTACTCTGTGTTAACAAGAAGACGTTGTCGGTCTTGATTCACATAGAACTTAGCACGTATGACAACGATCAATATCTCTTTCAGAAGATACTGGAGGAGTATCGAATGGCTCGAGAAACATCAGAATGGAAAATTGCAAACCTCATACCGCAGTGGCTTGCACCGGCCGTCATGTGGGCCTCTGCGCTTCTTCAGCGTTTCCAACGAATTTCACCAGACTGGCTATGCAGAACTCTCGACAATATTCGACGGAGATTTGAGTTCAATCTCTACAGAATGGAAAGTGGCGACTTTGTTCGGGTGAGATTGTTTTCCACCAAGGAAAATAAATAAGACTACGTGCTAATTGGATTCAAGTTTCAATTAATCCCAGTACGAGAGATATCAGTCCCGAGTCGCTTCAGGTTAGCAGAGTTTCCACCCAGCAGCGAAGTATACTCGGGAAACTATGCATACCTACCAGTCCCAATGGATGATGCGGAGATGAGCTCTATTCCACTTCGGCACCTGACAGAGCCTGGGGCACACAGCGATAAATTCTGGATAACAACTTTCCCGAAGAAGCTCAAATCGCAACTCTACCGATATCCCGGTTCGAATGATAGGCCGGTGATAGGATGGGGTGTGAGAGTAAACGAGGCTCTCAACTGGAGCCACTTGCTGTTCCTCGTTTTCACCATGACTTTGACTATTGGCGTTATTTTGGGCATTTATAGAGTTGTAAAGTCTGATGACTCCTCAACGTTTGGTTTGGGAGCATTGTTAGTGGCACTTGTTGCTCTCTATATTCCGTGTCAATATCATGCATGGAAAGAGAGTTTGGAATAGTTCGGTTCTTATCAACCCGCATAGAAGATTCATTTTTTCTTGAGCCGGTTCACGCTGCTTATCTTCCCACTGAGGCTGCCAACCCTGTTGATTCTACCGGTTACCATAGACGACAAATGGTTTTGCTATTTACCACTCCTCAGCAAATTGGATGCATGTGTGACAAAGTATACTCAGGACAAACCACTGAAGACAGGACGGGCTCCTCTTTACTTCCGGTGTGACTCAAATCACTGCAACACAGCAGTGTTACATGCAGATCAACCGAATAATTAAGTGGTCCGGATAAGATTATACGCGATGGAATTATGCATGCATGAGCTCAACGACCCCGACAATCCCGGACTTTGGGCTGTCCGTCCACCCCGTCTACCGAGGGCCCCACTTTCACCCGCGGGGAACACGGGATGATCCATCGAATGGCAAGCAACGAGCGGCGGACTTTGCACTACGGGCGGGATCGTGCGGTCAAAGTGTCGAATTCCGCATGACGGAAAGTTTAAACGTATCCTTGCTTGTCGTGTTCGGTTGTGTTCGAGCGGGGGGATGAATAATCCATAGCCTCCGTTCCACACGTACAGTCTGCGATATACTTAAGGATCCCCATCGTTTGGTGTTTCGATTGCTCTGTTGATCAAATCCAACTCCTCGCTGCCATCTCTTACAACTTTTCCATCGACTCAAGCGGACTTAATTGCTATTCATCATGGCCCACGCATATGGAACCGTCCCGGCAGGTGCGCCGAAGCAGCCTGAGAAGTTCACCCTTCGCATTCCAGACCAGGAGATCGCAGACTTCAAGAAACTCTTGGAGTTATCCAAGATTGGCCCGGACACGTACTACAATCAGCAAGAGGACCGAAGGTTCGGGGTTACCCGCAAGTGGCTCATTGATGCCAAAGAAACCTGGCTCAAATACGACTGGCGGAAGACGGAGGATCGTATCAACTCATTCCCCAACTTCAAAGCCAAGGTCCACCAGAAGGATATCGGGACGACAGACGTTCACTTTGCGGCTCTTTTCTCGTCCAAGAAGGACGCGCTCCCCATCATCTTCATGCACGGATGGCCAGGCTCCTTCCTAGAGTTCTTGCCAATGCTCGACCTGCTTCTGAAGAAGTACACGCCAGAGACCCTGCCGTACCATGTCATTGTCCCATCCTTGACCGGCTACGGACTATCGGCATCATCCGCCCCAGTTGACAAGGAGCTTGCTCTTGACCAGGTCGCAGGTGTAATGCATCAGCTCATGATCGACCTCGGATTCGGAAACGGTTACGCGGCTCAAGGAGGTGATGTTGGAAGTTTCATGGCTAGACTGATGTCTGCCAGCTTCAAGGAGTGCAAGGCTATTCATTGTGAGTTGCATGCAGAGAAGATATCCACGAAATATCTGCTAATTTCCATCAGTGAACATGCTTTACCCTGGTCCTGATGATGCTGGAAGCGTAGACGTTTTGACTGCTAAGGAGCAGCAGATGACACAGAGGATGCTGAAGTGGCGGTCGACGGGAATGTCGTACGCCCTAGAGCATGGCCTAAGGCCCGCAACTATTGGACTCGTTCTATCAGCCAGTCCCATCTCACTACTTGCTTGGTAAGAACTTTGGAGGGAGAATAATTCAGTGCAGGAGACCCATGCTAATGAAATGACAGGATCGGCGAGAAGTACTTGGAATGGGTCGACGACCGATACCCGTTACAGCTGGAGACAATCCTGGACCTTGTGAGCCTGTACTGGTTCACGTCCACATTCCCCCGGAGCGTGTACCCGTATCGTCCACTAGCTGAATCAATCAGCTCTGGAAGCCAACTGCCGATCCCTACATCCAAGGAAACCCCGTTGGGATACTCGCTCTTCCCCAATGAAGTAAGCTTCATGCCCAAGGCTTGGGCGGAGGCAGTCTATCCCAACCTGAAGTTCTACCGCACACACGAGAAGGTATGTGAAGTTATATTAACCAGGTCTTTTGGTGTTAGGAATGCTAACATGGATCCCAAGGGCGGTCATTTTGCCGCTCTTGAGCAGCCTGAGCTGTTCTTAGAGGATGTTGAGGAGTTCTTTAAGATGGTCAGGGCTACTTCAAAGATTTGATCTGGCCGACAGGCTTGCTGTAATGAAGTTGAGAGATGGGGTCGCCTGGGTAAAATGAGCTAGAGCTTAACATGTAGCTTACCGATTTAATCGGACGATTCGCATCTCTTCTTGGACTTAGATGGTAGAAAGCATCAGTCTAAGTCAAGCTGGTGAAAATCAAAAACATGAGTTGTCATTCAAATGGGTATGCTATCATAAAGTCGTGATCCTCCAGCCCTTCTAAATCTTGCGCCGCCCTCAGTGACTTCGCTATGGCTCCTTGGGACCCATCTTCAAACGCCATCGACCCGATTCATAACCCCGAAGCCAGCTTCAAAGGGTAAACAAGAGACTCGTGCCACATCATCATCACCTGATGTAGACATTTACCTCGGGCTTGTCCTTCGTCTGACTATATGTACCTTCAGGGTAAGCAATCGGGTCATAGGCGACACGAGCTTCCGCCTTGTTGACAGGCGCGTATCGTCCCTTGCGTCGCATGTATCTGTTATGCATGTTAGGACATCGTATCGTAGGCAAAGGACACCCTTGAGAAACATACATGAAAACTCCAGCAACGATGGCGATGATAAGTAGACCAGCTCCGACGCTGATGCCGACAATGACCTTCTTATCAACCCCGCCGACATCGCCGCCCAAGATGTCACCGGTGCTGGTGGGATTCGCAGACGCCGTTGAAGTAGTGGGCGTGAAGACCTTTGGAGTGCCGCTTGTCGAGATCATAGACTTGACTCCTGATCCGAAGTTCTCGACCCCTTGAACAGCTGCGTTTGTGGCCGCGGGGAAAGTAGCCTCTACTCCAGATGCGACCGCAGTTACGAAGGTCTCTGTCGCGACAAACTTCCTCAGCGTCTGCAGCGCCGGGGGACAGTTGACCAGGCCCGTCGTCAAGCACTCAATGCCGGTATATGTCACCTTCTTCTCCAAGGTAGTCGTAGTCAGGTCGTCACGCTTCGCTTTGGAGGTAGTGGTAGCTGAGACAGTAGCAATAGTCGTAGTCGGCACTCTCTTTTGAGCACAACCGTCCGCGAGCGTAGTGAAGAAGATCGGGATTTGGGTGTTGGGCGTCGGGCCCCAGACACGATCACCAATCTCTACGGATGCACCTGCGGCGGCGCCGAGCGCGAGTTGGTAGGCGTTGACTGCGCGAAGTACACATCCATCCTCGTCCGCTTCAGGGAGAACGGTTACGTTGGTGCTCAGCTCCGCGATGTTGGCAAACACTGCGACTTCGATGCCAGCGGAAGCGCCGGGAATAGTGACTGTCTTGTTGAAGAACTCAATCTCTTTGCTGTCGATGGGTGAAGAGATTTCGATGCCGGCGTTGATGCCGACGCGGAGGACGGCCTTCATGACTGCACCGGCACTTTCGATGACAACCGGAAGGAACTCGAATTTGCCCCCACCGCTGTTACGTATGACTTGGTCAGAAAGTTCTCTCTGGTGCGACAGACTTATTGGAGGTAACTCACAATGCGACACTCGATACGTTCTTTGAGAACAACGCAATGTCAAAGGTCACGCCATCCTCCATCTTGATGTGGAAGCCGGTGCTCATTTGGATCTCAGTTTCAACATTCAAAATGAGGTCCACATTGAAAACAACTCCAAGCAGCAAGTCATCGCCAATTTGTGAACCCAAGGGTGTCGTCGAAGTGTACAGGTTGAGAGTGTAAGACAGGCCAGCCGATAGAGTTGTGTCAAGCTCCATGTACATGTCAAAATCATCGAAGCCAAAGCCAAGCTTGCATTCTGGGAACTCGGGAATATCAACATCAAAAGTGATGTTAAGAGGAGGGAAATCAAAGTCATCAATGTCGAAGCCGTCAGACAGCTTCTTGATAACCCCGGTGACATAGTCCTTGGCATAAGTTGTTATGTTGTCGAAGGTCTCCTCGAACTCGTTGCCGATTTCCTTGATGACGCCTGTTGCGTTGAAGGTGCCATCAATGGTGAAATGCGCGTTGGCTTTGCCCTTGACGTAGCATCTGGTGCAGACGATGCTGATGCCGGCGGTTGCTGTGACATTCTCCGTGCCAACAGCAACATCTTGCTCGCTAGAGTTAGGCGTGGTTAGCATCCGAGGAGTGAGGCGAGACGCAGCGCATGGAGTACTCACAACTTGAATAGGACGGCATTGTCGAAGCTCTTCTCCAAAGACGTACTGTTGCTGAATTTCTCCTTCCTACCCTCGACTCTTGCATTTGCGATAGACCGGCGAATAGCTCGAAGGGTATCTGAGGCCGTCTTGCCAGGGTTAGTGCGCACCACCAGATCAACTGGCAATTCGGTTGATGCCACAACCAGGCTGGTCATGAAAGCCCACAGAAGGGCCCAGAAAAACTGCGGATGCATCGTGGCCACAAAGTCTTGTGAAGAGTATAGAGGACTGGAAATGTCAAAATCCCATCCTGTTCAAACATCGGGGAGCTGAGTTCCTTTTGAGGCAGACCCCCACATCGCGGGGAGCTTCAGTGGCTGTTTGATGTGCGAAGGGATGAACGCCTGTTCCGGTGACTACAATACGGTCCCCTGCAACGCCCTGCAAGGCTTGATCAGCCCCATGCGAGTTGATGTTGGATGGTCGGCGCAGCAGGCTCAGCTCTCGGCCGAGTATGTCCAATTGGGGACCAACAGCATGGTAAGACATGCAAGCAGCAGAAATGCTTCGACTACGGTAGCCTGCGCAAGAGCTCAAAAATGGGCGAAATATGGGATTTCTACGGTAGAAGATGGTGGCGTTCGGTAATGAGCCAGGATCAACAGAATCGGCGCCGTTGACAGGCAACGCCCGTGCTCGCCAGTTTAGACCGCACCGCCAGGGGAACGGCGGACGCGATACCCCGCGTGGCTCACCAACAATCATCAGCTCAATTGACCGGATGCCAGTCTTCCATACCCAGGCAGCAGCAGTCCGAGTCAGGTCACGGAGAAGGAACCGGTCTTGGCAGTCAGGAAGGGGCTACAAACTGCGACGTGCGAACTACGGCCAGAAAGAGTGAAACGCTGTTGGAAGGGACAAACCGATTGCGACCGCTGGTTCTCGCGCTGAAATTGCTATTTATCAACCAGACGAACCAACTGCAGTATGCACGCAAGAGGCGTTCGTGGTGGGAAAATAGAAACTCGAGGGGGTGCTGTTGGCCCCCACGTGGCGTTGGTTGCTACCATTTGCTACATGGCCTCCACTATTGCGACCCCGAATCATGGCACTGCATGCACCTGGTTTCAGGCCTGGTTTGCTTGTCCTCCTGGCAGCCTTGCCTCAGATGTGCAACAAACAACACCAAGAATGCCTGTCGCGATGGCGGAGTTGTGGCACGGTGCGTGCTTACTCGACGTCGACAGCCTTGGCCGTGGATTTTGGCGGTAGGTCGAAGACCTTGCCTGGGTTCATGATCCAGCTGTAATACGTGTAAGGGCATAGCCTAGCTGTGGAATATGCGGGGACACTCACGCAGGATCGAAAGATTGCTTGATGTTTTTCATCAAGCCAATTGTGTCGACGCCAAGCTCGTCCACAAGACAATCCTGGAAATTGCGTCAGTTCCGTACAACTACAGAGAACAGAAATCAAACCTTTTTGCCAATGCCAATGGCATGCTCTCCCTGTATGCCGTCAACAACGATTCAAAGATACTTCTAGCCAGCAGTCAACTTACCGAAATCGTGCCTTCCATCTCAAGAGCGCGATTCATCATATTGTGGACGCACCGAGAAACACCCTCCTTGTGCTCAGCGTTTTCAGGATCATACATCACCGCTTGGTGGAAGTTGCCGTCACCAACGTGCCCGATAACACTGGCAAAAAGGCCAAGTGCTCCTGAGTCCTCCTTGGATTGGGCTGAGTGGATTGGCAACTGTCAGACCGTCTTCGTAGTGCGATGCCTGGGGCCGTGGTAGTGCCAACTCACCAATGATCTCGGCTAGCCTGGAGATGGGCACAGCCACGTCTGTAGACCACATTGCATATCCATCTGGCTTGATGGAGGTCATCGTCCAAAGGGCCTCCTTCCGCGCAGCCCACAGATCTGCCTCCTCCTGTTTATTACGCGCAAAGAAAATCTTGCCGGGCTTGAAGGGGTCCACGATACGCTTCACCTTCGCAACATCTGCCTTGATGCCCTCGGTTGTCCCCGCGAACCTATGCGAAACCGTCATCAGCTGGGATTTGTGCGGGGCTATCCAGAGACCACTTACTTGAGAAACAAAGTAGGACTCTCGTTCCACGCCGTTTTGCGCACAGCCTCGCTTCCGTGCCGGTTGATAACCTGCATCTGAACCTCGTCCATAAACTCCAACGCACCGAGCTGGATCCCGGAACGAATCAACTTTGTCGCCGCCCTAGCTGCCTCGCCAATGGTCGGGAACGAGACCACGGCAACGCTCGTGTCCTCCGGCACAACTGCCAATTTCAGCGTGATCTCCGTGACGAGGCCGAGAGTGCCTTCAGCCCCAACAAACAGAGATGTAAGATTGTACCCGGCTGAGTTCTTCCTCGGACGCTTTCTGGTCTTGATCACGCGACCATCAGCGAGGACGACGGTCAGATTCAGGACCCAATCCTTCATGGTTCCGTAGCGGAACGCGTTGGTACCGCTGCAGTTAGTAGAGACCATGCCCCCGATCATCGCGGTAGGCGAGGGGTCCAATGGCAAGAAGAGGCCAGATTCCTCGATGGATTTATTGAGGTCAACCCAGTTGACTCCAGGTTGGACAACTACGTCCATGCTGGCACCGTTTTGTTAGCACTTAATCATCAACGTTAGGGCTGGTCAATTACTCATCGGGGTGGAAGGCAACGATCTTGTCCATATGTACAAAATCTACACAGATTCCACTGTATGGAGAGGAGAAGCTCCCTTCCACAGAAGAGCCAGCTCCGAAGGGCACTGCACCGGTCAGGAACGGAACACAATTTTGTCTTCAAAGGTCAGAGGCCACACTTGCCTATCGGACATTTGTGCTTGTTGCATATCTCCGCAATTTTGGATACTTCCTCGGTATTGCGAGGGTAAACAATCGCCACTGGACGTCCTTTCGAGTTGGACGTTGACCAGTCTGAATGGCCATGTCGCTCGATTTCGTCCTGGTCGTAGCTAACTGTCTGAGGGCCCAGAGCGTCTTCAATATCTTTGGCAGCCTGCCGTTTTGTCAGAATACCCAGTCACGGTTGGAGGATCCATCGTACCCGTTTCATCGTCTTTTTATCGGCGAATCTTAGACGAGAAAGTGTGAAATTTGGTGGAGTCCAATAATCTGAGAGAAATTCGTAGACGGTGGTATCGAAATAATATTCCGTCAGCGCGACTGCCCACACAACCGCCCAGAAGCGTACTGCCCACCACAAGCCTTCGGCCCACTCCTTCGGATCAGAAAAATATTCTGCCGGCGTCCGCACCCGCGAGGCATCACTTTTTGAGCTTTTCGGGCCAGCGTCTCGTGATTTAGTCTTAGGAAAGGGCCTGGAGGCAGATGCATGGCGGAGTTGAGAGTTGTGAGGGCTGAATGTCAGCCCAGGCAGACGACCGCGGACAACGGATCGCGGCCCATCCTGGAAGAGAAACCTGCGGGGCACAGGGGCGCCTGACCGCGTGAGCGCACGGCTGAGCATTGTGAACGTCCCAAAAAAAAAAAAAAAAAAAAAAAAAAAAAAAAAAAAAGTCGATGCGAGAGTTGCTGGTATTCGCAACCACGTGCGTGAAGACTGTCGCGGTTGGTGGTCCGGGATGAGGTGGCTGGGTGCGGGGTTTCTGCAGGTGGGTTTATGGGGGTTGACGCACACCAAGAGCCTTGATATGAAGTTCAACCAGGTAGCTCAGACCCAGTGCTCCGGTCCAGAATCTGTGATTGTGTCGCGACTTTGGTGGGGGAATGTGAGCTCGCGACTGATGGAAAACCGATGAGCTGGGTACGACGCGTCCGAAATTCACATTGCCCCGCCGGTCCGGTCTTGTTTGGGGCGATTCGGCTCCGGAATTGGATTATGCCGAGGCATGCCCGGGAGAGAGTATCAGCCGCTCTGATAACACACATCGCAACTACTGAATGATGCAAATCACTTTGTTATTTGCTCGACATGGATGGTTTCAATTGTCGTCCATCTCTTCATGAAAACAGTTAAGACCGCGAGACTTGTCATAAAGACGTATGTCGATATGTCCAATAGCTTCACCAACAGACAGTACTGGTCAAGTATGTATACCACAAGCTGTCGCAAACAAGATATGAATATGAAACTCGGGTCTAACTATAGTAGAGACATATATAAGGAGTTTCTGAGAAGGGCTGCCTAGATAAGCAGCGGTCTGGTTGAGGCCCCGCTGACAACTTTACTTGCCAGAGAGTCTGTGGCGAGTTTCCGACGAAGTTCATGTACTACGGCGCACTTCATGAAAGCTGTGCGAATTTATTTCCATTCAAAATGCACAGTTGCACGCCGATGCAGTGTGTGTCAATTTACAGGCCCAAGTCTTGTCAGCAGAGTGGACGCACGGGATCACCTATAACCTTAGTATTCAAGTAATAAACGTATATAAAGTCCTAGTCACAAGTACATAAGATTGTCGCTTGACATGCTATCTAAGATAATGAACACAGAGAGCATAAACACAAGTTCTATTAAAGTAGCTTTTAATGGCTAAGAATTATTTCTTTAGTTTGTAGTGCCTAATCAGGTCATGTCTCGGGAAGATTCAAAGAACAAGATGAGTATGAGAGGCAGCAGATGATACTTATTCATAAAGCCTTCATCCACGTCCTGTTTCTTATATCTACTATGTTAATATCACGATTAAGTTCCTATTTTCTTTCCACGCGTATTTTGGAACAGAAAATTGCAATCATG
Source organism: Colletotrichum tropicale (assembly GCA_027406125.1). Classification (NCBI taxonomy): domain Eukaryota; kingdom Fungi; phylum Ascomycota; class Sordariomycetes; order Glomerellales; family Glomerellaceae; genus Colletotrichum; species Colletotrichum tropicale. The sequence continues at coordinate 769,164 of JANVYH010000003.1, forward strand.
CATAGGCGCTGGCGTGAATTGCATCTGTTATTAGTTCTATCCCGTGAATATAACATCGTTTTTGGTCTTGTAATCGTTCTGAACTGCGAACCCTTTAATGCATAACACTAGATCTTCGCAGCCGTCATCAAATCAAGTCACAGCGATACGTACATACGTAGACACTCCGCCGAAGGATGATTCGCCCGCCCCCGTCTGACGCGGGAGCCAAACACCGCTAGCCGCCCCAAACATACCACCTTCCCGATCTCGCACCCACCAACCGTGACTCACCCAGCCTTTCCACCCTCACATTCTCACTCAAATTTGCCAAAACGCCAGGTGAACAACCATAAGCCGCCGGTGAACATCCCCCATCCTCCCGTTCTGCGCGCCATGTCGCCCAAGTTCATCGTCCTCCCGAAATCGCACCCCTCCCTCGCCAAATTCCTCCAACTCTCCGACCGCTACAAGGCCTTCCGCCTGCTCTCGCTGCGCCTCTCCCCCGAGAGCTTCGGCTCGACGTACGCGCGCGAGGTCTCCTTCGCGCCGGATAAATGGCTCGCGCGGCTGGCGAACCCGCTCGCGACGACCATCGTCGCCGTCGATGACGGAGTTACCCCGCCCTCGCCCGTGCAAGCGTCCAGCGATGTAGATCTCAGCATCGAGACGGCAGATGCGGACGCGGACTTTGAGCTCGCCTTGGACGCGGAGTGGCTGGCTTCCCTGACGATCTCAGGGCCGCTCGACACCAAGACGCTGGCGACGCATTTGCATCTTGAGGAGTCGTTTGTGGATTTCGGGCCGGCGCATGAGTTGGATCTCGGGCCTGCGAGCAAGTGCGACCGGCCGACAAGGCAGTTTGTCGTGAACGGGATGTACGTGCTCCCGATAGCGAGGGGCAACAGCCTGGGGGTGCAGATTCTGGAGTATGCCAAGAGGTATGTCGCGGCTGAGGCGAAGGTATCTGGGGAGAGGGTGCGGCTGTCGTTGATTGTGGATTACGACAACCCTGCGGCAAGGAGGACGTATGAGAAGTGCGGGTTTGGGGTGGTGCATCGGTATTGGTTCGATGATTATCGTGAGGGAAGGGGGAAGAGAACTGAGGCGGCTGTGATGGTGGTTGATTTGAACGATGGGGATGGGATTGTGCAGAAGGCTGGGTAGGTTATCAAGCTTAGAGAGAACAGGAGGGCAAAAACGGCGCGCATATGAACACGATTATGAAGCAACGAAGCGAGGGTCACATTTCACGGAACACGCATTTTCCATAGCAAGCAGGTTTTATTAGTACTTTCTCAGGGCCGGTCTTTTCGGCTTCCACATATCTCATGATCTTGGTTCCCAACAAATGTTCATTGGCACATTGTCCTTATATTCCTTTATTCAATATCCTCAAAACAAGGCCTCAGCCGTAGTCAAAACCTTCCCAAGCTCATCATCTCCAATCTCCTCCTCCAGCCACGCAACAGCCTTCTCCTCCATCATCTCCCAGCTCTCACTCTCATGCGCCAGCTTCTTGCGCAAGAACGCCACCACCACCGCAGTAGCGACCACATTCTGGTTCGCCTGGAACCCGCTCAACGCATCGTTAACCTGCTGTTCCGTGACATCCAGCACCTTCAGCAGCTGAGCGGACCAGGCCCAGAAGCCGCTAAAGTCCTGCATCTCGACGAGCGCGGAGAAATTGTCGGCGGCGTCCTTGTCGATTTGGGCGTCATCGTCTTCGTCCTCATCTACCTCGGCTTGGACCATGAACAGGCTGTTTCCGGCGCTCTTCCGCTTCTTCTTGTGGGAGGAGGCCAGAGCCTTGAGGGTGTCCAGGTCGACGTCCTCGTCTGAGTAGTCGATGAGATCCTCGTCGGGAAGTGGCATGGCCGCAGCGTTGCTCATTTCCATTTGGTACTGGGCCAGCAGGGATGGGTCAACTTGTTTGGTAGGCGGAGCGAGTGCGGCTGCTTGAACAGGAGCCGGGGCGGGAGCGCCGAAGAGGCCGCCTGTTGATGCCGATGTGCCGAACAAACCGCCGCCTGTTGGGGGAGCCGCGGATTGCACGGCTGGCCGGGCGAGGGCGTTGCTTGCGAACGCTCGTGGAGCACCTGAGAAGGAAGAGGATGAGCTACCGAACAAACCACCAGTTGAAGACTTATTGCCAAAAGGAGAAGAGCTTGTGTTGGGTGCAGAGGAAGTTGGGCCACCGAACAAACCACCAGTCGTGGGCTTGCTTCCAAATAGAGACGAGCTCGCGGCTGGGGCAGAGGATGTTGAGCCGCCAAACAGACCACCAGCCGTGGGCGTGCTTCCGAATGCAGAAGAGCTCGCGCCTGGTGGAGTGGATGTTGGAACGCCGAACAAACCACCGGCTGTCGGCTGGCTGCTGAACACAGATGTGGTCGCAGCCGGTGCAGGTGGTGAGATAGGGGAGTAGCTTGGGGAGTTGTTTCCATACACAGGAGAATTTCCTCCAAACGAAGGAGACCTGCATCCAAACTGTGACCCCACTGGTGATGTGACAGGAGATGTGGCTTCAAAATTGCTAGGGGAAGTGACAACACCGTAATTGACACCGCTCCCAAAAGCGGTCGCGATGGGTGCAGGGTGGGGGGAAGAGGGCGCGCCGAACAGGCTGCCGCCTACGGATGGGGGAGCGGGCGTACCTCGAGCCATGCCAAGTGGCTGGCTTCGTTTGGACCTGTCTTGACGGAGCATCATGAGACCTTGTTGGTGGCTCTGTAGTTGTTGTTGTTGTTGCTGTTGCTGCGGTTGGATCTGCTGTTGCTGCAGTTGCTGTTGTTGTGCCTGTTGCTGTGCCTGTTGCAGTGCCTGTTGCGGTGCCATTCCCACTGCCTGCCCCTTCATGCTGCTCTTCCTTGCCAAGGGTGCGGTGTTTCTGCACCGACGGTCTTCGGCCATGTCAGGAATACCCTGCCAATCTGTCTCTCTCCTAGGCGCGGGGACCTCCTCAACAGGTGATTCGACCGCATCTCGATCATCGTCGTTGGCCTCAACCGCGACGAAGGAGCACCACTTGCCTCCGACTTGGAATCCAACACCGAGACGGACTGCTTCGCGCTCGACCATGGCGGAGAAACGGCCGGGATGGCTCTTCTGCAGCTCCTTCCCGTCCTTGCCTTTGGCGTGGAAGATCCAGCCGCGGCCCTCTTCGAGCTCCTTGACGGCCTTGCGGGCTGCAAGCTGGTGGATCGTCTCGGCCTTCTCGGCGAGGATTGTGATGGGGATCTCGAGTTCTAGAGGACCTTGGGATGACGTTCCGCGAAGGACCACAGACGAGGGAGTTCTGTTCCTAAGTGCCCGGTCTGGAGATAGCAGGAGGTAGACGCTGGTCCGGCTGTATGGGTACAGGGGTGGGATGCGGAAGGGTGCCTGGAGGATCTTGGGCGGCTTGACGGTGGGCACGTGGGAGAAGCGCTCGGTGCCAGTTCCATCGTCTTGCTGGGTTGTGTTGTCCATATCGGCGTCTTCGGAATTGGGGTCGAAGAGGGAGATGGGCTTCTGGGCCTCCGGCGCAGGCCTCTGATTGGAGGGTTCAGCCTTGGGAGATGCGGGATCGATGATCTCAAAGTCATCCTCGGGCTCAGTTTCCGATTCCACGTCGGCGTACTTGACCTCAAGAGAGTAGTCCTTCACGTGTGGAGTGAGGGCTCCCTTGAGCATCCGGACGACCTTGCCAGACATCTTCTCCTTTTCGGAAACCGTCTGCGAAGATCCCTGACCTGCACGAGCGAGGCCCTCAACCAAGGCGTGGCTGACGCCGCGGCCGATACCCAGTGTGAACAGCCGAACACTGCCCTTGGAGCCCTCCACATGCTTGTTGACCATACCGAACAGGTTCTCGTGGTTCCAAACCTCGCCATCCGTCAAAACAAACACCTCAAGGTCCAGGTCCTTGTGCCGGCGCTTGAACGTCTCCTCGATGGGCGCATAGAGCTCCGTGCCGCCGTAGTCGGAACCGAAGTTGTCGATGTGCTTCATGGCAGTCTCCAGGGTGTTCTGGTCGTACGTCTGGGACTTGGGGAAGAGGAACGTGTGGCGGCTGCCGAAGCTGCAGATGTTGAACATGCAGCCGACGGGGAGGGACTTCATGTAGATCTGCAGCGCGTTCTTCAGGTCGGCGATCTTGCCCTGCATGGAGCCTGAGCGGTCGCAGACGAAGACGACCTCGGGTTTCGTGGTGGCGAGTTTGAACTTGGGCACCAGAGTGGCCATGATGGCCTGCTGGTGGGGGATTGTGGGATGCGTCTCGAGGACGGCGATGGGGTTGGATGTGTTGGTTGCGATGATCTGGACGATGAAGTCTCTCTCGAGCTCTGCGGTTCCGAGGGAGAGCGTGGCAGAGGCGAGCTGGAGGGATGGGGTGGCGTCGGCGCTCGTGGTCGAGGTTGAGCCGACGGAGACGGCGATGGGGTGAGAAGGGGACTGGATGGATTTGATGGCGCTTCCATCTGGCATCTCCGCGTCGACGATAATCTCGATGCCGTCCTTGGAGGAAACATTGGAAGGCTTCTCCATCAGAGTGCCAGGGTAGGAGCCATAGCGAGGGGCGATGCTCGTCGGGATGGTAAGTCTGATGCCGTCGACTTCAGCATCGTGCTTGAGCTCGCCAAGGTAGGCAATCTCGACTTTGAGCTGGGCGCCGGCGGGGGCGTTGCCGATGGTGGTGGTGAACACATCGCTGGCTTCAGGCAACTGTTCAAAGAGGCCAGCAGTCTCACCTTTGGCGACGGCCGCGTCGTAAGTCTTGCGAGCCGTGTTCTTCTCCTGGACAACGCCGCGGATGACGCGGGTGTTGTTGATGGTGCAAGTAAAGCCTACCACCGAGACGCCGTCGTACAAGGGAAAGGTGTAGCGGAGCTCGGGGATGACTTCGGTCTTGGATGGGTTGACGAAAGTCTGTGTGAGTGTCGTTCTTGCAGTCGATGCGATCACGCGGGCGTGAACTGATTGTGAGACGGTGGGCAAATAGTTCCTTCGATACCCATAGTGATAGGGTGACGTCGGATCGAGGTAGTAGAGTCCGCAAACGTGGCCGGCCATGTTGTTGACCTGGCCGCCGAACAAGTTATATCCGGTGCTCTGTCCAAAGAGCTCACCTGGGGTACCGTCGCGATGGCCGTTGTTGTTTCGCGAGCCAAAGAGACCGCCAGTGGCCGGGGCGTTGCCGAACGGGTTACTGGTGTTTCCGGTGTTGTTGCTGCTGCTGCCGCTGTTAGAATTGCCAAAGAGACCGCCCGAGTTGTTGTTCGAGTTGGAGCCAAGGCCACCAAAAAGACCTCCCGGAAGAGGATGTTGACCAAAAACCATGATGGCGATAGAATACTTACGATCAAGAGCACGCGAAGTGAAGCAACGTTGATCGAGGGTACGCAAGGATGGCTTGGTATGTGTTTGAGTAGTTCAGTATGATGATTCGTAGGGAAAGAATCAGAAAAGGGCCCAGACGATGAGCCGAGTCGTTTTGAATGCTGGGAGAGATGAGGAAAAAGAAGGAGACTGAGGCATGAATGAGGGCGGTTCTTATACACCTAAAGCAGGGAGAGAATGACATCGAGGAGGAGGAGTGCCTTGTATGGGTTCAATCTCATTGTGGTGTGCCTGTGTCGGTGGTGGGCGCAGGCAAATCCAGGCACCAGCTCCCTGCTCCGAAATGACCAATCACAGCGCCCAATTGCTGCCAAGGCGGCGTCTGATTGGCTCAAAGTCCTACTGTCGCTGGTGCCTGTGCCCCTAAACGGGTACCTAGCAGGGCCTAGCTGGGACTAGCAGGGAGTTCCGCGACTCCGCCCAACGTTTTCCGCCGCTGCGTATTCCTGCTCGCCGCATCACTTCATTGGCTTTCTTTCCAATCACCAATCGTTGTCATCGATCTTGGGCAGACAGCTTTCTGCTTAGAAATGCAGTGCAGTCTGCCTATGATCAATCTCTTTTATTTTAAACCATTGACCGTTTCTCTTCAATATTAGAAACTCAATCGACACAATCCCATCTTTTCAAAAGTCTAGGCTGCCAAATATGTCTCGGTTAGTGGCTGCCTTCACGGTGAAGGAGTGCAGTTGTGACTCATAAAATCCCACAAACACGAACTCAACAACACGTTTCAACATGCTTGATAATCAAGATGAACCGAAGCTCAATTGGCAATTATTCGCGGCTGCATCTGGGGTTCAATGTATTGATTCAAGCTTCGCCCATGCTTCACGCACTCCGAAGATCAAATTGTGACTCACTCGCGAGATCAGACGGAGCATGGGCTTTTGGGAGATCCCCAAATGGCTAGATAACAACTACCTACTGAGGTGAATGTCTTCCTGGAGTACATAGTGACACATGGAACAGCTTCCTTCAGTCAGACCTCACCAGCACCAGATCAACTTCATCCCCTGATACCTGAAGGTCAAGCGCGATAATGTCGTCTCTGCCCTTGACTTCATGTGTCTGATGAAGTACACCGTCTTGATAGGTACCATACGTGCCCTCTCGAAGCCCGGTAAACTGAGGCTGAACGCTGTACACGATGTTAGCAGACATCTTCAAAACACAGAACGACCATCTCAGACGCACCTCTTGCTTGTGCCATCCCACGAGCGCAACGTAACCGCCAGCGCCTGAAGCCCCTCATCCCAGCTTCCTCGCAAGAAATCAACTCCATTCGCAAGATCAACATTCTTGACAAATGGCACAGTCGCAAAGTGCTCCTCGTCCCAAGGTTTCTCATACATCCTGCGCTGGCCATCCGGGACATTGAACCTCGCATACGCAACTGCAGCATTACTGCTGATCACATCCACTGCGGCACCCCCCTCAGACCTCCCGCTGCCGCCATAAAACAGGCCCCCATCCTCCCACGTGGGACGCATCTTCGCATCCGCGTACGCGAGCAACCCGTCCAGGTGTTCCGGCTCCCCCAACTCCGACGCCCACATCGCCGCGTACGCAAAGTGCGGCTTCGTGAAGGGGAACCCGCTCGCCGGCAAGTTCTGCTCTGCAACCGCTTTTGCAGCCTTCGCGTAGGTGGCCGGGTCCATGGGGTCGAGGCGCTCCGAAGCCACGAGTTCTCGAATCTTGAACGAGACCTCGGGGTCGGGGACGAAGACGTGGCCCTCGGCGGACTTGGCAAGGTAACCCGTGGCAATGTCTTTGCTCGTGCGGCGGGCGAAGTCTGGGTTCCAGGAGTTCATGAATGCAAGAGCCCTGCGGGTGTCAGCTTGAACCATCGCTGCGATTTGATGTTGTCGACTTACCAAGAGGTGAAGGCAATGTCGGACGGGGGCTTTGTCCGATTCTGCTTGGGCGAGTACCAGTCGACGATGAGACCGTCGTCTGAGATCATGCCCTTGGCTTTCCATGCGGCTTGGTACTTTTCCAGCACACCCGGAGAGAGGTCGAGCCTGTCCCGGACATCGTTGTATCTCAGTGCAATCAGCTGGACCGAAGCGTCAGTCGATTCTTATCCAGCTTTCGGTGAGATGTCTCTCGCTCACAGGAAATTGGTTGCAGACGACGAATATACTATTCGGCTCACAGCACACCCCCAGCCAGTTCTCCCGCTCCATCTCCCGCAGAATGGCCTCCTGCAGCGTCTTTCTCGTGTAGCAGAACCTTTCCGGCCCCATGCCCCAGAAGATAGGGTTCCAGTTGAAAGCGATCGAGCCCTCTTCGTCGAACCTGCCCTCGTGGAAGAGCATTTCGTGGAGCGAGACCATGAGAAGGAGATGTCCCGAGTACTAAGCTTTCTAATCAGCATGCATCAATAGACAACCTGCAAGTCGATTTCGAGGTTACCATGATGTTTTCGCGAACAACCGGATCAGCCCAAGGCTTCCTGAGCTCCTTAATATCCGGGTCGACCATGATCCCGCTGTGACTCGTCAAGAACCAGTAGCCCCACACATCCCGCAGCAGCATCTTATGAATGAGGCTCTCAAGCAAGGACTTGAAGGTTGATCTCAACGCAGGCAAGTGGTGATAGTGCGCGACGCCGGCGGCGTAGGCCATCGTTGCGAGCTGGTAGCGATACGCGTCGAGCCATTCTTGCCCGGGCTCCTGGCTGCCCATGTGCTTCCACTCGCCATCTTTCTGAGTGGCGAGGTTGTGGAAGTGGCGCAGGTGGCCGGCTTGCTCACGCGAGATCTTTGGGAATCGCTCGATGAAGTCCGCGGGAAGCGTTTTTGGTAGCTTGGACGGTGCTTCGCTGCGGAGCTCGAGGGTTCCGTTGTTCGTCTGGGTTGACCTGATGATACTTATGAGGGGATGTTTCCAAGTAGATCTGAAGGTAGAAATCAATTACTTACGTTACCGTTGCAGTAGCCATGATCAAGTCTCTCGATCGCAATCACATTAAAAGTTGCGGTCTAGTTGCGGTCTTCAATAACCACCTATCCCGTAGCCTAAGACATTCATCGTCATTTATACTCTGTGATTTCCCCATTTTACCCTCCGGCAGCGGTCGGGGTTAAACAGCGACATCAACAAAAGTCCTAGGATCTACGCGCAAGAGCCCCCCTGTCTCACCCCAAATCTGACGTTCTCAGCCTTCCAACGGAGAAGGGCGGATGAATTACACTTCGCTTATGACGGAGCCACGGCTATGGCAATTGAGTGTAGCATGTGTAGTCAGATGGAGCATCGTGATTCGACAGCCGTACGCTTCTCCCAAAGAGGATTCGCTCTCCGGCAAAGGATTTTGCGGGGTCTCGCCCGATTATGGACGCGCTTATTCGGACGAGCGTCTCAAGATGGGGGTTGGGGGTCATGACGAACCGGGGTCGGAATGCAGTCGGGCTCCGGCCTCCCTTCGGTCCGTGTCAAACACAACATTTATTGAGGTGGTGCTGCTCTCCTCACGGCCTTTTCGGTCCGGCTCCGTTGGTAGGTTAATCCCGCCGTGTGGTGCGGCCCTGTGGGACGGGGTGAGTATGTCGTCTAAGTTTGTTACCAGACTGCTCGACCTTTAGTAACTGCAAAAGGCAAATGAACCCCGAAGTGGGCCGCGGGAGTTCGCGTTGACTCGCCCCCACCATCGTGACCTTGACAACCTCTGCGGGGGGCGTGGATAAGCGGAGACACAGGCGTTCTTAGTGTAGCGGTTATCATCCAAGCCTTCCATTCGAGAAATCGAGAGAGCTTGGGACAGGGGTTCGACTCCCCTAGGACGCATTACCTTTTGCCTTCTCTGCGTTGTAATTGTCGATGTCTCTTCTTTTTGGCTGGTTGCAGAAGGAGTTGCGGTGTTGCGGTGTTGCGGTGTTGCGCGGTCTTTTGCTCATACCATGAATGGTTGGTCCTCAAGATACCGACTATTTTTCCTGTATGTGCGCGGCTGTATTTCCTGTGTGGTTAATAATTCATTCCTATTAAAAACGGTAGTAGAAGTCGCAAGACTACTAGTAGCGGGGACGACGATGGCATCGACAACGATAAGGTTGAGTATACTACCACAGGAAAAGTAGTCGCTCTACCATATGGAAAATAGGCGGTCTCTTCATCAACTCATTATGAGTTATCCCTTTCAACCACCAAACCCAAGAATATGCCTCTCCAACTCCCCGAAATCCCCCAAATCCTGCCCCGTAAGCGTAAGATCCTGATTATGATAAATAGAGTAGCAATTATACGCATCCTCCGGCATCAACTCCGGCATCCCCGCCGCCTGCTCCGCCACCTGCGCATCCTCGCCCGCAGCCGGCTGCATCCACAGGTACGATATATCATTCCACAAACTCGAGTCCAACAAGCTCCGCGAGCCAAGCTGGCTCGTCCGGCCCGACGGCGTCACACCACCACCCTCCTTTGGCGTGGAGCCAGGGAACGCAAGCCGCCGCGTCTCTGCATCCTGACCACCGCCGTCGTCATCCACCGACACGACGATGCTCGCATCCCCGGTGACGGCGGGCGGTCTGTTGCGCACCTCGCTCGGGCTGTTCTTAGGGATGTCGAGGAAGGTGGACAGGTGGTCGCGCATGCGGCGCACCTCGCGCGCGCGCTGGGATGCGAAGTCGTTGCCGCGGGCGACGAGGTAGTCGAGGATCTCGAGGGCGTCGGGGAGGCCCGGGCTGGGGGCGAGTTTCTGGGAGTCGTCGGAGGTGGAGTCGATTATGAGGGTGAGGATCATGATGAAGGCGGCGGAGAAGATGGCGTCGAGGTCGAAGAAGCCGAAGATTGCTGCATTCAGAACACGTTAGGTATGTGAGATTTGGTGGTGTGAAGGGCGTACTTACTTAGCATGTTGCCCTTCCGCAACGCCAGCAAGACTTCCAGCAATCGTCGCGCCGCCTCTGAGCAGGTGCGGCTCAACCGGCCAAGCGGCGACGATCCCAAGCTCAACCCGCTGCCGTTTTCATCGTCGAAGATTAGTTTTGAGACGTGCAGCATGACGGGGCGGATGGTCAGCAGGATCGCCTGGTAGAGCATCATATGCAGGTACGCCGACGTGCGCAGCGAGACGTCGCCTTCCATGGACGGAATGTCGAACAGCTTGCTGGAGAAGTCTCCGGGGATCTCTTTGGCGATCCAGTAGAGAGACTGCACGATTTCCTGGACGCTTGGCACGAATGAATCTTCGGGGTGGTTACCAGGTCCGTAGATTGCTGTGTGTAGTGTTAACAGGCAGTGATGGAATGCTAAGTTTATCAAGTAGAACTCACTGGAGAGGATCCTTCCTGTGACCCTTGCAATCTTGATGTTGGTTCTCAGAGGCAGGGCTGGCGGGAACCCGGGCGAGTCGATGGGCATCTCAATCTCGATGACGTCGTCCGAGATGCCAGATGGATTCCCTGTGGCGGCGGCAAGTCGTCTGCGTGAAAATAAGGAGTTGCGCCTCAGATCTACGAGACACACAGAGCTTACCTTTCCTGCATGTACACCGTCCACCAAAGGCGGTTCAAGTGCACCTTCTCGGACTGCAACAAGTGCTTCGTCCCCGAGTTCCGATGATACCCATGCGTCGTCGCAAGCCTCAGGGCCGAGCTAATCTTCACTGCCAGTCAACACCCACACAACTCTGGTTGGCCACACAAGAATCACTCACATAAAGATACGCCTCCTCCTTCCGATTCGCATTCTGCAAATACACCGCCGCCAGCGCATGGATCTCCACGCCCAGCTTCCCCAGCCCAAACAGCTCGCTCAGACTCGGCAGCCGCCCCTGCACATACCGGAACATGTCTTCGCCCGGCAACCCCACCTCCTCGTCGTCGCCGTCGAACGCGCCCGAGAACAGCTTCCCGATCGCAAACACGAGCACCATCTCGAGGTACCACGGCGTCTGCGTCTGCGAGGGGTCGCCGAGGTTGGCGTAGAAGAAGGCCAGCCGGTCCGAGAACTCGCGCGTGTCGATGTGGTGCTGCGTGTACCCGATGAAGAAGGACATGCTCTCGAAGAGCTTGCGGCCTTCGTCCTCGGAGGGCAGCGTGGGGGCGTCATCGTGGGGTTTGGTTGTACGGGACTGTGAGGAGGGTGCGTGAGGGCGCGGTTGTGGTGTGGGGTCCCTGCCGCTGAGGCGAGGGTGTTCGAGGAGGTTCTGCAGGCGGGAGCCGAAGTTGTGGCTGGAGCTTAGGGTTGAGTCGGCGGGGATGGCTGGTGAGAGTGTGAGCGAGTATGGCTTCTTCAAGAATTGGGTGTCTTACTTGAGCCCGGCGAAGACTCGACGACGTTACTCGCCGTTCCACGGGAGATGGTGTTGGTAGATGGGGGAGAAGTCAGTTGATCTAGTGCGAGGCCCAGCAACGTCGATGCCGCGTTGACTTGCGTCGCATTATCCGTCGGCGTGTGTACAGTCGCGCTTGTCCGTGGACGCTTCGGAGACTGCACCGGGGGGTCTCCGACTATCCTCGTCTCATCATCTCTTCCTAATCCCGATGTAAGTCATCAAGTAGACGATGGTTGATCGACGTCACCCACCCTCGATGACAGAAAATCCGAGCCCCTGGCTCTCGTACCGCGCAAGCCTCTCCTGCAAGTCTTGAATTCGCCTGGCACGGGGTTAGGATGTAGAATCCAACTGAACATGATGTATTGTTCACAACTTACGTGACAGAATAGACCCGCTTCTTCCCAGGCTCCGGGAAGCAGCACTCCAACCCTCGCCGGCTGCAGTACGTGCACGGCTTGTCGCCGGAGCACTTGACCTTCTTCCGCCGACACGTCAAGCACCTGCCACCGACTCACCCATTAGCATCCGGCTATTCGAGGAACATCTCCGGGTATCCAGCGGAGACTACAAGTCGGAAACTTGCAGTCGACCCCGTTGGCGGTCGCCAGCACGGAGGAGGCCCCCGAGCGGGGTGTGGCGTGTGTTCGGAGACTTACGCCGAGATGGTCTTGGCGGCATCGCGGCTCCCGCCTATCCGCCCCGTCAATGAGAGCCGTCTAGGCGATGCGCGCGACTCTGAATCCATTTCAAACACGATTCGGCAGCGGCAATCAACTTACACGCGTCTGATGTCGCTTCGTTGCTTCGGTTGGTTTGTTGACGGGAATCTCGGAGGTTGACTGGATGGAGGGGGAAGCGACCGGGGGATATCGGCCAGAGATAAGGAGGCGGGCTCCGAGGCTCGGAGTGGAGTAGCGTCGTCGCTAACTCAGCCCGTCGCGTAATCAGATATGGAAAGCAATGCCGCGTATATTAGTAGAAAAAGACCCTCCTCGTTCGTGTCTATTCTTTGATGGTGACCGCACACGATTCTAATTCCGTGTTCATGTTTCCGTTTCCCATGCTTGAGGACTTGTGTCTGCCAGACCCCGAGGACTCAACCCCGGAGATAACTCGGCGACCTACCCGATCCGGCAACCAACCGAACCCACCATTCGAACCGTGGGCATCACCAGCCACATCATCGTCTCCAAGATCTCACCATAGGATCAACAAGCACAGGGACCTTCATCTTCAAACTTCAGGTATAAAACACGCGATTCTCATCGTAAAAAGATGACTGCAACATAGCCGCACACTTCCTTCCTACAGGCTCATTTACCTCACAACCTTTCGGTAATCCATCGCCGTTGCACCAAAGCAGGATGAAAAGGCTTCACCGAGACGTGCGTCGTGACTAACAAACCCCGACGAGAGAAACACGTGGTTGTAGATGTCAATCTGTCCTAGATCGTCATCTTTTCAACCTGAACGATCCATCAAGGCCTTCCGTGGCTTATCAATGCCACGTCTCATCACTTATCAATTCTCGCAGAAGCTCTTGGGGCTCAGCGCAAATGTTGATGCAGTGTCTTGTGAGAACGAGAGTTCACTAGGGGTAGAACCAGATATTAAACAATTTTAAGACGTTATTCAGATTCATTCTGCCTACTGATCCACGCAAGGCAAGGTTCTAAGGAATGTTGCCAAAAAGAAAAGAGACATTCATAAAGCCAACCCTTCCGCCACATCACCCATGACCATATTCTATGACCCACAAACTCCATGCTTAGTGCCTGAGATATCCGTCGTTTCAAGTCCCGTTGTGCCCTCCATCCCCATCCCGCTCATCCTACACCTTAAATGCTGCTTTCCGGGGCAAAGTTCTAGAAAACTTCCCTTGGCATACGTCGCGAGGCCTAAGAGCTCTCGTCAGACGTAGGAATAGGCTCACCACGGGTGCGGTGCTGGTGAGTCTCGAACATGCGCGAGACGCGGTTCTGCTGCAGCCTGTGCTCCGTCTCGTGGATCCTGTTGAGATCGTAGTGACGGATCAGGAAGCTCAGGAAGAACGCAATGACAGCCAGCGCGACGTAGACGCCGTGCACGCCCTTGAAGCCGTAGGCGTACGACTCGAGGACGGCATCCTTGAAGGTGCCGTCGGGCAGAGTCTTGACGACGAGGAGATACTCCTCGGCGCGGCGGGCAATGTCCTCGGCAATGCCCTGGCGGCGGAGCTTAAGCGCCATGACGTTCTGGAACGTGGTCGAGCCCACGTTGACGCCGATGGCGCAGCCGAGCATGCGGAGGAACAGGTACATGCTCGCGGCATGGCCTGAGTTCTGGGGGTCGACGATGGCACCAGTGACAAACGTCTGGGCATTGAGGATGAAGCCGTGGCCAACACCGCCAATAACCAGCGTGATCACATGCACTGCAACAGAGGTGCCAACGCCCCAGTAGATGAGGAGTCCAGATGCAAGAGCGAGCAGAGCCCAGCCAATCCAGATGGACCAGCGGTAGGCGTTGTAGCGAGAGACAAGAATGCCAGAGATGATGGATCCAGGGAGAAGCAAAAGGGTGACCGGGAGCATTGCCACACCGGCCATGGTAGGGCTGTACTCAGGGACAGAGAGGAAATAAAAGGGGATGTAGTACAGTTGGCCGTAGAGCTAAGGGCTGTTAGTGTGGAGCTAGCGCGGGCGGTGATTGGGCGACTTACGATGAAGCCTTGGAGGGCACCAAGGATGTAGACCACAATAGCACTCCTGTCCGTGAAGAGAATCTTCCGCAAAAATGGCAGCTTCGCAAACTTGTGCTCGTAAACCAGGGCGACGACCAGACCACCAGCGCCGATGAACAAGGGCACAAGAGTCTGGACACTCCTCCATGGGAAATCATTACCTCCCCAAGAGAGACCGATGAGGAAAGTGACCATAGACCCGATGAACAAAAAGCCACCGAGCCAGTCAACCCGCTTCAGCTTCTGAGAGAAGGTAGCCGTAGGTGGCTTCAGAGTCAGGAGAATGGGTACTGCGATGAGAGAGTAGCCGCAGATGGGGAAGTTAATATAGAAGATCCATCTCCACGTAGTGTGCTCTGCGATGGCACCGCCAATGATGGGGCCGACGAGAGAGCCGACAGCCCAAGCCATTTGGCTGGAAAGGAGTCAGTTGGGGTCTAGGATCTTCAGGGCGGAGCTACTCACATGATGCCATAGAGCTTAGGTCGGTGGCGCAGAGGCACGATGTCGGTGAAGACAACGAGACTTAGGACGTACATGCCGCCAGCACCGACACCCTGAATAACACGGCCAACGAGGAGCAGCCCAATGTCACTCGCAACACAGCACAGAATTGTACCCAGTGTGAAGAGGATGAGACTGCCAATGAGAATGATGGGTCGACCGAAGATGTCGCTGAGAGATGCCAAGAATGGCATGGCAACAGCACAAGAAATCAGGTAGGAAGTTCCAATCCAGAAAGCTTGTGTTGATGTTCCACCAATATCTTGGATGATGGACTATCATGATTCGATCAGCATATTCCCAAAGACAGTTTGTTCAGACCACGACTCACACTCAAAGACGTGACAATCACGTTGGCGTCCAAGGCAATGACGAATGACATGATAGACAAGGTGATGATGATAATCATCTGGTGCTTCGATGCCTTCCATGGCTGGATGGTGACAGTCTCATCCACCAGCATGGGATCCGTTGCCCGCTGCTCATGTTCCTTCGTCTCCCCATCCTTGATGGCCGTATAGGAAGCCGGGTCATACGCAGTCGACGCGTACGTCGACGTCGAGACGAGACTATCGTGGTTATTGCGCTCTCTGTACTCCATCTTGACAGTTGCTGCCCGGGACTGGACCGCACAACTTGGGAGAAAAGGTTTGAAAGATTGACGAGGTGAGGACGAGATGGCCACAGAGCTGCAGGTGCCCGCCCTTCTTTAGTATCTCCTGGGACACTCATACCCAGTCGGTGCTTGATGGGGGCCAGACGTGGCAACCGTCTCATCGAACAGGGTCTCCGTGCGCTGGCCTCTGCGACGAGGAAGGCAGGACACTAGCGCAAGGTAGCTGAGGTACATAACGGCTTACACCAATCTTGCAGGTCGCATCAATGATGAGCCCCAGAGAGTATCACAATTCGGTCCCAAGAGGGACCTGACAGCCGGAAACCAGAAACGAGCTAAGCTCTTCAGAGCAGAACAACAGCTGGCCACCCCCTAAATCCTTGTCTAGGGGTTCGCCCATTTGCGTGCGGCTCGGCATGCGCTTCGTTGGCTTCCACACTAGCTTCCCGCCTGTTTCATTGGCCATCGCAGGGTTGATCAGTGCGAGATAACGCCCGCCGACGCCACATGGGGAAAGCAGGGCTGAAACTCGTTTTGGCGTAGGAAAACCGCATCTGCCTGGATTTGTACCGACGGTTCTGGCTAGTGGGGTCCCAAGTACCTGATATGTTGGAGTGGGACTCGGACATGGGCTACTCAGCGTCGACGTGATCGAACGTGAATGGACGGCTCGTGAGGCTTCGACAAAATTAAGCTGATTTTCCGAGGAACAATCGCCGTTGGGAGGCACTTCAGTCCCAGTCATGGCGTGCCAGAACCTTGTGGCTGCTCCTTTGGGTGCTGACAATCTGACGAAAGCATGTTAATGTCATGAGGCTCAGCGTTGACTTGGGTGGTGTGCTGCCCATCCAAACTCATGTCAATCCAGCTCGACGGGTGGCTTGGACCAGGAACCCTACGACTGGGTCCTAGCCGCTCGCTTCCGACCCTCCAAAGAACTAGTCCGGTTATGTAGCGTCGTACCCGAACCCGACTCTCGGGACCCGTGCGCGCCTCATTCGTGCAGCTTGAGTGGCGACGGCGGCTCTGAGTTTGCTTCCATCTTGCTGAAAGGCCGGTTGGATTACTGTTTTTTGGTGTCTCAAGATATCAGACGATCGGGCCGGGATCTCGAACAGACAGTCTTGGGACAAACCCAGTACGGAGGGGCTCCCCGGTACACGAGCTCCGATGGCAGCTTCGTTTTGTTTCCGCCCGAGGCTACGGGTCACAGCTAACGGAACAGACGCGCGCGTCCAGATGTGGTCGAATGACACGAGAGAAAATGCTGTTGCCTGCGATATGCTGGGACTTTGGCATTTCTCGATCGTGAGGGGCCACTCACCGCCAAGAGTAGTTGTCAATACGATTATCCAACAATGGGTTATACCAAAAGAAGTGTCAGCGTGCGTATTTGACGTGGTAGCCAATTGTTTCTACTGACCAGGGCCCAGATCTCATTCTTTTGGGTAGCGCGTGCATGGCATGGCTGACAGGTGATGCCCGACCATGTCGTCTCACGTCATGACCATCGGAAACAGTACACAGCCACCGACACTGCTCGAGCAAGAGGATCTTGCAGACGTCTTGCCGCGACAGGCGGAAAGTCGGCGCGCCCGTTGGCCGGCGGTACTTTAGACTTCGCGACCACACGTACGATGTCGATCCCATCTTCGGCGCGCGGACATCATTGCAGGCTCGGCGCTGCCAGAGCCAATACATATAAGCCGATGACGCTGCAGGAAGCCGAAATGCCCTACAACACGTCAGAATACTCCTAAAGGAATGCACTTTCATCAGCGGCTGAAAGTGCTTTCATACACGTGCCGAATGATCAGCATAATCATTCGACGAAGAGAATGTCGACGATGGGTTCCCAACAAGAACACACAAAAGATGACGAACAACAGTTGACGTTCACGGACGGAGACTTGTTTGAAGGTCGATGCGCGACGGTTACAGAAGCTTGGCGACAGCAATATCAGATGAAGACCGCCAAGGCGCTGCATGCAGGTGGTTTCAGCACAGAGCGAGGCGAGTGTCAATAGGTGCGCTTGAGGCGCAGCTCGAAATCGATTTTGCGTGACAGAAGAAACGTAGGATTCTGCATGCTTGATGTGTGAAGAAAGAATCCAAAATTTACACACCAGAGCTGCCAGCTCTAGAAACGCCTTCATCCATTTCCGCCGTTGAGTTGGTCCAGTGTCGGAACTGCCTTGCCGGTAGCCGCGACTCAAACATGCGATCAATCTCTGCTGGTGTTCGTCCCTTCATCTCCGGAATGCAGAGGAAGGAAATGACAAGCCCGAGGGCACACAGCCCCGCGTACACGAAACCGGTCTTGGCTTTTAGGTTGCCTTTGTCGGGGTTGAAAATATACGGCAGCACGAACCCGAAGATGGAATTATTCGCGCCGGCCGTGAACCAGCCGATACCTTGGGCTTTGGAACGCAGATGTAGCGCTGAGGTCTCGGCACCTACAACATGTGAAGCAGGCCAGACACCCAGCCCGGCAACAATAACAACCACTATCAACGAGATAGAAGTGTACCTAGGGCACGTGGTCAGTCTATGTATTCAAACCTCCACACCTTTCTTGGGAGAACTTACCAAACGGTTACAGGGCCCGACCAGCAGCCTGAGATGCCCATGGCGGTCCATACGACTGTCAAGAGAGAAAGCGTGCTTAAGATGAGGCGTCTGCGTCCCACTTTTGAGAGGACCCAAACACTGGCGATGTTCGCGATCAAGCCGCACACGAGCCCTAGAATAAGGACGATCACGCTCAGGTTGGCCTTCATGCCAACCACTTGCACGAAGTAACTGGACTTCGATAGCAGGGTCAAGCCGAAGATGTTCGGCAGAGAGTTGGCAAACATGATGATCAGGGTCCGTCGAAGGTTCACTCCGCGGAACGAGTCGACATATGTTGCATTGGTCTGCCGGCGTTCATGCTCGATGTTCTGACGGATGGCATCCAATGTCTTCTCTGGGTCCATTCCAGGTGTGTCCAACCTCTTCTGAGCCTTGTAGGCTTTCTCATCCTGATTTCTGCGAATGAGGTAGGTCGGGCTCTCTGGGATAATGAAAGCCATCAACAGGGGAATGACCGAAAACGGCCATTGCGATGCGAAGCAGATGGTGTACCCGTTATCCAGGTTGAGGCATGCAAAAATGACTGCCGCCCCAATTAATTGCCCAAGCAAAGTGAAGATGGGAAAGAAGGCAAGAAGCGGCCCTCGCAGGTTCGGTGGGAGAATTTCGGACATGTAGGTCGACGAAGTTCCCATTACCATGCCAATGGCTCCACCCTGAAATCCCTTGCCCGCAAGGAAGATAACGCGTCGTTCATTAATGTCGGGAGACAAGTTGGAAACGAAACAAATGGCAACACCGACTGCCGACAGAAATGAGCCGACTGCAAGTGACGGGCGGCGACCGAACTTGTCTTGGAAGATACCACCAACCAAGGCTCCAATCATGGAGCAGCCCGGGCTAACGAAGTTCCAGAGACCAAGCCATAGAGACGGAAGAATCATCTTGCCGTCGAGCCTTTGGCCAAAGTCCCGCCTTCAACATTCTCGTTAGCCATCATGTGCAGTGAGTAGCCATGGGTTAGGAGCCGTACTGAAAGCTGGGCATGGCTGATACGGTGCCAACGATGACATAGTCGTAGCCATACAGCAGGATGGCAGATGTCATGCCTACGCAGTAAAAGACGACGCGACGCCACTTCTTGATGGACTGCCACAGCGTGAGGTGGCCGTACTGGTTTGTCTCTGGCTCCGAGGTGCTGGCTATGCTATGTACGGTCTCGAACCGGCCGGCGTTCAAGGACTTGTCGCCCATGCTGTTTGGGACCGCCATGTCATTTCTCTTCGATGGGACAAAGGACAAGGCGAAATTCGGTGATCTTGGGGGTTTTTCGACAAAGACCGGAGATGGTAATTGCGTGGAAAGTCGCTTGGCGACGCTGAGGGGGTGTGCTTGATTGAAGAAGTAGGCGTCTAGAACGGCGGGCGAGGAAACGAAAGCATTTTGACCCTGGATGATGGCATAGGGTTTGCGCCATCAAATGTAGCTCAACATCTCCGGGCTGGATATGCTAACACGCTTCCAGATCTTGGCGATGCCCCTTGGTGGAATCCGCATATCCCCAAGACAATTTGGGGTTGCACTGCACGAGCGCCAAGAGCCTGTATTAGCCAAAGTGAGGTTGTGGCTGGCAAACTCCCATCAGGGACCCTGGAGATTTACCAATGATCATCGGGTGACTTGGTCGAGATGCTACACGTCGATATGTCGGCCGAGAGAAAGGCTACAGTGTTCGCCTGCGACATGCAGAAGTGGCCGTTTGAAAATAGAACCATCTGCACGAACCTAGGAAAGCTACCCTGACCTGGAGGGCACAAAGGCGGTCCTTAACAGCTTCGCAGGTGAGACATTCGCATTCGATTGCGTACCAAGGTTGTAGTCTGAGGAGACAAGTACAACGCGATTGAGGAATGCTGTGCTAATCTGCCCACGATGCGACATGGTAGAGAAGCTTTGCGCCAAGCAAGTAGGGTCGCCCAGGCTCTCCTCGTGGCTTATGGCCTTTGTTTCTCGCGGGAAAGTTCAAGGCGGAAGACGGCGTCCGGGATACTGGATCTGAATTCCTGATGGTGATGATGAATCGACTTGTACACCCGAGAAGGCCACGTTCGTTCTCTGGCGGATGATATCGCAGCTTGCCGGTGCCGTGTGACAACTTCTCCCTCCTCAGTGCTCCCATGTTGCGTCAAGCAGCCAGCGCTGGAGTCTCACCGAGTGTTACTCAAGCAGGGGTGTCGGTATCCATTTGTCTGTGGGTGCAGAGACAGTATTCTCCATCAGGACCGTTGCAGTTCTGCGCCAATGTGCTTCATCGATATTTACCCCGTCGAGAGCAGGCAATTGCGGCAATGCTCATCTTGCCCGGTCCAGGAAGGGATCGAGAGGATTTCTGTGATCCCTGCCGCAGCTCCCGCACCTTACGGCCGATAAACTGGATGGACAGCCATTTGAACGGGGGGATCTGCACGTGGGCGCGGTGCCGTATGCAGACATGCGGGGAACGAGTCTCGGCGCTGTTGGAGGTGCGATGAATTGTCGATGAGGAAGATGGCTGAACGGGGGATCTTTCCGGGCCCGTCGCTGGCGGAGATGGCGGCATTCCCGTGTCGAAGGCCGGCTGCAATTGTGTAGGTAGTCAGGGGCGGCGGGGTCCATCTGGCGAGATTCGAGTGGCTGTCTGGAGGCTTGGAAGCATGCAGCTGAGGTGCATTTTTCACGTCAAAATGTTCGTGTTGATGGAAATCGGCAGAGAGAGTCGACGCGCCAAGGTACAGAGGAAAAAGCAAACATTGGTTTTGCAGCCAGGGGCGTGACAAATGTTTGCTTTGCTGTGCCTTCCCACTTTCCCCGGGAAGGGGCGACGCACGCTCTCTCGTTCTTTCCCCTTGTCATCCAAAATTGCAGGAGGGAGGATGTGCAGCGGCCAGGCTGATCGCTCCTGCTTCCTCAAGATGGGACATTCTTTCCATCTTTGCACCTGTCTCTGAACGAGGGAAAGAAGGAAGCAGCGATGCCATCTTCACGTGTTTCCAGGGTGCTCCTGCTTGAGATTGAGAAGGTGCATTTCTTGCTGCGTGCCTTCCTTCCGACCTGGCATGGTCCAAGCTCTAGAAGCACAGGCCATCAGATCTCGCTTAGGCATGGAATAGTGGATCCTCCTAGCGGGTCCAATCATTGACATCACCACTGTCGCTGCACTGAGGCTGAAGTTGGGTTTTCCTCGACTCTTGATGTTTGCCCCTGATATCCATGCAGCTTTGAATTCACTCGCGACGCCGCCAGTGAGACCTGATTTCTCCATCCAAATTGTTTGTTACATGATCCGTGCCGGCATAGTAAGAATGGCGAGAGCAACACGGTCCAGCACCCGCCTGGCTGCAGCCGCAAACCCTACCGAGAAATCCGAGTCCACAGCACAGCAGTCTACGCCAGTGTCTAAGAGAAAGCGTGCATCACCGAAGTCGGCAAATGCAACTCCGTCCAAGAAAGTAAAGAAGGAAGAAGATGTGTCCACATCGCTATCTGATGTCCCGCCAACGACGCCTCTCAAGAAGGAAGACGTCAAGTCTGAAAGCCCAGAGAAGAAGCTGAAAGCCGCCAAGTCGCCCAACGACCTGCAGTCAAAGAAACTCAAGGCATACTCACAATATGCTGATAAGTCGCCCTTTCCGGACTTCCCACACCCGACCCCGGATGAGTGCCGGCTGGCCCACCGCATCCTCGCCGACCTCCACGGGAAACGGGAGCGCCCCAAGGAGGTCAAGGCCTCCACAACCCGGGCCGGATGTGGAGATTCGCCCTCCGTCCTTGACGCCCTCGTCCGGACCATCCTCAGCCAGAACACCAGCGACACCAACTCCACGCGCGCCAAGCGCAGCATGGACGACGTCTACGGCGGCAGCGATGAGTGGGACAAGATCGTCGAGGGCGGCATCCCCAAGCTGCAGGAGGCCATCAAGTGCGGCGGGCTCAGCGCCGTCAAGAGCAAGGTCATCATCAGCATCCTCAACCAGGTCAAGGAGAA
The DNA here is from genome assembly GCA_027406125.1 of Colletotrichum tropicale. NCBI lineage: Eukaryota > Fungi > Ascomycota > Sordariomycetes > Glomerellales > Glomerellaceae > Colletotrichum > Colletotrichum tropicale. The sequence goes on from JANVYH010000003.1 coordinate 791,251, forward strand.
GTACGGCAAGTACTCGCTCGACCACCTCTTCAGCGCCAGCAACGAGGACGCCATGCAGGAGCTCATCAGCTTCCAGGGCGTCGGCCCCAAGACGGCGAGTTGCGTGTTACTTTTCTGCCTCCAGCGGGAGTCGTTTGCTGTCGACACCCACGTGTGGAGGATCACGGGTCTCTTGGGATGGCGGCCGAAGAGCGCCTCGAGGGACGAGACACACGCGCACTTAGATGTTCGGATTCCGGATGAGGACAAGTATGGGTTGCATATTCTGCTTGTTAAACACGGCAAGGTGTGCAGTGAATGTAAAGCTGGTGGGAAAAGCATCGGCAAATGCGAGTTGAGAAAGGCATTTAGACAAGAAAAGCTCAAACATGAGGAGACGGCGTAAATCCTATTCCAACGGTTATCAAGTCAATTGCATACTATACTGCATCGCAATTAAACAGTTTTATTCATCAGAGACCCATCGTAATATGAATTAATCTCTAAATTGCTCATTGTGTTCGTCGTAGTCAGGTGCTCCTTTTCTCAGATAGTTGATCCAAATATCGCTCCAACCACCAACAAAGCCTGTCTCATGGGTACTCACACAGGGTCTCACATACTTCCTTTTCAATCCTGTCGGCCGCGACGAATATGGCTGAGACAGCAGTATATGATCTGGATAATAGCAATTCATGTCGGGTTTATCGTTACTCGGGTCGTTCATGTGGAAGTGATGGGAAAGAAACTCCTCCGCCGCAGCACTCGGAAATGTTTCCATGTAATCGAAGTTGCTCAGCGACCTAAGTTCGAATTCTAGACCGTCACGGCCTTTCAATGTAGCCACCCTCTCCCAAGCGTTACGGGTGTCTTGGCTAGGCTGTGACTCCCCGGTACTCTCATAAAGCGCAGTAGCAAAGCCTTTGCTCGCGGAGTATTGAAAGTGGGCGGCCAACGGCTGGCGACGGTGAAAATGAGGTCCTGGAAATGAGTCTCCCCATAGACCCAACGACTCGAGCCGAGGCATTCTCTCCGCAGCTTTGGCGACAAGCTGGAGTATCTCGTCCGGAGTTTCTGCCAACGGAACTCGACCCCAGGTCAGATGTCGCATGTTGGGCCAGGTGAGTGGCGCACTACCCTCTTGACCTTCGCACAATGTCCGGAGCGGAATCTCACCCCACTCCCATACTGCATAGTCGACATGGAGTTCTTCGAGCCGATTTGACAGAATGGACCATGCTGGATCGTCATTCCAGTCGCGAGGAGGTGCGACGTTGCGCATGATGAGACGCGTGAGGCCCGGCGGAAATGGCCTGACTGGCAGTATACGTCCGAACGCTGTCATGCTCTGACACGCATGTCGTTCACAGCCCACCGACAGCTCCTTCATATTTGATGACATCGTCCGTAGGATGAGATTAAGCAGATCCGAGTCCTCACAATCGCCCAAGTTACAATCCATTGAGGGGCCAATATTCGAAAGGCGTCGGAGCGCGCGGACACACTCAACCGGCTGCAGATTCTCTCTCAGCCAAAGATCGCTGCCGTACTCGATAAGGTGATGCCCGCAGTCTATAACGTCGTTGATCTCCAAGTCGAATGAGGCTTCGTGGCCCCAGCCTCGGAGTACATCCATGAACCCATCAATTACATCCACTAGGCCTGTTCCAAGCTTTCTCCGTTGCATTTGCATATCGTAGATGCTCGTAAATGTAACCATATCAATGGCAATAATGAGGCGCAGCTTCTTTAAAAACTTGAGCCGAGGCCCGCTGAGAATTGTGGCCAATTTCTCAGGGGTATGGCTTCCCGACAAAATGCTGGCATTTGTGACGTGAAACGTCACTTCCTCAAAGATGAATGGTTCCATGATCACTTGCCACTGTCGGCAGGTACTCCCGTAAGGTGCGCGGTTCCCCTTGTCGTGGGTCAAATAGCCCAGGATCTGGAGCCTTAGCTCGTCTGGTAGATCGTCCCAAACTGCCATCGCGATAGGGTATTGTGGACTTTGATGACGTTAAAGTCAAGAGAAAAGAAGGTGATGTAGAGAGTCGTAAAAGAAGATGCTTCAAATTTTGATGTGTGCGGTAGTATGTGGGATTGGATCAAAATAAGATGCTGGTACTGAAATATTTTGCCCCTTTTATCATTTTCGCGAATCGGTCTCCGACGCTCTGCTACATGCTGCATTTGGATTTGACTTTCTGGATCGTGACTCAACGCGCCACCCTTTCTAACAGTCCAGCCTTCAATGTCAAATAATGACAGCCATTCTCAAGGTCCTACCTATTTCGTCTGTCTATATTTGCATAAATGCATATGGAAGTTGAGAATTACGAAGATGAGTCACAGAGGAATTCCACTATGACTTTGCAGATAAGAGTCAAAGAAAGCGCACGCACCTTTGCGTTCCTGTAGCCAGCGCGCATACAACGGTACAATCTTGGACAAACCCATATATGCACTTCTCTTGTCTTTAAACTCAAGCCTCAAGGTCCCTAAGATTGTTTTGTGTAATGATGACGAGTCATTGACCTAAGCCATACGGGAGTCTGATGCGTCAGACACCCGGACGGTCAACGTGTGGGGTTTGGTAACCCTTCTCGTTCATCGTGGGTGAGCAAATACCCTTCGAGCTTGGGGAAATGGCATCGGCTTTGGCAACAAAGTGCCTGCTGCAGAGCCTGTCGTTGATGAGGCCTGAAATTTGCAATGCCAAGAGGTTTATTCTCCTTTCAGAAGCCCTGTAGATGACGCCAAGCCATCAAGATTCTACTCTTGCAGAAGAGCTTGACCGCGCCCCATCATCAAATAGGAATCACTGTGGGGTCGGGGCGAGTTGGCACAATCTTCATCTGTCAATTTCCCATTGCCACCATGCCAACACCATGTGTGTCCTTTTTGATGATAGCTTCTTTCAACCGACCGCAGCGATAATTACATACTAACAACCTGTCGAGCGGCGACGCCATCTACTCTGTGCTTCTTCAAGTCCAATGGATCATAATCACTAAAAGGGTCCACATGCTTCGTCGCATCCTTCGGCCGATCGAAGTCGTACTCCAGCTCCTTCTTCTTGTACCCGCGTTTCTTTGCCTGCAGGTACTCATTCGTCTTGAACACCTCAGTCTCCTGGCTGGTGTCCAAGCCAAGTTTCTGCAGGTACGGCGACTCTGCGATGGGCACCAGGAGTTTGTCGTCGTTGGGCCGGGTGAAGAAGAGAATCCCGATGCGCAGCTTTTGCCGCTGGTCCACAGGCGGCGTCACGACTCGGTGGATGGTTGCTTTGAAGAGACGGCCGGTGAGGAATTCAAGCGCTTCACCGACGTTGACGATGAGGGTGTGCGGGATGTACTGTGTCGTTTTCATTTAGCTTCAGTGAATTTTCGTCCAAACTCCCGAATGACTTACTCGGACCCATTTCCACTGGTTGTGATTATCCAAGATTTGAAGAGCAGAGATTGGCTGCGAGAACAAGATGGAAAAGGTACTCCAGTCAGCATGGCCTGGCAAGAACAGGTCGCGGGACTTTTCTCGGTCGGCATCGTTGCGCGGCGAGTAGCTCATCTGAATGTGATACAACGTCAGAAGGGACCTTATGTGAAATAGTTGTCGGGGAAATAGCTAACATATCGGAAGTAATTCGTCGTCGAGCCACCCGGTCGATGCATGTCGAGCACAAGTTGCTCGGGAACCTCTAAGACCATGGCCACGAGAATAAGTAGTTTGCGATGAATGTCATCATTCAAAGTTTGCATCAGATGCCGGATCTCTTCCTTGAAGGGGGAGATGATTTGCGGATGTGGGCGAGTTTCGAAGTCGTGGAGAAGCATGTTGTAATGGTCGACCTGGGATAAGATCAGTTTTGGAAAACTCTCGTTTCAAGCCTTAACAGGAATAGAAAACTTGTACCTCTTTGTGGAAGCCACCTTTGGTGCCGAGTTCTCCAGAGGGCTTGAAACCGACGTAGATGCCTTTCTGATCTTCCTCGGGAGTGCCTTTGTCCTTGATTAGCCTTGCCAGGTTGAATGAAGTTGGTCTTTTGGGGGTAGGCGCACCTTCGTAAGACCTCTTGTCTTCATTGCTCAGGGTCATCACCGCATTCGCGACATCCATCTGGTGATCCCAGAGCTCAGTGGAAATGCCATGGTTCGAAATGGTAAAGAATCCATGCTGGGTGACGGCCTGAAGCAAGTCCTTGGCTAGTTCCTTCCTGGTCTCTAGATATTCGAACTTGCTGAGGTCGAGATCGATAAGCTCAACATAGTCCACTGAACCAGTTAGCTGGTTCTATGTAGACGTAACCGGATTGAAAAGATGTAGTGAAAGTATTTCGGTGGCTAGTGAGTTGGGACGGATTATTCGGCGCCGGAATGGGGCTTCGGCCGGGCTACCATCACGCCAGCCATCAACGACAACTTACGGTTCTCTTTAGTGGGCTCAGGGGCGTTCCATTTTGGAATGTCTGCAGACTGATTGGAAGTAGGCATCATGGTCATTGGAGTTGATAAGATAAGACTAGTGCTCAATTGAAGTAATGGTGCACATTGTGGATTTCCAGATTCTCTACTCAGCTTTGATTGATCTTATAAGACAGCTATCATTCGGTCAACATTCATAGATGCCGAAGGCTGAACGACAATCAGATACCATCTGGGAGGAATGCGGGGGTGGAGGCGGAGGCGGAGGCGGCGGCGGAGTCGTCCGGGGGAGGAGACGGACGTGTCCGTGGGGGTGGAGGCGGAGTGCTCGTTAAGATAGCCGCATACATAGAAACAGGATCTTATACGAGTACTCGGATTCGGATTCGTTGTTCTTCGATAGGCCAGGTGGGATAACGATTGCCGCTTCATTGATAAGTTGGTAGCCCGTATCTCATCAACATCAAAAGTACCCAGAATGCAGATATTCCCGGCTGCACAGCTTATCGCACACCGAACTCCAGCGGTTTAAACCAGCCGATATGCCAGCAGCACACATGTTAGAGGATGTATTGGTATTAAAGCTCCCAGTACCTTGCAGTTCTCTTGGAGTTCTCAAGCAGGGACAACAGCTTGACAACAGACCGCATTCCGTTCCATTCCTCACCTTTCTTGACCATCGATAGTCCTCTTTCTCACAATTCTTTCAAGAAACTAGTTACATCTCAGTGATAATCGAGTCAATATGGTGCCCAAGACGGACGCAGATGTCTTTCCCGTCAAAAGCGATAGCGAAGCTCCTGACATTGACGTCGGTCAAGTGAAGTTGATGGACGACAGGGATGTTGATCCAGCTTTGAAACTCACTGGCGGCGTCGTAATCGAGTTCACACCAGAGGAAGAACGCCAAACCCTTCGAAAGATCGACATGAACATGCTGCCACTCATGTGTTGGGTGTACATGATTCAATTCGCCGACAAGACGACGCTCAATTATGCTTCCCTCATGGGGATTCGCGAAGACACCAACCTCAAGGGAAACGAGTTCTCCTGGATCTCGAGTATTTTCTATGTAGGTTATCTTGCTTGGGAGTATGTTGTCCTACCTCTTCTCTTTATCTTGACCCGTCAAACGATGAATGTTTGTGCTAATTGTTGTATCTATCTTAAAGGTTCCCCACGACGTACCTCTTTCGCCGCCTTCCCGTGGGCAAATATGTATCAGCCAACATATTGGCTTGGGGCGTCGCCTTGACATGCCATGCCGCTACGCATAATTACGCTGGCTTACTGGCCACGCGATTCTTCCTCGGAGCATTCGAAGCAACAGTCACGCCCGCCTTCGTTTTGATCACATCAATGTGGTACAAGCAGGGCGAACAAGCCCGGCGAGTCGGATACTGGCTATCGTGCAACGGGTTCTCCTTGATCATCATGGCTCTGATAGGCTATGGACTGTCGGCGGTTGAAGAATCGTCAATCGCGCCGTGGAAGATTCTTTTCCTTGTTCTCGGTCTTATCACGGTTCTAACTGGAGCCTTCAACCTTTGGTATTTACCCGATAATCAGGCCAACGCCAAGTTCCTAGACGATCGACAGCGTCTGATCGCGATCGAAAGAATCCGCGACAACTTCCAAGGCATTGGTAATCGAGTATGGAAGTGGGATCAATTCCGGGAAGCCTTTCGCGACCCAAGAACCTATCTTTATGCTTTGTTTTCATTCCTGATGAACATACCCAATGGAGGCATTACAACTTTTGGTTCAATCATTGTTAACTCCTTCGGCTTCAACGCTCGACTCTCGCTCCTTTTGGGCGCTCCATCTGGACTCTTCGATATTGGTGGGAAACTCCTGTTCACCTGGCTCTCCGATAAGTACATGGATCGAACTCTTTTCGCATTCGTCGCGATCATGTTTCCTCTTATTGGAGGTATCATGATGATCACGATTCCATTGTCCTCAAAGGGAGCACTTCTCCTGGGCTATTGGATGATTAGCGTTTCTGGGTCGTCCTGGGGGTTGGTCATGGTTGCCATCTCGAATAACACTCTAGGGTACACCAAGAAGGTCACTGTCAACAGTCTGCAAATCATTGCATATGCAGCTGGCAATTGGATTGGTCCACAAACCTTCCGGGCGGACGACGCTCCACTCTACAAGCGAGGCAAGATGATGGTGGCCATCATGTATGGCTGTGCAGCGTTGGTGCTGTTGGTTCTCCGTTTCGTAAATATTCGGGAGAACAAACGAAGGGATCGTTTGGCGGCAGCATCAGGAGTTGAGTTGTCCGAGGAGACGGCAGCGCTGGAGCTTGAGCGGTCCAAATTCATGGACTTGACAGACTTCAAATTGGCTCACTTTCGCTACGTTCTTTGAGTCGGTCGGGTTTCACAAGCATCACTAGGTGCAAAAGCTGCCCCCTTTCAATGTCAGAAGTATTCTCATCGCCATTGGTACAGTTGAAATAGAATCATCAAGGCCGATCGGTATTTCCCATCTGCTCTCAAACAGACGGCCTGAAGCCTTTCCTACACTCGTGCTAGCTGTCTTCTAACCAGGCCCCCCGACCTTTTAATGACGAAGGAGACCCCTTTGGGAATTCCAAATCTGGACTAAACTCGATCTCAGTCTAAAGCCAGACCGAAAGGGGCAGAACACTAGTCTGAGAGACTGCGCTGTGATGGCTGAAATAGGTAACGCTATCGTGTTGCCGTAGCCGCGCTTTAAGCGACGGTCTGTTCTGGCATCATGCTCAGTGCGCCCACGTATGCTAAAATAGGTACTCGGTAATTTCCATGTCGACGTCAAAGTCCTCATTGTCTTCGCTTCAGGACGTCATATCTCTAATGGGCTGCTTTCTCTGCAGTAAATGCCGAAGGCTCTGCGTGTGCAGCCTGGTCATTGGGACTGGCAACGCCGAAAGATTTGAATTGCTTTTGTCTTTTCGATTTGAACAATCTTCTTAAATGGGAATCAATATCAACTGAAAGGATACTGATCAGAGTTCGCTTTTTGTTGTCACGTCGTTACACCTGCTGTGAAAAACATTCATCACTCCGTCACTTGTAAGACGGGAAGCGAACTGTCGCAATCTGTGGGTAATTGAACAACGTGGATATTCCATCACGTTTCTAGCTTCACACATTGGACACCTGACGCTCCTTAAGCTGTGTTTGAGGTTGTAACTGCCACCTGCTATTCTCGGATCCTCGCAGGGGTTGCCATGATTCGACGCCCAGCTTGGGTGCAAATAAGCGATGCCGCCCCATCCAATACGGTGGCAGTCTGAAACTTGACCATCCGGCTATACCGATCAGCCCTATATTCAGCTGTCTGCGGTGCATCAAACATTTGGTTCACCGCCTGTCATCTGAAAAAGTGAGCAAGAGTGCCCAAACAGTTGGGGAAAAGCAAGTTCAAAAGTGGGACGGAAACCTTCAATGACATTAATCATATGTCCCTTCGTTTGTCGCATCATTGGTCCAGATTAGTGAGAAGTCAGCGACGAACACCTTGATGTAAACCCCGTGGATTCCAAGTGATCAATTCGATTCGCGTAGAAAACGAAACCGATTGATGTGCTGATCAGCAGAAACTGATCCACCAATGCAGAAGGTCTGGAGGGGAGCATCAGTCGCTTACCAGTGTGACGCTGGCCCATGCGGGTAGTTAAGCATATTATTAACCACTTGATACCTTTGAAGCCCACTAACGTCGATCATACTCCTCAAAGCTGGGGACAGCTGAGACGTCTCATGGCTCCCACTCATATCTCCACGCCGCTCAGCAGTAGACATTCTCTATTCCCTCAACGCCAGGTATTTCCACACACAGTGAGGAGGTCCAAAACACTATATTACCTCCTTGCAGCCACCTCGACTAATGCCGACAATTGTCAACCATCCAGTCTTCTCACCTCATTCACTCAACTTCTATTCTTATCCGTTGCCGGTCAACCATTTAAACTTCAGTAATCTACTCTACCAAGCCTCAGCCAAAATGCAGCTTTCCATCACTTCTATCGTCGTCACCCTCGCTGCTATGGCCTCGCTTGCAGCTGCTGCTCCGGTATGATGCATACTCAACCTTCATACGAAGCCGAATACTAACATGTGACTGCAGCAACAAAATAACGCACGAGAGAACTTCAAGAACACCAAGTGCAAGAGCCAGGCATGCAAGGACTCTGTCGACTCTGGATGCCCTCTATCTTTCATTAACTTTGAGCTTGGTGGCTGTGACGATCCCAGCTTCTAAACGGTTCATGAAGCTGCGTAGCACAAGGAATGTCTCGTTTCAACTGCTGTCTAGCTAGACGTTAGGGGATGAATAAAGAACGTTGAAGTTGATGCATCTGGTGCGCCCGGCTGCCGTGTTAATTAAACCTCAGAATACATACATGACTTGTAGCCTCACGGGACAACCAATAACTGTCGCCATTTGACATACTAGGCTGCAGAACTTCACCTTGCTGACTGCCGTCGCCATTCCATTGGCCTATAGTCAGGCGACATCCGCATGCGGCTACCGAGCTCAATACGAGTGGAGACTCAATGCGAAACCGGTCTTATCACGGCTCTTTGCCATAGCTCCGGAATGAAATTCGATTGCTTCCTTTTCGACGATCATAGGTTCTTGGCATTTGACACTCAGCGGGAAAAGGTTTTCAGCCACCTACGACAACACGACGTTCACCGGACACCGTCAGACCAGCCAGCGTTTCTGAAGCCAGGGACGTTGTTGAGACACTTCCCAACAGTTAGGAAACTTCAACCGCGATTCTTCTAGCCCCGGTCGCGTCGAAAACGAGTGCAGGCCGCCAGAGCTAGCCGACGGTGGACCAAAATGCGGTTGCGCGGGAACGCGTGGGAAAAGTAAGCTTATCGCTCACGGACGCGCCTATTCTGGGCGCACGATCATGGAACCTGCCGAGCCCCTATCCAAATGAGCCAAGTCGCTCATTAGCGGGAGGCTTCAGCCGGCGCCGTGCCATCGGTGCGCAGCGCTATCCTCGAGGACACGAACAACAACAGCCAGGGTTCACGACCACGTTTTCGTGATCTAATGTGAGTTTCCGTGGGGCCAGACCATCCAAGTCAGTGACCTGCCGGCTTGGTGCCAGGCAAACCTTCTACCTCGAACTTTGGGCTGCATATCCCAATTTTTGGCGGGTTGCCACTGCAGGGGCACTGATGCTTTTTTCTTCTTCCACCGGATTGTTTTCCGTTCACCCATGTTCACGATGTGCGGTTCCGTGGCGGCGGTATGCATGTGCTCAAGGTAAGACGGCGGGGCCATGCGGTGTTTGCTTTTCCTCGTGGTTGCCGAGGCGCTACTCGGTCCCTTGCATCACACTTTGTTTTCTAGGAGGCAAGGAAATGATAAGCTCTGAGATTTTCATCATGGATATAATAAGGCCAGCGTAATGTCCAAATTCTTACCAACCTTTCAGACAGACAGGACAACAACTCCATCTTCACCTTCATTCTCTCAATCAAGGGACATCATCTGATCACCCTGCTTCGTTCTTTACATTTTATCACCTTCGTTCAATCAACACACTCACTTCTATCAAGATGAAGTTCCTGGCCGTTGCCTCCCTCGCCGTCGCGGCCTCTGCCGCAGTTGTCGAGAATAAGTTTTGCAATGCGGATAACTGTCTTCGCGCCGTTAGAGCGACGCGTTTCGGAACTGCTACGATGGTCCTTCGTATGGCGGAATGTAGCTCGTACCTTGCCGTCACTGAGACTCCCCAGCCATCGTAAGTTTCTTTTCGCATGTCACGTCAAGCGGTGCAGAGTTTCGACTAACAATGACAGCACCACGTTTGTCACCGAGACAAGCCTCGAGACCATCACGCTGAACGCTACACGGACAATCTTTGACCGTGCCGTTGATACCCCGGCCTCCACCACCAAGAACATTCCCGCCTACGCAACGGCTTGCAAGAATGACGCCGCATACCGCAGCGCTTGCTCCTGCTTCGGTGCCACTGGCGTAACGACAACGGCCCCTATCCCGATCATCACCTCCACCATCTCTGTTGTCGCAACCACCACTGTTGGCCCCTTCGTCAACGCCACCCGCCCTGCTCTCGGCTGTAGCAACCCTTGGACCTGCGGTGACAAGACCATCCCCACCTGCTCTCTTGACAAGGCTGGCGAGAAGGGATGCGTCTGCTTCAGGACTGTCGAGGGCAGGGATGTCTGCGCTGTCCCCAACGACTGCCAGCCCTCCTGCGACACCACGAACGACTGCTCTGGTGGTGAGGTCTGCATCAAGCAGAGCTGCTGCTTGGGTGGTACCTGCATGAAGGTCGATGTTTGCTTGAACCAGATTCTGCCCAAGATGATGTTCAAGAAGCGTGCCGGAGCCGGTGCTTGGGTCAAGAGGCAGGGCAAGTTCGACTTCTCGAAGCTCAGCTTGTTCCCTCACGATGCTAGCTTGGAGCAGTAAGCCCGTTGACTACGCTACCTAGGGGAAGATGACCGTGGCGAGCTCTTTTGAATATGTACATATGCGGATACCCTTCCAAACAGCAGACTTATAGACTTTTAAATATTTTCTATTGTTTAATTACGACCTTTGACTACAACGTGCGATTTTTACTCACCTTTTTCTACGTGTTGTAACACGTACATACCCCCAACAGACCTCTCTGGTCTTTTCACATTCCCTCCGCCAAGTCCGCGATGACTTCCTTTGCGCCCCTGATACCAGCTTGCACCACCCCTTCCATATACCCTTTCCAAACCAAAGATGTCTCGGTTCCGATGAAATGTATGTGACCCACGGGCTCACGCACAGCCTTTCCGGCGTCACTTGTCAAGACTCCCGGGCCCATGACCGGAGAAGGAGCTCCTCTCGCCCATAGATCCTTTGTTCATTCCTTCTCTATGATGTTAATTGCTTCAGGGACATCGTCAACCTTTGTACTGAACATAGCCCGGAACTGCTTGAGGACAGCCTCCCGCCGGTCGTCCGCCCGCAGCTTAGACCACTGCCTACCAGGCTCAGCAACGTGAAAGCAGGTGATGCTGTACTGCTTGTCATCGGGTACGCAAGTGTCTCTGCTGAAAGAGATTGGCCCAGTCTCCGAAGCAATGGCGCTCGAAAATCCCGCATCTCGCCACCAGGGCTTCTCGAAAACCAAAATAGTCTTCGAGTAGTATCCTAGTCTGGACTTGCTCAGTGCCTCTTTCGTGGCGGGGAGGCTTGGCGTGAACTCGATTAACGGGTAGAGAGTTGACGGGACAGATAGAAGGACCTTCTTGCACCTATACGCTGGGCCAGGGCTGGTTGAGACCATGCAGCCTTCATTCGATTGAGCGATCTTGGATACCGGCATTGAGAGCTTGACTGCCCCGGCGTTGAGACTTTCGGCAAGCCGGGTTGAGAATGTCTGATTTCCTAAAACCAACATTAGCTCGCACTAAAATTCCCGGAATACATTCGTATGACTTACCTTGGCGATTCCGCAAGTACTGAGCACCGTCTTTGAGGTCTGAGGAGATGTTCTCCAGTCCCGTTCCAGCTTTGATGTAGTCGATGACAGGCAGAGCAACAACTTCGCTGCTTTCAAGACCAAGCCAAGCTCGGGACAGAACGTTCAAGACAACCGAACCAATGCCGCCTCCAATATCTTTTTCTCTTAGCTCCGCGAGCGTGAGAAAATCGATTCTCTTGGCATGGGGTCCTAACCACGGCTGCTCTGAATCAGAACGCTCCATGATAGGAGCCATCTGCCCAAAGGCCTCATAAAGCTGCGCTTATTGCTTGTCGTTCAGCTACAGCATCCAGATTAGCGATGCGCAAATATCATCTCGACGCAATAGCATGTGTTTACGAACCATCATAGACCTCTGCGACTTACTGGGAATGACATGCCAGAGTAGGGAAACGAGACCGTCTTTTGCTTGCTGTCTTGGTACAAGTTCAGCCCAGTGGCAGCTTGTACGATGAGCTCGAAGCCAAACTCTTTGGCTATGCGGTACATCTCGGCTTAGCTGGTATCGTTGATCCACGCAGCGCCAACATCGGTAACGCCGCCCTGAGGTGAAGGTTGAACTGACAGGGTCTTGCCGCCGACGCGGTCCATGGCCTCCTAGTTACTTGGACCTGGATACTTCTTCTTTTATTATTTCTGTTCGATAGGCCTAGATACATGACTGCTGGACGCCCTTTGCCCTAAGACTCAGGGACGCACCGGCGTTAAATAATACACAAACACACACACACCACGTATGATAGACCGATCTTGTGGATGTCAATGGCGGCACGAAGGCCACTGAGACCTGCACCCACGACGACGTCCACATCAACAGGCTCAATAGGTGCAGGGGACATTTTGGCGACATTTTGGGCGATTGTAGGCGTGAGAGACTGTTTGATCAAAGACCCTGTGAATTGCGACGGCTTTGCTCCTCGAACTGCACTGATTTTACCAACGAAGTCGCCAACATTAAATAGTGTTTCTCTTCAAGATCACGTTGGTGTGCATCTCCAAGTTTTACTCCGTTGCTTAAAGCCATAGATCTAGGTCTTGGAGTCTGCGGACTTCCTTCACGATGGGATGAAATTGTGTTCCGCTGGCGTCTTCGTGATGCGCGGAATAAATCCGCCAACGAGTCCTTAGAACAAGGCGCCTACGCCGCTGATAAGTGCAAGCACGTCGTTCATGGCAGATGGTTCAACTCCAATAAGCATTGCGTACACAAGTCTTGGCATATCTTTATTCAGTACGCTGTCATGCTGCACCGTAGAAGCGGGACGAGAGACGCAACAGTCGGCCCCACTTCAAGCCCGATGCCGGGTTCTGGATCGGGGGCCGCAGGTTGCGGGGCGCATGCCTATCTTTCTCCTCAACGTACCTGCAGTTTGAATAGCGGGTGCCGAGAAATCCGCGCTTCTAATTTCAATGGGCATGACATTTCATTCTTGTTCTTACGCATCACTTTGCGTCATTTTCATGATGGCAGGCAGCGCTTGGTCTCAATTACCATGGCAGAGATCAGGTTCAATCATTTTTGCTGTGATTCACCTACTACCCTAAATGACAAGACTGAACACGAATTTGTACTTATCCAGATGCCACTCGCTTCTCCATCTGGCCAATATGAATCATACGCAACTCACTCTGTAGCAACAGTCCCTTTTGGCTAACAGAAGATGTCCAACATTTCTTCGTTCTCCGAGTGCATTTTTCGGATGCTGTCGTGGTATATGCCTCAAATCTTTGGTCAAGCTGCTTGGTATTGTTCTACAGTATAATGCAGCGACACGAACAACATCGTACAGTATACATAAAAGGTTATTACATACAGGTGGATTAGTCTTCATTCAGCTACGGAAAAACATCCTAGCTGCGTCCTGTTTCTTTTCACAAAATAGAATCATACAACCACTTGAACGTCTGTACGCACTAAGAGAGCTTCCCGAGCTCAAACACCCCTTCTTTTTATCCTTAACACCTCATCTTCATGCCACTAGGGCACCGGCGATGGGAGGCGCTGCTGCTGCTGCGGGCTCAGCGGGAGCAGCAGGTGCAGCAGGAGCGGCGGGTTCGGCAGGGGCAGCGGGAGCAGCTGGGGCGGCAGCAGGAGCTTCGGCAGGGGGTGCAGCCGGAGCGGCAGCCGGGGGAGCGCCGCCGCCGCCACCGCCGCCACCGCCGCCACCTCCACCCTGTGCCGGTGCCGGGACAAAGGCGGCGTTTGCGAGAGGGATTTGGCCAACAGCTCCGCCGACAACCGTCTTTCCGTCGACGTTAGCCTTGGCGGCGGCTGCGAGTTTCGAGTACTGAACGACTTGTTGCGCGTTTGTGCTGGTTCATGGTTAGCTTTTATGTCTTACTAATTCGAGGTGAGTGACACTCACGGGTTGATGACCAGCACCTGGCCCTCTTGACAATGAGGCCCCGTGGCGCAGTACATGAACATCGTGGCAGTACTCGTAATCGGCATGTTGAACGTTCCAACCATCGCCTGACCGTCCTGAAAAGGAATGTGACCGCTGTGGATGGCAGTAGGCACCGATTCCTGCAGCGGCTGGCATGCTGCACCCTCCGCGCTCTGCGTGACTGTGTGGTTGCCGTTGCTGAACTGGAACTGTACGACATCGCCAACCTGCGCCGTGATCAAGTTCGGTACGAAAGTATCCTGCGCTCCGCCGACCACCACCGGGATGAGTTGATTGCCTTGAGGAGTAGCCGGGGCAGCCGGTGCCGCTTGTCGCCTGACTGTGTGAAGTTGTCAGCTGTAGTCCTCCGCATCACATTCCATATCTCTTACTTCTGAAGGGTCGGTGAGGAACACCTCCCACCACAGTTCCATCAGGCGGGAATGGGTCTCTCTTGTTCAGCGGCTGCGGCATCGCGCTGACGGTGGCCGCTGCCATCAAGGCCCAAGCTGAAAGAACCCTCATATTGAAGCCGATCGCGGATCGAGTAAGAATCGAAGGGAAAGTCCGAAGGAATGACTGAAGTGAACACTGCTCAGCAGTGACTCGCGCCTGGCCGATTAAAAAAAGGGTAAATGACAGTAAATGCCGATCAAGAAAGAAAATCTCACGGCTTGTCCTCACTAGGAGGGACGGGATGAAGAGAAAGGAGTGAAGATGGAGACACAGGATGGTCAAGACCCAGATTCAAGTAACTCTAAATTTTGAATTATATTAGCTGCGGCGGAGGGCACATATTTGCATCCGAAAAAAGCGCGGAAGCCAAGACTCAAGAAGCCTTTTCCCGGGTTGACTAATGACTGATGAAATGCCGACACAGGGGGATGCCCGAGTGGAGGTTCTCCGGTGTCTCCTCGCACACGCACTGCAGAGCCAAGACCACGAAAGACGAACTCCTACTCAACCCTCCCTCGCGCCAGATGGTTCAGGCTCGGCGTCATTGAGGCTCGTGCTGCCAAGATGTCTGATGATGTTCCGTGATGGTTTGAGGCTCTACTGGACGATTCCTCTTCGGGCAGTCGGAACCTCGCAGGGTGGGTGACGATCTAGCGGGAGATCATGTCGATTGGATCGTCGCCGTCCCTTCTCTCCACCGAGGATCATGGGATGGCGTAAGTCTGCGTTTCCGAGTTGAGATGTCAGTGGGGCCGAAGTGGGCGGACGGATCCCGACGAGTAGAACTCTCGCGCGCTTCTGGCGTTTCAAGTCGCCTTCAGGTGGTCTTTTTCGGCTTATGTGACGGGCCCCTTCCCCCAAGAAGCCCAAGAAATACCAAGAAGCACATGGTTTTGGGTTGTTCTGGAGGGAGGGTATCCACCAGCGAGACTGCGACGGCTTGTCAGTAGCAATGTCATGACATGATGACAGGCCTTGACAGCGCTCTCGTTCGGACTGTGCAGTCGGCACCTGCGTTCGGCAGGGCGCCAAGAGGCTTGAACTGTCCGCTTAGTCAGTCCTGTTGGGTTGACGGCTGAAACGACTGCCCAGGATTGAGACGAAAGAGGACACTGAATCCATGCGTCGGTAACGTTCCGTAGCGCGCGGGCGCGTTCGACCACAATAAATGCTCCGCTGCCCTCGCCAAAAGTTGGGGGCTTCGCCAAAAGTTGAAAAACATCGACGGGTCCCAAGAAGATCTCTCTGAAAGATCGCCAGCCTCCGCGTATCAACCAGCTCGCACTTCTTGTTGGCAGTCTTGGTATGCCACGACGCCATTACGTCCGCCTCTCGCACTTGCGACAGAGGCTGTGCTCTTGTCGATTCAAAACCAACAGTCTCCTCGCTCCTGGACCGTTTCTGCGTGTCGCTTCTGCCCCACAGCTTGACTTGCCAAGCAACCCATGGCTCTTGGTAAAATCTCGGGTTTTCCGCTCGGTCTTTATCTGTCTGTTCCTGTCGCTATGAGAGATGGTGAGGAGCACCCTGCGACAATTAGCGCCAGGCACAACCCATCAAACCGAGCCTCAACGCATGATGCCGTCCCCCCGAAAAGAAACTCTACCACAACGGTGCTTTGGATGAGAAGGTTTGTAAGCTAGATGCGCATTTTGCTTCATCCTCTACCGACATTCTCTACCGATAACCAACTGCAGCGAGGTCGACATTGCCGGTCGGCATGACCTGTTCAAGTCCGATGGATTTTTGTCCGAGTGGAGCATCTTCAAGACTGCAGACAGGTGCTGTAACCAACAGGAACACATTCGTAACAAGCACCCTCCTTGTCACGGAGGCAAGGGGCGCGCCCGTATTTTCCCCGGCGCCCGAAAAAACCGGCGCCGGTATTGCTCCACTTCTGCCCTATGGGTCCGTTCTCAGGTCGTCTGCCAATCGACTTAATTCCGTAGATCGCGAATCACCATCAACATCATCAATTCAGTGAGCCGGAGGCGCCTCTTACGGCACATCAAAGTTGAATGCTTTTCCTGCATTCTTATTCCTTTGAAAAGTCTTCTGCTTTGTCAGCTTATGTGCATTGGGTGAATTTTAGGAATCTTATTATCTTAGTGCCTAGAATGCTAGTTCCCGGTGAAAAGCCGACCCAGTCAGCGTTCAATTTTTCCAAAATCAACGTTGTGAAAATTTATTCCGCTCCAAGTTTCAGAAAGGTTGTGACGTATGCTTCATTCATAGTCTGCCTCATTTCCACTGTCTCGCCACTTGCGGGAGACTACTGGTCCCATGAAGCGCATTGCGTCGGATAATCCGATTTGGTGTGGTGGAGTCTTCGATGTTTTTGTTCGGTCCTAGAAATCTAGCATAACCTTCTCCATACTGTTCTTGCTACCAATGCCACATCTTATCCCATCTCAAGTTTTCCACTGGTCCGATGAACGTGTGCCCATTTCGCAATCAAGACAAAACATTGGGGCACAAATCCTCGGAAACTGAGCTATCCGTTGTAGGATGCTACAGAAATGCGATGACTGCCCTCAGGTAGATGGGCCAAGAATCCACTTCCAATGTTTACTGGGGGTTTCGTCCGGACCTGGCTGTAACATGTTTTCACTCTTATCTCTGGCTGACAAACCGAGTCTCCCATGGGCAGGATGCCTCTGGCGGGACCCAAACTTCGGCAGCTGCACAACTTTCCAGCCTAAAACAAAGCTCGACTATCAAGGCAAATGGTTCCAATCCAACATGTAGATCGTACTTTTAAACAGGTGCTGTAACATCTGATAGCGCAGCTTTTCGTCATCTAATGCGATTATCAATCACTGGTCTCCATCTCAGAAGAGTTTTGCTGTCCGGGAGGGTAGTGAGTATAGACGATAAGAAGGACGACAAAAAGCCACGATAGAGGCGGGGAGAGGGATAGAGACAGGGACGACAGGGATCCATGCTGACAGCGCAGTTGACGCAACCACTGCGGAAGAGGTTGAGCGCAAAAGAGATGATATCTGAAGTCAAAGAATTCTTTTTTCTGATTATGGAGACTCATGCTGGATTGATTTCATAGTAATACAGCCAAAATTGCTGATGTCTGACGAACCACGTTCTTCATAATTCATATTCACTTGGACTTGGCTTTATGTGGGGGAGATCAATTTTCATTACATTGTTGGATTTTAAAAGTGAGCCAAATACATGAATGAAGACTAAACGTCCTTTTCTCTGTTAAGCCAGACATGCATAGCTTACAATAGCAACGACGTTAACACCAACGACGACCTGGAAGAATAACACAGATATGACGACAATACTAAGAATGATAAAAGAATCAGCCAACATAGTAGCTAAGTAATAACTACAAGACATAGCTCAACAAGTGCGACCAAATATCCGAATAGTTACATTTTTTCAAGGGCTACTAATCTATGTTTCATGATCGCACAGATCATTCTGGGTCATGGCTTTGTTGAGGATCAGAAGCTCATCAAAGCCAGTATTGGCATGGAACTCGGTGAATATTCTATCACAACACAGGCATCACAGGGAGGCAAGGTATATATAGATCAAGTTTATTTACGTTATCTGACCAAAATATCGTTCCATAAGAATAAGATAAGTCATACTCTTCATGCATAAAAAACATCCTTCATTGACCGTGGGTATGTCTGCTAGTCGTGCTTCGCCAAAGGCTCTTCAAAGATTAACTTCAGCTCAGGTGGTAGCGACGGCCGTGGCGAAAAGCCAATTAAGCCCTGACAAGGGTGAGGCCGTAGGTGGAGAGGATCTCGTTGACCGGCTGGAAGTAGGTGGTTCCGCCGGAAGAGCAGTCGCCGGAGCCTCCAGAGGTGACACCCTGGGCCTGGGCGCCAGAGTAGAAAGAACCGCCAGAGTCACCGGGCTCGGCGCAGACACTGGTACGGGTGAGACCAGTGACACGGCCCTCGGCGTAGTTGACGGTAGCGCCAAGAGCGCCGACAGTGCCGCAGAAGACACCGGTGGTGGAGCCGGAGCGGCAGATGGAGGCACCGACAGCAGCAGCAGTGCTGCCGGAGACGGGGAGGTTGCCACGTCCGTAGCCGTCAATGTAGCCGGTGAGGGTGGTGCCGGAGACGGTGCGGATGTAGGACATGTCGGCAGAGCCGGGGAAGACGGAGCCGGAGAAGGTTCCGAGGGAAGCACCGGAGCTGGTGGTGGCAGTGGCACCGACGCTACCGCAGTGACCAGCGGAGACGAAACCGGTGGTGACGGAGAAACCGATGGAGCAACGAGCAGAGCGGTTGATGAGGTAGGCGTCACCACCGTAGACGGTGGCGAAGGTGGAGGGCATCGTGGAGACGGTGCGGACCTCGAACTCGCCGGCGGCAAGGCCGACCTTGGCAGCGAGCTCCTCGGCGTGGGCGGTGCTGCCCTCAAGAGCCTCAAGGACGAGCTTGTTGGCGGCAACGTCGACGTAGTAGGAGGCAATGCCGGAGTCGGCAGAGTTGGCGTCGCGGCGGGCGGCGGGCTCGGCGATGTCAATGCCGTCGAGGGCGGCCTTGGCCTCCTCGAGCTTGGTGAGGTCGTTGGCAACAACAGTGGGGACGGCGCCAGCGTTGGTGATCTCGGAGGTCAGGGCCTCGTCGGTGACGGCGACGTTGACGGTGGTGCCGTCCTCGGAGATCCAGGCACCGGCGAACTTGGCACCAGCGGAGTTCTTGATGGACTCAATGACATCAGTGGAGCGCTGCTCGAAGGCAACACGAGCGTTGGCATCTCTGGCGTCCAGACCGAAGTCGCGCTTCATGGCAGCGAGGATCTTGGGGTGGAGGCTGGTCGCGGCCTCGGTGGGAGCACCGTAGGCGACGGGGAGGACGACCGCGAGGAAAGAGAGGAACTTAGTGAGCTCCATGGCTGCTGACTTGCTGTAGACAACGAGTGGGTGAAAGAGGTCTTGATGTTGTGAGGAGGAGACAGTAAGTCAGATGAGTCCGATGCTGCTGCTGCTGAAAAAACGAAATCTCAGACTGGAGGAGAAATCCATCCTTATTTATACACATCTTGATCATGATATCGTGACGAGAATCATGGTCTTGTTGCTGCTGGCCAAAACAGAGGCCTACTTCGCCCCAGCCATCGTCAGATGCCTCCTTCCCAATACGCCTCAATCCGTTCTGCGATGTTACTGCAGATTCCCATGATATCACCAGAGCCTTCCTCAACAGGCACTTGAGAAGACAACCGACATGTGGTGTTACCGCAGGCTTCCGTAGTGTCAACAGGGCCTTCCTCAAAAGGCACCTGGAAAGCATCCGTCCCACGATGTCACAGTAGTATTAATCGGAAAGTCCCTAAAAGGCACCTCTGAAGACTGTTTACCCCGCGATGCGATGGTTTACAGCCAAATAGGAAGGAGTAGGTTAGAAGATATGGTCCAGATTGCAGCATTTCATCGATAAGATGCTGCATCTCTTAGCTGGCAAAACGCGGCCAAGAACTCGCGCTTTTCGCGGGCTCCTCCGTTGGCTCTGGCAATATGCAAAGTCAAGTCCAGAGCATCGGCTTCGAGCCGGCTGTATCTTCGAATCTGGCAGGCGAGCGGTAACATGCCGGCCGGTGCCATTTCTAGCCATTTCTGGTGCAAGGACCGGACGATCGCCGCCCTCGACCTGCAAGATTAGGTCGGGTGGCCGGCAGCCGGCGCTAGCAGGAAATCTTATGTAGACCTCAGCCACTGGTCATGAGTTGCCAGCTTTGCGGAGAATGTTGCAATCCTCCTGCTGTCGGTAATATTCTTATGTAACTCGTACTTCACAGCGGCCGGTAGTGGTATGCATGGCCGTTTACTTGGTCAGGAACACCAAGATGCACAACCGCCGAGGGGCAAGGCAGTTGTCATTCGCTACAGGCTCGGTCGGTCCTCTTTTCAGGAAGGTAGCATAGTCGTTGGCAGACCGAGCGCATTAGGAAGGCAGAGGCAGGCCGTGATGTGCGAGCCCCATGTAGAAGGTCGAGAACCGTGGTATGAAGGATGAGGTTCCTCGGTATTTCATTTCTCCACCTCTTATCCGATCGTGACGCCATCGTTGCCAAGGTGCGGAGAGCGCCAATCACTAACAAGCATTCTACACTAAATTGCCGTTGAAACCAGTTGAGAGCCTCGTTTAATAGGAACTCGGAGAAAAGGGCGGGTCCGTCGTTCTTGGCGTCAACTCGTGATAGGTTGGCTGGGCGCCAACCTGTCCGTCATTGTAACCCTACTATCTCTTGGCGTCTGACAAGCAACTTGCTTGATGGAAGGATACTGTTCTGATCAGGCGACTGGTGCCTAGGAACTCGAACCTTGATGGCTAGCAAGCAAGCGCGTTATTGAGGATATCGTGGTCTTCAGTCTGAGAGCCCTGCAGACGAAGTTGCATCATGATAACATTTCAGCAAAATATGTTGAAATTGGTGTATTCAAATATTGCAGTATTGAATGAAGATACTTGACGAGGCCTGATGCACCGAAATGTTAGCGCCCAAAGGTTCTTGAGAGTTTTCGCGTCGTGTTTGGCACAATTTTCGATGTGGCGTTGTCGCCTTCGTTACAGTCTTAGTCGTTTTTTTGGCATCTACTGACTCTCATGGTCCGCAACATTCACTCGGCGTCAGAACTTGGCATTCATGAAAAATACCTCAATCTGTTCCCAATTGACGTCGGAAAAGCCTGCTAGATACGGTGCATGATAGGCTGCCAGCCAACGAGAGTTCGTTCGATGAACAGCTTGTTCGGCTGGCCATCGCTGAAGAGGAAGGTAGCGTGATCGTCCCTGACGTGGATAAATTCAGGGAAATGTCGCCGGCGCCCGTCGCGTCCCACTTGGAATGATTGCGAGTGAGGCGGGTGGTGAGAAGCCAAATAGCTGTAGCATGCCGTCTTCGACGTCGTCGTATCCACAACACTGGACTCACACTACGATGTCGGCTTAAGTGTAACGATGAGTGTTGCCACTTCCCTCGGCCTGTCGTTTCCTTAGCATGTTCATGACATGATGCCAGTTGGATCGTGGTTGAGCCAATCTCGAACGTAAACGAGGCCGTCACCGCCGTGGTCGCAGTCACATCTCCCGCCATCGGTTGACTTTAACATGGGACTGTCTTGATGTCAGCTCTTGATAAAGGAGTTGCGCCTAACACATATTTTCCCCCTTACCTGAGCTGACCATTATTATTGAGTGCAGGGCAGGGACCGCAGCCCCATGCTGCGAAGAAATAGGAGTTGATCCAGGCTCAAGCTACCCATACCATTCTAGTGCTGGTGAGGGAACATGAACTGAATGAATGTTGTCGGAGTCAACCATTTTAGTCATTAGAGGGGCTGTCGGTAAATGAAAGCAAGGGCTCTGTTGAGCTCCGCAAGAAAAGGATAGTATCCCTGTAAGGTTTACAGGGTCTAACTCTTAAGCAAATTGCCAAGGCCTCATCGTGTTCAACGGAGCCAAAACCACCAAACACATGAACGAGTGTGTGAGCAAGCGTATGAACAAAACGAGAAAATGTAGCATTGTGCTCTGTGGCGATCGAGGTTCGACTTATATCTCGCGGGTGGCATGTTGGGTAAATCTTGGCTGGGGGTGGACGGTGGAGAGAAGAAGAGAGAAGTAACCCGCTTGAGACCGAGCATTCTTCCACATCATTTTACGGACGGGCCGATCCGCTGATGTGCGGCTGTGCCGCCGTGCCGCACAAACTCCTTTCAGCCTCTCATGAGTCATGCGTGGAAAATCCCAACCCCAAGTAAATACCGGATTGCGGGTCGTTCCTCCTACAAACAATAAATCGTAAGAAATCCACTAAGGCTGGAAGCGAGACTGGATTGCTCGCCAAGTCAGGTTCAAGCATCAGCTGCCACGCAGAATGGTACCGATAATATGCAACAGATGTACGAGGAAACAAGTAAGACTAGTTATAATATGAGCAAATGGTCGGCACTACTGGAGAACAGTCAAAAATGAGTTCAAAAGTCTTAACGAATGCATGGATATGTTAAGATACTGGCAAATCCGAACATTAAAATCCCCGCTGAAAAGGGCGATAACCCGAGTAAAACTTGATCATCCAACTCCTCAAGAACGATCTATCCTGCAGACGCGTTCTTTGCATACCTTCTATGCCAGACCTTGAGATGGCATCGGCACGCACGAAGCTCTCGGACATTACTCGACATTTTTCGGCGTCAGTCATGTGCAACAACTGTGCCATAGGGCCTATACCGCCCGAAATCCATCGCCAAGCATTGGAAATCTCGTCAACAGAATCCCAGCCTTCCTTCTCTCTAGCCGTGCGCAAGGGAGCCACCATAGTAAGCCCACGTTCGTCTCTTTGGAAGAGGAATCCCGGCTAAACTCTGGCCCCTTATTACAAGCAAATCGATAAATTGGCACATTTGTGCCTCCAGACTTCCTGTAACAAACAAGAGCTGACTCGAGGCTGATTTGGCTTCGCCGTTCAAAGGAACCAAGCTCCTGGCTGGGTATCGCTTCCAAATCCTTTGGCATTTGCTTCACGGACAGCCGTGTCCATGACAACTTCGCCGAATGGTAAACCACATCTTGCGTCTGGATCGCGTCTTGAAGGCTCTGTGCCTGATCTCGTAGCACAATTTTCGACTTTGCAGATAATTTCTTTTCCAGCTTCTCTACGTCAATTATCTCCCGCAAACATAGCCACAAGTACTCGTCATATCTGCGGTAGAAGAACTTGGCGATGTTATTGAAACAAAGCCAAACAGGATAAAGTCCATCCTCTGTTTCCCACGTGTTCAAAGCTGTATCCAAGTCCTTACATAGGGCAAGCTCTGAGGCACTCTCATCAGGACCCCGGCCTATGTACAGGGACTGAACATAGATCTCGAAACAAAGCACCGCGCGTTGCTTGAAAAACAGATCTTCCTGTTCATGAGAATCTGTGAACCAATCGCCTCGATTCCGGCGGGAGGATGGCAGGTATTGCCATGGCAAAAAGAAGTATCTTTCCGTGTTTTCATACTCGTGCACCCACAACCCTGAGAGCACGGTGTTGACGTCTTCAATAATCTTCAACAATGTGAGGATGGAATCAAAGTCTTCAGGCCAAAGAGACTCCGGATTACGTGGCCCGATGCCGGTCAGCCAGTCCCAAGCTGACTTGACGGGTTGGTTGGTGCTTGGCCTCGTGGGATGTCGCTGATGCATTTGTCGGAGGCGCACCACCCTCAGCAATTCCGGGAGAAGATGGCAGTCGATATATTTTCCGAAGACTGTCGACTTTTAATTGATGATGTGTCTAATAACTTGAGATTTTGCCGATATCCATGGCGCCAGGGGGTGATTGTCTTGCTCCACATGAATTG
The DNA here is from genome assembly GCA_027406125.1 of Colletotrichum tropicale. NCBI lineage: Eukaryota > Fungi > Ascomycota > Sordariomycetes > Glomerellales > Glomerellaceae > Colletotrichum > Colletotrichum tropicale. The sequence goes on from JANVYH010000003.1 coordinate 815,347, forward strand.
GAGGAATGAAGTGAAAGACAAACTTGAACTACATGGAACTGGGCCAAAGTTCTGGAGGGACACGACAAGGTAAAGGGAGACAAAGTTTAGCCCTGGCTTTTTTCCGTTTCTGCCGAAGACATCAGGGTGGAACTGGGGGTGCTTTCCAGTTAGCCAGACTACATCTTGCGACAGATTTCATGGCAGACAATCATGACCAGCTTGTCATGTTGCATGACAGCATATCAAATAGCAGGGCATCCTTAGTTTTGGCAACGAGGGCTAGATCGCTCTGCAGCAACACCTCACACAGTCCGAGCTATCAATCAATAAGGTAATAATGAGACGTTCTTCATTAAAAGTTCAATTCAACGTTGTTGGTTTGAACCAAGGTCATCTTCTTGTTTTCATAATAGAGATATGCTCTCCAGAAAATCAAGCAACTATAACAGTCCAATAACACCATCACAGTATTATGCATCAGCTGGAGCAAATTCATGTAGATATTCAACGAGCCAATCCTCGAAGAGGTATGTTACCATGCAACAACCCACGGTTGGACCCCAATGTGCGAGCCTGGGTAGTAATCTTTGATCCATGTCTTCAAGCTGCCTTGAAACCATTGAAGCGGGCTCGTAGTTGCCTCTATTGCAGACCTGCATTTAGAATTGGCTCGGGAGAGTGCTCCTATTATCTCTGCCTGTCTTTCACGCTCGGCAAGACGCAGCAAAGGAGCCAGTCTACCGATACCGCCCGATACAAGCTTCCAGGCGTTGTGAATACCGTCCATACGATCCCAGTTTTGTTGCTCTTGTAAGGTTTCGAGATATGCGACCACCGTGAAGCCATCATATCCATCCTGGACGATGAATTCACCCGTATCCATGCAGGCAATTCGATAGATTGGAACCCGGCCTTGGTCCGTGGGTATCAAACCAACCTGTGACGGTCTTAAAAGTCGGCGAGCTTCAGCCCCAGTCATGGACTCGATACCCGTCCGCGTCCAAGTCACAAATTTTCGATAATAGCTCCAGCGTGCCGAATGAAACATGACTTTCTGTGTTCCAAGGGCTTCTTTGAGAGTTTGCACTCCTTCTTGCAGAACCACGCCTGAATCCCAGAAAGGCTGGGCATCAACCTGCCGTATGTTCAAAACCTGGCGAAAAGCTGAATCAATAATACTGTCGCATGTGCGGCAGAGACAAGAAGCAAGCTTATCTATCTGCTCGCCGAAATCGATGGCACGAATTTCAATTTGCGTTGATGTGTCCTCGGTTGCCATTGATAAAATCTCGAACGGTGTTTGATCGGACGTATGATCAGGGAATTCCCTGCCGTAACAGAAACACAAGACGTAGATCTCGAAGAGTAAAACAAGCTTTTTCTGAACCAGCATGCTGTGCTCGTCTTTCTTGTCCCAGAAACCATCGTGCTGGAGTAATCTCGTCGTCCGCTCGTCATACAATATGAAATCCAGACCCTCGGGTCGCTTGGGGTGCTCGAGGTGCTCGTGGAGCCACGGAGTCTTGGGCCAGAACGAGTCATCTCTGTAGCGATAGTTCTGCATTGCCGTGATAATGCATTCTACCTCGTCCATGAGTTCGAGCAAGGCTAACGCTGAAGCTTTGTCCGTGGGCCACACCAGACCAGGGGTGCTTTCCTCGGCGGCGGCTTTCGACTTGAAGGCGGATGTGATGAGATCTTGAGTGCTCGGTAGCTCGGTGGACTGCTGGTGGATTTCGCGGAGACGTAAGACGCCCAGAGCCGGAGGAAGGAGATCGCGGTCAATGAACGATTCGAAGACCGCCGACTTATTTTCTAGGAGTTTCTGTAAAACCTCGGGATCTACTGAGATCCAAGAAAGGAAGTCTTTTGCGGACGTCAAATAGGCTGCCACCAAATTCGTCAGCTCTACTGGAAGACGAACCAGAGTCGCCATCTTGCGCGTGAAGAAGAGTTGTTCCAATGTGTATTTTGGCTTCTGTTGATCTGGGGTGTCAGCTCAGATGATTGACAGGTGATTAGATTCGCTTGTTAGGGGTGCCGAAGTCAGTACTGAAGCACGGAAGAAAGAAAAAGACGCCTGAGATTGGGAGGAGATTGCGAAATTGTGGATCGACCGGTCTGAAAAGATATGACTGGTGTCATCAGTCATCTATGTATTGGACACCTCTATGACCCTCGGGATGGTTGGCACGTGGCTACATCTTTCGCAGCTATAGAGACAAGTCTATTCAATCTGCACAACTTTGCAGCCCTTGACGCGGAGGCACATAGTAAACTCTATTTGCCTCCGTTCTGGCTCACAAAACCCTGCTTCGTCAAAGCTTCCAGATACCCACTCGTCCGCTTCACACCTTCATGGCCACTTGCCTTCGCCGCCTCAAACGCAACACGGTACACGTGCAAACCTTCGGAAAACAACGGCCGATGGTGCTTCCAGCCAGTAAGGTTCGTGAGCTTTGTAGAGTCTGTCCACTGCGGGAAGTTGATAATTCCATTTGGCCAAGGATTTTCGTCATCCTTCAGCTCAGCAGGGTCGACATACTTCAGCCCTCCTGTGATGTTGTACTCCTTGACCAGAGCTTTCGCCACCTCGTCCACAGTCTCGTACCTTTGGGCAGAGATGTTGAAGACCTGGCCCTCAACTTCGGATGTGTTGACGTGGGAAGCAATGGCGACGTATGCTTCTCCACAATCGTCGACATGCAAGGCATGAACAATGGTGTTTGGTGGGGCGGGCAGCAAGAGGGGCTTGCTGTCAGCGGCTGCCTTGGCCGCAACATCGAAGAAGGCCTTGTAGAAGCTTGAGCTTCGACCGTAGACGTTTGTAGGTCTGACCAAAACTGGAGCGAAGACATCGCTATGGTCGAAGATCTTTCTTGCGTGGGTCGCACGGTTAATGAGGAAAGGCACCGTGTTGATCGGGGACTCCTCCGTGTGCGGAGCCAGGTCCGGAGCGCCGTGGTAGTGGGGCCCGATGCCGTAGTCCTTGCAGCCAGAGCTGAAGATCACAATCGGTCTAGTTCCTGCGGCAGAGCTTGCGGCGCCAAGAGTTCGAAGGAGCTTGATCGTGTTATTGTAATGCGGCATGTAATCCAAAGGGTTCTCGGTTGCCGATACGATCGCATCGAGGGTGGCCGGCAGATGGGCTTGAATATCCGCGTGGGTGGACAGGTCGTCGATGGCGCCGACGACGGGGATGATTTCCTCTTGCGCGAGAGCTGTTGCGGCCGACGGAGATCGGACGAGTCCGTAGGTCTTCCATCCGGCGGCAACGAATGCGCGTGCTACAGCGTTGCCGATGTAGCCGTTCGCGCCAGTGACGAAGACAGTCTTAGGTGCCATTTTGACTTGATTGCAGGGTTTTGATGGTCTTCTCTTCGTCATTTTGAGTTTCGGTTCGTGATTTATAGTAACGAGTATTTTGTCCTTCAACCTGGTGGTGGAGTCTTGTGATAACGTTGACAGCTCCGTTCCCTGAAATCATTGGCGGGGTAAGAAAAGAATCTCAGATAATGCGGAGGAATAATGTGGCCGAAACGGCTGGTTTATGGTAATACTGTGGCGATGGCTGTGACGGGGATGGTGATCCATTGTTGGCATCTAATCATTACATCGCACAAGTTTACACCAGTCAGAACGCAATGCGACCTGACGTGTTGCGCCTCCGGCATGGGCCACTGTGCAGCGGATGGGTTCATGCAGACCAGAAGTCAATGGTTTCAGAAGATCTACGATCATGTACAACTGATTCAACCAGGGTTCGTTCTCGCTGTGTCGACCTGCAGCACCTTTGGCCGTCGATGGATCGTCCTTGGGGCGGAATTCATATTCCGCAAGGGTCCCTGTGCCGCTCGAATTCGGCCGACCGATTGCTAAGCTCAGCGCAATGCACGTAAGATGCGCCTTATCAGCTCCGGCATCCCACTGACGCCATCGGCGACTGTTTGTGGGCAATTTGAATGCTGCACACTGTAGTCAATGCCCATCATTTTGTTTGAAATGACAATTACGGTGCGTTAAAGTCGCCTCCGAGTTGTCTCCGGCGCCGGAACCCGGCAATACGGGGCAGATATACGTGTCCGGCCGGACCCGAAACTCTGTGCTAGAAAGTCAGTACTTGATTGACATATAACGCTTCCATACTCAAAAGTTCACCAATCTTTACCTGAAGCCAGTGCAACTATCTTATTTTTGATTCATATGGACACTAGGTATTCTATCGGCCTAAACTTTCGTTCATTCGTTCCTAGTGGCCATGTTGCTAGTCAGACACCGAACTTTGCCATCCTGCGATGTCTTATAGGCCGCGCCTTATTCGCAGTCATCACTGGCAACAGAATCGAAAATGTTTGGCGGAGTGTTGATCCCGCAACGACCGTTGGCATCGCAAGTTCCCTGACGATCTCTCTGGTCAACTCTGCCGGTGCAGGGCTGACCCTCCTTGCTGGCACCGGTTGCCGCACCGGCAGTGGCCCCAGCTGCGCCTCCGGCCGCACCTCCGGCGGCAGCACCGCCAGCGACCCGGGCTGCCTTACCAACCCTCGCTGGAGCTACAAATGCAATATTAGTAGATGTACAAAATGAGTGTGTCTTTTAAACATGTTACCCACAGGCAAGAGTCTGGCCAGCCAGAACAGTCATGAAAAAGACGGTGAAGGTGGAGAATTGCATTTTGACGGAGCAGCAAATAGTGTTATGCCAGATAACAGTGAATTAAACAGAAAGTCTCAGGATTCGAAGGGAAGAAGAGAGATGTGATTAGAGTTGTTCTAGAATGCTCATGCAATTACGGGAGAAGGTGCCATCTTAAATACCGAGTGTCACTCGGCAAGCTTAAATGCTCACAAGCGTTGTTTTGACGAGGCAGTCCAATTGACATGTTGACAGCGTACCGAATCATTGGCCCCAGGGAGGGACGTTTTGCCTCAGAAATTTGCGGGGAGAGCTTCAAAAGGCCAGGGGCAGGCATGAGCCGATGCCAATCCGAACGCCTCGCTAGGTTGAGTTTATATCGCCCCTTAGGGCTGTAGGGAAACACGAGCTCGATTATTCGTTCTTGGGCCTGTCAAGTGAAACTGTTACTACTTCGCTTAAGGATCTGAGGCGTTTTATGGGTTGCATTTCTATAGAAGTTCCTGAGCGGTCACCCCGAACCGCCTATGCCTCCCGAGTCCGAACGATTCGCATCTAGAGCGAACGACATGACTCTTTCCACTCCAGACAACATCCAACTGCCATGAACACAGTGGACGTATCAGCCAGAATCGCAGTTCTAGATTTAAAGAATGGCTAGTTATAGTCTTGATGTTGGCGTGGCCGGTGGCTTCCATTGTCATCGAGCGTTTGCGTCACAGCTTCCACTTCGTTCCATTTAAGTCTTTAGCGCCCAGGTTCATTCCAACCAGATGTCTTACGAGAAGTACGTTTTAGCTCCGATTGTAATAATTAGGCATCGGAAGTATATTACCAATGTGTTTTATTTACATTGTCTGCACGTTGACCGACATCGACAGTGCCTCCTTAGTTCCACGGATGCGACGAACACTCCAAATCTTGCACGTCGCAATCCCGTCCTATGTGTGAATCTTGCAGTTCTAAACTATCTCAATGCTGTTGACAAGGTGAAAATTCGCTCCGTCCCATCGATATTAGGCAAAACCAGGTGCACACCAGTAGCCGCCCTCTGCATAATCAGTCAGCTGCATGTATCAGTCTGTTGAACGTCGGGATAGTACATGACATGATGCCGCGCGCAATGAAATATGCCATCTCAAAGTACTTTATGTTTACAAATGCGTCGTTGACCCCCTGAAAAACAGTGTTGCTCGCGTCCCATCTCACTTCTGTTCATCGTGCACGTCGCGTATCGTCGACGTGCTTTCGAATCAATATATCTTAGAATAATTCAACGTATAGACTGATGGTTCGAACTTTTTATGGATTAATCATGATGACCTTGGGCTGACCTTCCCGCCAAGGTACCCATCCATCGATGCCAAGGTAGTGTGCCTTAGTAGGGGCATTTGCTAGCCTGTCAGTTAAGGCGGAAAAAGTCACATCATCCGTTTGTAACACAAGACAATGCCGAAGTATCTTGTGACATTCTACCATCAAAAGTGCCAAGGGGGCTTCTGCCTTGGGATGGTGGGTAATATGCAGGGTCCATAAGGCTGCCTGGGATTGGGGGCTATCTAGATGACTGCGCATGGACGGAATTGGACATTCGCCCGAGCTACGCCTGGAGGCCAAAAGAAACCTCGGTATTCCTTCGAGGCAATGCAAATGGTGAACACTAGTCAAATGATCAGTATGTTGCCTCTCTCGCTACCACCACGTGTCTGACGTAAGAATAAAGAAGAGTCAACTCCACAGGTGCCGGCTCAGGTAAAATCAACGTCGATAAGAGATACCACCTTCCACAATGCATGTCTTTCCATGAAGAAAGCCTAAGTGCTTCCTCCAAGCATTTCATTCCGCGATCCGGATCAAGGAAAAGGATATCACTATTCATTTTCCCGCTTTCGAACATGCCAGGACGAACAACAATACAGGGTTGCGTATCCACAGCTGCTTACGTTGGGGGCTAGCTGGTGGCTCAGTTACCGACTCTTGGAATAAGATTTGCCCGATCATGTTGGTGTTTTCAGCTCGCAACTCATGTCTGGATTCAGTTCTGACTAGCAAAACTGGTTTGAACTAAGGTTCCAAGGCAGACGAGTATCTCCACAAATCCAGCAAAAGCCCCATCAAGTCATTGAAAGTTACCTAGGCCTCCCTGAAATATTCGACATAAGTGATGACTGACGAACACGAACGGCACGGCAAGGCCCCAGCTTGTGGGTGATGGCTGTGTCTGCCAGCTCTAGAAGACAGAGGGTCAGACAATCCTATTAAAGGTTCGCGCGAGACGCTGTGGTAGTTGCTTTTCTTTACCCAAGCCAAGCATACCTGTACATTCAGTAAACATGAGATCATTTATATTGGAAACATTCGCCTGCTTAGCAGTGGCTGCATCAGCGCTGCATATTCCCCGCCAAGGAAATACTCTCTTAGTCGATGTTGCTCCCGACTATCCTCGGCCATATGTTCTACCCAGATTCAAAGGTCGGGCTGTCAAACTGACTGGCTCCGACATCATTCGGTTCGCCATCACTGCGAACTCATCTGGAGGTGCATTCTCCATGGTCCAGCACAATGGCAAGACGTCAGGCTGGACAGCCGCCAGACCCCACACTCATGAGAAAACTCATGAGCACTTTTATTGCACCCGAGGCCGCGTGGAGCTCTGGGCACAAAAGAATATCACTGGTGCTGATCATGAGGCCCGAGTTGCGTCTGTAGGCGACTATGGAAATGCGCCTCCAGGCACTATACACACTTTTCAACTTATCGACCCGGACAGCCAATTGAATCACATCTTTCATCCTGCTGGATTCGAGGATCTCTTTGCGAAGCTCAGTCTCGGCGAATACGAATCCGACGTTGGATCGCCATACGTTCCGATTGAGAAGGACCCTGACCCGTTTGGGGTTCTCACGCCTGAGGTGTACGAACAGCTTCGATCCATGGACTTGATTGCCGCTTCAGCAGAAGCATTCACGCCTAGGAGAGATTTGATCAACGGCACTGCGGGTGATGCCGGATTGCCGTGGCATGACGGACCAAACAGCTTACCAAGTGATCCAACCGAGCCATACTTTGTTGCCAACAACTACGGTTCAGCATACCTCAACTCTGAGAACGGATACAAAGTCATACAGCCTTTGGTCACACCCACGCAGACGGATGGAAACTTCACCATGGGCACCATAGTACTCTCCCCGAAGCTCGACAATGAAGCCCCGACGACGGTCACACTGCCCCATCATTTTGCCCTGGAGCTACAAGAGGGTCAACTGTCTCTATCCGTGGATGGGTTCGAAAGTCTGAGCTTACTGCAGGGAGATGTCGCCTTCGTGCCTGCTCACACGACTTTCTCTTTTTATGCCACGGTGCCCTTGACCAAACTTCTTTACATGAATGGCGGGGACCAAGGATTGGATCATCAGCTGCTGCAGAAGAGTATCCCTTGGGGTTTTCCAGTGTATCCCTCTTAACGTATGCTCTTGAATTTTGGAACTTGGATTTCTTATTCTAGTATTTATAAAGAGATACACCTAGAATTTATTATTTCGGAGACATATGTAGAATTGTACTTATAAAATATCTCTGATTTCTTGGACTCTATTATCAACAATTCTTTTCATGGGCTTAGTGTGTTCCGTTCACACCGTTGGCTTTGCCAGCCAAGAATTCCTTCTTGAAGACGGCCTCCATCTCTTTCCTGAAGGCCACAGCCTGTGCCTTTTCGCTGTACTCGACGTCCTGCCAGCTCAGTCCCTGGTCCTTCTTCACATCACGCTTGAGAACAAAGCCATGGGCCAAGCCAATAGGCAAGCCCTCAATGGCCATAGAGTTCTCGGCAGTGGTGAGCTTTCCGTACACAGTGAAGCCACCTTCACCATCCAGTTTCTCGCCTGCCTTAAGATCACGCTTCGCTGTGGCAACAACATCTCCCGCCCACGTCTTAGTCTGGCCGGTTGGCTCGCCACGGACCATTATTGTCGCGACTGAGACGCCAAGTTCCAGACCAATGAGATGGTAGGGCTTGTACTGGGCGGCATACCAGCCAGAAGGGTCTGTCTTCAGGCCATATTGCTTGAAACATTCCCTCTGGTATTCTCCAGGTGCTATCAATTGAATAATATTAGTACCCAACCTTGAACAATCTCATTTGAGCAAGGAGCACTCACCTTTGATGATCACGTAAACACCCCATCTCAGATCGTTGAAAACCCATCGACCGTCCTTTTCCATGCAAGACACGACTTCCACGGTGCCATTCTTCTCAAGTTGGCCTCCTTCGCTGGTGGGCTTCAGCACCGTGGGGAGGTCCCACACACCACAGGGAGGGAACCTCAGCCCATCTGAAGGAGGACTTAGGTCACAACCGTTGGCAACGGCAGCCATCTCCAAAGCACTCTTAGTCCCATCAAGGAAACTGTTGAACATTTGCGGGTTGAAGTCACCCCCGGCAAGCTGCTCCTTAGTGAATCCGTAATGGTTCCACACAGTATCCGGCGTGGAGTAGTGGTACTCGGGCAAGTGCTTGGTTCCCTTGCCTGCGCACACGACTTCGAAGCCGGCCGTCTTGGCCCAGTCCACCATCTCAGCAATGAGTGCTGGCTGGTCGCCATATGCCATTGAGTAAATAATGCCAGCCTCCTTCGCCTTTCGTGCCAGCAAGGGGCCAGCCAGAACATCGGCTTCAACGTTGATCATGACGATGTGCTTCTTGTGCTCGCAGCATAGCAGGGCGTGTCGGATGCCCGCTGCAGGGTTTCCAGTGACTTCAAGCACGACATCGATTTCAGGGGTAGCGATGAGTGTTGCCGAGTCTGTCGTGATGGCTGTCTTGCCTGCAGCAATTGCTTCTGAAATGCCCAGAGAAGCAGTTGCATCGAACTTGCCCTCGGGGTAGCCAGTGCGCTTCAGAGAAGCAAGAGCTCGGTCAGAAGAGAGATCCGCAATAGCAGCCAAGTGAACTCCAGGCGTGCGGTGGGACTGAGAGATGTACATGGATCCGAACTTGCCAGCGCCAATGATGCCGACCTGAACTGGCTTTCCAGCCTTTTCGAGGTCGGCGAGTTTTGTTGAAAGACTTGTCATGATTTCGATGATATCTTGCTCACAGAAGAAAACGATTGGTAATTTGGGTTGAAGAGCTGCCGTTTGATCTTGAACGCGTTGAGAAGTAGTCCACGTCAATCAATGTCTCTACCACCGCCCGTTGACTTGGGACACTAACCATATTTATCATATGGAGTCGTTCGCTCTCCTCATGCGTCCAGTTCTGTAACTAATTGTGAGGTATCCACGATGCGTAACTTCTCCACTACTGTATGAGTCTGGTTGGATGTTGGCCACCGGCACTTCGCCGATTTCCCGACACCTCCACTCCACGGCGGGCGTGGTCGCAGTACCCCGCAGCCAACGTCCAATTGGAGGCAGGATTGTGCTGTTTGAATCCTACTATGCCTTTCTTTTTCCGGGCCAAGCTACTGCATAGTAGTTGTGAAGTCGTCTGATCAGTGTTGGCTTCACCAGGCGTTGCTCCGTGCGCATCATCTCTTGTGAGGTCATTACTGCATAGTATGTGTTTAGCATTCGGGGAATCGGCCTTTGAGTTCATTCGGCAAAGCTTTCCCCGGACCATCCACCCCCAGATATTGCAATGTTAGCGTGGCTCTTACAGTCCTTCTGACTGCCCAAGGCTGGGGTTCCGAGTGCCAAGATCGCCCGGCCATCTGCCCGTACCTTACGAATGTGGTTAAAGGGTTGTTGCCGTTCATAAGATAGATCAATTGGTTAAAGGAATAGTACTTAAGCTCGTGCACCTCTACGTATCAAATGCTTGCCACAATTGTGAACATCGACAACTCAGTTTCCGTCAATACCGCCACTCGTTCCTCTCAGGCACTTAGATGCCAATTTTGAGCCTGCAAATCGGCGTATTTTGAGTTACTTTCTTCCAGTCGCCTGAAATATGTCGAAGAAATAAAATGAGGTCGACTCCGGCTCATCTACTGTGGACTACGCCGCGATAGTTGCGTCCTGGTCGCCCGAGGAGAGGTCTGAGAGGGAGAAGAAGTTTGTCCGAAAGATCGATTGGAGATTACTGCCGATTTTGGTCAGTGAAATCGAGACGTTGGCTTGATGACTTGAACAAGAATACTGACTAGGTCCCTCCAGATCATTGTGTACATCATGAACTACATCGACAGAAATGCCGTCCGTAAGTGCCTTTCACGCTGTGTATCTATACTCTGCTTCGGCAAGATTGCGAAGAGGGAAACATCTGACGCAATGCTAATTGGATGTCTTGTCTTAGCCCATGCCAGAGTTCAGGGCCTCGAAAAGGACCTGAATATGTCTGGTTACCAGTACAACATTGTTCTCTCGGTGACCTTCGTGGGATACATCTCCATGCAAGGTATGAGCCCCTAGATCACCTCCTGACACCACTAACCCTTATCAGTACCGAGCAACATGATTCTCACCAAAGTTCGGCCCAGCTGGTACCTCTCCGGATGTATGGCAGCGTGGGGCATTGTAAGCGGCCTCTCAGGGGCAGTCCATAACTTCACTGGTTTGGCCGTCAACAGGTTCTTTCTGGGTGTCACTGAGGTTCGTTTGAGCATTGCAAACCATCTGAGACAGATATGCTAATCATAACCGCGGGCAGGCACCTTTCTTCGTGGGTTGTGCCTTCTTATTCAGCGGATGGTACACCCGAAAAGAGCTCGGCCTGCGATTAGGAATCTTCTACTCCGCCGCAATGATATCGGGCGCCTTCGGAGGTCTATTCGCTGCCGGCATCGCCGCTGCCTTTGCGAACAACCGACTCGAATCATGGCGCTGGCTCTTCATCATTGAAGGAATTGCCACAGTTGTATTTGCTGCCGTCACAGCATTCGTGATTCCCGACTGGCCCAGCACGACAAAGTGGCTTTCTACCGAAGAGAGAGCGCTCGGTATCATGCGAATTATCGAAGACGCTGGAGAAGAAGAGGAAGAGATCAGCACCGGGGCAGCCTTCAAGTTGACAGTCAAGGACTACCGCATCTGGCTATGTGTCATTGGGCAAACTTGTCTTCAAGCCGTGGCCTCTCTCACCAACTTTTTGCCTACCCTGGTTCAGAACTTTGGCTACAACACTGTGAATACCCTACTCCTGACTTCCCCTCCGTATCTGGCAACGGTTCTGTTTTGTCTGTTCAACACGTGGTACTCGGACCGTACCTCAAAGCGATCGCCTCACATTATGTACCCCTCCATGGTCGCCACAGCAGGCATCATCATCACCATCGCAACTACCAACACTGGAGCGCGGTACTTTGCGTTGTTCCTCATGTTGCCTGGAACCTACGGCTGCTTCCAGGTATCCAATGCATGGATGGCCAATATTGCCGCCCGCCCACAGAAGAAGAGAGCCATCGCCTTGGCAGTCAACAACTCCATCGGTAATCTGGCTCTCGTGTGGACGCCTTACCTGTATCCATCAAGTGCGGGGCCGCGTTATATCGTGGCATGGTCAGTTAATCTCGCCATGACGGCTATCATCGTTGTCAGCACACTCATCTTGACGATATGCTTGCGGAGGTGTAACAAGCAGATGGACAACTTGACAGACGATGTAAGTCTTGAGCAAGCTGGTGTGGACGGCAAGGACCACAGTACCCACATTGAGGAACGGAGTGACACGGATCATGCAGGAGGAGGGCAAAGCAAATCGCGAGCGACGTGGAAATATCAAATTTAGGACACCGATATCATAGATGAATCTGATCATGCCCTGCAAAGAATCGGGCCATCCACGATGAAAATTATTCCGACAAAGATATTATCAATCCGGACTAGTCCAATCATGAGTTGCAGAGTACTTAACACCGGCATACACACCTATCTGCAGCCAAGATCCATGGACGCTAACCCCGCGTTTCTCTCTGCCGAATCATACATGACGGTGTGTTGGTGATCCCCACTCCCCCGCCCTGTAACCCGGCAGTAGTCTTCCTACCCTCGGGATTTCCCCGAAGGCCCGATGCTGCAGACCTGGACGACAAACCAGCCATCCATCCATCGGATGAAGCCCGTGATGTCCGACAAAGGCGTGTGCAATCAACCCAAGAGCATAACGAATAGGAATCCAACATGCCATCACCAGACTCATCGCGGGGAGAAGTACCGTCTGATGCCGGTACTACTCCGGCAATAGCATCGACGAACGGCGCCAAGGATGGTCGGGTGGGTGGTCCTGGCAGGAAGTCGAGAGCTTGTAAGTTCGAATTCGAGGTTGGGATGATGGATCTGAGGAATAGTGATTAACAATGACTTGACTCGTTTAGGCTTGGAATGTAAGAAGCTCAAGATGAGATGTGAGGTGTTTCCAGGAGACAGAAAGTGCCGGCATTGTCTTCGTCGCAACGTTAGCTGCATCATCAAACGATCTTACGATGCTGATGTCGACACCGAGGATAATTTGACAAGCGCGCTTGAAGCGTACGAGTACGTGCGAAAGTCATTGGATGGGTTCCTTCTTGGACCGCTGACAATGTGTTACCCGCAAAAGGAAGATAGACTCCATGCGCTCAGAGATCGAGCAGATGAACAACAAACTTGATGCAGTTCTAGCAGAGACAGTTAGGCTCCAAGCTGAGTCGGCAGCAAACGGAACTCGCCAGCAGCTTCAAGCACAAGGCCAATTTCAGGATCTTCCAGCACCTCTGTCCCACGACGATCGTCCGTCTGTCCCGTCGCATCCATCGGTTGCTCAACATAGCGGCCCTCCATCTGGAACACCTGGAAATATGACGAGTCCCGCTGGCATATCCTGTAGAGAGGATAACACGCACATGGCCATGACGCGAGAGAACTCGCCAGACCCGGTATCTCATGGTGACCCAAGCAATGGGTCGGTAACTGTTGAGGATCCAATGGGCAGTCTGTACGAGGTGACACGGCTTCGGAACATCCGTAGCAATAAGTCAAAAATGACGAGGCCACTTCCGGAAGGCCAAGGGCAGCTCAACGATTTCATTTCCAGAGGGGTCATCGCTGAGGCGGAGGCTGAGGAGCTTTACGAGATGTAAGTCTTCTAGCTGCAAGCAACGAACGAGGTAGCTGACAACCAAGCTAGCTTCCATACCTCGTTAAACCACTATCTATGGGTTGGCCTTGAACAAACGCATCCATCCTTCATCTCAGTTCGACGGTCCTCCGAGCTTCTAACCGCAACAATTCTAGCCGTGACTGCCCTCCACATCCCGACCTCCGCAGCGGCAGCAACATTCGATATATGCTACAAGGAGTTTCTGTCTCTCATATCATCTTCCATGTTCTCCCGGTACCACTCCATAGATGATGTTCGAGGCCTTTGCATCGCCGCATTCTGGATGTCCGAAGTATCATGGAAGCTGTCCGGACATGCCATCCGTATCGCTACGGAGTTAAACATCCATCAGTCCTTCACAGCAGCCTTGGACGGAAACAAAGAGCATTTCCTGCGAGCTAGGCTGTGGTATATGCTATACGTGTGCGACCACCACTTCAGCATCGCCTACGGACGCCCGCCGATGATTGCCGAGAGCATCCAGATTCGAGAACACGAGCTTTTCCTAGCCAGTCCGTTCTCAAACGCCTTGGACGCGAGAATCCTAAGCCAGGTCAACCTCATGCAAATCCTTACGCGGGTCTATGACCGCTTCGCAGAAAGAAAGCTGCCGGCCCTCAACGAGATCAGGGGCAGGTTCGGATCCGCCCGAGACCCTGTCATCGGATTGACAAGCGGCACCAACAGCTCCTCACAAGGCAGAGCAGACGCAGCCGACCAGTCTTCCAGCAACGACCCCTCCACCGCCATGCTGGTCGAGTCGGACTTTGAAGCCCTGCGCATGTTCAACCTGGAAATCGACCAGTGGCGGATGCGCTGGCACGCCCGGCAGACGCGCAACTTCTGCATTGGCAGCTTCCCTCCGCTGGGCATCATCCTCTACTCATACTTTGCCAAACTCCAAATCAACTCCTTGGCCGTCCGCGGCGTCTCCCTCGCAGGTTCGTCACAAGACCAGTTCCTCTCCACGGAACGCAAAGAGTTTGCGAACCTGGCTGTTTCTGCCGCCGTTAGCATCATCACGTTCGTCCTGGAGGAGGACGACATGCGCCGGGCACTGGTCGGCACGCCGTTGTATGTGCACACGATGATTGCGTTTGCGAGCGTGTTTTTGATGAAGGTTGCGACGCGGTGGAACTCGGTCATGGGTCTGAAGGTGGAAGAGGAGTATGTTGCGAGGCTTTTGGGCAGGATGATTGGGGTGCTGAAGAGCGCCGTCACGTCGGATCGTCATGTTTTGAAGCATATTGCGACGGGCTTGAAAAAGATGCTAGAGAGAATGGAGGAGTCGAGGCGACGAAGGCAGAACTCTGAGAATGTGGGAGCAGCACGCGGACAGATGGATGCGCCGGCGGGCATTGGCATGATGGGCAGCTTCGGCAACCAGCAATATGGAGTTGGCTATGAAGTTAGCTCGAACGCGAGTAGAGGAGTTGACGCATTCTCGCGACCTTCGGTAGACGCGGGCGGGTTGATGGGTGCGCAGCTGAATACACCAGCAACATGGGGAGCTGAAGGTTTGGGTCAAACTCCTCACCAGCCTGGAGACCAGTCTTACTTTGGCGACGGACTCAACTTGATGGATGATAACTTGATCTTCGAAGCGTTTGGAACGGGGTCCGCAAACGATGTGTACAACCTTCTATCTAGTCAATTTTCTTCTGGGTAGGGCTCTGTTTCTGTGACACAACAGGGAACACCAAATCTGTCTACAGAAGTCGTGTTGACTCTCTAGCTTTTCTACAGCAATTGCCCGCATTGAAATCATTCTTCATCGGCAGGGTCGCTAGGCCAGAAGAACCAAGACAAGACAATAAAGAACTTCATCACCGCCGCAGTCCACAGCGCGCCCGCGATACCAAATGAACTATGCGCGAACAAACCTCCGCAAATGGCCCCGACGAGCAGCAGCACAGGCGCGCCGACCCTGCGGTTCCGCTCCGCGTTGCGGACCGAGAACAGCTCGGCGTCGGAGAATAGGTCACAGTAGATGCTCGTCAGCACGACGCTGGTGAGGGCGTTGTACTTGAGCGCGCGGCTCGTGACGGCCTGGCCGCAGCTCTGGAAGGCGATGAGCGCGATGGGGACCAGCACGTTCCACGCGATCTCGTCCTTGCCGGCCGCGGGGCCGAAGGTCAGGATGACGGCCGCGGCGGTGCAGAGCAGCGTCTGCAGGATGAAGGACGCGCAGAGCACCCAGCGGCGCTTCGGGGAGAAGAAGCGGTGGAAGCGGCTGAAGACGAAGGAGCCCAGGCAGAAGGAGCCGAGCGAGGTGGCGGACTTGATCCAGCGGGTGGATTCGGTGGGGGCGGCGAGGCCGAGGCCGATGTAGACGGTGTTTCCTGGGTGTTTGTGTCAGTCGAGGGCGAAACAGGAAACAATTTTTTTCTGTCTCTGTGGTTGTGGGGGCCGTTGAGGAAACACGAGGAAAGATGATGTACCTGTTTGCATTGAGACGAAAGAACCCCAGATGGAGATGGAAGAGCTGTCGAGAAGACCGGTGATGATGTAGCACGCCAAGAGGACGAGGTCGGCCCAGTCGCGCTGCACATCGGTGGTCAACTTCTTGCGGAGGGACTTTGTTGGCTTCCTGCTGCTGCCGCCGCCGCCCAGCAGAGGCTGCTCCTCATCGGCATGGGCGTGCGAGTCGCCGTTGACGACCGGCACCGAGTTGGTGACGGAGCCGTGGTTTCCGTTTGAGCTCATCTTGGATGCGGAATAGTGGTGTTAAGGTCTTCCTCTCGCGCGGGTTGAGCAGTCCAATGACTGACTAGTGTAGAATCGGGAAAAGCAAAAGAAGCCGGGCTGTCTGCAAAGAAGACGCACGATGTTAACAGACAGATATCGTCACTGGGCGAGCTATGACCTAATTAGGGGAGCCGTTACCCACTGTAAAGCTCTGACCGGGTGATGAAGTGTTGGCGTTATAAATAAAATAAGGTCGGATGTTACAAACGGACAAGACGGGACGCGCAATGTGCCAGTGCCGGTCTGCCGCGGTCCACACTGAGATTAGAGATCGCAGGGTCGCTCGCGAAATGTTTCCAGGTTTTCCAGCCTGGTTTATATGGGCCAGGGAGGATGCCGAGAAGGAAAAGGTGCGGATAGCAATGCCGAAGAAAAGCCAAGAGCTCACCCCGCCCTTGAGACGACGCTGATGTCCCTTGGTGTTTTTGTGTTGTGTCTGCTTGACGAGGGGTGAAAGGTCAATGGGCACTAAAGATAGGAAATCAAGAGGGGGAAATCAATCATTGGAGAAGAGCTCGAGGTACCATCCATCAACTGAGATTGGATGAGATGTGCAAAAGGGCTTGCTGCAGTGAAACCTTTGATCCCAGGGCCTGGCCGGGCCAGCTTCTTCTCCAGGATCTCCGACATATTCCCCGTCCAATTGCAGCGGGATGTGGTCCTTGGAGTTAAGCTCAATCCGCAGGAACCTGCGTCATGACCGCTGCAGAGTGCCCCTCGAGTGGATTCGCTCTAACAGTCTTGCACGGATATTCCAGTGAGATGCAAGTGAGAAGCAGTGAGAAGAGAGCAAGCAGGCATTGAGAAGCGCTGGGGCTAATCCGATTAGAGTGCATCGGCAACTGACGTCCCTGCCCTTCCCCCCTCTCGCTCCCGTCATGTCACTAAGGAAAGACGAGCTGAGTGGTTCGTCGTGGTTCATCCCCGCACGATGAGCGCTCGCCCTATGCCGCGTTTCACTCTCTGGCGGGGATGGCGGCTCAGCTCCGCCAGGTTGCGGCCTCTTGTAAACAGAGCGAGTTTGCTAGTCAAGCCAGAGGTGTAAGAGCACGTCGCAGTGTGCCTCGAAGCTACTACCTTGCCATGCTGCTGTAGCTGCGGGGGAGCTCCGGATTGGAAGCTCGGGGGTTCGGCATGTGCGATGGATGAATTGGATTGGTGTGCGTGGTGTAGCAGACGGATATGCATGGTATGTGGGAGACAGACCAGAGACAGAGTGTGTGTGTCGACCTGCAGCGATGGGCAGCCGAGGTGATGCGCCGATGACTACGAGCTCTACATTGCCCTTTGTAAGCTCTGTGTTTACGTACCACATATTTCCGTAGCCTGCGACAATGGGTAAGGCCGAGGAAGAGGTCATGGCAAGGTTCCTGGACTGGCATGACATGACATGATTTCAGGAGGAGAGGAGGGTTGACGAGATCAGAGGAGGTATAAAATCTGTCTCTCTTCCCATGATCACAGGCTCAATTGCGCGAACTCTTCCTGCATCCGCACTCTCTCTTTTCTCCTCTGTCTCCTCCAAAGCTTGAAGCTTCTCCATCGCGTCTGTTTCCCTGCTTCGGAGCTCTTTCTTGGCAGCGATCAAGCGTCACATCAAGCCCCCCTCACACCCCGTCAACCCCATCAGCATCAGCGCCCAGCCATGCAGCTCACCCAACCCACAGCAGCCAAGCTGCTGCTCCTCTGGGCGTCCGTCGCGACGGCGATGCCGCACTTTGACAGCCCGCGCGAGCGCCTGCTCCGGGGCATGGAGATCCCGGCGAGCTACCGCAAGAAGAGCGCCTTCGCCGACGAGTCGAACGCGAAGAATCCGTACACCCCGGGCTTCCGGGACCCCAACGACGGCGCCGTCGACTCGGTCGGCGACGGGCTCGACCCGCTGCCCTACCGCAACGGGCTGGGCTCGTCGGTCCTGGGGCCGTGGAACAAGGAGCGCTCGCGCCAGAACCCGGACCTCGTGCGCCCGCCGTCGACGGACCACGGGAACATGCCCAACATGCGCTGGAGCTTTGCGGATTCGCACATTAGGATCGAGGTGAGTTGCGACGCTGCCAATCGGCTGTTGAAGAGCTTCAATTGAGTTACCGGGGAGTATGCGTAACTGACACGAAATGTTTTGCAACAGGAGGGCGGCTGGACGCGCCAGACAACCGTCCGCGAGCTGTCTACCAGCGTCGAGCTCGCCGGCGTAAACATGCGCCTCGGCGAGGGCGTCATCCGCGAATTGCATTGGCACAAGGAGGCCGAGTGGGCGTATGTCCTGGACGGCGAGGTCCGCGTGACAGCGCTCGACTACGAAGGCGGCAACTTCATCGCAGACGTCGGCAAAGGCGATCTGTGGTATTTCCCGAGTGGTGTTCCTCACTCGCTGCAGGGATTGAGCCCCAACGGCACCGAGTTCCTCCTCATCTTCGACGACGGCAGGTTCTCTGAGGAGTCTACCTTTATTCTCTCTGACTGGCTTGGTGAGTATTTCCTGCGGATGATTTCTTTGCCTTTGCATGCTGCGGCGGACTGTACATCACATCGCCCGTGATCAGTGGCATTTATCTTCAAGCACAACCAAAAGCAACGGAAACCGACATCATCGATGGATCTCTACTAACACCTATCTCACAGCTCACACCCCCAAATCCGTCATCGCCGAAAACTTCCACCTCGACCCCGAGATCTTCAAGCACATCCCCGAGGGCGAGAAGTACATCTTCCAAGGCACCCTCCCCGGCCCCATCGAAGACGAGCGTCCGACCGGCAAGCACGCCAAAAAGTCAAAGTACAACTTCGTGCACTCGATGCTCGCGCAGGAGCCCGAAATCACCTCGGGCGGCGAGGTGCGCATCACCGACTCCAAGAACTTCCCCATCTCCAAGACGGTCGCCGCAGCGCACCTCACCATCCAGCCGGGCGCGCTGCGCGAGATGCACTGGCACCCCAACGCCGACGAGTGGTCATTCTTCATCAAGGGCCGCGCGCGCGTCACCATCTTCGCGGCCGAGGGCACCGCGCGCACGTTCGACTACGTCCCCGGCGATGTGGGCATCGTCCCCAAGAACATGGGGCATTTTGTCGAGAATATCGGCGACGAGCCGATTGAGATGCTCGAGATCTTTAGGGCGGATGAGTTCCGCGATTTCTCCCTCTTCCAGTGGATGGGCGAGACGCCCAAGAAGCTTGTGATTGACCACCTGTTTAAGGGTGATAAGGAGAATGGCGAGAAGTTCTGGAATGAGGTGAAGGAGGCGCAGAAGGACCCTGTTACCAAGTACCAGAAGACTGATGTCAAGGCTGGTGGTTCAGTTCTCGACGGAGCTTCTGATGAATTGTAGAGGAAAGGCAAAAAGTGTTTTGAAATTTAATAGTATCCGCGCGTTCACAACATAGCTAAACATGTTACCCACGATTGAATTACATCACCACAAAGCTACCTTTTTCATATCTATCCATCCCTCACGCCGTCAATGTAGGCCGCGAACATATCAAGTCACACTAGTGTACAATTCCACCGATTCCATCGACGAACGCCTTGCTCAGTTCAACTCGTGGTTCGCCTTGATCGCCTTTGACTTTCCAGTATCCAACACCACGGCCGGGTCGTCGGGGTTACCGTCGCGCGACACCTCGTTTCCGTTTTTCGTCTCGATGGTTGTCCTAAGCATGCCATGTTAGCAATCGCCTACCAGCAATCACAGTGGTCTGCGACTTACTTCTCCTCCTTGACGTCGAGGACTTTGCCCTCCGGGTTGCCATTGCCCCATTGCCAGCTGACCTTGTCGCCCTTCTTGGGGCCCTTCTTGGTTTTCTTGCTGCTGCCGTTCTCCTTGTCATCGCCCTCCTCGTCGTCATCCTCCATCTCCTCGTCGCCATCATCCTCGGCCTCTTCCTCTTCCTCCTCATCCTCTCCGTCCTCGTCTTTCTTGGTGGCCTTGCCCTCGCCTTGGCGGGTCTGTCGCTTCTTGTTCGATCCGTTCTCCTCACCGGACTTCTTGCGCTTATCGCCAGTCTTCTCTTCATCAGCCTCCTCAACCTCCTCCTCCGCCTCTTCCTCATCGGCTTCCTTCTTGCTACCATCCTTCTCCTTCTTGGATCCATTGGATTCCTCCTTCTTGGACCCATTGGACTCGGCCTTCTCCTCGTCACCATTCTTGCTCTTCGTAGACTTGCCGTTCTGCTCGCCGCCCTCCTTGCCCTGGGCCTTGAGGAAGTCGTGGCCCCAGTTCTTCAGCGACGCATACGACTTGGTCTTCTTCACCTCCTCGGGTGACTTTTCGCTGTTGCCCTTCGCCTCTTGGGCCAGGTGGCGCTTGCTACATCTACTGTTAGCCATCAACTACACTA
Source organism: Colletotrichum tropicale (assembly GCA_027406125.1). Classification (NCBI taxonomy): domain Eukaryota; kingdom Fungi; phylum Ascomycota; class Sordariomycetes; order Glomerellales; family Glomerellaceae; genus Colletotrichum; species Colletotrichum tropicale. Next base: position 836,129 of record JANVYH010000003.1, read on the forward strand.
ACATGAACAACAAGACCGTCACGTCGCACTCACCAATACGCAACGACCTTGCGCATGTGCTCAATCTGGTCGTCCGTGTACTCATCCTCCTTCTTGTCCGGGTTGGCCTTCAGGATCTCCACAATGTTGCGCCCGCTGTCGTGCCCGACCGTTTCCCCATCACCCTCGGCATCGTCCTTGGGCCATCCCGCGCTGTTCGAGTCGCCCGACTTGAGCCATGACTCCAGCTCCTCGGCCGTCATGTTGACGTACTCGTTGAACTCGGAGATAACCTCTTCCTTGCCCTTCATTTTTGCGGTAGGTGTCTGGTTGTAACGTTTCGGTGGTGATAGCGATACTTAGTAGTTGTTTTAATTCAACTTGCGGCAGGGTGCAGTGTCACAGTAGCAAGCAACGATGGAACAGATCGAACAAGCCGTCTCCCTGCGGGGAAGCGGGTGGGAGGGCGCAAGAGCTATTTGAACCAAACTCAATTGACCTCCACGCCTCCTTCCCTCCCCTTTCCTGCCTTTGTGTCACTCTGACGCTTTCCGACACACCAGCCTCCTCCTGTGCTCGAGACGGTCCACAGATGCGTTCACACATGGGGCACTTTTTTCGCCGTTCGCGGCCAATTCGTCATGGTGTCTCGTGTGGAATGGTGTCGTCATAGAAACACGATCGATGCCCCTTGCATAAGTGGCTGCGCTGGGTCGCACTGGTGCAACAGCCCTTCGACAAAAGAAGAACGAAGCTTATTTTAGGCGGAAAGCTGGAGGAGGGGGAAAAGTCAAAAAAGCAATGGGGAAGAGAGCTCAGCTCTGAGCTTGCTTTTCCCCTCATGTCCATTGGCCAATTAGAACCCGATCAACATGGGAGAGCTCTGTGAGCTTTCGATTGCTTGCTTCAACTGCGAGGTCTGAGCTCTACAGTCAAGTGTCACGCCGGCTGTCATCGATTGCTCTGTTCGGATGCGGCGTCAGTGTCACGGCAATTTTGAATTGCGGTCTCGGCGCTCGTTCACTGGGAAAATGCTGTATTGGGTATAGAACATGTCTAGATGCCGCTCATGCTGCGGGCTTGGGCCTTTCTAGGGTTTGCATGTCTCACGTCAAATTATCCCGACATGTTCAAGCGCCAGGCACGGATTCCTCATGTACCCCAGATTATTCTTCCTCATTGCTGCCCGTTGCTGTCGTTGGCACCATGTCTCAGGTGAACAGGCAACCGGTCTGGTCGGTCTTGACAACGTTGTCGAGATTGGACCCGAGTTGTCCGGCGCGCGCAATCCAGGTCTGCCGAAGGGTCATGGTGGTTAGCATGTGTTTCTCCGAGCGACGGTTGGCGGTGGTGTTGCAGCGACTTACATCGAGGACCTCATCGGCGGGGTTCTGCTCGCGGCTGAGCACGAACAAGGTGCTGAAGTTGTAGGCTTGCACGACGGCGAAGTCGGGGGTGTAATCTGCACAGCGTGGTCAGTCAATCTGCGCATAGAAATCAGTTGACACGAGCTGGTTCACTCACCTTGGACGATGTAATTCGGGCCCGCGCAGCTGGGGGCCGGTTGACCGGGGAATTGCACGCGGAGAACGCCCTTGGCGCCGTACGACGGATCGGCGGGCGCGGCGGTTCCAAGAATGTTGACCGGGGTGGTGTCGGCCTGGCAGGTGTTGTTTACCAGCACGGTGCCGTTGTCCTGGGGGCAAAGGTCAGCGGTGATCCTCGCATCGCATCGTACGAGAGATTAAACGAGTTCCTCGGGTCTCGGGCACGGAAACTCACGTTGAGAGAGTACTGCGCAAAAATGCACTTGCACCCGGCCGTGAACGGCGCGACGGTTCCGGCAACCTGGTACCAGCGGCCGAGATAGCTCTCGAGATCGAACGCGGAGTCCGGCGTGGGGTAGTAGCATTCCCCGTCCCAGACGGCGGGCACGACGTTCGGGATCGTCATCTCGGAGGTGCCGTTGGTCGTTGCGGCTGCGGTTGCGACAGCGGCGCACGAGAGGAGGGTGTGCAGGGTTGAGGGCCGCATGGTGGAAGTCTGACAACTCGTTTTCGTACAGTAGAACAAGTCTAATAACTTTCGGCGGCACGTATCACGTCGCAAGGAGCTGGTGTTCGTCTCAATTGAGCTGGAAGAGCAAGGGAGGGCAAACGATGGCAGCGCCGTTCATCCCATCATTCCCTTTTAACTATTTGACCGCGACAGGCCTCCATCGTGGAATCGTGCCATGGCGGTGTTGTTCTGTGTAATGATGAACGCGCCAATGCTTGACCTCGCAGAACTCAAGTGTCCGAGGTCCGAAGCCAGCAAAGCACCTTTTGACAGTCAAAATACTCAAGATCATGAGAGCCCGCCGTCGCCCTGCAAAGTGGTGACGACATTGATGCCTCTTTGGGCTACGAACTCGCTGTACGCCAAGTCGGTTGGCTGCGCGGCCCTGGAGCGATGTGGTGCTGTGGTTCCTGAGCGTCCATTCAGCTGCTGCTGGGAAGTTTGGTAAAATGAAAGCCCCCTGGCGGTCCCTGTTTTTAGTGGGTTTTCTGGCTGAAAGTCCCGCGTCGATCGTCGTGGCCGTGTTGCTGCGGTGCCGCTTCTCCGCACCTTGGGGGCTTGCCAATCGGCGATTTCAGCTTTGGATCTGAGATGGTTGGTAGGAAATAGAGGCAGGGTCTGGCCAGTGCCGAGGCTGTTGTCTAGTTGCGACTCTGACTTCGTTGATAGGTGCTATTGACACAGCATTCTCAGAGACGGCAAACTCATTTAGACCTACAGCAGTGAACACTTCAATCCCATCTGCAGGTCCTCATTCACGACAAAAGGCTGATGATCCAAAGTCGGCCGGGATTATATTATGACTCGCCTTAAACATAGTACTCATCGTACAGCGACTTGATAAGCTGGAGAAATTCCAGGCTGCTTCGATTGGAAGGCAATCAGAGTTAGCAGCGAGCTCCTTACCACAAACGAAAACCAGAACTAGACGCCCACAAGCTTTTTACTGCCTTTCGTGCCATAATCGACCGGAACAGAAATATACTGAGCTCTTAAGCCCGCTTTTCATGGCGCTTCTTCATATGCTTACCTGCCTCGCTGATGAGAATATCGTTGGGTTCCCGAAAGATGTGTACATAGATCTTCATCAAAGGCCCTGTTAAATTGTAAAGTAAAATACTATCGATTTTTTTGCCCCGGCGATGGATCTGACTGATAAGTTCGGATCACGATTGCCAGTGCCTCCTTAGTGATGCGGATGCCTGCCATGTCGACTGGATGCTCTGCGTGGTGCTCTCCCGTGTCTTCGTCCTTGTAGCAGCACCCGTGTGTCTGAGCATGAATTGACAGGCATGTACTCGATGTTGATGTAAGTGCGTTCTCCCTTCCGAGACTGAGCTGTGAGCTCGGCCGCAATTGTGGGGCCGCCCCGAAGTCCCCGGGGGATAAGGATACCCGCAAACAGCTACATTTCCGAAGTCGCATCTGCTGTCAAGTTTGGTACTCGTTAGCCGGAAACGTGCCTTGTGTTGGTGCGTCCAAAAAATGCCGCTACCCAATACTTGACAATCTCAACCCCAACCACGAAACTATCGTTCCATGAATCCGTCTTGACTGACCCAGAAGGCCGATTTGAGAACCACAAAGATGTCGGAAAATATCCAAGGCCCCGGTCTCCTTTTTGTGAACTCCAAGATTATTTGCCCAGATCTCATTGACGAGGAGGCGTTCTTCAAATGGTACGATGAAGACCACATTGCGGAGATCCTCGCGACGAGCGGCATCCAGTCCGCCTTTCGGTTCCTTGATGTTAATATTGGCAACGTCGAACGGCCGTATCTAGCCATGTACCCGATGAAAGATATTGGATTCACGCAAACCGAGGAGTTCCGCAACATCAACGTCTCCAGCGACATGCTTCCGAACGGCGGTCCCATTTACGACCTCGCAGACTTTGATGTGCGGTACTACAAGTTGGTCCAGGTATTTGATCCTAAGAAGAAGGGCAAAGGTAAGCAGCACATGCTAGCTCGTGTATGATGCGTAGCTGAAGACTATAGGCGTCTTAAAAACGATCATTGCAGCTCAGTACGAGCTGGGTGAGCTCACCGAAGATGAGTTTGACGGCTGGTACAGGAAAGAGGTGAGTTTGGTCGATGCAGATATGGGGACAATGCCACTGATATTACATAAATGAAGCATCTTGATCAGTTGGCCGGTGTGTCAGGATATCTCCGAACAACGAGGTTCAAACTCGCCCTTGCTCGGTCTAACGCGCAGTCCCGCGCGCTGAAGGGCCTGTCCACGAATGATGAGCCCCCACCGCAACCTCCAAAGTGGCTGGCAGTTCACGAATTCGAGTCTGAAAAAGTTGACTTGGTGTCACTCAGGCAGCTGACTGATACGGAGTGGACTCGTAAGATCAACAGTGTTTCTAAATCGCGCGTATTTCCAGTGTTCAAAATCGCCAAGGCTCATGGCGCAGGTGACTGGTTTCATGATGTGGCCGAATAGAAACTCGGGCGGATATGCTTTTCATCGTGTGGTTTATAGGATACCTAGTTGTGGCAAGTTTTCAATACGCAATGTCCTTGCTTTGAACAATGGTGCCAAATGCGTCTCCAATCTCACTCAGGGCGACCTTGGTAAGCTGGGCAGCATCAACCCCGGGAATGTCACGATCACCAACCGCATCCTCTGCCACGAGAACGTCAAAGCCGCGCTGGGCAGCTTGTCTCGCCGTCGTAGAAACGCACACATGCGCCTAGAAGCATGATTAGCCCTTCATCCCTCTTACTACTCTCCTCATAAAGCTCACCATGTATCCCGTCAACACAATCTTCTTCCCCTGCTCCCCCCTCCCCTCAAGGTGCTCCTGCAAATCCGTCCCGGCGAACGATCCAGGGAAGTTCTTGCGCACGACCTTCTCTCCATCTTTGGGTGCGAGCTCCTCAAACTCCTCCGAAAGCCGCGTTCCGGGCGTGAAGACGGGTGCCCCCGCCGGCGTGTCGTGGACGACGTGCACGATGCTGCCGCCGGCGCTGCGGTACTTCTGCAACAGGGAAGCGATGGCTTTGCGAGAGGAAGCGACGTCGGACACGGCCAACTTGCCCTCGGCGTACTCGTTTTGGGCGTCGATGATGACGAGGGTGCTGTCGGTGGGCGTGGCGGTTGAGGGCGGGGCACCGATGATTTGGCGGAACGAGGTTGCTGAGGCCATTGCGCGTGCTGTGTATTCGAGCGACCGTGATTGACTGAAACGAAATGAGGAAACTAGGATCAATAAGCTTATTTTTACAGAAGGAACAATATTCAATCACTGAGAACTGTGAGATTTTGGATCATTCTGCGGAAGGGGATCTCCGCACTTTGGTCATCGAATCCCCCGCATTTGTCATCGATCCCGTCATCGAACCCCGGTGAGTGGAATGAGACAAAAGACGCCCCGCCCCGATCCCGAGGGCTTGTGCCGAGGGCCAAGGAACTCGACACTTTGGATCGGGGCCCGAGAACACCGGAGCCGGAGTGAGCATCTCCGGATACATTTGACCCGGCACCGCTTAACGATCAATGCTTCGGGAGCATAATGACTACGAAGGGGTTGATACTACCAGCCTTTGAACATACGGTCGTTGGAACTGGACGCGCCTGTTATTCCTACGATCCATGTCTCAAGCCCGCAGCTAGGTAACAATTCGAGATGATGAATAGAAGAAAACAGAAATGATACCAAGGTTTTGCCCTATCACTGACGACCCACAAGCAGCACATTTCAGTGCTCAGCTGGCACTGAATTTGAAAACGCCAACATCCGGCTTAATCATGATGCTGCATTATGCGGTCGCGTTGCAGGGATACGACCCCTAGGACGGAATGCAACAGCTGTAAGCTCACAGACCATGATCAAAGATAATCACACGTCGACAGACGGGGTTTCCGATTCTAATGACCAGATAAGTGTATTGGCAGCTGGGATTTCAAATCTATGCTTGGCCTGCTGGGAGACAGAGTCCTGGGTCAACATAGAGAGAACCCAAAATATCAGCGAAACACATGTTGGCTCACAAGCTGTGTAGCTCAGCAAAGCCTATACGAGATCAGGAATTTCGAATGCTTTAGGCACATCTCGCTGAACAGCAAGAATCTCACTAGCTGTCAAATTCAGCGGCTGCTTTGTATGTCAGATGGATTCTTTGAATGAAGAATAAGTCGCGCCACCTCTATTTTGAAGGAAGGCAAGGTTGATTACTTCTATAGGTAATGCAACGAGGCTTTCACCAATACATACTACCACATATTGACACATGGACCAGCTGATAATGATGCTGACCAGTGATATGTTGATCGTGGTAGCCCAAACTGTATCCACATAGGCTGAAAATTCGAGTTGGGGCCGTATGTAACATAATCATTTTGGATGAGTGTCGTCCAACGGATGCTTCTTCACGACCAAGGGCGGGTATCAAGATATTGATAACGATATTTCAACCAACTAGCTAGTTTTCATCTCCATTTTTGGTGCTCTTGATAACGACAGACTTTCGTTGCTAGGCGCATAAATAAGACTAATTCGATATTTAGAAAAGCGAATAAGATTCAGCAGACACTGCGAGGTTGCCTAAACTCAAGCCCAAGCAAAGAATGACGCCCCGGAGGTATACATCTTGGAGTCGAACCAACTCTGAAGATGCCAAGTCATACCAGTGTTAGTGACGGATGAAGTGCTTAGTCTCACGCGCAGGTTGCTCTGGCAGTCGTAGTCGAGCTCGTCAATGGCCATGATGACCTTGGGCTGCTTCGAGAACGCCTTGGGGAAGTTGAAGGTACTCGAGTTCTCCGCCCGTGGGCTGTTCCAGGCACGGATGTCGCTGGTACTGAAACGACCGCTGGTGACCTCAGGCTGGTTTGCGGGATACGCCAGCCAAGTCGCTCCCGCGCTGTACAGGATAGAGTCGGCCCAGGAATCGATGTGAATGGTGAACCCTTTGCTGTCGACATCGGTAGCGTGCACCTTAACGCGCCAATTCTTATTGCGGTCCATGTCCAAGGCCTGCAACCAGGTCACAACCCGCGGCGGATCGGCGAAGGGTTTGGCGAATTCAATACGCTTCGACTGTTTCGCCTGTGGCTGGTTCCAGGGGCGGGTCTCCATGGTGTTGTAAACGCCTGTCTGGAGGTAGCTGAAGCGTTTCGGGTCAACCTCCAGGTAGGTCAGAGAGGCCGAGTATATGGTAGTATCGGCCCAACTTCGTAAAGAGGCTTTGAAGCGCTCCTGAGTCGCATCAGTGGCTTCAGCAGCGATGCGGATGTTGGCACCCTTATTGGCGTCAAGGGAAGTAATGCCGACGGGAATCTGGGGCACCGACATATACTTGCGGTGATAGTAAAGCTGCTTACTGTCGACTGCCTGCGGCTTTTCCCATGAGCGGATCTCCATTGTGCTGAACTGTCCAGCGTCGAAAGTTTCAGACGGGTAGCAGAACTTCATGTAGGCCTTGTCGTGTGGAGACAGCTCACTGTTGGATTTGGTGCCTTTGCCGTTTAGTGTCCAGCTGGCGGGGAAGTGGTACAACATGATGCTGTCTCCATCGAAGTCGCTAGCGTCAGTCTTCTCCAGCGTGTAGATCGTGAACATGTTGTCATCAACCTTCTTTCGGTCCCAGCCCTGCGTCCTGTTGAGCTCTCTGTAGACCACTTCCTTGTTCCACGGGATCTGAGCATAAGGGCTTTCATGCTCATGGACTGCCCCAAGCGCGTGGCCAAACTCGTGCAGGATGGCGGAACGACGCTGAGCTTCTTCATGGTCTTCGTCAATCCAGCCAAGGTTCATAGAAGGCTTGCCCTTGGGGGCAAAGGCCAACGAGTCCGTCCCTAGATAAGACCAGGACCCTTTGGTTGAATCAAAGGCGATGAGGATGTCGAAAGCTCCAGAATCGACAAAGGTGAACCTGATGTTGGCGTGCTGACACCATTGTGGTGCATAATTCTTGACTTGGTCCTGTCCTTCGGTTAGTGATACAGCGGTTTAAAGGCATAAAATCAAAATTCTCAAACCTTTTGCCACGATGAACCTCCTTGAAATCCAATCTTTAGCTCACGGCCAGGAAGCCAAAAGTTGCTGGTCAACATAGCAAGACCCAATGGTCCCCCAGGCGCAACGGGTCCCAGAGGCGTGGTGAGCGACCCATTTCGTGGGTTTTCATCAACTGCCAAGGAAACGCTGTCCTTTGGAGGGACAGAGTCTTCATCGTTGACACCGATGATCTTGGTAAAGCAAATGGGTCCGTGTGAGTCCATAATGTAAGGTAGGAAAAGCTCCGAAGCAGACGATGGTTACTAAGAGTCAGATGAGTTCTTTAATATGAACTGAATAAGACTAATTTCCAGTCCTGAACGACGGAATAAGGTGCTTTTATAGACAAACATAGCAAACACTGTCATCGCCCGAAGGTACTGTGGAAGTAAATCGTAACACCGTCTCGATACGGTGATGTCTGTGGTTATGGGCCCGGCGTCCGACAACACTTAACTGGGCTGAACCCAAAGAAGAATTTGGTATGCATGTCTTATAAATTACAAGTGTAATTAATTCCTCTTCCTAGTCATGATTGGTTGCAATCCTCGTTCAATGATGGCTCAAAGTCAATGGCTGGCTGAACTCCGAAGGCTAGCTGAACCTCAAGGGCTGGCTGAAATGTAACACATGCTCTGCTTAATGGAACCATATGCTTAAAGATTGTAGTAAAACGTCTCAGTCAATCCTATGAGATTGGGCGGGGTTTTGCTTGGCTGCAGTTGACTAGATCGGGCTGGGCCTGTGTCGGTGAGGGGTTGAGATCGACGTCTATGTCACAGTCATTGTGATCACAACCCACCTGCGATGACCAACGTCTCTCAATGGACTGGAACAATACGACCGCAAAAAGGTAGACATAGAACCTATGACGGTATCGGCACAAAGTCGATGGGAGACTGAGACTTTGCTAAGCCCTGCAATGCATCCCATATACGACATCCCACAGCATGTACCAAGAACATTCGGAACCAAATTTCTCCCCGCTCTAGGTTGGACGACTGCCATGAAGCAACGCGAAACATTCTTCGTCCTCTGCCTATCTTAAAGGTCCCGAAAAAGATTTTACTCTGTCATCAATTGACGTGTGAGACGTCTAGGCTTCCTGAAAACGGGAAGGACCTCTCGAGTGCCAGCACTCAAGAACCACGCAATTTCTATACATCAACTAGACGGCCTACCTCTCTATGGTTTAGCTGCCGAAAGCGGCCGCTTCTCATACGGACACCATCGTTACTGGAAAAAGTGGCGATAGTTAGGTTTGTGCTCGAAGTAGTGTGGCGACACGTCGTGATTGAAGCGAGGTGACAGATAATTACACCATAGTACATGTGGGTGTGAGGGTACGTATAACATGACCAATGCGCGGCTTTCACCGCATGTCATAGCTTTGAGAGGAAGTGCGCCAATAGCCAATACGAGTTTGTTGTCCAAATCTTGTAGGCGAAGAGGCACTGGGGTTTTACTCTTCCAAGTAGGCGAGAAGTATGCGCAGGTCTGATTGTCGCGTTCGGGCACACCCCAGAGATCAACCATGGCTCAACCGTGTTTCTCATAGCTTTGAAGGGATCTAGGTAAAAGCCGAGGCGGTGAGTTCGAGGCGATGTCTTCTCCCTCATCACTAGGTATCTAGTATGGAAGCAGCTAGAGCTCCTGCGAGGACAAGTCCCCCTTTCGACACCCCAAGTACGTAGGCATTGTTGACTGGCTTGATCGAACAAACTAAGAAGACATTGACCACATACACTGCAATCAAGGCAATCCGAACTGCGTCAACAAAGCCTGAGGAGGCCAGGCTCCCTTTGCCTGTTCATCGAGCCCGCCCTCAAAGGTGTAAGTACCCGACCCAACCGACTTTTCCTCACTACCATCCGGCAGGGATACCACAGCCGTGGCATTCGGCGGAACTGTCACCTCCAATACCAACCTATCACCAGTCTTGATCTCCCATCTAGCGCGAACCTGGCCACTCGGGCTCAGGTAGTTAACCTCCGCGTGCTTCACTCCTCCTCCAGGCCTAGGCCTCACTAGAAACTTCGTCCACCCAGGCTCCAGCGGCGACAATCCCCCAATGCTAGCATGCATCCAGTTCGCCACGCTACCAAGAGCATAGTGGTTGAAACTAGTCATCTCGCCAGGGTTAATCGTGCCGTCCTCCAGCATACTATCCCACCTCTCCCACACCGTCGTTGCGCCCTTGGTGACCGGGTACATCCACGACGGACACCCCTTCTCAAGAAGCATACGGTACGCATGCTGCGTGTACCCCGTCTCAGACAGCGCATGCAGAATGACCGGCGTGCCCGCAAAGCCCGTCGACACTCTGAACTTGGAGTACTGCACCAGCCGCGCCAGTCTCGCCGCGGCGGCCTTACGCTGGGCGGGAGTCTCGTGCAGGTCGAAGAGCAGGGCGAGGGCCAGGGCCGTCTGGGAGTCAGCGACGACGAAGCCTGCCTTGGTGATGTACTTGTCCTGGAAGAGCTGCTTGAGGCGCTTATGCTCGACCGCGAACTTTTCTGCGTCTTCTGTGATGGAGAGGATACGGGCGATTTGGGTGACGACGCCCGTGACGTGGACGAGGTAGGCGTCCGCGACGAGGGTGCCGTCAGTTCTCGCCAGGCCGGGTTCGGCGGGGGGCGCGTTCGGGTCGAGCCAGTCGCCGAGCTGCCACAGGTCAGTGTCCCAGAGGCCGTCTTCGCCTCGCTTGATGGACTTCAGGTAGTCCTTCATGCCCGCATACGTTTCTTGAAGAACGCCGGTGTCGCCGAACCACTTGTACAGAGTCCACGGCACCAGTACGACGACGTCGTCCCAGACAGCCTGCGGAAGCGCGGGAAACGGGCCGTCCTTCATGACATTTGGCACAACCAGTGGCACCACTCCGCCAGCATCCTTCTGATCAAAGATCACATCCCTCATCCAGTTGCTCAGCATCCCGCCACAATCATACAGGAATGACGCTGTGGGGCTGAAGATCTGGATATCCCCCGTCCACCCCAAACGCTCATCGCGCTGGGGACAGTCCGTAGGGATCGAGACGAAGTTGCCGCGCATACTCCACACGACGTTGCGGTGCAGCGCGTTGATGTCCTCATCAGAGCACGAGAAGAAGCCCGTCCGTCGCATATCGGTGTGCATCACCACCGCAGACACGGAATCGAGGGTGATCTCATCGGCAGCCCAGCCGTCCAGTTCGACGTAACGGAAGCCGTGGTACGTGAAGTGTGGCGACCAGTCCTGCAGTCCGCGCCCGCCGCCGAAGATGATTGTGTCGGCCTGCTTTGCTCTGCGCAGGGGGCGGATGCCGAGGTAGCCGTTCTCGAGGACCTCTGCGTGGCGAATGGTGAGGCGGTGGCCGTCTGGCTTCTCGAGGGAGTGGAGGACGAGTTTGCCGACGAGGTTCTGGCCAAAGTCGATGAGGGCTTTGCCGGAGGGATCTGTGAAGACTTTGATGGGTTTGATTGTCTCGGTGATGCGGACCGGCGGGGAGGATGATGGGACAAGGGACGGTTTGGGGAAGGAGAGGGTCTCGACGGGAGTCCATTTTGATGTGTCGTGGTGCCAGTCGTCGACTTCGAGGCCGAGGTCGTAGGTCTCGCCGTCGTAGATGTCGCTCCCAACGATGGGGGAGAGATGACATTCCCAAGTTTCATCTGTAGTGAGGCGGAAGTCGGATCCGGTGTCGAGGAGGTCGAGTTGAGCGAGGACGCCGATGCGGTCGCCGTAGAAACAAGTCAGACCGTCTCCCCAGAGGACGCGACCGGCGTACCAGCCCTCGCTAACTTCGACGGACAGGACGTTGGGCTGCCCGGGTTTCAAAAGGGGTCCGACGTCGAAGCATTGGTACTGGATGCGGTGTTGGTAGGCCGTCCATCCGGGGGCGAGCCACTCATCTCCGATTCTCTTGCCGTTGAGGTAGGCCTCGTAGATTCCTAGAGCTGTGATGTAGACTCTTGCACGGCCGCCGTTGAGCTCCGGGGCGGTGAAAGTCTTGCGGAACCGGACGGGCCGGATGCCCCGCTCATCCGGGTGCGTTTCCGACCGAGGCGGGGCGGTGATGGGCTTTGCGGACCAGTCGTCTCGGGACAGAAGGGCAGCCTCGACCGTCGCCGGTTCGGACCATTCTGTGTTAAGCTGTCCGTTGCCGGACGTGCCGGAGGACTTGACGCGGATGATCGCTGTTTCTGCTGAAGCTAGGGGGCTATCCGGCCATGGTATCAGGACCGATGAGCTGCTCTCGACGTGGAACGATTGGGGTTGCTTCCCGCTCCGGATGATTTCGACGTCGTAGGATGTCTGTTTCCAATTCTTTGGGAGAGGGTCGGATGTCACTCTCCAGGAGATTCGAGGGGTTGGAGATGGGACACCAACGCCGCCTGCGGCATGTTCAAACCGTACGTCTGTGATGGTGATAGGAGCCATGATTCAGGGAAGCCCGAGAACGTGTATATGAACGGAGAGAGAGAAGAGCCATGGACGAGAGCCAAGGAGCTATCAAATACTCCTTAAAGAGATCCTCAGGGACCAGATAAAGCCAGATCGTAACGTATCTGATCCACTGGGCTTCATCGGCAAGTGGTTTCGGTTTCCTCATTGGAATCAAGGTTGGGTGAGCCCCGCGGCCGGTGACATCAGCACCGAAACGCCGAGTGGGCGGCCCCGCTGAGCCGGAGGAGTTTAGGCCGAGAGAAGAGTAACACGAAATGTGTGTGTTGTGCTCTAAAAGACGTTGTTCTCTCATTCTTCGTTTCTTCCATCGAACATGGTTTTGCCAAGGTTGTTGTTAAACTCTGTATACTTACAAATGTCTTGGCCATTCGGCCATCAATGAGAGCGCTTATCAACATTGCCTCGCCCTTAATGCAATACCCTCGGTAGACACTCCTCGTTCGCTGAAGCAACTTGTTTCAAAACAGGAAGATGAAGCCAAAACAACATACAGCGAGACCTTTTCACGATGATAGATAGGCCGGATGGCTCACCGAGACTCACCTATACCACACCTCAACAGACCTCGGTAGCCGCGTTCCGACTGACACCGGGTAAGGGACCATCAGCATCGGGCTAGGTCCGTTGGTTTCTTCCCCCTTACCCCCTGCCCCTTGTCCATTTACTCCGCAACACATCCCCCCAAGTGGAGAAACAGTGGACAATGGACTCATTTGGCCGACGCAACGCGGTGAAGACAGCTCACGAGACACCAATGACCGGCGCCCAGCTCCCCCGCAGTTTCCGCTAACTTGGGTTCCCCGCAGCAGTTCAATGCGCCCTGCCTCCCTGTCTTGGTGCATTGCCCGTTCGGAGAGAGACGCTGGAGCTGAGATCCATTGTTTTTCCTCCTCCCGCATGACCTTCCGAAACCTTCATCGTGAATGGAGCCAAGGGGTCTGTCTGGTCTCTAAACGACAACGACGCTGAAAGCTTGGCTGTGTACACTGTTGCATGTCTCGTGCTCCAGCCTCAGACTCATCATAGAGAGTCTGTATCTCTCTGAAAAACAGGATGCTCTCGCCAGCGACGATCAACGACTCCGACTCAACCGCAGCGCTGCCCCTCGACCGCGTCGAAAGCACCGGCTCTCAGTCTCATTCTCAGTCGCGGTCTCACGCCCACTCTCACTCGCTCTCCCACTCCCAGGGGCCCTCTCACTATGGCGCCGCTGCAGTGACTCCAGCTGCGTCGACGTGGGGCCTCGGCGACCCGGCACCCTCGCAGCATCTCTCGTCCGAAGCGTCAACATCACCGGCAGAGTCATGGCGTCTGGACGAGTTTGTGACGGACCCTGGATACCTCGCCTACCAGGAGGAACTGCGATGCCTCATCTTCAACACGGCCCAGACCGCTGCGCCCACGAGAGAGGGCACGCCGGAAGCCGCAGATGGCGGGTTCGCCGCAGGAGGATTCGCTGCGCCGGGGACTATGCTGGGCGACGATTCGGCAGCGCGGAGGCATGCTGGACAGATTTTAGGGACGGGAAGGAGGTTGGAGTATCTCAAGAACTACGTCGGTGAAGTCGCGCCATGGGTGAGTCCATTGTAGGAACGCGCATAATTCTATTTCGGTATACTCACCATCCACCAGCTCGACATGTTCGATAGCGACCGCGCCTTTGGCATTCAAGTCCCGGTGCTGGCGCGCAGCTCTCCTGCTCTCCTGTACGCCGTCCTGGCTCTGTCAGCACGCCAGATGGAGCGCAAAGAGGGCAAGCAGACATCCTTCGACAGCCTTGAGCTCTATCAAGAGGCCATCCGACTCTTGACACCCCTGCTCCAGTCCCGAGACCAGAAGATCATCCCCATCTGCACCATTCTCTGCTGCTTGGAGATGATGTCCGCGAGTGCGCAGGACTGGCGCAAACACCTCGAGGGCTGCGCGGCCCTCTTTGACTCTTTCTACGTTCACGGGTTCAGCGGCGGCCTCTTACAAGCCGTGTTCTGGTGCTACGCCAGGATGGGTATGTCCCCAACATCTCAGTTCACATTCCTCTTCACATCTACTAACTGACTGTCCAGATCTCTGCGGCGCCCTCATATCCGACGGCACCGAAAGCACCCTCCTCACGCCCTCCAAATGGCTCCCCAGCGGCGCCTCCCACAACGACGCGCGCGAGCTCTTCCACCAGTCCGGCGGCACCCCCGACATGCACGCCAACTACGCCGTCTACCTCTGCGCCAAGGTCTGCGAGCTCGTCGCCGACAGGACGCGCTACTTTGAGCTCGGCGACGCCGGCACCTGCAGCAGCCCCGACGAGCTCACCGACCGCTGGGTCCGCCTCTGGGAGGACCTCCAGGCGTGGACGCGCGACCGCCCGCCCGAGCTGCTGCCGGTGCAGAGCATCCAGAGCAGCCCGTTCCCGCAGATCCTGTTCCTCCACTGGGCGGCGATATCGTCCAACCAGCTGTACCACACGGCGTGTACCCTGCTGCTTGGGTCGATGCCGCGGCCGCTGAACATCAAGCTCGGCGGCGTCACGGGGTCTGCGATATGGCACGCCAAGTGCATTTGTGGCATCTCCCTGGCGAACCCGCACCAGGGCTGTCTCAACAATGCGATCCAGCCGCTGTGGGTGGCTGGCCGACTTCTCAGTCACAAGTCGGAGCACGCGCTGCTGGTGAGGCTCATCCGCAGCATCGAAGCCGTCACCGGATGGGGAACGTGCTGGAGGATCGACGACCTCGAGACCGCGTGGGGATACAAGGTTCGCAAAGAGCTCAGGGTCGCTGACATGGCAAGATGATATGCTTCAAGGTATCTCTGACAAGGGGTTTTACACCTCACGAAACTACGGTAATGCGCGCCTGTGGCTGGTATCATTCACACCAACCCCCAATCCTCCCTCACCCTGGCCGCAAACCCGTCAACATTCCACCCAGCCAGCGTCTTCACGCGCTCAAAACACTCCAAAATCGCCCGCTGCTGCGGCTCGTACGTCATCCGCTGCGCCGCGAGGTACAGCGACGCCACAAGACACAGGTCCCAGCTGTCGCGGCGGTCGTTGTTCAGCGCGATGCCGCACACCCTCTGCGCGTGCCACAGCGGCGACGTTGCCGACGACGAGCTGCCGCCCGACTTCTTCGTCCCCGCGGCGGCCTGCAGCGTGCGCGGCTTGTTCTGCAGGAGCAGCAGCATCGCGGTGTGGTACAGCTGGTTCGCGAAGACGGCGGCGCCGTTGGTGAAGAGGATGATGGGGAAGAGGGTGTCGTCGCCGCCGTCGATCTCGACCATCGGCCGGAACTCCTGCGCGCGGTTGGTGTACCAGAGACCCAGCGCGTCGCTGAGCATCGTCCAGCGGTGGACGGGCGTGAGAGGGGCAGCGCCGTTGGGATTAGAAGTAGGAGTTTGAGGAGGGAAGCTGCCGCTGCAGAAGTTGACGACCTTGGCGCAGAGGAGGAGGGGCTCGATGGTGTACTGGAAGATGGTCTCTGCGACGGCGGAGGAGGTGTTCCACTGCTGCGACATGGGGTTGTAGTTTAGCTGCTCGGGGACGGAGATGGGGGAGCCTGTTACGAGGGCGGCTGCGAGCTCTGCCGGGGAGTTAGCATGAAGGAACCGAGGTTATGTCGAACACGAGCTGTACCTAGTCTGATCAGGACAGAGAGAATAGCTATTGTCTTCTGGCTTGCCTCCGCCAAGGCCACGGCCCAGAAGTTGTCGTTGATGACGATGGGCAACTCGTGCCACCCGTTGGGGATATTCGTGATGAACCGGCAGGCTGTCGACAACGTCAAATGTGCCAAGTCGCCGTCATTAATATTATTCAAACTGTTTTGGTTCCACGGTGCTGCCTCAGCAAGCGTCTTGAGGTACTCCGCGTCGTTCGTTATCGCGTGAGAGTCCGTCGTTGCGGCGACGGCGAGGAGGGCGTGGAGGACCCCCTCGGACTCGATGGCGAGGCGGGGCACGTAGAGGCCGAAGGTCTGGCTCATGTCGCAGAGGTCAAGCTGCGAGATTGTCTAAGTAATCCATACAAACATCACGGATCGAATCTGAGTCCAGCTTACCCAAGGCGCGACCTGATACCTAAAGTGGCGCAATAATTGAAGCAGTCGGTCTTGCGAGATGGTCTTCGCAGCGGGGACCACCACATTCGACCCCCTCCGTTCCCTCACTGAACCCGGCGAGACAGACATCAGATCTCTCGGGCTCACGCCGATGCCGTCTGCGCCGATCCCAAAAGACGCGGAGCCCTGGTCGGGGGACTGGACCAAGCCGGTCGTCGTCGTGCCCTCGCTGCCCAGGGACAGCAGCACATTGAGGGCCGTCTCGTAGGCGGCGTCGTTATTAGGTGAGGTCCCGTTCAGCTTGCCTGTGAGGTCGAGATTCCGCACAGGTGAGGACAGGCTCTCGTGGCCTATGCTCTGCGCGCGCCATTGTGTTGGCGGAGGAGGGGGAGGATGGTGGTTCTGCGAGATGCTCGGCTCGATGGGATGCGGTTTCGGGGTCGGAGGCTTTAGGGGTTGAGGATTTGCTTGGAAGGTCACGATGGTAGGCGTTTGCGCCGGGGGAGGATGTGGCGGCGGGGGCGCATTATTCGTCGCGGGTGCATTGTGAGGTTTTTGAGGTGGGGGAGAGGCCGAGCCGTCTTTTGCGCCCTGTTTCGCGGCCCCGGGACTCACGAACTGTGATGTTGTTGGTGAGCCATGGTCAAGCAGAGCATCAGCTGATTTTTATCATCGTACACGTACTTGAAGCCTCGAGTACTTTGGCGTCGTCGCCTCAGTCGCCGTCCTTGGCGACGGTGAGACTGTCAATGCATTCTTATTCAAGAAGGTCAGTCGAGGGCCGTACTGGCACTCAAAGTTGCCGTCGATGCAGCGCTGGCAGCGTGGTTTGCCTTCGTCGCCTGTATGGGCAGAGATTAGTTATCAGTCAGGACGATAACATGACTACATATATTTCACCGAGTGTAACCGGGGCCGGTGAAGAAACACCATGAGTTGTGGGGATGATGACTCCAGCAACAGCACAATGAAACCCAAACACAACTTTTGAGATGCGGAAAGAGATAAGAAAGATAGACTCACATTTGCGCCGTCGGATCCGACACTTCAGACACCCGGTCCTCGTCCTCTTGTGTCTGGTTTTGGAGGGGTTCGTCTGTTGACTTCCGCCAGCTCCCCCAGTTGCGGCGGCGGTGGTTGCTGATGCTGATTCCGTGTCGTCCGCCATTATTCTCGGTATCCCTCTCGGTCTCTCACTATCTCTCACTCAGCCTGCGACGACCGTGCTGTGCGCTGGGTGTGTGCGTGTGTGTGTGCCATTGTGGGAAGGGATAATTTTGTCGGATTGGGAAGGCAGACAAGATCCCCAACAAATAGTGGAGGAACGCGGAGAGACGCGGATGGAGGAAGCGGATGTGTGTACGGGGTATTGAGAGGCGACGGGTGCAGGGAAGATGGCTCGACGAGGCGTTGATGGTGGTGTGTGGTGTGGTGGGGAGGAGAACTTGGAAACTTGGGGTTGGGAGTGCCACGCGATCACGGTTCGAGACAAGCGTTGACAGGGAGTTGACGAGGATTTGTTTTGCTGGAGCTGTTGAATAGGCGGCTCTTTTCTTGTGTCTTTAGAAATGAGCCGGTTTTCACGCAGTTGAGGTAAAGATCATTGAATAACACTTGCAGCATCTTTCCAACCGGCCGACGCTTCATGGCAAGCCACGTCTTTCCAAAAGCACAAATGCAGCATTTCGCCGTGGATAATTGACCCCATTTCCCCATCTCATGTGAGCGGTCTGGTCTTCTCAATTCCCCTCGTGGAACCCGGTCGAACACGAGTCAAACAGGGGGGCCGCTAAGCGCGGGGATGCTTGCCCGTTTTTGCTAAGGAACGGTTAGCATTACCGTAAAGGGAAATGCTAAGCACCGCCAAAGATGCCCCTCCATGACGATGCAAGTGAAATGAGATTCGGGCTGCGACGCGACGGATGGTGCCCTGAGGCGGGGTCATTTGAAAAGATGCTGAAATATTTACAATTGGGGTCAGACCGAAAATATTATTGACCACCAATTGCTTTCACATTTCTCTTGCTTCACATCTCTCGCTCTTCTCCCAGTTGTCTCCTTCAGCATCAATACGCCAGTTCTTTCACAACTACCAGTCACAATGGGCAAGGACACCATCACCCTCGCTTCCGGCCGCGAGATGCCTCTCGTCGGTTTCGGCCTGTGGAAGGTTCCCCGCGAGACCTGCGCCGACACTGTCTACAACGTGAGTTGACATTTTGTCTTGCATGAACTACTGTTGAAGGCGACTGTCTGACTTTGACGACATACAGGCCATCAAGACCGGCTACCGCCTCTTTGACGGCGCCTACGACTATCAGAATGAGAAGGAGACTGGCGAGGGTGTCCGCCGCGCCATCGCCGACGGCCTCGTCAAGCGTGAGGACATCTTCATCACCACCAAGCTGTGGAACAACTACCACCGCAAGGAGCACGCCCTCGAGATGGCCAAGAAGCAGAACGAGACCCTCGGTCTGGGATACATCGACCTCTACCTCATTCACTTCCCCGTCGCTCTGAAGTACATTGAGCCCTCTAAGATCCCCTACCCCGTAAGTCCCTCATCATCCTCAAGCAATGCAAGTGAACCGACAGAAGTCTAACAACGCAACCCAGGCCTGGTGGCAAGACGAGGCCCAGACCATCGTCGAGACCGACAACGTGCCCATCCGCGAGACTTGGGAGGTCCTCGAGTCCCTCGTCGACCAGGGCATCGCCAAGTCCATCGGCGTCTCCAACTTCCAGGCCCAGTCCCTCTACGACGTCCAGTCCTACGCCCGCCACCCCATCTCTGCCCTCCAGATCGAGCACCACCCCTACCTCGTCCAGCCCGACCTCATCTCCATGGCCCAGGAGAACAACATCGCCGTCACCGCCTACTCCTCCTTCGGCCCCCAGTCCTTCCTCGAGATCTCCAACAAGCGCGCCATCGGCGCAAAGGGCCTCTTCGAGGTCGACGCCGTCACCAAGGCCGCGGCCGCGCACAACGCCACCCCCGCGCAGGTTCTCCTGAGGTGGGCCACCCAGCGCGGCATCGCCGTCATCCCCAAGAGCAACAGCCAGAACCGCCTGCAGCAGAACCTCGAGGTCAACGGCTTCGATCTGACCCCCGCGGAGCTCGAGGCCATCTCTGACCTTGACCTTGGCCTGCGCTTCAACGACCCTGGTTTCTACCTTCCCCAGAAGCCTCTGCGCATCTTCGCCTAAGGGATGTTTCTTAATGATGTGAATGACTGGAAAATGGGTGGGAGGATGCGTCTTGGATAATGATCCTCGGGACCAATAGTAACCATAGAAATGGCCAACAAAGGCCTTGTTGAATGAATCAAAAGTTACCCGCATACAAAAATCTTCTTTCTCAATTGAAATTCTCCCTGTTGATTGACTTGAAGCCAAGCGAGGGGTACGAAAGGCATAAGGCACGTTTCCCCGACATATCATAGCTTCACACGAGCTCAAGCTAGAGCTCTCAAAGACTTCGTTCGCAATGCATGAAGATAATGCGCCCACCCAAGCTATCTGTCCTCTCATGTCTCTCGGAACTCGGCCGATGGAGGGGGCGGGGCATCGGTCGCCGGGGGACGGAACCCGGTGCCCCTCAACACGAACCTGGTAACCAGCTTTAAACAGCCGGCATTTTCCCGGAGTCTAAGCAAATCCAGAACTGCCGGTGAGGTGCTTACAATTTCCGTATCGGGAAGTCCCAAGCATCACCAACAGACGAAGAGGAAGTGTTAGTCGCCCCGCGTCGGTCAGTTCCCCGCTCTTCCTTCTGGCAAACCCCAATTGGAACCGTCCCGTCCGATTGTCGACAATATTACCGACCGGAACATAGATCACACGACGAGAAATTATTTCGTTTGGTGTGAAGCGTGTGAAGCGGGACGGGACGCGAGCTAGAAAGGACTGTTGAGCTTTCTTCTCCTTTTCCCATTAGATCCTCGACGAATAGAAACGAAGGAGACTATCCGGTTGGGAGAAAGCTCTTCTTTAACAGCTTGTGTTTTTCCGTTTCAAAGTCTACCGCCTTCTTCTCTTCCCTCTGTCGCGACACGGAACGTAGCTTTTGACGAAAGGATCACCGTTTGTGTTTGTTTAAACTTGCTATTCGTCGTCCCTCGATCGCTCGATCTTCCTGCCACATACCACAAGCCCGAAGATGTGCACAACGATATCCGAGGCGCCCGTGAACGGTGTCGCGCCCACCAAGAGTGGCATCGTCGTCGTCACGGAGATGGAGAAGAACGCCGCCCCCGTCGAGACTCTGAAGGCGCCCTTGCCGAACCCTTCGCTAGTGGTCACGGCCGATCACCGCCTCAAGGCAGAGGAAGCCCCCGTCCTGGCGCCCAAGAAGGGCGAGGTTCTGGTCCACGTCAAGGCGACTGGTGTTTGCGGGTGAGTTTGTCCTCAAGAAACACTACGATTTCGTTCATGACGGACAATGCGCTGACAACCTCTCGTCCCCCAGATCCGACATCCACTTCTGGAAGACGGGCAAGATCGGCACCCTCGTCTTCGAAGGCGACTGCATCATCGGCCACGAGGCCGCCGGAGTGGTCATCCGCTGCGGCGAGGGCGTCAAGAACCTCAAGCCCGGTGACCGCGTCGCCATCGAGCCCGGCGTGCCGTGCGGCGAGTGCTTCCTCTGCACAGAGGGCCGTTATAACCTCTGCGAAGATGTCCAGTTCGCCGGCGTGTACCCTTACCACGGCACGATCCAGCGCTACAAGTGCCATCCCGCCAAGTGGCTTCACAAGTAAGTGTCCCCGTTCCATGAGTTGATGACGACATCGCGGAGGATATGCGGCGCTAATCCACAAACCCAGGCTGCCCGACAACATCTCCTACGCCGAAGGCGCCCTCCTCGAGCCCCTCAGTGTCGCGATGCACGGCATCCGCACCGCCGGCCTCTCCCTCGGCGTCGGCGCCGTGGTCTGCGGCGCAGGCCCCATCGGCCTCATCACCCTCGCCGCCGCGCGCGCCTCGGGCGCGCACCCGCTCGTCATCACCGACATCGAGCCCTCGCGCCTCGCCTTCGCCAAGACGCTCGTGCCCAGCGTCATCACGTACCGCGTCGACCCGGCGCTCGGCAACGAGGGCAACGGCAAGGCGATCCGCGCGCTGTTTGGGGATGATGAGTACAGCGCCCCGCGGACGGTGCTTGAGTGCACCGGCGTCGAGAGCAGCATCTGCACGGCGGCGTTCACGGCGCGCCGCGGGGGCATGGTCATGGTCATCGGCGTGGGAAGGGAGATTATGAATAACTTGCCGTTTATGCACCTTTCTCTGGCTGAGGTGAGTTCTGCCTGTCCCGGATTCTGGGTCAATGGCGGGATATACTGACGATGTTTGCCTTGCAGATCAAGCTCGAGTTCATTAACCGGTACCGCGACACGTGGCCTGCCGGCATCGCGTGCCTGAGCAGCGGCATTCTCGACCTCAAGAGCCTCATCTCGCACACCTTCCCTCTCGAGCAGGCCGTCGATGCACTCACGCTGGCGTCCGACTACAGGAACGGCAGCATCAAGGTGCAGATTGTGGACGAGGTCGAATCCGAGGTCTTTTAGATGGGGACAACGGGGATGGTTGATGGAGCATTGGTATCGGGGTGATGAATGAGGCACGGTGTTGATTGGGGCTTTATGTGATAAACTTTGGATGGGTAATGCGGTCGAGCATAGCATACTTAGCGACTTTGGCGTTGCGGCTAATGAATTTAATTCATGTGAACCAAGCTTTTGGTTTGAAAGTGCTGATATTCTTGGTGTATCCAAGATTTGTGGCCCGGCGGACTAACGTCTCTGGTTAATACAGCTAGGAAACCTCTTTGTGCTCATGGCCACCAATACTCATTGATATCACAGACACTAGTTTGTCAATCAGTTTTATCCATTTTATGAGCGCTCTCACTGCCGAGTGTGTTCTATTAAAGTTGAAAGTGGCCATAGCCGTTGAAATCATACAACGGCCGACCAGACCCGTGTTTAGCCCAATGCTCGCCTTGGTCTCTCCTCTGGTCATTGTCTCCGTTCCCCAGGTTTCCCCGGTTTTGATCTCTCCTTCGATCCTCATCTATGTCGCCCATGTTTCCTTGACCTCGGCCTCTCCTTTGGCCATCCTCTCCGCCTCTCATATTCTCCCGTCCTCGATGTCTCAAATAT
This sequence comes from Colletotrichum tropicale, assembly GCA_027406125.1. Classification (NCBI taxonomy): domain Eukaryota; kingdom Fungi; phylum Ascomycota; class Sordariomycetes; order Glomerellales; family Glomerellaceae; genus Colletotrichum; species Colletotrichum tropicale. The sequence goes on from JANVYH010000003.1 coordinate 858,841, forward strand.
CTCACATTCATACCATCATCGGTGAACCTCAACTCCACATGCGGCTTGAATCGTCTCTGATCAACCCAAAAGCCCACCCCTCGAACATCCGACTCGCTGACGAAGAATTCCTCGAATGCATCAACAAGCTGCATCTGCCCAGTCTGTCTCGGCAACATAGCAACCCCAGGGCTGAGAAAGCGCCCACAGAAGACAAGTACCCTCTCTCTCAAGTCATTCATACGTTGCCGGAATTCCTCATTCTCCACAACGGCATCGTTGTGCTCAACGAAGAGCTCTTGTAAAGGGTAGATGATGCTCTGCGTCCTGCCACATTCCCGTCCTTCCCATGTCCAGCAGGACACGAAGAGCTCGAAAGTGCAGTTTCCGTACATGACGTTGAATACGATGTGCGGCGTCCGTTTGAAATAGTTGTATGGGATGTTCTCATACCCTTCGTCCAGCAGTTCCGCAACATCATCGTCAGAAGGAGGTACCGACATGCCGAATGTGACATGCGTGATAGCTGCTGGAGCGATTTGTCTGGACCAGTGGTTTTCGGGGAGTTCCTCCTCGGCTGCCCCGTCGTTGTTGTTTACCGGTGCTGGTGGAAGCTCTTCTATGTCACGGTCGTCATACTCAGGGATGGGCTCAGGCCATGGCTCAGGGTCCGGGTCTGGATCTGCGAATTCAGGACCATAGTCGGGAATACGACCTGCACCTACAGGCCGCTGTGGTCGTGGCGGGTCTTGCGGAATGTCTTGGGGGGTTTCTTGGTTAACCGGTTGCTGTGGTCTTGCCGGCTCGGGAGCCGGGGGGTTGGGCCCGTAGTTTGGTAGCCATCTCTCCATGATGACATTTGTAGTTGTGTTGAATGATATTCCTCGCGTCGTCGGGTTGATGGAATGATAGCTCTCGGAGACGCCCATTTATATCGGGCATTGCGTGCGGTTATTCGTGGTGGTGAATCAGACGTGAACACATTCACTCCTCTTTGACTCAACAGTAGTGATTCGGTCATAACAGATCAGCCCATGCGAGGACCTTGGGCCCAAGTCAACAAGTAAAAATTCAAAGCCCTTCTGTCTATCATTTGGGGTATAACTAAACCTCATCCCTGAGTCTCACGCGGTCCGCCTGATGTTGACCATTTCGGGTAACAATCCCGGCATACATTTGTGGCGTACACTTATGATTTCAAACCTCTCGTGATCTTTATAAGCCTAGACCGGATATATGGAGATGAAGAAAAACAACTTTGTGGTGGTGATGAGAAAACTGACGTTGACGTCCTGATCTGCGCAATGGTCATGTAATTCCTTTGTGCAACGTCATGTAGTACACAAGAAAAGGTACCTCTTTTCCTACGAACGAGATTTGAAATTCGGAAATACAAAGACCTCCTAGGTAGCCACAGCTAGGAAGTGTCTCCCCTCGTGGGAAGTAATATTATCTGGTATCCGGAAAGGCTTGTGAGCTTAATGGCAGATCGAGTGGTCAACTGTATTGCGAGATCAGTTCCCTGCTCATTTATCCCTTAGTCATGAATCAAAGACCGTACGGCTTGTTCATCGAGCCAAGAAGCCAGCTGAGCAGAAAATCTGAACCAACTTAATAAGTACGATTCTACCTATGTGCTTGCGATTTCATCCTTGTAGCAATTGGCGAGTGCTCAAGACAGCCTGTGGTCGAGGCAATGTCCCACAGAACACGGGTGCGAGATCGGCGAACTCGCTACCGAGCCAACAACAAAGGGAAACTTCTATTTTGCCATGCACATTTCATTCTCGGCGTCCAGGCTAACGCGCAAGTCGCGTATGCACATGGGACCTCACAAATGCCTATTCGGACCTACATACCATTGCCCTGGATGACCATGCCGCTGGGCCACTACCTCCGACAAGCAACAAGCTCAGTCTCCCTTTACGACCTGTTGCTCCGGCCGCCGAACTCTTCTCCGCACAGTTCGTCTGAACAAGGTTAAGATTAACCACAATCCTGACCCCCCCAATCGCACCGAGCTTCTGCCCACATCCCACCTTACCGTGCCCGCAAACCCCCAACAACTGCGCGGACAGACCACTGAAGAAGCCCTGTCAAACCGCCCCAGGATCCAGGATCTCGTCGCGCTAGAGTGTATCAGAAGCTCCGTCGTCCCCCAGCGGGGCCGCGTGCTTTTTCGCTTCAATTTAGCGTCGGGGTCCCTTGGCTGCGGTGAGCGCTGTCATTGCCTGTCAAAATTGGCTAATTCCTTCGCTTCGGGGCCTGCTCCCTGCTAGAATGTCAATCACTTCCCGAAGGAGGCGTCCACTTTGCGGCATCTCCATCGACTTCACTGTCCCTTGCGTCGTCGTCGGCGGACCGCCGAAAAGTTAGCTGAGATGGAGAAGAGAAAATCGCGCCACTCTGGGAAGGTGAGGGTTTCTGCGCTCCCGATAGCCTCGGGTTCCAGATAGAGTTGCGGAAGTGCGACTGAAGAGAAGCGGCTGCGTCGCTATGTTCACTGTACTCAATGACAGGCTGTTGTAGTGATCCAGTTGCCCTTTTATGACGCTTCGATTCACTGCCCGGGCATAAGATGCAGATTTGGACATTGCCTTCAGATTCGCTGCCGACCGACATGCACCGATGCTAAGGGGTACGTGGACCTGGACGCCGAACTAACAGATAACGTGAGTGAACCCAGGGGTTGTGCAGACCGGGGTTAAAGTTGGATTCGGGACGGAATGGACTGCGGTCTGTGGTCCAGCCTTCACTGTGAGAAACTTGGCATCGGCATCGAGCCAGGCTATTGGGAGCAAGGTGACCTTCTGAATGGGCAGTGGCATCGTGCGCTGAGAGATCGAGGTCCACTGATAGGCACCTTCAAGTGATCGTCGGATGCGACCAACGTTGCTTTTGAGGTTGAAGTGATTATGTTTTCTTGGAGGAAACAAAGGCTTTCCAGTATCTTTCATCAGTTTCCAATATTCAAGCATGGCCTTGGAGGCAAGATGTTTGGCATTGGATGTAGCTGCGAGCGGCCGATGTCAAGGCCCGCTGTGATCAGGAAAGTAAATAGCCCGTAGGGGAGATTTCGAAATGAAACTCGATGGCCCCCAAACACAGCATAGGCTAGCTATCGTGTTATTTGCAAATCATTTTTTTCCCACTGCATAGCTAGCTACTGCGGACTTCTGAAGGTCTACATCACGTTACAGTAACAACCATCTGCGGGCCTAGCATTTGTGTTAATTCGAGCATTTCATGAGAATTGTTATTGTGAGAAGCTCACCAAACACCACAGCAGAAGCCTTGCTTGTCAATGCAACCGCCACGCATTTGTACCTGATCTTGCTGTCGAACTTATTCCGATCCTTGTGCTTGCATTGTAGGCTGAGCGGTAGTTGGAGGCTGAGGCTGCTGCTCCTGAGCAGGTTGATCGTTGTCACCAGCCATTGTGAGCGTAGCTTGTTACCATGTGCAGTTGCTTTCTGATGAGTCCTTCAGAGAAAGTGAAAGTCATCGAGCTCCAAATCACCAGTAGCATTTATAAGTTTAAGGAATATTCATGGCGGGACTGCGAGTTCCTGCTAGTTATCGTGGTGAATGAAAATCTACCTGTGGCGTGTTGTCTGTCATCCAAGTGAATTGGTGTATTGGATGAAGTCAAACCCTACCGGCTTCAATTGTCAGCTCCATCGAACGTATTCGTACGATTTGTGATTCTGCAGCCCAATGTGAAGTTACAACGAGAAAGGTTCCATACCCGCTCCTGTTGCAAAACTCTGTTTTCCGACCATGGACGCTGCTACAAGTGACAGCCTTCGAGGCCATCAACTGAAAACTGCTTTCCACTGTTTGTTTTCTAGTCTAAGGCTAATTATCCTAAGACCTGCTTCCTGCCTGTCAAAGGTTGGAGATGAAAGCTGAACTACATGTAAGGCATGGTATCTCAGTAAGTATTAAAGAACTGATTCCCGATATTGCTAGCGCGGAACAAAGATCATGACTCTGACGAGCTAGTTAGACATGACGATCAGCTCAAGGTATTCGAACGGAGTGACCCGGGTCTCCGCTCCGATCCTCCGTCAAAGATCAGCATTCGCACGCCCGCCGGCACGTCCGCACTCACGAGTCAGTCTCGAGATCTCTCAACTTCATGGAATGCAGGTACTTCCTCACCAATTGACATTCATCTTTGCGCCCGAGTTTCTGATCGGGTCTCATTCCGACTTTTGGTGCCATTGTCCGTGGGTTTTGACTTCGCGTCCGCATTCTAGAACGATAAGCAGTTCCAGAACGACCCTGGACCATCGTCCGGCTTGGCTTCAAGGTTCATAGAGGTTCCTTGCGTTGCCGAGTTGTCGTGAACTTGGGTATCAAAATAAGCGCCTTGGCAAGTGGCAAGGGAATATCTAGCGCCCCTGAGATGATGCAGGACCGGCGGGACATTAGGCCCCGACGGCTCGAAGTCAGCCAATGCTTTCGAAGCAGAGCGGGATGCAATTCTAGGCCTTACTCATGCTGCGGTCAGCAAAGGCCTCCAGTGAAAGCCGGGAAATGCAGCAATCATCTACCATCTTTCAAAGATGTGACTGAAGAACATATCCGTTTAGCGAAAGTTGTTGTTGAAAAAAGGTAAGCTCCGTAAAATAAAGCACACACACCTGCGGCACGGTCACGGCTCTTCAGCGAACCACCCGCAGCAAACTGCCGCCAGTACCGTGAATGCCGCTGTTTGTCGACGCAAACGGCGGTTTGCTGGGGGCATTTTGGGGGCTAGAAGGTAATTAATTTCGCCCAAACCCTGTCCCGCCAAGGCTTCGTATAGAAAGGATCCCTGCTAGACGATGGCGAAGCCCCCCATCTGCAGTCGAGAAGCAGAAAAAAACTCTCTCTGGGATGAGCATCCTGTTTCTGCATCTCAGGTGGTGCAGTTTTGACGGCGCTCCTGTGCGATGGAGTCTCATTTTGCATGCGGACATACGCTGCATATTCGGTAGCCAAGTCCATATTCCCTCGTGGCAAGAGCTTGGATCCCGGCAGCTCGGGATGGGATCATGCGGCTCAGGACCAATAGCTTGCAAATAGCCACGTGTGTGGGGGTGGAAAGTTGAGGAATGGTCCGACGCGGCGGTGATCTTCTGTGTGTATATAGCCGTGGGTGAGGAGCATGTCGATCATGAATGTCTCTCTTTTCCCCTCTTCTCTTCATCCCTCCAGCATCCAAGCTCAGCGGATCTTACACTCTTTTGAAGACAAGTCTTCCTCCATCTTGTCAAGATGCCTTCTCTCGGAAGAGCTCTGCTGCTCGCCGCGGCCATGCCGCTGGCCAGTTTCGTCGGCGCCCAGAACATCGTCGTCGACGGAGAAGCCATTGGTAAGTGGGACCTATGTTCTGCCAGTCCTCTTCACCAGAGTCTCAACTAACCTGTTCGCAGAGGCCAACGAGGTCACCGTTGCCCCTGCCGCCGAGGAGTTCCCCGAGGCTGAGATCCCGGAGGAGACTGTCCAGTTGACTGACGCCGTACTGGCCAACCTTACCCAGCTCGAGCTCAGCAACATTTCGCTCTTTACCTTCCCTGACACTGAGGGCGTTGAGAAGCGCGCCCTCCCCAATAACAAGTGCAAGACCTTCCCTGGCGACTTGTTCTACCCCACCGAGCTCGTCTGGAAGGTCTTCAACCTTCTGACTGGCGGTGCTCTCATCAAGACTGTCCCTCTTGGTGCTGCCTGCTACCAGGGTGAGCACTACGATGCCGAGAAGTGCCAGTACCTCCTCGACAACTGGTCCAACTCTGATACTCAGTAAGTAGCTACACGCGTCTATCATGCCAGTACCATCGACTAACTCTTTGAAGCGATGAGGACCCTACCTCCGTCATGTCCCCCATCTACCAGGGCGCCACCTGCCAGCCCCAGAACGCCGCCAACAACCAGACTTGCGAGCTGGGCGGCTTCCCTCTCTACTCCGTCAAGGCGACCAACGTCGCCCAGATCCAGCTTGCTATCAACTTTGCTCGCAACCTCAACCTCCGTCTGGTTGTCCGCAACACTGGCCACGACTTCCTTGGCAAGAACACCGGTGCTGGTTCCTTGTCCATCTGGACCCACAACCTGAAGGGTCTTAAGTTCATCAAGAACTACGAGTCTGCTGGAGGCTACAAGGGCCCTGCTTTCAAGCTCGGTGCTGGTATCCAGGTCTCTGAGCTGTACGAGGCTGCCAACAAGGAGGGCTACACCGCTGTCGGTGGCGAGTGCCGCGTAAGTTAAGAACATGTCCCATTTGTTTGTGACACTACTAATCGTGCAATAGTCCGTTGGTGTCACCGGTGGCTACCTCGCTGGTGGTGGTCACTCCCCCATGAGCCCCGTCGCTGGTCTTGGCAGTGACCACATCCTCTCCGTCGACATCGTCACTCCCGATGGCCGCCACGTCACCGCCGACGACAAGAACAACAGCGATCTCTTCTGGGCTGTCCGTGGTGGCGGTGGTTCTACCTGGGGTGTCGTCACCTCCATGACCGTTCGCGTGTACCCCAAGAAGCAGTTCTCCGGACTCACCTGGAGCCTCAACACCGCCGAGAAGAACATCTCCAGCACCGTCTTCTGGTCCGCCATGGAGGCCTACTGGCGCCGCTTCCCCGACTTCTCCGCCAGCCACAGCTACGGCTACTCCACCCTCTTCCCCGCCGGCAACGGTGCCTTCCTCTGGAGCATGCGCCCCTGGCTCGTGCCCGGCATGGCTCTCGACGACTTCAAGGCTATGGTCGCTCCTCTCTTCGAGGAGTGGGCTACTCTTGGCTTCAAGGTCGAGCCTGAGTACTTTGAGCACGACAACTTCTACGACACCTGGAAGAACCACTTCCCCATGGAGAGCGTCGGCAGCGCCACCATCCGCACTGCTTCTCGTCTCATCCCCAAGGCCAACTGGGAGGATGCCGCTCTCCTGAACGAGACCATCTCCACTCTGAGAGGTATCATCGAGGAGGGCTCCGCGCTGATTCAGTACAACATGAACGCCGCCGCCCCCGCCGAGACCACCGAGAGCGCTGCCAACCCCGCCTGGCGTGAGAACCTCATGTTCGCTATCATTGGAGGCGGCTGGGCCGACACCGCCACCACCGAGGAGGTCAAGACTGCCAACGTCCGCATCACCCAGGACTGGATGGGCAGACTCCGCAAGATCACCCCCGGCAGCGGTGGTTACGGCAACGAGGGAGACGTCATGGAGCCCGATTTTGGCCAGGCCTTCTTCGGATCCAACTACGCTCGTCTGGTTGAGCTCAAGAAGAAGATTGACCCCTGGGGAGTGTTCTACGCCCCCACTGCTGTCGGCAGTGAGGACTGGTACATTGCCCGCCAGAACGACTGGCTCACGCTCCAGACTGACCGTCTCTGCCGCAAGTAAACATAATGTAATTATTAGTTGATGAACGGTGACCGAGCATGGAGTTGGGTAGCGACTTCAGTTGAAATAAAACTTGTTATTTCGTCAATTTTCTCATCCAACGTATAATTAAATGACTGTCATCCTTTTTTATCTTGGGACCCGATGCTGCAACTTCATGTGTTCTGCCTTAGTACCTTGTGGGATGTACCCACGTCGTTTCAGCGTTTTCTCAAGCCAAAGGAGATTTTGGTTTTGAATCAACCTATCTCATTTTATGTTCATGCGCATCGGCCGCCGCGAAGTGGGTAAGTAATTACTGTTCCAGCCATTAAGACTCCCCTTCCCAGTGCCAACGTCATCCTCCGCCCGATCTTGAGTTTCCAGAATATGCATTTCAATGAACTACATGTGATGTTTAAAAAAGACACTCAGCCGCAACGTGGCTGCGAAAACAATTGCAGAAACCACGCTGAGGTGGCGAGCGCAGCTTTCGTCAATAATCAGCCGATGAATTTTCGATGCAGATAGCTGAAAACCCTTCGGGATACTAGATTAATATCGAGTGAAAATGTCGTCAATGCGCCACCTCTGAGCGCACTCCATATTTGATGTAGAGGTAGTCTGCGCGCATATGCATCGTATTAAGTTGCCTGAGAGACTAGCTGGCTTAAGCACTGTGGAGGATAACGGCAGGAACGAGGTGAGGCTCAGCATCGACAAGCGCTGACTTCCACGTGAGAGATTAACACAAATATTTAAAGGCAAGTTGATTGGCCAAAAAAGGCTTGTTTGCGCCAATAAGCAGTTCCCTATCGCGGATTAGTGCATGCAGTCCAACGAAATGGTTGCCTGTTGGAGAATGTTCATCGCCTGTTGGTTCTGCTGTCGTACGAGACACTGAAATCATGTACTTATGATTCGCCCAAGTAGAGGAGATGTTTCCCCTTAGAGCAAAGTGCCCGATAAAGAGTCCACCGCTTAAAATCGGTGGGCGATGAGCCAAGAAGAGGGGTACAAAACTCAGGTTTCTCATAGTCAATATATAGATTGTTCATCTACGTCGAAACTTCACGCTTCGTTGTTTCAAGAAAGAGAAGAAGCCTCTTGATCCAGAAAATCTCGTTCGTCAACTTCTGTGAGCACCATGTCAGACAACAACGAAACAGTCTCCCATCAGCAGGCAACGGAGCCAGCAACGGCATCAGGTGATGCAGAGGCCCATCCCAACAACGTGCCCGACCTTGAGGTCTTCATTGAAGCTGGAGAAGAGGTAAGCATTACTACCGTATTACCGATCTTGGTATGACGACCTAAACATGTTTGTAGGATGATGATTCGGAAGACGACACTGTAAGTGAGATAACCTAGCTTCTTTGCTAGATGACTCCTGGTTATTCACAAAATTCTCGTTTAGCGAAGTCTGCCGAGTTCAAGCACAAGTGTAACAAGTTCTGTTTTCCAATACAGAGTTGAAAATGGAAGAACCTATCATTCCTACAAGGATGGCAGTAGGTTTACCCCGTAGTGGACGCCAACGCATATGCCTAAGCTAACCCTTGACGACAGAGTATCCTTTGCCAAATGATGAAAGAGAACAAGATCGCCTAGGTATGGGGTTCCGTCTCCGCTCAAGAGGAGCATCCTTTGTACTAACTTAGACACCAGATTTGCAGCACAACATGTTCCTTCTTTCTTTTGATGACAAGCTTGGAACCGCCCCTCCAAACGAACCCGGAGCCAAGGTAGGACGTGTCCTTGATGTCGGCACCGGCACCGGTATCTGGGCTATGGACTTTGGCGACGCTCATCCAGAGGCTGAGGTTTGTGGACAGCAAAGAATTGTAGTTTCCTGCTTTCTTACTATTAACAGATCCTCGGAGTCGATCTTTCTGCTATCCAGCCTGAGTAGTAAGGCTTTAAACGACCCATCGTTACTTCATTTCCCAACGCTAATTGCTATAAGCACGCCCCCCAACGTTAAGTTCGAGATTGACGATATCGAAGAGGAATGGCTCTTCTCACGGCCCTTCGATTACATTCACAGCCGCATCATGAACTCAGCAATCCGTGATTGGAGGAAATTTATCCAAAATTCCTATGAGTAAGTGGTCTTGGTCTGGATCATTACGGGCAACTTAGTTTCCAGGTTTTGTTTTCTCCCCATTTCCTCTATGGTAACCTGCAAGGGTGTTCTGTCCTTTCTCTAAGTGGCTTTAATCTGTGTCCGAATCATTTATGATGGCTAATCACATCCCGCAGTAACCTGACGCCGGGTGGCTACCTGGAACTAGTTGAGATGGACCTTCAACTCAAGTCAGACGATGGCACCCTCAAGCCTGAACACTCGATCATGAAGACACTCGGACTCCTAGCAGAGGCGGCTCAGAAGCTTGGGGCAGCGTACCAAGACCCGAAAGAGCTGAAGCCCATGATGATACAGGCCGGATTTACAGATGTGGTGATGCAGCAGCTGAAGTGGCCTACTAGTCCTTGGCCTAAAGAGAAGCGATACAAAAACCTTGGGTACTGGGGCGGTGAAAATATTGAGTGCGGGTGGGAGGCCGTATGTATGGCTCCGCTGACGAGGGCTCTCGGGTGGTCCCGTGAAGAAGTTCTGGTTCTGTTGGCTCAGAATCGGCAGGATTTCCGCAACAGGGACATCCACTCCTACTTTTCCATGTCAGTTGCAAAGTCTTGGGTTATATTTCCTTCAATCTTTGGTTCACTCATTAACATGCTCAACAGATGGGCCATATACGGGCGAAAGCCTGAAAAGGAAGAATCCGCTTGATTGACTGCTGAGTTCTGGACAAAATGGCACGCGCTCACGGGCAGTGTTCATGGTTGAGTTCACTGATAGGGCTTCCCTGATGATAGATACGGAGGTGTTCAAGTGGCGTTTTTCTTGTCCTGTTCGACGACTTGCAGTAATCAAAATTGGGACCATGAAAGGTGCTTGACAACTAGCCTCTAACTACCTATGTATTTATCTCAAAATCTGTGCATGAAGACGCGTGAAATTTGCATCGTACGATAAGGGTATGAAACACGTAGTCCAAATGACGAAAATGGGATATTACGCGAAATAAGACAGGTCGTTGAGCAGAAAAGATCTCAGAAGCACCCGATGTCACCTGGACATCTAAAAGCGGCTATCGACCACCACGTGCCGTGTCGCGCTAAAGGTGGCAGCTGAGACCTCAACCCCCATCATTCTTCATTAGCCTCCATCTTCATGGTTCTTCACCGACATCATCCAGCGGAAATCTCACGCATACCGTGGCCTGCAAGAATCCAAGAAGCATTCGAACATGGGTTTCGTGATTCTCTTCGCCGTCCTGGCGGTCGGCGGCCTCCTCGCGAGGGAGTTCTGGCTTTGGTACCGCTTATCACATGTCCCAGGCCCGTTCTGGCACGCCATCACCGGCTTTTCCATGGCGCGCGCGGCGCTCAACGGATCAGTTCACGAGTACTACATGGAACTTCACGAGAAATACGGTGAGAGCTGGATTTTAACACCTGGCTGGTATGCGCGCTGAGAATTCATAGGCCCCCTTGTCCGAATCGGACCAAACACGGTCATGTTTAGCGATCCCGATACTTTGAAAAGAATCGCGGCTGCGCGGAGCAAATACACGAAAGGCGAGTGGTACGCAGTTGGAAGAACGACTCCGGGCGAGGATCACCTTTTTTCGATGCGCGATGAGGAGAAGCGAAAGAATTTGAAGAGCAAAATGGGCCCGGGTGTAAGTCCAGCTCACGCAGCGAAAATGTGTCTTTGATCTGCAGCTCCCGCTGACTTTATCAGTATTCCGGCCTTGAAAATGGCGGCTTCGAAGCTGGTATTGACAAGCAAATTGCCGCATTTATTGACTTGATCGACACTAAGTACATTTCCACACCAAACGTGTTCAGGCCCATGGACATGGCCAGCAAGTCGACGTACTTTGCCCTGGATGTAATCAGTGAGCTAGGTTTCGGCCACGCATACGGTTTCTTGAGAGAGGACCGTGACTTGTATCAGTATGTTGCTACAAAGGACGCCTTCTTCCCAGTGATGATCACGATGGGAAATGTCCCCTGGCTGGCCAAGCTCATGCACAGCTGGCCTCTTAACCTGGGGCTGCCAAAGTCAGCAGACTCGGCCGGCTTCGGGGCACTTATGGGGTGAGATATGATCAAAGTAAGCAATGGAGAAAGAATATTGGCATTGACCTGTTGCGTCAGGTTTGCAAAGACATTTGTCGACGGCAGATTGGCCCCCGATACGAAACCAGGGAAAGACATGATACAGTCCTTCATCAACGCCGGCCTCACTCGAGAAGAGTTGACACAGGAGGTCTATGTGGAAACGTACGCCTTGTACCAATTTGTTATTTTTGATGCTTCAGTAGGCTTACAATGCTCAGAATTGCTGGATCAGACACCACAGCCACTGCAATCCGCATGATACTCCTGTCGCTTCTGTCGAACCCCTCCGCATTTGCAGCATTAAGGGCAGAGATAGATGCTGGTATTGCTTCCGGAATGCTGAGCTTTCCGGTCAAACACTCAGAAGCCAAAGCCATGCCATATCTTCAGGCAGTCATCCGAGAAGGACTTCGTCTCTACCCACCTTCGACTGGCGTTGTCAGCAAGGAGGTGCCGCAAGGAGGCGACACCATTCACGGTTACAAATTGCCGGCAGGAACACAGCTGGGAGAGAACGTTTGCAGTATTGGAAGAACAAGAGAGGTTTTTGGTCCTGATGCTCATCTCTTCAGGCCGGAAAGATGGATTGAGGCCGGGAATGACAACGAAAGATTCAAGATGATGATTGCAACCACAGATCTCGTCTTCGGATTTGGAAAGTTTTACTGCATGGGCAGAAATATCGCGCTCATGGAGTTGAACAAGATCTTCGTCGAGGTAAGCTGTCTCATGACGCCGTTCTGATGACTTTTTTGCGACCGACAAGCTAACCTTTGTAGCTCCTTCGAAGATACGACTTTGTCATTGCCAAACCTGAGAAGCCATTGAAACTTTGGAGTGCTGGGTTTTGGATCACACATGACTTTTGGCTGAGAGTCTCAAGGCGGAATGGCCGGGGAAAGTAGATATTACATGTCTCAGGGATTAATACTTGAAGGGTTTCAAACCATTTTATTGTTTTCGTCTTGAGAAGATTCCACACGTTGTATTGAAGAGCCTACTTATTGCTACACCGCAATGATTTCTTACTGTTCGCATTGCAGCCATCGACTTCTTCTGCGCACCTACCAGTGCCAGTGTGGAAGCTCCTGCCCTAGAGTTCAAGAGCTGTGACTGCTGGTTGTGTTCAAAGGCAAGAGAACATGGCTGTCAAATTGACCACCAAAGTGGAGGATATGAGACCCCTTGTTGCGAGTTGTGGAGCTCTTGGTTCTCTGCGCTTCCACGAAGAGAGGGTTGGTAGAGTTCCCACCCAGCTGCTGCATAGTAGGGCTTGTACCCGGCACATAGGTTCCATTCTCCTTCGGAATTTCAACACCTGCAACTCCAAATCCCATGTCCAAAGTTGACGGTGTCAGCACAGTTGGAGAAACTGTGAGAACTATTTTCTCGCCCGGATGAAACCGAAGAGCTGTTGGCCATAGACCGATGTCAACAGGAACGATTTCGCCAGAACTGAGCAAGTCCTCTCGTTCATGCAACAGGTAAGGCTCAGATGGAGTCGAACGAGTCTCGTCGAGTGCTCTGCGGGAAACGCGAATGTTTCCACGGGCCGCAGGATCGGTACTCTCTGCACTACCAGCACGAGGGAACGGGTTGCCTTGCGCATCTCTCTTCTCGACTGTGATAGCAAGCTCCAGATCATCTGAACCTTTCGCCTCCACCCAAAGACGGACTTTGACGTACCCGATGATCTCAACAAGATCTGGGACTGTGTAAGAGAACAGCACGCCAGTGGTATTCGCATTGATTTCATAGGACACGGAGGTGGATGAGGGAATAGGATGGTGACTAAGGGTCTGGTTGGAGCCGAGGAAGAGGGTGGTAGACTGCAGATCCGGCACAGGCCAGTCCTCGACAACGCGACCGACAGTGTCATTGGAGCCGGGGTCAAGAACAGAAATTCGTACTCGTGGTGTCTGCTCCCAGTCGTTCGGGCTGTCTTTGAGAAAACGATCGAAAAAGGCACGTAGCTCTTCAGTGTGTTCCTGGACGTAAAAGTCCTCCCACTCATGAGTGTTGTGCACCCGAAGCCACTTCTTATCGGAGCTGATGTGCCGAAACCCGTCAAAGGTGCCGTGAGTGTGCGCGAGATTGGTGTAGCTCGCCACGACATAAGCTGGAACTGTGATATTACTCAAGTTGGGGCTCCGATTTCGCCAGTAAATGTTGTCCAAACTGTTGTTCAACATCATCCTGGGGGTGTCTTCGACATAGTTATTTCCTGAGAAAGTAGTTATGATGGCCTCTTCGAAGCCTAAGTTCCCAAGTCCAAACGATGTTGCTGCTGCCCGCAAGACATCCGTAGCGCCCTCCCAGGGGGCAATGGCTGCCAGGTGTGGGGGTTGCGACGCCGCAATGTGCCACTGTGAGATTGCGAGAAATGAGTTCCCGGCCATGCCTATCTTCCCATTGCTCCAGGATTGGTCTGCGGCCCATTCGATAAAGTCGTATCCATCTTCGGCGAGTTGGCGGCCCCAGTAGGTGATGTTACCCTCCGAGGCGTAAGCTCCGCGGGCGTCGGGGTTCAATATGGCGTATCCCTTGGATACCCAGTAGGCCGGGTCAGGGGCCTCAAACTTTTCCAGCTCGGAAACAAGGGAAAGGGGAACATTCGACCGGTTCGCAAGGTCGTCGAGCCACTGGCCTCCGATTTGTTTTCCGTAAGGACTCCAAGCCACAATTGCTGGGACATGCTGATCTCCGACCGGACGAAAGACATCTGCGTAAATGGTAATGCCGTCGCGGAGGGTGACCGGGACGTCCCTCTCGAACACGATATCACAGCTCAGAGGCATTGCCCCCTCCCTGCGAATGGTCCCGTTCTTGAGGAGCAAGGTTTCCTGCTTGAACCCAGGGTAACGAGCTCGCGGTGCGTCGGTTGGAAGTAGGCGGCGCATGAAGACTGGGTAGGCATCGTCGCCATGAATGCGTACGGTGCCTTGGACTACATCTGGCTCAGAAGCCTGAAGGAGCGAGTTGGCGCCAGCTTGGCCAGCACCAAAAATGACTGACAGGCAGGCTGTGAATGAGAAAAGAGTGGGAGATTTCATGATTGCAGTTGCTAGAAATTGGAATGAGTGTGTTGTCAGACGGTTAGTACATGATCTTCCGGAAGAGGACTGTGACCTTTATAGCTCGAAGCAGCCTTTCTGAACTTCATCAATCCATCAACCATCTCCGTTCAGTTTATGGTTCGGCAAACCGGCTTCCTCGAAGTTGTCCGAATCCCTTTCGCTGCCACACGTAACCACCTTTGGCTTATACAATCATAAGCCCGAACTACCGAAGCAATCTCATCTAGGACTCTGTGTCTCCATGTTAGTCTGAACGGCTTTCAAAGGCTTGGTCGCCCGTCGGAGAGTGGGGATTCTCAGGAAAACGCGGGCAACGTAGTTTCGGCAGTGCAGCGCTTGCTGGCCTCGAGAAGTCTAGGAGCTCATGATGCCGCTTAGTCACGCAGTGCAAGTGATACCATCAAATAATAACATGTTTTTTAACTGCTTGCAGAGGCACCTCTCTTTGTCAGAACATTCAGTAGAAGCTCAACCCCTTGCTCAGAAGTGGATGCTTGGATAGACCGAGCCTCGGCAGTACTAGTCTGAAGAAGGTCGTGATGCCGCTTAGTCACAGCATCCACAGCAGAATGCAGAAGATCAGGACTTCTCTTGGGCTCGTAGGGCAGAACTATTTCTCACAGATACCGACCTATACTTGCGCATATTTACTACACTTCCCCTGTGCTAAGCCACTTCGTCGAAAACGGCCCCTGCGACCAATGCATTGTATGGGACCGTAAGGCATTATATTGAACACCTAAACCCATTATTTGGAGACGCGGATCATCTGCAGAGAATTAAAAGTCGCTGACTCCAGTGGCCATCTCACGGGTATTCTGTCTTATCTTTGAGGCAGCCCCCTTGAGGTGGAGAACATTATTGTTTATCATCTGTGTATCCCAGATTGATGTGACCTCAGCTTACAACGCCCATACCATTCATCCCTTTTCTTCGCATTAATGCCGAGTGCCCATCACTGTCGGTAGTCTACTCTTCACCGAAGAGCGTATGGAGAGGATCATTTCTGTTCGGGGTTGAATCGACATGGGGCTGTATTATTTCCTTCGTCCTTGGCACGATCTGTGCGCTGCTGGTTCACGGATTCCTGATTTCCTGTCATTCTTCCGCTGAGCGGAGGATTAGCATGATCTGCGGCTTCAAAAGCTCGGAAGTCATCTTGAATAGTTGCTCAACCCCCTTTGACCCGTCTGGAGGCTCAGTTATCATCCGAAAACCCTGCGCTCATTGGCTATTTGATCTGTGGCTTAGCCTCGTCCATACCCTGCATGGACGATGTGGATATCTGAGCCAAACCCGAGTTGAGCATTTCCCGAGGTTGGAATACACCGAGGCCCACTCTAGGACGTCAAATCGAATGAAAACCAAATACCTATAGTGAACTACATACGCGGTGCAATTCCTGTTCAATTTGTCAGACTGCGGATTCAAACCAAAAAAGGTCCCGCTGCGTTCAGTGCTTCCCGGAACAATTCTCGCAGACATTGAATAAGACCGCTTGCGAAAATCTCCGGGAAACTGGAAATCTGCGTTAACATTCACTTATCAAATCCGAAAGAAGGCTCCTGTCAGAAGGTAGCAAGTTCTGTGACTCTTAATTGTCGAACAATATCTCCAAACCTTCCGCGCCCGAACGAGGAGGGATTCTCAAGACCGAACAAATTCGATATTCATAGCTAGCTAACTCGAATGTATGAAAAAAGATCGAGTCAAACGTGAGACTTCCCGTTGATTCTACCTAGCTTGGACAGCCTGCAAGTACGCGAATTTGATATACGAAATATACCTGGTCCAGAATGAGAAACACAATGAGATGCGGTTACTAACCATCCCGTGATGAGGTTATCATGTCCAAGCTTCCAAATACACATGCTTTCCCCGGTTCATATGTCTCGTCGGTTGTTAGTCCAGTTTTACTACGGATACAGAGCAAAGATTTTCACATGCTTACACTGCCCCAAAAGCTTCAGCACATCGCCGAACAGGAATGACGCTGAAGGTGTCCTGCTAAAAATTGCACTAGCTGATCAGCGCGTGCTCTTTAACAACCGGTTGATTCGTTGACACCAGCTGGAGCAGGTAAGCGAGACAGCCTCCATTATATAATCAACCTGCAAGGCATCGCGAACTATTCTCTACCTGACCTTGGTTGCCTTATTTAGATTTTCATTGTCAGATTGTGGCGGTGCTCGAGAAACATGGATATAAACACGTTTCCCTGGTAGCAGGACAACATCAACACAGCCACTCCCCTCTCTCATTCATGTGAAGGACTAGACAATGAGCGTCTTATTGCCCCAGTGCCAACTTGACCTTTCGTCCCGACAAATACTTCCCATCATCTCCGATGGAGTTGATGCCGCTTTTACCGCCTGTTGATGACAGCGTGGCGAATCCACCAGGTGACCTTTACTCGACGTTGCCGCTTCCACGTGGATCGCGCTCAATTCGAGTGCTAGAGATCGACAATTCTTGGAACGGTGATCCCCAAAGTCCCATTCATGGCAACCTACGGATTATTCAGCTAAGCGACAAGCCCGATTTCAATGCCCTCTCGTACGTCTGGGGAACCTTCGACTGTCCACCGCAAACGATCACAATCGGGCACCACGACATTCCGGTGTCATCAAATTGCTGGTCAGCATTGATGCATCTCAGAACGCGATTTGGAGCAATTGCCGTTTGGATAGATTCAATATGCATCAACCAAGGCGACATCAAAGAGAAAGAAGACCAAGTTCCATTGATGGGTGAGATATACTCTCTGGCAAGGAATGTCTACATCTGGCTGGGAGAAGGCACCCTTGAGTCCGATCAAACCATCGACTATCTGTCTCAGGCGGGGTTCCAGAAGTACCTTCCTGCGACCACAGGCTTGGACCCAGCCATTTATTGCAACCCAGCCAATTTGCTATTCCTCGCTTTCACGATACTCTGTAAGAATGGAATATGTGGGCTCGATCATTTGCGAAGATATGGTATGATTCTTGGGCCAAAATATTCACAGTATAATTACCGTTGTAATTCTTTCAATCTGACTCTGTTTCAGGAACACGCGACTTCTTCAAGGACTTCTCTCGAAAATGGCTCAACAGTCTCCCCGATAGTTGGATGACGCAGGATATCTTGAATGACTTTTTCGCACGAGTCTGGGCAAGCCGAGTGTGGACACTTCAAGAATTTCTTTTAGCGTCGGATCCCATCATCTGCTGTGGATCCAGAGTCTTGCCATGGCGGTCGTTATCGCGGAGCCTCTTATTCATGGAAATGTCGAGCGCGAAGTTTCCGTTGAAAATCCCCGAAACCACCACGTTCAAATGGATAGGACTGGCGTTGATCTGGTTCTCAATTCGGCAGCCATCGGCATGGCTTCAACAGAAGTCCCTTGCAACCGGTCTTCCAGAGTATGCTAACTACATCAAGAGAGTCATGAACTATTATTCACGCATGTACTGGTTGTTGATTGGCACTTTTCTGTCCTGTTTGATTGCTATTTTCCTGCTGTTCCTGGTTAAATTCATATTGTTACTAGTTATTGCAGCGATAGCCAACTTCGATTCCTTGGAGGAATGGTGGGATTACTTACAGACATGGCAGAGTGATCTGGATCTTCCATGGGCATGGTCACCAGGCCTGAGTATGTTGGTGTTGATACTCGCCTCCATACCCGCTGTGAGTTTTGGAAACAACGATCAGTTGCAACTGGGCGGCAGAATGAACTCGGTCGAGGCAATAATCCAAGAAATCCGAACACGAAAAGCAACGAACCCCAAAGACCAGTCATATGGCATGCATGCCATTCTCCAGAAGCTGGGGCTTTCGCTTACTACACCTGACTACTCAAGAGACCTTGGCGACATACAAAAGGAGCTATTTATCCAACTCCTGATCTGGACAAAGTCGATCAATCTTCTCATCTGCGCAAACGGACCCCGAGCTGACGGCCAGCCCTCTTGGGTACCGGATTGGCAGCTTAACAGCGATGAGATGTGGCTCAAACCCTCCCAACTGTTTGGACGGGCCGGCAACAATGCCACTCCAGGATCAGAGCCCTGGTGGGTGCTTCATGACAATGACAGACTGGTAGTCCGAAGCCGCAAAATTAATCGCATCGACTGGTGTGGAGGACCGTTTGAGCACACCGACACCGTAATGGACTACTCTGGGACCCACCTTCACAACATTATCATACATCGGGACCAGCATCGCGCCAATGTCGAAAGGGTCAATGCCGGCTGGGGCAGTGTTTTTGTAGACACAAGCCTCCGCAGAATTCATTATGTCGACATGACAGAGACACCAGCCCTTTTTTCAAATTTTGAACATCTCTGGGCTCTTTGGGATGGCCTAGTCCGAAGTGGAGATAACATCTTGCTCAGGGATGTTTTGGAGTCCATGCTGGCAACACCTGAACTGATGGAATTTCACACGAGCATATGCAACGAGATGGCCAAGAAGGGCAGGTCCGTGTTTGTAACTGCTCATCACCCATTGGCGACTGGGAACTGCCCGGCCAACACAAAATTTGGGGACGTGATCTTCGTCGTTGCGGGTGTTCCAATGCCCCTTGTCCTGCGCGAAGTTCCTGGAAGCGACAATTACCAACTCATCGGGTTCGCTCTTGTTGATGCCCTGATGTGGGGCCAAGGATGGGGAGATGTCGTCGAAGATGACTTGCAGGAAATCGCTTTGTGTTGAACTGCAAGGCAGAAATGGCTCTGGAATTGATGGATCTCACGCAGTTCTCTTCAGTATCTATTGTAATCCATCCTTACGTATATGTGTCAAGCGCGTCTAAATCCAAATATTAGGTAATGGCATTTCAGCAAATTCAAATCTCGGAGGACGTGCTTTTCGCTTGGTTCTCATTGACCGCGCCGGAACAGGAAAGGCTGGCGACCATGACTATTGGGCTGGGTTTCGGCTGCGCGACAAGTCATCATCGACGGCACAATCGCTAACTAACATACTAGTAACTAAGACACCCGGGTTCTCATGGCAAGAATTTACCGACGTCATCCCATGTGCCATAGTCACATATGTCATAATGAAAGCATTCTCTCTCATTTAATCTTTGATTCAGACGTGCTAGAGATCCTCCATCACCTTGGCCATCTTCATACCGAAATCCTGAAAATGGGTGCAACCAGGCATTTCATCGTCCAGAAACAGGACCATCCAGGCTCCTCTCACCAAGAGATTGATGATGAGCCAAACTGGGGCTCAGGCCACAACCATCGTGTCGGCTTCAAGAACAAAGACAATCGCGTGCCCGGCTACGTGGAAGAATCGAGGGGAAAGCTGGGTGCATATCACACGCGCGTTAGCAATGGAGAGCTCGTCAACTTCGAAGATATCATCAGGGCCCAAGAGAATTTGAGCCTCCGTCACCCAGAGAACCGGTCAGTTGGATGGCGTTACGTGCTCAACGTCACCGAAGAATGGGTCAAGTACGGACAAAAGTGGCCCGCGAATCTGGAAGCTGAGAAGAAAGCGAAGGAGAAGGGAGCCAAGGAGGGGAACGGAGAAGCCACAAATGGCAGCAGCCAGGACCAGAATGGCCATGATGAGACTCCTTCGGGTCAGAACGGCCATCAAGATGAGGAAGGCCAAGAAAAGCCGGAAAACAAGTACTCCCATCACGAGCTTGCGCTTCTTCGGGGACTGGAACACGAGAGCGACTACATCAAGAAGCTTGAAACCAACGACGGAAAACGGGAGTCTCCTCAGAAAAGCCACCGAGAGCACATTGCCATAGACGAAGCCGACCAATTCACCCCTGACAACTGGCTCCCGCGCAGTCCTGAGCTTATTCGCCTCACCGGGAAACATCCCCTCAACGCCGAGCCCCAGCTCACGAAGCTCTTCGATGCGGGGCTGATAACGCCGAATGAGCTTCACTACGTCAGGAACCATGGCCCTGTCCCTCGCCTCCTATGGGAATTCCACACCCTCGACGTGGAGAACGGCAGACTCGTCCTGACAATGGACCAGCTCAAGAACAATTTTGACACGGTCAATATCCCAGTCTATCTCGCCTGCGACGGCAACCGCCGAAAGGAGCTCAACCTCATCCGCAAATCCAAGGGCTTCAACTGGGGCGCCGGCGGAGGTAGCTGCGCCTACTGGAAGGGTCCTCTCCTAAGAGACATCCTCCTCGCAGCCGGAACCCTCGACGAACTCAGCGAAACCAAGCGGTACTGGGTCAACTTCGAAGGCGCAGACGAGCTAAGCGAAGGGAAATACGCCACCAGCATCCCCTTCGACTACGCCATGGACCCGATGAACGACGTCCTCGTCGCCTACGAGATGAACGACGTGCCCCTCCCGCCCGACCACGGCTACCCCGTCCGGCTCATCGTCCCGGGCTACGTCGGCGGGCGCAACGTCAAGTGGCTCAAGCGCATCTGGATCTCCGAGACGGAAAACGCCTCGCACTACCACATCTGGGACAACCGCGTGCTGCCGTCCTTCATCACCGACATGGAGAGCGCCCTCGCGGAAACCATGTTCCGGCACCCGAGCACCGCGTGCAACGAGCAGAACCTCAACTCGGTCATCGTACGCCCCGAGCAGGGCGAGAGGATTAGCCTCGCGGACGCGCAGGGGGGCAAGGTGTACCGCGTCCAGGGGTTTGCGTACGACGGCGGCGGGCACGAGGTGCAGAAGGTGGAGGTGTCGCTTGACGGCGGGGAGACGTGGTTGTACTGCATCCGCGAGTTTCCGGAGGCGCCGATCCGGCATGGGAAGAAGTTTTGGACGTGGTTGCACTGGCATGTGGATGTGCCGCTGGCGCATCTGATCCAGGCTAGGGAGATCAAGGTGCGCTGCTTTAATGTGTTTAAGAACACGCAGCCCGAGAAGCCGGCATGGAATCTGATGGGGATGATGAATAACTGTTGGTACACGGTCAAGTCGGAGATTGTGGAGGCGGAGGAAGACGGGGGTGCTGCTTGTGTGTTGTTCCGGCATCCTGTTGAGCCTGGGACGGGGGAGGGAGGGTGGATGAAGCCTAGTGTGGTGAACCAGGTTGAGGCGGCGAAGCGTGATGCCGGGACGCCACAGAAGCAGTTTACGAGGAAGGAGATTGAGAAGCATGACAAGGAAGATGACTGCTGGATAGTGGTGGACGGGAAGGTGTATGATGCGACGTCGGTTATGGCGTGGCATCCTGGAGGCAAGGCGCCGATTATGGCGCATGCTGGAAGGGTGCACCAGGAGGCTACGGAGGAGTTCGAAAGTATTCATGATGGATTCGCCTATGAGAAGTTGAACGGTAAGATGAGCTTTGCACCGGCTTTTGGGGGGGTACTGACGTTGCAGAATGCTTGCTCGGTGTTGTCACCGACAAGGCCAAGAACTTCATCAAGAAGAATGCCGAAAAGGCAGCGGCCGAGAAAGCCAGGGACAACAGCAACGAGAAGCGGGCGCTGCAGAAGCACAAATGGATTCCAACCAAGCTTATCAACCGCAAAGCGCTCTCGGAGGACACATTCTCCTACACCTTTCAACTACCGGACCACCAGGCAGTTCTGGGACTGGGAACTTGCCAGCACGTCTTGATTGGGTTCCATCTGAAGGACAAGATGCTCGTGCGGTCTTACACGCCGACGCGGCCCATCCTACCAGCTGCAGATAACGCACCCTGCAAGGTAGCTGAGAAGAACGGGAATGGAGTCAAGAAGCATGGCTCTGCAGACGGCGACGGCACCTTTGAGATGGTAGTCAAGACATACTTCCCGACTGATAAGCAGCCCGGCGGAGCCATGTCCAACATCCTACATTGCATGCCCATTGGAGGCGAGGTAGAGATTCGCGGGCCGACGGGTGAGATCACGTATGAGGGTAACGGTAGGTTCATCATTGACGGCGAGAAGCGCGTGTACCGGCAGGTATCTCTGGTGCTAGGCGGATCGGGCGTTACGCCTGGGTACTCCCTCGTTGCGAGAATCGTGGAGTCTGGTGATGACGAAACAGAAGTTCGGGTCGTGGATGCAAACAAGACGGAGGATGATATCCTTCTTCGAAAGGAGTTTGATGGTTTCGTGAAGAGGAGCGGTGGGAGAATGAAGGTCACGCATGTCTTGAGCCACCCCAGTGGTGAATGGGATGGCTTGAGCGGCCATGTTGACGGCAAAGTTCTTAGGAAGAACTTGTTCCCTCCGTCGGATGATAGTGCCGTGTTCCTTTGCGGACCACCGGCGATGATCCAAAAGGCTGCATTGCCGGCATTGAAAGGTGAGAAGCCACATCTCAAAGTGTTGTGTTGTACTAACTGGTCCCAGAATGGGGTTACGAGGAGGACGAGAATGTCTTTGGTTTCTAGTCTATTTCTCTTAAAGCGCAGAATGCATTTACCGATCGTGTCCTTTAGTCTATCCCTGCCATCTGCGATAAACGTCAAACTGCTGGTGCATCCTCTCCTCCTGTCCCGGGGTGAACTCCGTCGTGCTACGTCTCCAGTCAGCGAATCTCCCTCTCAACCGCCATCATCACAACTTACCAAGTATCATCAGAGTAATCCATAAAGTTATGAATCGGATCCAACCCAGGCGCATCAGGGCATGAGTCCCTGCCCACAGGACACCCCGAGCTCGCGCCCGCCTGCGCCGGCGTATCCGCCACCTGGTCATTGATCCCGTCGCAGAACCGCCCATGGAACGTGTGATACAGCCCAAACCAGTGGCCGACCTCGTGGATCGCAATGTGCCCCTTGTTCGGGACCACCGTCTCGTTCGCGGCGCTGCTGCGGGGGACCATGCCCGGCATGCTGTCGCCGTTGACCCAGCACCCATCCAAGTAAAACTGCTGGCTGCCGTCCTGCACGACGCCCGCGAGGTTGCAGTAGCCGCCGATGCCCTCGTTGAGGTCGCTGAAGAAGTAGACGTTGAGCGCGTCGTAGGCGCCGCGGCGCGTGGCGGTGCGCCAGGCGACGTAGGCGTCGTAGTCGGGGATGCCGATGCCCTCGTCGTCGTAGAAGCCCTTGCCGGCGACATCGTCGACGACGCGCGAGACGTTGACGAGGTTGAGGGAGAAGCCGTGGCGGAGGTAGGTTGAGTGCAGGACTTCGAACTGGGCTGTGTGTTAGTGATATGAGTGTTTTGGAGAGGAGGGGGGATGGGTTACCTGGGCGTCGACCGTGGCATCGCTGATTCTGTCCTTATTGGCCTCGGTGCTGGCGACGTGGAAGTAGACGTCAACTTCCTTCGGCGCATCTTGCCGCTTCACATACGTCGGCAGAGAGATCTGAGGGAGCTCAGCCGCGGCGAGGGTGTCGTCGTTGACGCATTGGAGTTTACCCAGCGCCAGCGATGCGCCGAGCGAAAGCAGAACAGTGGTGGCGCGGGGGAACATCATCTTGGCCAAAGATCGAGCAGATTCTCACCAAAAGGCTGACCAGCAGAACAACTCGAAGCCGTCATGGAGCCGTTTGTCACCGCCTATTTAAACAAGAGCAACCTGCCCAGCAATGACGGCACAAATAGCCAAGATAAACATGTCAACCCATGGGCCCATCGTCAACACGAGGGCTTGGGCTCTTGGCGGACTGCTTAAATCGCGAGAAACTCCACCGCGGGGGTGACGCTGGATGCTCGGGGGAGCAAGGGTGTCGAGCGAACTGCCGGAACGAGAAAGGCTCCCGAGTCGACGCGCCTCGTATCGCGGGAGTGGACGATGATCATATCAAAATGTGTGCATATGGTGCTGTGTGCTGTCGGAAGGCGCTATTTAGACGGCCTGGAGGTGAAAATAACCTTAACCAGCTGCTTTTTGGGGACTTGCTGTCGCGGGAATATCCCAGGTGCCAAGAAGTCAACACGTTATCGGTCGGCAGAAGATCCCAGCCTTATACCTGTGGATTGACCTGTGTAAGCTTCCGGGATGAATACGGCAGTGAGCAGAGAGTGCAAACACCGACCGGCAGGCAGCGGGTTCGGCGGAGTCCCGGAGCCGGGCCCAGCTGCATCCCGGTGTAGTGTGGGATCGGCCTCAACATAGTCCCCACCTTGAGGCTCAAAGTAGATGATGTTTCGATTCGGAAGAATCAAATATGAATTAGGCTAATGACTCTAGTTGCTCACGATCTCCAGCATTCACTTCCTCAAAGCTTCGACTTCTCCCTCCTCTGCCCGTCCGCCTCACCCCCGGGCTCCGTACTGCTCGTCTCCGCCTTCAGACTAACCGGATCGCCCAGCTGCGACGGGTTGCCCGCCTCGTTATTCTCCTCCGCAATCTGCTTCAGCCGCTTCTTCTCCTTGTCCTGCACCGGGCTGCCGTCCGAGTTCTTCGCGCCGAGGACCCCGCCTTTCTTGTTGGAGGCTCCTCCCGAGCTCTTCTGCGCGCCCTGGTCGCCCTCCGTGGGCACCAGCTTCGACACCTCGGCCTTGAGCGAGACGGGGTCGCCGAGTTGCGAGGGGTTGCCGCCGGCGACGTGCTTGAGGCGCTCGGGTTGCTTTTGCTGCTGCGGTGCGTGTGAGTGGGAGGGACTCGGGCTGGTGCTGGGGCTGGCGCCGAAGCGGTCGAGGAGGGAGAAGATTGGGCTTACAGGGGCCATTGTGTGTGTGTAATGGTTTTGTGCGGTTTTGATTCTGTGGATTGAATTATCGTATCGATGGAGGTCCTTCAAAGTTGCTGAGAGCCGGAATACGTTGATTTAAGGAGTATTCTCCGTGCCCACCCTAGTCGAAGCGCAGCCGTTGCAGAATCAATGGCGTTCTGGTGGTTCTTTGACGCCTTCATCTCAATGACGTGTATGACTTGGACCATACGTGACTTACAACCGA
This sequence comes from Colletotrichum tropicale, assembly GCA_027406125.1. NCBI lineage: Eukaryota > Fungi > Ascomycota > Sordariomycetes > Glomerellales > Glomerellaceae > Colletotrichum > Colletotrichum tropicale. The sequence goes on from JANVYH010000003.1 coordinate 884,247, forward strand.
CGCCGGCCGTGCTGGGCGAAACTACCGGGCGATCCCGTCATCGCTCTTTTCCACATTCCAGCAGTCAGAATTCGATTGCAAAAACGCATGTGAAACCCCAGATCGATCTACCCGTTCGTCTCTAGTCTTGGCCCTACATGCAGCCGATCGTCATCACCTGCATATTCCTCGGCTTCTCGATGTCGGTAAAGAATTCTGGTCTAATGTATGTACTACTGTACTGAGGTATCTACCGCGCGCTCAACGCACGCAATGCTGAAAAATCGATACAAACCAACAAACTCCGTCTTTTAACCCGTGATGGCACCTGTAATCGTCAACGTGAAATATACGCATGTCTATCCGTGTGCCCTTGTAAATTATGCCCGCACCGCAGCCGCCTGGTGCTGCGCGGCGCTAGCAACAGCCTGCAGCGGCTCCAGCTCCTCCTCCATGTCCCGGTCCGTCTGCTCCACCGCGGCAACCTGCGCATTCACCCCCTCGCCGCCCGGCGCCGTCCCCGGTGTCGACGTCGCGGTCGTGGTCGCAGCGCTCGCGGGCGTCTGCTCCGGCGAGCCCATCCCGATGACGTCGATCCACTTCCAAAACTGCACCTTGCCCTCGCTCCTGTCGAAGATGGCCTTGTCGTCCATCAGCCCGTCGTCGGGGCCGTTGTCGCCGTCCTCGTCGCCCGAGATGCCCATCTTGCCGGACCCCGTGCCGTCCACGAGGTCGCCGATCCACGTCCGCGCGACGGGGACATTGTTCGCGCGGAGCAGCTGCAGCTGCGCGCGCAGGTTCAGGCGCAGCGCGCGCTCGGGCTCCTCCGAGTTGAAGATCTTCTTGGTCAACCAGGGGAAGAGGATGCCGAAGTCGGACTGGGAGAGGTGCGCCGAGTTCTCGACGTAGAAGAAGTTGGGCTCGGGGAGGCGCACGCCGCTGCGGCGGAAGGTGGCGGGGGTGAGGACATTGGAGGACGGCTCCGGGGAGAGGACGCGCGCGGTGACGTGGAGGTGGTCAGTCCACTTATAGAAGGCGTCGGACTCGACGGCGAGGATGGCGGTGCCGCCGGGCGCGGCGGGTTTGTTGGCGTATGCGGGCAGGGGCAGGTCGAAGAGGGCGGATGAGCCGGGGGCGAGGAGGGGGAAGCACCACATGTCCAGGAGCATGGTGACGTTCTTCTCGGTGACCTGCCTGCAGAGGGCGGAGTCGCGGCGCGGGGTGAAGAGGGGCTTGGCCACGTGTGCGAGGGCGGACGACTCTGCGTAGTAGGTGGTTTTGAGGAACTGGACGATGGAGGCGGAGCCGAAGCTGTGGCCGCCGAAGAGGATGCAGCCGGGGTCGTGGACGTGAAGCTTGTTCTTGAAGGGGGTGAGGGACGGGGTGGATTTGTTGAGGTTGGACATGGCCATGCCGAGGTCGAGGTTGAGGGCGACGACGTGGATGAGGCCGAGTTCCCACAGGCGGATGCGCAGCTGGTCCTCACGGGCCTCGTAGATCTCGGGGCGGGCGTCGTGGTCGAGGCGTACGTAGGGGACGACGCGGCGGGTGTTGCGGAGGAAGTATTGGTCCTGCTTGCCGGGGATGCGGACGAAGGAGGCAACGGCGCTGCCGTCGCGGTGCTCGGGGCAAATGACGACGATGCCGTGGGAGGCGAGGGAGCCGGCGAGGTGGGAGTATGTGTTGCGGTTGCCACCGAGGCCGTGGGAGAAGATCATGGTCGGCCAGCGGCGGTTCGGGGTATCTGGTTCGAGGATCTCGGCGTTCTTATGGACGGGGATCGTGGTGTAGTGGAGGTGTCGTGGGAGGAAGCTGTTGGAGGTGATTGTCAGTTCAGATTGTCACTAGGATCAAGACGGAAGGAAGACGTACGAGATCATGTCGGCCACCATTGGGCGGATGCCAATGAACTGGGTGTACGCCGAGACATGCTGGCGCTGGGGCGAGGGCAGCCAGTTTATCCTTTTGCCGTTTGATTCCGGCACGGCTGGGTAGAAGACGCGGCACTGGACGGTGTGTATCTCGGTGGCTGTGTAGGGCGTCGGGCTGGGCGACTCGAGCTCGGAGACGGGCACCTCGATGTCGACGGTGCCGACCTTGTGCGGGCCGGTGTAGTCGGGGAAGGCCGGCACGGGGCTCAGGCGGGAGAAGAAGGAGGCGACCTTCTCGGCGGCCGTCGGGGGCGCTTGCGCAGCGGGCGACATCTCTGCGTGGCGTTCTGCTCTGCTTCTGCAGTCGTGCTCCTGGCTGTCTGTTTTGACGAGTTCACGGGCAGGATTGGTCGTGTGTTTTCTGATCTGGTGATGTGATGCTGCGGTGCGCAAGAGGTTGAGAGGACAAGATCGTAGCGCAAGCCCGAGGATGGGAGGAAAAATAAAAAAGAAGGGACCGGATCGGATCGGCTGTGGTCGTGAGGACGTGGTCGCGTTATGCCCTTTACAAGCTTTTTGCGGTCGGATATGCGTGTGTCGCGATGGTGTTTTAAACCAATGTTTCCGCCGATTCAAGGTGGTCTGTCGCTCAATGCGGGCTCAATGCGACGGGATGGAAGCAGGGAAAATGTCGCCAGCAAGGTAAGATGCGGAATGCAAGCAAGGGAGAGACAGTTTCTCTTCGTCAGCGGAGCCACTACCGAAAGACTTGTTGCTGCGGTAGGCCAATCTAATCAATTGGAGCCCAGTCCGGTGCGCTATGGCGTGCCGCCAGCCAGGATGTCGGTAACCCTGCTGTGATGGCGGACAGGGGTGTTGAGGCGTTGTGTTGTGTCGAAGCTACTGCAAGCAAGCTGTGACCGGCGATATCCGACCTTGGGACACTTGTTCGCTGGTAATATGCAATTAAGAATGCTCCAGAATCATCAACAACGAGGCGACAACGTGGCCGTGTGGAAGTCCAGAAGGGAAGCAGGGCGAATTAGTCGACAGAAACGCAGTGCTCGGATGGGATTTCGAAACCCGATTGCAACTAGCTCGGCGCGGGTTTCCCTGCTGGCAGCCTCAAAAAAACTCCAACAAGCCAAGTCAGCAGTTCCTTGTCAATTGCGTTAAAGGAGTAGAAGCAGAGGCCAGAGTCCAGACAGAGTTCTGGGTGGGATGGATGTCGCGAGACCGCACGAACACCTCCATCTCGCCCCTTTTATGAGTGTTGCCACCAAAGGTTTGACCAAGGTAAAAGGCCAAAGGCAAAAAAAAGAGTAGCTTCCTTTTCTTGACAACCAATCATGGTTGCTAATCCAGGCTGTCGTGTGGCCATTTGCCCGAGCTGGAAACGTCATCTACGCGTATGAGTCGTGCGAGCTGTTGGCCATTGTGCCCGGCGGCCAAAAATCTTTTTTGCTGCCTCGGTCAACGAAAACGGTTTAGAGGCTGAAAATGACACCGACGGTAATAAGGCGAGGCTTGGTCTCAGCTCCGGTCCTGCTGCTGCTGGTAAAGTATCCGAGCCGCATGTGCCTCAAGTCTTTTCATCCACTTACGGACAGCCCGAGATGCTCAAGAGCGTCAGGAACAGAAATCCGATTGGAAGTGGGACGCGACGGCGGCTGCTCCGGATTCCTGGGCCGCTGCAACACAACGCGACGAGATCAAAACCATTGAAGAGGGCAGGGCGACGCAACTGACAAGCTGTCACGACGAAACCCCCTTTTTCACCATGGTCTTTGCGTTCGCCAACGCATGAACCATTTTTAACGTCTCCAAGCTGTGACGCCAGCCGCATAGACTCGGGACATGCAAAGAAAACCGCCCTGCTTCGTCGACAGGGCCGATGTCTTATCGTTATCTCGATCTCGATCAGCTCAGGGCGTGCTCCACAAAGGGCGTTGCAAAAGACAGCTGCTGCCCCAAGGACGCTCCTTGTCGCGATGAAGAACGATTGACGAAATGGAAGCGGCCCAGACCCCTTCTTGGTTCCCGGCGGCCGAGCTGTTTGGTGGAGATGTTCGTTGGCAAAAATAACGAGGTGAGCAGGGAATAACGTCATTGTCGGCCCTGAACAACGCCGACGCCGCCCCCACCCATTCAGGAACCTTACGTCAGACGAAGTGTGGTGATTGGCTGTTCAAGCTCTTCGCTTCGGTCCGGACCCGCTCATTGCATTTGAATATGACCCACTTCCATCCGCTGGTCCCTTATGTAATCAAGCAAGTCTACGCTAGACTCACTTTGGAAAGGCCCACTGCCAAGCTCTCATTCGCTCTCGCTTTACTTCATCAACACCATCGAACAGCAGGCAATTTCACGACTTCAAGCATCGTCACGTTTACACAATAGACCAAGTGGACTCAACAATCTCAGTATTTTTTTACTTTTCCGTTGAATACGAAGTTCTCCAAGCTCAGGCGGACACTCCCTTGAGCAGGCTCTCCTTGCGCTTCTGTAGGATGTAGTAGTACCGTCCCATGTCGATGGGCTTATTGGGCTCCTCATCGCCCTCATACGTGCCCTGTCCGTGTCCATCAAAATGAACCTTCCAGGCTGTTGGGTATAGTCAGCATCAACTTCATTGAAATGATATGTCAAGCGACACTTACTGCTGGCATCAAAGCCGAGGTACGACCAGCTGTCGTTGAGGTACGCCCTCTCCGTGCCGACCTCGATCGTCTTGACCTTGCCCATCTCACCCGGCGCAGGCCGCAGCTGTCTGAGGTCCGCGACGAGCTTGACGAGACCGGTGACAAAGGCTCGCGCAACGTCCTGGCCGACGCACTCGTGCTGACCGTAGCTGAAGGGCTTGATGTGGTCCGTCGAGCGCTTCGCGTCGAACGTGTCCGCGTTGGGGACCTCCTTGGGGTTCCGGCCAGCGGCACCCTTGAAAGACAATGGTTAGCAAATTCGAATTTCAACACACATTCAGACCGCGGAAACCTTACCAGGAGCATGACGACAGCATTTCCGGGCTCGACCTTCTGCCCGTCGATCTCGTCCTTGACCGTCGCGATGCGCACGTTGCGCTGGCCGCTCGTGAGGCGCATCGCCTCGTTGACGTAGGCATGGAGCCCTGCCTCGTCGTTCTTCTGCGCGAGCGCCTGCACCTCACCCCAGATGGACTTATTCTCGGGGCGGAGGAAGTACTCCATAACCTCGTAGAACTGCATTATATCAGCCGTTGCCACCTCATCGCATCTGCAAAGTAGAAAAAGCACTTACCGTGGTGACAGGAACGCCGATACCGCCAAACGCGGTCAACCAGACGTTATCGGTCACCTTTTCAGGAGAGCCGCCCTGGTTGAGAAGCTCCTCGACCAGCTTGTACCCACAAGATCGCAGAGAGTCCTTCTTGATGTGCGTCTTACGGGACGCGACCTCGTTGATCGCCGAGATGAAGCCCAAGTTGAGACCGCGTCCTCTAGACACCTCGTCAACCAGCTTGCGCGTCGAATCAGTAATGACCTTGGCACTCTCCGCAGCGCGGCGGCGGCGGTTCCACGCCTGGCCGGGGTCGTTGTTGTTCACGCCCCAGATGCGGATGTTCAGCAGGTGGCGGTACAGGTCCGTCGCGCTGAGCGTGCCGCCGGGGTTCTCCTCGTGGCGCAGGTCAAAGTAGAACAGGTCCGCCAGCAGCTGCGCGTTCAGCGGGATCGCCACGTCGCGGATGATGTCCATCTGGCACAGCCCCTCCTTGAGCTTGAACGTCTCCTTCTCGATGAGCTGCCGGCCCACGCGCTCGATGAACTGGTGCACCGCGTTGTGCAGGTTCGGCACCTTCTTCATCGCGTTGACGAAGTTGACTTTCTCCTGCTTGTTCGTGCTGCCGTCGCCCGCGAGCATGAACCAGCTGATGTCCTTCTTGGTGTCCGTGTAGAGCGCGTTGAGCGGCGTGAGCCACGGCACGACGAACTTGTCCGGGCTGCCGAGCACGCGCTTGATGCCCTCGCTCGAGGCGACGACGACGGGCTTCGGCGGGGCCTTGGGGTCGTCGAGGGTGAACTGGTTGAAGGTGCCGATCTCGCGCGCAATGCGCTCGTTGGCTTTCTTGGTGTACATGGGCTGCATGACGGCGATGGAGTTGAACGGGAACCAGCCCGGCAGGCCGCGCTGGATCAGCTTGTAGAGCATCGATCCGCCGAGGGTCTTGTAGTCCTGTTGGACCTCGTTGTAGCCCCAGGCTGTGAGGTTGGAGACGGTGTAGTCGATCGTGTTGAACCTGTCGGAGCGCACGAGCGTCACGGCATCCGAGAGCACGGCGCGACCCACGGAGTACGTCGGGCAGATGCCGCTGCCGGTGTTGCGGACGGGCTTGATGTCCTCGATCATCAGGCCGGGGTACAGCTCCACCATGTCGGGATCGGTGTACAGCTTCTCGAGCAGCGTGGCAATCTCCTCGTTCGAGTTGATGTCCTTGAAGGTGTCGTGCCTCTTCAAACCGAAAAAGTCACGGAACTCGTTGAGCGACGCAACCTGCCACGCGCGCGCCTGCTTGATGCCCATGATCTCGACAATCTTGAGCGCCTTTGGGACCATGCGCGCGCCAAACGTGCCCGCCGGGTCCTCCATCGCCTCCTTGAGCACCCGCACCAGATCCTCGTCCCTGAACTTCCCGTCCTCCCCGCGCTGCAGGTCGTCGAACGTGCGCTTGCTCGGGTCCTTGTCGATGCCCATCTCGAACTTCATCAGCGCGGCACCGAGCTCCTCCATGCCGACGTTCTGCAGGTCCTCAGGCTTGCGGCCGGGGAACAGCTTCGCGAAGAAGCCGTCGATCCAGCGCTCGTCCTTCTTGGAGATGCACGAGTGGAAGCGGTACAGCAGGTTGAACTCGACGCTGACCTGGTTGCCGACGCCGCGCGGCACGCCCTCGCCGTCGAACTGCTTGCCGATCTCGACGCGCGGGTCGAGCGTCCAGTCGCTCTTAGAGTGGTGCGTGTTGGTGATGGCGCGCAGGTAGTCGTGCAGGCAGATGTTGATGTACAGCCCGCCGGTGACGAGCCGCGCGACGTTGAAGAGGTCGTGGTCCTGCTTCGCGACGGCCTTGGCCTGTTCCTCCGGGGCGGCGTCCTTGGAGGTCTGGAGCGTGAAGCGGCCGTTTTCGTTGATCTTGAGGAGGATGTCGGCGACGTAGTTGTGGAAGCGGCTGTAGAGGACGAGCATGACGTTGACGCCCGCGGGCTGGCCGAGCAGGCGCTTCTCGTGGAAGGTATCGGGCTTGAGCTTGCCCTCCTTCATGGTGCGGATCTCGAGCTGGTCCTTGAAGGAGGAGCCGTACAGCGGCGCGAGGTCGAGGTACGAGGACGTGTCGGACTTGTTGAGGTCGTGGCGGTTGGTGCGGAAGATGTCGTGGATGATGATGGAGGCGTGGTAGAAGAGCATCGAGGAGATGCCGGCGGGGTTCTCGGTGAACTTCTTGTCGTCGCGCGCCATGAGGAGGTCGAAGAGCAGGCCTGGGTCGGGCTTGACGCCGGCGAGCCGCTTCTCGGTCTTGACCGTCTTGGCGTAGGGGGTGCCGGCCGCGCCGAGGTTGGGCTCGAGGATGTTGTTGTAGCTGCCGTCGGGCATTCTGTAGTTGTGCAGGCCGTCCGGCGGCGTCGGGAGGTGCTCGCGCAGGGTGATTTCGGGGAAGTCTGGGGCCTTGAAGGTGATGTGGCTTTCCTCGGGGGACTGGGGGGCTTTGCCCTGAGCTGCGAGGTCCGCCTGCTCTTTGGCGAGCTGTTCCTTGGTCTTGACGACCTCGTACTTGACATCGCCGCCGACGTAGCTCAGGGGAGGATGTTGGAGGTTTCCCCACAGGGTGTCGATGAGCTTATTGGTGAGCTGTACTCTGGTATTTGACCCGGATGGAAGAGAGGTCAAGATGCCAATCAAGGCCTCGGTGGTTCTGCTCGTCGTTAGACTTTCTGTTGCGTATGACTGGATTTTCGACTTACCCCTTCTTGTCATCAAGAGGCTCGCCCTTCTGGAGAAGCTGCTGGATGAGAGCAGTAAGCTCCAAGGGGTTGAGCTGGCCGTGGGCACCGCCCAGGTCCTTGATGATGTCCATGGCAACCTTCTTAGGGTCAGCGAAGAAGTTGTTGGACCCCTTCCGCTCGTCCCCGTAGGACTCGCCGGCCTGGAACTTTGTGTTGAACGCCATGATTCTGCCCAATGCTTAGTGTAAGGGCAAATTGCAGGGCAAGAAAGGATGTGAGAGGAGATATCTGGCCCGGGATCACCTTTCCATCGCCGCCCTCATACCTCACTTATACCAGACCCATTCTCAACCGAATCTCCCATCTCCCTCGACCCCTCGGCGGGGCAACACAACAACATTATCCCCTCACCTCGTCTGCACTTTGGTGGCGTCTCGCTCAACCGCGCGGAACATGGATCTACGCGCTCGCAACCCCATTTCGGACCATCACCGCCCGCGTTCCACGAGATGATCGGTCCAGAGAGACAGGCCCAACCTCGAAAATGTAGCTCCTGGCCGAAAACGCGCTCGAAATGCGGTGAAAGAGCTGTCCCCGAGACATTGCAGGAAGTTTGACTGGCTCTCCTTCCATCGTCCTCGGGTGACGATCAACGGCAACCGGAGACATGCAGAAAGCCACGACGGGGCGGGGTATGCAGGAAGGTTCATGCCAAGAGGTAGAAGAGAGTTGGACAGGACGGAGGCATGTACGGCGTTGAATTACGGAGCGGAATGGAGGGGAAACGGAAGGGATGCCAGCCGAGAAGTGACATTGGACTCAGCCGCACCAAGCCGGCCGAGAAGGCACAGATTTGGACCGAGCTGCGTCTACGGTCGAGATCTGCGTCCTCCCACACTCACGCAACCGGCTCCCGTCCCAAACGGCCCGCACCGTCTGCAGGCACTCCGATTCCCTAAGGCTCAGACATGCTTAAGATGAGCGGTGCCCCGGAGCTAGCCTAACGTCGTGGCGAAGGGGTGGTCAGCATCCAATTGACATTGTCGAGATGGTGACGTCTTCCGCAACTCTACCCCGGGACTATTGTCAGATCATCAAGATAGGCCGCGATGTTTTCAGCTCTTCCTTAGCTACATTAGTGCCCCTAGACAGCTTTCGTCACCTTGCTCTGGCATCTGTAACTTTCTCCTGTGTCTTGGACGATTGAGGGGTTTTCCCGGCTAGCTTCAACCATGTCGTGAAACAGCGGCTACGATGTCTTGCATGCTGAGAATGGTCATCACGGCTTGCCTGATTGGCAGAAGCCGCGGCGGGGTCCCCGACGGGAACCTCAAATGCCGCTGACCGCCTGTCTAGGCATGCTGCATAGCGGGACAGTTCCAAGACATTTTCATGTGCGTTGTTTTCCTTGCTCAACGCGGGCCGGCTTACACTTTTCTATTGTCTGAGACACAGAGCTATCTTCCCCGCGCTGAGCGGCTGTTGACTCGCCCTGCGTACAATGCGTACAGGTGATCGGCGGAAGGCTGCAGCATATATCCAGATTGAGTTACAAGAGTAGAGAAGCTGAGACAGGCATGTACGAAATAGTCGATAAAAAAGCTCTTGTATCCAGTTCGTTGTATCAGAACGGTTGAGCTTATGGCCTGATACGGTAACGAGCTTTCTGACAGCTCACACATTTTCCCCTTTCCCCTCCGGACTGGACCTCGGCGCGGAGGTTGGGTCTCAGACGTTTCTTTCTAGCCTGGTATCTACCAGCATCGAAAGCGTCCTGCCTATCATGCAGTGTACGGAGTTGATTGCACAACATGCGGGTGACTCGGGTTATCGTGGACTGGCCGACCAAGCACTGGTCAATGCCAGCTACCGTGCGATTGTACAACACGATAACCTTCCGCTGTCATTCGCAGATCTCTCTTGTCCGCGTAATACCAGGAAAAGTTACGTTTCCTAGTAGCTGGCACGGATGTCTTGAATAAGCACAACATATGTGAGGGCAGACAGGCGGTTGCACCCCGGGTGCCGGGCTGCTGTGCCCCCTCCTGGTTCAACCGATCGACGGATGCCCTCCGCGAACGAACATTCACCGGTTGTTCGCCAGATTTCTTTTGACCAGTGGCTTATTGGTTATCAGATGCTAGAGGCCAAAAGGGAGATATGTCTGAAGCCCTGCGGGGAGCTGATGTGTAAGACATGAGATGAGGGGCTGGGAGGACGACGCGCTGCCGTTCGCCGTGTATACGAGGTGACGTGCGTTCCTCTCCCTCTTTATGTGGTCATTGCTGATGATCTCGATGATCTCTGGTCGTCTTGGCCTTGTGCAACTAGCCAGGAAATGCCCGCCATGTGCAATGATGGTAAATCAGTGGCTGTCTTGGTTAGGTGGTGAGCTTCTCAGCTAGGGAAGCTTACTTGTGATAGAGACTGTTGATATATGGGGTGTCAAAGCCCTCTGGAGATATTCAGCCCATAGTTCGCACATATACAAATCAAATATTTCATCAATAATCCATTGACAAGCATTTCATTCTTGTGTTATCAGACATCATGCCCGGAGTACTAAACGGTCATGCAAACGGAAGCGTAACAGCCCAGGGGCAGCACCCTGGGAGCGAGCGAACCCCCAGAAAGCTTGTTCTCTGCTTTGATGGGACCGGTAACACGTTCACTGGCACCAATGCCGACACCAATGTGGTCAAGCTCTTGAGCAAGCTGGACCGCAACGACCCTGACCAGTACCATTACTACCAGAGTGAGTCGTTCTTCATTTAGACTAATGCTTGCTTTGATGCTGATCGCTGCCACTCGACAGCTGGAATCGGCACGTACGATATCAACGAGAAGTCCGTGAACAAGACTTGGTTCGGTGAGATACAAAGCTCTATCTCGCAGACCGTCGACCAAGGCATCGGCAACACTTTCGATGCCCACGTCATGGCGGGATATAGATTCCTGATGCGTTACTACGACTCCGTAAGCCTCTCCTTCTCCCACATGCCAACGGCACTAACAAGATGCGTGAAGGGCGACAAGATCTACATGTTCGGCTTCAGCCGCGGCGCCTTCACAGCAAAGTTCCTCGCCCGCATGATCAGCACAGTCGGCCTCCTCTGCAAGGGTAACGAGGAAATGGTCCCCTTCGCCTACCGCCTGTACCAGCGCTACCTCGCCGGCGAGGTTGAGGACTTCATCGTTTCCCACCCCAAGAAGAAGAACAGGGAGAAGGCCGCCAAGAAGGCCGAAAAGAAGGCAGCCAAAAAAGCCGCCGCCCTCGCCGCTGCCAACGGTAATGGCAACGGAAACGGTCACAGTAACGGCAACGGCAATGGCCACAGCGAGACGCAGCCTCTTTTGGACGACACAGAAGCCGACGTGGAGACCCACGATCACCAGGAGGGCGAAGACCCCGCGGTCCACGGCCACAACTTTGAAGTCGCAGCCGACGAGATCGCCGCGTTCTCGGACACCTTCTGCCGCAAAGAGGTCTCGTCCCACTGCGACACGGACCAGAAGGAGGGCAAGGAGTCCAACATCAAGGTGCACTTCCTCGGCATCTGGGACTGCGTCAACTCCGTCGCCATCCTCGAGCGCAAGGCGCCGATCCCGGTGCCCGTCGTCGGCACGGCGCACCATGTCCGCCACGCGGTCGCCGTGGACGAGCGCCGCGTCAAGTTCAAGGCCGCGCTGATGGCGCAGGACATGAAGAAGGGCGAGGAGATCCACGAGGACATCCTGGAGGTCTGGTTCCCCGGGTGCCACGGCGACGTCGGCGGCGGGTGGCCCGCTTCGGACAAGAACCCCCTTGAAGGCGGCCAGGCTGAGATGACGTGGTGGGAGACGATCAAGAACTTCTTCTCCACGCGTAAGCCGCCCAAGGGGAAGGCGATCGGATGCGATAGGTTGCAGCTCAGTGATGTTGCGCTGGCGTGGATGATTGGGGAAGTCGAGGAGGTGGGCAAGAAGCACCCTGAGGCTGCGCTCAAATGGCGAGAGGATCAGTTAAAGCACTTCAAGGACAAGTATGCAGACAAGAAGCATAAGGCGATGAAGGCTCCCATTCACGATTCGCTCGCGTTCAATACCGGAACGGGATTCTTTACGGTCTTGTTGTGGAAGCTCATGGGTAAGTTCTCTTCACTCTTCTTGAGCATGATCGCTAACGCAGCTTAAACAGAATGGCTCCCCTTCATCAAGCGCTGGGAGCTTGAAGACGGCCAATGGGAGAACGTGCGCTTTCCGCTCAACAAGGGAGAGACACGCGATATACCCAAGGATGCCGTGCTTCATGAGTCACTACTCTACCGCCTGAAGAAGGTCGAGAATTACTGCCCTCCGAATAATCACGGCGGCGTGCTGCCGGCTTGCTTGAAGCACCATCCGACGGGAACCATCGCAGAGTGTGATCCTCCTCATGACCACTCCCAGGTGCACAAGGACTGCAATCACAGGACTTTTACGATCTTCAAGTCTGTGGATACGATGGATTTGAGGTGAGCGGACTGAGGCTTTGGGGACCGCATATATTAGGTGAGCGGCACGATGGGGACAGGGACGACAGGCAGGCAGAAGTGTTCGATCCAGAAGTGGGAAACATGATCGAGATTTCTGGCAGCGATGCGTCGCCTAGTAGATTGTTGCCAAAGCTTTCAAGATCCCGTTCATGAGAAATGCAGCCCAAGTGAGAGGATGTTTCACAATGAAATTGAAGGCAAGCAGCAACAATAAACTGCAACGACATCCTAGAAAGCTTTGGGATGCGTGCGTCACTTATTTCAGTTCGACGTGCAATAAAAGAGCGCTTATTAGCCAGATGAAAATGCACGAAACGTCAAGTGCCTGATTGTTCTACTACTAATATGTACGAATCCATAATCCAGACACCAGCATGCTTAAACATGATAGTTTTAATAAAGCTCTGCATGTGGACATATGCCTTTAAAAGAAAAGAACGCATCCTTATACCTTCGCATTGCTTGGATATCAAACTCGCCGGAGTCCCCAAAGTCCTTATCACCACTGGAATTAATCATGATGTGTGCGAGCCTTGCCTCATCTGGAATATTCCCTTCAGCTCGGGGAAGATTGCAGAAGTCAAGCCACTTGTAGGCGTTTGTGCGAGTTTTGCCTGTATGCCTCACAAGCGGCCTCATTAAACACCCAAAAAAGAGATCGTCGTGAGGTAAATAGGATGGCGACCATGGGCTACGCTCAAAGCCCACGTATTCATCTCCAACTTCCACGTAGGCTGGCACAGCAAGCACAAACCCTGCGGTGGACAGCGCTAATCGCATTTTCTGTCCTTTATCCAGACCCCACTTGAAGGCGTTGTAGAAGTTTGACGCAGACGAAATTCTACTTCCCATGTATTCCATGAAGAAGGAGAGAATCTGATATGCCTTGGTAGCGACCTGTCCGAAGAACCTATCCCGATGGTAGTTTTCTTCTGCGCCTACAGCTGGATCCCAGACGCGGTCTGGGAAAAGCTTGCCATGGCTGGGGTTCTGCGGGTCGCACGACTCTACCTCCAAGTTCCTCCAAAAAGAAACATTCTCCTCTCTGAGGAAGCTCCTCTTTTCACAATTGTTATCGAAGCACGACACAATTTGGCCGGCTCTTTCGAGAAAATCGACGATTTGCTGAGGCATGTCTTGAGGGCGCGGAAGAATAGGACTGACGTGTTGAATGAACTTGGGAGGGGATTTCAACCTCCATGTCACACCTCCATTACCGTCTTCTCCCACTACCAGCATGTCATCTGTCTGTGTTGCAGCAGTTTGATCGTTCGGGGTCTCGCCGCTCATGGAGGCCACTTGCGGCCACCTATGCATACCCCAGTCAGGCACCCACGAAGGCAAATTCAGCCAAGTGTTGGTGGGGGGGCGCTTAACACAACGAAGTAGCACTTGCAGCCCGTCCCGACAGTGGATGTACCTGGCAGTTGAAATGAGAAGTTGCCTCAGTGGTGTTTCGTAATCAACGGTGATGAACTTGGCAACCTCTTCCTTGTCGTCATGCATGCCCATGTATCCGAAAATCATATCTCTGGGATCCGATGCGAGGCATCTTTGTCTTAGCCGCAGAATGCTTGAAAGCGACTGATTCTTGCCATCCCAATATATTGAATGCATCTGTTGCAAACTCGTACTGTCCGGTTTTTTGGTACGATCCAAAATGGGGACCAAGAGCGCACAAAGCTCTCTCCATCTCACACGAAGAGCACCGCACTGGACCCATGCGTCGCGGGATAGCATGAGCTCCTGAAAGACCCATATCCGAGTGAACCAGGGCCGCTGAAGTAATTCATCGATGGCAATAGCCGAAGGCTCAGCACCGACAGTGATATCAAAAGATTTCATCTGCTGCAGATCCTTTGGGTACGTTATGTGCGACTTTCCCTCAGTATCGATAGTAACGGACTTTGGCTTCTTTTCTCTCACAGCTCTGAAGATTGTCTCGATTTCAGCAGACAACGAGCCAAGATATATGACTGTAGCGCTAGCAATAGAGTAGATATTGCCCATCAGCGGGACTTGTCTGTTCTTCTCTGCAATATCCGATTGGTTGATACACAGAGCATCGACCCATATTCGCTGCGTTCCTCCAGGGTATGCATTTCGTAATTGCACCAAAGCTTCCGCTACGGACGCCGTGATTCCCATATTGATGTCGTCAAGGCAGATCGACTTTGTCGGCGCTGGATCTCCCCAAACATAGGAAAGCGCCAAATATCCGTTAAGGAAGTCTGCGTCGCATTCGGACAGAGTGGTGTGGATAAGAAAACCGGATAGAGGTGCAGTTGTCTCGACCGAAGGATGCAGCACTAAAAGTCTGATCGCGTCCGCCTCTTCGAGAGGACGAAAAGAAAACTGCGTCATCTGGGATGTAAGTGGTGTAGGACTTGCAGTGCAGGAGCAAGGTTTGGAGTGAGAAGGGAAACAAACGAGTTCATACTTGGTGCTGCAGGCTGCTATTTAAGGTCAGTATCGACCACTGAGAGAATGCCAAGTCGGGGTCCGAAATGATTGGCTTGCTCCACCTAAAGCTGAAGCCCAGAGCCAAGAGCGATTTTGCCAGTAACTTACCTGCCTTGAGGCCTCCTGGAAGTTCAGAAGCACGGCAGCCTTACCATGCTAACCAATTGCAACAGTGATGGCTAGCACAGCCAGGTTCTTGTCCTTTTTTTTGTTTCAAGTTTGCTAACTATGTGGTGCCGAAAGACTCAGAAGATGGGTCATTCATCGTACATCGGGAGAGAGACCGCCTCTCGTGGCTGACACAGTTATGAGCATAGATTTGGCACAACTGGTTAATTGGAAGGGTGGCCGAGTTGGTTATGGCGCCAGGTTAAGGTCAGCTTAACATCTGTTTCCTGGTGGGGCAACCCGCGCGAGTTCGAGTCTCGTCCCTTTCATTTTTCGACTTTTTTGATATTTGCGAGAAGCGAATCTGGTCTCGATCTTTCTTGTGACTGAATCTCCCCTCATTGTTGTCTTAACTACTTGCGTTTCTCATTTTGAGTCACATTTCCTGGGCATGACTCGATTATATTGAGAACGCCCAATCTGAGCGGCGGACATGGTGTACAAGTCAATGTTACCATATGGCCACTAGGAAGCGGTCTGAGCCAGCTCTGTCAAGAACCCAGAACAACAATAACGACGGGGTAATTAATATTCTCTTTGCGTCGTGCTGACATCATATTCTCTGATTGGGCCCCTTTGGGCTCGATGGTCTTTCCTGTGCAAACTGTAAGATCTGCTCATGAAATGGCCACGACAGACTTTCCACTCCCAACGACCGCCTCGGCCTCGATCTCAACCAGAACCTCGTCTCCAATCAGCCCAGCCGTAGTTGTTGTATTCGCAGGCCAGACTCCTCGACAGTTGAAAACCCATCCGTGAGCCGCTGAAACATCCTCGACGTCTTCCTCCCGCTGAAGCATCACCCTCGTCCGCACCACATCCGCCATGCTCCCCCCAAGTCGCCTCACGGCCCTCTCAATGATATCAAGCGCCGCAACAGCCTGCGACTTTGCAGACTTTCCTCCGACCACCCCAAGCTGGCCTTGCAGCTCTTGCGGTGGATTCGCCGTCGTGCCCGACACCCTGATGACATTTCCAAACCTTACCGCGCGAGAGTAGCCGCAGATCGGCTCCCACTTGCTCCCCGAGTGAAACTCCACCCTCTTCCCCATGGCGATGGCCTCCTCCACCTTTTGCATCTCATTGCTCTCCTTGATATGATCGCTCAGGTCTCCGGAAGCCGTCATGAACGGCGGCCGTCGGTATTCGTCGCCGCAGTCGCCCGGTATGTCCTTCAAGCCCTCCTGCGCCTTTGCAATCGCAGCCCGATCTTCTTCGTCGAGATTGAACGCGAAAGCCTCGATGTTCTTCTGAGCATACTCCCAGCTCTGCTCAGACAACCGCGCCCCGATGATGACAGCCTTCACAGCCCGGATATCCAACACCCACCTCATCGCAACAGCAGCAACCGAAATGCCATGCTTCTTCGCAACACCAGCTACCGCCGCAAGAACGCCTTGAAAAGCCTCCCATCCTCCCGCAACCTGGATAAACCGCAAATACTTCCTCAAACTCCAGTTCAACCCCTCCTCCTTCGGCTCCTCCGCCCCAACCCATCTCTCCCCCAAGAACCCGCCCAGCAGCGTCCCATACGCAAGCAATCCCACCCCTCGCTTCTCACACACCCGCCCCATCCGTCCCTTCACAGCCCTCAAATCAACCACCGACACCGACACCTGGTTCGAGACAATCTCATACCCCGAATCCAGCAACATCTCCAGATGCGCGGTATCCACGTTCGTCAGCCCGACATGCGCAATCTTCCCCCGCTGCTGCAGCGTCCGCAGGTGCGCCAGGTTGACCAGGTACGTGTCGTCCGTGTAGTCCCACACGTGGTACTGCATCAGCGCGATCTGCGCGGCGCCCATACGCGCCAGCGCGAGGTCGACGGCCGCCTCGGCGGTTGCGAGGGACTTATCTCCGGTCTCGGGCGGACACCACTTTGTAAACGCCGCGACGGGGCGGGTGTCGCCGGTGGTGCGGGTGTGCTCGCCGAGGACGAGCTCGGCGGGGCCGTAGTGGTCTGCCATGTCGAAGGCGTCCAGCCCGGCGTCGATGCTGCATGACATCAGTCCATGGTTTGATACGTAGATAAGGTGAGATAAAAGAGATTTACAGCGGCTTCATCGCCTTTGCGGCGGCCGCGACGTCGACGTCCCGGTCGTGGCCGCCGGCGAGCTGCCAGAGGCCGTTGAGGATGCGGGGTATCTCGATTGACCCCGCGATGGTTGTTCGCTCCACCTTTAACGTCTTTGCGGTCATGGCGATTGATGTATGTTGAATATTGATATTACTTGAGTGTTGATGCCGATGATAGTGTTTCTGCGGGGGCTGGGGTGAGGAAAAGACGTTGTCACGTCACTTATCCCGCCCACAAGATGTCGCTTAACAATTTTCATGCATCTCCAAACCAAGACCACAATTTGGCCCCCATGTCCAAGGCTTTCATCTGCATCACCACCTTGCTGCTCATCTACGTCTTCTCCCATGATGTTGACACACTTCCATGCTAATCGTGTTTATCAGAATATCGCATGCTTTTCCCACTAGACCCGCGTGTTAAATGAATCAGTTGAAACAATCTTCCCGAGGCAACATCCGCTGGGCCAATCAAAGTATCTGGATGCCATGAAAGATTGCTACTTTGAGAAGACCTCCCCTTCCAATGTCCAGACACGCGCTCCCCGGTCAGCTTACAATAGCCTCTCCACGAATCAGAGACGCAGACATTACGAACTGAGGAATAGCGCGAACTGATAGCTCTCGCCCGCAATCCCCGATCCCCATCCTAAACTCCGTGAAATCCGGGTGGACGTGACATCCCAGACTACACGCCGTACGACTCCCAAATTATCTGTGACGATGGCATCAAGTTCATGCATCATGTGTAGATCCGCAGTATTGAAGTCTCAAGATTGCCGCGAGCGGTAAGACAGATTCAGTATGA
Source organism: Colletotrichum tropicale (assembly GCA_027406125.1). Lineage (NCBI taxonomy): Eukaryota > Fungi > Ascomycota > Sordariomycetes > Glomerellales > Glomerellaceae > Colletotrichum > Colletotrichum tropicale. Next base: position 902,098 of record JANVYH010000003.1, read on the forward strand.
TTGGGCGTTGTTACGAAATTCCCGCTCTAGATCTTACCTGCATCTGGGTTGTCTGTTTTGAAGGATCACTTGGCTGCTGATGTGTTCAAAGTTCCTACATCACATTGTTACAGATGTTTGATGCTTGAATATGACTGGCAACAACGAGATCATACGTACAGGCTTCTTGGCGGGAGTGTTTACATCCAATATAAAAAGCCTACATCTCCAGGCATTTCTAGGAAAGTCTCATGAAGCCAAAGCCCTTGAGTTCCTGACTTATAACCTCAGAACCTCACCAAACCGCTCTTCAAACATCACCTCCATCTCCATCAACAATCACCCGCAATGACTACCCTCACGAACCACCGCACCCCCACCAAGGTCGCAGACCTCCCCTCCCCCATCCCCTCCGTGCCCCCTTTCCCCTCCGAAGCCAACCTCGACGTCGCCGCCGAAGCATCTCACTTCCTCAAAGCCCTCTCCGATGCCGTGACCAACGCCGACTGGCCCTCCTTCGCAGACCTCTTCGTCGAAGAGTCCTGGTGGAGAGACAGCCTCACCCTCACCTTCGACAAGCGCACCATCCTCGGCCGCGCCGCCATCCTCCGCGCCTGGGAATCCCTCTCCTCGACCCGAGCCCCGTCCAACTTCTCCCCCGAACCCGAGCTCAAAGGCCTCAAGCCAGCCTTCGTCAGACTCTCCCCAACCCTCGCGACCCTCGAGGTCCCCTTCTCTTTCCAGTGCGCCCGCCCCGCAACCTCCTGCACCGGCCTCGCAAAACTCATCCCCATCACCACCACCTCCTCCTCCTCCTCCACCACGTTCAAGATCTGGGGCCTGACAACCCAAGTCCACGCCCTTCTCTCCCGCCCCTTCGCCCCCCTCCCACGCCCCTCCTCCTCCATCCTCCCCGCCTCCCAGCGCGGCCGCTCCTCCGCCCAGGGCTTGCCCTCCCTCCCCGCCTCCACCATCCTCGACGCCGTCATCGTCGGCGGCAGCTGCAACGGCATCGCCAACGCCATCCGCCTCGAGAGCGCCGGCGCAGAGTGCCTCGTCCTCGACTCCGAGCCCCTCGCCGGCGGCAACTGGTCCTCCGCCCGCTACGCCTCCATCCGCCTGCACCACCCCAAGTCCATGATCCAACTCCCCGACTACCCCGTCCCGTCCTCCCTCCCCGAGTTCCTCTCCGGCCCGCAACTAACATCCTACTACCGCGCCGCCGTCGAGGACCTCCGCCTCCCCTTCTTCGGCGGCGTGACCGTCACCGCCAACACCTGGTCGCCCGCCACCAACCTCTGGACCGTCCACCTCACCGACACCCTCTCCTCCTCGTCTTCAACCCTCCTCGCGCGCAACCTCATCCTCTCGACAGGCTGGCTCGTCTCCCCGTCCAACATCAACCTGCCCCCCATGTTGCCCCCTCCACCCCCTTCCTTCCCCGGCCCCATCCTCCACTCCACATCCTACCGCACCCCCGCCCCCTTCGCCTCCAAACGCGTCCTGGTAATCGGCTCCGGCAACTCCGCGCACGACATCGCCGCCGACCTCGCCCTCTCCCCCCTCGTCCCCTCCGTCTCCATCCTCCAGCGCAGCCCCACCGTCCTCCTCGACCTGCCCGCCTTCCTCCCCGTCATCACAGCCCGCTACAACTCCCTCCCCGGCGCCCCCGAGTCCGCCGACTTCGCCGAGTCCGCACTCCCCGCCGGCGTATCCCGCACCCTCGCCCAATCCGCCATCCGCGCCCTCATGGCCCAACACTCCGCCCGCACGGACAAGTTCGAACAGGCAGGCTACCTCGTCGACCGCGCCCCGTGCCTAATCTCCAAACAGCTCGAAGAGCGCGGGCGCGCGTTCTACGTCGACCAGCCGGGAACCCTCGAACTAGTCCTAGACGGCAAGATCGGGATCGAGCGCGGCGAGGCGCGCGGCTTCTCGGAGAAGGGTGTGGTCGTCGTGGACAGGGACACCGGGGCCGAGCGGGTGGTTGAGGCGGACGCGGTGGTGTACGCGACGGGGTTCGGGGACGTTGATGTGCCGAGCATGTGGGCGGAGAGCGGGTTCGTGGACGAGGAGACGGCGGGGCGGATTGAGAATGTTGGGAGGATCGGGGTGGATGAGGAGGGGGAGTGGATTGGGATTACGACCTTCTCTGGACGTGAGTACTGTTTTGAGGATGGGTGATGATGACTGACTGTTGTGGCAGATCCGAATCTGTACTTTTCTGGGGTTGGACTCATTTTCTGTCGGGGGATTGTAAGTTTGCTGCTCCGCCTGACCATGTTGATCTCATGCTAACGGTAAATAGTCGAGATTCACTGCTATCCAGGTCCTGGCTGATATCGAGGGGGTGTTCCCGGAGAGGTATGCTCGTTCAATCAAGGAGTAGTGTCTGTGTAGCCACATATAGACGAACGACATCACACACCGCTGTAGCATCCAAATGAAATGTAAGGCTTTTCCTAATATCTACCAGCCTCTCTGACGCCGGTGGTCGAAGCACAACTATGCTTCCGTGCAAGACCAAATGATTCCATCATACGCCGCCCTCATGCCGTCATATCATAGCCGCCCTATGAAGGCAGCGTTGCAAGCAATCAAACTATTCGCCGCCAGGCCCTGTGCTGGCGGCTTGTCGAGGATAAGACGGAACGATGCCAATGCTGTCCGCCCATTTCCTCCATCCCAATGCCCTCATACCACCGAAAATCCATGCACTCCATAACTTTGACAAAAGGCGAACTGTGAAATAAAGACATGTCCGCCGAGGTATCCTCATCGAGTAAGAATAAAAACGAAGAAAATAACGCCATGCATCCGCAAAACATCCGATGGTACCCCTTAATCAAGGTACAAAGGCTTCACGACCCACGAGCCGGCACGCCCTTGACCGCCGGAACGCTCTGCGATAGTCGTGATTGCCTCCTTGATGTCGTTGCGCGAGACCTTGGCGTGGGCGAGCGCAACGTACGACAGATCGATCAAGCCGCCCTTGGCAATCTTGGGGTTCGCCTGGATGACCTTCTTGAGCTCCTGCAGGACGTTATTCTCCAGGATCTTCTTGGGAAGCGTCTGCGGAGTGTTCTTGGCCCCAATGGCTTGGAAGGCGTTGGCCGGCGCTGATGTGTCTGCCGTCTTGGCCGCAGCTTTGGGTGCTTTCTGCTTCGGCTCGGGCTCCCAATACTTTGTCGAAAAGGGGTCGATGCTGTGGTGGGAATCGAGGCTCTCTGAAGCAGTGTTAAAACAGCTGTACGCGTCTGACAGGGAATGTGACTTACCGAGAATGAATTCCATCCTGTGTTCGTACATGGTGCGATTCGGGCCCATGCGTTTGCGATCCTCCCAACAGACGCCCGTACTGACAGGTTCGAGTCCATTGGCACTAACAAATCTCGCAGGTCCACTGTCTTCCGAGTCGTCAAGGAACTCATCCATATCTTCGCCGTCGCCGTCGAGGTCTTCTTCGTCATCGTCGTCAATATCGACGTCTTCGCCTTCACTCTCCCACTCGGCTTCTGAGTCGTGGTCGTAGTTGACGGGCACAAGGCCGCGCAGGGTGGGGTTTCGTGCTAGTCGCCGCATGCCGTCTTTGCCTGCCTGGTACGGTCGGAGGGTTACGGTTCCCTTGTAAGGCGGGCGCACATCCTGCCAGAAGCGCAGTGTCTTCACGGGAATCTTGCGAAGCGCGTCTGCGGTCTCCTTTGTGATGGCCTTCTTGTCCTCCTCGCTGGCACCCTCGGCCTTTTGGGTGAGCTTCTGCATCTTTTCCATGGTGTATCTGACGGGTGGGTAAATTCTGCCTCGTGGCGCGGGGCGGCAGGGTAGTTGGAAGATCTCGACCGGGTTGAACTTGCTCGACTCGTCCATTGTCCTCTTGCCGTCAATGTACTCGTCCAGAATCTGTGACTTGGCCGTGTGTGCCTCCTCGTCCATCTCGAAGGGGTTCTTGGCCATGCGGACCGTCTCGTGGACGAAGAACGGCTTGAACCGCTTCTCGTACTCTGACTTCTCCTCCTTCTTCGCCGGTGCCGGTGTTGACTCGGCGGCAGATACCTTGGCAGGGCTCTCCGTCTTGACGGCGGCAGCCGGCGACTCCTTCTTTGGCGTGACGGGGGCCTTCTTCGGGGTGAAGAAGGACATGAGCTTCGGCTGGGCACGCTCCTTCTTCTCCTTCTCCTCCTTGATCTTGCGGTCTTCTTCCTCCTTCTTGCGGCGCTTCTCATCCCGCTTCGCCTGCTTCTCCGCTTCCTCCTTTGCCTTTTCGGCCCGCTTTAATTGCTTCTCGGCATCGAGCTTGGCCTTCTCGACCTGCTTCGCGGCATCCAGCTTGGCCTTCTCAACCTGCTTCGCCTCCTTCTCCTCTTCCCGCTCCTTCTTCTTCTGAGCCTTCTCTTTCGCCTCGGCCTCCAACTCTGCGGCGGTGCGGCGCTTGCGCTTAGCAGGTGGCTGGGCTGTCGACGATGCCGCCGTTGAGGCGGGCGGTTGTGACGAGGGAGCGGCGCCGGCGGTCTGTGTCTGCTTCAGAGGCGAGGCCTTGGTCGGTGTGGGGTTGGGCGATGGTGAGTCGCGTGGTGGTGTGGTCGTGCCCGCCGTGGTGAGGGAGTCCGGGCTGCTCTGGGGAGGAGGGGTGTCGCGTGTGATTTCGATGGAGGGGGACATGGCTGCTGGGTCGTTAGTATACTGATCTGCTCTGCAGTGGCAGGTGCGTCGGGCATAGATACCTTTGCTCGGCTGGACGACGCCCTCGGTAGCCTGCTGCTTCACGCCGGCGTCAAGGCCGCGGTCGTCGATGGCGACCTCGTCACCCGAGTACTCGTCGTGGCTCCTCTTCAAGCCGTTCTCCATCTCGTTCTTTCTCTGCAGATTGGGTGACATGTCGAACAAAGGCATCGGAGGGCTGTGTGTGTCGCAGGGGTCGCGACCGTGTATCGTCGGGCTTGCGTGAGTGGTTGCAGGTTGTGGGGTATGTCGGTGTAGAAGTGAAGTGGTGAAAGTTTGAGGCGCGGCTGAAAGAACGTCTCGAGAAGGAAGTAGATTAGACTGGTCTGATCCCAATTGAGGGCATCGACTGCGTCAGGACATGGGATGGGCCGTCTTAGGATCGCAAAAGTGACAGCTGCGGCAGCGTCGTAGGTCTCGAAAAGGTGAAATCGCGGATGGGGCAAAGTGGAAAGGGCCGTTAATGGAGCCGTTGGTGGTGGTTGCGTGAGGGCAGGAGAGCGTTGGTCCTCCACTGAGACGCGACGGACGCGTAAATTTGGCGTCAACGAGGCCGGGGTCGTGTCTTTGGGCCGCTGAGAGTGGCAGGGGCGCTCCTTTTGGTGGAGATGGGAAAGTCTGTTGGAGGCTTGATGGTGCTGTTAGGACGCTACCCCTTTCCTGAGGATACGGAGCGGCAGGCGTGATGGGGTAGGTGTAGGTGGCTAGCGATGTAAGACTGGATGAACGTTGTATAATTGGATACTTCAAGTGCTTTGCAGACCAGTCACAGAGTATTCAATACTTAGATCGACTTCTTCATAGTATCAAGACGCATCTTCAGGTATGGTTGATCCATTACAAGACCCGTGTTAAACATCTCACACCCGTCCTACACTAACAGACCTCTTTACCAGCAACGCGACCCCGCAGAACGCGCTAATGCCTCCGATAAGATAACCGAACTCCCGATGCCCCTGTGGCTGAAGCACCTCTCCGTGGCTGGTATCCACACCCGTGGCTCATCCTCAGCCTCCGCACGTCCCCGGCTCCCTCACCTTGCCCTGCCTTATTCCCGGCGCCCCGGTAAAGCCCGCCCACCGAGCCGCCCTCACCGAGCGAGCCCCACCAGCGCAGCAAACAGAAACTCCACAACCGCCTTGCCGCCAAAACGAACACGCGGAAGCCAATAAAGCAAAGTCCTCTCAGCTCCCCACACCCTCCGGTACTGCCAAAATTGGTCCCAGCTCTTGGCGCAAGTCAGAACGTTACATCATGATGCCATATCCCCCCTAGCGGGCAAATCCCTGACGAACTGCCTACCTGCCATCGTCCGCCCCGAGAGAGACGGGAGCCACATATGATGCCGCCTTTCTTAGGGGTCCAACTGCATTGCGCTCTCGAAAGGGGTCCCGTCTCGCGGGCAACACGAGATGATCGACGGCTTCCCTTTCCGCCGCCGCCGCCGCCGCACCAAGTCCATGCCCGACGCAAGCACGCACAGAACCCTAAATGATGTGACCGGGTCGTGCATGTTCTATCCCACGGTGTCGGGAAAGGGTGGCTGGACGATGGATGGGGATGTTCGTCCATGGGGGATCTGTGATTGCCATGGACGACGATTGCAGAACTCTCTCTTCCTGCATCGTCTCTCCCTTACCACAACCGGTATCCCCTTCGTAAATTCGGCACCTTCAACCAAGGCAGAAGACGGAGATCAATCACCCCCCCAACGTCCCATCGTCGTGATCTACAGTCTCACACCTTCGTATTCCCCCCTTCAGAGAGAGAAAAGCACCACCACCCCCAAACGGCGTTACAGAAACACTCATCAATCTCCGCGCCACAAGAAAGTCTAAAAAGACAAACAATTCCCAAAAAGAAAGCAGGCCACCAGCTCGGAGTTCACCCCGAGCAGCAAACCCGCTCACCATGTAAAGTTCGGGCAAGGTCGCACTCCCAGCATCTTCTCCAAAGGACGCCGTCGCAGCGTTACAACAGCTTCAAAAGTCCACCGTGCCATACGGCAGCCCCGTCAGGCGACGTCGTGTTTGGCAGTCCGCTGTCAAAAGTGTACTATGTTTGGAACAAAAAAAGCAGCAGACCGTTCCTAGCCCACACCAACCAACCAGCACTAGCCCTTCAAGAAGCGTAGCACCGCAAGCGGCTCCCTCTCCAACCTCACCCAAGCCCACATGCTATCCCATCCGTAGATCGCACCTCTAAAGGTCGCCCCAGATATGACGCTTGACTCGAAACCAACGCAACGGGGAGACGGGAGGTGGCATTGGGGGTATTGCACAGGAAGGGTTCATCCTTCACCACCTATCAAGAATTATAGCGAGACAAGCGGCGGGGGAGGTGGTAGCTATCCGTACAAGGACTCGGGCGTGGAGAGCTATACCTTGGAAGAAAGCAAGTCAACGTTCGGAAACGGCGATGCAGCTAGCTGGTTGGTCAAGCTCGATGTCGCATTAGCTTAGCTTCATCAGAGACAACACCTCGGCGACTCAGCTGGCGTAGCTTCTCCCCGTCACAGGGAGGACCTGACTGCTGATTCCTCACTTGAATTCGTGCTGCTTGCTGAAAGACCTCGACCCGAGGTAAACTACACATTCTCACTGCGTGGCGGGAATTGTCACTGTCACGAAATGCTCCAAGAACGGTTGTTTTTCGCCATGTGCCCAAGAATGGCTTTTCATATTCGAGCATTTCAAGCTCCGTCTGTCTTGTCTCACTTCTCCTCCCCAGACATCGCCCCCCCCTCTCCGTTCATCCGGGGGTTGTCTCTGAACATGTGGTATCATCCTCCTCCCTTCGCAACCAGTGTGCTTTTTTGTCTTCCGCCACCAAAATCCGCTCCATCCGTCCCCTCACTGTTTTGTCTTGCCCGCAGATTAGAGGATGGCCCCAAGCAGGGGAACCATCAAAGTGTGAGGAGTAGACCGCGTACTCGGGAAACATAAAACCAGGACAAAAAAATACACGGACACGCGGAAAGAAACCCGTGGGTAGCGATCGTAGTGAGGAAAACAGGAGGAAAAAGACGAGGAGTTTTGAGGATCTCGAGACAATGGAATCCAACCCCGAGTGGGTGTGATCTCAGGATGGCCTCTGTATGGTATCATCCCACCCAAAAGTAAAAGAAAACATGACAATATCCAGGAAAACGCCGATGTGATGCAGGTTTTGATAGTAGGAAAGAAAACGGTGGTCTCCCACTCCCCCCATACGACCGTGTGTGTGTGTATTGCTCGGCAAAGCACTCGTACAAGAACAGGTAATAGGAAATTTTCGAGTTCGGTTCTTCCGAGGGTGGCCCGTCGAGGACCTCTCATCGTGTGTGTTCGAGCTCGTTCGTGTGTGTGGAAGAGGTGTTAATCAGGGTTGGCAATGTAAAGACGGCCTCCCGTGAGCGTCGAAGTACGCTCGTCGACGCTTCCCCTCCTACGGAGATCGTCGGCGCCCTTGACGCTCTTCTCGCGGGTGACGGTCTGGTGCATGAGGGAGTTGCTGGCGAGCCTGGCTGCGTTGGTGTTCATGTTCAGCTCGCCCAGGTTGTCGGCCCTCTCGGCGCTGCTGCCGGACGAGCCGGTGGTCATGGCCCTGCCGCTCGCATTGTCGCCCAGGGTCTCCTCCTGCTTCTCCTCGACGAGGCTGCCGGTCCTCTCGGGGGTGTCGCCGGGGCTCCACCTGCGTCCGCTGCCGCTGCCCAAGCCGCCCGAGGACCTGTAGCCGGGGCCGCGACGGCTCGCGAGACTGCTGCGGCCGCTGCTACCGGTGCGGCGGTGGTGCAGGCGAGCGTCGTCCTCGTCTGAGTCCTCGCCCTCGACCTCTGTGGCGGAGAGACGCATGGGGACGCCGCCGACGCCGACGTGGTGGTCGCCCGGGGCGTAACCGACGACGCCGGGCTTTCCGTGGTGACGGATCTTGGCGGCGACCTTGCCGGTAGCAGAGATGCCGGTGCTGGTGCGTCCGGAGGGGGCGGAGAGGCCGGAGGAGCTGCGCTGGCCGCCGATGACCTCGAGGGTGGCCCGCATCTTGGCGGCGCGCTGCTGGGCGAGCAGGCGAGGGTCTTCGTACTGGGCGCGATCGCACCAGACGGTGGCCTTCTGCTTGCGGAGCAGGGCGACGTAGCCGGTGGGTTGCGGGGAGCCGCCGCCTGATCGTGACGAGGTGGAGCGGCGGAGGTCTGTCGTGGGGGAGGTGCGGTAGGCGGCGGGAGGGGGCACGCTCGAGGTGGTGCTGAAGGTGTTGACGGAGGGCGAGCGGCGGGAGTGTTGTTGGGGAGCCTGGGCGAGGTGCATTGGCGTCGGGCTCTGGATGGCGACGGGGAAAGTATTTGAGGAGACGGTGCGGGTGCGGGAGTGTGAGTAGACGGCGGATGAGTCCATGGGCTGCTGGCGCCGACTCGCCGACGGGTCTAACATTGTGGCGGTAGTTCCCCCCTCAGGGCCTTGAAATCAAGGTGTGGTGGTGATGTTGTTCGTGGTGTTTTGGAGGTGGTCACCTCTGCGGGCAGACTGGATGCTGCCACTCACTGCCAGAGGGTGTAGGTAATTATTGTCGGTGTCGACGTTGACGGCGGTAATGCTTCCTTCCCGGGCGATCCAGGTTGACTGGTAGTGTCGCCTGTTGAGAGGGGGAGGGAAGGAAGGTGGTGGTGGTAGTGGTGGTGAAGAAGAGTGGTGATGATGGTGTTGGTGGGAGGAGGAGGAGGAGGGGAAGGATGAGGTAGAAAAGGTGTCGGGCCGGCGTAGGTTATTAGTATTGAGTGCAGGTTCAGCCCGGGCAGCGGGCAGCTTCAGGTTTCTGCTTCGGGCGGGTTCAGGCTCGGCGAGTAAGGCGGGCGAATTGTTGAGTTCCCCCCATAAGGTAGGTACCCTTAGCAGGTACCTTTAGCAGGTACCTCCCTCCAGCAGGACAGGGCAGGTAAGGTACCTTAGCGTTAGCGTTAGCGGGCCCGAGGTACCTAACCGCACTGCAGAGCACCGCACCGCAGGGAACCTGTCGAAAGGAAGGCTGGGCAGCACATACATGGACACACACACATACACACACTTCACAGCTGAGCTGCAGCACTCAGTCAACTCAGTCAGGGTATCCGTAAGGTACTTGCGTCAGAAGAGGTACTGGAGACGGTGGGCGAGCTGGTGGAGTGAAGCAGTCGGGAAGCCCGACAGAGCAACGAGCAACACCCTCGACACCCCAAAAGCCAAGCCACACCCTCCTCTTCCGCTTGTTCTCCACGAAGAACGCTGAGGGAACCCGGCGGGACGGATTGATTACGTCGGGCCCCCTTGCCTTCACTTGACTGAAGACCCGAGAAATCAATCTGACGCCTCTGGTGCAATGGCCCCAAACACAAGCCCGCCTGTCGCGCTATTGCAAGCCCTAGCGGGAGGCAGCTCAGCTCAGCTGGAGGGGGATCGAGGATGATGCGTGCTCCTGCTCTGGCACCGTTCGCTTCGTCTCTCTCGGGCTTCTTTCCAACGTGTGCTTCGTGTCCGTCGAACCTTCGGAGGCGGCTAGGGCGAACCAGGCAGGGGACGCTGAGCGACGGACGGACGAGGACCCTCAGTGGAGCAGCACGCCGATGAGATGGTGTTTGTACATACGGATATACAGTAATGGTGTAGCAGCAGCAGCAGCAGCCGCTAGCGTAGTAGACCGTAGACGGGGGAGAGAAAGAACTGGTGCTAAAAACAGCTGGAGTTGAAGATACGGGCCCCCAGCAGCTGAAGATGATCTCAATCATGCCCTTGAGGGATGATGCCTCCCCACGCACGTCTCGTCGATAGTGGCAGCGCCGCAAGGGACCGACTGCCCGACTTCAAAGGGTTTGAGGGGAAACAATGATCACCGTCGAGGGAGGAAGGGTGCAGAGAAAGATGGCCGACCTACGCCGTCTTGTTTTGTTGTTATTGTTGTTGTTGTTTCTGATCTTGCAGAGATAAGGCACGGCAGAGACAAGACACACAACGCCTCGCATAAGAAGAGACACACGGCAACAACTAAACACACACACGCCAGGAACAAGTGATAAGCAACATACTCTACCATACATCTAACAGTGCAATACAATACAACACAATACAATGCAATACACTAAACAAACCCGCGTCAGATTCGAATAGGACGGCGATGCCAATGCCATGCAGAAAGAGGGGACCCCCAAAAGACCGAATTGTGACGATTGAACATCACCCAGCAAGCACCAAAAACAACCCGCCCTGTCTCGCTCCCTCTCCGCCACTAAGATCGGCGAGAGAGACTGCGAGAGAAAAAAGAGTGGGATGGACGCAGAGAGAGCAGGGCAGGGGGGCATGGGGGCCACACACACACACACACACACACACCAGACAGGGACAGGGCCGTGGGCAGGGGACAGGCCAGCAGCTGGGTGCTGTCCTGGCCGACACCAGGACTGGAAAAGGACAAGCCAAGAACGAGGTGACAGGGTGACAAGGGCCCTGGTCCAACGTTGCATGCGCCCGGGGCAGCTCTTGGTGGGTTTGGTAGTGTCTGTCTGGCTCCGTTTCTCTGGTCGCTGTGTCTCTGGCTCCGTTTCTCTGGCTGAGTCTCAGTCTGTCTTCGCGCTCTCTCCGTCTCTCTGTGTCTATGTCTCTGTCTCTGCGTGTGTGTGTCTGTCTCTCACTCGCTGTCCCGCACTACCATGCAACAAAACGTGTGCTCTGCCTCTCCGCCTCCATTGGTCGTCTACCGCCGTAGCCTTCCCTCACCCAGTCCACATCTCCATCATCGTGGCCCTTGAAGTCGGATCATTGGGCGTGGAGTCTTTTCTCTCTCTGCCTCCACTCCAGCCGTCAGTCTGCGGCGCTGCGGCCGACTGTCGTCGTCGCCTTGCTGGCGTACTCTCACCACTTGCCTGACAACGGGAATGGAATCGCACATCGCACACCACGCACACACATCATGCGAGACCACCTCGCATCCCATCCTAGCCTCGCCGCGCACCTGTGTCCCCGTTCCCACCCAACATGCTTTCACTAGAACAGGACACAATCTGCACGTAAACGCCCGTCAGGGCCCGAGCTTCCGGATGGGCTGTCCTTTAGAGACTCAACTCATTGCCTCTGCTTCTCCTGGGCCAGCAACTAACAGCCGCCATCATCATCCATCATCTCCCCCTTTTGCCGAAACGCAAGCATGATGCAAAAAAATCAAGATTCAAACCTGCCTCCCATCTCGATCGATCGTGATATAATCCACCGAGGAAATGCCACACACCGTCGCACTCCCGTGCCGCCGTAGCGTCAGCCACCAAAGGAACCAAGCCAAGTTTACCAGCGGTTCAACACGACGTGGACGCGAAACCAGGAACCGAACCGAACCAAACCAAACCACCACACCAAAAAACCCATTAAAAAATAAACCCACGCGGGACGCCGTGACAATCACCACGCTACCGGGCCAATCACCGCCCTCCGCCCACACCCGTTGATGTAATGCCCCCCCCCCCCCCCCTTCCTCCCTTCTCCAGGCGCAGAGGCTCTAGCAGGCGTTGACAGTTGCCGCTCGCGCCGTCTACTGACAATGGCAATGTCTCCGGCGCGTACACGAACACACACAAAGAAGCCGATCAATGATCTTCGCAACCCGGTTGGATGTACGGGCACACAATGATCTCCAGGGCCTTTTTTCTGCCCTTTTTCATCATCGATATCCAGTTTCTTTCCCGCCTTGCGCCGTGCCTGTCCCTGGCCCTGTGCCCGCTTCCTTGCACCACCCCGTCTCCGTCGCTGGTCCCTGTTTCTGGTCATCCTGTTCCTAGCCTTTACCTCATCCATCCTCCCGTCTTTCCCTGTTTTGGGGGCCGTGAGATCGGATCGGTGATGCCTTTTTGTCTGTTACCGGTTTTTTTTTTCAGAAGGCCGCCCTTTGAATCCTCCTGCAGACAATCCCCCTTGTCTCGCGTGGGCCATTGTATGTATGTATGTATGTATGTATGTATGTATGTATGTATGGTATTTCCCCGGCAGGCAAAACGCAAGGGGACAATGCGATCGACATGTCCTTTCTTGTTGGTCCTCGTTGCTCTCACCGAGTCTTGACTGCCGAGCGCGCAGCCAGCATCGCGTCAACCCAACAGGGAACCATCGTGTTGCCACGCATACCGAGCATCAACAAAGGGGGGTAGGAAGCCTCGTCGCAATGTCGAAATGTGATGTAAGATACACGGCAATCGTCCGGCTTCTCCCCGGCGGACGCTGCTGGGTGCTGGTCTGATGTGACAGATGACAACAGTCCGTCGTTCCTCACCTCAGATCATCCATCTCTGACGCGGGGGTTATTGTACCACGAATGGTCCTGCGCATGACCCTTTTTCTTGTTTCCTCCCTCGGTATGTGTAATACCTAGAGAAGAGATGTTGGGGGCCAGCGAAGCCTCGGTCGACTTCTCTGGGCATGACACAAGAAAACGCATCAACGGCTGCAGAATCTCATGTTTGCGACCTCCCCCCTCCCATCAAACCCCCCTAGTCCGTGGTTTGCATGTACTGTGGGGAAGATACAGAGAGAGAGGCACAGTTGGAAATGCAAAAGTGACTGCAGCATCAGCAACGCGCGCCCCAAACATGTGTATCTATGTATGCTACAGTATGTACGTAGAGTAGCCTCGCAGTGCAGCGCCAATGCATGCCAATATCCAATATCACAATCCCCCATCACACAAGCCCAAAATCCCCACCGCCGTCTTAACATTGCCGTCTTTCGACATCCAAAACGGCATGATAGCCATCCCCCATCGAACATCACGGTGAAGAAATCCGTCCAGCGGCCGCCTGGCATGGATCCCGATCCCATTCAGAGCCTCAGCCCATCTTTACATGTCCGGCCGTCTCGCCTTACGTGCATGCACTCCACATCTAAACACCAGACGCGGGCTAGCGTCCGCCGGGGTCACGATATGCAAGGCGAAAGGCGCCTGCCCAAAAAAATGAAATCCCACAAAAATCCATAATCCCGTTTCCGAAGTCCGCCTCCGCTGGCGTTTATCACTTTCGCCTCGCCCACGACCGTCTGTCTCCATTCCTTCCATCTCCATGACCCCACAGGAACACTTTTTCCCTTTCCCAGGTCCAAGGTGGGGGAAGGATGCGTTTTCCGGTGAGAGTTCGCAGCCACAACCCCTGGCCAACATCGCAGCTTCCGAGGGTGTTCATATGGAGACGGGCCGAAGAGGCTGATCTCGGAGGCGATATCAGAAAACTTCTTAGAAGAGGAACAGCAGCAGGAAAAAAAAAAAAAAAAAAAAAAAAGGTTGCCTCCAAGACTTAGACCCGCTACGGCTCAACCGCCAAGAGCCCCACGCCCCGGCCGTCCTCCGAGTTCAAGCCTCTTGGCCCTCCGGACAAGACCTTCGCGGCCTTATTCCCACACTAAACCCCCCCATCACCTTCCGGACCAGACATCGCCGTCCTGTTTATGGTGCAGCGTCCAATATCCTGCCGTTCAGCATATGATATCAATGCCAGCGATCTCTGACGTGTGTCGTCTGTATCCAAGGAATCACACCAATATCACGCCGCCGTTAAGGAACCGTCCAAACCAGCCCTGTGGCTCCAGCAAAGCGTCAACCGTTCCAAGGTTTTGCTGCCCCCCTTCCGCCCCCGGTACCCAGACCTCCGGACGTGGCGGCCCCGCGCTGGAGCACTGAATGAACCCAGAGGCGAATGGCATCCGCGGGTTTGCCCCCCATCCCTCGCCCTTCTCTCGGCCGGTTCGCTTAGATGGCAGACATCCATCACCAAGAGGCAGCGTCAGCATTCCTTTGCGCTGCCCCCGGCCGGTAGGCGACCCGAGAGACATGGTTCAGCCAACCTGTGCGTACCGTGCTGTGAGCTGTGCTGTGATGTGATGCTTGTAGTCCCCCCGCGTTGCACGTCGGTACACGCATCTCTGGTCCGTTCGTTCGCTTGTTCGTGCCAGAAGGCTCTCTTCCCGCTCGACAGCACTTCAATTACACGGGACCAACGGAAGGGAATTCGAAACGTCGATACTTCGTGCGACGGGCCCGAGATGATGTGCTTCCCCCCTTTCATGCGCCAAAAGATTACCTCCAGATCCTTGGAATGGAGAGTGATATGAAGTCGAGACAAGGGCAGAAACTTGGCTTTTTTGGCGTCCTGCTACTTTACAGCTCCCTTCTCAGTCAACGCCGCTTCGTCTATATTGCGGTGACATCCGGGGTCTTTGCTCGGAATAGTCTAGTACCTACCTTCAGAAAAGGTACGAATAGGTGAGATCAGATAACGCGACCTGGGTTGCCGTTACATGTAAGGCACAACACAGCACCACAAAGCCAAACACCAACACTCCTCTACAACATTGTACCTACCGTCTGTCAACCCGCCCGAGATCACACCAAACCGTGAGTAACCCCGTGATATCCGCATCGTCGCCCAAGTCCGCCCGTCCGCCCGCCTGGTCAACCTCCAAACTATCAACCAGGCTCGTCCAAACCGCTGCTCCGTGCCCCCCAATCTGCCAACCTCCCCCTTCACATTTCCCAAACCCGTTTCGCAGTGACAAACCCGTCAGACGACGCCCGTCCTGAAGCAGCCCTGAATCCTCATCCATCCCTCCTCCGTCCGTCCGTTCCTCTCCGATCCCACCAGTACGTGCGCACCCAAGCAGGTTTTTTTTCTTCACCCATGTCGCAGCGCAGTAGTAGTAGTAGTAGTAGTAGTAGTAGTAGTAGTAGCACAGCAGGCTCGGTTTCACAGACGCCCGCCAGCCGCAGAAGCCCGTGATGATCCGGCACGGTCTTGGGAGCTGGCTGCCTTGCTACACTGCATCGTGCGGCTGCGACCCGATCAGACACTTGTGCGCGCGAGAAAAGCCCGCGGTTTCTTGCCTCCCGCAGACGCCTTGCTTGCTCTTCCGTCTGGGAACGAACCATGGCGTTTTTTTCTTCTCGCTGCACGCAAGCACACAGAGCTGGCGGCGAATCTGGGGAAGAGACGGTAAAGAAAGAAAGAAAGCGGCTGGTCGCTTCTTGCGTCGACGATCCATGCGGGCTCTTGACGGCAGCCTACAGCCGCTGTTCTACGATCTCGGGTTGTAAGCCACGAAAGCTAAGCTGTGCCTGCAATGGAACGGGGGGCTAGCTAGCTCAGGTAGCTGAGTCGAACATGCCTCCATCGTGGAGGCTACCCTTCAGCTGAAGCAGGTAAGACTCCGTGGGTGAAGGCGAAACATCCTCATGATTTTACGCGCGCGGAAGGAAAAACTGTAAAAAACGCCATCGAATTTCATCACCCGTTTGAGGACAAGCCACGATAACTCAAAACAACGCCTACCCCAGCCCGCATTCCCATCCAAACCTCCCCCTCACCCACCAAGGTAGCTACATGCCGGAAAGGGTACCGTATCCAATCCAAGGGTTGCAGCACCACCTACCTGCCCAATCTACCTTATTTGCAGTCGGCGACATCTCACTGGTCCGCGGAGACAGAGAGAATCTCTGCCCACGCAGGGTGGCAGGAAGATGCGATAGGACAGGGCGCTGCATCGTCGTCGTCCCGCGCTAGCGAAGCGGGCATTCTTGGGGTTGCATGCCTTTTTCGTCCTTCGCAGCTTGGCAGGTCGCCGGCATCGACGACGACGAACAAAGAAGACGAGAGAGCTACCTGAGCTAGGAGAGCTACAGCTCTGCCTGCACCATCCCAAGCTTCCAAGCTCCTCCGTTGCGTTATCGCTAACCCGACGCCGGGTCGACTCGGCGCCGTGTCTATCGAATGTCCGGCGGCCGAGCAATCTCGCAACGCGGCGTTCCGGAGAACCATTGAATCTTCCAATTTCCATTTCCTCGTCCATCACGTCATTGATTCAATGGCTACAGACTTTCATCTCAGCCTGACGGGTAAATCCAGCAGACGACACCACGTCGAGCGCCCGCCACGACAGCAAACCTATATGCCCTCGACTTACAGCAGCGCAGTGTAAGTACCTACCCCGACGTCGCATTCGCCCCCTTCCCCCAGCAGAAGCCTTCTTGCTCCTCCTCCTGCGAGATGCTGCCACGAGGCCCGAGGGCTGAAGAGGCTGCAGCATGTCTCGGCGCGGCAACAAATCCCCAGAGGCCCTGCCTACCCAAGCACGCACGACGTTGCGATAGAGGCGATCCAATCGTTCCATGTGGGCTCGCTCGTCATCCCAGCTGGTCAAGGATGGCCGCCCTTATTGCTCCGATGGCACTTTGACGGGGGAGCTTTGCCAAGAACGGGTTTTTGCGCGCGCGGGGGGTTTGGCGGCGGCGTTTGGATTGGCAGCATTGAAAGGCACGATGTAAGAGCACAGAGTTTGCCCGTCAGACCGCTTGTCGACGTAGAGAGGCCAAGTCTGGACCTGAAGTCTAAGTCGGCAGATTCAGACTATCCCATGTTTTTCCCGTCTCCCCTCGCCGGAGCTTGCGCAAGGCATGGAAGAAAAGACCGCACGAATGCAGCTGCTGATGTCCAACCTCCTCCTCATCGTCCCCCGCGCTGTCGAGCTAAGGATGTACACTAGCAGCGGCATGTCCAAGTGCCGGGCAAAAGCCCGCCAAGATGCGGATTACATGATTGCCAGGCTCAATCGCGGCGTTGTCGCTGCAGTAATCGATATATTCTTCCAAAAAGAGAGTTTCCAGCCTGCTGGCGCCTCCCTATTTTGCAGTCTGCTTGCAGCCAGCAGCATTCGCCTGGGAACAACCCTTCCCATCTGGAGTACATGCGCTTAGGTTAGCTACATGGCGTTGCGGCGTGGAAGGAAAAAGGCCACCAAATCAGATCATGCGCAGAAGCACCCCAGAGAAGCACGTTGGCGGGGTCGGTTCCATCATGTATACATTTTCTCTGCTCCATCAGAATGATCCCAGTCGGCCGTCACATCCCCATCATGAAGGGGAGAAAGAAACATGGCGGGGCCTTGGCGGCCAAACTCTCAGTCAGCTGTGTTTCTCTCTGCCTTTCACTTCCATGGCGCGTCGCAGGACCTCCTCCGGATGCGACTTCACCTCACGATGCGACCAGGCCGATCTCATGCAGAAAAGCACTCAATCACTCAACCCAACTCAACGACCCCGCCCCGGCACCGCAATTGCGGTATCCATATCGTGAAAGGAAACGGTAAAGGCAGAAGGTGGTAGGCGGCACGTCATGGCATCGTCAAGGGGGCTATAATGGCACCTTGTTATCGCCCCGTTGCCCTGTTCCATGCTCAAGAGAAAAGAGACCCCGGACCTGGAAAAAGCTGGCTCACCTTGCTGGACTCTATAACATGCGCGATATAGACAGGCAGCGCAGCGCGAAAGAGCAAAAAAGGCCAAGCTTCCAGCGGCGCGGCAAAAACGAAAGCAAAGCCTGCTGCTGCCCTCTCGGCGCCAACCGACTGCCCGTCACGTATTCGCTCCTCCGTCGCATCTCCGTGCGGCGCGAGCGAGGCCATTGGGAATTTGGTTATCTCAAATCCGCCTCGCAGGGATACCGCTCCCCCGCACTCGGCTCGTCGCTCGCTGTCGCGGATACATTGCGCAAGCCATCGTGAGATTGAGCAGAGTGCAGTGGAGTTCCTCTGGAAATCGTGTGTATGTACATATGCCGTACGGACACATTGTACGTAAGCTCCTGATGTTGGACGACGAGACCCGAGTCAAGCCCGCGTCGCCCGCACTCTATTTCGCGTCTGTCGAGAAATTGTCGCAATGTCCAACGGCCCATCCGGTACGAGGGCACCAAATTGTCCCTCCCCCCTTCATACAAGAGACTTGTTCCTGGTCTTCCGCACCAGCGATCCAGATCCGCGACTTTGACAGCACCACCGCCACAACTCTGTCTGTTCGTCTTTTTGCCAGCCACCCGGGTAGAATGAGAGAGTGTGCGTGTAAGACGTACGGCGCCAAGGCATAGCGGCTCTCAGTCTTTGCGACGGTGGGCGCTTGGGAAGACTGGTTTCGACTACAGATCTGTCAGACAATGCGACGGGTCGATCACTTCGCATTGCGCCAGCCTTGTCCTTTTTCTTGAGTTAGACCAAAGGAGTTCGTTGCAGAACCCGCACACTCATTTTGACGCATTCCGTGCGGGAATCCCCCCCTCCCTCTTCTCTCTCTCGAGTCGCCCCTGCGAAACAGCTCTGGGCCGTGCCATGTCAGTGTCAGAGGAAAACCACCAAGACTAGGGGCTGACTGGTGATGGCGCTTGGGTGGTTTTCCTCCCGCAGGGGCCGCGAGCGAGAACCTCCTCGCCTCTGCCAAACCCCGGAGCTGGCGTCTCCTTCTCCGGCGAGGAAGTCCTCCATGTAGGTCGCTTACTCGCCGACTCGCCGACTCGCCGAACCCATCACCCTCGTGAACATCACGGGTCGAAAGAAACGTGGCGGCGCAGGTTCGCCGGCGATAGGACCGCCGCCGCGCCGATAGCTTTCTACTACTACCCTGCTCGTATTACCTTGGGGAGATCCAGCATCTCGGACCCGGACGTCGCTAGTGCGATGCGGTTTAGCCACGCCCGCCCATCCTCGCGTGGGAGAACTGTTTCCGCATCCGGCTGAGCTTCTCACTTACACAAAACCAACCTAACCCAGCCAGCCCCCTCCCCTCCCCCGGAGACGAGAGAGCTCATGTGAGCTAGTGGCCGACAAGGTATGCTTAACTCGAGTTGAGTGAGACCAGGAGCATGGGCCAAGTGGTGTGGTATGCGACGGAATGTAGTTGAATGTAGAGTAGCCCCCAACACAGGCGAGTCGTAGTCATGGCCAAGCATCACCGAAAAGCCTGCTTTTTGCAGTGAAGATGTTCTCGATCCTCGGCGGCCCTGTCTGCTTGTAGATAGGGCAATGGCGAGGTACCATCGGGCCCCGACATGAAGCGCGGTCGAGAATGGGCTCGGCCTGTGCCAGCGTTACATCTGTCAAAGCACGCACACCAGTTTGACCCCACTTGGGCCCCAGAAAAGTGCGAATAGCTTCGCTTTCTGTTTCTTCGCAATGTTTCCTCGATGAAGGGCGCAAGCAAGCCTGCTGCACCAGACACAAAAACACCGCAAAAGCCTTGGGTCTTCTTCGGCAACGTCCTGATTCGGGTTGACTAGGCCACAAACGATGCCTGCACACCGCCCGAAACAATCCATCACCCGCAGCAGAGGCTAACCCCGATTTCCCCCCCTCGCTATTCCGGAACATGGAAAACTTGATTTCTGGAGGTGCAAAGACTAAGAAAGTCGGCAGACGGACATGGGACTTTCGAGGGCTTTCTAATGCAAGCTCCAAAACCGGCGGCGCCCCTCCGTTTGGCGCTGCGAAACTAGAGAATTAAAGAGACGTACGATTTGCAGCGCTAGAACGACCGAACAAGACCATATCCCGGGCCCCCGGCAGAGCCTCTCTTTCGCAAACTTCCGGGACTCGCGCGAAATAACGAGCACAACCGCCGATGAGCTATCTAGATTCCGATCTCGTCGCCCATATCGTGTCCCACTCCGGCGACAGCTGGGGCCCTCCGGGTTGGGGGATCCGCTCTGCTGGGCGTGGTCGTGCATGGAGCCCCCGTTTTCTCGTCCCCTCCTCTCTCGGCCGTGAGCCGAACAAGTCAAGCTTCGCTGTTCCCCGGCATGCTTGAGGCAGTTTTGAGTCGGGTGTATCTTTTTCGAAAAGTGACGATGGATCATGGAATAGTTTGGAATGAGACACGGGGAGAAAGAAATGGCACGATGCTTGCAGCGTGGAGGTGACAGCGGGGATTATTCAGGTCCCGTCGAAAGTGGCCCCATTTGGTCCCGTTTCGGCCGGGCTTCAGACTCGGCGGGCGTTTGTGGGCTCTCTGGAAAGGAACCTCCGGAAGCCCCTTGTTCATCACATATCCTTTGAGTTGCGCTCCGGCTGCCGGGGGCCTCTTCATTCTTGGTGAGTTGCCAGTCTACCAATCTATCAATTGATTGCTTCCATGTCGATCCGGACGTTTGTCTTCACGATTGCTTCAATTTACCAAAAAGCCGTCATCTCCGGAGGAATTACTCCTAAACACCCATGCCCCGGACTCGATTAGAAGACACAATGTTTAGACTTTGGGCCGCGGTATCCGGTAGCAACATGACTCTCGCATGATGAGCACGACACAACGCATTCCCGCCGGCTTCCGTTGTCACGACAGTACGGATACCGGGACAAGAAACCACAATCAACTGAACCACAAGCCAAGAAAGGATGATTGATACTCGTGAACAGTCATCCGGTGGGCGCGCGCGCCCGAGTAATTCCCCGCCGTTACTTTTACATGCTTTCCAAGGTTCAGCCCACGCCAGCAGGGCGCAAATCGTAAGCTCCGCAGGCTGACGACGTACAGAAAGACCGAAGACGCACCGGAGCCGATGCGGCGATGCGGCACCTCGATGGCCCAGTGACGGCGTTACGTGGTTGATGTTAAGCTTACGTGCAGTCGTAGAAGCTTGACGGACAGACACTCATGCCAGGCACAGCAAAGCTTCCTCCCGTGACTTTCGCTCTCTCCGCCGCCACGCGAGAAAGGCGTCTGAAAATCGTGCCATGTCAAATACATGTTTGCCGAAGGTGGTGTGCAGCCGTCCAACCGGGATCCCTCCGCCGGCTGTGAGCGTGCGCAGGATTTCGTGATGGGGGGAGATCTCAGAGGCTTCGTGACAGGATCATCGCAGTCAGCAAGGTAGGCGATTGAACAACTTCATTGGCTCCAGACCCCCAAATTCTAGGCCCTTTGCGCGCTTCGCCCCGGCATCGACGGGTGTCCCGTCGTCCCATCACAACCTTGAAGCAAAGCTCTCCCAACCTATCGGGCCCGATATCACATGCCCCTCACATGCTCTTCTGAGTTTCCCGCCCGAGTTCCAGACTCGTCCAACACCCGCAGACTTCACGTCCGCAGCCGTCTCACCCCGAAACACTTCGCCTCCTCCTCCTCCGCCTCCTCCGCGAGTGTGCTGCCCCGCGAGGGAGCCAGCGGTATCTGCTCCAGGTCGCCCAGCCACGCGGCCCCCACCGCCCGATCCCGGTGCCCGTCCGGCGGGAGGCTGACGGCGGCTTTGTGGGTCAGCGCCTCCGGGATCCGGCGGACGACGTTGGACGTCACGGAGAGCCACTGCCGCTCGTAGAAGACGTCGCTGTCCAGCCAGAGGTGCACTGACTTGAGGTCTGGCGTGTCGAGTAGGCGGAGGATCTTGCTCCAGAATTCGACCCATTGTTCAAAGGTCCTGCCTTCGTAGATGTGCCGTCGGAAGGAGAGGTTGATGCGGCGGAAGGGATGGGCGGGGCTCCGGTGCCGTGTGCCAAAGAGGTTTCGAGCTCTGATGATGTCTGTGGCGAGGGCGATGTCGGTTATGGTGAATGTGAGGGATTTGTAGATCGAGGCCGCGCATTCGTGATACCTGTTCGAGCTTGTTAGACACTGAAGCATGTTGGATGGCTGCCGTCATCAAGATACGATGGAGGTCTGGGCCATGGATCACTTACATCCTCTTGCACGTTAACATCATCGGCAGGAAAGCAGTCCAGGTGTCGACCTTGACGCAACGACACCCCTTCGCGATATCTTTCCATATCTCGTTCTCTTCTCTGGCCTCCTCGCACTTCCAGTGATCGCACCATGTCGACATCTCCCGCTTGTACCACAGAGGGACCGTTCCCCGGGCATCCGGTACCATCCACATCGACTCCCAAGGTTCACCACCCTCGTGCTTCTCTTCCGGATCTCCGGGCCGGTGGAGCAAGCAGCGGGTGTGAGCATAACCGGCCTCGGTGCGTATAATGTGCTGGCCCATCCCGGCATCGCGCCAGAGCTCCTGATAGACCATCTCCCGTATCTCCCTGGGAAGCTTCCCAAACAACTCGCTTTGAATCTGACCATGTTCAGGCGCTTGTACATCCTGAGCTCGTTCGCCGTCGGTCCAGAAGTCCCCGAAAGAAGCGTCGCAGACGGTGGGCGAAGCCAGAGTGAACCAAGAATCACTTCCAGCGACGAGCTGCGGCTGCTCTCTGGCCCTCCAAACCTCAGTGTCAACCGAACCACGGCCCTTCTTGCCAGGATTCGTCCTGCCCGTCAGTTTCCGTACCAAACGAACCGTCTTCCTGGTCAAGGTCCGCACGCCGAGCCGACCGGCCCGTTCTCTTTCGTCACTCATCTCGGTAAAAAAAAAACAGTCCAGGTCGCCAACAAACCAACGCAGACACCAGACAGCGAACACACCGCGCACGCCGGACAGGAAAACAGGTGCGAAAGAAAAAAGAAGGGAAATCAAACGCCTCTTAAAAGCGAAGCGGGCTCGCGGCGCGCCCGTGCCAGCCCAGCAAACGCAACAGGAACAGGGCATTCGCATCCGCCCAACCAGAATTGCGGGCAAGCAAACGGCGAAGAAGGTGATCGACCCGCGCGCACCACAGGTAAGAACCCCCTTTCGACCGGGGCATGAGGATAGAGCTAGGTCCAACAAACAATTCGGACCGCGGACGCCACATCCGAATCTAGGCTTGATGTTTGCTTTCCCAGACGAAACGCATTCGGGGTTGTCACCAGGATAGGATGGGACACAAAGGGGAATTTTCATAAAAATCAATTCATTTGACTGAGCGGGTATTATCGTGACTAAAAGATGCTATTTGACAGTCCTGACATGTGAAACAAACGCCTGCTTTCCCCTCATCCCAACCTCGATCATCATACTGCGTATTACTTGCGGCATGATGAAGTCGAGCTGGTTTACTTCTGCTCCTGCTTCTTGCCGCCGCCAAAGAGGCCGCCGACGTAGCTGCCAGCGCCCTTGACGCCGTCGGTAGCCGTGCCAGCAACGGCCTTGCTGCCGTCGGCGATGCCACCGGCGGCGGTGTTGACGGCGCTGGAGCCCGGAACGGCGGTCGGGACGTAGCCGCCCTCGTCATCCTTGCCTTGGCGCTCGGCGCGGTTGATGCCCTCCTTGGAGGCGAGGTCGCCGACGGGTTGGAGGAGGCCGCCTTGGCCGACCTGGCCGGCTGCGAGGTTGTGGACGCCGTCTTGGAGGGTGTCGACTTGTTCGACGCCGGTCACCTTGGTCTTGCCGAGGGTGTCTGGAAGTTGACGAGTTAGCGATGTGCCGCTACGGTTTGTTTTTATGAAGAGTATGAAAAAGTGCTTACCCTTGGTCGTGTAGCTAGCCTTGTTGTCCTTGGTAAACCATCGCAGGTAGAAGTCCTCGAGCCAAGGGACCCATCTCTCGTACTGCTGGTTGTACGTCTGCTTTGCCCACTCCATGTTGTCTGGTTTTGATATTGAGATTCGGTGGAAATGTGATGTTATTCACTTGTGAATATAACTGAGAAATCGACTGAAGTCTAGAATGGATCAACAAGATAAACACCTCAAACGGCCGAGGAACCACGAAAGAGCTCTGGCCTCATATAAACCCCTCTCCCAAGCCCAGACACACACACGCACACGCGCACACACTTCGTCAGAGTCGTCACTCGCCATCCCTCCTCGCCAACGCGTGCGTGCGTGCGTGTGGCTGATGATGCCCGTGGATACGTCATAACGGCCGTGATGGAGGCTTCGCTGCGGGATGCCATAGGCTGGCCGCGCAGTCAGGCAACCGGGGAGGATCCCAGTCGAGACTCAGAGCTGACCCCTGCACAGACATCATCGGTGCGGAGACATCAAATCCTGGAAGTTGGCAGCCACATCGAAGACCTCTCTCACGCCACGCAAGGTGGTTCCAGGACCCAATCATGACCGAAAGGTGATCTCGAGAGTCTGGGATGTCGCTTGAAAATTTGCAAGGCTTGGCTATCGACTGGTGGATACTTGGCTATTGGCCAAAAGATAGCCGTTGGGCGAGGGTTGATGCGACCAAGGCTGCGAGTGATGCGCTTCGACACGTGGGATGAAGGGCGGGCGAAAGTGACACCCAAAAAGCTGGTCAGGATCTCGATTGCGGGTTGCGACGTCATCCCGCTGCCAGAGTGGGTCCGTGCTTGACGGGAAGTGGAGATTGGCTGGCGGCCTGTGACGGCCTGGTGGAGACCGGCACCGGCGCCGACGTTCTGGTTGCTGAAGGCCGGGACGGCCCCGGTTTTAGTGGAATCCGGGGGAAAATCGGACGGGATTGTCTCGTGGCCTGTAGGCATTTGGTTCACAGCAGTACTTCCGTATTTAGGTCAAATTCTCTCCTCAGCCGTTCCCAAACGGAAAAGTTCGCCGAGATTGCTTCGGTGTTATATCTGACGTAAGGACTGGGGAGTTCTTCATCAATGTGCTTTGAACTAAGCTCTATGATACGTCAAAAATGCTTGGCCAGGCGGCTGAAAAATCCCCTTCATATACCCCATGGGTTAGCCTTAGAGGTTAAGCTCCCTCCACATGTTTCCCCGTCAAAGTCATACGGCAGTCAACAAGGTGCGCCTCCAGGCGGCAAACTGCGAAGAAGAAAACTTAGAAGGGAAGAAAGATACGTCAAAAATACACTATTGTGGTGGCACCCACCCTAACTCCTCCATCGGCCACTGTATCCAGGGCTTGTAGCTCTCGTCAAGCAACGCCCAGGCCTGAGATATCAGATGCTTTGCCCATCCTTGCAACCACCACTGGCTCTCGAGTTTGCCCAAGACAATGCAAAAGTGAGCATAAATGACAACAGCCTCCTGGTTCGTCTCAGGTGTCTTCAGCAAGGGCAGAAAGTCCTCCGCGACGAAGTACTTCCAAATGAACATATCCATAATATCCATGCCATGACCGCCACCGTGCAGCGCAAGCGAGAGAGGGTGTCTCAACTCATCAATGGCGTAGTTGTAGACATTTGACAGGTTCTCATCTCGACAGCTGCTGCCAATGAGCTTCCTGAGGTTTTCGAGATTCTCTGGATGCGCCGAAGTCTCGTCTCGGGCCGTGAAGAACCTTTCCGTCGCGTACCGAATGATAGGTAGCAGAGGTCCGTCGTATATCCTCGCGTTCAAGAGTTTTATGAGCGAACATGCACCCGAGAGTAGAAAAGTCCAGTCCGGGAAGGCGGATTCCCAGACGACGGCTGATTCTTTAAGGTAGCGCCCAGATGCCAGGGCTGGAAAATAATTCTGAGGTCAGCTTTTGACTCTTCTACCTGCATTTTAGCAGGCTATAGAGAAACTCGGCTCACCGAAGAATATCGTCAACAGAGAGAAGAGAAACAGGTTCTCAGCGTTCCTTTCGTCCAAGCTGCTCATCAACCCCATTGCTTCACGGCTGGCGAGTCGATGGTACAACAATGCCCTAGCCACGAGTGCCTCCTTGCGTTCTGGCCGTTGATGCGCCAGGTGTAACGCCGATATGGACAGCAGCGTTCGCATCACGTAGTCACATTTGAGAGCCAGCCGTACCACAGACACTCTCCACATTTGGCGTACCAGCGGATCCGTCGACAATGTCATGTAGACAGCAGTGGTGAAGTTGTGTATCAGCTCCAGGTCCACGAAGTTGAGGTCTTGGTCCATCGGAGGATCCAACAACTGTGGCGGTAATGGTATTGGTGACGATGCATTCTGCTGTAGCGAAATGTGCATGCCAAATGCTGGAAAAGGCGATGATATCGGATGGCTCTTTAGGAAGTCGCATGTTACCAGATGCCTGACGCAGTTCTGACATGCTGGCTTCAGCTCATCGCACTGGATGGTGTGACAGGTCAGTATGCTAGTGCTATATGCATGTTGTTACGGACTGAGCTGTCGATCTGTACCAGAGCACCAGGTGTTTTCGGAGAGAATAGGGGACCAGAGGCAGAGCCACAGGGATGTACACAAAACTGAGTTGGGACGAACCTTTATCTTCCGCTGCTTGCATGTCTTACAACCCAGCTTGGACTTGCGGTGCGGCCTCTTTGAAATCTTCAAATTGCTGCTATCCGCGATGATCTCCATGCCGCTGGCGGGTTTGGCCCCCGATCATTCGCCCGGGGTGTGAACAGTACCAAATCGGACTCGTGCGTCGCAAGGGTTTCAAAGTTTCAAAGTATTCGTATTGGCTGTCGGTACGGCCCCGGGGCGGCGGATCGATCTCGGGGCTCCAATTCTCCGTGCTCTCAATTGCCGGCACAGACAACCGAGTGCATCATCAGTAGCAGCCTTGATGTTTGATTGAGAGGGAGTCAACGTCGCACTTTTTTGAAGGGCGGTGATGGGTCGTGGGCACGACGCGGACTCCACGGGCGGCGATCCGTAAATAGACGGGAGGGTCTAGTTACTCCGCACCGTTCGGAGTGCTCGTATCGTTCGGTTCGTGACTTGCGCTTCGGACGCTAAGCTTAATCTGGAATAAGAGTGGTTCAACTGAACTAGGAGCTTCGCTCGTAAGTTAACAATATTGGACCGGAAACTCCGAGAGAGCTTTGAGGTGTCGATGCTAATTGTTTCGTGAATAAAGAGCAAGTGTTCCATCACGTATCTAAGAGAAGACAAGACTTTAAGATTGGTGCGATGGATTTGGCGCGGCAATCGGCCATTTTCAAAAACCCAACCATGCGTGAATTGAACAACCCCGCCGAGTGGCCCGAATAGTCTCGCCGAGCGAGCGAGCCGAGTGCATCGCTTTTTCGACAATTGTGCGAAAATGAAATATGATTTGCCTGACCTGAATCAATCTAGAGGTGGCTACTTGAACCGATATCAGACATTCCATAGCGCTAAGCTCACCGTGCGGCGGCTACGTTTGCCGTCCAGGTTCCCAACTCACGCAACCTTGGAGATCTTGAAGCCCCCGGGAACCCTCTTCTGAAACACCTGCTCTGGATCATACTTGGCCGCAACTTCCTTGAGCAACTTGATATTTTCAGGGCCATAAGTGGTAAACGGATCTTGGGTGCTGTCCGCGTATCCCAGGTACTCCCACTCCACATCGATGCCTTCTGACACGCTGTAGTCTTTGATTTCCTTGCGCAAAGCGACGAGTTGCCGGCGGGATTCTCTCTCAGCATCTGCAGAGCGAACCATGTGTTGCATCTGGAAGAGAATTGCATTACACTTCTCGCGCTCCATACCGATGACGTTGCCACCTTTCTCGACCGAGTGGCGGAAGAGCAAAGCTGGCATGGCTTGGAAAGTAATATAGTTGAAAAAGTCGGCATCTTGGGTGTTCTTCCAGTTCTCGATGAACTTGCTTTGGGCTTCGACAGCACGACGTATGAAACGCGCATCATTCTTGCCCGTCAAAGTCAACCAGACCTGGCGATATCCAGTCGGCTCCTCGAGTTCGACAGCCATGTTCAGGTGACTGTCGTGGCGGAGCGTGTTCACGGTTTGAGGCTGGATATTCCGGAAATCGTCGAAAGCCGGGGCCCATTCGGCATTTGCGGTGTCATGAACAGCAGCCGACACGACGGTGCCGGCTGACGGTGAGTAAGCCCAGAATGTAATGGCTGAGCCCTTAGTATAGTTCGGAACATTGTCGACCCATTTCACAAAGGCGGCGATGTGTTGCTCTGTAGTGCTGAGGGGATACACAATCTGGCCGCCCCAGATCTCCACCACGTCGACGGTCTGTATGTCCATGCGGGTGACTATGCCAAAGTTGTTTGAGCCACCTTTGAGTGCCTTGTGCAGATCAGAGTTGGTCTCCCTGTTGGCGTTGACAATCTTGCCGCTGGCCAGGACGACTTCGAAGTTAACAACATTGTCGCAGCCGAGACCGACCTCAGCGCTGAAGAAGTTGTTGCCGCCACTCGTGAGGAAACCGCCAACACCGACGGTAGAGGTGCGACCTCCCGGAGCAGTCACGCCGTCTGGCTCAAGCGAGGAGTAGACATCGCGCCAGAGAGCACCGGCACCAATACTCGCGATTTTAAGATCTGGTGAGTATTGTACCTCCTTGATTAAGCCCATATCAATAGTGATACCATCGGCAACTGCAAAATTAGCAAATTTGTGTCATGCTAAGAAAATGGCTCTAAGTGTTCGACATACTGTTGGAGGCACCAGCCCACGTTGAATGACCACCGCCGCGGATGGCCCAGTTACAGCCCATTGACTTCAATTTCGTGACAGTCAGAGAAACCTCTGCGGCTGATGATGGTTGAACGATGAAACCAGGGCTTAGCTGGGCCGATACAGAGAAGTAAGACTCATCACGAGCCTTGTAAGCCTCTGTGCCCTGCCGGAGGACTTTCAGCCCGGCCGACTCAAGAGCGTCGCCCTTTAGCCAGAAATATCGTTAGAAGATGATGGCACGGTGGCAAGGTGTCTCTAATACTCACAAAAGAGGTGAGCATAGCATGATTTGTTGCGCATGTAATGAACGCCATTAGCCGTGGGGTACTAAAAGTCAGTTACAGAAGTATGATAATTGGTACGGGATTGGGTTGCAGGATAGTTAGGGAGTCTTGAATGGGGATTCTGTTGGTCCTGTTTTCGCAGGTAAGACCGTAAGCATAGAAAAGCGATACAAGGAAACCGTGGGGTGTGTCATCTTCTGCGCGGGTCTTTTGGCATTGTCGCCGAGACGCACTTACTCCGCTAATGTCTACTGCTGACAACAAGTAAGATCAAAGTAGATACACGTGTATGGGGACTCGGTGGTGCCCAGCCTGCATGTGTTGTTGCGAGGTTACACGGCAGAGTGCTGTGCATGCAGATCGACGAAAGGGCAACAATTCCAGTTTGAATTCTGCGGTTCTTCTTACATTGAGCCAAATATTTGATGATCAGCATCCAAGAATCCATCAAGTCCCGGGACCCTCCCCGAACAATTGAACACACAGTAATTCTTGCATGTCTCTTCATGATCCCTTGGATGTAGAGCCTCTACCGATGCGTTCTGTACTGTAGATGTGGGGGTCTTCGTCGGCCATCGGGCAACTGATCGACGACAGTCGGGCAATTTTCTCGAAGTGATACACTAAGTATTTCGAACATGAACACCTATTCACCTCCCAAAAGAGATAAATGCCATAATGAAGTAATGGACGCTGCACCGTACAATGGTTGACTAGATTTTGGACAGAACCCTCGGATACCTCCCAGTCGAAGACCCTAAGTCGTTGAGGTCTATGTAGCTTTCGTTCAATTGCTTGAGATCAGTCACTCCCAACAATCTCATGGTGGTCTGTATCTCGTCGCTCAAGACTGAGAAAATAAATCAGCAAAATGTTACGCCCGGCTCGCTAATGTTTGACTCACTTGATATCGCCTTGAGCACGCCTTCCGCACCATAGGCACTGAGCGCGTACATGAACCCGCGCCCGATACCCACCGCTTGCGCCCCCAAACAGAGGGCCTTGACTACATCTGTGCCTCTCATTACACCACCGTCGACGTAGATATCGAAGGATTTGAACACCTCGGGGCAACGAAGTCGAATATCACGCAGAACTCTGACAGAGCTCGGTGCGTGATCGAGCTGCCTCCCGCCGTGGTTGCTTAGGTAAATGCCCTCAACTCCGTGTTTCGTGGCCTCGAGCGCATCTTCCCAGGTTTGGATGCCTTTCAAGATGATCGGTCGGTCGCCCCACAGCCCTCGAATCCAAGGAATGTCACTCCACTCAAAGGAAGAGCAGTGGTGGCCACGGAGTGTCTCTGCCTCTTCTCCTGGGAATGGAGGGTGTGTCGTGCTGTCCGGTGCGACGACACCTGCCTCGTAATCCAGCAAGGCCTTGAAGCGATCGTCCATATCCCGCTTCCCGATTACAGGAGCATCAACCGTGACAGCTAAAGCGTCAAAACCGAGTTCTTTTGCCTTCAAGATGAGTCCTTCGGCGCCTTTCTTCACCTTGGGCACATAGAGCTGGAACACCATCCCGCCGCCACGACCCACCGTCTCCGCTTGAAAGCACTCCGTCAAGTCTTTTGGTGCCACGGATGAATACGTGCTAACGCATTGTGGGATTCCCATACGTGCTGCTCCTCGGGTCAGACACTTCTCGCCATCGACGTGACCTAAGCGGGCTGCGGCGGCAGGAGCAATGAAGACAGGCAGGCTGCTTTGCAAACCCATAATTTGACAGTTCATTGAAACTCTCGACACATTTCGAAGAACGCGAGGCCGGAAAGAGACGAGAGACCAATCGGATTGGTTACGGAGTAAGGATGTATGCGATTCAGCGCCACTGGTGTAATACGCTTTTGCTTTTGGCGTAAGGGTGAGAGCGGCAGCTTGGGCAATATCGGAGAGAGACTGGCAAGCTGAAAGCGGGAGCACCGTTGCTGAGCCTTCCGTTGCTTGGCTTTGACTTTGGTCGGGATACTGGGACTTCTTCGTTTCAGCACTCGGTGACTGAATCACAGGACCAAGCCTCTTATCTAGTCATGGATCAGTCCGGAGGTTCTCATAAGCCAATGAGTGAAGAGCATAGGTAACCTCTTGGTAGATGCGTCTCGATCGTGCCTTCAGCATGTATCGGCTCATATTCTTCAGTTGCATCCTTGAACTTGGTCAACAAGCTGTCATGTCTTCGCCCAACAAACATACCTTCCCTGCATAGCGCAGAATCACACCGGCCCCTCCTGGATGGTCATCCAAGAAGTCCGTCACGTCATAAACGTGGCCAGAAACAACGATCCAACATGAGTTCGTAGAATTATGCGTTGCTACCTCGTCGATTGACAACATTTTGACTGCCTGGACGAGGTGAGGTGAAGACCAATTGATGGCGACTGCCTCAGCGAACGTTACAGAAAACCACCTGATCGAATGGTCTAGATAACAGGAATCGCTGAATTTGATTACTCAATACCACTTGTTGTTATCGCATAAGGTATGTGCAGATACTACAAATGATGCAAGGTGGGGTGAGAAGCACGAGCTTACCGAAGCCTCGGTTGTATTTTCCGGCAACATATCCGTACGCCGTTTCGAGACGTCAACCACACCTCTTTGCAACTCCTACCTGCACTACTCGGGGGCCGAATGAAAAGAAGTTTGAAATTGTTGACATGTTGCTAGCTCAAGATGCGTGGGTTTTGGGGGGTTAATTGGATGACTGCATATCCTTATAGCTACTTCTTGGGAACATAGAGCGTCTGCGAGTTGCAGTAACCGATGATTCCCGCGAGTCCTCCCTCGACCCCGAAACCTGACTCTTTATGGCCTCCAAACGGTGCACTGGAACCAAGATCCATATGATTGTTGATCCAAACACTTCCTGCCTCCAAACGTCTAGCTACCTTCGCTCCGTGGTCAAGATCTTGTGTCCACACAGATGCCCCAAGGCCGAGCTTGCTGTCATTGGCTCGCTGAATGACATCTTCCTCGTCAGACCAGATGAGAAGCGGAATGATGGGTCCTGCGTGACTTAGAAAGACGTCGGATGTCGGTTGAGGACCGAAAGACTCACCAAAAGGCTCTTGAGTGACTACGGGTGCATCATCAGGCGGGTTGTCCACCACGACGGGGGCAATGAAATACCCCTTGCCAGTCATGACAGATGATGTGTTACCGGAGATTATCTTGAGGTTTGCCGATCTTACTTCCGATACCATGTTTTGGATCTTCTTGAACTGTGTTTCGTTTTGGATAGGTCCCAGAAGAGCACCTTCAGCAAGGCCGTCACCAGGCTTGAAGGACTCGACCACCGCGCTGAAAGCTTGGAGGAACTGAGGGTAGATATCCGTATGAACATAAATACGTTTGATCGTTAGGCAGACCTAAAAGATCCTTAGCACAAATCACCACTACCTCAAACAATCATCACTGGATGCCCCCTCTCACCTGAGACGTGTTGAAGAGACATGTTTGGGCGATCTGAGTGAAATTAGCTTCAATATTGGTCGAATCAGAGCAGATGGCTTTGAAATACTCACTGCTGTGGCGGCCGACGCGACGTCAACGTCTGGGAAAACAATGGCAGCGTCATTTCCGCCTCTAAGCATCATATAAGTTCACCGAAGAATGCTTTGCAGGATGAGTGGTCAGTGTGAACTCACAGCTCAAGAGTGACACGTTTCAAGCCTCTACTACAGCTTTCCATAACTTTCCTACCAGTCTCAGTTGAGCCTGTGAAGCTGATTTTGTCAATGCCAGGATGTGTCGTCAGCCATGGACCGAGCCTATCGTCGCCACTGAGGCATTGAACCACCCCAGGCGGGAAGAATCGCTGGGCAAGCTCGCAAAGCTTCAGACCGCAGTAAGGAGTGAAAGGGCTTAAACAAGCTTAGCGGATTATTACAATAAGACGTGCGAGTTCTTCAAGAAGTAACCTACGATGGCTTCAGTATGAAGGCATTCCCAGCAACCAATGCAGCCCCGAGCTTCGTACAGGCTATGAAACCGAATGTGAGCCATCTTTTGTCTTTGAACGAGTGAGTCAAAGGAGCTTACCTAGATTGATGGGAACTAGGCAATCATCTGTTTTAGCAATCCCGACCCTATTCCATGGGAAGCCCAAGTGGAGTAAAACTTACAGTTCCAAGGCACAATAGCACATGCGACCCCTAAAGGCGTATATCTGGTTATGATTTGACGTTTTTCGGTGTCTTCAACCACGGTCTCTGGCAGTGAAATCTTGGCCGTAGCCGCAAGACGATCAACAGAAGCAGATACCTCCATTTGCGCACCCCACATCTGAATACATTTTGTCAATAAATGATGATCAGAAGACGGGCTTTAGCCAATCTTACAGGCCTGCCCTGCTCCTTGACAAGCATCGTGGCGAAATCTTGTAAGTGCTCGCCAAGTGAAGCTGCGAATGCAGCCACGGCCTTCCTGCGATCCTCTTTCGGCACGAGACGCCATGTCCCAAACGCCTTTCTCGCTGCCTTAACTGCTCGATCTACATCCTCAGGCTGTGAAATTGGGACTTCAGGGTTAGCTTCAAGAGTGGACGGGTTGATGCCATGTCGAGTTTCCGCGGTGGTAGTTGAAGCCCCGTCGATGACGTTACAAATTGTTGAAAATGAGAGGGCTGAGTCGGTGCCGTTCATGATGGTGGTCTTGTGGGATACGTAGAATGATTTGCGGCAATCAGCTGTTTCTAGTGAGTATTTTCGTGACCTTCTAAATAATATTCACCGGCCGGCTTGGATTCATTTAACATTAAATGCACAATCCTGAAATCTGATAAAGCACACATCCTGCCTCGGCTTCAATTTCCCGTCTTCTAGATCATCTCATGTATTTTCCTTCCGTCTACGAACATCCATGGAGGAACTAGTTGTAGAATGGGTACTCATTGCCGGACCCTAGGCAGTTGATGTCTTTACATCATGTCACCGTCATTTTGCGCTTTGAGTTTCAGGATTTGAGATTCCTCGTCGTCCTTGTTGGTGACCTGGTAATACAGCGTGGCTCGATGGCGAGCGTTGCCCAAACATCCCCCTGAGAATTAACAGTGACTGCGTCAAAATAAGAATGACAGTGATATTTCACTGTCATCTTGGTGGAGTGGAGCCGAGAGTGGATGCATCATGCGGGGGAGCTTTGCTGGTGCATGGCAACGCTCGACGGCGTACAGTGCACACGCACTGCCCTGGGGAATGGATGCAACTTTTGGGAGCTTGGGGCTCCTGAATGCGCCTCGGTGTATCAGGCGCACGGTTGAAATGATCTATCAAACCAGTCTCGGCGAACCGCGAGCCCTTTTCCGGAGACCGTGGAACACTTGTGTACCAACATTCAATCTAGCAATCTGCGAGTGACATGTCCAGCGAAGAAAACCATTAAAGTCTATAATTATTCGTCCATGTTCAAGTTTATGATGAGACAACAGAAGGCTATTCTCTACCTCGGTTGTCTCGACTTTGGATGCCAAACCTTACTCGACTAACCGGGATCGAAGCCATCGACCAGGCTCTTAATCTCGTAAAAGCAAGCACTCACAGTACCGCTCGTTATTGAGACCGACGCGATGGTATTCGACCCTAGCGCGAATGGAAACGCCTCCCGACAGGGTGATGTACAAGATGATCAGCCCGGAGGAAAGTACGGATACCGGCTAGGACATAGGCTTGGAGAGTACCAAATCCCCGACGTCGTCCTCAACTCTCCAAATCAGAAAATCAAAATCATCACGATTGGAGCCGGGATTAGTGGCATACTCATGTCATACTTGATACAGAAACACGGCGAAAGCATTCAACATGTAGTTTACGAGAAGAACGGTGATATCGGAGGAACTTGGCTTGAGGTTCGTCTTGTTGTCTCCACTCAACTAAAACGTCGCTGACGATCTCATAGAACAGATACCCGGGTTGTGCTTGCGATGTACCTTCCCACGCGTACGCATTTGCTTTCGCTTTGTATCCCGACTGGCCAAAGTACTTAAGTCCATCCGAGGACATCTTCCGCTACCTCGACCGCGTCGTTGAGTGCTTTGGGCTTCGAAAGCAGATGGTCTTCAACTCAACAGTAATAAGCTGCGATTGGAACGAAGACGAGTCGGAGTGGCACGTCCGAATCAAGAATTCAGAAACCGACGAGGTTCGCGAAGATGTAGCCAACATTGTGATCAGCGCAAACGGAATTCTCAACTCATGGAAGTTTCCCGAAGAGGTCGAGGGTCTGCATTCCTTCAAAGGTCGACTGATACATACCGCACGTTGGCCTACCGACTTTGGCGAGGAGCAATGGAAAGGTCGCCGGGTGGCAGTCATTGGGTCTGGAGCGACGAGCATGCAGGTTGTCCCTACCATGCAGCCACATGTCGAAAAGATGGACATCTTTGTCAGGACGCCGGTATGGTTTGCAGAGTTTGCAGATCACAGTGGCGACAACTTTGACTGTAAGCATTGCTCCGTCTGACTGAACCCTCTCAGCTTGCTGAATATGATATCCCAGACACCACAGACGAGCGCGAGTCCATGAAAAGCGACACCAAAGCGCTTGTTCACAAAGCCAAGTTCATCGAAGACAAATTGAACACCGCGGCCGGATTACGGGCGTTCATGGTCCACAGCACCGAGGCACGCATGATCCGCGAGCACTTCAAAGACCGCATGCGCAAGTTCATCCACAGAGACGACATCTTTGAACAACTACTGCCCAATTTCGCTGTTGGCTGCCGAAGACTTACGCCTGGTAACCCATACATGCGCGCAGTCCAAAAGGAGAACGTTCAGTTGCATAGAGGTGCAGTAACAAAAGTCACCCCATCCACGATTATTGCATCCAATGGTGATGAGGTCGAGGTCGACACCATCATCTGCGCTACCGGCTTCGACGTCAGTTTCCGGCCGCCGTTCTCAGTCGTCGGACGCAACGGTATCAGCCTACAGGAGAAGTGGAAGAAAGTCCCTGAAGGATATCTCAGCGTGGGCGTGCCCGATATACCCAACTACTTCACGGTCGTGGGGCCGTCATTCCCTATCGCCAACGGAAGTGTTATGGGCCCCCTCCAAGCTGTGGGACGGTACATCCTGAAGGCCATACAGAAGATGCAGCGAGAGAACATTGCCTCTATGGTTCCAAAGCAGTCCGTCACAGACCAGTTTAATGAGCATGCGCAGGCCTGGATGGTCGGAACCGCATGGGCGGACTCTGGGTGTCGATCGTGGTACAAAGACAACAACACAGGGCGCGTAAACGCGATCTGGCCTGGCAGCAGCCTGCACTTTTGCGAACTGATCGCAGAGCCGAGGTACGAGGACTTCGAGATCAAGTACTCGAATAAGCACAATATGTGGGAATTCTTGGGCCTAGGCTTCACTAGGAACATGATGGCGGAGAATGGTGATCTAAGCCCTTACATGGCGTTAGATGCTATCGACAGGGCGTTTGTCGGATATGAGCCGGACAAGGATGCCGAGGACGCAAGAGTCAGGAGAATGGCATACATGGTTCACGATGGACCAAAGAAGAAGAGAAACGAGGGAGACACGGCGGCATAGAGGATGCCATTTTTGAACGGATCAATTTGAGCGATGCATTGTTCAAAGAGTCTGAAGGGTTTACATACGGGCTGGTATCAGAAAGCCGTCTTGGGCGCCCGGCTTGCTCCTTGGGGATGGAAATGCTGGTAGCTATAACTCTACTACATCGTCTAATGAAATTGAGGAGGAGGAAACCATCTCATACTGAGAAACATCTGCTCTATAGTCAGTAAGTGTGTATGATAAATATGTCGACATTTGGAAGTTGGACAGACCAAGCGAGCAATCGATATGTGGGTATTTTCTGGCAAAGTCTTTGCTAAGCTTCCAGTTGGAAGGCTGGTCAATTCCGAAGGCTGCTAAGGCATCCGCAACCATCATTTCTGGACCATACGGGGCGCTTCTGCTGGCAAGGCCCTCGTCAGATGGCCTGAGATGCGTTGTAGTCGATCTAGGAGACTGGGTCTGACCCATCCTGCAGTCCATTTCAGCTGCGAGAGCTTCTTGGACCAGGGCAAAGCCGGTGTATGTCATGCCGCCGGCAGGATTGACGGGCACTTTCAAGTATATCCATTCACGATTGTGCAACATAGAATTGCTGCCATCAGCCCGACCACCGCCGACACGAGGAAGAATGTGGTTGAAAAACACATCGTGAATGTTGACAGATACGCGCTTCCCAGGCAACTCAACGACCGTGTTCAAGACAATGTCCCTGCTCATGGCGTCAAGGTCAAGTTTGGCTGAGTACAGAATCATCTGATCGCGGATGGATGGCCAGTTGATGAAGTCAATGACCACTGGGTGGAAGGGCGTGGCGGTTTGGAGTGGTGTGGGTCGGAAAGGCACGGGAATTTGCAGTCTGTCTTCGACGGAGTTTGAGATTCGCCAACGCATGACGGATTCCATGTACTTGGAGAAGTACTGAGGCTCTGATAGTTAGAAATCAAGAATAGCTGGTGTCAAGGCAGGGAGAGAAGACACGTACTACGCCGTAGATGTATGGTTCCAGGCCTGCAAGAGCGCCTATGACTTCAACAGCAATTGAAGCAAGCTTGCTCACCAAGCGTGTTTGATTGGCCATGACGAGGGGGTGGCCCATCTGATCCTGAGATGTGCTGACTGATTTGGACATGACATGGTTTGCGGCCAGTTTGACTTGGTCCGCGAATAGGCTTGAGTTGTTGATAATAGCTGTCATCTCGTTACCCGAGGGCTGGAGGTGTTGGAAGGACATCATGTCAAAAGGTAGGGACATCATGGTCGGTGTCGCATTTGAATCAAACAGTCCGAAAGGGAAACGTAGGTTCGGCGAAGCACAAGGAGAGCCCCAGCTGGGCATGGAAGTGGTAAGACTTGGCATCATTGTCAGATCCGCCGGCAAGAAAGCGGAAGGTGATTGCAAGATACTGCGGGTATCATGCAATGACTGGGACACGTAGCTGGTGTCTGCATGTTCTGGAGCTGACTGCAGCCCCATAGCGGCTCCTCCCGAGCTCGCATCCGGAGCCCCGAGATTAGACGCAGAAAGATCGGCAACATCGGCCGCGGGGGCAGGACCCGGTCCCCTCGGCGGAACCACGATCGTTGACGAACGCTCTTCTTCACTCCTCTCTAATGTAGGAGCTTCTTTCTCACTCGTTGAATCCAAGGATGACTTGCTTAGCGTTGAGAACATAGGATCATCTACTTTGTGTCTTAGTTGCTGGCTTGCTGTACCTTAAAGCCTAACATGGGAGTTCAGGATAGGCGCACTCACCAGCGGCTGCCGTGGCAAGGTTTCCAACACTCAAAAGCTTTTGACGAAGGCGAAATAACGCGTCTTCCACTTGCTGCTTTTCCTCCGCGAGCTTGAGGTGGGCCTTGACTAGTTCATCGTACTTGGTTTGTTCCGTGGCATCTTCATTTGGAGTCTTCAAAGCTGCGACTAAAGATTCCATCTGGCGGATGTACGCAGATTGCTTTTCTCTCGCACATTGCTGAGAGATCCTGTTCTGCGTACGCTTCTTCTCGGCCGCTGACTCCGACTTGCCCTGAGAAGCTGCTGCTCGTTTCCGCGAGCGGGGCCCGTCCTGGCCCCTTGAACCGTGCGTAGAACCAGTTTCCATCATGCGCCGGCCGCACTTGTCAGAAAGTATCACGATCTGTGCTCGAGATGTTGCAGTATTCAAGAGGGACGGTGTAGATATGGCAGTTGAGGTCAATCAACGTCACCGACACGAGCTGGGGAAGACGAAGTCCTCGCAGGCACAGACCTGCTTGTTTACCAAGCCCCTGGGCGGGGGTTTCGGTCGCTAAGGCTGCTGGCCTCTCACCGAATGAACAAGGGTATGTGGCTGGCTGTCTCACCGAGTTCACGTGAAGGTAAGGGACGAAAACGAGCCCGGAAAATGCAGCCGGAAGAGCCACGTCCGTGCCGTCTTCTGTGGTTTGCTTATGCCGCTGCAACCAACCAACAGCAAACCACCTATTGCTGAGGTCTTCATACGCTTTGACATTCCACACCCTCCTTCAGTCGTCCAAAACAAAACTGATCCTTGACGAATCTGGATGCTTTGCGTTCGCACTGTGAGATCTTCTGCAACCCCCTAATGCACTCCACAAGACAGGGGATGTTTAGCTCCTCTCTTCCCCGCACAAGCCTGAAGCCGCTTGGGGAGGCCTGCATCTGGTAGACCAGGGGCTGGAAAGATGAGAAAAGATGTTTATACTTGCCAACGAGTGTGTTTTATTTTTGAGATTTCCGCATCATAGGTCATCTTCCGGCGCGCTTGTTTGACACACTATTTCCGCACCACGCTATTCACCTGTGACCCTGCTGAACAAGAACGTTTGCCTGGCCGGTATCATGCCTCCGAGCTCTCAAGGCCCGGCCGGCAGCCCAACGGCTTCGCGGCGCGTGTCAAAACCTTCCGCCCGCAGCCAGCCCCGGGCGTCCATGGCATGCCTTGGATGCCGGCAAAAGAAAATAAAGGTAATTCGACTTCCTTACTAAATCATGACAAGACTGACGTAGATCCAAGTGCGATGTTCAGAATCTAGAGCCAGGAACAGGCTGTACAGCCTGCCGAAATGCGAATATTGAGTGCATGACTACGCCTAATGGCGACAGAAGAAAGTCAGACAGCAGAACTCCCTTTCTTTAACTTCGACATTGTATGAAGTTTTGTAATAAACGCATGCTGATATTTGAACTGAGCCTATCTGCAGGCATGGCTCGCGAGAGTACATCGTTGCTCTGCAAGGAAGACTGGAATCCCTCGAAGCACTCATCAGGTAAGGTCTTCACTTCTGGCGTGTTTTATTGACGAGCACTAATCACCATATTTAGTCAGAGTGGCATCAAAAACCTCCAAAATACAACTAGGACTCAAGATCCTCAATCGGCTCTATGCTCGCCACCGGATACATCGTCCTTGGATTATCCACACGCCGAGCTGATGGACAAGGATAGTTCGGTGAGAGATATTAGTGGTGACGAACATTCGGAGTGAGTCACCCCAATGAATTTCTCATTCAATGGCTGCCCTGTTCTACTCAACAATCCAATGCCCTTGGTACGTTCACAGCTAAGATATTGCAGCCAGCGTACACCAATATCACACCGCGAAGTTTACGAAGACGACGATGAGAATCGCCGTGAGTCTCCATCGGATCTATTCAATGCGGACGAGACAGAGAATATAGACCCGCAATTGGGAAACTCGATCGAGTTAGGTTCCCCGGTCCCTCTCGATGCCCATACAGCAGCCAACACACCCGTGCCTGGGACCATTTCTCAACGGCGTCAAGAGCCTAGTATTGAGGAAGTCACGCAGAATTTGGATGCAGATTCAAGCCCTGGGCAGGTGAGATATTATGGTCCGACCACTCAACTACATATCCAATCTCTCCCGGCAAACAACCCGGGAGACGGCCCCATTCACGCAGATACTGGCCCCATGTCGAGTTTCTCCGTAGACATGGACTCTTCACAACTGAGGGACATGCTGCTCAAATCCTACTGGAGCTTTTCTTCTCGTTCAGTCCCTGTTGTTGACGAGTCACTTTTCATGGCCCATCGTACATCCGGACAACGCTCTCAATACTTTTCTCCATTTCTAGAAGCTGCAATGCTAGCATGTGCAACTCGGATCAGAACATCAAGCTCCGTGCGGAAGCTGGGTCGTGCGTATGCCGACCTGGCGAAGAAGGATATTGTCTTTGAGTTAGAGAGACCCACCATCGCCACTTTGCAAGGGTTCCTGCTGCTGAGCGACTTTGAAGCAACGTCTGCCAGAGATAGAATTGGATGGACATACAATGGTACGTTTGCGTCCTGGGATATTTGATCTGAAGCTAAGAAAGCACCGCAGGCATTGCGTGCCGGCTGATATTCGACCTTGGCCTTCATGAAGATTGCTCTCGACTGATCAGACACGGCATACTCGTTCAGGCAGATGCAGACTTGAGAGTCTCCTTGTTCCTGTCGGCTTTTGTGTACGACAGACTATGGGCGCTCTATCTTGGTCGCCCCAGCTGCGTCCCAATGAACTGCCTTGAACAACGACGGCCTCAAGTTGCGTCGGCCAAATCAACAGGCCCACTTGAGCATTGGGTCGCTCTCTGCAAGTACATATCAGAGGTTACAGAGAAGCTCAATGGCTTTGGCCCACCGCTGGACCACACCTGCGTCGACAGCCTCCTGGACCTCAGTGCGCGGATCTCGGCGGCCCACGACAGATTACCGCCTGGTCTTTCATCGAAGCAAACCTCCGAGCTCTGTGTCACAGCATACGGACTCAACATACAATACCACGGCATTCAAATTGTCCTCCACCGAACGCTTGTCAAAGTCCTCTTACAACACGATTCCAGCAAAGCAGACGGTGTCGACCACGACGACCAGATAAAAAGCTTTCGCCGAATACTGTACGATAATGCCGTATGCATCTGCCGGCTTCTTCTGACTTATCGCGAGATGTTCGGCGTTGAGAATTTCATCACTGTCATGTTGGACAACATGTACATTGCGGCAAGCACGCTGGTGTCTCACATACTACAGCCACCTATTATGGGCGAGCAGGACGGTAGCTATTGCGAGGCCTCTCGGCTGCTTGGCTTTCTGACTGAGACCATGAGAGAACTCCCGAAGTATTATCCCGTTGTTGAAAAGATGCGCCAAACACTTTCCAGGATCACTGAGAACACAATACTGGCCGGTTCCTTCGGATCAATGAGCTTAAACAGTGGAACTCAGAACCCGGACAGTCACAGCATCATGACGAATATAGTGGCTCAGCCCGTAGCCGGCTCATGGGGATCAATGGGGGCGTTAGTACATGATGACTTCCTTCTCGGCCAGGGAAACTTGTTGGGTGATGGATTCAGCCCGGACCCAAGACTCAGTGATAATCTCTGGTTTCCTGACGTGACTGTAGGGCTTCTACAATGAGCCTTAATAGCAATAAAGAGATCGATTTCATGACACGAAATGTTCCAAGCAGCTCCCGAAGAGAAATCATATAACGTTCTATGTGGTTTCCTTTTCCTATCCCAGCCTGGAAAGACGACAACCTATAGCAGGACATATGCGTCTGATAGCAAGTATTCACCGTATGTAGTGAAGTCCTTTTACAACGAAGCCACGGTATGAAGAGCGGTGACTATGGATGCCCTATCTAAGTCTGACTTGACCCGACTGACCATGCTCATCGCATCTGTGGAGACAACGAGAAAGTTGAAACCCTCCATTGCCCGCTTTCTCGCAACCTTCTCATCCAACGCGAGACTTCCAACGACCATACCCCGCTTTTTTGTCGCCCCGATTATCTTTTGCAGAGCTGCCTTGTAGACGGGCTCCTCTCCATCTGCTCCCGAAAGTCCCAGTGAAAGTCGGAGGTCGACAGGGCCAATGAAAACGCCAGAGACACCGTCAATGGAAATGATATCTTCGATATTTTGAACACCCTCGGCAGATTCAATGATGGGCAAAATTGCTATTTTGCCCTCCGATGCCCGTTGAACATACTCTCCCACGCCGCCGCCTGGACCATTAGGGAGACCCCAAGGCGCGCTGCTTGGTCCGAAGCTCCGTCTACCGCGCGGGGGATACAAGGCGTGTTGGGCAATCGCCCTCATCTCCGCCGCATTGTTCACCATGGGCACAATGATACCTGCTGCACCGCTGTCGAGAGCCCACTTGATCCATTCAACTCCTTGGGATGGAACTCTGACGAGTGGGAAGCATGAACCTCTGGACGAAGCCATAACTCCATGTACCATGGCAGTCATCTGTTCTGGGCCGAGAGGGGAGTGCTCCATATCGATGAATACGAAGTCACATCCTACTTGACTGACAAGTTGTGCAACCGTCAACGAAGGGATAGTAAGAGCAACACCTAGAGCAGGCCCGGTCTTTTTGACCACTGCATGTATGAAGTCTTGAGAGCCCGTGCTGTTGCACTGAGCGGTCTGGCGGGGACTTTTGTTGTCGTTCTGTTCATCGTGATACATGTTTCCATGAAGAAGAATGCCTTAATCTTTGAAAAGAATTGATTGAAATGAACACAATCTAAATAAAAGCTGATAGGCGAGTGTCGGCGGCGGAGCTGACTCCAGGGCCATGGGTGCACCCGTGTCGGCAAACCATGTCCGGTTGAGGTCGGGGTTCACGGGTAAAGGCCGTTCCTACTTCCCGTTTGTTGTGATACGAATAACAACTGAAAACAAGTTCTTGCGCATACATGTTCTTGCGCGGCAGATAGCTAACGTTTGAGAACCTTATTTCGAAAGCCCAGCTTGCCAGCTACAGCCCACACCGTTCTCTCCCCACCCGGAGTCCCCACCATCCTTGACAGTCGTTCGCCTCATGTCCCGTCGGTGTTTGCCTCCATAGCTCCCCGTAGCCGTGGCGCGATGCAAGACCGCGCGGTTGTCCCACATGACGAGATCGCCGTCGTTCTCCCATGACACAGTCAGCATGTACTTCGGCTGAGAAACCCAAGCCAGAAGCTCGTCGAGAAGTGGCTTGCTCTCTTCCATCGTCATCTCGTCGAAATGATGGGCATAGGTTGTGACGTAGAGATTCTTGCGCCCTGAATCCTCATGCAGTTGCACGAGGCGGTGTCGTGACATTGGCATGTCCAGTGGCTCGACATCTTTGAAGATGTCGGGAGCTGCTAGCTTGCGGTTGTGCATAAGAGAGTTGTTGGTTATCAAATCATCAATCTTGGCTCGTAGCTGCTCGGGCATATCTTCGTAGGCAGTTCGCGAGTCCAAATACTGCGTCTCCCCCCCTGTGCCCTTGGGTGGCAATTCGACGGCGCGGAGTAAAGAGTACGAGCATCTCTGTGGGTTGTACGCCATGTCCGCATGCCACAACAAGTTTCCCTTGTTCGCCCCTAGACGCGCGGGTTCCACGTCAGTCAAGACGTTGCCCTTCTCATCCAGATTTGAGACGTCGAAAATTTCAGGCTGGTGAGGAAATCTCATGGCCCGACCGGCGCGGATGTGCGCCTTGACGTCGTCAAGTTCCCCGAATTGGCGTGTGAATTCGATGTGCTGCTCGTTGTCGAGGTTGGCTTTCCTGAAAACGAGAACTCCATACTTGTGCACTCCGTCTAGAATTTCGGCAGTGACATGCTGTGGTACTTGCGCTTCCCACTTCATGCCCTCCACTAAAGCACCGAACGTCGGATGTAAAGGGCTGAAGCTCAAGACTGGCTGAGATGTTGCTGATGGCATATTGAAGGTAGATGTGAAAATTTCACGTGTGAAAGCAAAGATTTGATCGCGTAGTTCAGCTTCTTTGGCCGCAATCACATTTGACTAACTCAAGCCTTTGGTTGTCCTCCGATTTATGCTTCATGAGGTGGCGTTCAATGTCGCCGTTACCCTCTCTAGTCACTCTAGGAACTTTGAGAAGCCACCCCGAGAGTCCAACATCCCCGTCGTTGGTATGAAGGTAG
Source organism: Colletotrichum tropicale (assembly GCA_027406125.1). Taxonomy (NCBI): domain Eukaryota; kingdom Fungi; phylum Ascomycota; class Sordariomycetes; order Glomerellales; family Glomerellaceae; genus Colletotrichum; species Colletotrichum tropicale. Next base: position 946,484 of record JANVYH010000003.1, read on the forward strand.
TGTGTGGTTGCCCGGAAAAGTCTCATTCAATTCCGGTGTATCGCCTAACCCCCTTTTGCTAAGCTTATCACACTAAGTCAATGACCGGCTACATTTTCCGGTAGCTTGTGAGCTCACAACAGGCCCACAGCCACATCGTCACTGCGGGCCCTAGTCGCTCACACATGAACACTGATCTTTCCCCTAAATGAGGAGAAGCTTGGGTTGTTCACCTTCCTACTCAGCTTTTGTATCAGAAACCAACCAACGCCTTGTTTCCCCTCTACGACCCCAATCCTTGGCAGCACGACGACTTTTGCAGCCATCATGGGTATCTGCTCAGCCTCTTCTCAAACTTTGCTGCCCTACACCAGAGAGCAAGTTTATGCTTTCGTCACCAACCCGCACAACTGGCCGCTCACGTACAAAGGCAGCGGCGGCATCCAACAAAAAGACCTCAAGCTACCATTGACTCTCGGATCACAATGGACAGAGAAAGTTGCCCTTGAGAACAACACTTACTACGCCAAATGGATTTTGATTACTGCCATCGAGCCGTGGAAGTGGTCTTTCCTCCAAGAAAACGGAATCGGGGCTACGGACGAGGCCATCACCGATGGCGTTGATGGGACGACTGTTATCGAGTACGTTTTTCAGAAGGCAGAAATGGAAGTGGGAGGCACGAAGAAAGAGGCCTGTATTTTCAAACGCACCCTCAGCATTGATCTTCCCCGCAATGGGACGCTTCCAGAAGACCTTCTTGCTGTTTGTATGAAGACAGCGGGTATCGAGGGGTACCACGACGCCGTGGCACGGGAACTTAAGAAGATTCACGGATGAGCGCGAGACAAATAGGACGAGCCAGTTTAAAAACTAGAATCTGCAGCAACTGCCAAGATGTCAGTTTAGAAGGACCTGGAAGTGACAGTGCATATCATTTCTCTCCGTCCTCCCCTGAAACCAATATTCATTGTTGGGAATCATGAATCAGGGCAACACCAACTCCTACAGAGATGTAGGTAATCAATTTACAATTTGTTGCACTAAATGACACCGCGCGTTCGGCAGACGATGCTACATATCTCATCTGAAAGAAATTCCCCCAAAAGCGCTCGTGAAGTGATTGGGAAGGGGCTATGAAGCTGAAGAAAATGCTCTCGCACAAATTCTCAATGCTTGGAAAAGTTCCCAGCTGTGAAAACAACTCCCGGGTTACTGGGAACGTAATAGATAGCCGTTTTAGCCGCAAGAGTCAACACCAGCGTCAGCAGTATCATGGCCACAGAGAATCCAAAGAGCCCGAAAATCTCCAAAGGAGCGATACCCATTTTGGCTCTCGGACTGTCTCGGGTTTCGGCACCTGTCTGGGCATCGTGGTGCGGGACGTACTTGAACTCGTACTTGTACACTCCGTTCAAGCTGTCTTTGTTTTCGACAATATAATCCCAAAAAAGGTTACGGAATGTCTGTGAAAGCGGGTTAGATGACACGCTGATCAAGAAAACCTACAACGATAGAGGTCGGGGGGACTCACCTTGACTTGCCACCTGTCCCAAGCTGGAATCGACCGTGATAGATACGTGATCACCATCAAAGCCCAGCACTGACCTCTGACAACTGCATCCCAGTACAGTCCTGGTTTGCCTAGTCCAATCTCGTCACACATCTGGTCGCCATTGATGAACCGAGTCCCCGCCTCGAAGAACTCTTTGGGCTCGTGGATTGGAGCGACTCCATCAAGTGCAACAACCAGATTGTTGGCCAATACCCTGGAGTTTTTGCTCGGAGCAAGGCAGGCATTCAGGAGCGACTCCATGGACGCAAGAGCTCTCTCTGGTGTTTCCAAAACCCAATGGGGGGTGCCGAGGACGTACCCAACCCATCTCCATAGTGCCATGTAGTCAAGTGCTTCCTGCTGTCGCACATAGATGCCTTGACGGGGCAAAGCAAGCCAGATGAGATTTGTCGAGAAGGCGCAGACAGATTGCATGGAGTCGAGCTCATTGATCGGTACGCCAAATTTGTCGACGTCGAAGTATCCCGGCCGCTGTTCGTTGAGCTTGAGAATGCGGTTCCGAACCGATGCGTGCAACAGACGCACACGGACAGCCGATGCGAACCCGTCACCTCCAGGCTTAACGTCGTTGACTGATTTCGTAACTTGGAGAATGAGCTGGAAGGTCTCGAAAAGACGGTTTTTGGCAACCTTCGCCGAGTGGCCTCCAGTGCGCACCAATGTCTCGGCCGGCCGATAAGAGGCTCCCTGCAAACACGTTGGTTAGAACCATATATCGGAAGATACAAAAGTTGTGCTTACAGTGGTCGCAAGCAGTCCCTGGAAAGCGAAGCCGGCTACAGCAGCGGGAGCATAGCGATAGAACACGTCTTGGCCACGCTGTATCTGTTCCCAGTCAACCCAGTCGGGCACTGAGTTGATCTCATCCCAGAGATTTTGCAATCTCTCGTCCTTGTGTTGATTGTCGCGAAGGAGAGCGTACGTGTCTCGGTCTGGCTGGGGGTTCTCCCCCTTTCCCTTTGCATACCACCCAGCTCGCGGTGGCGGGGGAGGAAACATGCCATCTAAGGCTGCGAGAGCCTCCGAACCAACTTCATCGAACTTGTGCTTCAAGGGATCGAGCTGCTCCGGTGACATGTGGAGCGGCGTTTGCCGGAATTTGTACCCATAAGAGTCGATGAGAGATGGCTTCTCTTGCCGAAAAAACGATGCCATGGCGTCGGGAATGATGAAGGCAGAATGGACGAACAAACTTCACACATAAGATTTCGAGAAAAAGGTCAGTGCAATTAACTCGAGTATCGGCTTATTTTAACATGCTTGAACCAGCTGAAAGCATCAAGCTAAATGCGGCGGTGTTGGCATTAGAAAGGCGTACTCTGCAATTGGTGGATGTAGCGGGCCCAGCTCAGTGACAGATCGAACTACATGGGTGTCGCTCAGGATGACAAGGAAATATCTGACTGTCCTCGTATCTCGCTTGTGTCAAGCCAATCACAAGCAGCCACTTATAACCACTAAATGCCAGAGTCGCATACCGGTATGTTTCACTGCATGTACGGCTTTCAAGGCAAAATCATGTTGATTAAAACGTGAGGCTCCTTAGATAATTCTTGTTTTCCGGGGATAGCCGCTGAGTTCTGGAGGGGTGCAGTGAAGACCGGACACCCGGGGCTATTCACCACGGCTCCGGTGCGATGTTCCGGGGTGTGTTCGGCATGAGAAGACATAGATCACATTGAGTGACGACACGATTCTTCGTTCTCCCTCAACTGCAACGTCTGCCGCCATCAATTCAGTGGTCCTCAGGCTCGTCTGTTACTACCCAGCATATCCATTCAATTTCTCACATCATGCGACTCAGTTTTCCCGGCGTAGCTGTTGTCACTGGCGCAGGATCAGGTAAACCCACACCGAGTCATGCAGTCTTGTGTTAAGCTAAGAGCCATTCAAGGGATTGGCCAAGCAACAGCGAGACTTTTTGCCAAGGAAGGGTGCAGACGCATTGCTATCGGCGACATTAAAAAGCATCCAATCGAGGAATTGAAAGCCGAAATTGAAGAAAAGTACTCTTCCACAAAAGTGGCAGCTTTTGAGCTTGGTTAGTTTGCTTCATCGTAATATGGTTTCCGTGCGAAAAGACTCATGTGAGCAGACATTGGATCAGAGGAATCGGTGAATTCCATGATGTTAGCAGCAGTCCGCGAGCTTGGGCGCATAGACTACGCCTGCAATGCCGCGGGCATCTTGCTCCCTGGTCCTACGGACGAAGTCTCGGTTGCTTCTTTTGATCTTCAACAGCGCGTGAATCTGAGGGGAACATGGCTCTGCCAAAGAGCCCAGATCAAGCAGATGCTTCAGCAAGACCATATCAAAGCAGAGGATAGCAACTTTACGGCTAGAGGATCAATCGCCAACGTCGCTTCTATGTGCGCCTTGATGGCCTATGACCATCTTCCTGCTTACACAGCTAGTAAGCACGCTATCTTAGGATTCACGAGGTCCGATGGCCTTCGCTATGCAAAGCATGGCATTCGGGTTAACGCCATCTGTCCTGGTGTTATTAGAACACCCATTCTAAGTGATGTCCCTGATAAAGATGTGGGTGTTGATGTCCAGGGGATGGTAAATGGCATGGCGGCCGGAAGACTTGGAACTCCTGAGGAGGTTGCGGAGTGTCTCGTTTGGGTCACAAGCGGCAGAGCAAGCTTCGTGACTGCTAGCACTATCGCTCCGAATGGAGGTAGGTTGCATGAGATAAACCAAACGGCTTTTGACGTAATACAAACTGATGGACATCCAGGTATGATCGGCGCTTGATGTTCAATTGCGGTAATTATCAGATATTGAATGAAGATTTCTGGGGTGGTATGGACCTCTAGGTAGATGGACATAGGTGGTCGAAATGGATCTATGGGTTGAGAAACCTCTTTTTGAAGGCGTATCTTATCTCCATGGCGGCTTTGAGTCTTGTCCGACCTGTTCACAACGCACATGTCGAGCCCTTCCTGGGTTATGAGAGAGAACGCCATTAACCATATGTAAACTCAAAGTCATTTGACTTCGATCTGTGTCAAGTCCTTATCAATACTCTTCGTATCCTTCTTCTGGCGCTTCGAAGTACCACGTCGTATCTCTCCCCGGGCCCTCCTTGGTTGAAAACCCATTTCCAAGGTACTGAAATCGGTTCTCCGAGTGATATGTGTACTCCCAGTCTTCATAGCGCACATGACTCATCATGTGGAACCAGTGAATGCGGCTCCCAGGGTGCAATGCAACAATTCTGCCATCCACAGTGCCTCTCTTGAACCAGCTGCGACACGGGGTGGCCCATGCCGTCCTCTTCATGAACTCAGTGATGTGCTCGTTGAAATCAGCCACCGCTTTTGCAGAAGGCGACACGGCCTTAATGTTCTGGGACTGGATCTTCTTCATCATGTTGATGATGTATTTCGTTGCATGTTCGATTATCGGGAGAACCGAGCCGTGACCCACGGGCGCATTGGGACCAAGAAAGACTGCAATGGTTAGTGCTCGGTCACATCTGACTAAACCGCCAATAGACACGAAAGACTCACTAAAGTAGTTTGGGAATCCAGGAACAGCAACGGAGAGATAAGCCTCAGGGACATCTTTCCACTTCTCGTCGATGCTTTCGCCATCTCTGCCAATCAGCTTGAAGCGCGGACAGAAGGAAAGGTCAAACCCAGTGGCGCAGATCAAAGCGTCAACTGGTATGATCTCGCCGTTTGTCAGCTGAATACCTTTGGAGACAATTTTCTCAATATCTTTCGTCACGACACGAACGTTGTCCTTCGTGAGAGCTTCGAGATACCCGTTTCCAGGCGTGGGACGACGGCACCCGACCGCAAAATTCTTGGGCATGAGGTAGTTGAGAATGTCTTCGTTCTTGAGCTTGACTCTCATCTCATTGCTCGAATATTCTCTGGCTTCCTTCTGATCGGCGCTGTCTGCGATGACCTGAAGTTTCATGAGGATTGCGTCGTTCAAAGATTCAGATTGCTTACAAAACGGAACCTAGAGTTCAGTTCTCCCTCAATCTCCTTACGGTACTTCATGTAGGCGTCTGGGTTTTCTTTGAAGTTGGTCTTTTGCTCTTCCGTAACTAAAGTTGAAATCTTAGAAGTCTGAAAAAACACAGTTTAAATAAAACTTTGAGATTGCTCACAAGAGAAGTTCGCGCCGCCTGGGCCGGCATGGCTTTGGGCAAACCCTGCTGTGATCCATGTAGGAGACCGAATGAATGTGACCAATGATTTGACAACTATACAGAAAAGAGTATTAGAGCATGAGCCGAATATTTGTTTAAAAATCGGCATCTCGGGCTTACAAGGTTGCAGCGTTGCGACAATTTGAATACCTGAAGATCCAGTACCCAGAACGGCTACCGTCTTCTCAGCAACTTGGTATTCCGGGTCCCAGGTTGCACTATGAAAGAGACCGCCCTTGAAAGAATGAAGGCCCGTTATGTCGGGCCACTTCCAATTGCTACAATTGTTAGCAGGTATCATCTTTCCGTATGAATAGGAGGCTCACTTCAAGACTCCAGTGCCGTTGATTAGGATATGGCCCCAATCATGAACCGTGTTTCCCGTACTAAGGTCTAGACACTCCACGTTCCAAACTCCAGATGCCTCATCCCAACTGGCAGAAGTCAACTTATGGCTGAATTTGATGTACTTATAGAGCATGTATTTCTGTGCGATGCCCCTGAAGTACACCAGGATCTCATCCCATTCAGAGTAACTGGAAGATATGAGCAACTGTGGTGGGTGAGGGTAAGAGTCTTGTCTTACTACTGAGTCCAGTCTGGGTTGGGCTCCCATGTGAATTGGTAATTGTGAGAAGGGATGTCGCATGCGCACCCGGGATATCTGACACGTCTCAGCAGTTTTCAAGTCTTTCAGACTTGGTCGATCACCTGTTCTCAAACCAGGTCCCTCCAACATCTGAATTCTTCTCATAGATCGTCAACTCGAAGTTTTCCATATGCAAGTCCATGTGCCGTGCCAGGTTTAGGCCACTGGCTCCAGCACCAACCATCAAGACACGGAGTTTTCGCGCAGTCCCCAGTGGGGATTCTGTCACAGCGTAGTCGCTGGTCGCGTTGGGAGCTGCGGCTGTCCCACTCGCTTCCATGTTGAGATATTGAGGCTCTTGAGTGAACGGACAGATTTGACAATGCGAGCTATGTCGAGTTTTGCCGGAATTGATGAAATAAGGGCCACTAAGTACCACCAAAACAAGGAAGTGCGATTCTTCCAAAGTTGAAATCGCTTTAAACAGAGAGACGTACAAAATTTCGCGTCGATACAAGTACTAGTGAGGTAACTTTGTGGCAATAACCTTTCCTCGGTGTCGTTCGCGTGACAGCAAATAGCGGATTCTGAGGCCAGTGCTCAATTGCACTTGTCAATGAATCTTCCGCTAACGTCGGCTACTGATGCTGTGCCTCCATTCCAACCACTGGATCCAATAAAATGATTGCTTGTATAATGGCGGATATACTTTGCCGGTGCTGCACAGAAGGCAGTATGGTATGACGTATTGACCCCTCATGTGTTGTTTGGTCAACACGATTGGCATCGGAGAAACCATAGACTCATATCCGACGTCCTTTCAGTACATGGCACAGCAGGAAACAATGTGATGAACTGCTTCGTCTAGATATTGCAGGGTTCGTGATCCGATGAGCATGAACGACTTTTAGAATCCGCACAGTCACTCTCGACATTTGCCCCGTCTCAATACTTCAGCATTCTTCAGAATTCTAGCATTCTTCAACATGTCTCACCCTGGACGACTTGAGGGTAAGGTGGCCATTGTGACCGGGGGCGGGGCCGGATTTGGAGTCGGCATTGTCAATAAGTTCACTTTCGAGGGAGCCAAAGTACTCATCTTTGATATCAACGAAGATGACGCGAAGAAGACCGCAGCTCTGCAGCCTGAAGGCTCCGCATTGGCTATGAGAGGTGATGTCTCCATGGAAGCGGATTGGAAAGCCGCCTTGAGCCTTGCGGTGGACACTTTCGGCAAGTTAGACATCATCGTCAACAACGCTGGGGTTGTTTACAACGCGTGTTCAAGCATCGAGACGACCGAGGCCGACTACGATCGAGTCATGAGAGTGAACCTCAAGTCCCTATACTGGAGTTCCAATGTGGCCATTCCGCATTTCTTGGCTGAAAAGAAGGGTGGAATATTCATCAACATCTCTAGCATGGCTTCAGTCCGACCCCGACCAACACTTGTGTGGTACGGGGCCAGTAAGGGAGGTCTTACCAACGCAACCAAAGGCCTAGCGATCGAGTGGGCGAAGCACAATATCCGCTTCAATGTTATTCATCCTGTCGCAGGGGAAACCTCTATGTAGGTCGAGAGAACTCTGATTTCTATCTGGAGCTGATGACATGTTCAATAGGGTCCCATTCTTTCTTGGCGGACATGATTCCCAGGAGGGCCGAGACAGATTCATCAACACCATTCCTCTCGGGCGGTTCGCTCAACCTACAGACATTGGGAACGCGGTTGCATTCCTAGCCAGTGATGAAGCATCCATGATCACAGGGGCATCTCTAGACGTCGATGGTGGCAGAGGAATTTAGCAGTCGGAGACCGCGGAAGCCCCGCAAAGTGTGATTTGAACCAAATCAGGCAGCTCTCTTAGCATCCAGCTCAGTTTTAGTGCTTATCCTCAGTTCATCAACCACCCCCGTCGATAATGAGGCGGTGTATAGCATTCAGCAAGTGTCCATTGATATGTCCAATCCAGCCCGAAAGAAGCCCGCGCCAAGGTTTTTGTGTATCACCGTCTCACCACGGGTGTAAGCAATGATCAGTGTGATGTTGCACAGCACGGTCCGGAAACCCGTTTCCGGTCAGAATTCCCCCTTTCCCCGCTACACATTATGGAACTTTGGTGCTGGCCTACATTTGCAAAGCTGGTCTCAGTGATATAATTCCTCATCGCCGTCTTGATGCGAAAGACCTGGTCGCTTCTAGTCTGCCAGCCACGCCACCATTCTGCCACTTGTGATCTCTGTCAAATCCGACTAGTTAAGCCATGGGTGATCTGGAGTCTAGCCAGTCTCAGTATCAACATCTCGGCGTCCCTGATCCGGAATGGACTGCTGTAAGAAATCCGAATATTGATGCTTTGGAAGGGGTCTGACTTCTACAAAGTTCTACGAGAAGAATGCTGCGAGAGTGCCCCATCTAGTGGGCTCACCGCAACATCTCCGGGATATCATGGCAGAGCTCAAGGTCTACGCTACAGCAATGGCTCCGCAGTTCACGGGATTGACAACCAAAGACATTCAAGTGAAGGTCTCGGACGGGGTTGACATACCTTGCCGGATCTATACGCCGGTCGGGGCACAGACTCCCGCCCCCGGCCTTTTGTAGTAAGTTCGTCCAGTACGTAGGAGAGGACGTTCGCTGTTAATCTCACCTGCCTGCCAGCATACATGGCGGAGGTTGGACGCTCGGTGACCTCGAGGGCGAAGACATCGCTTGCAAAGCAATTTGCGAGTACACTAAAGTTGTCGTCATATCTATGGACTATCGGCTGTAAGCACCAAATACTCACGCTCAGACAACTTGAATTGAAACAAGTATACTGACGATTTCCCAGGGCTCCCGAGAACCCATTCCCAAGAGGCTTGGAAGATTGCTGGGATATTTTGCTTTGGGTAAGAGCCACTTACTTTGAGACATGTATGAGAGAGGAATTGACAAGAAGTCTCGCTCAGACGCTAGAGAATTCTTCGACACTAGGTATAGATCCAAACTCTGTCATGGTCAGCGGTTCCAGCTCCGGAGGAAACTCTGTAAGTTCTTTGGGAACCTTCAATGGAGGAAAGTTAATCTGAACAAATCTAGACTGCCGTCATCGCCCATAGGGCTCGAGATAAAGGAATTACATTGAAGGGTCAAATTCTGAGAATCCCTGCAACTTGCCACATCGATTGCTATCCACCTGAGCTAAAGCTTCACAGCATGGAAGAGCTTAAAGATGCACCCCTCCTCTCGAAGCGCTCTATGGAGACATTCTATGGGTACTACAGCCCGCCAGATCCATCCAGTCCAGAGGTGTCCCCTCTTCTCAACCAGAACTTCAAAGGATTAGCACCGGCCTATCTCCAAGTCGCGGGCATGGATCCGCTGAGGGATGAAGGACTGGCCTACGCCGCTAAACTCAAAGATGCAGGGTAAGATAAGGTCCAAACGAAGCTGTTCATAACTGACTTCTCCAGTGTGCCGACAAAGGTTGATATCTACCCCGGCTTGCCCCATGCATTTGGCTATTTCCCAGAGTTGTCGGCAACACCCAAGTTTTCTATCGATGTCATCACGGCCACAGTTCAATTGATCGGGGGAAATCTGTGAGCTTGCTTTGTACCTAAAAGATCGCTAGTGCATTTGGCGGGCTGGCTACGCCCCCAGCAACATTCAATGGGCAGCTTGTAACGAAAAAGCTCCAGCGACCGTGTTTCTTGCACTGATCAGCTAGCTCTTCGAGATCCCACAACTCTCCCAGCGGTGTTCCCCATAGGGCCAGAGCATTGTCATGGATTCCTAAATGTTCGTCAGAGAAGTAGTTCCGGTAACAGAAGATAGAGGTTATGCTCACTGTATGGGCCTTCCGCTGGCCACGCCTCGAAAGCCATGTTGTCGCCCACCAAAGCAGAGAAGTGATGATCCCACAACCACTGGATGCTCTCGGCAGTACCTTCGACCCCTACATAGTTGTGATTCGTCTTGCATCCCGCCACTCTTTCATCTGAGGTAGATTCGTTGTACCACTTGATCCACCCAGTTCGAACCATGAGAATATCGCCGACTCTGAGCTTCAAGCCCTCGTCCTCCGCAATCGCTTCCAAGTCTAAATGACTAACACAGTGCTTGCTGGCCGCACTGTACTCGATACCTCTTTTCTCAGCCCATGAAACGTAGTCAAGAAGCACGCCCCTGCCGACAACACCGCCTCGTTTCGCCCATTCTGCGTGTCAAAATGAGCTTCATGAAACGTGAGATCATTGTGTGGCGAAGATTTTCATACCTTGAATGCCGTTGCGTAGATTGGGTCTTTCCCCGCTGATCTCATCATGAGTCAAGCCGTTGTAGTACTTCTCCGAGTCCTGGTGGGCCCAATGTCCTACCAACGTTTAATAGGTATGAGGTTAATGGACTTATGTCCTTACTTACGGAGTCCGTCCCATTGGCTACTTGTCTGTGTATTGATGCAAATTTCGTCATCGTGTCCCACCAGGGCAGGCTTCAGATCCAAGAAACGGTGCTTGATCTTGGTCCGATTGTGACCTGGGTCCTCAATCCGTTCCAGTGGCCAGCTTGCAAATCCTCAACTCAGCTACTGCTGGCTTTAGACAGAATGAGAACTATCTTACTCACTTCAGTGAAACTGAAACACCGGTCTGAATCTCTTTACTGGCCTCGAGTGTGTTGGCATGGGTTAGAAGGTTAAGAGACCCAACTTGATCAGCTTTGTCATCCTTGTCCCAAAGACCCCAAGCGCAGCCGTGGGGCATGCCATCGACGGGAGGGATATTCTCGTAGGTGGGGAGCGAATGGGTAGACATGTTCATAGAAGATTTCAAGGTAGTCCGAGCTACATGAATCTCGTCCCATCATCTGAAAAATAAAGCAGCATCTCTCTTATGTATTTGACTCTTGAACTTGTTACAAGGGTCTTTACGGCACGCGACGGGCCTCCGCGTGAACACGGGCTGATACATGCATGGTGGTCGCTGTTGATGGGCAACATAACAAATTTGATACCACCATTGGACCGAGGAGTCTTTTTCCGACGATAGCCGGGTTTCCAGGCACTGTTGCTCGGATACAGCATTTTTGAGGCTGTACAACAGCGGTCGGCTGAGTCTTCCGGGCGGCACATTAGAATCCGGGTATGAGGCGACGCACGAAACAGGGGACAAATGACCCAATGTCTACCAATTACTGCTCAATACTGACCTATTGGCCGCTATGTAATTCTTGAGATTATGCGAGCGTGCCACTGTCTGTTCTACGCGGTCATAGACGCCTTTTTTCTAATCTCAATCACATCGCACCGGTCCCAGGCCCTACCGGGAAACATTCAGAACATAGCAAGCGCATTCGAAGGACTACCGACCGAGCCTTGGGAATGTTAGCCATCTTATAAATCACATGATGTCACATGATATCACAACTGCTTACCCTTGATGTTGTTCGGCGTGCTCGCAAAGAAGAAGGCGTACTGCTTGCGTTGCTGGCAAACTTCGGCCAACCTCTCCAAGTCCCAAAGTTCCCCAATTGGCACACCCCATTTTGGCAAGAGATTAACGTGATGATTCCATTCTTTGTTTTGTGGCCAAACTTCAAATGCTGGGGAGTCCGATGCCACAACGCTGAAGTAGTTGTCGTGGAGGAAGTCAGCAACATCAGGGTGTTGATCAACGCCCACAAAGGTATGACTATAGGCTGGAACCTCGGTCAACTTGACTCTTTCGTCTTGAGTCATTTTGTTGTATGTGTTGATCCAGCCAGTGCGGATGATCAAGATGTCACCGTACTCAAACTGGGTTCCTTGGGCCATAGCGCAAGCTTTGAGGTCTTTGGCAGAAATCGGATGGCGAGAGTTCACATCGTACGACTCTTTCGCATAGCTCCAGTAATCAAGAAGGACGCCTCTGCCGACTGCATAGGTCTTAGTGATCTTTCAAGTCACAGGGTCTTAAGCTGGAAACATACCAATACCCTGGGCGGCCCAGGCCTGTACTCCGCATTTGGTGGTCTTCTCGATCTGCTCAGGTGTCGTCTTGGAGACAGGGTTTCAGCAAAGCTGTGTGTGTGTCAGTTTGTAGACAGATCACTCACGTTGTTGTAGAACACCCAACCTCCTTCGTGGGGTACACTGACCTGTCCGGTCATTACTGTCAGTTGATGCAGTCTTCGCTTCAGCTTTGGATGGACTATTATCTAACATGTCTGAATCCATCCCACTTTTGAGTGTTAGCAAAGGTTTCCAATCTTTAAGATGGCGCTTACCTGGGAGCCGCTTTGTGAGTTCATTTTCAGAATTTCATCGTTACCTGCCGGTCCGAGAGGCTTGATTTGATGCAACAGTGGCTCTCGGCCAAACATTGGCGGAAACGGCAATTCAGCAGACCAACTTTGTGCGATTAGCTAATAAAGCTTATTTCTATCCCATTTCAGAGCTTACTTCAAGCCAATGGTAATGCCATCCTTGATCAGACTTGCTGCTGCCGCCTTGCGCCTTGGGGTGAGCAGATTTAATCGGCCCAACTATGCAGTGTCAACCTTAGCTAGGCGCCCTTCAACATTTGTAGATAGCGGAAGTGTTAACCTCATCACTTTCGCCCCAAAACCATGCCGAATCTTGAGGCGTCCCTGGAACGTGCGGGAGCTGAGATCTTGCAGGCAAGCTATCTGAGTCTGGGTCGTATCTCATAATTTCGACGTGTCCGATGTCGGGAAACAAACTCTTGAGAACGGCCAAGGAATAGGTAAGAGATGGAATTATAAGATATGTTTAAGAACGTTACCTATTCGTTCGGGCTGAAGGTTCCGGAAAAAGCTTCCGCTCTTTCTGATGGGTCCTTGGGCTTACTCGTGCTAAGTACACATTGGCAATCTATGCTCCAATTGGCTCCCGGAACCTGCAAACACCTAATCCAATTCCAATCAGCAAGCCAAACAACTATGTTAAAAGCTACATGTAGCTTCCTGGACGGCTTTCTGTAATTCCTCTATCAATGAATCCAGATGAACCGGCTTTCGATACCGCGTTCATAAGCCTCGCCGTCCATAATGCCATGCACGTAGCTATAGCCCACAAAGTCGTACTCGAGGTCATTGTCAACTGGCTTGCTTGAGCCTCGCGGTCTCACTGTGAATGGTACGCTGCCTCCGTTGAACACCCAGACTTCGTCGCCAGCTTGTGTTTCAATATGTCCCCGTCCAATGAGCCCAGACTTTGTTGTAAAGTACACCGAGTTCTTTACCGTCATCAAGATTTGGTCGTGAATCCATTCCTCCCCTGTTCTGTTGCGTAAATATTCCATAGCCTCGTGAGCGTCTGCTGCGGATGCGCGCTGAACAGGGTCCCCGACAGCATCTCTTACAAGATCGTTGGTGATGAGCCTCCCAAAGGCTTCTTCGTCGGGCCCCGTACTCTTCCATCTTTGCAAGGTTTCAGCCAGCAACTCGTATGATGCGTGTTTACCAATGAGCACCAATCCAGGTTCGACTTTCTCAATTGTGTCGACAAAAACGCCCGTGAGACTTAACATGCCTTTTTGGTGCTGGAATTCCATGCGACGACCACCATCCGCACGGAAATGCATTGAATCGTATGTGTGATGCCAGTATTCTATCTCGTGTATAGACACTCCCACCAAGTCAATCGCCCACCTGGCCAAATTCGGAGTCGCCCTGACAGGCTTTAGACGGGGGTTTCCGACAAGCGGCCGAAGGCTCTGCTCGTCAGTAATGAGGTCAAGCGTTAGGTTCTCGTAAACCTCAGCTACTGGGATGTCATAATCGCAGCTTTCGACTCTTGGCAGCGTTCCAGATGGAAATAGTCCGAGCAGGGCATAGACCTTGTCTCGAGGATCGTGGGCTTGCCGGCCCCGCCATTGCTGCATAGCTGACGACGGCTTGCAGTCATATTTACAGCCATTCAACCATACCAGAACCGCAATAAGACCGGCTATGGGGCCCTCGGCAAATCCATACTCACAGACTCTGAACACGTCTTGCGGTATCTCAGTGGTGTAAGTCTTGGTTGCTTGAATCAACGTGCTCCAAGGAATTGACTGTGGTCCCAAGAGTAAGACGGCTTCGTTCGGGAGAACCGCCTCTTGAACCGTCCATATACGAGAAAACCAAGAACCTTGGCCGGCCATCAAGTGCATCAATGCCGATATCGGCCCCTTGAATGCCGCTTCGGAAGCCATGCACTGAGGGGCGGGGGTATCAGTAGTGCCACCCTCCGCCATGTACTTGAGAAATTCGAATAGTGATTCCACATGAGCCGGATCCATTTCCTGAGGAATTTCGCCCGCCCAAAGCAGACCTTGACGGCATCGAGAATAGATTTGCCGCATCAGTGGGACGATGGTCGACTTTTCCGCGCTGTCTTTCTGGTTGATGCAAATTTGGTCGGCCCAAACGGTCCTCGATTTGTTTTGCAGGCGAAGCCGAGACAGAGCTGCATGAAGATTTCTTGTTGTATTGAAGGCCTCACCCGAGACCTCAATCTGGATCTCATTCTCAGAATCCTGATTTCCCCAGACGTACGAGATGGCTTCGTAGTCTGGCGGATCGAATAATGATGCGACGCGAAGTTGGCATCGCATAGGAGCATTTTGGCCGGGCTCATGAGAAGCAGGCAGGATATCCAACACACGAAACTGGCCCTCTCCGACTGGAAAATTCCTGAAAACTGTTTCTTGAGAGCTCATGGTCGCGTCGTTGGGGCTTTGTTGAGCTTAGTGAGCCGGTCGGTGAAATGCTATAGCATTTCAAAGTATGAATGTTTCAGGAGAGACAAGTTGAAAGAATGAGCTTGCAAAATCGAGCAGTAAGTAGGGTCCATATGTTGAGGGGCAAGTGGATGGGTCACAATGGGCATTGGCTCGTGTCGAAGCGCCGAACTCCCATAGGTGAATTTTGGGCCAGGTAGGAGTGCAATTTTGTTGAAGATAAATACGCAACAGGGTAGGGCTTCTGACTCGCTTTCGGTCTGACGGTCATCCTACAATGCTACTTTTTCCCTCTCTTGCTGCCGAACAAGGTCGTGGTATTGGATTAAAATGACCCGCCGTTTACCAAAGTTCTTAAAGCGGTGGATCTTGTCTTGCTCCGTACTTGAGTGTTACGAATCGTCTGGTGCTTTCCAATGAGGAGGCCCCGCCATGTGCATTCTTGGCTTCAGCCTAATTTGCAATCAGTCATGCGTAATCAAGCAGATAACACCCTTCGAATGGGCACGTAAGTTGAGCGGATTGTTGAGCAGTCGGAATATTCCATCGATTTGTAGTGAATGTTATAATTGTTCAAACATGACGAGAATCAAAACATTCAATCCAGCTCAAATACCATTGAACGTTTCCGATATTAAAATTACAACATAGGATGCTTTCTCTCGTCATCTCATATTATCATCAAGCCCTATCACAAGCCGCCGAGTACGCAGTGGAAGGTTTGCTCGAAGCGCTGCCCCAGTTCTCATTCTCAAACTTGGTCCAAAGGTCTGTGCCAGGGCTGGCATTCAAGAGATCGCTCGCTGTTGAGAATCCATGTGATTAGTTGATAGTTCTCTGTATGGACGATGAGAAGGGTGTCGTAATGGTGACTCACTAGTTCTAGCGACATAAAACCAGTCGTCAGTCCGGTATTCTTTCTCGGTGAAGCATGATAGCACGTCTTTGAGACCGCCCTTGTTGAAGAACATGGCGTGCTTGCACCAGCCGACGTATACTTTAGGGTGGTTGTGACTTTTCCCGTTGGCTTCGAACCAGTTGTCAGGGTCGACGGTCTGAGGTATGTTTTCCCAGCCGGTAATCCTTCTGCCCCCTTCGTGAGCCGACAGCCATATCTCGTCCTTGTAGTAATTGTCACCAAACTGCCGCCAGGTGATGACCACATTCTCCCAGTCACTGTGAGTGGCAAGTTAGTCTCGTTTTTCATGGCTTGGAAGTCCCCAATTCTACTCATGTAGGTACTTACTAGGGATGTCCGCTAGGATTGAAGCCATCCTTCTCGTAGAACAAACCGTAAGTGACACGCAACTCTTTAGCTCCATTGCCGCGTCCACTGCGATTGTCACACTGGCGCACGGTGAAGTAGACCGGCATCTGCACACCCCAAGTATTCTTGAAACCTTGGTTATTGTCGGGCTTCTTGCAGTCATAGATCTTAGGCCAGTTTTGGATTGGGGCGGCGGGCGTCTTGGAACCATCTAAGCGCCAAGGCCATGTGGGATAGCACTGCGAGTTGCTGTTTGCGAGAGCGAAGTGGAACATACTACATACAGATGACATGTCAGAAAACGCAGGGTATAATTGGGGATTTCTACACCAGGCTAGACCGTGGCGATTTCAAGGGACTTACGGGGAACCTTTCTCTGCGAACCACCACTCCCAATCTTTGTCGCCGATGTTAATGTTGTTCACTGATACCGGAGCATTGGTGGGGCCTGCAATCGTCAGGGCAAGCAGGCTAGCGACCGACCAGAGAGCCGTGAAGGTAGAGGGAAACATTGATATGAGGACTTGTGTTTGATTTGCAGATACTGAGTGGGTAATTTGGCTCTGAGTGCTGAGTTGATGGGGATAGAGAAAGGAGGGTCATTGTTGTGTTTATATACCCATCCCGATTTACAGCTTTGCAGTCGGTATGGAGTTCTAATAGACGCCTAGAATTGGACGGGTGATTATACATGCTATTCTGACATGTTCTTCCCTGGTCAGCTTTCGGATCGGCTTCGCCGATGAAGCCTCATTGTTTCGTAAGGGATGAGAACGAATAGGAGCAAATGACCCGGTATACTGCAGCAAATTTTGCGAAAATCAACTCAACTCATCCCTTCCGAGACAAATTCAATGAGGAAAGGAACAGTTTTCAAGTGGCACAGCTATTACCAGTCAAACAAAATACTTTTCTGTCCTTAGCATGGTAAAGCCAAACAATTCCTTACTGAAAGTCGAACTTCGGTGCTCCTTTCCCGTTTTGATATGGCAGACATCGAAGTCTATGTCCAGCTCAGCATACCAAAGCCGTACGCTCCGCTGGGTTCTTCATTTTCAATCATTGTTCGGTATATCCCTGAGATCATGGTAATTCCATGTATGGAATCCCAACTTCCACGACCCTCGGGCTTGTAATGGTCAATGATCACTGTGAGACACAGCCAACAAGATATCCTCCCTACTCGGGCCAGAACGCATGTAAGTCTTCAAAGTCTGCTGATTATGTCAACGCCTATTGGTTGAATCAGGTGAAAGGTCCAGATGTGGCTGGCTGTAAACACCATATGGCAGTCACGAGCCGTTTCTCACCCGCAGCTGACAGCGATACTATTTTCTTGGCTGAAACAGTCCTAATTTTCAGCTGCAGTAAGGCTGAATGAGATGTCCTAGACTTTGGTCAATTGGGGTATTAAATGTGCAGAACCAGGTTAGGAATGTACTTCAGCTAGATAGCCTTTGTCCCGATTGACTGCCGTCAGTCGGTCACAGGTTAACGCGAATCAGGCTGATGAGGCGGGGGAATGAGTCCACAGCAGATGTCTGTTGTGTTTCAATTATCATAATTCCGTAATTACTCGGCTATGCCTTGATGATCTCA
The DNA here is from genome assembly GCA_027406125.1 of Colletotrichum tropicale. NCBI lineage: Eukaryota > Fungi > Ascomycota > Sordariomycetes > Glomerellales > Glomerellaceae > Colletotrichum > Colletotrichum tropicale. The sequence goes on from JANVYH010000003.1 coordinate 964,374, forward strand.
GTAATACGAATCATCATGTATCCCCCTCCCATACAACAAAATATCCTCAAAAGGATTCCCCGCCTTCAACACCCTCACCCTCGGCCTCCCCAGATCCCCCCGACTAACATACCCACAACTCGTCTCATTAAACCTCTGCCGTCCCCTCGCAACGACCCTAAACTTCGGCACAATCGCCTCCCTCCGCTCCACCCTCCCCCACCCGCCGCCGCCCGCGCACGCATTCTGCTCCTGGACATCCACCTCGCCCCACGCCCAGAACCCGTCCTCCGCGTCGCAGGGGAAGTCGATCGTCAGCTTCGGCGCGATCTCCGCGGGTATGCCCGTGTACAGCTCGCGGAACTCGGTCAGCAGCCGGCGCGTGAGCGGGCACTCGGCGTCGAGCCACACGTAGACTTTGGTGGCCTTGGTTTCTTTGGCCGCGAGGGTGTGCCAGATGCTGCCGCCGTTGAGGTACAGCCAGTTGCCGCTGTCCTCGCGCAGGGAGATGTTGATCGTGCGCGCGGAGGAGACGTACCGCGGCCGCGGGTATTTGAGGAGGCGCTGAAGGGTGTGGCCGTTTGTGATGTTTAGGATGCGGGATTCGCGGAAGGAGTCTATGCTTTCGTCGTATCTGGGATACACAGTCAGTGAGGGCAGTCACGGTGGCGGTGGAAAGGTCGGGGACATACACTCTCTTGCAAGATACCAAAAGCGACATGAAAGCTTGGTTCTGCCCCTCGTTTAGATCAACCTTCCTCCCTTCCTTGATATCTTCCCATAACTCCTCACATCTCCAGTGATTACACCACGGCGACTGCATCCTCAGGAACCACTCCGGGTGCCATTGTACCTGCGGGGCCTTTCTAAAGTCTCTCGCGAGGCCCAGCTGCCTCTCATCCGGCGCCTCGTGATCCGTCACACACGGCGAGTACCGCATGTTCCCATCCTCAAGAAACGCGTGCCGTTCGACGCCGCAGGCCACCCAAAACTCTTTGTATATCTGCTCGCGGATCTCAGGCGGTAGTCTGCGGAAAAGATGTGATTGGCCCTGGGGGTAGGCCTGCCGCCTCAGTTCTGGATCTTTGATTCTCGGTGTTTCTTCGGGGGTGGTGTCGGTGTGGTTGGGCTTCGGTTTACATGTCCTTTCGTCCTCTTGTGGTGGACTCCTCTTCCATAGAGACGAGGTCTTGAATGAAAACTTGAATGATTTTGCTGATGTTTTGCTAATGGTTAAGAAGTCGTCGTGGCGATCACTCCTTGCGGAGAATACTTTCTTGAAACCGCCTAGACATGATTTTGATGCCCGGCGGAAGAGGCTTCGATGGCCCATGGCCGGGCCGGGATGAGTTTCCATATCAGGGCCGGACTTCTACCCCGAAGACTAATGAGAAGGTCGACAATGGCGAGCACACGGTGTGGAGTTGGCGGGAAGGATCAAATAGGGCGTAAGTTTCCGTCAACAGATGAATACAGCGGGATGGTTCTTTAGTCAGAGAAGAGGGAACAGAAACCGGCAGGCACTGGGAGAAAGAAAGAAGAGAAGAAGCGCAGGCCAGCAGGGGTGGTCTCAGAGGCAGGGGGTGCAGAGGTTGCGAGAACCGATATATATGAATGTTTGCTTCACAGTGTCTCGGATACCTGCTCTGTCTTCGAGAGCAAGCCTCCATGCAACCAATCAAGGCTGTATACTGTTCCACCGTTCCGAGAATCTGGTAAAAGGACTTTTTGTTCAGCCAACCAGTTTCGAAGGTGAGCCAACCGAGTTGCGAGGTCATTCAATACAAGCACAGCGCCCACTTTGTATACATACGTGGGGAGGGGGCGAAAAGGCGCGGCAAGGATCGAGGCCACAAAAAAGTGGTGTTGATGTTGGTGGCTCTCGTCTGCCCAGGATTAGAGCGCGCATCAGACCTCCACCCTGTGTAACGGGGGCGAGCAAACACGCATTTTGTTGCCTGGTTTTGGCCCAGAAGGATGGGCGGCGCATGAGTTCATGTTTTTTTATTGTTCTATGTTGGGGAGGGTGGTTGTCGACGTGAATGTGACATGTTCATATTTGCTTTCCGGAAGCAGGAAAAAGCAAAGAAAACGGGCACTGTGAACGTCGCAGCGGAACGGGATGGGCGTCACAATACTTGTACCCCCTTGTCGAGTCCACAGGGCGGACGGGCGCGAAAGGGAGAGGCGGCCGGCCGTGGAACACTTTGCGGGATCGTTTCCCGTGGTGAGATAGAGATCATCTGTGGTGGTTCCTCGTGAACTCGTGGCTTTTGGGTGTGTCACTCGGGTAGTGCTAAAGTGCATCATCGGAGGCGGACGACGGCTCCTGTAAGCCACCCACAAAAAAGTGAAGACCCTGGACGGGCTTGCTTCTGCTCCACCAACATGTGCCAGGGGATACGACGCAGCACCAACAGCTCCAACAGAGGATGAGCCGATCAAGCTGCTAGGCGCTGAGAACTGAGCCGTCACTTCCCGCTTAGATTCTGAGGTGGGCGATGATCTGTCCGGTTGCGTTGGTCCAAAATGACTGAAATGACGCTGCGGATCCGAGTATGATGAATATCAGTTAGCTGGATGTTGCACTTCAGTGAGGAATGTACGAGCCTCTCAACACGGATATGTCTCAGTCCGGGCTTCGCAATTCCCGCGACATGGCCAGCAACCATGCATCCCGTTGCGAGCAAATCAACCACAACCCCCAAGACCTGAGCGTTTTCCCATCTAGGCATTCCAGTCGTCGAGTGGGACGTGGAACCTGTCAGACTGCAGCATAGCAGGCAACGAGATGATCCCAACGGCCGCCGCGAGGGTACCAACACGTACATGTCAAACTGTCACGGCCACTTTGCTGCGTGTCCGCGGCACAGCGGTGTTGGCGTGAGATGGGCCGCTCAAGGCGCTACCTGGCTATCATCGTCAACCTAGCCAAAGCTCCGCAGGCAGAAAAGCGGCGTGAGGCGATTGGCTGATCTACGGGGAACGACGGCGTTCTTTTCTCCTCATCTGGACCCCCTTCTCTCCCTCTCTCCACGCATCGCGGGCTGCGGGACCGTTGTCGATAAGGCCTGGCCGCGAACTAGGCGCGCTAAGTGTCTAGTTCCCGGGGAACGGCGGTCGCTACGCCGGCCGACCGACGGGGCTGCCGGATGTGGTGAGGTGCATTTCCCCATTTGATCGAATCAATCTGTGAGGAGCATTCTCCGCCCGGCTGCGTCGATGAGTGGAGGTTTCAGTTGGAATGCGATGCAAAAGTGGTTCAGTTGCCGGACAGCAAAGGCCGAGAAGCAGAGATGTGACGGGCGAATCCCGTGTACCTGTTTTCGTCCTTGTGTGAAATGCCCGAGGGAGGCAGAATCTTTGGTCGAGTTGTTGTTGGAACATGCATGCCTCGGTTTTTTTCGGCTGCATCGTCTTGTGCAGGCAGGTGATGGAGTTCGCCTCTCTCGTGAGAGAATGTGGACGCGATACCCGTGAAGGAGGCAAGGATGCTGCGTTGGGGAGACGGGGTCGATTTGCCTCTCGCACCAACGACACCTTGTCGTTCCTACGAAGCCATTCCTACAGCGGCAGCTGGACGTCGATGCAGTATCCGCAGCCCGTACGTACTATGCAGTAGTAGGTGTCAGTGTGAATACGGTTATGGATATGCATGTGTGCATGAGGCCATTCAGGATCCAGATCTCGCGGCCAGAGTTTGCGACCCGGTCCATGGATGGCCGAGGGAGAGAGATCCTTGTCGTTCTGTTGGTGGCGGTTGTCCTTGGTGAGGTGAAGTGGGTGCTCGACAAGCGGCACAGTCACATTAGACGAGCTTGCTCATCCCTGACAAGATTCGACCAAGATGTGACCTTATAGTCTATACCGGTAACTGACAGCAGAAAATGGCATCTGAAGGGAGAGATCTGGGAAACAGAGTTGGACCCTGTGAACTCTGTCCAGAGTTTATCGGTTGAGCGTGCCGGGTGGCATTCGGTGCCTCGTGCTTGTGATGGCTCGCGGACGCAGCCGTGAGGCAATTCGCACCAAGCAGGAACTTTGTTGGGCGGCGAAAGAAGGTAAATAGAACGATGGTGGTTTGACAGGTGGTGAAACTCAATCTGGAGAGATTTAGGCGCGGCAGACAGGGAATTTGCAAAAAGAAACATCGCGAAATTCACAATGTCGCCCAAAAAGAAAGTTGTCGATGATGGAAGGAGCGACACATGCAAGCCCGGGCTGACATAATCCCATCTGCGCAAGCGCTCTGACCTCCCCTGGCTTTCCCGCTTTTCGGCAAGCTCGAGGGGCTACTACCGGGACTAGACCGCTAACGAGGCCCTTAAGCAGTGGGCTTGACCAGGATATCGCGAGTTTCCAGCGATTGCCGCTAGCCATAGGGAAGAGGGAGTGCTAAAGACAAGCGCTGCAATTGGCGATACCGGTTGCCGACAGACTTCCGTTGGGGGAGGAAACAGCCAGGTTCAGGGCATCAGATTAAAGGAAACACTGAACTGATAAGGTACGCGATAAAGCATCGGGAGCAAATGAAAAAAACCAGACGAAAGAAAAGGCGGGGCGCCTGGTCCGTGGCAGAAGCTTGGCGAAGGGAGGCGAACGGCTCGTCCATGCGCTACCTCTAGAAAAAAACAACAATCTCCCACGCGAGACCGACGACGAGGACGAAGAGCCAAGCCTCGGATCGACTCCTGTCTGGTCTGATCAGTCAACAGTCGTCGCAATTGACTCGTCCCGTCATACCTTTCGTCCACACGACTGCAACCTTGAGAGCCAACCCCTCCGTTTCATGGCGTTTACTGTCCCAGCAGTGCTTCGCTGTGCCGCGTATAAGGGCGCCACTACGTCATGAAGTTCGCAAAGGAACTCGAGCAGGACCTTGTGCCAGGTGCGAAAGCCTCCCCCATGCGCCTGTCTCTGGCGATTGTCTTGCGATTTGCTAATGCAGCGTCTCTCGAACAGAATGGCGCGTCAAATATCTCGATTACAAGGCCGGCAAGAAGCTCGTTAAGAAAGTGTCTCGCGCCATCAATCGTGCCAATGGTAGTCCGCAAGGGAACTCGGGCAAGCTCAACAACCGCGGAACATCCAACTTCTTCAATAGCGACAATGCGAGGGAAACGAATCCCGACGAGAGAACATCGCTGCGGGAGGGCTCTGCTCCGGTCGGCTCTGCCCGACAGAAGCCCATGACGCCCGCGCGAGCGATCCCTGCGAACCACGAACACCAGACCCTGACGAGCGGCTCGAATGATATGCAATATGGTAGCTTCGTGCATACGCCTCCCCAGCACGAGGGAGTTCCCCTCGATCGGCGGCCGACCTTCGAGCTTCCTGACCCTGCGATGAGGGTGCCTTCCCGAACGACGGACCAGGGTGCTGAAGGGGCTCATGCGCAGGAAAGCCCAATGGCCAGGCAGGCTCTACAGCGCAGCGCATCCATGATGACGGATCCACGAAGCAATCAACCCTCTGCGCCTGAACAGACGCACTCTCCTTCGTCAATGAGGCTCCCTCACTCCGCCACCATCGGGTCTGTCAGTGGCTCGCCAAGACGCGGCTTGCGAAGGTGGTTTACGGGTTCCTCACCCCTCAATCGGGTAGGGACGAACCCCGAATACGGTATGCAGGCACTGGCAATGGAGCCCGGGGGGATCGAAAAGGCAGAATTTGAAAATTTCCTAGACCATCAGCTTAACACGGTGGAAAAATTCTACAAGGAGAAGGAGGACGAGGCTGGACAGCGCCTCAAGGTGCTTAAGGAGCAGCTTCACGAAATGAGAAACCGACGAACCCAGGAGCTGAACGCCCAAAAGCAACAGGCCGAGATGGAGTTCATGCACGGCCACCACGGACATAGCGATGGTGCGAAGAACGGTCCACTCGGCTGGATTGATCCGGTCAGGTCTAAGATCTTTAGACCAGGGCCCAACTCCAGGAACTTGTCAAAGATGGCTCGCACTCCGGTGATGCGTCCTAGGGAAGGCCAAGACGCGAGGATGGACTACATTCGCCGACCGCCCGAGCATGAGGTCCCCTACCGGTCCGCGAAGCGCAAGTTGAAGCTTGCCCTTCAGGAGTTCTACCGCGGCCTGGAGCTTCTCAAGTCCTACGCCATCCTCAACCGGACTGCGTTCCGCAAGCTGAACAAGAAGTACGACAAGGCCATCAATGCCCGCCCTCAGTATCGTTATATGACCGAGAAGGTGAACAAGTCGTGGTTCGTCAACAGCGACGCCCTAGATGGACATATCAAGGCCGTCGAGGACCTATACGCCCGCTACTTTGAGCGCGGCAACCACAAGATTGCGGCGGGCAAGCTGCGAAGCATGGCTCGCAAGCCTAGAGATGAGTCTGGCAGCGCCTTCAGGTGCGGTATTCTTCTCGGTACTGGTGCCGTATTTGGCATTCAAGGCGCCATCTTGGGCGTCCAGCTCTTGTGGGACCATGACGCCCACGTCCGCGAACAGACGAGCTATCTGTTGCAGATTTACGGCGGTTACTTCTTCATGCTCTTGCTGTTCTGTATGTTTTGCATCAACTGTGCAATCTGGACCAGGAACAAGATCAATTATCCATTCATCTTCGAATTCGACACAAGGAACAACCTTGACTGGCGACAACTAGCCGAGTTTCCCAGCCTATTTACATTCATTTTCGGCCTCTTCCTATGGCTCAACTTCAGCTCCTACGGTTCGGACGAGGTGTACGAGTATTACCCGGTTGCTCTCATCTTCGTATCGGCCCTGATCATCTTCCTTCCCCTCCCTGTTCTCAAAGCTAGGAGTCGAAAGTGGTTCGCATATTCTCATGTAAGTCAGCATATGCTTATCGTGATGGTTGTGATGCGATGTCTAACCAGATTCAATAGTGGCGTCTCCTGCTTGCTGGTCTGTATCCAGTTGAGTTCCGAGATTTCTTCCTCGGCGACATCTACTGCTCTCTAACCTATGCCATGTGTGTGAGTGTACCTCGATGTCTCCCTACTGTCGCAAATCTAACCCTCCACAGAACGTTGAGCTGTTCTTCTGCGTCTACGCCAACGCATGGGACAATCCAGTCCAGTGCAACTCGAACCACTCCCGTCTTCTAGGCTTCCTTGGTGCACTTCCCCCGATCTGGCGCTTCCTCCAATGTTTGCGCCGATACCGAGACACCCGCAACATCTTCCCACACCTTATCAACGGCGGAAAGTACACAATGTCCATCCTCGCCGCAATGTCCCTCTCATTGTACCGCATCAACAACACTAGAGGCAACCTGGCCATGTTCATCACCTTTTCCACAATCAACGCCATCTACACATGTAGGTACTCACCTCCAAGTTCTCTCAGTCCAGCAACTAACAGTGACCCACAGCAATCTGGGACATCTTCATGGACTTTTCCTTATTGGACCCCAACCCCAAGAAGAAGACCAACGGGAAGCCCGACGACAAGCCCAGCAGATGGCCCGTCCTCCGTCAAACCAGAGCCCTCAAAAAGACGTGGCCATACTACTTCATCGCCGTCGTCGACCCCATCCTCCGCTGGGCCTGGATCTTCTACGCAATCTTCACCCACGACACCCAGCACTCCACGATCGTCTCCTTCCTCGTCGCCCTTGCAGAGGTCTCCCGCCGTGGCATGTGGACCCTTTTCCGCGTCGAGAACGAGCACTGCGCAAACGTTACAGCACGCAAGGCCTCCCGCGACGTGCCCCTTCCCTACCCGACGGAGTCTCCCTCGCGCTCGCCGACTATCAGCGATGCCGGCAAGGACGGCGCCGTGCTTGAGACGACGGGCACCGCGGACGCACCGGGCACGGCAGGCGCCAGCGGGGCCACCACGTCGTCGTCGCGTCGCATGGAGGAGGGTACCGTTAGACGGCGCAAGTCCAGCGTTGCGATGCCGCCGCCGCAGAGGACTTTCACCTCGATATTGGCCGAGGCGCATCGGCAGGACTTTGAGAAGAGGAAGAAGCCCATTGAGGAGGTCGAGCCGCAGTTGGAGGAGGCCGGGGGCATGGCCAGCGACGATGGGTCCGGCAGTGATGACGACGATGACGATGATGGGGATAGATCTGACGCGGCGTCTGAAGCAAATTCGATGGAGATTCAAGAAGCAAGGGAGTTGGGTGACGAGGGACGGCAGGGAACCAGGCGGGCTTAATAGTAATTATTAGGCTTTAATGTCTGCCACGATAATGAGACATCTTTCTTGACAATCGCTTTGAATTGCATCCATAGTGATGCGTCTTGTGCTGATACATATTCTACAAGCCATTTCATAAATCATGCTCCGTCCTCGTCTACTCTTTACGCCGCGCTGGAACTCTTACTTCTATATACGCCTGTCCTGTCTAGCAACTGGCGCCTCTCAGTGCCACTCGCCGTCAATCTTCTCCCAGTGGTCCAAAAAGCCCTTGAAGAACTTGACACCCAGACCAGGGTCCAGCGCACCGGTCGTCGCGCGGATGGAGTGCATGCTCAGCTGCGGCAGGCCGGCGTCAGCCGCCTTGACGCCCATGGCGCTGCTGAGCGCGGGGCCGACGGTGCCGCCGCTGCGGGTGTCGTTGCGGATCTGGAAGGTCTGGGTGGGCGCGTCGGCGAGCTCGCCGACGCGCTGGAGGATGGCGGTGGAGACGGCGTCGGTGGTCATGTGGCCGTTGCTGTCGCCGCAGATGGCGATGCCGACGTTGAGGCGGGGGACGTGGTCGTCGAGGTAGTAGCCGAGGAAGTTGGGGTTGCCGGCGTGGGTGACGTCGGCGGAGACGAGGAAGGAGGAGGCGAAGGTCTGGCCGAGGACGTTGGAGCCGAAGGGGACGTCGGCGGCGGCGGAGAGGGACTCGACGGCGCGCTCGATTGTGAGGGGCAGGAAGTTGGAGCGGGCGCCCTGGCGGAGGAGGGAGCCGATCTCCTCGTCGTCGAAGAGGGCGACGAGCTTGATGACGCCGTCGGAGGGGGCGGACTCGGCGGCGAGGAGGCCGGTGAAGGCGGCCCAGGAGCAGAGCTTGTCGTCGATGCGGCCGCCGAAGATGAACTCGCGGTCGAGGCCGCCGGTCTGGGCGGGCTGGGAGTCGTAGAGCTCGAGCTCCCAGTTGACGATCTGGGTTGGGGAGGCGAGGCCGAGTTCCGAGGAGATGAGCTTGACGAGCTTCGGTGGCTGGGTGTTGACGAAGGAGCCCTTGGGGCCGAGGGGCTCAACGGGAGTGTTGGAGGCGGCGTCGGAGGAGCTCTCGAGGCCGATGATGGGCACGGCCTGGGTCTCGGGGTTGTTCTGGCCCATCATGCCGACGCCAAAGTGCGGCGCGAGGGTGGGGATGCGGGCAATGGGCCAGTCGAGGCGGACGAGCTTGGTGGTGGTCTTATTGGACTCGTCGCGGACGATGACGCGGCCGCCGATGGAGAGGTCGCGGTCCCACCAGGTCTGGTTGAGGGCGCCGGCGTAGGGGGCGACGCCGAGCTGGAGGTAGCCGGCGCGGGTGGGCTTGGTCGAGACGGGCTTGAGCTTGGCGGTGAGGGCGTCGATGTGGCCGGCGATCATGGCGACGCCGTTGCCGGGCTTGTAGGCCTCGCCGACGGTGAAGGCGATGAGGCCGGAGCCGTTCTTGGTGGTCCAGTACTTGCCGCCGGGCTGGAGCTTCCAGCTGTCGCGGGCGGGCAGCTCGGTGAAGCCTGCGGCGGCGAGCTTGGTCTTGAAGTAGGAGACGGCGTGGAAGATTGTGGGGTTCTCGGTGAGGAAGTCCACGAAGGGCTGGGTGTAGGCTTCGGGCTTGCCCGCGGCGACGGCGCAGAGCTTGCAGGCGGCCGGGGAGGCGGCGCGGGAGGTCTGCTTCACCTCGCTGTAGCGGAGGGCGTTCCAGCAGGACTCGCAGACGGGGTTGGAGGCGGCGGGACGGCCTTCCATGTCGGCGAGGAGGAAGGGCTTGGACGCCGTGACGGGGATGGTTGTCGAGGCGGCCATTGAGGGCGCGGGCGATTGCGAGCGGGAGAGGGCTTCGGCGGCTTCCATTGCTTGTAGGCGGAGAGAGAGGGAGGACACGCGGGTGCGGAGAGAGTCGGGGGTGTGTTTGGTCATGGTTGGAGGGTTGGTGTTGGTGTTATCGCGAGGGAGGGCGTTGTGGTGTTTTGGTGGTGTTTTGATGCAATGCACACGTGCACCAGCAATTGAACAAGTCAGCGGTGTGATTGCGCGAGATGCAATATGCGGTGAGCTTGCTGGAGACGGTGTGCCTGCAGACGAAGAAGAGCGCGAGCCGAGAAACGAGGAGTGGTGGACGTGGGCGAGGATGAAGCCAGCTGGAGCTTTGGAATCGGATGTGCGAGCCGCCGGAAGCTTCAACGCAACAGACACCCAAATCGGGGGGGAAAGCACGACTCGCCGATTGACTCACGCCGACACGGGCCCGGCTGCTGCCCATCAGCTCCACCTCCTTGTATTGACTTAGCTCGTTATCTTATCGCGTTGATGGTTGCCATGGTGGTGGCTGGTAATAGTGTCGCTGCGTCGCGCCGGGGTTCGGGAAGGGGGTCACTTGACCATATTCAGAAGGTCACAGGCGCTCAGGATGGCCGAAGGAGGCGGAGGAGCGAGACATTTGTCTGTGGTGCCTTGCGCCAAATAAGCTGCCGTGATTTGGTGGACGATGGTGTCATTTGGAATGTTCACGCGACGGATTGTGAGTGAGAGGACGCGGTTGCACAACATCCAACCCAGTTGCCTCTTCTTCAGCCACACCTCTGCTCAATGTGGCGGTGCGCTCGAACTCAATGAGGCTTGACGAATTTGTGAACATCACCAACAACGAACTGCTGGAGCATCAGAAACTTTGAGAAATGTGTCCCTATGGCTCAATAATAATATCGCAGATTGTAAAGATCTGAGATCAAAACCGAATTAGGTCCAGGCCCACATTTGTCCTCGCCCGGGTCTTCATTCAATCCCTCTCGTTTTTTCCTTTCATCTTGACATCTGTTGACATAGCGCTAGACTATAGATTTTCAACCTGTTTAGATAAGCATCCGATAGGAATCGGTCTTAGGCAAATCCTAGTAAAAGTTTGGAGCGCTTTCTATTTCATCAAGGTACCGAAAGCTGAAGTCTCGTACTCGGTATACCAATCTTAACGTCCCACCTTCCTGAGAATTCCTTTCTCGCTTGCAACAATACAGGCATCGATTCATCCGGCGCAGGCAGAGTCGAAAAGTCTTTGGCGGTCTTTGGCTTCCTCCATGAGACCTCGCTTCCACCATGTATTTGAAGATCGCCCTCGACGTTAAAGTCAAACCTCAGAACCAGCATCGCAACAAGCACCATGATGCCCCCTGTTGCATACCACCTTGCGGGACACACATGTGGCGCAACGCCCCAAACCGAAAACGCGTTTGGCGGCAACTCGCTGGCAGCAGCCACGACTGGCGTAGCTGTCCCTGGCCTCTTCATCCTGATGAAACGGTACAGGTCGAAGTCGGCTGCGTCCGAAGCCCATGTTTCCAGGTCGCGCAGCGTCGAGATGCCGGTGATTTGCAGGTAGCTCCCCTTCTTCAACAAAACTGACGTGTCTTCCGTGGTGATGGTCGTATCGCGGAGGATCTCGCGGATGCCAGCCTGGACAGAGTTCACACGCTGCGCCTACTGGATGGATGATAACAGGAGAGGACAGGCCGTCTTGAGGATTGAAATGTCGAGGGCCCATTCCCCTTCATCATCTTTGCTGACAGCTTTGCGGACTTCTTCGCGGATCCCCTGTACCAGTCTCGGGCGGGAAAGAATTTCGTAGGCGGCCCAGAAAGCCGTGGGTGCGTAATTGGCGAGCATGGCCATGTCGAAGCTAATGTGAATGCGATCCATATCGCGAACCGTAGCTCCATATCTTTCAGCACACGACATCTACCTTTGACAACACCAGAAGCTTCCTGGTGTCCACCATTTCGGATGTGGTTCTCATACCGGACTGCGGCCAGGATGTGAGGCATCAGCCCTCCCATCACAAGGATATGAGATTTTTCCGCGAACGTCCTAATATGAAACTCAGATCATGATTCCTAAAGGGACATTGTGTTCCAAGTACCAGAAGTCTGCCTCATGTTTGGGGTCACGGAAGGGATTCATCGGCCCAAACATGCCTTCTGAAGCAAACAGCGCGATGTTATGCTTCAGCCACGTGTAAAGCTCAATCCGAGTCCCAGCTCTCGCTTTTGCCTTCATGGCCAGCTCTTCAACCAGCTCCAAAGTTACCCTTGCCGACACCAGGGCCATGGCATCCAGATCAGGGCCAGCAGACATCGAAGCCCGCTGGACCCTGTCGAATTCCTTAGCCTTGGGTGGGCCTTGAAGATGGTCTTGGATCCTCAGGACGATATCTCCCAGTCCGCTCAGCGTCTTCGAGGTCTTGGCGGCAAACGGCGTGAAAGAAATGGTCTTGGCATGGCGCTGAATGGCGCTGATGAGCTTCCGCTCCGAGATGATGTAGAGCTTGAATGTGAAGATGGGCAATGTGAAGATGCCGGACGGTTGGCTTGATCTGATAATACGCGTCAACAATGGTTTTCATTGTGAAAAGGAGGAGAAACGCACGCAACGTCGGTGTAGTGCCACCCAGCGCCGCGCTTGGAGATACCGATGAGGTGCCCGATAAGTGGGACGCGTGACCTAACATACTGTGGCTCACGCGAATCTCGTGAGAAGAAGACGAAAAGGTCCAAGGCGTAAGCGCCTGCGATGATCGTGAGGATTGCCCCCAACAAAGTTGCTAAGACCATCTCGTTTCGACAGTTTTGAAGAACGCGACGTGAAAATCCCATTACCCGACGATCTCACGGGTTTTGCAAGGAGGGCTGAGACATTGCTCGATGCCGTTTTGGTGCTAGACCCGTCATCTCGCAACGGCGGGCACATTTCGTCTAGTCCAAATTGGCTTGTCAGCTTGTCTCTTGAACCCGCTGGGCAGTTCGCCAACCACCTCATGCGTGCGATGCCAGGGAAGCGTTCCTCGAAAAGTTGCAAACTTAGCTCTGAGGTGTCCGCTTTCTGGGGTTCAACGCTGCCAAATAGGGCAGGTTTGCTATGACTGTGAAGTTAGCCCCAGGGTCCAAGTCGAATGATCGACGACTAGCCGGGTCCGAGGCCCCGAGCCGGCACTGCAGCGCCGCCACCTAGTCCAGCCCCAGCCAAAGTTGCGGCAATAGCGTGAGAATCGACACGCGGGCTTTTTCTCGTTGAATTGGAGCTATGATATAAGGTGGGCTTTGCCTATATCAGCAACTACAAAAGGCTGCGTCAAACTCCGGGGCACGCGGGCTGCGGAATCCGGGGTGCGGGGTGTGTGGGGTTTGCTGGACAAGACCACATATTTCTGTTTTATATACCGGGGACAGAAATCCCCTCGTTTTGAACTGAATGTGATATCACGCAATTTATCGTCGAATGCCGGGAAGGCCCGATCCGCCCTGGCCCGGTCTGCATATCAAGCTGTTTGGAGTGGTGTTCGAGAGCATCACCGAGGATCCATTGAAACCTTCTCCTCCCTCAGCGTTGCTATGCAGATGGTGTTTTGCTACTTACAGACGCTTACGTAGCTGTTCTTGGAGCTTCACGTAGTATTCCTCCGTAATAGAAACAGGCGACTCTTCAGCATGTCGTCCCATGAAAGACACTCCCCCACCCGCCATTGCTGCATTAGCACGGTGATACAAAGGCGACTGCAACTCTGCTGAAGCTGCGTCAGCTCTTCTGGCAGGGCTGTTTTATGGGAACGGTCGATATGTTCGGCGAGCTACTCCAAGTCCTGTCAAGATTGTCGCCGCCCAGGGCATCATGACTCGTAGGATGGAAGAGCTCATGAAAGGCTCACAGCCAAGTTCTGCGACACTAGGTGGCCAGATCGAACTGAAGAATGTCCCCTCTGTTCCGCCATAAATCTGTATTTAAGGTGGCGGGATGCCCTCCTCTGTCAGTCTCCAAGTTAGTTGATTTAACCTCGTCATATCACATAAAACAACCTATTTTACAGGTTCCCCGTTTCAAACTCGTCGAGATGCATTCGGCTTTTACCAACGGCGGATTACGTGCGTCTCCTCGTGATGTGTGGGAGAAGCGCATCTCTGAGCTCATCGACCAGGCGCAACAGCACCAATCGCCTTACACAGAGACCTTTGGACCCCATACTATCATGATCCACCCCTCTGTCTACTCGCCCAAGTACTTTCCCGAGACCTGGTGGTACGCGCAGCAACTTCCCCCCATCATCAACAAGGGAAGCTTTCTGGAAGTTGGCGTCGGGTCGGGTCTCACATCACTCTCTGTCGCTGCGGCTGGATCCCAAGTATTTGGGGTAGACATCAACCCCGAAGCCGTCAACGTCACACAGAGCAACTTTGAAATCAACCATCAGAAGGGCACATTTGTCGTCAGCAATATCTACCAGAACGTCAAGGGCAAGTTTGACTTCATCTATTGGAATCATCCATGGCAGCATGATTCGAATATCCCATTGCAACTAAAATCGGAGAAAACACTGGATTCTGAGTATCAGCTGTTGCGAAGGTTTGTCGGCGAGGCGGACGGGTATCTGACAGACAACGGCGTGATTCTCCTTGGCACAAGTGCATATGCAAACCACGATGCAATCGTTCAGATCGCCCGGCAGAATGGGTACTCGTGCCAGGAGTTAGTCAGGGGAAATGAATCCATTGGAAAGGGTGTTTTCGAGGAATACTACATCCTTGAGCTGAGGAGACAATGAGTGCTTTGCTTATACAGAAAGCTTTTTGCAGCTAAGAAGGTTCAACACACCAGTAATGTTCTGTATTCACAACTTCAATCAAACAAGTCCTTGTTTCTGAAGCTCCAAAGGTGGCTTTGTCCAAACAAAGGTGGCTGGGAGAGGAGATGAAGAAGCATCAACCTAGACCACATCTGCCCCGACCACCCCTTTTCGACTAGTACAACGTGATAGTGTCAAGCCACCAAAGCCGCGTGGTCAGCAGTTGGGACTACTCTAGACTCAGACTATCAAAGAATGGCAGATCCCTGGCCACCTGGACAATCGTCATATTAAAGACCCTGGCCACCTTGGTGCATTTGCACGACTTTCTTCCGTGTTTTGCTACTGCCAGATTGGGCCAGAAACACCAGCATCTGTCTCGCATCCGATGATCCCCATCGTCGCATCAGGCCCGCATGATAATACACCCAGGATGGCCGACAGCTGGGGTGTCGATCCGTCACGAACGACATCAGCACCTCAAAGTACAGCATTTTCCACAACGACATTACCAACGTATCCCTCGGCGAATCTCGCACAAACCCCTCACCCGAACACCAGCCTCTCCAATGGCGCTCTCGGCGGAATTATCGCAGCTTCGATTATCGTCGCGTTTGTACTTATCGGACTACTATGGTTTTTTTGGAGAAGGCAACGCCGGAGCAGAGCGGCGAAAGCAATCGATACAGAAGGATCCGACGGGTCGCTGCCAACGGAGCCGGGAGGGATGAGCAGGGAAGACACCTCGCGCAACATACCGATAGATGACGACATGGCAGAATCTGAGCCACGCGGTCGAGATCCTACACCGAAACCATTGACGATGAGCCTCCAGAATCAAGCTGAACAAACAGGAACAGCATGCCAGAAGTCACCCGAACCTGATGCACGGAAAAGTGGCCGGGAGCCCAGGTTTTCTGAGGAGTACGATGCCGCGATCTCACGAGGTGATTAGCATTTAGGTTAATTTTGGACGCAGATTCTAGACACATTCGCTCCAGCATGTTTTTCAAGTTTTTTTGGGTTTATTGTTTTTAGTAGTCTATCCTTGTGTTGTGATTAACCGCAGCATCATATAGCTGGGTGATGAGAAGCAAACCCGGATCAAACGCCTGAAAACAAATTTGTACTTTTCACCTACTCCGCATCTCTTTCCCTTGTCGCCGTCGTCCCTGACTGCCGGCGTCCTTAACTACTGTCGTCACTGACCGCCGTCATCCCTGGCCGCTATCTTCTCTGCGGTCTTCGTCTCTACCGTCTTCGTCTCCACCATCTTCGTCTCGACCATCCTCTTCTCTGCTCGTTAGTGTTTTTTGGTTGGTTTTTCTTTTCTCTCTTCTTTTTTTTTTTTTTTTTTTTTGGTCTTTCGTTTTCGTCCCAATCGTCGTCGGTCGCTTCCGCCGTCCTTTTCACTCCCTCCCCCATGACAGATTAACCTTGGCCTCCTTGACCTTGGCCTCCTCGACCTTGGCCACCATGACCTTGGCCTCCTCGACCTCCCCAATTTCCACCTCCTCGGGGCACCTTTGACGGCACGTTGGCTTCTCTCGGGACTTCTGTGGAAGCGTCTCTCTTGTCTTTGCGGACGGAAGAACCTGGAAGGCCTGGGTCCCCACGGCCGGAAGGATTGCCGCCACGGCTGCCACCCCCTCGCCAGGAACCGGCACGGCCGCCTCCGCTGTTACCACCACGCGGACCTGGGGGACCGCCTCCGCCACCGCGGCGTCCGCCGCCGCCACCGCTGCTGTCGCTGTCGCTTTGGGTGCCCGCTCCGCCCAAAGTGGGATCCTGACCTGATGGCGAGCGAGACGGAGCAAGCATAGGAGTAGGTCGAGCGATCGCAGTCGGTCTTCCGCGCTTGATAGTAGTCGTGTATGCTTGGTCTTGCTCTGAAGTGAAGACTAGACGCTGAAAGCTGGGGATAGATCCTCCACTGGGCCCTGTCTTTGGGATTCGATCAGGATAAAGAGTTGTTTCCAACCTTTCGGCGAGTTCCTCATGGATACGGGCATAGAGCCTTGTGGCAAGAACCATGGGTGTCCAAGGCGGGAGTGAAATTGGCCACCAATCCGAATGGGTACCCGAGAACAACATCCGGCCATTCCCAAGACAAATGTCCAGAACGTTGTAGCATCCAGGACAGCAGCGTTTTGACACCGCGACCACTGGAGGAAGCGTTTTGAACATGAAACAGAGATCCTTATCCGGTAACTCCAGAAGCTTGTCGTTCGCGGACCCGGGTGACTTGTCCACAATGTCGTTCCATAGGACCGCGACATAATGCATCACAAAGGTGATCTTCTCTGCGTGCAGATTCCCTTTTGTAGGACGCTTTAACGGTCGCTTCTCGGGCTTCTTAGACACGTTGGCCTTCTTGGGCGGGCTTGGCTGCAGTGAACGCAATTTGTTGAGAATATTTGCCTGCTCCTCCTTCGTGAAACGCGACCGTCCTTTGATCGGGAAGTCCGAGAGAAAGTCTTCCTAAGACATCACTGACTCGGAGTCATCGAACAGAACCGTGGTCTTCAAGTACATCACAGGTACACCACGGAGAACGCGGTCGAAGAAATCCCCGAATGGGTTCTGCTTTACCGTCAGGGCCCGGACGCCGTCCGCAAGACGGCAAAGACTCCCGGCCCACACATCTAAGGCCACTGCCCAGTTCCGGTGTCTTTGGCAATCGTCAATGCTAACCTCCTCGGAGTCTTCCGTGGGATCTGTGACCACATCTTCGCTGCTGGTCGGTGCTGCGCCGCGATGTGTTTGCGATCCCATATCCCACCTACCCAGAGGTGAATCTCCTGGTGTGCTAGGCTCACTCGTGTCCAGGCGCTTCTGCCAAGCCCCAAGCCCTGCCTGTTTGTTCGTTCCCGCAAGCAGCTTTTCAAAGCGGGACACAGGGGGGTGAGGACTGTTTGTGTCATCGAACACAGAACCAGAAGGACTCTGAGCAGAAATGTGGACGGGTGTCGACGTGGCGGTAAGAGAAGATGGACCGGGCTGAACAGACTGACTGAGAGGGGAAGCTTTGTAGGAATCGCGTCCTTCATTTCTACTAGCCGAAGCATCTGGTCTGCCAAGCGGAGAAGGCTTGAGTGGAGTATGACCTCCAGATGGCTTTGGCGAAGCGGATCGAATGGGCAGTTGGAAGGGAGAAGGCCTTGGAGGAGTCCCAGATGGTGTACCTTTGGTTCCTGCGACTTGACTGCTTCCAGCAGAGGATCGACTGCGCGACGAACCGGGAATACCGGGACTGTAGTAGTCACTTCCTGACAAGTGCTCAATCACTTTCCGATTGGTTCCTTCTGGTGTGTTCAAAGAGCGACTGTCGTGGTAGCCTTTTCCCTTCTTATACGTTGCGTTCGCCTGGCTCCCCATGACCTTCATCAACCAATTGAGGTGGCTGTGCCACAGGGTTCCCAAGTCCGAGCGAAATCGACTCAGTAACATAGTGGCCTATTGGAGCTGACGAACACTTTTGAACATGTCTTCGGCCAACTTGTCCTCTGAGCCTTCCTCACGAGGTCGCGAAAAATGCCCATGGAGGGTGTCGATGCTGGCATTGATGTTGCCAAAGAGCGCTCTGCAGATACCATGGAAATCCCTGCGGCCTTGTTCATCGTAAATAACGGTTGCTTCGCCTTTGGAGTTCGGAGCGTAGACACTGTTTTTGGGGTTGAGTGACGACTTGTCCCAAGTTGACTGCGAGTCAAGAAGTGTGAGCTCCTTCAGCAGCTCGTGGTGTTCGGGGTTGGTAATCTTCCTATCCTCCAAGGAGAGAATCTGATCGGAATCGTTTCCAGAACCGCCTCGAACGAACGGTATGCTGTCTATTCCTTGGGAACTCTGAGTGGTTGAGTTGGCGTACGTCTTTTCGAGTTCTTCAATTGACGATTGCAGAATGTCACCGAAGTTCCGTTGGACAAAGCCACTCTTCCTGCGCATTTCGGTACGCTTGGATGACATGCCAACGACATAATCGTTAAGGACTTGAATCATATCTTCTCGGGCTGGGTCGTTGTTGTCAAGCGATCGAATCGTGTTTATGATTTCGCAAACGTTCTGGCAATGCTGTTCGTGTGACATTGTCCATTTTTTCTTGCGGTAAGATTGGATTAGAACGTGGCCAATTCCGCTAGGCTTCTTCAGCGTTTTCACCAGATTCGGACTGAGACTCAAGCCCGTGATTGGCTTGACTGTGACGGGTGAGACACTGCCGGGTCCGTCGGTTGCAGGACGTTTAGGCCGATCGTAGTCGGGGTTGGCTGAGATGGTCAAGGTCTTGACACGCTTTAGGATTTCACCGTCGAAAAGGATCTCTTCCATCACCGGCCAAATCGAGACCACCTCGTCATCGCGCACAAACATGTAGACCATGTGATCAAGACCTTGTTGGAGCTGGCGCACTTCGAGCTCTTTTGGACTGCTCAGCTCGTTATGATCCAGAATCTTGCCACGATTCTTGTTCGCGGCGTCCAGCTGCTTCAAGAGAGCCGTGCCCGTGCACGTCTTCTGAAGGATGGCCTTATCCGCGACCTTTGATGGGTGTGCGCGCGCCATCGTTGCGAGATATGGAAAGGAAATCAAAACTGATCGAGAGATGAAGCGCAACGACGGCACCAAGTGACCAAAGCCAAAAATGTCGGAAGACGGTGCCGGATGGCAACACCAGAGTCGAGAAAGACGACAGGAGAACACAGCAATGGCGGCGGAAAGTCGAGCGGTGGGGGACCAACAGAGCGCGCCGACGCGGTCGGGTAAACAGCGAGGCAAACGCGGCTCGAAAAGGGACTCGATCGTGTGGTCGCGGCCATAGCTAGATCAAGTTAGCAGATGGCAAATGAATCATTCGAAGACATCTGACTTACAATGGCAGGCGACCGTGGTGGTTGGTGAAAATTGTCGGGACCGAGTGGAAGCAGATGTTGGTGGGAATGGAGGGTGCTTGGGGGAAGCGAAGTGATGGAAGATAGTAACGTCAAGGGCACAAACGATCAAAATTTTCTCAAGCAGTCGTGACCGCCGTGGACTTTTACCGTCTTTAAGAAAGTAGGCCTGGATCCTGACTTTTTTTTGCCTACCGTAAGTAACGGCTGCCTGTATTGGCGGATCTTGCGCGGCCTTGCTCCCGCTCGTCTGTGCTTGAGCACAATACGTGGACCCTTTGGCTGCAACTGGTGCCTGCATCCGTTTGCCTGATATGAAGGTGAAAGAAAATTCTACCAGGCAACTCACCCTGTGCCCGTTCGCTCATTAGCCATTCAGGCAATTCCATTCAAGCAGTGGGTGGAAATCGAAGCAGAATAAAATTTGGGAACAAGTGATAATTATTCGGCAGAAATTCTATTCAATGATGAGCCAAGCTCTTCATTGAATAGACGACTTGGTTTCAACGACCCTTCATCTTCAGTGAACAAATGCAGTCTAGATGATGCTTGAAAACATCATTGTCTAACTTTGGGAGGGAGAGGAAGCCACAATTGGACATTTTCACGGCCCTCAGCTGCCTTCCGATATCTCCCACGACAAATGCCCATACTTTTTATTGCTATTTAGTTGTATCCGAGTCTTTCAAAACCAGCTACTTTGTGGATCCTCGCCCGCAAATGCTCGGTCGATGCGTTCCCGATCTTCGTCTTCCAATTGCCGTCCTCCCCAAAGGCTGTTTGCTTCCCTGT
Source organism: Colletotrichum tropicale (assembly GCA_027406125.1). Classification (NCBI taxonomy): domain Eukaryota; kingdom Fungi; phylum Ascomycota; class Sordariomycetes; order Glomerellales; family Glomerellaceae; genus Colletotrichum; species Colletotrichum tropicale. Next base: position 984,776 of record JANVYH010000003.1, read on the forward strand.
CGAATTCAGCGCCGCCGTAGGTCAGAAGACAAGCCAAGTCGATGCCTCCCCTTCTGGCCAGTGAGAGGTGTAGAGGTCTAAGTCCTGCATGATTGGGCGCATCAACATTCGCCCCCTCGTTGACCAAGAGCCAAAACACAGCATGTAATCGATCCCTCTCGCGACGGTTTATCTTCTTCTGCGTGTCGTAAAAGTTCATCGCCATGAAATGCAATGGAGTATTGCCACTGCTGTCTCTCACATTCGGATCGACTCCAAGCTCGCCAATTAGAAAGCCTGCCACATCCAAGTCGAGATACGCACACGCTTGATGCAGTGCATGAATCATTCCGCGGGTTCGAGTGACGAGTGAAGCACCAGCATGAATGAGACGCTTGGCCATAGGGAGACGGATGCCATTCTGGTCTGCATGTTGCCAAGTCAAGTTCTTTTGCTTTGCTTTCAGGGCGAAGAAAAGAGTGTTTGCTCCAAAGGGAAGGGAGGTTTCGTCGTCGTTTCTGATGATGCCATACTCATGTACCGTATGAGAGAACATTCCAACTTGGTGATGGGTGTCCATTCCAAATCCTCGCCGAGCTTTGGGTGCAATGTCGGCTCTCTTCTGCACATCAGCGCCATTGTCCAGCAAGAAGTCAACAATGCTGGAATGTGCATGATATGCAGCCAAATGTAGAGCGGTGAGAGTCGAAGTAATGCCCTCTCTCCAAAAGTCGTCACAACCGTTGGCGCGGGCGTCCACGTACTCATCCTCCACAAAGTCGGTGTGGTCTTCCATGTTGAGGTCGGCGTGCCCAAGGTCGATGGGTTTGAGGATCCCGCCAAGATTGCCCTTCTTGGCCGAGAGCAAAAGCGCAGACGAGTAGTTGAATCGCACATCAAGTCGGTACATGATGGGAGTAATGATGTTGTAGAATGATTTGCAAGATGCCGCCATTCGAGATAAGTCTTTCCAGTGGTCGAACGCCCGATAGGTCTCGTCTTGCCCTGTGAAGATCTCTTCTCTGATATCATACCCGCTGTGTTCTGGGGTGCAGCCGTAGTACTTGTAGATATCGTTCTTGAAGAGCTCATCTACGATCAGATAAATAATGGATACTGGTAAGTCGAGGAGGGTGAGCCTGCATGGCTGTGATGCCGCGGATGGGGCGTGGCTATGCATGCTTCGTAGGGGTTTTGCAGCTTCGCGTAAGATGAAAATGAATGTGCGGAAATTCTTCGAGTGAAAGTGAAATGTGTTTTCAGCGAAAGAAAAAACATTGAGGCGGTTGTTATTACTTCGTCGTTGATGAGCTTTGGCTGATCCGCCGTCCCATCGGAGATCCTCACGTGGACCCAGCTGTACGACATGCTTTTGTGTACCGCCGCTAGTCTTAAGTAGGAAAGGTGGCAAGCATGGCAGGTAGCAAGGATAGAGGTCTGCCGTCTTTCACCGCCCAGTCTACCTGAGACAGGCATCAAGGTCCTTTTCTCTTTTCATTTCCCCCCCCCCTTCCCGACCTTTGCAGCAGCACAAAGTCGTGCTACATAACTATCTGCCCTGGAATATGTTGGTGGACCGAATCAAGCGTCTCCGACAGAGCCCGAGCAGACTACCAGGCGCATTTCAAAGGAGAGATTTATAGGGCCCGATTGCAGGGCACCTGGTACCTAGAAGACAATGATCCACAGGGGGTAGAGGCAAATTGCTTATCAACTTATCAGTCTCTCGCACTTTTTGTCCGTTTCAGGATTAGCCTCAACTGGCGTATCAGGCAGTATCTTGCTCGGAATATGTGATTAGGTTTCCGCGTTCCGAATTTCGTCTCGGGGGTCGCCCAGGTTTTGATAGCGAGCACAAGGCTTGACCAACAACATGCTGCCAAGTCAGTAGAGAAAATCATGATGACTGAGAAAATTACAAGCATGAAAAAAAATCAGAAAGGCAGAAGTGAGCGTAACGCAGTTCCGGAGTTCAAGGGACAGCGCTAATCCAAGAACAGGTGGATGCTCAACATGCAAACAAAGGGTACGTAAATAAAATGCCCTTTAACTGATTTGAAGTGAAAAAACAACTTCTCACATTTCTGTTGTTCCATCAGCGTGTCAAGTGCGATGAGCAGCAGCCAAGCTGTCATCGCTGCGTAAAAGTCGGAGTGTCTTGCCCTGGGTATGGACAACGCATCAAGTGGTCTACAAAGCACGAGAGACGTCCAACTCAGCCATCAAGTGCCGCAAGATCCCACAGCGATGTCTCGACTCAATCATCATTGCAGTCTGGTGCTGATGAAGCACATTGTGTGAGCACCCATACCCCGTCAATTCGGGTTGTGAAGAACGATTGTGAGCATTCAAACACGGTGGCCCATACGCGAGCACTATCACTAAGAGATACTTTCACATCGACGCGAAATTCATTGGGCGACGGGACGTTCGTGGACCTATACACTCCCATTGATACGCAGTCACTTATGATGAATCATTACTTTATGGTCATCTGTCAAGTCATCTCGAACTTCGACTCGGCCGCTAATCCGTTTCGAAATGAGGTTTCTAGCATGTTGGATACATCGCCTTTGCTTTATCATTGCATTTTGAGTTTATCAGCAGCGCATCTCCACCAAAATGATATCAGTCAGGTCAACATCTCGCTGCAATACCAAACGGAGGCAATATCGAACCTGTCCAAACAACTAGCAGAAACGAGCGTGATCAATTCGAAGGAGCCCGACACTAGGCGTGTTGAGTCGAGTGGTACCCAAATCACCAAGAGCCTCAGTGTCACAGACGACGTGCTATTGGGTGCGATTCTTCTTGGAATGACTTCGGTTAGCCTAGACTGATGCAAATGCCCTGCTGATTCGGTAGCTGATCCTGTGTTAGGCTTGGCATGATGCGTCGTCGACTGGACTACCCCATCTATACGGGACGAGACAGCTGTTCAAAGGTTGGATATCTTCCAATGACTTGGAACATCCGGATAGACGGTCTACTATGACGCCTGTTCAAACCTTCTTGTCATCATCCATGATGTATTGGGAAGCAATGAGCTCGTTCATCCACGATCAAAATTTGGATGTACTGGACTACCTGGAAATCTTCGACCAATCCGGTGAAGCATCATCAGTAACGCCATGCCCATGGACAGGAGTAGGGTCATCAGTATTCCTACACCTCGCAAAAGCAGGAACACTGGTCAGGAACAAAAGAGCTTTGCGGAGTCTTGATTTCGTCAAGAACGGGGAATTCCACCGACAGGCGTTGCATGTCGACTTGCTGAACGAAGCTTCATCTCTGGAACAGACAATTTTGAGCTATGAACTTCCGGTAATGCACCGAATACAGGATGTTGGCGATCCTCGCACCCCACCGGATCATCTGCTCGTTATTGCCCGGTGCTATCAGCTGTCGGCCTTGCTGGAGATATATCGTGCGTTTCCCGAACTTGCGACGTCAAACATCGTCGAAGAGTCCGGACATCTACGAAAGAATGGCATCGAAGGGAGCCCACACCCAGATGTGGTACTACAACTCGCCTTTGACATACTGAAAATGTTGAGAGCGATGCCAAGTAGCTCAGGCACTGTCTCGACGCAAACGCTGTCATTGCTCATCGCAGGCAGTGCTTTGAGGCAGAACTTCCCCTTTGCAACGATGAAGTCAAAATTCTCCAACACAGACGTTTTAGACTTCAGAGAGTTTGTGCGCAACCGCGTCCTTCATTTGTACCGCACTGTTAGCTTGCGCATTATCAAGCATGCTGCGATTATTTTGAACGAAGTGTGGTCACTTATGGATACGCTGGACTGTCAGGGCAAATGTATTCAGAAAGAGGTCCACTGGGTTGATGTTATGTGTGAAAACAAGCTGGAAACGATGCTTGGCTAGTAATCGAGGCATACACCTTGATACACGTGGTGCTTGTTCAAATTCAGGCTCCTGCTTGATCCATGTCATTTAATCACAAATCTCACAGCTTGGCCCTCTGGTCGCAGAAAAATGCCAGGGCGTAGGTTTCCGTTGAAAATGAGATGGTTGATCCCTTGGCGAAAAGCATGACATCGCCTGCTTTGGCGACGACCTTCGCGCCAGTCTCATCCTCAACTTGGCATTGTCCCTCAGTGAAGTATTTCGCCTCGTCAAACTCATAAGTGAAAACACATGGCTCTCCCTTCTCGATCCGGAAGAAGCCAGCGGATATCGGGGTTGATGAACCAATATCGCTGGTGGAAACAACATCTGAGCGGTAATCAGAGATTGAGTCGGTGCTTCGGGGATTCTAAGAGACTTACCACCCCCGAAGGCATTCGTTGAGCCATCCATGGCTGGCTGCTTCTTGGAAGCTGCTTGTGGCCGGTGAGTGAAAGGCATGTTTAAAAAGTAGCAGATGAAATACGAGATGAGGTGTGGGATGTGATTGGAACTGATCAACTGAGTCTTTTCAAAACAGCAGTGTGGCAGCAATTAAATACGGCCCCTCACCCAGGCCCCAGGACCGTTCAAAAAACCTATGTACCGTACTCATGAGGAAATGAATTAGAAATTGAATTTGTGAGTCGGAGTTCCTTTGGTTCCGAACCATGCGGTAGAAGGCATAAGCTCAACGATCGTGGCCCAGACAATCGACCTCGCACTTTTTCTCCTAAATAGGCAATCGGGGCCCCGCACCCCCATGCCCGGCATCACCTTATATTTAGCTTCGTTCTCAACCATGATGCTCACAATCCAAGCCAGATTCTTTTGTGCTCACCGGAATCATGTCTGCTACTCGTGAAGGCTACATTTGGACTCCCGCCGGGGAGACAGTTGGCCTCCAGACCGACGCCGTTGTCAGCAGCACGCCCGATTCTTCTCTACTACCAACCTACGATGTTATCGTCATTGGAGCTGGCTTTGCAGGGCTTGTTGCCGCTCGAGATCTTAGCCGAAACTTGCATCTCAGGGTTTTACTCTTGGAGGGCCGAGACCGCATTGGTGGAAGAACATGGACCGCGAAAGCCCTCGGCGAAGAGTTTGAGATGGGAGGGACATGGGTTCATTGGTAAAGATCTTCACTTCCCGATCACCTACCTACACTAACACCCATAAAGGAACCAGCCGCATGTCTTCACAGAGATTCGGCGATACGGACTGCAGAAGAATTTGAAAACCTCTGCAGGGACCGCTGAGGTGGAGACAACCCGCTACACAGCTGCCTTCTCTCCCTCTCAAGAGATCAATGGCGAAGAGATGAACGCAGCCGTTCAGAGAGCTGCCGATGCATTCTTCTCAATCGACGGCTTATCCAGCCGCAAGCTGATGCCGTACCCTCACGATCCGCTTCGTGAGCCTGCTCTCTGGATCAAGTACGACCATCTATCTGCCAAGGATCGTCTTGACCAACTCGATATTCCACAGCTCGAGAAGGACCTGTTTGACGCCATGATCAGCTCCTTTGGCGCCGTTCCAGGCGACCAATGTGCCTTTACCGAGGTGCTGCGGTGGTATGCTCTTGGTGGCCACTCCATGGCCGGCGTGTTTGAGCTCGCGGGAACGTACAAGCTTGGCAAGGGGGGCATGACATCCCTGGCTCGAAGCATTCTGGGCGATTATGGGGGACATCTGTTGCTGAATGCCGCCGTCGATCGAGTGGTGCAGAATGGGACGTCTGTGACTGTGTCCACGAAGGCCGGGCATCGTATCGAAGCAAAGTACCTAGTCTCGACGATCCCCTTGTAAGTTGTTGACCATCTATTTGCCACGAGGGAAACATAAACACTCATCGCATCACAGGAACTGTCTTTCTGAAGTGTCCTTCTCGCCTGCCCTGTCTCCCCGCCGTGAGGAGGCCATCAAAGCTGGCCACCTCAACAAAGGAACAAAGATCCACTTCCACCTGGCTCAGAAGCAGCCAGGATGGTTCTCCGTGGCCAGCGGATACGGGAGCTCTCCGTGGTGCTTCGCATTCTCGGACCACAATGGCACCACCGACAAGAAGGGCACGTTCTGCATTGGCTTCGGCTACGGCTCGCATCTCATAAACTGCCATGCCAGCGACGAGATTATCTCGACCTTCAAAGAGCACATGAACCCTGGTGCTGAGGTTCTAGCGTACCTCACTCATGACTGGGTGACTGATGAATTCGCCAAGGGAACTTGGAGTTGTTGGGGTCCTGGTACCACGACCAAGTCTCTGCAAGAACTGCAGAAAGCTGATGGGAGGATTCTTTTTGCGAGTGCTGATTGGGCTGATGGGTGGAGGGGCTTCATTGATGGTGCCATTGAGAGAGGCATGCTTGCATGTAAAGATGTTGAGAAACTCTTGTTGCAGGAGAAAATAATCCCGAGGATGTAGATGGTCAGAATTCTCAAAAGGAGACATCGATAGCTTGAGAAGTGCTCTGTTAAGTGAATTCAAGGAGAAGTGAAATATCAACGGCTTTTCGTATGAACTTTGAACCTAGATTATTAATAAAATCCAACTGAAACCATATTTTACTCTAGACATGTTCATTATCTGCAATGTAATTTTGTACTTCTTGTTCAATGAAGAACGAAGGAAAAAAACAAAACTCATTATGATATTGAGATCACAACGCAGGTGTTCCGTTAGGTATGAATTACCACGGTCAATTCATGGCTATCCAGTTGGTTACGCTTGGGCCTTTTCATACAATTAAAGAATCAATTCGACCGCCTATACACCTTCATACTGGGTCTAGATCTCTTCCTTGTATCCTTCAAATGACTCCAGGAATGCTAAAACCAAAAGCTTTTTTGGACCGCGTGAAGGAGCCCTCCCCCTAAGCCTGGGCCGCGGAAGTTGGTGATCGCCATGGACACGGACGGGACGGCGCGGAGATCTTCAAAGACGGGGTGCGGTCCATGCGATGTGGCGACTCGGAGGGGCCTTCTCGAACTCCCTTCTACGTTCGATTTCGGGAATATACGAGAAATGGTTTCACTGCGCTTGCCGGACAGCCGGTGGCCAGGGAGACACGACCACGCAGGGTCAGGTGTGCCCGTTATCGTCACGAGGGAGGATCATGGCCGAGATAATTCTCCTTCGGGCGGGCCGGCCTGCGACAACTGTGGAGTATGACTGACAATACTTAGGCAAGGGATGTTCTTTCGGACAAGGAAATATCATGAATTCAATTATGATTTTTGATTGAGACTGAGGGGGCTGCGGCATCTTACATCCGACCTCAGCCTGAGGCATTTGCCCCGAGGTGGAGTGTGTAGATCATGTTTTTACTGATGCAAGCTCCAGAACATTTATCAGCTTCAAAGTTCACGATGCCTTCAACCTGCCAGTCTCATCGGGAGTCTGACAGCAGGACCAACCAAACAGCCCCAAGGCTGGGGCCAACCAGGCTGCACCGTCTCCAACTGCCTATCTATCTACTACTTCTGCACGACCGCAAGCGATGGGGACAGTCACATAAGAACCGGCCATCCCACCCCAGCCGCCAAGATGGGGTGTCATAATGCGCGCTGACCATGTGCGCAGACAGCGTGCCTTGCGTCCGTCTTACAAGCATGACAGCCAATTGGCCTTGGCCCCCATCCGGGCGCATTCGGCAGAGGAGGGGCAACATAAGCAGAGAAGACTCAGTGGGAAAGGGTGTAAGACAGCACCAGCAGCAGCACCAGCACGAGCGGCAGCCGGCAATAGGGGGAGACAGACAGACAGACAGACAGACAGCACAGCACGGGTGATGGCCGCGCGGTCTGCACTGTCTCGGGTCCCCTGATGGGGCTTGCTACGTGCTGAGGTGTCGTGTCTTGTGTCAGTTAGTTGAGTCCTGCCATCTTAAACATGGGCGCCGGTCCCGATATTTTGGGACGACAAGAGCATTGTCGATGCTGGTGCTGGTTTCTTCTTCTTGGCCGTCTGTGCTGGATTGCTTCATTATGTTCGGCGAGCATTTTCGCAGTCCAGTGCCGCTGTCGCGTGTGGCGTGCCAGTGCTCGTGCTCGGTCGCGGTACCCGACTGGATCAAATTTACGAGGTTGCTTGCCGGGCTCCGTGCCGTCCGGGCCGCGTCGTCTTTCTGGTTTATCAAGGGAGGGGAGGGGGGACGCCTCTGCCGTTTCTCGCTTCGTCATGTTTGGGGGGGCGGCGGCTCACTTGGGCAGGAAGCGGAAAGATTTTATCGCGCCATTGATGAGATGCTACTTTTTTTGGGTGGAAGGCGCCGGGTTAGAAAGATGGGAGACACGTTCGAAATGGCCCGATTGAAGGGAATGAAACAGCCCGAGGAAGCCCTTTCCAAGAAGACGGAACAAATTCGCACGGGAGGCGTAGGAACCGTCCGATGTGCTGAGGACGTAGATGGTGTAGTGTGTGGTGTTGTGGTGGTTTAGTGGTTTAGTCTAGTACGGTGCGGCGCGTTGGTGTTGAGAACGGACGTTCGGCGACCGGGGTGTTTCCTCCTTGCCCTGGGTGCTTGGCAAATTTGGGAATGGGAGATTTTTTCCAATGGTTTGCTGCAGGCCAGGGATCGTCATGCGGTCTTCATGTCGGGCAGGGCTGGGCCTTCTACTGTGCCTGTTGGCCTTGGGCGGAACTTGGCCGCAAGAGGGAAAAGGCGATAGAGATAGAGCGTACGGAGGAGAGCTGATATCCATGGATGGATGTTTGGCGCGTGGTCAATATTCAAGTAGTCTACAGTAGTGTCAAGAGCAACCGAACGGCTGGATCCCAGAGATGGAGATTTAGAGAGCTGACATCGCCGGTCTGCCGCCACAGGGTCGCAAGCTGATGGGGGCCAGAGGGAGACAATGAAAGGGAGAGCGGTAGAGCGGGCGGGGATGGACAAAAGATGAGGCGAATGTTGGAAAAAAAAAAGCATAAGAATTCAATGGTTTATGCATATCGACTGCATGGCACGGCGACGAAAGAGGAATCGTGACCAAGTCCAGTCCCGGCGGTTCGATACGAGAGCCGCTAGCGAGCCGTCCTAGGCGGCTTCTGGTGCGCCAGAGCTCCAGAGCTGGATGCACAGCGGGCCCAGAGGCAAGTTGTTGCATGGCTGTGGCGCTATTTAGTGAGCAGGAACCGTAAACCGCGTCCGCTGTTGGTGGTGTTCCTGGATTCCCGCTAGACACCATTGCCGTTGGTCTTCTTTTTGTCTTTCCTGCCCTGAAACTCTAGCTTCTAGGGGTCTTCAGCTCTTTGTGTGCCGCCGACATCAACGAGTGGGGAATATATTTCAGCTCCCTCGACGGACCATCTTTTCCCTGTCTCTGATGACGAGGCTTGTCATGATGGTGTTGATTGCAGGAGCTTTACCAAGACATTAGCAGGAGAGATTTATCAGAGAGAGACCGACACGCATGGCTAGAGAGAGATAGCGAGGAAGGGGAGCAGAAAAAGAGAAGAAGAAAAGGTGCGAGATGGTGTTGACACGCTAGAGCTGGACAGGCTAGAGGCGCCTGCAGGATGCTATTTACAGCTCCGCTCCGAACCAGCGGCTGGCTGACTGGCTAACTGATTGGGCAGTTGCGGCTGCACTGCACGCTGTGGTGTAGGTGACATGGCATCATGTATTGCTTCTTGGGGGGAGAACAGCTTGGCAATAGCCGTTGGTGATTCACCTGCTGGATGGATGGGACACTGTTATCAGAGTCAAGACAGCGGAGACCTTCTGTCATCTTCAGTCGAACCCTGCATCGATCGCAGTCATGTCTGGGTTTCCGAAGACAATGAACCAGCCAAGGCTACAACTTCAACGGTCATGTCGGGTCCGGTCAGCACATGGGAATAACAGGACGGGAATGTTTACTCCAGAGGGGCGGCCGGCGGGCGGGCCACTCGCGTATTTCGCCCGGACCACGTTTCCCCGATAACATTGTGGACTCTTTCGTAGGATGGGCGCAGGGAACAATAACTCTGTGTGATGGGGGATGGAGAACAAGACGGGAACAGTGGACAAAGGGCCACTCGAGGTGAACCGCCACATGGCAGGGCCCAGGGCTTTCTCTTCCTCAGATCCTCAGTTGATCATCGCAGTCTCTGCTCCTGATAGGACGTTTTTCTTGATAGAGGCGTCAGTCTTCCTGGGAGCTGAAGGAGCGTGGAGCAGCCGGGTCGTCGGCGAATAAACCGAGCCAGTCTGGCGGCGGAAGGAGGACAAGGGAAGATGGTGAAGTGTTTTCCTAGGCCAGCAACGCCTGCAAGCCCAGCAAGCCCAGTTGAGGGAAGGTAATAGTATTCACTGAGTGAGGGTGAGGTACGTACCGGGGTCGGGGTGGCGGTGAGTGGGGCATCTCATTTAACCGTATCTGCCCTGAACCCCACTGCGCTTTCTCAATCAGGCAAGTCGACTTTCCCACCATCTTCGTTCTTTCTTTCATCCATCCCAATTCACGTTGTCAACTGTCGCCTCTCTCGGTCTGCCTCTGCCTCTGCCTCTCTCTGCAACGTACCACACCAGTCGACCAAAACACCGGTCGAGGTGGCGTTGGATACCCGCAGACGTGCGTCGATCCCCAATTAAAATATCGCAGGAAAAAAGTCGTCGCTGATTGTCCAACAGGCAGAGGTGTCAGCCAGCCAACTGCAGCTGCAGCCCAGCACGTTGCGGTTGCATTGCATGCGGCATCTTCTTCGTGTTGCCCTTCTACGATGCAGTAGTGCTGATCTCGCCCGCCTGCCGTGCAGCAACAAGTACATTGCCTACCTTACCTGACCTTGCACCACCTAATGGGCAACCTGGGCTGGTCACCAAATAATGGCATTTTGCAGCAAGGTCTGCCCAGGACTGCCAATGCGCCCAACCTACGCGATCGTCAGGGGGTATGCCAGTCGAGTCGCCCTCGCCGGAGCACACGCAGGCAAACCATCACGGGAAAAAAAGATTCATCGAGACTCGAGAGCCTCTCGAGTCTCGCATCCAGCCAAGCCAATGGAAATGCCGCCGCGACGCTAGCCTCGACTCTCTCAAAGCCAAAACGGCCCATGTTACCGCCCGCCTGCGCTTCTGATGACAGCCATGTGCCAGAACCCAAAGCTCTTTGAACGTTGCCCGCCATCGTTGTGCTCGCTTGCTGTCTTTGTCCACAAGGACGCCGAGTCACTGGTCTGACGCACGCCGTTCTTCCGTACCTCTCCACGACCAACTGTCTGGGGTCCTGCCACGGCCCTGGCTCACTAGCTCGAGCTGCTCTCTTCCTCCTCTGGACTGGATCATGGACATGGCAAGGATATGGCTGATGCCATGCCATCCCATCCCATCACAGGCAAGGCAAGCAAGGTCCCGGCCCTCGAGCTACCCAGGCCCTGCATCCACCACGATGGGTCCACGGTTCTTTCGCCCGCGTGGGCTGGCTTGGGCTGTGCCGACCGACGCGGCCGCGCCCACGAGCTGCTGCTTCAGCTACCTGCGCTAACACCGTCAACCGTCAACCCGTCACTCCGGCATGCCATTTTCAAAACTTGATATCTAGGAGCCGCCCTCCCGGCCCTGAGCACATGGATCTTCTGTCTCCTCATCCCCATCCGTCCGGGTTTCCTTCATTACGAATCCAACGACAGCTCCACGGCCAACCATCGCGCCCGAGAGCACCACAGTCCATCTCACCATGGCTCCTCTCACAACATGGCTGTTGACAGCCCTCGTCGGCCTCGCCAACGGTCTGGCCTCAACCGACACCATCACATGGGGAGGCGACAACTCCCGCGCCGGCTACCAAACGTAAGTTGATGAGACTCTACCCTTCCCAGCTCCCCCACAAAGCCCCCCCCCCCCCGGTGTAGATCGTTGTGCAGACACAATGGCAGCGCTCCGCCCGGTGGGGGAGACGGAGATCAAGCATGCATCGCGAGAATGAACAGCTCCTAACGCGAATGATATCAAGAACACACAACATGGACCCCTCCGTAGTAGGGAGCTCCCAGTTCGGCCAGCTGTTTCGGACGCAGCTTCCTGGCAATTACGGCGGCCAACCCGAGCAGATCTTCTCTCAGCCTCTCGTTTACACCCCCAGCGGCGGCGACGGCACACAATACGTCTACGTTGCGACCCAACAGAATAATGTCTACAAAATTAATGCGAAGACCGGCGCCATCATCGCCTCTCGCAACCTTCACATCCCCTTCCTGACCGCCGACCTCGACGGCTGCATCGACGTCAACCCCCACGTCGGCGTCACCGCCACCGGTGTCATCGACCCTTCCACTGACACCCTGTACCTGACCTCCAAGACCTATGCCGACCAGAGCAAGCCCAATGTCGCCCAGGGCCGCCCGGCCGGACGCTACTACATCCACGCACTGGATGTCAACACCCTGCAGGAACGTCCCAACTTCCCCGTCAACTTGGAGGGCACCGTCGCGAGAAACAACCCGATCCGGTCCTTCAACGGCGGCATCCACCACCAACGCCCCGCCCTTCTGAACGTCGGGCAGTTCGTCTATCTTGGTTTCGCCTCCCATTGTGTGCAGTACAACTTCACCGGATGGATCATTGGCTTCGACAAGACGAGCGGTAACCTGGTTGAGCGATGGGCCACCCAAGGTGACGGTGTTCCTAACACCGTCCCCGGTGCTGGCGTCTGGATGTCTGGCGGTGGTCTCGCGTCTGACGATGCCGGCTCCATGTTCTTCGCTACCGGCAACGGTTACGCTTCTCAGCTCAGCACCATCCCCGTCAACGGTCGTCAACCTCCCACGGCCATGGAGGAGGCCGCTGTTCACATGAGTATCGGCGGTGACGGGAGCTTGACCGTAACTGATTTTTTCATGCCCTGGGAGAAGCAAGCCTTGGACGGTGCCGACAAGGATTTGGGTACCAGTCCTCTGCAGATTCTCCCCAGCGCCTTCTCCTGCGGCGACGTGAGGCGCATCGGTGTCGTGACCGGCAAGAGCGGCAAGACGTACTGGATCAACCTCGACAACATGGGCGGCTACCGCAACGGTGCCAGTCGTTTGGATGCTGTCATCCAGGTCTACCAGAACGACAACTCGGTTTACGCTGGTGCTGGTGTCTATCCGTTAGAAGGCGGCTACATCTTCATCAATGTCATCAACTACCCGACAAACGTCTTCAAGTTCTCCTGTACAGCTGGAGTCCCCTCCTTCACCAAGGTCGCGACGAGCCCCGCCAACAACGCGGCCATCCTCGGTGTTAGCCATGGCACTGTCACCTCACTCAACAACCAGCCAGGTACCGGTCTCATCTGGACTCTCGATGTCCAGGGCTCCCAACTCAGGATCTATGACGCCATTCCCAAGAACGGTGCCATGAACCTCATCAAGTCTTTCAGTGTTCCTGGCTCAACCAAGTTCGGCAGGGCTGTCTTTGGTGATGGCATCATGTACCAGGGCACCACTCTCGGTTACCTCTATGCCTTCGGCTCCCCGGTAAACGTGCCTGTGAACTGCACTTCCTCCAACGATTTCGGCACCGTCAACGTTGGCAACCAGAGTGTGGCGCGCTCGATCTCCTGCAAGGCTCTGATCGGCGTCACTGTTACAGATATTGGCCTGGATGAGGCGGACGATTTCGTCATCACCAACGCTGGATCCCTGCCGCTCACCCTCACCGCCGGCCAGACTTTCAACGTCTCCGTCGCCTTCAAGCCCACCACCGTTGGCCTGGTCTCTTCCGATCTCCTTGTCAATACCACCAACGCTGTTGCTGGTTACAGTCAGAATACTCATGTCAGATTGACCGGCACTGGCGAGAGCTCCAGTCCTCTGCTGGCCGTCACGCCCCCAACTGTCACTTTCCAGGGCATCATTGCTGGATCCAACGGTACCCTCGAAGAGACTGTCATCATCTCCAACCAGGGCAACGTTCCTCTGTCCATCACTAACGTCCAGTTCTCTACGACTAGCGCTCAGGGTCCTTTTACCACATGGAACCACGAGACTGACACTCTCACCGTCGGAAAGTTCACTCTGAGCAACATTCCCGCCACAATCGACCCCAACAGCGCCGTCACTGTAGACATCGCCTTCGACTCTTCGGTGGCTGGAAGCTTCGGTGCCTACCTCACAGTCAACTCTAACGGCGGTAGCAAGTCCTTCACCATTGCAGGCTCCGCCGGACCTGCTCCTGTTGCCTTGATCGAGTTCCAGACGCCCGATGCGACCGGCTGGGTCCAATACGATGCTAGCAAGAACTTCACCTTCGGCAACGTCACCGAGAATACCTCTAGATCGCTCAAGTTCCGCGTCACCAACAATGCTGCCGCCGGAGGCGTCAACCTCATTCTGACCGTCTCGAAGCCGCCTTTCGGTATCCCTGGTATCGTCGGGGCCGCCAACCAAGTTGACCTGGCCGAGGGTACCCAGCTTGCCCCCGGTGAGAGTGCCACGGCCAACATGATCTGTTCCGTTCCAAAGTCTCAATGGAACGTCGATTCTTACGTGGGAACAGCGCCTTGGACCATGAACACCAACGACCCTACCTTCGAGAAGCACTTCTTCACCTTTGTGTGTAACGCCGTGTCCGAGCAAGCCCCGCCTCTCCTGCCTAGCGGCCAGGGCAAATACCGATACATCGGATGCTTCAAGGAGAACAACCCCGGCCGCCAGCTTCCCAATCAGCTCGCCGGAGGCGCCACGAACACCAACCCCAGCTGCATTGCAAACTGCGCTGCGAAGAACTATGTCTTCTGCGGCACCCAGTACCATACCGAATGCTGGGGCGGGCCCACCATCCCCAAGCTCAAGGTTGACGACAAGAACTGCAACTTTGACTGCGGTGGTGATCTCAACCAGATCTGCGGTGGCAACGGTGTCGGCGATATCCAAGGCCCATTCATCTCTGTCTTTGCGGACTCTACTCAATGGGATGGTAACACCACGACGCCCACGCCCAACCCGACCAACCCGACAAATCCTTCTGGTCCTGTCGTCAACCCGGGCGTGGGCCAGTATGTGAGCGCAGGATGCTACACCGAGGGAACAAACGGCCGTGCCCTGCCCAACTTGGTCAATGTTCAGACTCAAACAGTCGGCAACTGCATCACAGCTTGCGCCGCCAAAAAGTACACCTGGATTGGAGTGGAGTATGGAGGAGAGTGCTGGTGCGGTAACACCCTCGGCGCCGGCGCTGTCCCGGCCCTCGCCGCAGACTGCAGCATGGCTTGCAACGGCAACAGCAGCGAATACTGCGGTGGTCCAAACAGACTCAACATGTACACGCTCAACACCTCCCTGCCCGTGCCCAGCAGCTCGAGCAGCACCGCCGCCTCATTGAGCACTGGCACTGGTACCGCAACCTCAGCTGGCACTGGTACTGTCACTTCTACCTCGACCTCGGCGGCTGCCACGACCACCGCCGCCAACAGCCGTATCGGCGACTGGCTCTTCCAGGGCTGCTGGACGGAGGGCACAGGCGTTCGCGCTCTCCCGGTCCGCACGTATGCCAATGACTCCATGACTCTGCAATCTTGCAGTGGTTTCTGCCAGGGCCTCAAGTACTTTGGTACTGAGTACGGCCGAGAATGCTGGTGTGGCAATGTCCTGGATGCGACATCAAAGCAAGCGCCTCTGACGGACTGCTCGTTCCCGTGCCCCGGTGATAGCACGCAGAAGTGTGGTGCTGGCAACCGCCTCCAGCTCTACATGTACTCTCCCGTCGCATCTTCTTCCACTGCAGCGTCCAGCTCATCCTCGGTGACTATCCAGGACAAGGCCGCGTCTACCTCGACCTCGTCGACTCTTTCGGGTTCCAGCTCGAGTTTGACTGTGTCCTCTCCCTCCAGCAGCACCACTTCTCTCTCGTCGAGCACAAGCTCCACTCCTGGTCTTATCCCCGGGGCGTTCACATCGACTTCGGCTTCGTCCTCGTCTTCCACACTGATGACGTCTTCTTCTAGCTCCTCGGCAACTCAGAACACTGATTCTTCGGCCTCGTCCTCCTCTTCCACGTTGACCTCCACTCTTCTTTCAACGTCCAGCTCTACGGCAGTCTCTAGCTATACAACGGCTTCTACCTCCTCATCCACTTCTGACGTTACGGCAGCTGGTGTCTCTACGACATCTTCCAGCTCTTCTACGGCTTCCAGCTCTTTGACTGTTTCGAGCTCGTCGTCGTCTGGCTCCTTTACACCCTCGAGCTCAAGCTCTAGCTCTACGGTCTCTAGCTCTAGCTCCTCCACGATCTCAAGCTCTTCTTCATCCTCTATCTTCTCTGCAGCTTCAGTTTCCTCTACAGCCTCCAGCTCCTCTTCGAGCTCTAGCTCCCAGGCTTCGTCCAGCTCCTCGACAAGTTCTAGCTCTTCCTCAACCTTGAGCTCCTCTTCCGCCTCGAGCACCCTGACGAGCTCTAGCTCGTCTGCGTCCTCAAGCTCCACGGCGACTTCCTCCTCCCTCATAACCTCCTCTTCCTCAATGTCGACCTTCAAGTCGAGCTCCTCAAGCACGTCTTCGAGCACCTCATCCGCGAAGCCGACCCCGACGGGCCCCGTCATCGTCCCAGGCGACCAAAACTTCACGTACTACGGCTGCTTCTCCGAGCCCCAAGTCGGTCGTCTCCTCCCCACTCAAGTCGTGAACGACGCCGTCAACATGACCATCAACAAGTGTCTCAGCGCCTGCTCCGACAAGCTCTATGCCGGTGTCGAGTACGGCCGCGAGTGCTGGTGCGGCAACACCCTCAACTACGGCGGCAGTGGCGGCACCAAGCAGGCCGCCAACGTGTCCAGCTCGGACTGCTCCTTCAAGTGCCCAGGCAACAGCACACAATACTGCGGTGCGGGAGTCAGGCTCAATCTCTACATCCTCAGGACGGAGTACGCGAGGTTGCAGAACCAAGCCAGCACCTCCCCTTAAAAGAGGGAGATGGTGAAACTGGCCGCCAGGTTTTCTTTAATGTGATAATGTATACACCTTAGATTTATAGACTAGTCATACGGGCTTTGCGCGGGAAAACGGGAGCAGCCTGTTTTTACACAATCTTGATACCTTTCTTTTTTCTTCTTCTTCAAAAGTAGCCTTTCCTGCCATGTGACTTACTGTGAACGATTGATCTGATGGGGATGGTATGTTCGTCCGTGGACGCAAAAAACGCACAGGTGGCCGCGACTCATGTGTTCCCCGACATGACCTGCATAGCCCTTGCTGTCGCACCAATCCTTTGGATGAACTAGAGTTCGGGCATTGGGCCACGTGTCTGAGTTCATCAGCATGATCCGATCGACGACGGTAAGAGAGGCTTTTTGATGTCGTCACAGACGGGAAGCCACGGGCAGCCACAGAGATGAGCTCCGGGGGAAAAGGGTTTATGGCGAGGCGGGAGATAAGTTGAAAATGTATCAACTTCCAAGTCAACGCCTCTCACTGATTCGGCGAGGTAGACCCCGTTTTGGAATCTGCGAGCCGAGTTTGAACAGTCCACTGCGACCGGCTCGATGTATGAGCGGCATATGTATAAAGCCCGGACGAATCGTCTGGTAGTGTCGATCGTGGGAACCTGCCATCCCATCTCCTTCATCTGATCTCCCCGCTGCGCAATGCAACTCAATCTCAACGACCCTCTGTCAAAACCCAAAAACCCCCTCCCCCCCGGCTATCAAAAGGGTGCATCTTAAGTATTCGAGGGCGGGCAAGGGAGGCGGCTGGTGCGACGCGGACAGCATGGGGAGTTCGAGCGGGTATTGTATTTGTGCGGATGGGTTTGATACGGCGCATTTTCAGGCTTGATGGGGTTGAAGGAGGATCCGGGAGGATGACGGTGGGAAAAGATGTCACAGTCTCGTCTATGACGGAGACTTACCATTGGACGAGAGGCGCCGGAAGCGATTCCGGGCTGCACTACGGTGATTGAGGACGCCTCTGGAAGAAGCTTCAAGCTCCAAGGATGTGACAATTATAGTTACTCAATGAAGCTATGTCAGCACATACGCCAATCATGACTCCATCAAAGCTCCATCCCCAAAGAGACCGGCGTCAAAGTTTCCCCGATGGAGAGTGTCCCGGCTTGGCATCAAGAAAGATGAGCGGCGCCACCTCGTCCTATGCTCCCCTCTAATCCTCCGAAGACCTCGCAAACATCAGTCCACTTACACACGTCCCAGCGCCGTGGTTCGCGCCGTCGCCAATGCCATTGTCCGCCTAGACCGGGTCTAGTCCTGTCTCTGCGCCAAGTCCGCTGTGCCTAGCGTCACTCGGCAGGTCGTTGCCCAGTGCGGTCCCCGGCGACCTCGTGGTCGAGGGCCTTGAAAGAGAAGCCAGAGCCTCTTAGTCGGTTATTTCGTCAAGCTTTCTTTACGAAGTGAGACAAGCTCCGTTGAAGATGCCGCATGCGGGCTGCTCGTCCTCCCGGAAGCGGCGTCTGGCCCGGGGTGGGAGGCGGGCTACTTCTTGGTGTTGGTCAAAGCACCAACTCGGTGGAATAAGCGCGAATGTCTGAGATGTGTGTCTCTCGTGGCACAAAGAAGGAGATGGTCCGTTGTGGCGGTTGAATTATTGAATACCGGTGGCTCCGTTTTGAGGGAATGGGCGAGAATTACGAGGATTTCATATAAGAATCGACGAGAGGGCCATTGAAACACAACATTCCATCAACCAAGAGCATCGACTCGCTTCATCACATTCCTTTTCCAAAAGGTCTTACCCAACCACATTCTCTCCATCGACCATGGGTTTCAACCAGCTCTCACTCTTTCTCTCATCCACCCTCTTTCTCCAAGCCCTCGCGGCCCCGGCAAACAACGCCCGAGCCGCAACCCCGTCGGTCACAATCGCCTCCGGCGTCGTCGTCGGCGCCACCTCAGCCCCCGGCGCAAACACATATCTTGGAATCCCCTTCGCCAAGTCGCCCCCGGAGCGATTCTCCCCTCCCCAGGCCCCGGCGAAATGGACCACCCCGCTCGCCGCGACGGCCTTCAAGCCCGCCTGCATCCAGCAATTTACCGACAGCGGCAACGCCCAGACCCTCCAAAAGGCCATCTTCGGTAACCCGACCGGGCCCCTGACGGCCGAGAGCGAGGACTGCCTCTACCTCAACGTCTTCACGCCGCCCACCGCGACTCCGACGTCCAAGAAGGCCGTCATGTTCTGGATCTTCCCGGGTAACCTCCAGTTCGGCACCGCCAGCCTGCCCATCTACGACGGCAGCACCCTCGCCGTCGCCCAGGACGTCGTCGTCGTCACCATCAACTACCGCACCAACATCTTCGGCTTCTCCAACTCCCCCGAGGTCGCCACGGGCTCCCAGAACGCCGGATACCTCGACCAGCGCTTCGCCCTGCAATGGGTCCAGGACAACATCGCGTCCTTCGGCGGCGACCCCAAGCGCGTCACCATCTTTGGCGAGTCCGCCGGCGGCGAATCTGTGAAGCAGCTCCTCGCAAACCCGCCATCCCCGCTGCCCTTCGCCGCGGCCATCATGGAATCCCAGCAGAGCCTGCTCCTCGGCTCCGGCCTCGACAGCTACAACAAGGTCCTCAAGCAGTTCTCCTGCGCTGACATCGCCTGCCTGCGCAAGGTGGACGCCACCGCGATCAAGGCCTACATCGAGTCCGCCGCGCTCGTCTTCCCGCCCGTCGCCGGCGACGGCACCGCGACCAAGGACGTGCGCCCCAGAATCTCCGGCAAGACGTGGCCCAAGATCCCGGTCATGATCGGCACCACCCTCAACGAGGCGCGCGCGTTCCTCGCCGTCGACGGGATGAACGACGGCAGCGGCGCGATGAGCGACGCGCTCTCCATGGTCGGCATCACCGACGCCGCGACCAAGAACTCGATCCTCTCCAAGTACGCCCTCCAGGGCTTCAACGACCCGTACATCCTCGCGGACCGCATCATCACCGACGCCGTCTTCACCTGCACGACGTCCACGCTCGCGTCGTACCTCGCCTCCAACGGCTACACGGCGTACCGCTACCGCTACGACCCGTCCTTCACGTCGACGAGCATCTTCGCGAACGCGGGCTCGTACCACACGAGCGAGATCCCGTCGGTGTTCGGCACGTACGGGCAGTACGCCAAGTGGGGCGCCGCGTCGGCGCAGCAGACGAAGCTGAGCTCGTGGATGCAGGGCGTCTGGGGCGGGTTCGCGAAGAACCCGGCCGGCGGCGTGGGGTGGACCAAGGTGGGCGGCTCGTTGTTGGGCATGGATCTGGGTTTGATCGGGTCTGGGTCGTCGACGGGGGTGACGGCGGTGTCGTCGCTTTTGACGGCGGATTACATCTGTCCTTTGTACTACGGCTTGGAGGATGCGCTGGGCTTTTCGTGGTAGTTTTGCATAGATTTGGGTGGGTGTGTTTCTTGTTTTCAGCGATCAAAAGTAAGACCTTTCACTAGTATAATGTTTAACATCGAGCCGATATAATCTAAACAATCATTTCGATACTATGAACCGGAACATGCTGTTGATTCACGTCTCCTCTTGAGCCAGGGCACGGTCCGGAGTAAGCTTCGGCTCCGGATGCACCGTAGTTGGGCCGATGTTGTCGCCGGGTGGGTCCTATATATCGGATGCTTTGGCGCTCGTCATTGAAACAGAAGCCGGACCGGAGGTTTGCTCGTCAAGATGTATCTGATGGGAAACTAAAAGTGATCGTCAGCTCCCACTTTGAAGCTTCATCGGGAAAGATTTCCCTCTCAATTATCGAGAGAAATGACGACAGATCATCTTGCGCGACGATTTTCGAACGGTCCTTCTCTGTAGTGACTTTCCACGCCAGCATATCTAAAGACTTCACTCAGTCGATGGTACCTTCTCCTCCAAATCTTCCCGTCACTTCAACATACATAGCTAGAACTTCTTCACCTGCAGCAGCACAGAATACGCTCAATATACAATCGCGTTCCACGACATCAAAACAATACACCACCTCAACACCCATCACCATGCAGTTCAGCACAACCATTCTCGCAGCGGCTGCAGCCAGCCTCACCAGTCCCCTCACACCTCCCTCGCCGAGCCCTGTCCCTTCTTCTACCGTTTTAACTAATGCGGCAGTCGAGGCAGTCGGGAGCTTCAACGTCTCTGCCAACGGCACCTTCTCCATCAACAACGCCCCTAGCAATCATCTCCTCGCCCGCTACGAAAACTTCAGAAAGACCTGCACCAACATCCACGGCGACTTCATCGACACCATTGTCTGGGCCTGCTGCAACAACATGAACGGTAGCTGGTTCCAAAACCGCTTCCGTCTCGGCCAGTGCCTCGAGAACCGCCGCGGCAAGCTCGTCGCCCGTCGCGACGGCCGCTTCTGGCGCACCTGCCAAGACTGCGGCTTCAAGGACCCGAATAGGGCCACGATGTACAGCTGCCGCTGCTGGCCGAAGCCGACTGCTGGGGTTGAGCACAAATTGGTGGACACGGAGATTGACTTGGTAGGCACCCTTTCAATCTCCGACTTCTATCTGGCTGACGAATGTTCTAGGATACCGTCATGGGCAATGAGCGGGGTGAGTTGGTATGCTTTGGAGTCAAGGAGAGACACCGCCATGAGGAGTGCCAGCCCTGAACGGATTCATTTGGCACCAAATTTCTATGGGAATGGGGGTAAATACTCCACCAGCTGAGGCAAAGTTTACGGGCGCATACATCATGGCTTTAGCTAGAAGCAAATGAGATCTGGGTTTCAGGATCTACAAGTTACTATTCGATTGATATTTACTTTCGAAGAGTAGACTTAATCTGCCCTGCCTGGGCCGACTCAGATGTTGTGCATCGTATCTGCCCCCTTCACTTTCACAAACGCTTCGTAGAAGTCCGATGGATCCTGAGCGCCGCCCTAACGATGACCTCCCTGAATGATGAAGTTCGGGACACCAGAGCTAGTGGCTAGCTAGCTCACGGGTCTTCGTCTATTCCTTATTGAATTCCTTATTGAATTCGTCACAAGCCGTTGTGGATTTAAGGAAACCTTCCATATCCACAGTACTCATACTAGCGCCTGTCGCAACATTTCAAAGAATTTCGACGTCAGAAACGCCCTGCTCAAGGTTTTCATACGCGGGATTTCTTGACCTTATTGACTCCAAATATGACACTTTGCGAATGAGACAATGGTGAGCCTCGAACATAGGGATCTCTATTGTATACTACCTTAGTATAAGTTGATTTTCCATGATGGTTGCACTTCTCTCGACGAAGAATAATGCGGGACTGGATCCAGCATCGGAGCTAAGAGCGGAACGGGATGTGCCAACTTCTTACTCCCAGGCAACGTCATCCAACGACTCATCAAAAACGTCATCATAGTTGACATCATCCTGGTAAGGAAGCAGCTCATCAGCAGGCAACAACAAATCACCGTCAGTGTCGAAGAGTGTGTCATCGAACTCAACATAGAGCGGATCGCTCTCGTACTCGTCCGTGACATCGTCGCCGTAGTCGGCCCACTCGCCAAGCTCGCGGTTGGTGATGCCGAGGAAGAGAAGGTAGCACTCGTCGACCTCGCCGTTGGTGACAGTGTAGGTCAGATCCGGAGACTTCAGCATCTCAAGGCCGGCGTCGACGTCTTCGCCGACGAGGTAGATCTTGGCCGTCTGGTCGCCCTTGTAGGTGCAGACAGCGGGAAAGAAGATGTTGTCTTCGGGGTCGATGGCGGCGAGAATGCTGGCGGAGCTATTGTTGTCGTCGTAGTAGAAGGGAGTGAGTGCGCTGGTGAACGCATTAGCAAAACTGAACTTGACCAATTGGAACTCCTGACTCAGGGCAACTTACACATAGACTGAGGTTCCGGGAAGGGTGGCCTCATATCCGGCACGAAGGCGGCTCACGCCAATCTTGTCCATGGTGTTGTTGTAGTAGTGCAGCACCTCGCCGGTGGGTGTCAAGAGGGCGGCCTCGCCGTAACCGGCCCAGAGGGTGCTGCAGCTGACATAATAGGGCAGGTTGTTCTGGGTCGTGTTCTTCTGGAGGTAGACGTTGCCGTCGCTGCAGGCAGCGAGAACGTAGCTGTTGTCGCTCTCGAGGGCAAGGGTGCTGAACCAGTATCCGCCAAAGGCCGCCTCGTCGAGATCGTAGGGGACGGCGGAGAGGTCGCTGCCGTTGTAGTTGAGGTACTCAATCTCCTCGACAACGTACTTGGTCAGGTCGGCGAGCTGGGCCGAGTTTGTGGTGGTGTCCATGGGAGCGGAGACGTCGTTCGCATCGCGGCTGTACTCGTTCTTGTTGTAGAGAGTGGATGGGAGGGAGCGTTTATCATCGTGGAGGCCGAGCTTGGCTTTGGTTGTGCCGTCTGTCTTGTTGCTGTTTAATTATTAGCATGGTTGTTTTAGCTGCCTCAAAGACTGATGTCCAAAGAATAATGTCACTCACCCGATGCAATACGAGGCAACAATATAGTCCTTCGTCTCATGGAGGGTCCAGTCCTTCTCGACAAGGTTGAAGCCCTTCAACTTGGCTGTGACATCGTTGCGAACACTGAGGGTAGTGCTGATGCCGCTGCAGTTGTTGAGAGGCTTCAGCCCACGCTGAAGACCGTCAGTGCTTTCCCACTTGGCCTGGACAGCAATGGCAGCGGCGGCCTTGATCGAGGGCATAGTCTCGAAGCCAATGGAACCCTTGCACATGGAGCATCCGTTCAAGGTGGTAACACCAAACTCGAGGCCTACGGGGATGCCAAATTGCGCGGCGATCTCGACCTGGCCCTCAGCCTCAAAGCTCGGCTTGAACTGGGGCTTGAAGCCAAAGGAATTGGCGCTGCCCTTCTTCCAGTCATAGACGAACTTTGCGCGGGCGATGCTGACGTCGGCGCGAGCGACGGCAGTGCCGGTCATGTTGAGACTGAACTTGGCCTCGGTTCCAATGGAGAGAATGGGACCGACGGTGACGAAGCCGAGGGTGAAGGGCGATAGAGGAATGTCATACAGGTTATTGCGGAACTTGTGCTCCTGGTAGTACTGGGCGTAAATACCAAGGCCAACACCCACGGAGATGTCAACGTCGCTTTCAATGTAACCATCGGTGATGCCATTAACAATGTCAATAGTGATGTTGCCTTTGGTCTTAAGAGATCCGGAGAGACCGCACTTGACGCAGTAGAGGTTGATGAAGTTACCGTTGGTGACGGTGGTCTGCTTCTTGGATCCCTTGGGTTGTTGGTCTTTTGGCGAAGGAATGGTACCGAATGACTTAAGTAGGAGCGCGTCATCGCCCCAAGGGGTCCTGACAGCCTTCGCCTCGCTTTCTTTGTCCTTGTCCTGCTTCTTGGGCTTGCAAGCGTTCTTGAGCCTCTCCTTCTTGCCCTTATCGTTCTCGGCCTCCTTGCACTCCTTGGCGGGCCGGGGTAGGAGGAGCTTGTCGAAGTCTTTTTCGAAGCGGTTAGGCTTGCCCGCCAATATGTTGCCGCTGACTTCGACGACGGCCTTACCGACCTCGAGGACCTTGGCGCCAATCTTGACGACCTTTTCGCCTGTCTTGACGACGTCGTTCTTGGCGGCCTTCGCCCCAGCCTCAATCTTGTTGCCAAGGTTGACGATGCCGCTCTTGGTTGCCTGTCCGATCTTCTCGATGCCTTTGCCAATGGAGTCGAAGACGGTACGTCTGGTGAGGGTCGAGTCTGTCAATTCGCCATCGAGATCGACCTCGTACAGGGTCTTGTTGAAGCTGAAGACGTCGGCCTCGAAGTAGCCGAGCTCAGTGTCGAGATCATCGTCGAAGTAAGGTCCCAAGCACGCCGTAGGGAGGCCGTACGTTTTGTCGACAGGAGCTACACAAGTTGCTGTCATGGTAGGAGAAACGGAGTAGACCGGGGTCACGCGGGCCTCAGTCGCAGTAGGCTCGGCGGTGGCCGCAGGGTTGCCATAATTCACGTTTTGGCTACCGTAGTTTCCCCAAACGACATTGATGTCCTGTGTGACATCGCCAATGTCCTTGGCCTGCCCTGCTGCAGTTGCAGAGAGGGAGTTGCGGTCAAATATGACCGAGTTAGCCTGAAAATAGCATCTTTGGCCCAAGTCGTAGTCACCGCACTCAGGCGTGTAAGTGACAAAGATGATGTTGTCGACCTTCCAGTTAGACGCGCCGTGATCAAAAGCATTCTGATTGCCAAAAGTCATTACAAGGCTGCCTTGACCTGAGAGCTTGACATCGATGACGAGACCAGAATGGTCGAGAACGATGGACGGAGAAGTCCACTTGGGGGTAGCAACAGCAAAAATGCCACCTCCGTTCGACCCAGCGTCTTGCGCGAAGTGAATCGGAGCACCAGCGCCGATAGGCTGAGGGGTGAGGTGATTAACATCGTTGAGATTGTGATTGTCTGGAATAGCAGGCTTCAGAGTCGCAATGGGTCCAAGCTTCGAGGTTGGGAACTCGTAATTCATGCTAGAGGAAGCGGCCGTTGCGGCCACAACACCGTCCGAGGCAGATACTGCGCCAATGGTCGACATAAGCGTGCGAGTTGAATCGTCCGGAGGGTGGAAAGTCACACTGGTGCTGAGGGGCACAGACGTAGATGCAGTCTGATGAAGAGAGTTGACAGGCTGACCCGAGACAAAGGTATCGTTCCACTGATTGAGGTACCTGCGCTGGCCTGGATGTGCGAGGGCGCCAACGAGCCCAACCAGGGAAAGGGCGAGAGACCACTTCATGTTTAAACGAGTATATCGATTGAGATCAATGCCTGTACTGGTGGAACTGATCCGGAAAGAGGAACGAAAGGGGAACGAATGTGGTCAGCCCAGTATGGCTGATGCGTTTTCAGAGAGAGATAGAAACGGGAACAACCCAAGTCATGAGAGAATGAATGGCAGAGGTCAGTTAGTTGAAGCATAGAAACCAATGTTGGAAACCGAGGGCGACGATACCTGGATTATATGGGACTTTTCCTTGCACGAGGAAATTCAATCGATTGGCCTGCCGAAGTGTCGAGGTAGGCCTTCCTTGGCGAAAGGCCATTCTCCAATACCGCAAGTCGACATTGACGGCCGCATCGGAAGACCATCTCATCCAGACCTAGGGGTTCTTGAGTTCCAAGCGAGGTTCAATGGAATGACAAGAGACACCATCTCATCTATCAGTCAGGGAGAAGTTATTCGGAGATTCAGAAAAGGGTTTGGCTCTCGTCGTTGTCGCGAGCGCCAGTCTCCTTGCTTCGTTAGCGGCATGACCCTGACCAATTATTCAATACTGTGGTTCAACAGCGCGTGGGATTTTAAAGGCGCTAATTAGCTCAGATCGACGTTTGGTTGGTCGCATAACGATGTGTGGCGGCCAAGCCTTTCAGCCAGCCGCAAACACCTACCTAAGAACGAGTTTGCGCACGCCACGAACGGTGGCCGCAGCAAAAGTTTGCAAAGATGGTATTTTTCGACACTGAGTCTGTCAGTCAAGGAATTCAGTAATTAATCACGGCACGGCAACCGGGGATTTCGAAAAGTCCTAGCTTGCGCTCCCTCTCTGGGTTTGTAGATTGGAGGAGAATTATGAGGGGTATTTTTAATCGGAACAACACATCATTCACTTTATCTCGCTTGTCTTTGTGAATGACAATACCTTAACTCCGTGCGATATGGCCGGGACCCTCTTTGCGAGGTCAGATCTACACGTTGTCTCGATCCACAGCAATCTGCTTACAGGTGCAATTCCAAGGGGCTGTGACTGCCAGTACCATCAGCCGATCAACTTCTCACGCTATGGAATCACGATGGCTGGACCGTTCCTCACGATGACACCATTTCCGAACCTCACCTTGTAACCTGCGATAATTACACGACCCGGACCGGAGCGCGGCGGTGAAAAACTGCGTTACGTGCGGTATGATGTTTCCGTGGGGTCCCTGCGAGGATGTATGGCCACCATATTGGGTTGCTAATATAATATGGACTTGACATCATGGCATAGGGTTCAGCCGATGAAGGCCACGTCTCCATGTAGACATTACTTCCACTATCTCCGACGTTGATGATTCACACGCCTTTGCCACAGCTCATGCGACCTTGCAATACAAAAGAGTCGTCGCTCAAGCTGAGAAAGGCCCTGTCTTTACGGGCAAGAGATAGTGACATGCCACTAACGCTATCGTTTATCACTTCTCTAACTAGCTAATGCGGTGGTTTTGCTGAGACTAAGTTAGATGTAGGCAGATGGCTTATAGTAAGGTTAGCAACTATCATAGTTTTGGGCCCCGGCGACGTATTGTCTCGAAGCTGGAGACCGTGTTCGAAGCGGACAACGTTGCATATGTGATCCGGGACCTTCTTTTGGGTATGATCGATTGTGTTGACGCTGATTCTCGAGTTTGAGCTAGTCCTTCGTAGCCCATGAGATGTGTCGACTTTTTGATGAAAAACAGCCGCCATTAGGTTGCTGGTTGGTGTGCGAAGAGTCTGATTGTAGCCCATTCTGAAAGGAAATCTGCTATGAGCCCAAATGGGAATAAATTCGGATGAGTTGTTGACCTCGTGAGCTTTTACAATGGGAAGTTGAACTCAATTATGCATGTGTCGGCGCTCTCTGATTTGAGCTGTCGTCGTCCGACGGTGCAGATATCTCACTCTGGGGCAATCTCTCGAGTTGAGGCTCTCAGAACAAGTATCGAAATGTGATGGTAGCGGAGAATTGAGCCGCAGTGGCCGAGTCTGTCTAAGAAATAGAGCAACGAATAACTCAGTAGGTGAAGAAACTAGATCCGAGAATTATACCACAGGAATGACTGAGACTTACTATATTGATTAAGGAGAATGAATGGCAGTGCAATACTACTATTGGAAAAGCTCATTGCGTTGGTGCGAGGGAAATCAGACAAGAAAGCAATTCGTTTCCTGCCAGCCGGAAGCGGCCAGGCAAATCACGCTGCTTTCGGAATAGATGCGAAGGTGAGACCAAATCTAGATCAGCGCGGTGGCGCCGCACCTATTTATCAAGTGCCGCTAACAACATCCAATTCCTTTGATCCATGACGAATGGTCAAGCTGGTATATGGTAACACATGTCAATTGTGTTTCTTTATTCAGGCCTTCGACCCAAAATCGCGAGTTCCTCGTTCATCCATCGTCACACGCACGTCCAGTCGGTTCCATTCCGTCCCAATATTCCCTTTTTGGCTACGCAAATATTTTGTCGCTCCCAGGAACAGACATTTCGACTTTACCTGCACGGGGTCCCATTTTGAACTCAATCGTCACTCCTTAATCAGTCTCATGTACACCTTGGCCTGTGTGACCGCCTACTCTGCTGCGACTTCACTTCGCAGCTAATGTCCAGTCGCCATGAATGCAACAAGCTCCACTTTTGATGGCCAGGAGATTGATGACAATTCTAGCATCGCCATTGGGGTAGCTGCAGCAGTCATAACTATTTCGTCTGCCGTAGTAGGAATGCGAATTTTGTCGAGAAGTTTGATAAAAAAACGTGGCTGGGATGATTGTGCGGCAGTCGCGTCTTTGGTGAGCATGGTCGCCAACCTGAATTTCCTGAATCAGAAGCTGACTGAAGCTCAGTGCTGCATCATTGGGTGTGCGATAACAATGGTTATAAGTAAGTTAGAATCTATGATAATGTTCTTGCTATTTATCCTTATGGTAAATAGTGACCACATACGGTTTTGGGAGGCATGAATGGACGCTATCAACTGAGCAACTCGTCCTCTATGACAAGGTTTGCTCAAATGTCCCGTTTCAAGTTGAATCATTGACTGATACTAGGCAAAGGCTTTTTTTGTATCCCTCGCACTTTACTTCGCGGCTATCATCTTTATCAAGATGACTTTTCTACTGCAATATTACCGCCTGTTGGAGGTATCACGCCTGCGGTATGTTCTAATCGCCTGCATGGTGGTGACTCTTGTGTGGGGCTTGTCTCAAGCTCTCGTGGCCTTCTTGCAATGTATACCGCTTGAAGGAGTGTGGGATCATACGATTGAAAGCAAATGCATCAAAAACATTGCAGTGGTTTGGTACTTCAACGGCATTTTCAATATTGTCACCGACTTCATCATTATAACGCTACCAATACCCAAGATATGGCAGCTCCAAATGCCGCGCACACAGAAGGTGGTTCTTGTCGGCGTATTCATGTTGGGGTTCTTGTAGGTGATCCGATTTGATCATACATCATGCACTAACCTTCGACAGTACGATTGCAATTTCTATACTGAGAATGCAGTGGCTCAACCCGATGCCTGATCGAACGTGGTGGAATGTGAAACCGGCAATGTGGTCACTTGCTGAAATCACATGTGCTATCCTTTGCGCATGTTTGCCAGTATTGAAGCCTTTGATAGTGCGAGCGAAGCCTCTCTTCAAACCACTTCTGAGTCGTTCTTCCCAGGATGGCACTCCATAGACTATAGTTGATGAGAAACAAGAATGTACTTGTAATGATGGACTATTAGACTTCTCATCTTCGAATTTGTATTATCATTATGAGTATACCTCTGTTCGTAGGCTGCTGACAGCTTTGTCAACACTACTGAGGCAGGCTGTGATCAACTTCGCGAGGATCAAACTAGCCACTGGGGACGACAAGGGTGCGACTCCACTTTCAAAACGTGGTGAAATGAACAACGCGCATTTACTAGGTCCAGATGTGGCACTGTTCGACCGATGCAATCCCTTGTTGGCTCGCTTTCTCACTGGCAATGTAAATCCAGATCTTCGCTGAGTCCAGACAGCCCAACTTGCGGTGTATCTCCGCCAAGCGCCAAGATCTATTTGGGGAACCCCTCAGCTGTGGAATGAACACTCACTAGCGAATGGCCTCCTCTGGCGGCCATGGAGGGTATGCTTCACGAAGTAAAAAGTCACGGATACAGTACCCATTCTGCACTCTTATTCCTCTTGCTTGTTTACTGGTCTGTTAAGAGTCCTGCCCTCAATCAACTCAGAGATCTATCATTTTCTCCCAGCCTTGCCAAAAGCTGCAAGTGCCCCTTGGAAGTGACAGGGATCTCATGCAGTAAGACGCCGACTTGGGAACTGCTCTTACATTTTGCGCGCAAAGCGAGCCAAACAGAAACCCGCCAAGTTGCTTTTGACCCAACCGAGCACCGTCAATTTACCTTGCCCCATTTCTGCCGCACATTTAAATGATAGCTCAGAATCGATGCCACGCATTTAATGCGGCTGGGTCCCGCCGAGCTTTTGGCAAGAAACCCAGCACCGCGTGGTTCGTCCGGTTGCCATTCGTATTTGCCGCATTTCCGGAGGCATGGCAATGCACGGGCAAGAGCCGTCCTCGGCGACCGAACGTAACGTGTCTGCGATTGCGGCAAACAAGTCGGCATACTGGGACGTGAGTAAAGTGCCAGCAGAGACTGCAGGTGACTTCCCAAAATTCACCTATCGTAAGTCAATACCTGAATACGCGACAAGTAATTGGCATCTCACTCACTGGTGATAGGCAAGGTCAGCGGTACGTTCAGGCCAAACGAAAGCCAGATCAGCACATGGGTAGATGCACCCAACCAGGAGACTCATGCTTCCTTTGGAGATAATGGGGTGACTGCTACGGTCAATGCATGCGGAGATCTCATGCAATTCAGCCGCTACCTGGAAGCTGGCAGTTCGGGGATCTTCTGTGCAGACCACATGAACACAAATGAGCCTTATTCCGTGCAAGAAAGGGCCGAGGATCTGTTGTTCTTGTCCCGGGACAAATCTCGACAGAGATGTACCTATGGACTGCGGATTTTAGGTATCAGCATGAAGAATTGTCGTCATCTGGGCTACGTCCACGATAGATGGCCCCGGTACGAAGTCGAAGACAAAAACCTCAGGCTTACAATACAATGGATGGTTCACGAGAAGACTGTTCTGCAAGAATGCATAATCACCAATACCGGGGAAACTGATATAGACGTACCAATGGAGTTTGGGAAAGGATTACACATTCGGGATATGGACTACCTGGATCCTGTGGACAAATTCAATGACGATTGGGACGGACATGTTCCAGTTCACGGCCCAAACAACTACGGATGGATCTTGGCTCATCCTCTGAAGCGAAAAGGGACGACAGAAGAAAAGAGGCCGACCAAAGATTCATCGCCGATGCAGCTCATGCGTCTTACCTCTCGCAAGCCTACAAACGCTACCATTGACAGCTACAAGGATATGTGGGGAACTTCGGGGAATGTCAAATCACCACATGTTGACAACGATGAGAATCAAGACGCAATTGCGGTCGCTATATCGGTATTTGTGGATGGTAGCGCCCTTCGTTTTGAGTCCCCTAACCAAAAGCCTTCCGAGAGGCTAGTGAAGACGATCAGACGTGGGACCGCAGTTGAGGTTGTTAGCGCCTACAAGATGGTGCGCCTCACTGGCTCTAAAGCTCCTTGGGACAAATTCATGATCCATGCCGATGTAGCAGACGTGAGCAAGCATTTACACTCTGCATCGAAGCTATTTACAGCATTCTCACCCTGTTCGTATGAACCCAGCGGAGAAGATCATGGACAGAAAGAGGGGGAGAGAAGCAGAGAGAGAATGAGAAACTGGACTGCATTGGTGCCTGGAGGCCCGCCCAGAGGCTTGCTGGAGATCAAAGACCAGTCAGTGAACCAATCGCTCAACCACATTGACTTTGTGGCTCGCCGAAAGCTTGAGCACATTTTGTCCGTTTGTGCCATTCCGTTGAAAGACCCGGAGGACGAAGAAGACATCGTACCGGTGGCATTGACGTGTGGGGATACGTCGGGCCATCGCGTGTCTTCCCCCGCAAGTTTGTAAGAAATTTGCTCTCACCAAGCACTACTCCTTCGGTAAAGACACTATCGCTAACTCGCCGCAGTTTTGCATTCAGTTTTCTACTTGAAATAGCGAAGAGATTGACGGCCATCGAGAACAAAGAACCGCAAGATAGGTATGATGAGCTGCGGCGCCGAATTTCCTTGGTTTGTCGCGGCCACTTGATGTGGCTCAGCTTGGTTGATAAAACGGAGTCGAATTGCTTCTTAGCAAACTATTGGGTGAAAGGGAAAAAGATGCCGCGTAACGAAGAAAGGCCTAAACACGAAGAAAGCGAGTCATTCATGCCCATTGATTCCCTGACCGACACCCCATTTCAAATTATCAAGATGTTTGATTTTGCGAGTCAATACCAAAGCGAGAACGACTTGGAAATGGCGCGAAAACTCATAAAGGAGGTCGCCATGCCTTGGATTATGGATCTTAACAAGTCCGATGTGCGCGTTTCCCGCGCTTGGCCACATTTGCAAGACGAAGGGTGCAATAAGTACAGACTCAGCGAACATGTGTGGGTTTGGAGAGCATTAAAGTTGATTGAGGGTCACTTCCGAGACTTCCCAGAAGACAAAAGTCCAGAATTCGAAGATGAGAAAGTGGGCGGAGAAGCCTATCGTGGACAAAGCAAAGAGGGTCGAGACGTCATCCCAAGTCAACATGATGAGGTTTTGACAGACGAAAACCTGCTCAGAAGGTTTAACTCTCGCGATGTTCAACGAGATATTCTCAGACGGTTCACAGCCGAGAACGAAATGTCGAAGAAACGAATGCTGGCAATGACTCGATCTCCCAGAGAGACACGATTCCTATTCCATGCCAGTGATACGGCACTTTTCTATGGCACTAATAGGGTTTTCTTCTTGGAGAAAGCTTCGCTCAATGAAGTATGGGAAAACACCATCGAGGCGCAGGTTCACCACAATGAGAACTCCGAAACTGGTTGGGACAACTCGATTCGCTATGCCCTAGCGGTCATGCTTGGGACCAGAGACATTAGCATAAACAAGCGGCCTCCACAAGAGCTGATCAAGTCGTCCTTGGAAGTTCTATTTGGGTCCACGGGTCCGAACGGATTATTTTACGGGCTATTGGACAGCACAACGAAAGAGCCAGCGTTATTCGGCAGAGAAAACGACCGGGACTTCTACTTTCACACCAGCTTCGAAATCCCTTTCATTCTCCTTACTCATTGCTGGAAAATCTACTCGAAACTCAACGCGTCTGACAAACCGCCTGAGCCTCCTTCCATCCTGCAGCCGAAGACATCCACAACTCATGATCTCTTGGAAGAAGTCGTAGACTTGAATTTGATGCAACCGAAAAGACAGCCTGCACAGACCGAGACCGAGGTCGGGTCCATGGCGCCGCATAGAGCGGCCAAGCTCAAAGCATCTAAAGCGATATCTATGAAGAAAAGCATTCCCTTTAACAGTCTCATTGATCAAAGCAGTATTGTTGATCTGGATGAAGAATGGCTTTACAATTATCCCACCTTCTTTTTCACCGAAAGGCAAACCTCTGACAAGTTCAATAAAGAGGTAGAGAAGCTCCAGGAGCTGATTGAGATGGATACCTCTGGAGCGCTCATTACTAAGGCAGCTCATGACTACACGATGCTGTTGAGTATAGCCTCGCGGCGCCAGCGGAGTCATCCTCCAAAGAGAAGTCCTGAAGACCCTTTAGAGCTTCTGAGTAGGAGTTGGGCAGATATCCCACCCCCAGACCCGATAAATGCGCTTGAGGATAAATCGGATAATATGGCGTTTGTCGCTGATGTCATGCGACAAAAGAACCTCCAGAAGCATGAGAGAGATGACAACATTACCTTCCGGGGAGTTAATAGTAATTACAAGCTCTGGTATCTACTATCCCTGCCGCGAACAGCGTCCAAAGCCAAGAAAAGATTCATCTGGCTTCCAGCAGTCGACTATGAGAGAGCCCTTGTTTGTTTCATCACGAGCAATACAGTAGAAGAAAGGCAAGCCATCTCTCTTTTCTTTGAACGACATTCCCAATATGAAAAACATTTTCTTGATGAGACTTCAATGGTTCTCAACACCTGGGAAAGCGAGTTTCATCTCAGTTTCTACAAACTTGTGGATGAGAACTATGAGTCTGCTGTTGGAATCCCGAAGGAAATCGTCGATGACTTTCCAGGCAGCGACCCCAGCGAACCGAAGAGACTTGTGAGAGCTTCTGTTGGGTTTCGGTTCATCGGAGACTTTTTTGACAGACACTGGACGTGCCATCTGATTGAGTACATACCCGGCGGCAAACCCATTCCAACTTATTGGATCAGGGAAAAGCATGAAAGGCAGTTTCCATGGGGTGACCAAGGACACCTCGTGCAGGATAACAATTGCTGGAGACAGAGAAAGGTCCTGGAGTTGCATCTGTTTGATAGGATCCTGGAGGAGCTTGTCGACAGCACCAAGACGATCTTCGAAACTATAAAAGGGGAACTTGGGGTGGAGCATGGCGCCATTCCATTCTCCGTTCTCAACAGCGAAGACTATTTTTCTTCCAGCGAACAATGGCAAAGATTTCAGCAGATTCTCCAGGCCTTAGATGAGGATTTATCAGACATGCGGGTCACCATATCCAAATGGGAGACGCGTGAGAAAGACCGAGGCCAGGAGCGACCACGCTGGACACGCACAGATGAGAGGAAATATCGTCGGTATATTGGAAAGCTTGAAGGAACCACACGTCGACGCATTCGAGACCTGAACCGCTTACACGGCCAAATTCAGTCACTGAAAGAAACATTAAGAAGAGGTCAGCAGCAAATTCGCGACGATCTCAACCTTCGTGGATCAGAGAATATCCGATTCTTTACCTACGTCACGGTCGTATTCCTGCCACTGGGCTTCGCGTCTAGTATCTTTGGCATGAGCGAAGAACCGCCCAGTAGTGTTATACCTCCGATGATTGTTTGTTCTGCTGTTGCGCTACTTGTTACCGTTGTTGCGTTGGCTAATGCTAAGCGATTAAATGGAGTTGTTGAAGACATTTCGGAACAGATCAACAATTACTCTTTGTTGAAGATGGAGAGAAGCCCTTTAATCAACCGCGATCGACGGAATGAGATGAAAAAGGAAAATCTTACAAGGCAAGCCGAAGAGGCCGGCTCTGAGACTTCTGAGGGCCACTCAAAGGGCATCAATATGCAAGCAACTCGTGGAATTCGAGCCCACGAAGACGAACAATCATGGCATTTTTGGTTCTGGGTAGGATACCTTTTCGTTGAGCTGCCAGCACGCAGAGTCTTGATGGCTTACTACGACCTAACGCATCCAAAAGTCACGCATTGGAGCATGTACTTCCGTTTGGTCATGGGCATACTTCTTCTGCCAATGTTCCTTGTCTCTTTCTTTCTTCAATTGGTGTTGATCAATACCTTCGATGCAGCGCGGAGTATTCTGAGTGAGTACAGCAATATTTACATGTCCCTTCATCAGACGTTGCTAACACGGAGGAGGACATTTGAAGAGGCTCGTAGAGTCAAGTCTGAGGGAAAACGAAGAGAATAAAAAGTTCGTGGACGGTCACATGGGCAGGCTTGCCTATCCTATGAAACGGTATCGACCGTACAGAAGAACCAAGGGCGACACATCCGAGACACCAACGGAACAAAAGCACACGCCACAAAGTTCATACGGAGATGGAACCTCGCACTACGGCGGGAAATAGAGTAACACCAGGAAGGTCGCATCATCAAATATGTTATGAGGTCATCGTATTGTGTCATCTCCCTTACCGAAGTTGAAATAGGAAACAAACTTATCACCTCAGTTAAGTATGAAGCTGGTCGCTTATTCCGGAAGGTCAGCTCTTGAAATCACTGTTTCGCTCCCTTTTCCAAATAGGTAGGTTGAGTAATATACTCAATTCAGGATGGCATTTTTGTGTAGCTGTCAATTCAAGCATAGCTCAAGGAAATCCCACCGGCATAGCTTGAACTGGTCGAGGCTGTATCGCTAGGCTTCATTTATTGATAAACAAACATTGTCGCAACATTTAAAGGATCATGCCATGATCAAGATGAACGCAGCTGGTGTATTAAGCCCACTGCAATGGGACAATGATCCCTAGTTTGAAGGCTTTCTGCCATAAACCACATGACTGATGACGTACCACGTTAGCAAATGATGCGAGGTTGATGCAAGGCAAGATCTTATACTCACAACTCCATGCGAGCGTGGAAGGAGTTAGATTTCAACTCATTGCGAACCTTGGCAAGCATGACGATGCATTCATCGCGAGTCCATCCCAAGACGTCGCAGAAGATTCTGAAAGTAAATGCCTCTGCGCCATCCATCAATTGAATTAGATTGATAATTCCGAGTTCCTTGTAATGAGGGTCCTTGGGCCATGGTCCAATGGGCAGTTTGAACCGCTGATGCACGACGTCGGTGAAGCCAGCGTCCTTGACCCATCCTTCCAGATGAGGCCCGGGGCATGCGTTGCGGCCTATCGTTTCGCAAGCTTTAATGAATCCCTGTACCCATTTCATGGTCTCATGCTCGTCTGTGAGGCTGCCGTCGTCGGAGACGAAGCTCAGGTCGTAATCCTGGAACTCGACCCATCCACCCTCCTTTGTGTTCCTAGGCATGATGAGAAACAAGCATCCACTATCTCAACCGCTCATACTTACTCGTAGACCCGTTCCATCAGCTTCGGCCAGTCTGCAATGGCACCAAGCATGTACCTGCAGAAGATGAAGTCAAATCCGTTCAAGCCGAGCCAAGGACTTTCCACGTCATCGACCTCAAAATGGACATTAGGCGGAACCCTGTATCTGTGATAAACCAATGATTTCGTTTGGCAAGGTGTATAGGACAAAACCTACCAAGTGGGTTGAATAGCACTCAGATCATTCCCGGTGATCTACCAGACGGGGCAGTCAGTTCATGTTGGAAAGAAGATCTTGGAACATAGGTCTCGGCTGAGGTGTATGCAGTGCTGACCTTGGCATTGGGGAATATTTCTGCTGCTTCAATAGCCCCTAGGAAAACGTAAGGCATTCATTGCGCGTCAAAGTAATTTCAACGTGGGTGATAAACTTACAGATGCCGGTGCCTGTTCCAATGTCAAGGACATTATGAACTTTCTCAGCATCGATCGGAGCCAGAAAGAGTTTACTTCCAATTGCTTTTGTCATGAGCATATGATTGAAGTCGAGCCGATCCATTTCTTGCTACGCGAGGCCGCCATTAGGGAAATTCGCCACCCGATTCTTGAGCAAGTACCTCGTCATTAGGGCCATAATAAGCTACTGAAGTCAACCAAGTATTCATACAGCAAGGCGCTTTTGGTAGTTGAAAAAACTTCTCCAAGATCAAGAACATACCTCCAGCTCGAAAAGCATGGTAACGTCTACCATTCTCCGTAGGGTAGTCGACCACACTGGAAGTCAGAGAGGCGGTGTATGAAGAACTATCGTAACATTAACTAAAGTCTTCAGAAAAGACACTTGCATCTCCTAACATTCTATCTTCAATTGTGGAGTCGTTGTCTGGGATCTGAATAAACATCAAGTCAGTGGAGTGCGATAACACTGACGTGGATGAATAATTACCGCATCGTCAACTTCAATGGCAGCTGCGAGGACCTCTTCACGAGTAGAACCTGGGGAAAGTCCACCCGCTGGTGATGCTGTCTTAGACCGATTCGGTGAGGCGCTCTTTGATTTGTCTCCTGTGGACGTCGCCTTGGGACTGCTTGTTGCGTCCGCCATCTGGTCAATGAAAGTGTTGATGGGTTTGGGAAGACGTGGTAGCGAAATGGCCTCGAAGTCGCCAAGCGGTCAGAACGAGGGGCAGGAGCCAACTTGTACCTCAGTAAGCGGCCCGGAAGTCTGACATTCTCGCCCACTGCTTTTTCTTCTGCAGCTTTGTTGGTATGGATGGACAGGGGATACTGAAGGCAGTCCACACCTCGTTACATTGAGTTTCGCTCATCCCCCGACGTGCAGACTTCAACCCGAGGTAGCCAATGAACAGTCCCGCCTGGCTCCAATTGCAGCTTCTCCAATTCGAGACCCTGCTTTGCTGCCCTTATGAGACCAATGACCTCTACCCGCTTCCTGTTCCCGGGCCGTCCCTGGCCTGTCTCCAAGGGTACAGCACGACATGGGGTACGAGTCAGCTCGGTGAACATCTGATGCCCCAAGATAGGAACGGACACCGTGTCTGAGCACCAACCAGAGGGTAGAATATGGCGTCCCCTCCTACATTGCGACATGAGCTGCAGAACCGAGATGCCGGGTGTCTCCGTTGAAGAGCGGCCAGCTGGTGCAGCGTGGATTTTGAACGATTCAATGCGATCAAGACACCGCACAGCTCTGAGCGCTTTACGAACACATTGAGATAGCTTCTGAATTCATATTTTGTACCACTGTTTTCTGTATGATTATCCAACGTTCTGAAAGAACTTTTTCATCATATATAACCCCAAAGGTGGTCTTTTCTCTCGCATACTTCGACCCTCATGCATGGGCGTCGAAAACCAGGGCCCAGTCTTGGTGGCCGTCTTCAACAGGCAACTCGAAGCGACGAACTCCCGTTCCGGTGCACTGCTCGTAGTCAAACTTCGTATACTCGCCAGATACGGGGCTGAACCAGCTCGCAGTCACATTGCATCCTGTAAGACTGCCGGTGTCGATGGTGATGGTAGAGTTTGGAGAGTACACCATCAGCCACGATCCTTTGCTGTCGCGAGTGGCTGCGATCCGGGAGTCAGATATCCCTGCAGAACATTTAGTAACCATGCCAACTTCCTTATCGCGAGACTTTGTCGCGCTGCTAGGGTACTTGGAGACGAACCAGGGTTGCCAACAATGATATCCTGAGCTGGAATCCTGTCGAAATATGTCTCCTCGCCACGGTCAAGAATAGCTTTCTTCACCCACTGAACCTCGGCTGAGCCAGGCTGCGCTATGCCTTCTGTCCAATAGATCGGAGGTCCTCCGCCGGCGTTCGGGTAGAGTTCCGACGTCATCTGCCAGACCGAGTTCGATCCGTACGTCAGACCAGCCATGCCGGTGAAAGCCTGCGCCCACTCATGGTCAGTCCACATCACATAAACTGCGCATCGTGCCTTCTTTGGAGATCAACTCACAGTCTGCCAATTTCCGATCCGGACGTCGCTGGCGTTCCAGACGCTGAGGTGAGCCTTGGCATTGTTCCAACGGCCCTCATAATGCGGCTCGTTCTCGATTGCGGGACGTTTCTTGCCAGAGGTGGTCTCGCCAACGGCATACATCAGCTCGGCTGGCTCCCATCCCCGGCGACAAGACCACCAAGGAATCGGGGCGTTGGGAGGATAGTCCGAATGGCCAGACTGAGACGTGTCGAAACCAAGCCACGAGCTGTTCCCGAAGAAGGAACTTGACAGCGCCAGAGGACCGTCGGCGAACCACTGGTTCGTTGGGTGCATCGATACCATCGGCTGGTAAACAAGGCCGTTGTCAATAGGCTTACCCCATTCTTCCCCCAGAGCAGCCTTCTCGCCGTCCACGATGCCCTCCGCAAAGGCCTCATACACATCCATGAAGTCGATCACCTCATACTCACCAGACAGCTTCGTCCCCCTAACACCACCGTAGGCGTAATCCCTCGCGATCGCAGTCTTGTTCTTCCACCACGGATTCGTGTCCCCGAAGATGATCTTGGGCACGTACGGGTACCGCTGCCCCACAAACTCCCCAAAACCTCTCGCAGCGGCCGCGTCAAAGAACCCAGGAACGCCAGCGTCATTGTGCACGTACTTGCCCCACGCCGGGTGCAGCGCGATGCGGATGCCGTACTCCTCCCACGCGTGCTCTATCACCTTGTCGACGAAGGCCCAGTGGTCGAGATTTGGCCGCGTGACGTCGCCGTCGATCCAGGACGGATTTCCGAGGCGATCTGGCTCGGTGATGCTGTCTGGGTGCGCGCCGACGGCCTGGACCACATTGAAGCCTTTGCTGTGCCGGTCTTTGAAGTATCTGTCGGTTTCTTCAAAAGTGAGACGGTTGAAAAGAAACCACGCGGTGTCTGCCTGCCAGAAGAAGGGCTTATGGTCTATGGTCTGGAAGTAGTGGCCATTTTCGGAGGCGAAGAGGGCGTACTCGGGCGGAGAGCTCCATGCTGCTGCTATGCGGAGAATAGTAGCGACATATGCTGCCAATATGAGCTTTCTACTGAAGGATAGCATCTTGACTGAACATTTGGCTGAGAATCAATAAGTGGTGCAAATCCCATGCGGTGCCTCGATTATCTCTGGTAAGCTCTTGAGATTGTCACATTTATACTTTCTTCACGGATAAGTAGGCGCTACAGCAGCTTAGTCGACGACAGCATGAGGTGCATCCAGAGGCGATACATCGTGGGTAAACATACCATCTCTGGCATTTCGACAGCAGTCTAGCCGCACGCGTGCGGCGCGGCTGTCGAGGCGGGATCGGCTCAGATCTGCCTCACCCGGCGACTGGTGGAAGAATGCCATCCGCCACTTCACCGGCCTTCCGCGGCATGGTGGGGCTGGCGGGGTCACGGAAGGTCTTGACCGATTGAACGAACTGGTGGGAGAGTACGTCAACATATGCGGGGTACAGCGATACTCATTGGCGAAGACTAAAAGCTTTTTCAACGTCAATTAGGAAATTGGAAGCGTACTTGAGCTTCGAGGGCTATCTTCTCCTCATACGGACTGTGCTCACCTTTCAACCTTCCAAGTACATGTGTTAGAATCAGATATGATTAAAGCAGGAACTCGAAGTCATCCTTCATTCAGACATTACAATGATTGATGTGGCTTCAAGTATCGAGAGACTTGACGTGGGTGGGTGAGATTTGACGAAGCTGGCTGCTGACCATGTTTGCGTCATCCCGTTCGTAAGACTGGTACGCGTGCGGCACGTAATTCTGGCGAAAGTCAGATTGCTTAAGAGCTTTGCTAGTCGACTGGATCGCTTAGTTCAATGTCACCAATTCCCACTCTCTTCTTCACAACCACTACCATCGACTTAATCAACGTACCTGTCCTCTTCACTGTCGTTGTGATATCCCCGAGTAAGATGGCCTTCTTCGACAACATCGCAGACCTGTTTGCAAACCAAACAACTCCGCCGTCGGCCCCGGAGCAATTCTTGGCATCTTTGGGCATTCCTTCTGTCTCCATCGCCGTCCTAGACAAAGGTAATATCGAGGCGAGATGTTTTTCTACTGTTGGTAATGACGAGGTAACTCGTTTTCAGGCGGCGAGCATCTCGAAGCCCACGGCTGCCACTGCAGTCATGAGGCTTGTCAGTCAGGGGAAGCTTTCACTTGACGACAAATTGCTACACCACCTTCCGGAAGAGCTTTTTAAGAACCTCGGGCCGCCCACGATCCTCAAACAGATAACTCTCCGCCATCTTCTCACCCACACGGCCGGGTTCCGAACTTCGGCCTATACGGGTTATGCGAGCAACATGCCTTCGGCCCTAGACACGTTGCTCGACAGGAACGGTGGACATAACATTGCCGAAGAGCTGACCCTGCTGCCGGGGATGAAGCACGCATACTGCGGGGGCAACTTCGCCATGCTTCAGCTTATACTGGAGAATATGTTTGGCAAGCCCTTCCAGGACCTTGTGAGAGAGCTCGTCTTTGAGCCCCTCGGAATGTCTCACTCAAGCTATGACATGCCTGAGCATGT
Organism: Colletotrichum tropicale; assembly: GCA_027406125.1. Lineage (NCBI taxonomy): Eukaryota > Fungi > Ascomycota > Sordariomycetes > Glomerellales > Glomerellaceae > Colletotrichum > Colletotrichum tropicale. Next base: position 1,026,027 of record JANVYH010000003.1, read on the forward strand.
CGACAAGCGGAACTATGCGCGTTCTTGGTGGACTGGCAACGAGCCGCATGATACCCCATGGCATCACCATCCCGAGTTCGCGTCAGGTGGAGTCTGGACGACGCCAACGGACCTGTTGAAGCTTATCAGAGGCATCCAGCAATCTTTGAGGGCAGACATTCCCGAGAAGGACAGATTTCTCCCACAGGCTGTTGCTAAGGAGATGTTGAACCAGGTACAACATGGCATTGCCATCTCATGGTTCGTGTCGAGGAACAAGAGCAACGTCTTTGGCCACTTTGGTGGCAACTCGCCCTGCTTCAGATGCTACGTGGTTGGCTTTGCCGACACAACTGGAGACGTCGACGAGAAAGACTTGGAAGCAGATTGCGGTATCGCTGTTATGACCAACGGATGGGAAGGAACTGATGTTTGCTGCCGTGTGGTTCACGCAGTATCCTATGCCAAAGGGTGGCCTTACATGGGCACGTTGGAGCATCTTCAGGAAGTATCCATTCCTTTCAGAGACATCAACAAAAAGATTGATACAAGATGGGAGGATTGGATTGGCGAGTGGTCATCTGGATGGAGGCTGGAGAAGGGAGACGACGAAGATCCGCGAGCGAGTTTCAGGGAGTTTGCTGGTTTGAAGCTGGTTGTCGCCGCAGTGCCTGCTGAGCGTGAGAAGCAGGGAGATTCTATTGACTTGCTTGTCGATGGACTGCGCATCATGCTGAGACTCCATTATGTGGACACTGAGCCGGTCATCAGCCTCTGGAGCGGCCTCATCTTTCAAACCGAGACTCTTAGAAAGAGACCGTCTATATAGATGGTAATTGTAGTTCTTGTGGCGCTCTTGTGGCGTTGCCCTAACCTTCCTGTACTCGCCTAGGCCCTCATGGCTCTGCTAGGTTTCCCTTCTACTTCAACCTTTACAGATCTAGGGTTACTAAAAATGACGTCTGCACACCAAGGCTTTGATGACCATGTTTTTTCCTGTCCGTCTGTAGAGAAACCTAAAGGGTATCGGCATTCTATCAAATGAAACACCAATCCGCCTATGGAATGATGGCTGAGATTACCACGGCGAGCCACGACAACAATTCTCTTATGCATTCGGCAGCATGGTTGCCTATTCTGCAGCTTCCACCCTGTCTACTTGTCGACATCTTTGACCTCCTTGACTCCAAAGAAACGTACCAGCCGCGAAATCTATCAGCCTTATGCAGAACGTGCAAAGTCGTTTACCATCTTGGCACGCCTTGGCTTTACCGCCGTTTCCAATACACAGGTAGCGGGAACCAGTTCAGGAATTTGAAACGCTTCTATTCCACCCTGGAGCAGCGAGACAGTCTCCGTGTACACACCGAAAGCTTAGATCTCGCTATGCCAAGCCCTTACAATAATTTCATGGATCGGAACGACTACAGACTACCGTAAAGTGTCATTCAAGATCTGCACCATCGTGGTTTCCTCGAATACACCAAAGCCTGGAGGTATTGTGGAGTTTTAGCTGCTTGGTTTGATATGGCCTACGACCTTATACTTGTCAAAACCCCCCTGTTGAAAAGGCTGTCATTACACTGCTCTGATGAGGCCAGCGATATGGAGGACAACATAAGAGCTAGTTTCAAGGGAAAGGCGCTGCTGCATTCTCACTACCATCGACGTCTATCTCAACTAGAGGAGGTGAACCTTACGCAGCCTTCGTCAGCCCGGCATGACAGTTTCAGTACCTCGTATTTCTTTTTCGAGTGGATGTCTCTCATGGCACCAAGTCTGAAGCGCCCGTCATTCAACGTCGGTGTTTGGGACGCAAAGGACGGGCTGCCGCAGCGAGAGCTTTCCTTCCAAGCTCTAACACATCTGAATTTTGGAAAGTCTCGCATCCCACCTGAGCCTCTGAAGTTGATTTTATTCTCATGCAAAGCGCTCGTGAGTTTCCACTTCATGCCAATAGGATGCCGCTTTGCAGACTTTGACGATATTTGGCATAATGACGTGCGCACGGCGCAGCCTAATGACGTACTCGAAGCTTTGAGGTCGCAGCAAAAGACTCTTGAGAATCTTAACCTTGTCATGGTGGGTGCAAAGATGCCACACGGCCCAAAATCCATTCGAGAGAAAGCGATCTCACTGATTGTGTTCGAGCGTCTGAGCCACCTGACTCTGGATACCCGTTGCTATCATTCAACAGACTCTTTGTCAGAACTCCTACCGTCAAATCTCAAATCCTTTCAATTGATTGGCATGCACCGAACTATGCATGAAGAGCTGCAGGACTTAGCCGATTTTATTTCGAGTCGACGGCTTCCTCGTCTTCGAAGTGTCACTCTTTATCCGTGGCCTTGCGCTGATCTGAGTTGTACAGATATCACGAAGCTGAGTCGCATTAGGGAAACTTTCCGTCGAAAAGAAGTGGGTTTCTCCTGTTCCCACGTACATACTCAGTTACAAGTTGGGGAGTTGAACAAATGGATTAGGCATGAGCTAGACCATTACCTTGCGTATCTTTCTAGTGAAGACTTAGATCATGATATAAACAATTGGCTAAATGAACACTGGGATTTCTGGAATGATAGGGGATGGGAGTTTGATTCTAACGATGGATAGAAGTTTTACGAACGTAACTTGATGTCGAATAAGCAAAATGTTTGATGATTTGAATCGAAGCTTTATTGATTTCCTTTGAATTGGTAGCAGGCGTGTTCCAGTATTGCGGATGCTTCAAACCTTTGCTAATTGCCAACGAGGAGCCTGGCGGTACAGTATAATCCAGTCTGTACTTTATTACTGAAAGCTGTATTCCTTCCACATAATTTACGGGAGATTGAACTCACTAACCGAAACGTGTCTTTTAATTCAAGCCCAAAAGAACAAACTAACAAGAACAAGGATGGTCGACCTATGAGCATGTGAGAAAATAATTTCCCCGTGTATGCATTCAAGATTGTGAAAGGTGAGGTATTGAAGGGAGATGTTTGTCTTGTCTGGATTATGACTCAACCTGTCAGGCGAACGGATGCTCTGTTTCAGAAGCCACCAAGACGTCAAGGTGACTGAAGCCATTAGGTTATCTCCCTCCCCTCTATTTTAATTTCACGCCCGGATTGAAGAAAAGGTTGCTGTAAAATTTCTTTCCGGCCTTTTCAGTTTCTGAACGTCTCCCATCTCCAATATTCGAATTTTCGTGGATGACTCAACCCTAGGCCTCGTTACGTACTCCTGGGCGCCGCCAACAGGCTTTTTCTCTTATCCCATATTCCTCTCACGCATCCATGGATATGAGACTTACTCAAGAATCATCGGTCCTTCAGCTTTCACATCGCAAATGAAGCTCGCGGGACGCCGGCAAGGCCGGGGCAGAGTCCAGAAACCAAAGCAAGATAGGGTCCAAAGCGCAGCTCAACGCAAGTCTGGCAGAGGATCCCGAGGAAGTGCTCGAGGCAGAGTCAGGAGTCGCAATACCCAGCCTGAAGAAGGGTCAGACCGCCTCTCCTGCTTGCCGACGGAACTCTTGTTCATGATCATGGGTTACCCAGAACGTTCGCAAAGGCTTTCAAAGGTTGCAATCTCCCTGTGTCGTGTCAGCAAAAGGTTCAACGATCTAATAACCCCCATCATGTACCGCAATTTCAGCACGTTCGACATAACTGGGCAAGATAATGAGGCAATCATCAAGCCATTCCTTTTCCTTCGCGCGATTATTTCACGATCAGACCTGTCGAACCACGTCAAAAGCGTCTCGTTAAAGTTAAAGTGGAAAAGGAACTTCACAAGACGACCCATCAGGAAACCCGATCCCAAGCTGATTCGGGAGGTGTACGTCATGGCCGTGATGCCCGACTGTCAACTTAACATCCCTTGCGGTGTGGTACAAGCTAGTCCAACTGTTCTGAAAGAATTGTTTCTGTTCGCACTGATGCACATACTCTTGAGAACGGAAGAGCTGGAGAAACTTGCTGTTAGTATGTCAGATGACACAAACGACGGCTCAAAGATCTTGGCGCGGACGGATTTGGGTACTTCTTTGCAAAAGCTACGCCAAGTCTCTTGTGCGAACGACGGGGTGCTTCTCCCCTTCATATGTTCTTGGGCTCCAAACCTTCAAGAATTAGATCTCACCGACGTACTACCTCATTGAATGACCGAACTAGGCAACTACAGACTCGTACACCTACGTCTGAGAAACCTTCGACGGCTAGACTTGGACTCCGTGAGCATGAACAATCGTTCTTTGAGAGAACCTCTATTGTTGTGCGGGCCCCTTCTGAGCTTCAAATACGAACCCAAAACGAAAGCTCCATCTGATGAGATCCTCCTATTCAGAATGCGACATTTCCCGTTTCATTCCTATGAAGAGCCGGAAACAACAGTGCCAGGGATTCTGGACGCTCGGACAGCGCACAAGTCAACCTTAGAAGAGCTCACTACACATATGGGATTTTCTCTGTCCCAGACTAATAGCCTCTCTATTCTTGCTCTCAACCTGACTGGATTCGAAAAGTTAAAGATGTTAAGTCTTAACACATCCTCGTTTAAGCTAGTTAAATAGTTAACTAATATGCTGCTAGGAAGTATCGAGAGTTTACGTCTTCTTAGAAAAGTTTCCTGGTTTCTTGATAGCTCTTCGGTTCATGTGAACAGCATACGAGACTAGCTTCTGAGATTCACGGAACGCCATTCAAGATTCCCATTGCTGAAGAAAGTGTCGTTTGGGTCCAGACAAGGAGCAAAACATCACGGTGTGTCAGGGATTGAGGATGACTTCCATCGAATTGGGGTCGAATTCACAAGTTTTGAATTAGCATAGTGACAGAATACACGTAGCAAGACGCTGATCCAATTTGGAAGGCATTTATTGTTGTACCCGAGGTTTCCGATGCTATACAATACGAATTGAATCTTGACTCATGAAATACCGTTCTACTCACTCTGTACCGCCTGCCACCGATTGACATGCCACACAGATTTCACTCCACCCTCCGAGTTCTGAACTCCTGTATAAACGGACCGAAATGTCCGGCATATGCGGCAATACATTATATGACTCTCCAAGATGCAACTGCAGCGTTGGTTTTCACACTGGCTACTCCCGACGAGAAGGGTCTCACACCCAATCATAACGCAGCCGCATGACCACGGTGAAGACCCCTCTGACTACATCATGGCATCTTCCGCTCATTTAAACAATAAAACAAGAATGCTCGTTACTGTCTTTGAGTGCACCTAGTCCCACTGCTTGAGGAACTCTTGAGTCTCAATAAACTTCTCCCGGATGACCTCAGCATGCCTCTCGCTCCGTGGGACAAAGCGCACTCTGAAATCTTTGGTCGCATGCACGAAGCCTTCTTCGTAGAACTCATAACTCGTATCCAGCTCCCCATCCTTCTCAATTTTGAAGGCCCAAAGCATCTGAGCGACACTTCGCCACTGAGTCCGCTCGGCCATGTGAATACCGGGGCACATGCGCCGCCCAGCACCATAGGTGTAGTGGTCGCGCTCGTCGTACGCCGGCGATGCGGCGAGCTCGGAAGCTAATTTCGAGGCTGAAGCAAGATAACGGTCTGGATTGTATGACTCAGGGTCATCAAAGTGTTTGCTGTCGTGGTTGAGAGCGCTCGGCGGGATCATCACGACGCTACCCTTTGGAATCAACATGCCCTTGTACCAGGCGTCTTGCTTAGCGAGATGAGGTACGCCGGTTGGCACACTTGAAGAGTTTAGTCCCAATCAATTCTTAGTCGGGCTTCATGCGAACTTACACTGGTCTGATTCGCAGGGCCTCTTTGATGATGCAGTTGATGTATGGCAGGTCATTGAAGTCTTCCCATTGAGGAAGACGATCAGTACCACACAACGCATCAAGCTCGATGCGGGCCTTTTCTTGAAATTCGGGATTCTTCGCCAGAAAGAGGATATTTGTAAGAATTTGTGTAGCCGTCGTGTCAGCCGCACCCATCTGTGTACCTCCAACAAAATTGTTGAACTGTGTATGTGAAAGCGGCGCATCGGACTTGATGTCTTCGTTGAGCAGTTTGTCAATCAGTGATTCACGCTTGTCGCCCTTTGCACGTCTGGCTTCCACGCGATCGTACGCTTCGGTCCAAATGCCAGTAATTGTCTTGTAATACTCCATTCCACGAAGCTTAGGCTTATTCCAGCGGTCGGGGACAAGGTTCAGGATGGGGAACTGATCAACTGGGAGATAAGTTCCAGGCTCAACAGCCTTTGAGATTGCCGACATTGCAATATAGACAGCCTTGGAAGATCAGCACCGGTCCAAATTGCGAGAGCATTTGACTTACATGAGCCCAAAAGCTTTCAAAATTGTGCGCATGCTGACCGTACAGGGTTACAGTGCCAATCGAGGCCGTGGTTCGCTGTACGTGTGTTTTGAAACTCTCTGGCTTCTCGAGCAAATCATGCAACATTTGAGAGACCCTTGATTCTCCATCAGTATAAACTTGAGTGGGCTGGAACCTTGTACCTACTCGGCCTCTTGGATGCTCTTTAAATCGTTGTCAAGATTCTTGGGCGAGTAGTACTGAGCGATGAGCTTCCTCTCAGCTCTCCACTCAGGGCCCTCATGCATGAGAGCAGGGTTTTCATCTCTTGTTGAAGCCAAAACCTGTTGGTCTCGAGGTCTATCATTGTAGAGCGCCCCCTGCTGATTCAACAGTTCGTGGATGGCCTGTCTATCATTAAGGACGATCATAGTCGTGCGTCCGACCTTCAGTGAGTAGACTGAGCCATATTCGTCGGCCCATTCTTTGAGTCTAAATCCAATTAGTCCCCTTAAAACATGATTGATTCGATTATTCTGACTTTGCATAGAAATTCTTTCGCGGCATCAAGTGTGCATTTCCGAGAATTGGGACGGTAGGCGGCCCGGGAGGCAGGAATTTGTCTCGACGACCAAAATTGCGGAGTCTGAACAAAATATAGATGGTCGGGATCACCCAAATTAAACGTGATGTCGCCAATCCGACGATCAATTCAGTGAAAGCCATGGCTTTTACAGACCTTACACAGCAGTTGTATAAATGAAATCGTATGGATGAAGGTGAAGAGGATGAAAATTTGGCTAGCTGTGGACGATCCTGTAAAAATATACTGGTCAGTGAGGCAGGCCACGCTATTTACACCAGGAAGCTCCATGTGCCGAGGTAGCATCGCCTTGTGTACCCCCACCAACATAGTCATCGTTTGGCTGTTTGGTACAGCCGCCAGAGGCACGGCATTCTCATCCTGCATCATTGCCTAGCCACTGAGAATGGTGTCTTGGGTGCCTAATCATCTTTCCGGGGTTCATTATGGTGCCATACCAGAAGTAGGCAAATGATGCAGTGCAAACGATCCACTTTTCAGCCAGCCACTGAATCACGTATGTTAGCGCAACATGCTGGTCAACATTCCTTTCCGTAGGGCTGATTGGAACCTAGAATCTCGTCACCTGTAATACGCCCTACACCGAAAGTAGATCTTCGGGGGATTTTCCGATCGATGTCCACCAGGCAGCAAACATGCTCAGCCTTCTTGGTCTCAGGGGCCAATGGAGGAAAGGCCATCTTGCACACAGCCGATTGGTTTGTTGGTTGCTGACATGAAGCCATCTTGTCGGGATCTTTATCGCCTGTGACGTTAAGTGCTTATCTGCACACCGAAGCCCCAAGGCAGTGCAATTGTGCCGCTTCCTCTGGGGGCCAATCCCCGCACAGGGATTACAATCAGCTCCTTCTGCCTAGTCCAAGTTATTTCACACGATGCGACTCGGCGAGCTCGGAAGAGGATGACGCCGAATGTTGTCTCGATGAGATCTTTCTCGCTGATGTCAGCCCGCCATATAAATCGTACCATATCTCTATGGCTGTTATTACTTGCATGTCGCGAGTCTTGGATCGCTTACTGGAGATGGGTCCGGGATCAATTGAAAATCCATTTCCTGCCTATCTTTGACTAGGTAACATAGAGCGTGGAGATTCTGCTGAATTTCTCAGAAGCATAAGAGCAACAAGAGATCAGAAACAATGCCTCCAATGTCTTGGCGCGTGTCTTAGGGTTATTTTGAGACTTTCTGATGCGACTCTTCGCCAGGTTCATGTCAATTCGAATGAGAAGCTGGTGGCGGAGCATCCCGCCGGGCGGAATAACCCCTGAAATTGTCCACCAAGGCATTCAGATCGCCTTGACATGAGGTGCCATTGCGCCAGCTCTCGTCTCTTCAGGTACGGCTTCATCTATGATTAATCAGAACAGGAAAACAATGCACGCGCGCCTGAACATGCGTCCTCAGAATGAGAGTTTAATAACCAACTCTGAACTTGTGTGAGACTAGATTGATGGTCTGTAAAGTATTTACAGCGTCTTCTGGGTACTGGGTTCAATAGAAGAACTCTGTCTATTTCGTTCAGATGGGGGCTCGGAATTAGCCCCTCGGGGTTTTCAACGATTCATGGTCGCATAGAGAACATGTGACGCCTGATATTTGGGACTTGGGACATGGTGGCACAAGTATTGCACCATGTGAAAGCTTCTGGCAAGTTGCATTACCCTTGTCGTTCATGTTGGCCACGAAATTTCCGGTGCCGTCGGGGATGACGCGGGAACAAGCTTTTTGCAACTAGATTCTAATCAAAGCGGCAATTTTGTAAGTGCGGACGGAATCACCCAAAACGCCGGTCTACCCGCGACGGCAACGGCATCACCAAGTTCCACCGAAGTTGCCAGAAGTACTGGGCTTCATGATCTTACATCTCACACTCGAAATGATGACAAGTTTACTCAACCCTTCATAATAACATTGCTAATTACGCGAGCCTTGGTAGCTCCTTGCTGTCAGCAACCTGACTCATTGTCACGTTGAAGAAAGTAACTACAGTAACAGAGAGAAAAGTAATGGCCCAAGCAACTGAACTTCGAGTCTGTTCAACAACCCCCTTGAATGGCTTATTCGCATGGAGAACAACAGGTACAAGATTTGTTAAAGATCGTTAATGTTTTTGTATTGAGAGAGGCAATGTCCGACTCTTTTGCTCTTCTCCGAGTGATAACCAGTTGCGCAACCTCCTTTGTGGTAATTCCACCACAACCTTCTCCTGCGTTTACGTATATCTGTCTCTCTCTAGGTGTCTTTCAGACGCTTTCTAGCTATCCGCGTCCGATCCAAACCTAATATCTCTAATAACCACGAACCACAACTGATCCGTGATCGTCTTAGCCGCCGACAATGACACCGCCACCGACGATGACAGTGCCGCCGCGGCCACCGCGACCACCAGTGCTACCACCGCCACCTGTGCCGCAATCTTGGCGTTTTCCAAATCCGCCGGTCTCAATTTCCAGTGGCAGGAGAACGTTTTGGCGCTCGACGGGGTCGGAGCTGTCGAAGAGATCTACATGCATGGGGTCGACGACGGTGCCGAGAGGAATGTTTTGGTCGTCACTCGCGAACATGAAGAATGTGTTTTCAGGTTGTTTGCCATCGCAGTTCTTGAAGTCTACGACTTTGTTGTCCAGGTCGGCGCAGTAGTTCTTGTAGGTCTCGGCGCCCTCGGTCATGCGGGCGAGGAAGAAGGCGGTCGCCATGACTCGCAAGCCAGGCAAAGGAATGTGTTCTCTCGTCATGATTGCGAGAAGAAAAACAAAAGAGTGTGTTGGTAAGGACCGTGTTTGATGATCTTAGAGAATGGATGTTGGTCGGCCAAACAAAGACTCCTGCAAGATAAGTCGTGGGCAAAGTCCACATTTATGTTCTTGAAGTCCAATGCACCCTGGGGGCCTTGCGTTCCCGCCGCCTTGCGAGGCCCTCGGGAACGCCTGACTCAATGTGTTATTTCTCTGTCGATCACGCATATACCTCATGTTAAGCACCTATTAAGCGCCTATTAATAAGGTTTTGCAGACACCTCAATTATATTATTCACGCGACTCACGTACGGGACCTTCGGGGGCGGTGTTTAATAGAAGTGCAATTCCACGTTTCTTGGCATTCTAGATCTTGGTCGAAAGAAGCTCATTCGTTATTCTTCCCCATGGGACGAACTTTCGGTCTCTCCTGACATAAATACTTAGACTTAAAGTGACCCGGGCGGAGACCACATTTCTGGGCAACTTCCACGCTCTTTTTCGAACACTCACCTACCCTCAATCACACTCGCTCCAACTGTCCTTACTGCGATACAACCTCTTCAATGTGAGTCATCAGCCACGTTTGCTGCGTGACTGAGAACCTTGATTGCTAACATGACGCCAGATGCACTTTTCTTCCTTCATTTCTGCAGCGGCGCTATTCGTCTCGGCTCACGCCGGTGGCTTATGCGCAGACACGACGGTCACGGGAGACGCCATCACAGGATTCCGATTCTCCGACGGCTACTGTCCTGGTGGCTGGCAGTGGTACTCTCGTGACAAGAGCACCACCATCACACTCAACCCGGATTGCCAGATGCGCCAGGCGTGGCCCAACCCGCAGGCCGTCACAGCCGTGTGCATCCGCAACAAGGCCGGAGAGAACAAGTGCGTCAAGGCCCCGACGGAGGCCGACCAAAACTTCTGTGGAATCCCGACCGATTGGTGCAACAATATTGAGAACATGTGGGGTTGGTAGACTAGAATACATGGGACGATAGATTTTTCTAAATTAAGACCTTCTTTTTCTTCTACTATGCAGTGCCTCGGCTCGTCAAATCTTTCCCAAATCTGTGCTTCTGTGACATGTTCCAGGAAGCTTAAAAAAGAAGCTTTAAATATATGAAGTCATCCTTGCTGCAGGGCAGGCCTTCTTCTCTCTGTCCAATGCGCCAAGACCCTAACGGTGTTACCGGCAGGCCTTCAAACCTCTCAAGCTGTCCTTTAAACTCAAAATTGAGCGCTTAGAGATCGGCGGGGTCTGAATCCGAACTGCTATTCGCATTCTGCCCGTAAAAAGAGCGGGCGCGGTTCATCGCATGTGTAGGGATGATGCCGGTCGAGCCGACTGCCACTTTGCGTTTGATCGCCATGTCACTGAGTCGTTGTCTCCTGATAAAGAGCAAAGCCACAAGTCAGGCGACTTGATCCCACTCTGCAACCAACATAAAAAAGTCTTGGCATCATTTAATAGCAGGCGATTCTCATGCTCGGTTACAGCCAGTTTGAGAGAGAGTTTGCATTGAATGCAGCGCCACTGGTTATCAAAGTCTACTCAATTCATTCTTGGCGTGGACGGTAGTTTTCAGTCCAACTCTCCCCGCCATTCTCTCTTCGAACCAACGTCTTCCCAACCGGCTCACTCACGGGTACGCCAACGTCAATCAGCTTAGAATCATCACCATCAACACAACCAACCATGCGTCGTGTACCTGTACAGAAAAGGCCAAACGCCACGCGCCTCGTGCAAAGTCAAGGCCTCGTCTTCGCCGACCTCGTTACGCCAGGCGGAACAGAGCCATACTGGCCCGATGATCGCTACTATTCCTTCACCTCTGAGGAGGTGGCCTTGCTGGAGGCCGCATCCAAGGATGTCTTTGCAATGTGCTGTGAGGCGGTAGACTATCTCGTGGAGCACAAAGATATTATTACGGACAAGATGGCAGTTCCCGCGTACACACTCAAACAAATCGTCGATTCGTGGGATCGAGAGCCTGCTTGGGGAAGCATCTACGGTCGTTTCGACGTGTGCTTCGGCGGTCTGGATCACCCTGATCCGAGGCTTCGCGTACCAAAGTTCTATGAATTCAACGCGGATACGCCTACGTCCCTGATAGAGGCAGCGTCAATTCAGTGGCTTTGGCTAGAACAAACGGGCCACGGCAACGACCAGTTCAATCACATTACCGAGTCACTCATCGAGGGCTGGAAGCGCAATTTGAATCTCGTCGAGGAACAACTGGGCTTCAAACCCACCGTGCACTTTGCCGTGGGAGAAGGCGAGCCAACCTGCGAGGACGCATCAAACACGATGCTTCTTATGGACACATGTCAGCAAGCAGGATGGCTGACAAAAGCCATCACGGTGGAGGAAATCAGTCTGTCCAAAGTCGACGGCCGCTTCTACGACAAGCAGGGAGAGCACATTGACGTTATTTTCAAGTTGTACCCATGGGAGTACATGGTGGTTCAGAAGTTTGGAGAGGCGTGTTTCAAGGACATGGAGAACATCGGAAAACGCGACGCGACGGGACAGTACATCGGCGGCACGATCTGGATCGAGGCGCCGTATAAGCTGGTGTGGAGCAACAAAGCACTCTTTGCTGTTCTTTGGGAGCTCTTCAAGGATGACCCGCGCTCCAAGTGGTTACTTCCTACTTACTTCGACAACGAGGTGCCTGCTACGCTAACAAGGTATGCGCGAAAGCCGATCTTCTCCCGCGAAGGAGCAGACGTGGTGCTGAAGACCGACGGGGAGGTGCTTCAGGACGCGTCTATGGGGTACTACGGATACGAGGGGTACGTGGTGCAGGAGCTGGCGCTGCCTCCTGACTTCAAGGACGAGCAGGGCCAGTCCAACTTTCCTGTCTTGGGACTTTGGTTTGTCGATGGCGACTGCGTGGGCATGGGTGTCCGCGAAGACAGAACGCCCATTACGACGAATGCCTCGGTGTTCATCCCCCACTCCATCTCGGATGGGCCCGTCAATTATGAGCGACATCCGGTCCCAGATGCAGACGAGATCGAATCGCAACTCCGGGTTGGCACATTTGAAGACGAATTTGGCCAGCACAAAGGAGATGAGCTTATAGATTACATAAAGAAGATCATCAACGTGTAAATACTGGGTGAGCAAGGAAGGCATTAGATGAGATTAGCGCATAGAGTTGAATGTCCCAGTCAGTCTACTCGTTTACCAACAGTTTGAATACCTCATGTCCCCAATAATCTAGCCCACTTTGAATACACGTCACAGTAGCGATATTTGAGTCATAATACACGCCCGGAACTCGATCCGACGGTGGGCCACCTTGGGCCGGACCGGCGAGACTCCACAGTCGGCATCCCACACCGTAGCGCCGCCGATCCCCGCACTATCATCTCAGTTTCTCGACCGCCTTTCTTCCAACACTACTCTCTCAACCCGCAAGTCCCCCCGTGTGTGTATCTCGAGAAGTTTTCTCTGTTCCGCATTCTCAAGGGATCCAACACAACCCTGCATATTTCAAGGGTTGAAGCCAAGCTACTCTCTGTTGGCAATGTCATCGCCAAGCGCCCAGAACAACTCCGACCTCGGAATGCCGCGCGAAGCTGCGTCAACCAATTTTGAGCTGGAGAGCGGGCAACAAGCACCTGCTTCAGATGCTCCAAGTCTACGAAATACCAGGTCAGCAGACATTGAGAACAGGATTTCATCTTGGGTATGCGTCCTGGGAGCGTTCATATTCCTGCTGCCATCCTATGGTGAGTCTAATTCCTACGATCTTCGAAAAAGAATTCTGTTAAATACATCATTTCAGGATTTCCCCAGGCTATCGGCACAGTCCAAGCCTATCTCCAAGAACACCAGCTCTCAGGATACTCGGCTCGCGATATCGGTTGGGTGACGGGCCTCTACACCGCCCTGACACTTTTCCTCGGAATCCAGGCAGGACCCATAGTTGATCGTTATGGGACCGAAGTGCTAGCGCCTCTTTCTACGGCTCTTACTCTTCCAACTTTCTTCCTCCTGGCCGAATGCAAGTATTACTGGCAGTTCATGCTCTGCCTCGGCATCTACGGCGGCATCGGCGGTGCGCTAGCATCGACGGTCGCCGTGTCCGTCGTAGGCAAGATATTCACGAGACTGCGCGGCCTCGCCATAGGTCTAGCACTCACTGGTTCTGCGCTAGGTGGTGTGGTCTTCCCATTTCTTCTGCGAGAGCTATTTCCCAAATGGGGCTGGGCCTGGTCGATGCGGTTCGTGGGCTTCACCATCGCAGGGGTCATGATCCCAGGGACTCTATGCTTCATCCCCTTCGCGAAGCTCTCACGAACCCACCATCACACGCAACTCGTCGTCCCTTCACAGCCATCTGCGGACCCTGCTGCCCCCACCCCGAGACACCGCGCCGCAAGCGCCACCATCAACTTCGCCGCCTTCCGCGTCCCCGCATTCTCACTCATTGCAGCGGCCTTCTTCCTTCTCGAGTTCGTCATATTCGGCATCTCGGGCATCTTTCCCACATTGGCAAATTGGGCCGGGTATCCCGCGGACACGGGGTACAATATCGTGGCCATCGTCAACGGCTGCGGCTGTATCAGCAGAATCGGGGCCGGATTCCTCGGCGACAAGCTCGGGCACTACAATGTTCTGTTCACGAGCACATGTGTGACTATCGTCTGTGTCGCAGTCACTATACTCCCTTTCGGCACGACCCATATCCAGGCCCTCTATGTATTTGCGGTTCTTTGGGGCTTAAGCTCGGGGGTGTTCTCAGCCTTGATTCCCGCATGCATGGGCAAGACGTGCCAGACCAAGGACTATGGTCGATGTTTTGGAAGTATGAATTTCACTGTCAGCTTTGCTCTCTTGATAACAGTCCCCATTGGAGGTCAGATATTGGAAAGTATTGGCGGCATGGCACTGGCTGGCTTGTACGTCGGAGTTCTCTGCATGGCGGGCGGTTGCATCCTTGCTTCTAGATCCCTGCTGGTCCAGTCATGGTTGGACTACACGGTCAGGATTTGACCGTGTCCAAAGATGGACGCAAAGCATCCGATGACTCTGTCCACGACGGCCTACTTTCTATGATAGGAGATGTCTATTAAATGATGTAAACTAAGTAACGAGCTCTGCTGACAAGATGTCGGACTCGCAATGTGGGAGACATTCATGGCTTCAAAATCAATGCTGAAGACGAATCGAAAATTCATCAATCTACCAGCTGCGGTTTCCTCGAATAATCTAGCTAGCCACGTTGGGCTGTCAGGGCGACAGTAATCCCTAGGCCGCCTTTGGATGTTATGGCTTGTTAGGCCAATAAGCGAAATGTTCCAAAACTTAGATCCAATGAGAAAACTCTTGAGTGGGTACGTGGAGCCCCTCTCACAACAAGTGTTCTAGTATCTCTGCTGGTAGATGTAATAACGTCGAGAGTCGACTTCTTTCAATATCACCCTTCTAAGGATTGAAAATTACTTCCATTTATTAGGATGGCGCAAAGGCTCAAGGTTCTCATGCTCACCAACTCGGAGTATGGCCAAAGCCAACGTATTCCTGGCAATATTTTACGCGTTGATGGGCACAGCCCTTGACGTCGAGATTCACCCAGCCTCCTTCGCACCCATCAAAGCTGCGGTAGCCGCTGCATCTGAAGTCGGTATGGAAGCTCATCCGAACGCCAAGCCGATCATCTTTCACGAGATTTACGGTACGAACTACTTCAAGGCCTTGCTCTCCCCTGACGTGGGAGGCAGACGATTGCTTGAGATTGCGCCGAGCTTCCGGACAATGCACACTGTCTTGCGGGTCGTCGCCTGGGCTGCCATGCCGTACACCGGGCCGGAAATGGTGCAGAACTGTAATGAAATACGATGGATCATTGAAGAGGTGGAGCCAGAGTTGACTCCAGTCTGGTAGACAACATGTTTACACCGGGGTTGACTTTGGCTCGGCACATGGGCATCAAGTGGGTGATCATGTCACCCAACACCCTTAAACGCCTTCCATTGCCGCTACAACCTAAAGCAGCTTTCTTCCGGAAGTATTCATGGTAAGAGACTGGCCCTTCCAAATCAACAACAAACGTTTTTTTGGCTAAGGATAGTGTTGGGACCGCCCCTCCCGTTCCCAATACCATGGCACCCAATCCCACTGAACGTGCTATACGTGTTCATTCTCATATTCTTCATGATATTCAACAGTCACGCGCGCAGGGCACGGGATTATGTGACTGAGAAGACCGGAGCTAAGGTCTTTAATCAGCGAGAGTTCAGTAATTCGCAGCCGGACTTGAAGATGCTTATGGCGAGCAGCCCAGAGTTCGACTTCTCAGTTGAACACAAGCCAGATAATGTCATCCCCTGTGGCCTCATCATGCGACCAGTCCCGCCAGTCGCGCAGGTTGATCCTGAGCTGCACACCTGGCTCGTCCGAGGAGCGACTGTGTTCATCAATCTGCGAACATTATCTGGGACCTCAGAAGACCAGGCTATTGAAATGGCACAGGGCACACGTTTGCTTCTCGCTGGTTGGCGTGAGAAGGGTGAGGGCGGAAGGCTTCAAATCCTGTGGAAGCTGAAGCAGACCACCTACGGGCATGTTGAGTACGACATTCACGAGAATGGCTGTCGTCTTGAGGGCTTCTTAGGAAGTGAGCTTGACAACGACACTATAAGAGTTGTGAAGTATGTAGAGGCAGAGCTGGTGAATCAAATATTTCAGTTGAGAGAGGGTTGAGACGTGGCTGCGAAGCATATTGTTGAAAACATCTAGGTCTATTCAAACGTAAACATAAGTGAGGAAGTCGTCGTACGTTTGCTTTTCCTGACACACCCGCTTTTCAGTGGCCACGTTTGGTTGAAGTACACAACAAATTTTTTAGTAGAGTTGGAGTGTAAACAAAATAGCGTTTTCGAATAATCTGAAAAATAGTCATTGACATTATTATCAGACAAGACCGTTCTTCCCCTGTTCCTCTTTATGGTCGTCGAATTTGTTTTCTCGCAACTTGCGCAACATAGAGATTGAAAAGAAGCCTTTGCCAGATTATCTTGCCTGAGCCACTCTCCCTCTCTATTGCCGCTGTCTTCGTCACTCCCCTTACCGTTTGCCTTTCCGATGTACTTCCGATGTACTGGACGCGTCAATTGGGGCGCAAAACTTCGTGCCCCACTGACTTTTCTAATGGGTGTTTGTATCCAGCAGGCATTCACCTCCTTCCAATTTCATAGAAAGCCACCAAATGACGTGAAAAGCCCACTAAAGCTGAGGTCTTGGCTTCGAACAGCATTCCAAGGTACGGGCTTGGTAGCAGCCAAAGGAGTTGCTCCCAGTCTTCCCATCCAGAGACGATTAGAACGTAACAACCCGAAATGCCCAACCCAAGGATTGCGGCCGCTGCTTTTGCGTTGGCTACTTGGGATTTATTGTCTATCAATGGAATGAGTAGGCCCATAAGACAAATAATATAGGCGATTATGAGAAATGTAGCCGTGAAGATAATGGCAAGGTCGTTGCCTTGGGCCCACGGGCTGTAAGACATGCCGGCAGCCCATAGCCATGATGTCGCTGCGCCGGAGAGGATTATGAGAAGCTCCCCAAGTGAGTGCGGAGAGTCTTTTGCAGTTGCCATCTTCAAGTTTGAGACGTTCTCCGCAAGGTTGATGATTGAGGCTTTACCGAAGCCTTCAATTAAGTAAGTGTTCCGAATCCTTTGGGATACAGACGAAACAGTTATGGCTGCTATCAAAACCGAATTCATGAAATGTTTGCTCTGGTGGGAGAGATAACACGAGGAACCACGTTCTACAACGAATGTTTTAAGTAAGTAAAGTTATCGAGTGTACGGCGAAAGATGAGAATGAGACAGAGAAGTGGAGGCATATATGTGGAGGCATGTATGTGGACTTTGTATGCATTCCCATGCGCTCTCCTGGTGCGCAATGAAGTTGGAAAGTTTGTGAGCCACCATACACCCTGATGTCGAATGACACAGTTCAGCACGGTGCTCTTCGAGAAACTCAAGGTCGCTCGCGTAATTCTGAAAATGTTCATGCCACTCGCGAATATGACACAGCTTTTGCGAATGAATCATGTGTATTACATGTTCCTAGCATAGCACTTTCTGAATTCAGGTTTTCCGGCTCTCATTGCCCGGGCACACTAACAGTGTACTCGCTCTGATTATTTTTCATCCTACTTTCTGTAAACTGTCTTGTCGTACTTCATCATTGCGTCTTTATTTTCGCTGCCCTCATGGGCTCTCTAGTATCCGCTATCGTCGGTGCAGTTGCTCGAATGATCAGAAGTGCCCCACTTAGACGGAGCAGAAGCTCTTTCTAAATATCATTAGGCCCCATGCAGTCTGAAACCCGTATTTATCTTTGTCTAATTAATGGCAATGCTCTCCGTCTTCATCTCTGCAGTGTTCCACAAGGCTATACAGAGATATGCGAGCATCACTACGACTACTACTGAATGCTCCAATGCCGAGTTGATGTTTCTAAATGCAATGAGATTGGAGCTGCAAAACCGGTTCCATGAATCCTGCTTCCCTTCTAACTTTTCTTCTTCGCAGTTTGCCGCCTAGAGGCGCACCTTGTTGACTGCTGTATGACTCTGACGGGGAAACATGTGGAGGGTCACAGCGTAACCGTCCCTTAAGTCCGAGTTGAACATTGATGCACTTACCGAATTTGACTAGAACGAGGTGAACAAAAAAGTGAGTATCAAGCCCTACATGCATCTTTTGATAGAATGTTATCAAAACCGAGGATCTAGGGCGATATTTCTCTCCGTGTCACGCGATAGCTGTGAACGCGTGGATATCCGTAAGTCCGTAAGTCCGTTAAACCCCTAGGCCCCTGTTCGGGTCACGTCCTGCAAGATCTCATCCACTATGACTGCTCTTACGTTGCCCTTGCCGTTGATGTCACTCATCGTAAGCGTCGTCAACATTGAGGGTAATTGTGAGGGGCCAAAATGTCGGAACCAGTCTTTGGGGGCCACTGGAGTGATGCGTTGTCGCATTTGGCCTGGTTCAACATGCGTTGATGTTGCGAAAGATTAACTTTACGATAAGATAATTGACTTCTAATACGTCTTGGCACTATCACAAAGTTTAACCTTCTTTTGATTGACATCTCAGAGGTCGTATGCATTTTACTTGGCAGGCACGAAGCACGTGCATCTGGAGCCACAATCGCGACCTTTGCGAGATGCAGATCGCTCTGGACGAACTCGTTGAGATGGATATTACGAATCCCATGGAGTCTTCTCTCTTCTAGAACATGCACGACGGGATCGGTCTTACGGTAGTTCGGACAGGAATTCCGGGGATTCCCGCGCGCCACAGAACATCCCGGTCCGGGACTCTAGGGCGGGTCCGGCGAACTGCCGAAGTGGGTCCACCCGCATCCACGCCAATACCACGCTTCTCTCGCCGGATGATGACGATGCATTTTAGCCAGCCACGAACCGAGGAACCACTTTCAGTCAGCGCTGACGAGTGTGGGGGCGTTCGAATGTTTCGAACCACAATTGCAAGCTGCCAAGAAGGAAGAGTAAACATGATCCGAGCCTGCCGGAAAACATCACAAGACGGACCAGAAGCGTGGTGAAAGGAACCAAACCGTCTTACATCCGAGGAGAAGTAATACGGATCTCTGCTTCAGGGATAGGGTCTTTTGTTTGATTGGTCGGATCATGAAAAAATTGACTGTCGAATCCAACAAGCTTACTCTCTCGAGCAGTAAGACGGCGCGTCATCCTAAGTCCGAATGGGTGCCTAGAGGTTAAGTTATGCTTTGGCCGCTAATGATAACCAGAAATGATTAGAGGAATCTTTACGGAACCCAGAACAAAGTGCCCGTTCGTCGCATTTGAAATCTCCATTTGTGGAGATACAAGCTAAAGCCTGCCTCCGAGCTACCCACTAAGAAGCATTAGAGCATCGGCGGTCACGATGTCAGGTACCCACCTAAACGTCTTTCTGGGCCCATGGTGGTGTCCTCCCGGGGATTCCATGACCGCATCTTCCGCCTTTCTACAACAATGCTATCCGATGGCAGCTCTCTGGATCCCCACCTGATGGCAAAAAACGCCGGGCACATGATGGAGCTAGGAAGTGGTTGGCATTTCTCAAAGAGTCTCACCCAATGCTGAGCGTTCGCTAATTCAGGCATGCCGGAAGGCGCCGGATTGGCACGCTCGGATATCCACATAGCTCTACGTCTGCCCAAAGTACCAATCCAGATTCTGAATCTTGATAATACTAGCATCAGCAAACAATGATGTGGGGATGGCGCTACTCCGAGAAGGTATTTAAACAAGTCAACGGCCCCGTTGATGCTCAATCACATTCCATCGTCCGACTGCAGCGAGAGAAGGCATTTTTTTGAAGGAAAACCCGGCAACAGGCTTCACTCAACATGCATACCCTCAACTTGGTAACGTCTCTAGCGGCCTCTGTCGGTCTGGCCAGCGCTTCGTCGGTCCTCCTACAGGGCGGCACTATCGTCGGCTTCGATGACCAGACCAACTCGCTCAACGTCGTCCGCAACGGCTCCCTTCTAATCACCGACGACCGTATCACGGCTATCTACACCGCCGAGGAGGCCGCGAGTCGGCCCGTTAGTGGTAATGAAACCCAGGTTGTGGACGTGACAAACAAGATTATCACTCCCGGCTTCGTCGACACTCATCGCCACGGCTGGCAGACTGCCTTCAAGACCATTGGTTCCAACACGTCCCTCGCTGAATACTTCACCCGCTACGGAGAATATGCCGCTGCTGGCCTTCTCAGTCCCGACGATGTCTACATCGGTCAGTTAACGGGCCTTTATGAAGCTCTCAATGCCGGCGTCACTACCACCCTCGACCACGCTCATCATACATGGTCCAACGCCACTGCAGAGGCCGGACTGAAGGGCAGCATCGACAGCGGTGCAAGAGTCTTCTGGTCTTATGCTTTTCATAACGTCACCAACTACACCGTGTCTGAGCAGCTTGCGAACTTTCGAGACATCGCAACTAAGGCCGAGTTTGATGGCTCTGCCACAAGCCTTGGTGTTGCCTGCGACTTCTTCGGTCCCGACCCGGTCCTTGATCAGGTCAACGCTGTCGTCGACCTTGCAAAGTAAGATTTCTCATCATGAGACAGGAAACTTGAGGCGCTTGCTAACAAGCACTAGAGAGTTCAACGTCTCGGTTATTACAACTCACAGTCTTCAAGGACCTTGGGGCAGTAAGTCATCTATCAAGATCCCTTTTCAAACAAGCCCAGGTCACTAACGACCCCTTTAGTTACGAACAGCCCGGAGGACCTTCATGCAGTCGGCGCTCTCAATACCAGCATTCCCGTCGTCTTCTCTCACGCCTCATTCCTGACCTATCGCGGCGCCTCTCTCCTCCGCTCCACAAACCAGTACATCTCCATCACCCCAGAATCCGAGATGCACTACGGCCACACCCACCCCAACAGCCACCTGATTCAAGACCAAGCCGCCATCGGCGTCGACACCCACTTCACCTTCTCCACCGACATCCTCACCCAGGCTCGTCTCTGGCTGCAGAGCACCCGCCGCCTGCTCTACCAGCAGGTTCTGGCACACTGGAAGGTCCCAACCTCCACGCCCATGACTGCTAACCAAGCATTCCTCATGGCCACTCGGAACGGCGGCCTCGCCCTGCGCCGTTCCGATCTGGGCGTCATCGCCAAGGGAGCCAAGGCCGATGTTGTCGTTTGGGATGGTGAGAGCCCTGCGCTGCTTGGCTGGATCGACCCTGTCGCTGCAGTCATTCTTCACGCCAGCGTTGGTGACATCCAGCACGTTCTTGTTGACGGAAAGTTTGTGAAGAAGGACCGCGAGCTGGTGGCTGCGAACTACTCTAGTGTCCGTACAGAGTTTCTGAAGAGCGCGCGCAAGATCCAGGATACTTGGAGGAACATCCCATTCGAGGCTCTGGACGGCGCTTTCAGCGCGTCTGGCGCTGCTTATGAAGCTCCACTTGAGGTTGATGTTCTCACTGGTGAGCAGTCAGGATACGGGACGACGTTTGTTTAGTTTGTTTGTCAAAAACACCACAGTGTGTCATGTACACATAGGACATAATGTTTCAATGTAATTATTACTCATTCAATCATTCGTAGTGGCTCATTGAGGTGGCCGTGGAAGGGTCATGCTCATGCATGATAATCATTTGGGGGCATAAGCCAAATTCGTATTTTGAGATTAATGTAATAGGTTTAAATGGGAGTTGTGTTGTTGAAGACATGAGTAGTCAAGGGGGGATGTGTTGAAACACTAATCCGTACCTTGCGAGTTACACTCGACGTGGTAGAGGAAATCCGAGACACCCTCTCTACTGGTCCTCCTTCTTCTCTTCACGCAAGTCTCGGCCTTCTTTAATTGCCGTTGACCATGCCAGGCTCCCTGCCGTTGATGTATTGCCAGAGTCTGCTTTCATTGGCCACCTTGTTCTTGTCGCCCTTGCGGAGGCCTCTTCCCTGCACCATGGTGGCATCAAGGAAGTACTTGTGGCCCCTGCCCTCCTTGCCCTCAACGACGCCAGTCAAGGTGTTGTTAAGGGGAAGGATTCTGTCGAGGTAGTGCTGGTTAAGCAGGTGGCCCCACTTGCCCTTGTTCTTGAAGAGAAGCCCGTTGAAGTTGTTCTGTCTCGGGGTGACGCCAAGAATGCTGGCAATGGCAGTTTCATGCGACTGGCGCTTGTGGCGGTGGCTCTTCTTGGAGTGGTTCTTGGCCTCCTTGGTCTGCTCGGAAATGAGGGACTTGAAGTGGGTGACACCCCACTCGGCGACAAAGTCACCATCGTTGGCGTAGTGCTCAATGTGTCCGACGACGTTTTCGCCCTCGTCGATCTTGGGGTTGTTGAAGTGGTTGGCAGCGTTTCCGAACGTGTAGATCTCGAGCTTCTTGAGGTCCTTGCGGGAGCTGTGCGAGAGGAGCCAGTCAAGAATGATGCTGCCCTCAAGACCGCCCTGAGAGTGAAGAATGAGGACGACTCTGTCCTTAGCAGGGTCGGCAAGAGCTCCGGCAATGAGAGCGTAGCACTCTCTGGTGTCAGTTGTGCCGAAGTAGAAGCATCTCTCCAGGAGGCACTGGATTGTGTCGAAAATGACGCCAGCTCTGTCACCAATGTGTTAGGCCGTGCGTTCGTGAGTCATATAATTGAGGTTACTCACGTCTTGTTGTGGACACCAGTGATGGGACGGTGGAAGGTTCTGGACAGTCTGTTCAGGTTGCCCTGCAGCCAGTGGGAGCTTTTGTTGTGTCAGCAGGATCAGAGGATTGATTTCGACGGACACCAGTCTACTTACCCAACAGAGACACCGTTGAGGAAAATCCACTTCTCGTTCTCGTGCTTAACCCAGTTCTCAGATTCAGGAATCTGGTTGGAATCCAGAACGCCTCCGTTGACACCGGCGTTAAGAGGAATGCAGGCGAGGTAGTTGATGGCGACGAAGGCGATGGCATAGGGCAGGACCGCGGTGAACGGGAAGGTTGCGATGAAAGGGAGGGACAGAAGAAAGGCAAGTTGAGTGGCGATCAGGACAGTGTGAGCAGCCAGGCAGATGAGGTTTCCGACGGAGGGGTAGAGCTCGTCCATCTCACCAGAGGGGTAATGAGGGTCGATGATGTGTTGGAACCTCTCCTGGAAGTAGGTGACGGCGCGGTTGATGGCGCCAAATCGAATCATGTGAGGGACCCAGGCCTGGTCCAGAGGCGGGTACCTGGTGTGGCCGCGGTGGGGGTAGGCCAACGGGAACACGACGACTGGAAGCTTGTAGGCCTTCAGGATGAAGAGCTTCAAGTCATCCCACAGAAGCTGCCATGGTGGAGCTGTGTGGTACGCCGGCAGCTCGACTACGACCTTCTCAACTTGCGTTTTGCCAGCCTTGTTGACGGAGGTGACCTCGATGGTCTCGGTGATGTTGGTCTCCACGGTCTCGTAGACCTCGACGCTGTCCGTCAGTGCTGCGGGGGAGGCCATGGTGATGTTGTCGTGATCTCGGATCACTGAGAGAACAACTGAAAACTGGACCAGATGAGATTGGGAGCCTGACCAAACCCAACTAAGCTTTGTGGCAGAATCTCAGCTTATATCATAGAGGAGCCGTTGGCATATGTCCCTTCTTCACATGCAGTTTCTTGTTTGTGATTATTGTCATGAGACCTTTCGATACCGATCCCCGCAAGCAGAATTCCTTCCAACGCCCAACAAGAAAAATTTCGAGTCGATGTCTCTTAATCACATGCAAAATGCTGTCGTCTCTGCGCAGCAAGTTTGTGAAACGTGAGACCAGATACTCGGTGATCGGCCAGTGTCATTTCTGAAGTCTTACCCTGATAGCTCAGTGGCGCCTGGCACAGCTTTCGAACACAGCGTGGTAAATATGCAGAGTCATTGCTATGTTTCTGCCTGTTGTTGTATTTTGATGCTGACAACTTGGCATGGAATTTCTTCTGGAATGTCCTGCCGCTTTGGGGTACTGCTAGTGTGAGAAGCTGATAAGGCAGGCGTGACAGGGGGAGTCGATCATCTGCATTGGGCATCCTTATCGCACAAGATGCGACTTTGTGTCTCGGATTTGGTGTCTCGGGGACTCCCGCCTAGCAATCGTACACATCTCAACCTGCAGCTTACGTGTTGATACCAATTTGATGTATATGCTGGATACGAGTCCGAACTCGGGATGGAAAGAAATACGACGAACTCTTTATCCCTTCCATCGACAGGTTTCTCGAGAGTGCCCTTGCAGAAGCCAAATAGCAGATGATTGTCCGAACTCCTGATGGCATTCCATGTCCTTGGGTCTTTCTGTTCTTATTCCCAGCTGCCTCGTACGTAATGTGACACCAACATTCTGCAGTCGATACCACGTGATCAGTTGTGCACCATTCCTCGAGCATCACAACTAGTACACGTAAGATTCTCGCCAGTGCTACCAGTGTCAACAACAAACCCCGCAATTTTGGCCACAACTGGGCAGCAGAAAAAAGTGGTAAGGCTATTTTTTCCCACTGCAACAATCAAAAGTAATCATGACTCGGATTCCATCGGCTCCGCTCTAACCGGTCGTAGCCGAGTCCGTCTCTCATCCCGCGGCCGCCGCACGCAAAAGCCACGTTAATGGCGTGCTCCAACAGCTGTTTACTCCGCATGTCCAACTTCCGAGGGGAGTCTCAGCCACACCGGAATCTTAACTTCATTCCGAACGCGCCTCCGCCTCCGTAAAGAAGTCGGGGAAGAGCAACAACAACAAAGCTTGAACGTTTGTGGTTTGTTTACTCTCTCAGAATGACCATGGTCACTCAATCCACGCTGCCCGCGCCACAGGACGATTTGAAGACTGTCGTCGAGAGTCGGACTCGGGAGTGGCACTTTCATATCTACTTTCTGCTGCAGTCGCCCACGGAGACTGCCCGGGCGCTTGCGCTTCGTGATGCTGTGCTAAGGCTTCGCCGCGATGGTAACACCGGTGTACCTCAATGCTCATGTACAGCCACTGACGTTCATGCACAGGCGCGTTCATCGCTGTCCCACTGTTCCGAGTGAATGAGTATCCCATCGGACCTCACCCCGCCGGATCATACGAAGGTTTGTAGACCTGAAACTACATCAGCGCATCTGTGTTCAGGCTAATAAGTCGTATCTAGTCTGGGTTCCCGACTCATCATTTTCAGATGTCTTCTACTATTTAGCATCAAATCGGGGCAACCTAAGGTGCGTAGATAAGGTTTCAAAGAGGCCAATCATCACAATGCCCAGGTCTGCATCTAACACAGTGCTCAGTGTCCTTGTTCACCCTTTGACATCAAAACAACGCCGGGATCATGAGTCCAGTAATGCCTGGATGGGAAATCCGTGGCCCATTTACCTAGATAGTCTGCCCCGCGACGGTGAAATCCCGCTCCAGTATCCCGAACTAGGCCTTGGCTGGTCAACATCGCCTGAGCAAGAAATTTCCTTGGAGGAAAGGCGGAAACGAGGAGCAGAGCTTGAAGCACTTCTAGCCAACGACTCAGAGGCTGCTCCGGCCCCAAAAGACTAAGACGAAGCTTCAAGAGGCTGATTCTCGGAGGGATGGTGGTATGACAACTTGGATTAGTAGTATGGTCTGGAGGATACGGTTGTTCATATCAATGTAACGTCCATCAAGGAGAATCCATCAAGACTATGTGGAAACTTTTCCGCAGACCCCGAGCCACTGCCAATGCGTTTGTACTTCCCCTCGCCCGCTTCTTCAAGAAGCAAAAGATCCGCGCCGAACTCGCTGACCACTCTCAACACGAGCACCCAGCAATCTCGTCCCGTGTCTCGGTCACGGTCCAGGACTGCCGCTTCGTGAAAATTCGCACCATTAAGACTTAACACGCCTTGTCGAACTGCTTGACCTGTCTTCCTCTGGGTGGGAGTATAGCGCATTTTGGCCACGAGTCCACGCAGCTTCAAGTGTCCTTCAATCCTTGACGCTGCAAAATTGTCCATTGCAACATTCATATCAAAGCCTAGGGCTTTCAACGATGGATGTGGCGGCTCTCTCCTCGGTGGGAACCAAATTTTCCCATCAACACTAGCCCAGCTCCAACTCGGGGCTCTAGGTTTCACGGGCTGACACAAGCCTGGGGCAAATTCCTGGTCGGAGGTATTGACCAGCCAAAAGATGCCAGTGAGGATATCTTCTGTCCAAAGTCCAGCAACATATGAGCCGCCAATCTTGGCGGATGCGAAGCGGCTGGCGACTCCGGCCAAAGCCGGCAACTTGTCGCTCCCAAACGTCAAGTCTCGCGTGCTCAGCTCTTCCACAATTGTGTACCAATCTTCCAAGCTCGGGGTAGTTCCGAGGGATACCGTTTTGCGCGCCTTTTCGAAGCCTAGGGGTGCGGCTGAGTAGTACGCATCGGGGGGAATCCCATCCTCTCGGGTTGTGACCGCTGGGCATTCCCAATACATCTGTTCACGTCCGATGTATAGCATGAACTTGGAGAGCGCCCATTCCTGCATGCACCATCCCCGGGTGTTGAGGAGGCCGCCGTCAATGGCCTGGTGGTAGTCTAATGGGTGTTCGGAGAACACATATCCTTGACCTAGACGGACTCTCTTGTGGGATCGCGGGACGAGGAAGCCATGAGTACTTCCGGGAGAGTCTAGAGCTGAGATTGTGACTCTTGCGTTGCTGTAGACACTTGCCATTCTCGCAGCTTCTATGTTCCAATCCTCGGCGGAGTCCTGTATAATGCACATAGCGTCGATCCACAGAAACTTCAAACCGAGCTCTCTAGTGAGTCTTATGGCATCGAGAAAGTTTTGTGGCAGGTCATGCATCGGAAGAGCATCTTGATAGGCTTTGAGATTGTTCGTTGTCATCTTGCAAGGGATATTCCCGCCCCAACAGTGGCTCAGAGCTGCATAGTGCCCGGTGATACCATTCGTCATGCGCAGGGATACTGGAGCTCCCAGGGTGGTTCCAACATCAACTACTCTTGTGGGCAACTCGCATGCTGGTGTTGAGCAAGTCGGGTGGTTGTCGATACAGTCCTTCAACCAGAATCGTGCGGTCTCGAATGAGTCTGCTGACATGGAATTATCCGGTATGGCTCGCGCAAAGTCAGGCGTTGTCCTGCTCTCTCGATCTGAGAGGCAAAAGGAGGCAATTTCTCCTTCATAAGGACGTTCCATGCTCATGTCAAAAAAGCGACCGGAGCGAGCCGACATTCGGTCTTCCAACGATTTTACCACGATGGAGCGTTTCGGTTCCGTTTCTACTGCCCAATATCCAGCGAAGAGAGCGATATTGGTGATCTGTAG
Source organism: Colletotrichum tropicale (assembly GCA_027406125.1). Lineage (NCBI taxonomy): Eukaryota > Fungi > Ascomycota > Sordariomycetes > Glomerellales > Glomerellaceae > Colletotrichum > Colletotrichum tropicale. The sequence goes on from JANVYH010000003.1 coordinate 1,053,451, forward strand.
CCGATGTTCTGGGCGATGGCTGTCCCAGATGGCCCGGCACATGGCACAGCCTTCAGCGCTGTTCTGGAGATCACTGGCAGTCTTGTGGTGAATGAAGCCAGGTCCATATTCGGAAAGGCTATGAGTTCTCCCCGAAATCATCTTCTCTGTCCACATACCATCTGTGGGAAGCTCAAAGCGGCGGCCAAAGTCCGAGGCTATGAGGTCGTCCGCGAACCTCTGGCAGAGAGTGCAGAGAGGATCTCGAGAATGCTTGCTAGTAGTCTCCATGGTGGGTTTCGACGCGTCTTGTAGGTGAGACTGGGGCTATGTCACAAATGCCAGAGTTCGTTTTCTTTGTGGATTTAAGAATAAGCACGATGCTGGCGTGTTGAGAGCGGCACCGGGTCTGCCTGATTCGGCATCCTCAGGGCTTACGGACCGCAATTGCGAAAACCTGTGATTGGTTGCAAAGACCACTTTATGCAATACCCTTGCATCCCACAACCGACTTTGCCGTGGATTGAAGGCTGGAAGTTACACTGAGTCTTGTTGAAAACCGATTGTATTTGAACACGTAATATAAGTATGGAGGAAGAACGGACGCGGGTGATGTCTCGGCCTAGAACCATCTCCGGTCGTCATCTTTAAGTATCAAATTGATGGTCAACTTTCCTTTTTCTTTTGCAGCTTTCTGGACAATTGGAAACGTTCGTCTGTAAGCTCTGTTTCCACGACGGTGAAACGTATTAGGAATGACCAACCACCGAAGCTGGACCTGATTCTGAGATTTCGGATTCGTTTCCGTATCTGGCGTACCCGAAAAGTACGAGAGATCGGGTAGAAATAAATTCTTGTGGGGTTCAATGTCAATACATGTAGATGCAGCTTTTTAACTATCGGTGTCTTATCTAGCTAGTCTCTCCTGTGCGCTGGTAAGGCCGCTGCGAGTGAACCCGGCGATCGTCGGGATCGCGGCCCAACAAGGGTGCTAACCAAGATACGCTCAAGAACGGCATTTTTGGACCGGTGCATGTAACGTGGCCATATTCCCTCGACGGGATTCGCAACACTTGATAGGTCAGAGACGCCCAATCAGAGTTGGGCGAAAATTTAAGGAGACAATCTTGGGTCTCGGCCGACAGCACAAGCAGCATCAACGGGGCCTAGCGAGAAGCTTGATTCCGACATATGTGGACCAACATTACGATCGCGTCGAGAACATGGAGAGAGAATCGCGGCGTACCAAGGTGCACACCCCATCATACCCATGGGGCGCATTCTAGAAAGCGAAAGGGGCTTAGTTGGGTCTACAAGGGGTGTGTCGTTTGCGGATAATGTGCATCTTGAACCCACTTCAAGGGAGGATCACACAGGTATCTCTCTAGCCGAAGGGGGGTTGGCGACGACGGCTTTTTGTCGATATGGGATTATAACGCGTGAGGTTCTCTTCGATCACCTGGATGAAATGGATACTCTTTGTGGATCTAGGCCTTCGTATCATGCACCTGGCGTGGAAAAGCAAGATCGCGAAGGTTGTGAAGGGCGACTCCTGCCCCCTCGCTTAACGCCAGACAAAAGTACCATGAAGCCGAGCAACTCGGATTAGCTCGTGAGGCGTGACATGAGATTCCGTCGAGGCCTTGTTGGCTGCAACGTTTCCAACAAAATGGCTAAGGAACACCATAGTTGGGAAAAACTATGCATGTGTTAATATTACTAGGTCCCTTGTCTATGAAGTGACGTATTGGTGGCAGCGTCCTCCACGCATTGCTCCTATTGCTGACCAGCGATACTTCAAACCTATCTAGACGATGTATTACACGGCCTTCACAGCCGATAGAACACTACTCCATGATTCATGGCGACTTGGAATTTCTCTCTACCTGTGATTTCAGATCATCTTTATTTCAAAAACATCGAACGCTTGTCATGTATCCAAACAAAACATCACAACCATAATTATACAACGGGGAGGAACTCAACCTCTCCCCGTAACGAGTGAATGCCCGCTCGCTCCGTTGACGCCCTGCTATTTCAAATCACAATAAACCTGCTTCTCCCAAAACGCCACAACCTCGTCCAGCTCCGGCCGGTCGTTCGGGTCCCGCTCAATACAGCGCATCACCATCGCCTTCCACGCCGCCGGCACGTCCTTGGACGCCTCCGTCCACACCGCCGCGTCCGGCGACTGCTCCACCTGCTCCAGCAGCATCCACATCGTCCGCCCCAGGCTGAACACCTCCGCGAGCTCCGCCGCGCGCGGGCACGTCCGCTTCCACTCCGGGAACACGTTCCAGTCCGGGAACCCCCACTTCTGGTTCTTACGCGGGGCGCCCTCGTGCGGCGTGTAGATGATGCGCGGCTTGTTCTTGGTGGCGTTCTTGAGGACGGCGGACTCTTCTGCCTCCTGGTCGATGGCCACCTCGGGTGGGTGCGTGAACATGGACACCCCGCTCTGCTCCCAGTCGATCAGCCGCACATTGTCGTCCCCGTCGACGAGCATGTTGCCCGGCTTCAGGTCCATGTGGTAGCTCCCCGCGACCTGGTGCGCGTGCTGGATCGCGAGGGCCATCTGGTAGCACCACTTGGCGCGCAGCCCAAGAGGGAGGCGGGTGTTGGCCTTGTTGGCGCGGAGGACCTGCTCGTCGACGCTGTCGCGCGCCATGACGGGCTGCAGGAAGCCGCAGATGCGGTCTACGTCCCCGTCGGGGACGATGACGAGGATCTGCGGGCGCGGCATGATGTTCGGGTGCGGCGGCAGCGTGCAGAGGGTGCGGATCTCGTGGAGGAGGGTCTTCTCGACGTGCTCGCGGAAGTCGTGGCGGGCGACGTCGAAGTTGACGCCCTTGAAGACGAAGGGGGCGGCGAAGGCCGGGTGGGTCACGGTCCGGGCGCCGGTTTTGCCGGGGAGGCGGCCGATGTGGATGAGGTCGGAGAAGTGGACGAAGTCGAAGGCTGCGGCGGGGCAGCCGGCGGCGCGGAGGGCGGCGAGGAAGGCGGTGTAAGGGGTGAGCTGACGGATGTAGTCCTCCCTAATAGGAGACATGCTTTCCGCAGTCATGATGACCGTGGGGGGGGAAGGAAAAAGAGTTGAGAGAGTTTGCGTGTAAGTTGGAGGATTTTGGGATATCTCGAGTTGTGGACTTTCTCTGGGTTTTTGTCTTCTTCGTCGTTTGGGGGGCGTGCGGTGAAGTGGTCAGGGGCGAGGCAAGGATGGAGATACAGATCGGTTGGTTCTCCCCCCTCCTCCCAAGCATTCCACAACTCTTCTCAAATAAGAAAGCTCTTCGTAGGAGGCCCGAATGTAGTTGATTCACCGCAGGACAGAGAGTCTGAGCTTCGAACAGTTCAGTCAGTATGGTGAACCACGTCGAGTGTAACCCGGATCAAAGACTCCGGGAATAAGAAGTGAACTTTGGTTTTTCTTTTCTTTGTGTCTTCTTTGGTTCTCGCCTTACCTTTAACAACTCGGTGAATAGAGAAGCATTAGGCAATGGTCAACTGTGATTGGAAACAATGTAATGTTCCATCCCATGCGGTGGGATCATGGTTGTTGAGGAGGGGTAGTATCCAAGATGCTTTTTCCTTCGATTTGACTGTTCTGTGACAGGCAAGATGTGCTGCTGGATGGGGTTTGACGGGTGCTTGAAGGGTTTAATTTACCAGGCAGACGGAAACTGCGACATTGGCATGCAGACCCGAGGGTTGATAATGGAAAAGGAGGAACACGTTCGGGGGAGGGAAAGGATCTTTGCCCAGGGGGTGGCTAACGTGTTCCTTTCAACTCCCCCCGAGTCCCGGGTGTGAGACTTTGTCGCTCTCGCAACAGAGTCCCAAGAAGGCGCAGTGATGGCATATCGCCAACGACGCTACTACCTTTCTTCCCCCTGCCCCCCACGGGGCTAAATCCTCCAGCAACTGTTTCCTTTGGTCCTGGGCTTGTGATGGTATGTCGTCGACTGTCTCACCCTGTCGCCTCGACACCGATCATATGACCGTGGACTGTTGGTTTTGGCTCTTGGGGGGCGTTTGGGGAAATGGCTGGCTGGCTGGCAAAGTGAGGCGGGCGTAAGATGATATCACGAAGCGCCATGGTCAGTGTCGAGGTGTCTGCCAAATCGGTCGGTGGGCAGGATGCATGACACTAGGCGGGAGGTGATTGGTGGTATGGGCACAAGGGCGCGTCGTCTCGTCCCGCAGCTGGTTCTGATTTTGCTCACATCTGATATCTGACAGGATGCGGGATGCTACGGCCCTTAGCGGGATCACCGTGTGATGTTGCCATTTTGTTTGGACTTGTTCTTTTCTTCTTCCTCGCCGTCCTTCTTGTCCTTGCCATGCCTAGATCTTCCCGTATCGGGTATCATTCGGCAGAACCCTGGATTAGCAAGGCTGGCCCGATGCAGAGTTCTTTTGCAAAAATACCCCTATATGCAGGGGATGCCAGCAGAATTCCTCCGTCCGCAGAGCTTGCCCCATCTGATGGCACGGTAGTCTTCTCTTGGATCCTGATCCCCGCCGGAAATATGTGAGCACTCAAGAGATGGTCAAGGCAAGGGCTCCACCCCCAATCGAGAATCCAATCGAGAATGGGCTTGGGGGAATATGCAGGCGGGAGATCGGGTCGTTGCTGTCGATGGCTGTTCAATCCCCCCGGACGGGTTTAGAGCGTGGGTGGAATTGTTGTCACATCTCATCGATGGGCCTTTTTTGTCCTTTCAGTGGGTGACGTAAGACACGGGAATGAGACAACAGGGCCTGGAGTGCTCTACCAGGGGTGAGGGATTGGAGGATCACCAGTTGACGTTCTGTGGTTTTCTGTACGGAGTAAGGTTGTGTTGGTCGTGTCTTGGAGGGGGGGCGGGCCCTATGAGGAATTCCGGTGAGTCGCGGGCGATCTTTGATGCTACTCTGCTTCTTGATTCAATTTATTGTTGGGCGGGGGCCCATCTCGGGGACACGCAGGGCCGGCCGGGGGGTACGGGGAGGCGAATGTTGTTGTCGATTTGTGGATGCGCAGCCAGGGTTCACAACTATTGAAGTGTGTGTGGTGATATGAGTGAGGGTAGGTGAACTGCGGGAGATATTCCTACTGCCGCTAGGGCGGTATTTCTTTTGTGGAATGTCCCTTGTCTCTGGGTGGTGGTCCCTGGTTAGCTGAACACCCATCTCTGCATTGATTTTGACAACGTTGAGGGGTGGCTGAGTGTGTCTCAGTTGGTTGAGTGAGGATTGCTCGCATTCTGACGGTTCAGCGGCGTTTTGACCCGCGTGGCATGATCAAGTCGAACGGCTGATGAGAGTGGTGGAAAGCATGGCTGCCAGCTGTGAGGAAGCGAGGTGATGCATGGCGTGGTGTGTCTGATGTCGCGCACACCGAAGGTGAGAGGTGAGAGGTGAGAGGCGCCAGTACGGGGAAGGGCAGGCGTGAATGAGTTCGGGTAGGTGGGCGGCCAATGACGGGGGCTGCCTTCAAAACCTCGAAAGTCAATGCTGGCGGCTTAAAGAGCCCCGAGGTGCCGAACACGCGCCGATCTGACACTAAGTCCGGCGGGCAGGTGGCACGGCACGATACCAGCGGGGGAAACGCTCCATTGGCGGGCCGGGGAGCATCCGCTGGTCATCCGGCTGGGCGGGGGCCACCGTCTTCACTCACCACACTCACCTACACAAGCATGACAAGGTACCTTGAGGTAAGGCAAAGGTAAGGTAGGGGGGGACTGAAAACGCTTAGCCTCGGCGGCCGGCGAGAATTCCAAGACAGACCGTGCCAGCAAACGTGCAAGCAAGCCTCGAGCCAACGATGTCTTAATTGTGGCCACTTGTTTCTAAAGAAAGGTGAGATAACATGGGGTACGTTCATTGGATTCCTAAGCTGGGGGGTACATACCATGTACCTACTCACATACGCTCATATCAGCTCTCACATCATATCATGGAGTGAGATGAGATGCCCCTCATCTGATGAGAGCAGGCACCTAGTAAGTAGTAAGTAAAGTGTGAGTGAAAAGACTCGGTGTGACTGGAGAGTGAGTGCTTGCATGTCCCCAGTTTCCAGACTCCAGTCAATCAATGGTTGCACCATCTGAAATGCCCGTCGACCACGCGATAAACTCAGTGCCTTGCATCAGCAACCTACATACCTTACTTTGAGTACCCGCAACTCTCCCTCACACTAAGGTTGCTTAGGGTAGTGAAGGTACACTTACTGAAGGTAGGCAAGATGGAACACTAAATGAAAAGTGCCGCCGGCAGTGCAACACTCGATCGCTCACTCGGCGGGGGAGACCGGGCTGCCCGCATTCCAGTATGATGCCAGTGCCCGCCCTTTGGCATTTCTTATTCCTTTCCTCCCGTATGTAGTGTACGCGTGCACCTTCATTAGCAGTACTACAACACACAATCAGTTCCTCTCACCACTGCAGAGTGAGTACAGAATACTTGTACGTACCCATCATGGTATGCAGCGGTCCCCGCCCGTCCGCTCCGTTCGAGGTGCAACCTTCCCGAAGCGGCATCAAACTGGGTCATTTTGCCCACTGCAGCTTCGCGGTGTTTGGTCTTGGCAACTTGGCTCTTCTTCGCGTGCTCGTGTTTCCTGTCTTTTCTCGCCCCGATGCCGCATCCCCAGCAGCGAATGATTGAATCTCTCGCTGTTTACTCAGTGGTACCTCCAAAATCCAATTTACAGCAAAGTCTTGGGAGCTGGATTATCAGACCAACTTTGGCAGGTCGTTATGGACGCTGGGAGTAGTCCGCCGGGCCGGGTTCTTTTGCAGCTTGCTTCCATGCCCCCAGCCAACCTTTTCTGAGCCAACGCAACCACTCACAGTCGCTGCCGAGACCAACGACCGTCATTGAAGCTGCGAAGCTCCAATCTTAAGTCGTCTTGGCACTCCGAGCACGACATGCATCGCCATGAACCTGTGCTGCTGCGACCGCCAGTTGGACCGCCAAACTCCATTAATCCTCGTGGAGCAGCAGCGGCAGCACCAGGACCGGCAACAGGCAATGCGACCTGCCTGATGCGCACCATTGCGAATGCTCCCGTTCAATCGCACGACCGCTGCACCTGCCGTCCGGGAAGCTATAAAGCCCGAGGGTTGCTTTTCGACGTGACCCGTCTTCCTTTCGAACTCTCCGCTTCTCGCTCCCCTCCCCCGCCAACCTCCTCGACCCTATTCGCGCCGCTTCTCCTCCGCACAGAACGAAGCACCGCAGACAGCAATGGCGCGTCTCCTCCACGCCATCGCGGCAGCCACCGCTCTTCTCGTGGGCGTCGCGACCGCCATTGACCGCGAGCCCCACCAGCCCTCCGGCGGCGGCGACAAGATTGTCACCTGGAATGAGACCGTCGTCTCTCCCCGCTTCGGCGCCAGCGCCCGCTCCGTCAGCTGGCTCTCCGGGACCGACGATGGCCGCTACATTGAACAGGACGACGCCGGCCTTGTCATCGTGGACATCATCTCAGGCGATAACAAAACCTTTGTGTCTGCCGACAAGTTCCCCGCTGGTGTACATGAGTACTGGATCCGCCCGGACCTGAAAAAGGTGTTGTTCGCCACAAACTACACCAAGCAGTACCGCTACTCGTACTTTGCGGACTACTCCATTCTAGACGTCGAGTCCGGCGCTCTCCAGCCTCTGCTGCCCGAGGCGCTCGGAGATGTCCAATATGCTGAATTTGCACCTGTTGGCGACGCCATTGTAAGTTTTGGCCAATTGAGCACGGTCTTGCAACCTCCCAGCTTACACGATTGCAGGCATTTGTTCGCGGCAACAACCTCTACCTCAGCAAGAACGGCACCGTCTCTCAAATCACCAACGATGGCGGCCCGGATTTGTTCCACGGCGTCCCCGACTGGGTCTACGAGGAGGAGATCTTCGGTGGTCGCAGCACTCTGTGGTTCTCCCCCGACGGAGAGTACGTCGCCTACCTGAGCTTCAACGAGACCGGCGTCGAGACCTTCACCATCCCCTACTACATGGACAACCAGAAGATTGCTCCCCCGTACCCCAAGGAGCTGGACCTGCGCTACCCCAGGGTCGGCAGCACGAACCCGACCGTCCAGCTGACCGTGCTGGAGGTCGGCAGCGAGAAGTCGACTCCCGTTACCATCGACGCGTTCCCCGCCGACGACCTCGTTGTCGGTGAGTTGAAGTGGGTTACGAAGAACCACACCAGCTTCGTCTACCGTGCCTTCAACCGCGTCCAAGAGCAAGAGAAGGTTGTTCGCGTCGATGTCGATGGTTACGCATCCCAGACAATCCGCGAACGCGACGGTTCTGATGGCTGGCTGGACAACAACCTGGCCATTGAGTACATCGGTCCCCTGCAGAACACTACCGACGCGTACTACCTCGATCTTTCCGACCATACTGGCTGGAATCACCTGTACCTGTACCCCGTCAAGGGCGGCGACGCCATCCCCCTGACCAGCGGCGAGTGGGAGGTCGTGGCTGTTGTCAAGATCGATACCGAGCGACAACTCGTCTACTACCAATCCACCGAGCACCACAGCACCGAGCGTCACCTCTACTCCGTTTCTTATCCTGCGGGCACCAAGAAGGCGCTCGTTGACGACAAGGTCGACGGCATGTGGAGCGCTTCCTTCTCTGCCTCGGGCGGCTACTACATCCTCAGCTACCAGGGCCCCAACGTTCCCTACCAGGAGCTGTATGCCGTCAACTCCACCGAGCCCATCCGCACCATCACCAGCAACGACGCCCTCGTCGCGCGCCTCAAGGAGTACAAGCTGCCCAACATCACCTACTTCGAGCTCACCCACCCCGACGGATACAGCCTGAACGTGATGCAGCGTCTCCCCGCCAACTTCGACCCCTCCAAGAAGTACCCTGTCCTCTTCACCCCCTACGGCGGCCCCGGCTCGCAGCAAGTCACGAAGCGGTACCAAACCATAAGCTGGTCGGCCTTCATCTCCTCGGACCCCGAGCTCGAGTACATCACCTACACCGTCGACAACCGCGGCACAGGCTACAAGGGCCGCGCCTACCGATCCCTCGTCGCCGGTCACCTCGGTCGCCTTGAGCCCCTCGACCAGATCTGGGCCGCCGAGCAGCTGGCATCCAAGAACTCTTTCGTCGACGCCGGCAAGATTGGCATCTTCGGCTGGTCCTACGGCGGATACCTCTCGGCCAAGGTGGTCGAGCAAGACTCTGGCGTCTTCTCCCACGCGCTCATCGTCGCGCCCGTTAGCGACTGGCGCTTCTACGACTCGGTCTACACGGAGCGCTACATGAAGAGCCTGGGCGAGAACGAGGAGGGCTACAACGAGACGGCCGTCCGCAACCCCGCCGGCTTCAAGAACATTGCCGGCGAGTTCACCATCCTCCACGGCACCGGCGACGACAACGTGCACTACCAGAACGCCGCCGCGCTGATTGACCTGTTGGTCGGCGCCGGCGTGCCTAACGACAAGATGAACTGGCTCTCCTTCACCGACAGCGACCATAGTATTGCGTACAACGGTGCAAACATCTGGCTGTACAAGTACATGACGGAGGCGTTGTTCCGTGAGAAGAAGCGCTCCGGCGACCGGTTGGTGCACCAGTGGACTAAGAAGTCAGAGACCAGCTTCGACTTCGATCGGGAGTAGGCACGCTTTCACAGCAAAACATCAGTCATGAAGTTCTTCTGTAAATACTTTCTAGCATGATCTAATGAATAATTATTTATCAAATACCTTTAGGCTTATTCGCGCAATCTAAATTTCTGCTCTGAGGCTATGAAGTACACATCCGGTGGCAATTACTGATTGATTTTCCTTGGTCAGCACAGAGACACGCTATAGGCTCCGCAGAGAGGATAACGAGAACACTTGAGCTACCTGTCGTACGGTGACGGTCTACACCGCAGCATATCTTGAATGCCCAAAAAAGTCAGCCTTCCAACTTGCCTACAAAGTTGGAAGTCCTCGTTCCTTGCCAGACATTTTCCTGCCATACATTCATTTGATCCGTGGGTAATTGTGTTCTGGCATCGAATGTCTCGCGAGAAAGGACGCATCGTCAGATTCCGGCCGAGTTCTTAGGTCCTCTTACTCTGGCAAGACCATGAGGCCAAATATACATCTCACACATAGGCATTTGTTGGAATATACTATACAACGACAAAGGTGGATAGAAGAGTGAGCATACGGCGGAAAGAGGGGGAACATCTCAGTGTTGCCTCTACCACACTACGGAGGTCCCGGCAGAACAAGCCGAGCAACCCTCGTTAGAAATCAAAAGTAAAGCAATGCTTATATGTCAAGCTGGCGTCTGCAGCCGACCATGAAACGTGAAGCAAATGTCCGCCAAAGGAGCCTCATATCAACAGCCCATGTCGCCCCCAAGACACCCAAGAATAACGCCAAACCTGGAATTCACACATCGCCAACCGCAAAAGCACTCCACACCTCGTCATCACCTGGTTGCGTCACTTCATACTCAACCCGCCAAACACCCGATCCAGCTCCGCGCCCTGGTCATTCACCGGCATCTCGCTCGCGCCCGCCTGCCCCGCCGCCGTCGTCTGCGCATCCTGCAGCTCCTCGCCGCCCGCGCGCTCCGGCTCGAGCAGCCGCGCGTCGCTGTCCAGCCAGCCCGGTGCCACGCGCCTCTTCTCGGCGAGCTCGCGCGCCTGGATGCGCTCCTCGAGTTCGCGCAGGTCGCGCTCAGCGTCTGCTTGCATCTTCTCGATGTGCGCTTGGAGGGCGCGGCAGGAGGCGATGATGTCGTCCGGGTGGGCGGCGTGGCCGGACTGCGAGACGACGTATTTTGGCTTGGTGCTGGCGTCGGCGGGTTGCGGGTTCGGGTTGCCGGAGTCGTCGGGGCCGGCGGCGGGGATGCCGGTTGCGGAGGGCGGCAGGGCGGAGGGCATCGCTTTGTAGTTGTAGGAGAGGGTTGTGGCGGTCGGGAGCGAGATGAAGGGGGAGACTGTCAGGGGGACCTGCTCGAGGAGGGGGTGGGAGCCTGGGGGATTGCGTTAGTTCTGATGGTGTTGGCGATGGAGGGAGAGGGGTGACTTACGGTTGCTGTACATGATGGGCAACGGGTAGGCAGCTTTCCTTGTGGTTCAGTTGTAGAAGCGAGAGTCCAATTTTGAGAGGAAGAAGCCGTTATGAGGGACGGGGTCAGCTTTGGGAGAGAAGCATGTGGTCTTGCGTCGCGGCGTCTTGTGCCTGAGACCTGCAAGAGATTCGTGGAGTGTCTGTGTGGTGTTGGTGGTGACTGTCGTCCCCGCGACGGCACCGACAAGGCGGAGAGGTCGGTGTGGTGTGGAGAGCTCAGGCCCCTCCGAGCATGGAGCCAGCAGACCGCAAAGGCACCTCACCGCCTTCCCTCTTTCCTCCTTTCAGATTACATCATCTTCGAGGTCCCGGTACAATCACGTGCTGATAGCGATAAGAGCTTCCCTCTGCCAGAAAGCTGTGTTTCCCTCCAACGCCAACCCCACCATGTCGCCGTTGAAAGGGTCCAACATCGATTTAGCACAAATCCGGAAAGCCGTCAACATGCTGCCGGTCACCATCCGCACACCGCCCGCGGTCGCGGACTACACCCCGATCGAGGAGTGGGAGTCGCAAACTCCGCAGTCCTTCACCCCCGAGAAGGCAGTGCTGCATTTCCACCTTGAGGCCGCCAGGGCGTGGGTTCCTGCGTCGCAAAAGGGCGGCCTGGCTGTCGTGTTCCCTGCCGATGGTTCTACCGCTGCGAGTGCCCCTGAAGGCGCGACGTTGAGGGATGCTGGAGAGGAGCTGGTCGAGCAGACGGTCTCTGTGTTTGTTACTTCAGAGTAAGCGATTCGACTATTTGGGACGCTCAATTGAGGTCGGAGGAGAGATGAAGCTGACATGTGGATGGCAGACAGTTCATCATCTTCTCGTCAGCAGCAGGAGCAGGCGTCGGCATCTCGTACCCCGCCATCTCGATCCACGCCGTCAAGGCAGTCGGCACCATCGCCGATGACAAGCCTCTCCAGGCCATCTGGATGCAGCTCCAGCTCGCGGACGGCGGCGACGGCGACGACGACTACGACACGGTCGACCTGACCATTGTTCCGGGCCTGACCGACAGCGCGCAAGCCGACGTGCAAAAGTTCTACGAAGCGATCTCGACGTGCTCGGATCTGCACCCCGACCCGGCCGACGAGGATGAGGAGATGGACGACGACGCCGGCGGGCGCATCATCTTCGAGGGCGACCACGAGCCCGTGGAGGGGTACACGGGCGTGCTGCACGGCGCGGCGGACGGCGGTCTGCCGCCTTCGTTCCCAGGCAGCGGGGGCTGGATCACGGCGGAGAATGTGCACTTGCACTTTGACGCGGACGGGAATTGGATCGGCGGGCAGAATGGCGAGGAGGGCGGTGAGCTTGGGGAGGGCGCGGGAAGGGTCAGGGGCCACGATGAGGTCAACGGCAGCGGTGTGAACGGCCACGACGATCCCGAGAACAAGCGGCCGCGTGTGGACGAGCCATAGAGGAAGTGTGTTTGCGCAGTGGAGGCGGTCAGAGGCGGCATGATACCAAAAAGATCGGGACCTGGACTTAGTATGAGGTAGGAAATTCATTTTCTCCAATTTCTCTCGCTCCGGCTGTTTGTGATGATTCCACGTCGTACTTTCAACCGCCGCGGCTTGGTCTCATTGGTTTCGTTAATCAGTTGAGTGATTGTGCCATTTTAATTATACTAATAATTGTGTAGGTATATCTCGTTGCGTAATGTGTCCGATCTTAACACCAGAAACCACGCCCGCTGTCCCTGAAAATGATGGTTACAGTTAGAAAAATACAAAAGAAAGAACGAGGCCATCAAATCCTCAAATTCGAGCCGCTCCTGCTGGGCCCAGCCATTCCGTCGAACACCTTCCTCGGAGACACCTCCATCACCTTCAGCCTCGATCCCCCGCCGTCTTCTTCATTCTTCTGCTTCCCCTTGTCAACATTCTCCTCCGCGTCAATCCAGGCCCGCCTCGTGGGACTCTCCAACATACCCGTACTCGCCCGCGCCGCCCCCCTCACCGCGCTCCTCGGCGTCGGGTTAAGCGGCCTCGGCCCCCTGATGATACTATTCGGCCGCGCCGAGTCCTCCTCCTCTTCGTTCTCGTTTTCCTTCTCTTCCACCGCCGTCTTCAGCTCATCCAGCCTCCCGCTACCGCCAGGCCGGCTCCTGATCACGGCGATGGAGTTCCTCGCGCCCTTGATCGACGCCCCGCGCGGGTTCCGCTTGGCCTTCTGGCTCTGGCTCAGGCCCAGCGACAGGTAGTTCTGCCGCCCAATCTTGCTGATGCGGCTGTTGCTGCGGTCCGGGCTGAAGCCGCCCCCGCGGAAGTTGGGCAGCGTCGGGCTGTCTGGGTCCGAGACGGAGGAGCCCGCGCTGAGGGTGCTCATCTGGCTGTTCATCCGACGCAGCTGTGCTACCGTCGACTGCAGCCCCATCACGGCGAAGTCGCGGTGTTGGAAGGAGCCGCGCTTCGGCGAGCTGTTCGCTGAGGAGGCGTTGCTGTTGAGCACGATGGACGGGCACGAGGTGCTCGGGATGACCTTGTCGGTACGGTTGTCCCTTGGATTTGCTGGTTGGCGTGACTGCATGCGCTCGCGGATGGGGCTGCTGGCCATGCCGCGGCGCTTATACCGTCCTGGCGTGGGTGAGCCGTGTCTCGCCTCGCTGGGGAGTTCTGGGCTGGGGAGAGGTCGGCGCGTGGGTGAGTGCGAGCCGCGACTGTCAAGGGAGTCTCTCGCTGTCGAGCGAAGGGTAGGGGATGTACCGGCAATTGTGAAGCCGCCCCCAGCGCTGCCCATCGCCAGCGCGTCGCGATTTGGCGACCCATGACCCGGTCGCAGGTTCAGAGGCGGCGGAAATACGGGCTTCTGGCCAAAGGTGGCCCTCTTATTCGGCATCTCGGGGCGGCGATTGTTATCTTCAGGAGAGGTTCCGGGACTAGCCTTCATGCTGGCCACGCTCGTGCTGGAGACCAGGAAGACGGGCTTCATCGACGCGACGCTCTTGGGGCGTATCGTCTCCGGCGACGGGGCGAAGTCGTCTGAGGGCAACATCATCGATAACCGGCCACCGTCTCTCTCCACCACGCTGCTCCGCTTCACAACATCCAACGGTCTGGGCACAGGCGAGTTGCTCGCTGATCTGGAATTGAAAGGGGGCTCGATCAGCGTCTTGTCTTCCGGTGGCGAGATGCGTCGGAGGGGAGGCAGGCTCGAGGACTGCCGCTTCGGGCTCCTCGGCGGCACAATGGGTGGCGAGATGAACGGATCGCAGATGGCCGTGTCAATCGTCAGCCCCTTCGGCTTCCGGCCTCGTATGATGCCGCCGCCCTGGCCGCCCGTCTTGCTGTCGTCCTCCGGTTCGTTGACGCTGTACAGCGTCGACAGCGACGAGGACGCGTTGCTTCCGAGGGAGGCCATCGACATGCACCGCTCTTCCGCCTTTTCTCCTTTGTTCCCGGGAGACTCGTGATCCGACCGTCGACTGGGACTTGACAACCCCGTAGGCAATACATGCTCCACCTCTGGCGTCGTCTCTCCGAATAAGCTATCTGCGTCCGAGACCGCTGATGACTGCGAGGTGTTGCGGCGATGGTTGTGGACCGGTGTTGTTGCCAACACCGGTGCAACCATCCTCTTGTGCGGGCTCGGGGTGCGCGTCCTCTGCTGCTGGCGTTGCAGTTGCTGCAGTTGTAGCTGTTGCTGCAGTTGCAGTTGTTGCTGCATCTGCTGTTGATGCAAGCTCTGCCGGAATTGCTGCTGCTGGATTTGCTGTTGTTGCAGTTGATGCTGAAGTTGCTGCTGCGCACTCGCATCCAACGCCTGTCCAACGTGGTGGATCACCACGCTCCTCTCCGGGGACGACTCAAACTTGATCGGCGAAGGCGGCTTCGTCGGCGACAGTGGCACCATCCTTACCGGCGACCCCGATACTGACCGCGGCGCCATCCTGACAGGCGAACCTGATGCCATCCTGACAGGCGAACCTGATCCCATCCTCACAGGAGACCCCGATACCGACCGCGGAACCATCCTGACAGGTGATCCCGATGTCGACCCCAGCATCTTCACTGGCGATCCCCCTTTCGTGGGCGACCCCCTTGGCGTCCTGAAGCTCGACCCCGCAGACGCCGAGTTGGCCCTCTGCCGCGTCGCAGGCCGACTGTTGCTCGGCGTTCCATTCATCAACCTCTCCTCCGTCGACCGCAGGATCTCTGCCAAATCAGACTCGGTCGTCTTATGGCGCAGCCTTGGGAGTGGCGCCGGCCGCGGGCCCTGAGGAGATGGAGCCGGCACAGGGGGACCGCCCCTCGCGGCGGCAGCCAATCTCTCTGCGAGCTCGTACGAGGCCGTCCTCGGCAGCGGGATCCGAGGCGGGTTGCCCCTTGGCGCGGGCAGACTCACTGGCCGCGGCTGCGTGATCGCGTACTGGCCACCGCCGCCGCCGTCGCCGCCCAGCTCGCTCGCAAACGCCTCCTCCTCCTTAAACGTCGAAAAGTCCGGCAGCGTGGGCGTCCGCAGGATGAAGCTGTCCCGAATACTCAGCCTGCGGTCGTCCTTCTGCACCCTCGGCCCGTGGATGGCGTCCTCGTCGATCCAGCTGTTATTCCTCCGCAGATGCCCGCCGCGCTGCTGTCCCCCCTCCGCATCCGAATTCCCAAACACATTGAACGTCTTGCTCCGCGGGAGGCCAATGATGGACGCCAAGGACCGGTGCTGATGCTGCCGCCGCTGGTGCTGGATCTCGGCCATGTCCATATACGACCGGCTTCTGCCGTCGCGGCTTCCCGGCTTCGCTTTCGTGAGGCGGCGCGGGCGCGGGCTCGGCGTGCGCGGGGACCGGTCCCCGGCTTCGGAGGCGCCGCATTCTGCGTCTGTACGCGGCGAGCACGAGGCCGAGTTGGGGTTGCTGTTGCTGTTGTCTGAGCGGGCGGCGGCGGCGGCGCGGTGGCGGCGGCCTGCAAGGGCGACAAGGAGGAAGGCGAGGCAGATGAAGAGGAGAACGCCGCCGCCTATTGCTATTGCGAGGAGGAGCGGAAGGGTCATGCCGCCGGTGGCGGTTGAGGAGGCGGAGGGGGCGGCCGGTTGGGTTGTCGTGCCCGGGGCATCTTCGCGGGGGAGGAGGGATGTCATTGTGTGGGCGCCGTTACGTGGATATCTGGCGTAAAGTTCTTGTGGTGTTGAAGGCTTTTACGCCTCTTGGCGAGAGAAGTCGGAGAGGATCAGAGTTGGTGAAGAGGTGATGAGGCTGCGAAGAGAGTTCTCATGATTTGGTACTGGCTGGTTTGGCGTTCCCCTACTTCTCTCCCACAAGTACAAGTTGTTTCTCGGCCGATGTATGATAAAAGTCCAAATTGGAAAAGGACGGGGAAAAACTACAGAGAGAAAGGAAATTCAGATAACGGTGTGTAAACAGAGTCAAAAGAATGGGCAAAACGGTCTAACCCTCCCAGAAGGCCAGGCAGCATAGAGGAGGGGATGCAATCACAAGATGCTGCTGTGTTGTTGTTCGCCTTCCAGGCCGCCTCATGAAATGAAAGATGGCTGGGTTTGCATTTTTTTCCCAGAGAAAATTCGCCTTTCAGCACTCGTGACAGGCTGGCAGGCTTCGATGGTAGGTCTTTCTTTCCATGTTTTGACATCAGATCCCCAAAAAGAGAGATGAAGTGGTGGTCTCAGTCTAATCAGTCTTGTCTGGAATGCGTTTCCAGTGAGTTGTCCTGGGGAATGCATTCCAATAGAGGGATGGGGACGGGGAGGAGGGCAGAAAAAAAACAGCCTGCCCGCCCCCCCCGCGAGACCAGCTACCACAACTTAGAAAAGTCTTAGAACGCTCGGAACCGCGGAAGGCCGACAAGAACGTGATGCAATATGAATTCGCGGTCCGGGCTGGGTGGCGGTCGCTGGTTTTGGGAATAGCCTCGCCGTGTGCTGGTATGCGGGCGCGGCTCGATGTCATCTGTGTTAGATGAGCTGACATTGCTCTTGGCTTGGGGCGGTAAACAATGACCTTTCTTGGGCAAGGACGACACACTCTTCGTTTACTATTTATGTTTTGCCATCTTTCTTGGACGTTTTAGATGCCCTTTTCAATTTGATGGTTGGGTTTCTTGGAGATTTATTACGATCTGGCCTTGCACTCCCCCTTGCATCCGGACTTTGCCCCATCTTCATCTTCGCATGTGACCTTCCCCTCTACAACCACTTCATCGCCCGGCCCAAAGACCTCTTCTTGCATTGCACCTTGTTGATCCTCAGCGCCGCCGTATCGTGACTCGCAATCTCAACAGTGACCTCGTCCTCGAACACGCCCAGATCCTTGCCCGTCCACATGTCGTGCACCGCGTACTTCTTCCCGGCCTCCAGCCCCGGCACCTCGCCGAACACCACCGTCTTCTCCTCCGCCCCCTCCAGCGTGTTGAGCACAAACACATGCGTCCCCTCCACGCTCTCCCCGGCCCAGAACTCCGCCGGGTGCGTGATGTTCCACGTCCCGTCCGGGTTCACCCCCCACTTGTACGGCTGCGCCGCCTGCCCATGCACGCCGTCCTGGTTAAACGCCACCAGCTCCTTGTTCACCAAGATCTCCAGCACCTCGGGCGCGATCCCGTCCAGCCGCGTGCCGATGATCAGCGGGCTCTTCAGCGCCGCCCAGAACGCAAAGTGGCTCCGGCTCTCCGCCAGCGTCAGGTTGCCGTTCCCGACCTCGAGCATGTCCCAGTCGCCGTGCCCCCAGAACCCGTTGACCTGCGCCGACGACCAGAACGCCGCGTGGTTCAGGATCGGCATCAGGCCCCACGACCACTGGTGCTGGCCCAGCCACTCCGGGTAGATGTCCCCCCACATGCGCCAGCTGTGGCCCGTCTCGTTGCCCCAGGCCTCGACGTGCGCGTGGCCCCACGCGCAGAGGGAGTACTCGATCGTGCGGTCCTGCGCAAGCAGCGCGTCGCGCATGCGGCGGTAGCGCTCTGCCGTCTGGGAGGTCGACCAGTCGTAGCCGGCCGGCGCGGGCAGGCCCGTCTTGGAGTTGACCGGGTCGCCGTTGTCTTGGTTCTCGTTCGGCGGGCCGCCGAGCCAGAGCTCGGGTACGTATTTCCACTCGTCGAACCAGGACTCGGGGACGTTGCAGTTGTCGTACTTGAGGTCTGTGGGTGTGTTAGAGGTGATGTGTGCGGCTGAAGAGTGTGACAGAGTGAGACGGTCTGGGGAGGGAGAAAATGGTGCAAGGGTGGTTTGTTTGATCGTGGGGAGAGGGAGCAGAGAGGGGGTTGTAGAACATGACGAAGGGGGAGAAACTCACAGTCGATGCCCCATTTCGCAAACGTCGCGGCGTCGATTTCTTCGTAGCCTAGCGATCCCTCATACCCGCCACACGTGGACGTCCCTGCAAGGAGTATGTCGTCAGCCATCAGCTCGTCGTCACATCCCAAACACTAGCCATCGCAGCATTCCCTCCTTCCCAGAGCCTCACTTACACCCCTCCTCACATCGCGTCGCGCGTCAAGACAACCCCTCCAAACCACCCCTCCCCCCCCTTCCCCCTCGGCGTCCGTCGGCCAAAAGAAGGTACACCAGAGGAAAAAGAACTCACCCGCATCGCTGTAAATCCCAACCTTCAGCCCCATCTCGTGAATCCGATCAACCATATGCTTCATCCCCAGCGGGAACTTCTCCGCGTCCACCACGATCTCCTTGGTCACATTATCCCGGCGGAGCTCCTTGTCGCTCCAGCAGTCGTCGATGTTGACGTACTCGTACCCCAGCTCCTTCAGCCCAAGGTCCACCATCAGCTGCGCGACGCCCACGAACACCGTCTCGTTGATGTCGCACCCGAACTCGTTCCATGAGCTCCAGCCCAGCGCGGGCAGGCGGCCCGTCACGCCGTCGCGCGAGACGAGCGCGCTGGCGGGGCCCGTGGCCGCGAGGGGGAGGATGACCTTTTGGGCGCGCATCCTTAGAGGGGAGGAGAAGCAGGTCTGTGGTTTTGGTTTGTAAATGCTGGTGAACACAGAAGTGCCTCGTCGCGAAGAAGGGAGAGGACTGCGCCGGTGGGATGGAAGGAGAGGGGAAGGAGAGGATGGGTTCTTCATATACACCATCGCCAGTCCCCTCGTCAAGCGACCTGCGTGGATAGCTTCAATGCCAAGTGAACAGAATGCAACATACCCCAAAACCGTCCCAGTCCCATTGTCGTGCCACCATCCCCGCAATGAACAAGAGCACCACCAACCCCGCGACCTTTGACATCACCTCTCGGCCCATTGCTTTGTCTGATTGCTACTCCCCCCCGGTGTGCTGAACCAGGGTACTGGGATTAAGAAGGGTTACGGTGAGGGATACTCGATATCGACGACCGAACTCGCGGGCAGCTCCAGTTCATCTGATGAGGGGAAAAGAAACAAACGTCAATTGTTGGTGGGCGACCCAGGAGAAATGCAACGCCATCAGCGGCCCAAGCCAGATGCGCGGAGGATCGCCGTCCGAGGAAAGATGGGGGGGGATGCGATGCGGGGTTGGAGCCTGCACGTCACGCAACGTAGTTAAAAGCCAAAAAAGCGTCGCCCGTCGGATAGGTCCTCAAGAAGAAAACTGCAGCAAGCAGCAAGCAATGGCGGGGTTTGCGGCCGACGACATACAAGATAAAAAACGGCCCGCTCCCATGGCGTCGGGAATGGCGTTGTGTGATTCGATTAGAAGGAAAAACTACTGCAGGCCAAAATGCATGGCCGTTGAGCGATCCGGAAGCGGTCTAGGCCATGGCGGAAAAGCGGCGGAGTAAACGTCCTGATGCTTGGCTCGACGACGTCGCTTGTCGGAATGGCGGGAAGGGAGGGGAATAGAGTGCGGGGAACCATGGAAGATGGTGTAAAACTCGGATCATCACAGAGCGGGCATGAGGGGATCAACAGTCTCTACGCGGGTATATAGTCAGGTGGATGCCGTGAATGGGAATATCTTCAAACGACATTGAACAAGAGGTATCTCTCAGACATAAAACGCCTACAGGATGATGATGATGATGCACTGAGTCGTTACGAAAGCAAAAGCGAAAAGCAAACCACAAACACCGCCAATCAATGGCTACGACGACGGTCCCCGACTACGCGCAGCTCACGAACGTCCACCGAGAAGAAAAACAGAAAATGCAAGAACCTGAACTTGATGATTTGCCGCCTAATGATCACCATATCTCATGACGCAGGCCATACCATGCCCATACCTTGCTAACTACCTCCAGAAAAAAGATGCGTCTGCTCATAATGTCCAGACAACAAAAGGTTTCCATGAGCAAGATATGGGAAAACCAATGGGGAGCCAAATCATTTCCGTGGTAAGGGTTCCTTTTGCTGAGGAGAAACGGACGTTGCATCCTGATGCTTGTCCTGCACAAACGCGATCCCAAACCCTAATTTTTTCGCAACCCATAACCGGAATGGAGACGAGAGTCCCAGAAAATCGAGAAAGCAACGAAGCCACTTAGAAGTGGTGGCGACGGTGGTGGTGAAGGTGACGAGCACGCATGGCAGGAGACGTGGGAGTCGCCGTGACCGTCTGAGTGGTCGTGATGTCGTCGTACTCGGTGACGTAGACAATCTCCTCCTCCCAGTAGATGATCGACACGGTGTGGCCGTTCGTGATGGTCTGAGTGGACACGAACTTGGGGGTCGAGGTGGGAGCCGAGGTGATGGACTCGAAGATGGGAGTGGGCGTCTGCTCGGGGGCGCTGGTAGCAGGAGCCTCCGAGGAAGCAGCCTCGGCAGCGACTCCAGAGGCGGTGCCGTAGCCAGCCTTGCCGCTCTCGTGGAAGACCTGGCCGGGAAGAGGGTTGGCGGTAGCAGTCTTGCCGGGAGTGTAAGTGAGGACAGGGACGGTGGGAGTGATGATGGCCGTGGGCTTGATAGAAGAGCTGGCAGAGCCGCCAGAACCGCCCTCAGAGGAGCCGTCACCGAAGGTGATGGGAACATTGCCGGGAAGGGCAGTGTCGGGGCCAGTGACGTTCTCAGAGGAGAGGATAGAGGGAATGCTCATGTGGCACTGCTTGACCTGAGCCTCAGTCTGAAGGTCAAAGATGGCGCAGTCCTCAATGCGACCAGAGCCGTTGGTGCAGGTGTCAACGGCCTCCTGGAGGAAGTCCTCATCCCAGCCGGAGATGAAGTCGCCGTGGTATCCGTAGCCCTGGGTGTCACCGTTGGCAATGACGAAGCGACCGGCACGGTCCTTGAAGGCGTAGGTGTTCCAGATGGTCTCGTACAGCAGGTTGGGGGTGGAGGTCTCGAAGCCCTCGGGGCAGGTGCCGTCAATGACAAGGTCAGGGTAGGCCATGTGGGACTTGTGGTCAGTGGAATCGAGATCCTTGCCGTTCCAGCAAGAAGGGAACATCATCTCGAAACGCACACCGTTGGCGCAGTTGGCATCGAGGTAGGCCTTGTCGGGCAGGAAGTGGCGGTAGAGAGTGCCCTCAGGAGCGCGAGCGTAGTTGAGGCAGTTGAAGCCGACAGCGCGCTGCTCGAGGACGGACTGCTTGGTCTGGCCAAGCGCGGCCCACTCAGACTTCTGAGGGTCGGGCTGGGAAGGGTCACCAGCCGTGTAGTTGCGACGGTCAGTGTCGCCAGCAACCATGCGGAAGCCAGGCGGGAATGCCTTGATATCCTTTCCATTAAGAAGGTAATACCTGTCCATGTTAATATGAGACGCTCAGTTGGCAATTGCGAGGTTGCAGGAGACTTACGCAAGCATTCCGCCGACTTGCTCGACAATCTCGAACTCGCCAGTGGCAGAGTCCTGGAAGTAGAGAGCAGGAGTCCAGTAGGCAGACTTGTCCTGGGTGACACGGCACGAGGTGCAGTCAGCGCCGGTGAGGGCAGCAAAGTCAGCAGTGGGCGAGATGCCTGTCTTTGTGTTAGTCGATGTGCCAAGCAAGGCAAAAGGGGATACATACCGCTGGAGCCGTGAATGGCGTGGACGTGAGTGGCAGCCTCGCCAGGGTTCATGAGAGGGTCAACACGAGCGAGACCGACACGGCCCTGGCACTCCATGCGCCAGAAGGCGTCAACGGAGCTGACGAGGAGGGCGCCAACCGAGACGGAAAGCTGGATGGCATTGAACTTCATCTTGACTGATTTGAAGTGGTCGATGGAGGGTATCAGAGATAGAGTAAGGGGGGTAAGAAATGATGATACGAAAGATGGGGTATCAAAGTAAGGTATGCCGATGCGACAGAGGGTCGTTGGGTTCCAAAAGGAAAAAGGAGGGTGAGTACGCGATGTGGAAACTTGCCGGTTGGAAAGAGTCTGAAATCGCTACCTGAGCAACCAAAGGTCTCTTAGACAATAAAATATTGAATGAGAGTCCTGGTACCAAAGTCCAGTTGGAGTGCAGAAAAGAACCAACCTCGCAAACGTCGAGGCGCGCAAACGATACTTGGTGATCTTTCGGGCAAGGTGTTGTGGGTTGTTTTTGTGAAGGCGGAGGAGAAAGTTGTTGACGCGAGAGAGAGGTGGGAGATTTGAGAGGCACCAGGTCGGCGTGAGATCGAAGAAGGGCGGGTGTGTGGGGCTAAGCGAGGCGCTAAAGGGCGGTCGAGGTGGTGAATGAAGCTGTTGATGGAAGGAGGTAGGTCGTGGGTGTTCACCGAGCCTTCCTTTTTTGGACCTTCCTCAACGAGTTGACAACACACTTTGTTGCTTCTTTGACGGTGTTAGGAGTGAATCAGAACCTTCTAGACGAAAGAAATTCTGATTTTTCAGTGACTGATTTTTCCTAGCACGTGACGTGGATTTGTTGTTTTGATGATGATGGTGGAAGGTGCGTCGTCGGTGAGGGTGGTGATGGCTAGACCTCAATATTGTCCAATAAGAGGCGGTTGACGTCGACACTATGGAGATGCGACTTTTACGTTCTTGTCTTGCAGGCACAGAACCAAATTGGGATTCCGGCGTTTGATGCCCAGCACCTCAGTCAGAGTCCTAAATTGAGTGGTGGTGAGAGCAAGGAGTCGCTTTTCGGTGAGGCGGGTCGGTGCGGGAGTACGTCTAAGACGGGATGCGCGATGCGTCGTTTGGGCGGTAGAATCTAGCGGAGCGGGTTTACGAATTCGATGAGTCCTCCTCTTTTACAATCTACGCTTGATACGAGTGACCGTTTTACGCAGTTCGGGTTTGACGTCAGGCGACTTGGCGTGAGGCGGTTTGCGATATGACGCTGTCGGGGGTTCGTGTAAGACGATGTCTGGCGATGACACTGGCCGGGCGGGAATGGAACCTGGGATCGAAGCCGCGCAAGGAACCGGAGGCTGGGAAAAAACCGATAATACCACAAGAAGGTAGTCTCGAAGTCGATCAGCAACGGCTGTCTTTTTGCAAAAAAAAATCGAGTCAAGAAACGAATGCGATCAACACACACACAAACGGGGTCCAAGAGAAATGAACGTGCAAGACCTGCAAAAGGCAGCAGGGACTTGAAGCCAAGAAAGGAGCGGGATCCGCAAGTCGGTATTTTCGGGAGGAGGGAAAAAAGAATGGCTGAGGGCGACGAGCTGGAGAGCAGGCCACGAGATCAAAAAAGAGAGTGAGAGCGAGCGTGCGGCGGCGAGCGAGTAAGAGAGTGACTGTCAGAGACCCCGTGAAGGTGACGGATGGAGGGGGGAGGGAAGGAGGGGAGAAGAGAGACTGGAATGGAAGTGATGCAGAAAGAGCACCGGGAGTGAGGGTCTTAGGTAGGAATCAGACGGCCGAAGGCCCAGGTGGAGAGACATGGCTAGAGGATATGGGCAATTCGCATTCTGCTGGGGGGATGGGTAAATGGGGGCCGCTGCGCTACTGCTGGGTCTGCTGGGTGTGGTGAGGGTCACGGTGTGAGGAGGTGGACAAGGTGGACTCCACGAGATGGAAGGTGGCCCACGGTCGGGTGCCGCCTTCCACGCCCCTTGAGTGCCGGGGGTGTGTTAGCCACGGACCACGGTGCTCACCCCCGGCCCCTTCCCTGCCTACCCCCTTCCTAAAAAGGCGACAGGGGGTCGATGGAAGGGAACGAAGGCAGGCACCACTTGCAAGTCAAGTCGCACCCTTCCTTCCTTCCTTCGACGACGAGCGACAGTGAAGTCTGAGTTTCGTGGCTAGCCATGGTGCCTTCGCAGACCATCTCCATCATTGACAATACATTGGCGAACTTGGATCGAGGCTTTCCTGGCTGGGCAGCATAACAGCATCGCGATGCTTCGCAGACATCCATTGAAGCATAAACATAATTTTTCATAGTATTGGATGTGGCTGGGGTCAAAATGTTGAAGAGCCATCTCCATTGATCACCATTTGACCTACGGAGCAGGTACTTAGGTACCTACCACATAAGGCACCTGCCTTAGCCACCAGGAGGAACGACCGACGGGAGGCAGGCGGAAGCCCAGAGTTGACCAGTTTGGCCAGACGGATTTGATTCAATTTGGTTTGGTTTGGTTTGGCCTGGTCAGGTCATCAGGACAGACCAGACCAGGAGAGAGTGAATGAGTGACAAGGACAGGCAGACAAATGGCGCATCTCACTGTCAATGCTCGTCCTTTTCTTCGCGAGTGACGGGGATCTAGAGACCACTAATGGATCTGTCTGTCAGCGTCGAGCGACTGCCCATTCGCGATTCCCTGCCTTCAATTAATCTGTCGGAGTGTTTCCTGGCGATCGCTGAAAAAAACAAGCCCACTGTCGTCGATGCAACTTGCTTCTCTCGCCTCCGTTTGAGGGTCCTCGACGCAGGATCAGCAGCCAAACTCTGGCTGACAGCGGGCGACAACCGCCTCCTGTCTCCCCAAGGCCCAAGATGCAGCCGCTAGAGTCTGCAAAATGCCGCTACCCTGCCATCTGGCCGCGGCATCTTACGGCGATATGCCCCAGGGCAGCGGTCGGGCGAACCGTGTGGGAGGGATCGCTCTCCATGTGGGCTGGAATAGATTAAGGTACTGCTTCAAGGGGCCGGGCCAGCGCGACGCGACCAGGATCCTGCTGGCTGTGCCACAGGGGCCGCCTTGGTACAAGCCTCAAGTACCTTTCCAGGACTGTGGCAGTTACAGTCTACTGCTCACTCAGTGTTGCATTCAGCCAGTCCAGTCATTCTTCTCACAGGCTGGCTTGCCGCTGGCCCCCCTCATGTCACCAGGCGAGCCAAACATCGTTTCTGTGCTTGTACTCCAAACGACGGCGCTCACGGACGTCGAGGAGAACCAACTGAAATGTGGAGGAGGTGACAGGCGAGGTCAGGCGAGGAACGAAGCGAGAGTCAAAAGGTTAATGCAAAAAAAGAGAGGCGAAAAAAGACGCAGAGGATGTGAGGATTCAGGAGTCGGCATTGTTTCCCCCCATGCTCCTCCCATATGGTCCCCATCGGCCGAGCGAGAGTGGGAAAATTCGTCAAAAGTACGCGTACGTCGTCAGGTTCACCGTAAAGGCTACGAGCATTGCAGATTGCTCACTGTGCTAGTGTATCCGTAAGGCCGGCTACCGGTATTCGTAATGCGAGATAAAATGAGATGAGATGTGAGGCTGCGAGTGACGGTATGTTTTTTTATCGACTGTGCCGTTGAATGATGTGCTGGCCGGGGGGGCACACACGCTGAATGCGGTGACGATGTGCGCTGAACAGCTGCGATGCGACGATTGCGATATGTTCGGCAGCCCGCGCCGTTTGCTGGCCACAGCGTCGAGGGAGGTTTGGTTTGGAGCCAGTTTGTCGTAGCTAGCTGCCTCATGTTGCTTCAAGATGCGATTTAGCAATGAAGACGTTCTTTTAGCAAGTTTGGCCACCAAGATTGGGTTGCGGCAGCGTCCTCGTGCATGGCTTCAAGCAGCTAGCACCAACGGGTTGGCGCGAGTTAAGAGGGAACGGCGTCGTAGCCGTCTCGGGGCGTACCGGTCGGTGCACACGAATGAGAAGTGAAGAACAGAGAAAGTGCCGCGAGTGGCTTCAGAGTGACACACGCGATATGCAGGTACAGGACGCTGCATCCACAGCTAAATGGGCGAAATGTCATTTGGTCGGGGGTCCCTCCATGGCTGCATGCAACTTCACATTGCGACTCCATTGCGACGCCCACTAACGATGGGGAGAGGCGAGGGCGGCACTCGGTGGACACGAACGAGAAAGGGAAGGGAGCAATGCGAAGCCAAGAGGAGGGAAGGAAGGAAGGAAAGAGGGATTCCCAAGAGGAAGCCCCTTCTTTCTTTCCAATCCGAAGATCTGCGGCCAATGACACGGTGGGAAGCATTCATCCGGTGTGGGAAGAGCGAAAAGGAGCGCGAAAAAAGAGGGCAGGAGGGGACTTTGAGGGGCAAGAACTCGCGAGGGCCGTCGCTGAGTGGCCAGTCGCACTTTCCCCCTCCAGTGTCTCCTCCTTCCAAGACGCAGGAACCACGGTAGGCACGTTGGTGGGTGCCCCTGTGCCCCTTTCGAAGGCGCGGGCCTAAGAGGGGCGGGAGGGGAGATCTTGCACTACCCCTTCGCCCTGATTGGCTGCCAAATCAGATGATCAGGGACGCCCCTGCCCCTGCCCTTTGGAGCCAATGGGGACTGCCACCACTCGACAGAGCAGCAGGCAGAGCAGCAGGTGGGGCCGGGCAGGCGGCTGGGATCTGCGCTAAGGTAATGTCAGGCATCTGCACTTGCGCTGGCTGGCACACCGGAAAGTCCCTCCAGTAGCTGCTTCGGCACCAACACCAGACAGACAGGTGCAGGCGCCGGCTCCGAACTCCAGAGACATGGACATGGCCGGGGATGCGCTGGGCAGCGGCAGCGGTCTGCCAAACCCCTGCTGGCGGTGACTTCATTCGCACCAGGGGCACCACTCCGGCTTCACTTCGACCTCTCACGGACATTAGCCACCCCCGGATCATGCCCTCGGCGGCCCTCTTGGCCCTCTTTTAAGATGGAGTTCGAATCAATCCACGGCAGCCACGGCATGGCAATCGCCATTGGTGCATGGAGATGGGTTCATCTGAATCCTCCATCTCACCTCCAACAAGCAATCAGAACAAAATTGCGCCGGGCAGAAACAATGGGCAAGACAAGGCGGGAGATCATGTCTCTCCTTGCTATTCGGTCGTCCTACCGAGAACCCTTCGTGTTCCTCCGCCAGGTACGGGTCAATGGATGGGTACACACACGCGCCTTGGCCGTAAATCAGATCAACATCCCGCCGTGCGTTCTCGTCTGCCAGGAACGAGAGACAAACCCCATGAATATTCCGAACGAGCCAGGGAACTACCAAGGAGGGACCGCAGCGAGGCCAAGCGTCATTTCAATTCCGAAGGAAACAGCCCTTTGGATCTTTTACGGCGCGGGGTGCCAACGGCTGAAAAGTCGTATCCCGTCCTGCGCATACCATAGGAGACGCGGCATGCATAAGCACGGCAGCAACAGCTGGTCCTCGCACGACAGCGCTTAGCTGAGAACGACTCTCGAACCGCTGGCTGTGCGCGCGGATAATCGATAACCAAGAATCCCATGATCCATCGCATCGCACCGTGAAAACTCAGCATGTCCTCCTGCGCACGACAGCCCCTTCTGGAAACACCTCTCCTCTCATCTTACTCGAGGCAGTCGTTGTCACTTGGCACCTTCGTGAGACTGTGCCTTGCGCCCCTCAGTGGCTGGGAGAGCCAAGAGGAAATCGCACGAGGAGAAGCAAACATTCCAGCCGTGCCACGATGCTACCGGCTTCTTCCAACAACTCCCGCGGCGCCACCTTTGCTTCTTCGCCTTCCATTTCAACGGCCGGCAGTCTCGGCAGATCACCATCCCGCCATACCAGCCAGCCCGTCCAATCGTCGATGGTCTGATACCGTTGCTTATACGAAGAGCGTGTCTTACAGGTGCGACAGACATTGTCCCCAGCGAAGCTTTTCTCCATCGTCAGTAATGTCGTCGTCGCTGATCAACCGCGAGTCGCGTTCGGGATTATCACTATCTGGACTATCAGGGGTGCCATTCTTGGATATCCAGACTGACGTGGACACAGCAATTTTAGCAGCGTCCCGCGATTCAGCATTCAGCCTGTCAGCTTCGCGCTCAGCCTTTTCCCCTGATCGCCCACCTCCAGGGATGACCCCAGCCCTCGATATTCGAAACGAGTTTCAGCCCTTCGCTAACGGGGGCAATGCGCCAATCATCCGAACTGTTCCAAAAACGATCACAGTGGCCAAGGCCTTTCGTCCCATTGATGTTCAATGCATCTGGCATTCCCCAGAGGGCCTGTTGCAAGGAATTCCCGCCGTTTGCGCTGTCAGCCAAACAGCTCCGTTTGAACAACCTGCCTCTGAGAGTCAAATATTAACCTTAGAGAGAGTGCTTGTTTCTCTTACATCGAAACAGTTGTTTGCTGTCATGTTCAGACGAAAGCCAAGAAGAGTCCCTTGAGCCTTTCAACGCATATCTCGGATCCCTCTTGATATCACACTTTACGTTGCGGAAGGAAGAGGCAGTTGCCCAATACCCAACGCTAGAGTAATTGCACGCTCCCGCCTCTGCTTGGTGCTCATCTCAGTCCGGCTTGCCATCACGCAGATAGATAAGTGCTGTGATATTGACTGGCCGTTGTTGATTATGAAACGGACTTTATTCCGCGTGCGACGTCGCTCGTCAAGCCATAACACGTAACACTTCCATCGCGCCCCGTCTGACAGTTAGTCCGACCCGCGTCATTTGAATGACAGTCCGGCCGGCTTCCCACCCGGCAAGCAACATCCGCCCATCGTCGTGCCCACCAGTGAGTGTGCACGATGCCCTTGGCATTCGAGATGACTTTTGGTAATCTTCATCAGCAAGGTCCATTCAGGAGATTCGACAACCGGAGGGGAGTAGCCTTTGGCATTTGCGGAGGAATTGCTTCTCGACAGAGACCCAGATTTGCGCGGCACTTTTCGGCCGATTGTGCCGCAATTCAGTCTTACGCAGCAATAGCCTGAAGGCCCGGGGTTTCGAAGTGATTGAGCTGCATCATCACCCCTTCTGACCGCCGCCAGTCTCAGGCGACCAGCCTGAAGTGAAGTGGCTAGTGCCCGGAGCCACCACTCCATGGGATCATCGTAGCTCAGACATGCATTGTGTGATCTCCATGGCGAACTCGACTGCGCCTTCTGGAATACAAACACCACTAAACAGAAACGGCCCGGTGCGCCGTGTTGGGAGTGGCTGTGGTTCGGAGGGCGGATAATGCTTTCATGCGATGGGGCTGACGACGTCGTTCAGTGTGAAGGGTTTCCCCGCGACTCGCGAGAGATTCTCCAGACAGGTGCTCGGGATGAGCGAGGCAATTTGGGAATCGAGATGTGACAGCAGCGATGATCCCACACGGATGAAATTGTTTACCCCTTTTTTACTTTCGGCGCCAGCCGTACTATGTAAAATCTCATGGGCCGTGCGAGGGGCAGCATCCAGTCTTAACACCGATGCTGGTAACGCCGAGAAAGATTGGTGCCTGAGAATGTTGCGCCATCTCAGGCCGAAGCTCAAGCCTCAGCAAAGCCACAGACCCCAAGCTTCAGCCACAGTGCCACATGCCACCTACGTCCACACGACACCGCAATCAGCCAGGCCCGATCCAGGGGACAAGGGCGAGACAATCGAAGTCTAGAAACAATCCGAAAACGATGCATTGAGCCCTCCTTGACGCCCTCACGACCTCACGAAATTGATGACATGAACGATTGCACCTCGAACACTCCCAGCACGTCAAGATGGATGATCTCTCGGGATTGGACTGGTCGTCGTCGTCGGCCAGCAAGCCTGGCAACAAGGCGCCGCCGATGAACCCCTCAGGCGCCAACTACTTTGGCTCCATGCCCATGCGACAGACGACGGCCTCGACGCCATCCCCGTTCCCCTCTGGCCGCAACACGCCATTGTCCGCCCAAGGTTCCGGAGCTGTTCCCGCCGCAGCTCAACCCCCGGCCGCGAAGCCGGCGGGCGACAGCTTCAGCAACCTGATGAACTTCGCCGGTGGCCCGCCAAAGTCGACCGCGAACCTGAGCTTGCGCGAGCAGCAGCAGCGACTCGAGGCCGAGAAGAGAAAGAAGGAGGAGGAGCGAAGGAAGCAGGCGCAGGCGCAGTTCGGAGGAGGATTCCTGGACACTCTCGGCTCGGGCTCCGTGTCACGGACTACGTCACCGGGCATCCTGTCCCCTGGCTCGTCTACCGGCAAGAAGGCCAGCGACGACGACGATCTCTTTGCGGCGTTCAACGCGGATACGAAGGTTGACAATGCCAGTCACTACCCACCGCCGCCCCAAAAGAGCCCCTCGCCCGCACTGGCGCAAAAGCCTGCGTTGGACCTCAGCAATCCGAGCGCGTGGAACAAGCCTGCTGCCCCTGCAAACAATGGTGGCTTCGGAGACGACGATGACCCGTTCGGGTTAAACCAGCTGAAGCCCAAGGCTTCCTCACCCGCTCCGCCTCAAGCAGCCGATGACGACGATTTCCTCGGTGACCTGGGCCGACCTGTGGAGGAGGTCCGTCGCAAGCAGCCACCGCCTCCCGAGCCCAAGCGGCCCGAACCCGGA
Organism: Colletotrichum tropicale; assembly: GCA_027406125.1. Classification (NCBI taxonomy): domain Eukaryota; kingdom Fungi; phylum Ascomycota; class Sordariomycetes; order Glomerellales; family Glomerellaceae; genus Colletotrichum; species Colletotrichum tropicale. Next base: position 1,083,977 of record JANVYH010000003.1, read on the forward strand.
AAGCCGATCGAGGCGTCTGATTCCAGCTCCGACGATGAGCAGCCCGCCCCGCGCGGCGAGATGGCCGAGTTTGATAAGGCTGTTGCCCAGCTTGTGGACTACGGCTTCACCCCTGAGAACGCGAGGCGGGGTCTGACGGAGAGTGGTGCGGGGTTGAATGTGCAGGCGGCGGCCAACTGGCTTCTTGATGATGCTCATCGCCAGGCCAAGGCCAAGGCTCAGGGCAAGGACCCCGCGGCAGCGTCGAGAAGAGGACGGGAGGACGGAAGGCATGATAGTCAGCGGAGAGCCGACACACGGTCGCCAGCCAGCGGAGAACCAGACTTCTCCAAGACTGCTGCTGCTGTGGGCAGCAGTCTGTTCAAGACTGCCAATTCCCTCTGGAAGACTGGCAAGAAACAAATGCAGCAGGCTGTCGCGGAGTTCAACCAGGAGGGAGGCGACCCGAACCAGCCCAAGTGGATGCGCTCCGCTCAGCAAGACCGTACTCAGGCTCCCGAGAAGCGACGCGTGGAAGCTACGGACGAGGCTATGATGTTGGAGTCCGGTGGCCGTCCACCCAGGAAAGCTGGCCAGTCGTCGCAGTCATCGAGACCGGAGCCCCCTCACCGAATTGCTTCTCCAAGGGACTTTTCCCCCGCAGCCTCGGCACCGTCGAGCGGCAGAGGTACTCCAGTTCCGAAGTGGCAGCAGCAGGCTGGTCCGGCGGTGCCCGATTCGAGAACGCGCGCAAGCAAGCTGGCCATGGCAGATGACAGTGCGTCGTCGTATGTTAGTCCTCATAGGAGGAAGAAGGCTACCCCTCAGCCTGAAGAAGCACCACCAAAGCAGGAGGAGCCGGATCTGCTGTTCAACTCCCAAGCCCCAGCATCAAGACCCGTCCAGTCGCAGCCGAAGCCTCAGCAGCAGCGGCCCGCGCAACCCTCGCAGCCTGCTCAAGCACCCAGGCGTCCCCCTTCACCCAAGCCAGCTCCCCGGCCTGCGCGCCAGATCCCACCCATCACTCCAGCAGCCATACAGCAATCCACGAAACACCGCCTCGATGGAACAGCTCACTTCAAGCGTGGTGACTATGCCGCTGCTCATTCCTCCTACTCGTCGTCCTTGTCTGCCGTACCAGCATCCCACCCCCTGGCGATCGTCATTCTCACCAACCGTGCCTTAACGGCTCTCAAGACGGGCGAGCCGAAACAAGCCGTCGAAGACGCCGACTCCGCGCTCAAGATCATCGGACCCGGCGGCGGTCAGGGCGAACAGGTGTCCGTCGTGGGCGACAACGGCGGCGACGAGAAGCGCGACATGCGCGACCTCTACGGCAAGGCGCTCAGCCGCAAGGCCGAGGCCCTCGAGCAGATGGAGCGCTGGGGCGACGCGCACGCTGTGTGGTCGACCTGCGTCAAGAACGGCGTCGGCGGCGCCACGGCCATCTCCGGTCGGCAACGCTGCCAGAACGCCCTCGCGCCGAAGCCGAAACCGAAGCCCAGGCCCGCTGCTGCTCCTGCGCGGCCCCGTCCGGCGGCTACCCCGGCCAAGAGCTCTGAGGCGGTTGACCGGTTGCGTAAGCAGAACCAGGCGGCTGCCGCGGAAGACGACGAGAAGTTTGCGCTGTCGGAGAAGGTCGATGCGAAGATTGCGGCGTGGAGGGACGGCAAGAGGGATAACCTGCGCGCGCTCATCGGCAGCTTGGACCAGGTGCTCTGGGAGGGCAGTGGATGGAAAAAGGTGGGATTGCACGAGCTCGTCATGGCGAACAAGGTCAAGATCAACTACATGAAGGCCATTGCCAAGTGCCATCCCGACAAGGTATGTCGTATACTGTTTCTAGCTTGTTGAGGGGTTGATGTACTAATTGCATGTGCGCAGCTCCCTCAAGACGCCAGCACGGAGGTCAGGCTCATCGCCGCGACGGTGTTTGCGACCCTGAACGAGAGCTGGGACAAGTTCAAGTCCGAGAACGGGCTGTAACCATCGTCATTATCATCATCATCACATAGCTGTCATCTTTAGCGCGACATCTGCCCACGGCAAAGGAGCGCATGGACTCCTTCCTCTGCCGTAATTAAAGCATGAAATATAGAAGTGAACAAAGCGAATATTTCGATTCCCCAAACGCCGTGCTATGCAATGTGGTACTTCCTCTCTACCAGATGTCTACGCCCTCTGTGACCGGATTAACCCCCTCTTCTCGGCCGAGCAGCTTCTCTCCCCTCCGCGGATTCACTCGCAGTCTCATGTTACCCTCGTCATGGATACAGGTCGGGTTTACAAACCCAGAGAGCGCCTGACGCCGTCGCGGACCTTTTGCTCGTACTCACCGCGGCGCTCGCGCCACATCTTGGCGGCCTCGACGTTGGCGGGGCTCTCGTCGTTGGGCTCGGCGAGCATGCTCATGACGGAGATGAGGATCTTCTCGACGGACTGGATGGGGGACCAGCGCTCGGAGGCGTGCTCGTAGTGGTTCGGGTCGTCGCCGGGCGGGTGGAGGATGGAGATGCAGACGAGGCCGCTGGGGTAGACTTTTGCGGGGTTAGCTTCCATTCATCGTTGTATTGCGTCGTGGCTCGGAGAAGGAAGGACGAGGAAGCAGACGAGGATATGATGCGACTCACTGTTGGGGTGCCACATGTCGACGAGGAACTTCATCGTCGGCGGGGCGAGGGGGTAGTCCTTGGGGAACTTGAGCTCGGCTGGGAAGACGCCGCCCTCGAAGGGGGTGCCCTCGGGGCCCTGGATCAGGGCCTCCCACTGGAGGAGGTCGTCCTCGGAGACGGGGCCGGCGGTGATGCCCTCCGGTGGGTTGTTCGTCAGGGCGCGGTATTCCTGGAGGAGGCGGCGGTGGGCGGTTGATTGGGCCATTGTGTCCGCGGATGAGCCGGGGGAGGGGTAAAGGTATGCGGTGTGCTGTCGCAGCGAGGAATGAAGGGGGAGAGAGAGCCGTTGAGGAAGGGGTCCCGTCGTGTAGAGGAGTGTGTTTGGGTGAAGATTGAGCCGGGCCTTTTTTTGGGTTTGAAGACACCGTTCGACTTACACAATCGTCGGGATGGGTGCTGTTGTCATGGAGTGAGCGATTGTCGGTGCGTCGGCAGCTGGGAGGTTGGCGGGGGTGGGCCCCCCCCCGTGGCTCCAGGTTCGGTGCTAGCAGCAGTAGGCACGCAATTCCCCGAGGTTTTGCCCCCCGGTGATGCGCGTGCAAATCGGAGCTTGGGTCGGCAGCCGCTGCTGCGAAGCATTTTTGGAGCTTTGTCCACCACAACCCGACTGCACCTTTTTCTGCCCTGGGCCGACCTCACCCGTTTATCCCGGCAGCAACCTCCCAACGCAACCTCTTTTCTGCGGGAAAAGTTGCACCACACATAGGCAGGGTAAAGACACATTTACACACCTTTACCCTATGCCTCCCACGAAATGACACCACGAGTGTCACTGAGGCCAATCGCCGGCCGTGCGGCTTCCCTTGCCACAGGCAAGCAGCAACCCTCGGCGCCTGCAGTATGCCTGTTCTGCTCGCTCTCCACAGCTCCTCCGACACCCTCACGACGCACCACCAGTAACACTCGACGAGGACCCTCGAAGCAGCGCCGGTACTTCCAATCCTCCACGCACGCGATCCACTCCTCAGCAAGCAGCAGCGGCGCAGCCGCACAGAATGCGCGGTCGGAGCTGATCGACGTCCTGCTCGAGCTGCAGAAGCACGCCGTCAACCACGTCAACCTGTCCCGTCTGCAACTCGCGCTGCAGGGCCTGCGCCAGGAACCCGGGCACGAGAACGTGCGCGTCGCGATCCTCGCTCTGGCGGACGGCGCAGGTGAACCCGGGAAGACGGCGAGGGAGCTCTTGAGGGTGCTGCTCGCGGACCCGCTGGGCGACGAGGCGGAGTGGGAGAGGGCCGTGAAGGGCCATGACACGACGCAGCCGCTTGTCGTGCGGGTCGGCGAGGCCAAGGGCGACGAGGGGAAGGGCACTACGCTGACGATATCCAAGACGAATCTGCTGCACGAGCTGGATGTGTCGTCGCCTGCGTTGAATGGGTGCGGGGTGGAGCTGTTGCTGATGGAGGTGAATCCTCTCTCTGCGGGGGCGGCGGCGGCTGGGCAGGCGGCGGCTGTGATGGATGTGGAGCAGGCTGTTTTGGTGCCGACTGTTGATATCCAGTCGAGCTCGGGGCGGTACACCCCTGTGACTACCCCGGTGCATAAGGCTATCGTTGTTTCGGAGGGGATCATGGGCGCTGCGGCAGTAGCGGCGTTACCGTTGGCGGAGTACCGTGATTCCGTCCTCGCGGCGGTCAACTTGCCAAAGTATCCGGTCGAGGAGGGCGAGCAGCTTGCGTTCCAGCCCATTGACGTGAGTGTTGGCAGCAAGGGTCTTGATCGCATCCGAGAGAACATCGGAAATGCGATGGAGTACGAGCGGGCGTGGTACAAGAGCAATGTGCCCGCCATCGTCGAGTGGCTCAAGACTGGGGTGGAAAACAACGCAGGAGGAGCTACGAAGCCGGTTGTCAAGACGCACATCGCCTCTCTGCTGCGCAACGCACTCGCGGAGATCGAAGCCGAGCAGGCACGCCTGACTTCTGGACGGCTATCGGCAGAAGTTGCTTCGCCCAAGTTGGCGGTTATGAACGAGCGTCTGGCGGAGTGGTCACAATTCGCGCACGAGGAGCTGCAGCAGCAGCTCGACCTCGCGTTCGCAGGGACAAGGTGGCGCAAGCTGGGCTGGTGGAAGCTCTTCTGGCGGGTAGACGACGTCGGGGTCCTCACTTCCGACATGCTCAACCAGCGCTTCCTCCCTGGCGCCGAGCGCGAACTCGTCTTCTTCGCCGGCCGCATCGCCGAGTCTGGCGTCGTGCCCGCCCTCGAGGCGCCCACCTACACCCAACCAACATCCGAGCTGCAGCCGCAGCCAGAGACCAAGACAATCACGAAAATCACAAGCCGCACGCCAAAGTGGCCCACGCACATCTCCTTCACCCGCCGCTACCTCCACGAGGAGACCGTCCCCGCGCTACAGGCCCTCGCACAGAAGCTTGTGCTGCAAGCGTCGAGTACCTCGGCGCTGACGAGCGCGCTCGCGGGCCTGCTCTACGTCTCGCAGTACGCGGGGTCGATTTACGAGGCGGGCGCTGTGGCGGCGCTCGGCATCATGTGGAGCCTGCGCAACCTGCAGAAGAAGTGGGAGACGGCGCGGACGTACTGGGAGGGCGAGGTGCGCGAGGAGGGCCGCAAGGCGGTCAGGGCGGTCGAGCAGAGCGTTGTCGAATCGCTGGACACGCCGAGAGATACGCCGATCGAGGGCGAGGAGGAGCTGCGCAAGGCCAAGGAGCTGGTGGAGAAGGCCGAGGACGCGCTGAAGCGTCTCGAGTAAGGAGGGGCTCTTGGTTTTGCGATCACGTTGTACCATCATCTGTATAATGTATAAAACACAAAAGTCACCATAGACAAAACATGACAAAAGCTCTTCCAAAGTCCATAAAACGACTGTCAGCACGCGTGGTACGAGCCGCTTTTGGAGGAGGAAGTTGGCCAGAAGCAGTACACGTTGTTAACGCACTTTCACGTCGAGGAAGTTTAATAGCCCATCCACAGAGTTGAAACAGTACGAAGCCCAGTAAGGGCACCTTAGCCGGTGATTTTTGAGTTGCGAGAGGCATCTCTTATTTGGCAATCATATTCCGGCATTGAGTCTCTCATCTTGGCTGGTCTGTCAGCGGATTGTAGCTTGAGTGTATGAACGGCTCAGAGTGAGGCCTACCCTAGCAAACCGCTGTATCGCTCTTCTAGAAAGCATATGGTTGAATGGTATCGTTACTTCTCCTGACGTCATCCCCTATATAATCACTCTTGCGTAGCCCCTTATTCAGAACCCAGAAACCGTAAAACGCCGTGAACTTTTTTCTCTTCGAGATTGGTGTGTTGGAGTTCCGCCCGCTTTTCCTTTGCTCAGACTGCCTCGCCTTGGTTTGCCCTGCCTCTTGTCGAATCAAGCGTGGTTCGGTACGCGTTTTTGTCATATGTATTGAGTAGTAGCGCCATCGGCAACGCCAGATCGTCGCTGGATCACTCGTCATGCCTGCCGCCAGAAACTTGCAGAATGGCCACCAGAAAGTCCGTCAAACCCAAATACGCTTCCATTTTACCTGCCTCCACGACCACTGGCGCGGGCCCTGCTGACGGTCGCGCGACCACGAGCCATACCGACACCGCGACCGCGGACGTTGCGGGAGCGGAACATGGGTGCATTGCGGAGCATGTCGGGAACGATGAAGAAGCGGACGTGGGAGCCGCGGATGTAGACCTGGTCGAGGTGGGAGACGCGGCCGTCGCGGGCGGTGACGGTGATGTCCTTGAGCTGGACGTTCATGTTGTCCTCGGCTGGAGTGCGGTAGAATGTTAGCAATTGGGTTCTGTGCATAAGCCGATTGGGGAGACGGGGAAAGTGTGTACCTTCGAGAAGCTTGCCGCGGTAGGTTTGACCCGAGGTGATTTCGAGGGTGACGATGTGGCCCTGTTCCGCGCGCTTGGTTAGCTGTGCTGATCCCTCTTTCTGTGAAGGATTGGGGATGAATATACCTGGGCCTCGTTGAGGAGCTTGATGGGGATGCCGATTGTGGAAGTCATTGTTGCGGTCGGGAGAGGGGTGAAGCTGTTGTGGGGGTTGGTGGATTGGGAGGTCGGCTAGGCAGCTTGTCGCGATCGCGCGGGTGTTTGGTGGTGGAAGGACAAAATGTGAGGCTCGCGGTTTGGGGGATAGCTGGCGCTTTGGTTTTTCCGGACCGAGGATTTGGCCTCACCTCAGCTCACCGAGGTGTGCGACCCGGAGGGTGCGTTGCAGGGCGGTGGGGTCTCGGTGTGGGGTCAAATGGCGGGCACTCTTTGAGCTGCACCCAACCTGACGAGCCACAAGGAACCAAAACTGGCAACATGTTGTTTGACATTTCGAAATGATGTAGCGAGTCGTCGTTCTTGGTTGGTTCTTGTCACCTTTTGAACAATCATTGGACAAGAAAGACACATCTGATCAGTGCCCACGTCAGCTTGTCAACATGTCGACACCCACAGCAAAGCCACTACGGCGTGTTCTTACATAGATGTACCACTATTCGGGACAAAATGATGCCCGAGATGTCGAGTTCAAAAGTGTATCGCTGACGCGTCTTGCAATCTCGCTGACTATGGACTCCGTTGATGAAGGCAACAGTTCGGTGGGCAGCATTTACCGGAGAGTGCAGTTCCCGAATTCGAACCACTCAACATCACAAAGGAAGAACACGGCGATAGTTTCCCAGGTGCGCAGACAAATTAGATGAGTCAGCGGAAATGCGGTCCTTTGGATATCATGAGCGGCGTATCGAAACGGCCATCTGATAATGAATCATGCCAAAGTTTGCAGCGGTTCCCTCTGAATACGCGGGGAACACCAACCGACCGGACGAACAAAGCCACATCAAAATCCGTGATCGGCAGACTTTGGCGTGTCAAAATCCAAGGGAACGGTCGGCGATCGGCAGTCCAGCCCGCCGTGCTACGCCCAAGCCACACACCAAAAACACGGTCGAATAAGGGGCCACGGCGCAGGCCTAGCCTCGGGATTTTCTGTGGGCTCGACCTCGGGTCCGATTTCCAGGATGGGAATCCTCATCCTACCGAGCCCCTGTCACCGGGCCTCAGCTGGAGCAACTCCCGACGAACACGGCAAGTCCAGTAGGATGCAGCTGTTTGTCTGTTTTGTTTGACGGAGGTGGATGCCGCACCGTCTCATATGCTGGCGCCTGCCGGTACATGGGACCAGGCTTCGGCTCGGGTGTCATTTAGGACCCGATTCCACCGTACGGACGGACAGCCCACGTCAACCGATTCTAGACATAGGGGATCTGCCGCTGTTGAGATGGGAATTGTATTAAAAAGAGAAGGTCGTCTGAAGTTGTTTGCTTTCGAATTGGTAGACATCAGCATTCTAGAAATCAGCAATCACTTGACATTATACCACTTTATTTTCGTCTTATTTTGCATAGCGACTATTACTCTAGAAATTCAACATGGGCTTCAAGGTCATCATCGCTGGAGGCAGTGTCTCTGGACTGTCTCTGGCGAATATGCTGGAAAAGTTCAACATTGACTACGTCCTCCTCGAAGCTTACCCCCAGATCGCGCCTCAGGTCGGCGCAAGTATCGGATTGTTGTCCAACGGCTTCCGCATCCTCGATCAGTTTGGCTGTTACGAGCCTATTCGCGACATTGCGGGAGACTTCTACCTGAAGGCTAGTATTCGTGGATCTGATGGCAGGGTAAAATCAGAAAACTCGCGTGCCTCAACCCACCACCTGGAGAACCGGTATGTTTGATTTCACATCACAGCACAAAGCGATGTTGGCACTAACAACATTTCAGACTCGGATACCCCTCCATCTTCATTGATAGACAGATCCTTCTCCAGGTCCTCTACGATAACTTGCAGCACAAGGAGAAGGTCCTCACGAAAAAGAGGGTTTCTCGAGTCGATCTTGTCAAGGGCGGTGTCCAGGTTCACACCGACGACGGATCCGTCTATGAGGGAGACATTATTGTTGGCGCGGATGGAATCCACAGCGCCGTCAGAGAGGAAATGTGGCGCATTGGAAAGGAGGAGACGCCCGGATACTTCCCCGAAGACGAGCAGTCCAGTAAGTCACCTAGACTATTGCAGTGCTTGCATTTACCCTTACTTATTCGTTTGCAGGAGTTCCTGTCGACACAAAGTGCATCTTTGGCATCTCCAAGCGCCCGACAGATCTGCCACCGTACACACAACAGATGGTGCACCAAGGGGGCCGAAGCTATCTGATTGTGCACGCGCCCGGCAACAGGACGTATTGGTTCTTGTTCAAGGGCACCGGCAAGACCATTTATGGCAAGGATATTCCTCGATACTCTGAGGATGACAAGGAGAAGTTGGCGAGTGAGCACAAGGACGACAAGGTCTACGATGACTTGACCTTCGGTGCCATCTACAAGAACCGCATCATGTCGACCCTGGTACCTCTCGAGGAGTACGTGTTTGAGAAGTGGCATTACAAGAGGATCATCACCATCGGTGATGCAAGCCACAAGGTGGGTGGCATTCAAAATCCTGTCCATTCGAGACCGAGACTAACGTGTTCAAGATCGACCCCATCTCCGGTCAAGGCGGCAACGGCGCCATCGAAGCCGCAGCCCTCCTCATCAACGCCCTCACCAACATGCTTGAGAAGAACCCCAAGAGCCCAACGGAGGAGGACATCAGCAACGCCTTCGCCTACGTCCACGAGAAGCGCCACGCGAGAGCAAAGGCCTTGGTCGCCAGCGCTCACAACCTCCAGATGATCCTGACCGGCAGATCACCCCTTTCCACCATCGTCGTCAACGTTCTCATGCCCATCCTCGGCGAGGAGAGCTTCCTCAAGACCATCACCCCGATCGCCACAGCCAGCCACCACATTGAGAGACTCCCTCTCCCGAAGAGACCCCGTCTCATTCCTTACAATGATGAGCTCCCGGCCAGGCCTATCGAGAGCAAGGCGACCTGGGCACCTTTCGTTCTGTCTGCGGGAGTCTTGGGCGCGTTGCTGTACCAAGCAGCGTCACCTTCGCACTTCGCAAACGTCGTCCGTTCATTCCAGGCACTGCCAGCTCTCCTGAATGGTGCAACAAGCAGTTCCAGCCTGGTCGCCTCCTTCGCAGCACCTGTGGCTGAGAACACGGCGCAGACTATCCAGCTCCGAGCCAACCTTCTTTCTGCTCTTACGATGTGGTTCGTAGAAGGAAGCCGTGTTGGTAACAAGATTGCCGTTCTATCTTGGTATGTATTTGTTCCGTCGCTAAATAGCTATCACATCACTAATAACGACTGTAGGCCAGCAACCGCCGTCGCCGCGTACACCATCCTCGGACCCAAGGCCGTCATGCCCGCTTTCAGCTTGGCGACGCTCCTCCTGGGCGCCAACAACATCCCCGGCCGCCACGTTCCCACCAATGTCGCCAAGTCCGTTCTGCCCGCCATCGTCACAGGCTACGGCATCCCTATGGTTCTGGCTTCCCTGCCCATCCAGAACCCCCAACTTCGTCAAGCTGCCAACTTAGTCGCCACCGCGGCCCCTCTCCTCAGCGCGGCCCTCCTGAAGCTCATCCCCAACACGATCAAGACGGTCAAGAACCTCATCAACCCACCCAAGCCCGACGTCGAGGTTAAGGAGGAAGAAACGGAGGAATTCCTCGACATGTATCAGAAGAAGGACGTTGCGCCGCTGAAGTCCACCTACGCTTTCACTGCGGGTGTCTGCGCAGTGGCCCACATTGTTGGTGCCATTTACACCAACTTCGAGAACCCTTCCACAGTTGGAGCTGCGGGTCTGCTTACGGGCAGCAGCGCCTTGTTTGGGTTGGCCTCTGTGACCCTGTCCTCGTACCTGACTTGGGACCTGAGGACACAGGGATATCTGACCAATAAACAAACCCTCATCGCCGGTCTGGCCAACCTCGCTAGCAACGTCTTGCTCGGCCCGGGAGCCGCTTTCTCTGGTTTCTTCTACTGGCGCGAGAACGTCATTTCCAGCCTGGGTGACACATTTCCTTGAATACTTTTCAGCATGAGCGTGGGATTCTCTCCATATCTAAGGTACCTTATCGCGAATCCGATTTTTTTTGTTAGCAGCGTGGGACATAGAATAGACATGTTTTTACATCATAAATTGTCGCCAGAGACTATTAGACATTTAGTATTTTTCGTTAGAATATTTACCCGACTCATCAAGATACGAGTCTTCGGACATCTACTCTGTAGTGGAACGTGTTGGCGAGCGACGATTTTGCAATCAACAGAGTAAAAGCTATGCATTCTCTCTATTCTTTGGCCAATGTTGAATGAGCCAACCACCATCTGCTTATTATGTAGTGGTGGAAGTAGTTAGTGAATCCTGATTTTCTCGCCTTTAGACCCAATGCATTTCCCTGGCAGATACCCAGCCCCGACCCGCTCATACAGTTGAGTTCCATCTCTGTCTTGACAAGTTGCTGCAACTATCAGCACATAATGCTTTTGCTCCTCGATACGCGCCCTGCCCCTTTGCTTGCCCAACACCACGCACTTTTTGGCCGACAGTTGCGAGCCTCCTGGGTAGTCGAGCACAATCTCGCTCCGTCCATCTGGGACGAGAGGTGTGGTGTAATCTCGAGCCTCGGCAACAAGAGCGATATTCCCACCCGGCACGTCGGTCTGCAGCCCTTCTCCAGCTATTTCACTTCGCGGGGACCAAGGTGATTGTATCTCTTCCCAATCAATACCGCCGAACTTCGGACTAATGTAGTCAATACCCCCGCTGTGTGCCATCCATGACCAGGAAGGCACTACAGCGATAGCATTGTTCTTGGGGAATTGGATGCGGGTCATAGACAATACATCATCACCACGGCGCCATAGCAGGCTTCTTCGGAGAAGTCCACGGCTGTCAGAGCTTTTTCTCTCCTCATCAAGGACTCCATACGCGCCGTCGGCACCAAGAGCCCCTAAGATCCGTTCTTGAAGGCCATCAATGGCCATAGGACGATCGAATGCTTGAGAAAGTCCAAGGCGAGAGTAGCTCTTGTACAGATCTTGATACATAATGATTCTCTCACCCTTGTGAGAGTCCATCATGATTCGAGGAAAGTTGGGATCGCCCAAGAAAGTGGCAAGCTCACTAGATACTCACATTAGTGTTTTGTCGCAGCAGGCTGTCTTTAACTGGAGGGCGGGAACGTACTTTCTCATTTTAGTCATCGTCTCACACCTCACGCCATCTCCGCACTCGAAATAAGTTTGATGCTCAGTGAAGTATATGGTACGGCGAGCCAAAGCGTGTTCTTGGAGGACCCATCCCCTCGAATTCAGAGTGCCGTCCAGAACATGTTGCTTGAAGTCGTCGATGGCTTCACAAATGTAGAAGGGGCTCGTGTTTTCGGCTGTTTGTAGCACAACGGCGTCCCTCGTCTTGCGCGGCTGTAAAAAGCCGGCGTCGTGCCCAGGCAGACGACTAGAGGCCAGCACGCAATATGCACCGCTGTACACCTGCTCCATACGTTTTGCTTGTTGATTAAAATCACCACCGAATCCCTGAATGATGCAGATTGAATCAATCCAGAGGTACTCACACCCAAGGGCGCGAGTCACCGTAACCGCGTCTCTGAAGGTCGCCGGGAGATTGCTGAACTTGATCCCGTTCATGTGTTCGCTGCGATTCATTATCGTGGTACAAAATTGAGTACCGGTTCCCCATTGATGTGAAAGTGCCAACCACTCGCCGCGATCATTCGGATTTGTCTCTCGGAGGAAAACATGATCGTCTCCGGCCTTCCCCACGGCGATTACTCGCGTTGGCATTCTCCTAGGGGTTCTGGATCCCCTCAAATTGAGTGACGTAGAGGCCGGAACATCCACACGGCAAGTGGAGTTGCAGTGATTGAGATCGCAACAAGCTATCCATTGTCGCATGATCTCAAAATACGCCTCACTCATTGGGTCGGGAAGTTGGGAAAGGCCAACCTGGATATCCTCACTGATTCTTGTTTGGAGATCTGATTGTGATTCGGGAACCGTCAATGAACACACTTGTGCGAGCAAGTAGAGAGACTGCCTTCGAAACATTGTACGCACCTGGGCTTTGATAGATAGAAAGAACGTGAGGTCCTTCGCCGTTCATTTTTATGAGTGATCCACTCCTCTCGAACAATACGCTGGAGAGTTTGTTCGTGCCATGCTTCTCGTAAGCACGCCAAAACAGTCGGCACAGGTCGCATGATTTTGAAAAGAAATTCGACTTCAAATCATTTACATCATGGGTGATGCTGAACGCGGGATCCCAAATGCATTCAATTTCTTTGCACTTAGAACACAAGCTCGAAGATGGGATGCTGAACGGCAGTGGCAGGGACTTGCCACGAATTGAAGATATAGTGCGCTTGGCGAAGTCGTTGTCGACCAGAAATTCCCAGCCATGGCCAAGCTAGCACAAAGATTGATTATTAGAGCAACCTCTTGCGAATTCTTTTTCGACTCAGCTATGTTGGAGACTTACATTCTAAGATATAGTTAGAGAAATTACTCATCAACTACAGAGACAATGCTGTTTCACTTACGTTCTAGACATCTCAGTAAGTATATGACAAGAGAAGCCTTCTAGGTATGCACATACATCCTACCAGGCACTGTCAGCTTCTCACATGTTTCCAAAGTCTGAATCATTCATGATAGAAGCATGCTTACTCCCTGATTGAACGACGCAAGTACGGGCGATTAGTTCAGTAAATAGTGAGAGCAATTTTGGATTTGAATCTCACATACTGCCAAGATGTTAGAGACGTATGGCCCATGTGGAAGAGGACGTAAAGAAAAGAGGTTAGAAGACGGGGCATCTTACATCCTGTAAATTCCAAATGATAACCGTGTGATTAGTGTCGTTTGTCGTAACGTACAGTGGAAGAACGCGTCTGGTTTACATACAATCTTCACAAATATCCAATTAGTACACGCTTCCCTGAAGAAGAATTTAGCATACCAGTTGGGTTTGCTGTGCCGATAGACCTTGGGCTTTCGGATGAAGTTGGAGTCGTTGCATTTCTGTAAGAACAACTTTGCTATGCCTCTTGCTTCCAATTCGATCATCCTCCCATAGACTCGTTTGGTGCCCGATCCCGACACGAGATCTGGGGCCATGAGGAGGACTTGGTTGATCTGTGAACCAGTAGCTGGAATCTTCATCTTCACTTGCTATTATCTGCATCTGGTCCTGAACGTCTGTTGCGCGAGCACGTTCCCAAACCTTTCCGGTCGAAGCACTCACCTTTCTGTAAGCCTCTGTGTCGACACGCGGTGGTGTGGGTGGTTCAGTTGTTTCTGGCTCGAAGATTGCGATGTCGGGGATGCTGCCTGTATTGGGAAGGTCGTTCGCCTCCTTGGTAGTGGGAGATCCCGGTAGTATGTCGACATGGTCGCTTTTGAGAGTCCCGGTAGCCTTTGAAATATCTGGTGACGTAGCTAATCGCTCTGGCAGCTTCACCACAAGCAGACGAGTCTTGATTAACTCAAGTAGACCTCCTAAAGCAGTACTTCCAGGTCGGCAAATCTTGTCCCGGGCCATGTGATCCATCCACTGCTCGACAACATCGTGTACTTGGGCTTTGGTTCTCCCGTGTTGGGTTTGCTTGACTTGATAGAAGTGTGGAACGTCGAGGTTATTGGTCCCAAGGCTTTTGTTGAACTGTCTGAGTTCATCGCGCCCATACATCAACCATATGAGAAACTCCAAGCTGATGCAACCAAGGGCCCAAATGTCGTATAGCCGTGACCGTTTCTTCCCAGGCTGATTTGGGAGAAGAAGGTCGGACCCCTCTCCAGGCGCCTCTTCCGGGGGCTCGTACCTTCGCGTCCCCCATTGGGTTGTCGTGTGATTGCTCCGTAGCTCGGTGACGGTCAAGTGCTGTTTAGCAAGACCCCAATCGCCAATCTTAAGGGTGCCAATCCCACTTCCAGACTTGCTTTTGAACCAGAGGATATTTTCAGGTTTCAAATCACCATGTCGAAAATTTGGGCCCGTCTCTGGATAGTGAGCCTTGCTGAGTGAATCAGCAAGACCTAGTAGTTGCTGTATCGTTTCCTTTATCAAGTCCGGAGTGAGGCTGGGCCGCTGGAAGGTTTCCCAAAGGTTTCGCAGATTGCCTCCATCTGCCCATTCCAGCATGAGGTAGTGATCCTCCTTTCCCGGATCACCCCAGCGGAATGCTGTGAGAAATCGTACAATGTGTGGCTGGTTGAGCTGATTCATCTTCTGGAGAACCTTCGCTTCCTTCTCCCAGTTGGCAACAATTTTCGATTGTTCTTTTGGCGTCTTCGCCTTGATTCCCTTGACCGCGACAAATTGAGGGCAACGAAAGGCCTTTTTCGTTGAGCGTTAGTCAATCTTCACACGTGGACTATGGCTTTTGCGTGCTCACTTTATTCTTGTCTTCTATCAGATGTGATTCATGCAACTCGTACTTTGTGACTGTCCCGAAGGAGCCACTGTCGAATTCTTGGTGTTTCTTGGTGAATGGAAGAACGAATGACCGGGGTAGGTCATGATTGAACTTGCTGATCGAGAAAACGGGAGCTAAGAGCTTCCATTGTTGATCGTAAAAGTAGGCCGCCCTGGTGTTGTTCCATACGGGTTGTTCTTTATCGTCTGAAGAGTCTTCAGAATCGTAGGAATCGTAGTCGCTGTCTAACCGGCTATTCTTTTTGTCAGAATGATCAACAATACCACTTATCGTTTCATTGCTTCCACTGGGATTTGGCACCTGATAATGATGCCCCTCTCTTCCCAAATTGTCTTCTCGAAAGGCAAACAACCGTCGGAAATCCTCGCATCCTTGAGTTTCTCCATTGCACGAAGCAACTCCTTCCCAGTGAGTCCAATGAGAGATGTTATGGCGAAAATCTTTCTCGCCTCTTCCAGAATGAAGCGCAACATGTCTTGAGATTTCGAGCAATCTTTCTGGTGTGACCTTTTCCATCCCAAAGCTTTCATGACGCTTCTCTCGGTCACAAGTTCGGCAATATCTCCCTCGGGTAGAAATGAGCTGGTACTCCTTTCGAACGCGCTGTCGCAATAATGCGCCATGATGTCCTCCGAAAGTGGAAGGTTTGACCGTTTGGCCCTCCTCCTACCAGACTCATTGACAGTCATGTCGACAAATGTGGTTGCCGACGCAGCTGTTGGTGAACGAAAGAGATTGAAGCTGGGAACAGCAGGGAAACATGCGGTAATTTCTTCGAGGCCATCTCCCACACTCTACGAGTGATGAGTACCCGCTCGCAAATAAGAAAATCAACTGTGTGAACGGTACGACAGCCTGATCGTGGAGCCGAATCAGTTACACAGCACCGGATACGTTGGCGAAATTACTCTCAATCCACTGTCTACGCCCCCGCTTGATGCTTGCAATTGGGCCCAAATTGTCAAATCAGGTGCATCGCTTCGCTGCACCAACCTGGTAATTGCCGCCACAAGAAGCAGGCTGAGATGCATGGTCTTGGATTCTGACTATCAACTTCCCACTGCACCGCCAGTACATGGACCTTTCCCGCTGACCATCAGCCGCGGGCAAATTCCGAAAAATCTCATTGGTAGATGGCCTGCAACCTGTGATCGAAAATGGACGCCTGACGATGCCACAACGGGCCAAGCCTCCTATCTTGGCGGCACGCATAATCAAGAGCATGACCCATTTATTTCGACATCTCGTGCTTCGTGGTGCGACCCCTCCGGGGAGTCTCGTGTGCGAAAGGAGTAGTGAGCATCGCCGTCCCTATTCTGGGCGCGGTAATTGTGGTGTCGCATGGCTAAAAGGCGCAGTCTTCTATGTCGGCCTAGAAGCACGAAGTCAGCTCGTGTCACAGCTCAGCCGTTTATCTTCACCTCTGAAAGGGGCGTGTCAATTCCCTCGATGTTGTACGTGTCATGCACCAGCTGGGAAGAGTCGCCTGGTTAGCACGCCAAGTCTGAGGTTAGACGATCATCCACGAACATTGATCTTGAAGTCATTAGAACCGCACAGCTCTCTCAATTTCTTTTCCAACTTCACTGGGTCAATGTTCCCAATCTCAATGCTCTGCCGGCTCTGCCGTTTCAATGGTGGAGGTGGAGGTGGAGGAACACAGTGGCACGACCTTGTGCGTTTCCGCAGTCCTCGGAAGAATTTTAAAGTCATGAGAGCCGAAGAAAAAACAAACCAACAACGGTGTTGACCCCCCTAAACTTCAGATACAAAAAGGCATGGAAAGGTTCCAAAAGGTTCAAGGGAAGAGGTGGAAAACCAGTGCCATTTTGTATGTTATGAGTCCTTGGCTCTGGTCAATCTACTGCTGATGCATCATCGAAACTGCGCCTCAGGCCCCCTTACTCCAGGCCCTTCGGGCGTACAAGAGGGCAGCTGCACTTTCTTATCGCGCAGCTTGATTCCCCCTCTCTCCTTCAAACACGTCAAACGCTGCTATTGGTTGCTTGCAGTACATTTGCGAAATAGTTGAAGAAGTGGAAAGACTGACTAACGGCTTGGCGCTGCATGTAAGCAACTCAGGATGGAGAGAGGGCATCGCCTCGGAGCCTGCTGTTGGTGGGCCAGTGGCGCTCGCTCCCGCATTCTCTTCGGAGAACCTCCCAATACAGAAGAAACTGTGGGTAATATTGATTATACGTTACCTTAACCATCTTATCTGATCAATGCTTGATCTGAAGCATGGCCTTGGTTATCGAGTACCAGAAAAATGCCGCGCATTAAAACCGTGTGATATTTCCATTTCTCTAAGGCAAGGCGGTATTCTCCCCGAAGAGGAACAAATCAGTCGCGTCTGCTGCGTGAGCCCCCGGGACGCCTCCCGCATCAGAATGATTAGCATGCTCTCAGAAAGACACCAAGAATCGGAACAACCACTCGCTATGCCTTCACAACAAAGCGAGTTATCGGGATCCACAGCGGTAACCCATTTCCCAAGGTTGGAGGGTGTCGAAGTTGATGGTACAGGAGCGTCGAAAACAAGCTCTGCCGCAGATCGAATCCCCTATTCCCCACTGTACACAGAAAACAGCTTCTTTCAGAGGTTACAACACGCAACCAGACGATTTTCAAGATCTGATTTTCTGCCGACCCGTCTTAGTCAACATCGTGGCAGTATCCCCACATCGATAACCACGAACAACGATTCCGTTGCCTTCACTCTTGTTGGTCACGCGTCGAATAAAGATAGTATTCAGGTGAACGTACGTTTTAGCATGCCTATCTATCATTCTCTTCAACATACATACAGCTTATAAGCAACTACTTATGCATACAGGGAAACTCTCGGCAGGCTTGTTCGGAGCCAAAAACGTCATCACCAACGGTAGCATCCTTTTCTATGAGTAGTGTGCTATACCCATTTGAAGGCCAGCGACGCAAAAAAGCATCAAAAAAACACGACCGAAAACGAGTTACAAAAGTGAAGTCTCACTCAGATGGGACCGAACTTGACAGTCGCTGTTCTATGCTACAGCAAAAGCTTGCCGAAGAAATTTGGCGAAACGGTTTCCTCCCTCACAACTCTCTTCTCAACATCTTGAACCTGGAAGAAGTGCAGAAAGAGCTTGGAAAGCACCACTTTCGTTTCTTCACGTTGTACCCAAAACAGCTGGGACATCTCAGTTTCAACTTTCCGAAGGGAGACGCCAAGAGACAAAATGCCCAGAAAGAGCAAGCGAGAACAATTCATGGCAACATTCAGCCCACTCATCCAATTCTCGATCACGCCAAAGAGAGTATTGTCAGCGAAAGCAACACTTTTGTCTACGAAAAGTCCTATCTCAAAGTCTTTGCAATTCTCATTCTGATCGAGCGACCCGCTAGGATCAAGAAATTCATTGAACAGGGAATTTGCGACGACGATTTACCTCTGTTGAAAAAGGTCTCCCGAAGAAACAAGGGTCCTTGTCAGCTTTTTAGTCGCCGAGCAGGCGAAAGGGACGGTCGCTTGAAGTGCTTCGACACGTGGAGTGAGCAGGAAAGAACGGAGTTTGAGAGCCGCCAGTGGCAGGTGGTGGCTCGTTTCTTCGAGCGGGGAGAAGAGAAGGTAGTCAATCACTTGAGGTTTCTTCCACACGAAATCCCCCCGGTCACCCCTCTTGGCGACGAGGAACGAATCGGTGGCTTTGGTAATGTCAGCAAAGTCTCAATTCATCCTAGTCACCACAATTTTCAAAGTTGTGGAGTAAGTTGCGTCGGGCGAAGACGCTTGTCTGCTAACGGCTTTCGTCAATCCTTTTTATTTTTTACTGTTTTACCTTCTTCTCTTGCTCCGTTTTCTGTATTCTCGCTCTCGAAGACCCTGTCTGACTTTATATTTAGAAGTCGTTCGCCGTCAAAAAGCTTCGTACGCGGAGTAGAATCAGCACGCTTAACATGTTCAATCGAGAGGTTGCCATACTGAGAAGGATTAGTAACAACACTCACACGCATCTCATCTCTCTATTAGCCACTTACGAGCACCGTGATTGCTACCACCTGCTCTTCCCGTGGGCCGAATATGATCTCGAGGAATATTGGCAAAGGCATCCTCCGAGAGAGGAGGAAAGTCTTATGTGGCTAGCCGAACAATGCCATGGTATTGTGGAAGGGCTCGAAATTATTCATTACTTTCCAACACAGTCTGGGTGGTCACTTTTACAACCAAATCCCGATCCTGAAACTGTCCAAAGAAGGAATCAATCTGGAGGGCCATTGGCTTCGAGCCGCGATGTCATTCTTCACCTCTATGGGCGTCACGGGGATATCAAGCCCCGCAATATTCTCTGGTTTGCTGATACCGCAAAACAGAGAGGAACCTTGAAGATTACAGACTTTGGATTTGCCAACTTCAGTAAGAACCGTGAGGTTAACAGGAAAAGCCTGGGGTATGGGATCGCCTTTACACATACCTACCGCGCTCCAGAAATAGACTTTGAGGATGAACCGCTGAGTCCCTTGTCCGACATCTGGAGTCTTGGTTGTGTTTTCTTAGAGTTCACCACGTGGTGGTCTGGGGGATGGACGTATATTGAGGAATTCAACGAGAACCGAAAAGCACGCGACCTGACCGGCATATGTGTAAACATGGAATCGGATACGTTCTTTTCAGCTGAATATGACGAGCGATCTGGCAAGCCGGTTCCTATATCTAAGAAAGCGGTAAAAGAGGTTGGTATCACTCCATTTGCTGCAAAATGGCGCTAATCATCCCAAGCATATGCAAGAACTAAAGAAACGAACGGAAGCCAACGGATTTGCACTCAAGTTCTTGGCTATGATTGAAAACGATATGTTGATTCCTCAGCGTGCCAGTGGAGATGGAAACGTTCGAGTTGGTTTCCGAAAAGGGGCGAAAGCGCTCAAGAGGCATTTAGAAGATTTGTGTCATGACGAAGGATGGAATGTGACAGCAAACTGGCCGATGCATAGTACAGAAGACGACTAGAGTAGGCTACACTATGAGTTTCAACATAGAGAGAGTTTTTGCAGGTCTTTAGCACATACATCACGGCATGTCTTCCACAGATGTGGGCTGATGCCGGCCCGGACCGGTGACCCCACATCCCCGCTGCTTGCTGCTTGCCATTGCTGATACAAGGCCGCGCGCAGCAATGCAATCTGGTTCCTTTCAACATGTGTTCTCCATTCATGGATAGCAACTTGAGAGCTGTGAGACGGTCACATAAGCTTCTAGCGGCGCTGTGTTTAAATGCCCCTGGCCCACAATGGTAGCATTGCGCACATGTTGTGGATGCATCGCTTTGCCCTCTCTAGTGAGTACCGATTGAAAATTCTGATAGCGGTGAATCCGAAGCCCAAAAGGTTGCGATGTCGTCGTCTCGAGACATGGTAGTCCCTGTCCCAAAAGGGCATTCAATCACGATGGCAAGTGGACTCAGCACTCACAGAAAGCAGACAGAAAATAGAGTTGGCTAACAATTTTGAATGCCATTCTTCAGCGATGACGAAACTGCCCCTATCCATCCCCGTCACTCCTTTTTCATTCGCACGTTCCGCGACAAGCGATCGCCATTGGTCCCGCGTCTCAAACCCCGTCATCCCCGACGAGAGCCCCGCACCAACTCATCAACCGCCAAAGAGCAAGAAATGGACTTTATGCGTTGTTCTCCCAAGAAAATCCCATCGTCCAATCTTTTCGCCGCCCTCTTTCACGCCTGTTCCCGCCCCACGTCTCCTGGTCCCGCCACAACCTGCCAATTCCAAAAATGTCGTCGGCTAAGCCTGCCCCCGTGCGACTTGGCAGCGCTGTCTGGGCGGGGTGTTCGCCACAGGCGAGTTACAAAAATAACGGGCGTCGCGTTGCGATTGTACTCCTGAATAGCCACACCGCGTTTTGTTCTCTGTTTTCGTTAATGATTTTTTGAAAGTTGTTCAGAGCGATCATAATGGGTGTCAAGTCGAGCATATTCATGACGGCGGCCCTTGCTGCCGTTAGCGACGCGGTGAGCCTGGGAAGCTTTGACTACAAGTCACTCAGTTTGAGAGAAGTCGGAGCACGCAACACTGAGGTACGAAATTCTCAAAAATTCAACAAAACCACTCGGAATGCTGATTCTGATGCTATTCAGGACTGGAGGATATGGCTCACAAAAGACGGCGATCCAATCTCATTTTGGCACGACATCCCAACATGGCCGGATGAGAGCGACAGGCAAATCATCAACGTCGTTATCGAGGTTCCCAGGTGGCAAGACGCCAAGATTGAGATGGCGAGGGATGAGCCAATGAGTAAGTCCCAACAGGTATTGCATTGAACTCGCGCTGAATCCTCTCATCTTGAAGACCCAATCCTCCACGACTCTAGGAATGGTAGCCCTAGATATGTCGAGAACGTCTGGCCTCACAAGTCTTACCCCTTTTTGTACGGTTCTATCCCTCAGACATGGGAGAGCCCCAACTTCAAGCATGAGTTCACCGGATTGAACGGCGACAATGATCCCGTCGACCTCTTCGATATTGGTCAAGAGTAAGTCCTCTCAGAGAAAAAATTCATAGTCGGATCGACTAACAGGATGTAGCCCCGGATACACTGGTCAAGTGAAGCAAGTTAAGATTCTGGGCGGTCTTGCCTTGGCCGATGTAAGTCGCCACGCTATTGGGCATTCCATCATCACATCGCTGACAAATTTCAGGGCAACGAGACCGATTGGAAGATCATGGGTATTGACATCAACGACCCCCTTGCTCCGCTTCTCAACTGTAGGTGTCTTAGGGCTGGCGTTTACTGAGACAAGCTAACACTATGAAGCCTGGGAAGATGTTGAAAAGTACCGCCCGGGAACTATCAAGACCTTCAGAGACTGGTGGACTGTATGTTGAAGCGTCTACATATACCGTTCAGAACACTAACATTAGTCGCAGTACTACAAGGTTGCCCGAGGCGACCCAGTCATCGATATCGTCGGCGACTGGTACCAGAACGTCACCTTTATGCAGGACGTTCTCATCGACAGCCATCGCACTTGGGAGGAGTTGATCAATGGCAAAGTCGACTCGAATGAGATCAACTACAACCAGACGGCAGACTCCGATGTGGCCAAGAGCTACGTAAAAAAGAGCAAGACGACAAAGAAGTTTGATATTCCCAAGAAGAGCAAGATCAAGCCTGCAGCCCACAAGCCCGAGAAGTACAAGGGCTGGTGGTACATTGACAGCAACTACACCTTGCTCGAGGTACCTGAAGTGCAGCAATTTGCCTTCAACCGGCAGTCAGCTTGACAATGGGAATTTTAAAAGGGTTCTTTGACTCTGGATCAGACCTGGGCTTTAGGCTAGTCAGAGCATGTTCAGTGGCTCAGTGTTCTTTGGGTTGGTAAAGCATGATGAATGGAGTTAGACTTTGGCATGATAATGAAAACGAGTATATACGATATAGTTGGTCTTTATTTGGCAGCGGAGGGCGATGAATGTTGGACACCACCTATATCAAAAAACTTTCTTTTTAGGAAAGAAGAGGCGGACGGCTCTTTCCTGGGTCCCTGCTTCCGCGTCCCTTCCACTTGACCTTCGGCGCCGGCAAACGGTTGGTGGCCCCACAAATCGGCAGCCCTACCCGCAAGCTTAATTCTGACTTTTTTCTCCCCGATGTAACTGAAACATTCCGAGTCTGTCCATCTCAACGTCGTCCGTCGCTGTCACTCGCTTCTCCACACGATTCCTATCGGCTTCGGTTGACGGCGTCGTTACTTCTTGGCTCTTTCTTGGCAGGCATTATTTATCGCGCGGTTGGACCATTCATCGCCTCTTACTTCCGACGAACGGCAGCGCTAACAGCGGAGCAACAGATCAGCCGTGGTCTGACTCGCCATCCTCATCTCCCCTCACGCCACGCCACTCACCTCATCCCGCCACGGCTCCGGCCACCCTCCGGTCTCCGGTAGCCAGTCCCGAAGATGGCGCTGGTTGAGGACCCGAGCGACATGGAAATGCGCATCGACGACGCTACCGTCCAGCTCAGCACCCATCGTCTCACCACGCCCTTCCCTGAATCAGTCATATCCATCACACGTACCTCATCACCAAACACATCTAAGGAACATCCATCATCACCCGAGTTCACCCCGCGAGAGCTCATCGAGCAGGCCAAGGCCCGGAGAGAGCGCCAGAACGCCCGCGATTCCAGATGGGTTGAGCGCGAAAAGGCGAATCGTAGCAAGAGCCCTGTCATGCCCAAGAGAGCCTCGACGGGAGGTATCGAGAAGAAGAGATCCAGCGGCAAATGGAAAGCTAGGGCCACCGACGCCAGACTCTCATCGGAGCTTGATCGCCTCCTTGTCGGCGACAGCGGCTCATCTTCTCCAACCAGAGCAGCGGACCGTCATCCGCATCCACTTCGTGCTGTACTTCACAGCCTGCCTGGTTTCACCTTCGATACTGAGCTGGACTCCATCAAGTTCCACAAGAGGCAACGTGTAGCGCTCGGAATCGAGGACCTCATGGCAGAGGGTGGCAAAGACGCCGCCAAGGTGTGGCTCGAAGAGTTTCTGCTTCTGACGTTCGAGACGAAGGCGAAGGTGCTGGAGCGGTATCCCATGTGCAAGGAGCTGGACGATGTCCCGCTGGGCTTCACAACTATGGCAAAAGACGTGGAGACGACCATCAACAGGCTGGCGTACGACTCGGCACTCAAGGTCCGCCGGGCTATGGAGCGGCGGCTCTGCCAACCATACGACATGCGCAAACTGGTCGAGTGGACGATCAAAGCACGCTGGCGCTTCATCGAGACGAAGCCCAAGATAGTTCCTGGCTTTGGGGCGTTTGGACAGACGTGCAACGAGGAAGGAACAGCTCTGGAGAAGCGTTTGTGGGCAGTGATTGATGCTAGAGGAATCGGCATGCCTAGATCACATGCTGGTTGAGGATGAAAGCGGTTGCAACGCGATGATGAACATGCATTACGATTATGGCGTATGGGAGACATAGGTCATGGGAGGTGGCCCGGGGACTTTGGAGTTTAGAGGTAGCGAGTAGGCATGTATGTGTAGTCCTCAGCGATTCCTTCTACTTTTGATCGGACTCGTGACTCGGAATCCTCCTCTTCTCGATATCCCCCAAACCTCCTGAGACTTTCCTGGCAACACAACGCCCAGGGTGCCACAATGCGAAGAGAATCACAGCCAATGCCACCGGAGCAAACTCGAGTACGCCGAAGTAGACCTCATTCGAGTACAGATGCCCACCCAGGCCCTCGGCAGTCTCTGCCAGACGGAAGCAGGTACGCAGATACACAAGCAGCGTCGCCGCCGAAAACGCCGCCACAAAGACCGTCAGCCTGTGCTCCCTAATCCCCTGCCTCGCCCTGAAGAGGAAGATGCCCGTCGTAATCACAAAGCACCCGATCGAAAACACCTGGTACGCCAACCCACCCAGCAGGATATTATTCGCCGTCGTCGGGTCCTCGCGCCGCGACTGCTTCACCCCAATCAGCGCAGCGCCCGAGATCTGCGTAATTGTCGCAATCACATCCGACGTGATGAAGAACCACAGCACGACCTTGGGCGGGAGCGGTGAGAAGGCGCGGCCGAGGCGGTGGATTAGCGCCGAGAGGATGGTGTAGATGCCCGCGGCGAGGAAGACGGGCGCGGTGACGATGAAGAAGTAGTTGAGGATGAAGTAGATGAGGTTGTAGGGGTTCTTCTTGGCGGAGAGCGAGCGCGCGACGTAGCCGACGATTTCGAAGAGGAGGCCGACGGGGAAGGTGGCGAAGTACCAGCTGCGGTGGCGGAAGAGCTGGGCGGTGTGGACGAGGAGGAGTATGAAGAAGAGGGCAGCTGCGAGGCCAGCGAGTGCGATGGATGGGGTGTAGCCGTAGATGATCACGGGCGTGTCCCATTCGCCTGTTGGCGGGGGAAAGTTTGGGTCGGTGTAGCCGAAGGATCCTGTGGAGATGTTAGATATTATGCGGTTAAAGATGGAGACGTTGCTTACCTCTTTGTGAACTCATTGTGACTGAGTTGTGAGGAGCTGCCTAATAGCGCTGGTGCGTTGAGTTAATGGTGGGAGCAAGGATGGAGCTTGAGGGAGGTGAAGGTACGGAGGGAGACTTTGGTCTATATCGTGGTCTGGTTTCCAGCCAGAGACCAGGGTCTGCAGCACCTCAGACATGTCAATGATGAACGATCTTCCCGGGGCGGATACCCAAACGCAGATCGAAAAACAGGGTTCTAGACGGACTTGACAGTTTGGGCCATTGCCATTGTGGGCGTTCATCCCTTGACGCACATGGCAGTGGGTACCGGGGGCCTGGGACTTCACATGCACCATCAAACCTAGCCCCCAGCCGTTCACACGCCAATGAGGCTGGAACTTAATGCGGACCGCACCTCCAATTCCGACTTCAACGGCATTGTCTAGACTGCTATTGGAAATCGCTCATAATTCCCATCGAGATCCATGCACGAAGCCGTTATTCAATGACCCCTAATGCGCGTACGGCTGAAGTCTATGATTCATCATTCCACGTGTCTCGACGATTTCAAGCCACCTTTGCGGCTTATTTCGACATGCCCGGGGGCGGGCTCCATGCCCTGTTGGGTAGGCACAAGGGCAGACAGCCTAGCTTGAGCAGAAAAGCAAATCCGTTCTCGGCCGATACCTGTCAACGTCTCTTAGAGTTATCATTCGTCGACCTCCTACGCTGGAAATTGAACATCAGACAGACATTCATGATATGTCATGATATGAGGAGCAGTAAAGTTTTTTACGGACAAAACGTGATACTTCGAAAAAATAATAACAGCGGTGAAGCTTGTCTCCTCCCCGAATTGCTTGCCGTTTTCGTGCATCTCTCCGGCCTCGACCTCGCACCTCGGCATTGCCAAGAAGTCCGAGGTCCGGGGTTTTGTGGGGCGGTCGTCCGAGACGGCTACGGCACCGTCGATGGCAGTACACGGGCACGATGGCCCGGAATTTCTTCAGGAGGAATTGTAGATTTCCATTGTATTTGGTAGATTTGATGCATCGTAGATGGTGGACTACATGACCCTTCCTGGGGTTCGAAATGGTCTCCTGTAGGTCGGACTGGCTTCCAAGGCACAAGTGACCTACATGCGCCAAGTGAATCAATGGTTCTGCGTTGGTTCTTTCAAGCGTCATTATTGAGGAGCCATTCGGTACTTATCTATCCCAACAAAAATGAACCTTGTAGTTGATGATCTGCTGCGCAATGATCCTACACGTGGTCAAGGCATCAAGATCGTTTGGGGGATTCGTGGCTTGACGGGCCAATACTGAGGCGACGGCGGACGGCGGATGCCGGCGATGAAGTCGTCGGTGGCGGAGCACAACACAAAATGCGCCACAGCGTCCAAGGAACCTTGGCCTCATTCAGCTAGTTCTCACACTACCTGTTGGTTGCGTTGAGTCACCGAAGTACCCTCAAAATGTGTCACCAGCCCACGGAATTCAGGTGTCGGCGCTTATCCCCCCACGTAATCCAAACCAGAGGTCTGAATGCGGTGCAGAGCAGTCGCTCCAATCAATTCTCACTCCGACGGAAGGTGCATTGTTGTCTCCTACCCTATGATAAGCGCACCGATGAGTGGAGCCATGGACTGGCACATCTAACAATTAGCCGGCACATATGTCAAACGCGTGGGGTACCATTTTGGAGATGCTGCAGAAGGCCAGAATCCATAATGTTCCTGATTATGCACGGTACTTTAGCAGCAGAATGACAGAGCGGGTACAAGAAGGTTTGCCATCATGATCGCCCAAGAAATCTTTGGCGGGTCGTCTTTGGTTAGGATGACCCAGCTATGCAAGTCCGATCTCAGGTACATGAAAGGCCGGGTTCATCTTATGACGGAAGGCCGTGGCATCATCGCGAAGGAATGGAGGTCTCTCAGGCATTAGGGTGCTCAAGAAGCCAAAAGACCCCAACACCCCGCCAGACCATGCAAAGGGCGGCCGGACAGTCCACCGCGGTCTGTTCCAACACCCGAAACATAAGCTTTGGAGAGATGATTGGCTGTGTTGATTCAGGCCGAGGTCTCCTCTTGTCTCTATTCACTGATGCATCGGCAGGAAATGACATGTTTGGCGTCACAGCTGCCGATGAGTCACATGAAGGGCCGTTGATGCAGCTAGGGGATGCGTAAACGAGGGCGCGGCATGAGGATCGGATAGCTTAAATTTAGGGAGTAGAGGCACACCCATACTAGCCGACGGAACTTGGCCAATGTCAGACGGTTTAGGCCAACACCCTCAGCTATTTCACCGCAAATTGGGATGCCAAGAGCGGCTGATGAGACCTCGGCGGCAAGACTGATGACCGGTGAGTTCCGCCCCTGACGTTTTTTCCGCGAGGGCCTTTGGAAGCCATGAATTGGGCGAGCATAACTTATATAACGCCGACGGTCGGCCTCGATTGATGCAGCTGCCAGTTTGCCAAAACCAAACCGTACGTCGGATGCGATTGCATGTAAGCCATGTTCATTTGTCAACAAGAACGGCGAGAATCGATCCTAAACATCACTTTCAGAAGCGGATCACAACCTGACCCTTAAGTAGACAGTCGTCATATTGACGCCTGTTACGCTGGTACTATGGCTCAAACGACGACTGTCATGCAAGTTCGCGTGCGAACAGGTATGTGAGCTGTATTCGCCCTTATAAGGGCAACCGGTTTTAATATCTGCAATAGGCGATGGACCGGCTAAGCCCGTGAACATTGATAAGAACGCAACCATCAAGACGCTGAAGCAGGAGATTATGAAGGCCACCAATATTCCCCTGAACAAGCAAACCCTGATGCTGGCTGGCTTCACAGACAATGATGACAACAGAACTGTGGGCCAGTACATCCAGAGAAACGCTCTTTTGCATGTCAACCAGAAGGGGCCTGAGATACAGCGAGGCGGAAGTGGTCAGAACGTGACTGGACACATGTTCATGACTACCACGGCCATCCGCGGCAGCCTCCACCAAGGCACTCATGTCGAGAACGGCTATAATGGCACAGAGCCTCGAGACAGGGCCAAACACAAGTATGACAAAACCAAGGACGTCGACAGCAACCTATCTCAAGGCGATCTCTATCAGGCCGACAGGTCCTTCGCAAGGGCGACGCAAGATATATTGCCCAAGCCTCAAAGTCGAAGCTCCAGTCCCCAGAGCCCCTCTTTCCAGGGAGAAAGATATTTACCAGAACGCAATGGTGGGGCAAGAGCGAATGGTCCTCGACAACAAGGCAATTTGTATCACGGAACGTTTGCCAGCAACACCCAGCATAGACAAGGTGATATGATCAGCTCTAGCTTTAGCGGGTCAGCACCAGCTGGCGCAGGCGGCGATGTCTTCATGAACACTGTATCCCGCGACGGCTCTCTTCTTCAGGGTAATCTCTACGGTCCACAGACAGGGAAGAAATAGGTATCTTCGTGCCTACGCGAGTGTCAACCAGCAACACCGAGACTATGGGTTGGCCGGGATTGATGAATGATTATTATGAGAGATGACTACATGGGAGAATGACCTTTATGGGGGGATGGTTCTTTTGATGCAATGGCTGTTGTGAAAACATGATTTGTGTGAGAGACTGCTATTTAATTATGTACCTAACAGTGTGTTTGTGTTTTACAGTAATTCTGAAGTCCCATCATGGTTGTTCTCAATATTTCTTAGACTGGGACATACCAGTTATCAATGCTGAGGGTATGTCTTGCGATGTGTGCATCAACTTCATTCTGGGGGCTCTTGGTTTCTTGATGAACATCAAAAGAATAACCCATTTCCATAGACGTCTCCCTGTACGAGCTTTGTCCCACCCTTGATGACGGTAACACCGTAGTCGTGACCAGGTCTGTTCATCGGGGCACATCCCGAAAAGCCTTCAGTGACGTAGTCGCCTTGGATCACAATTGAATTATCTGATGCCTTGGTGCGGGAGTATCTGTGTGAGGCTCCTCTGCCTGATACTGCTTCACGAATAGCCTGAATGAGCATAGTGTCAGAGTCTTCCGCAATTGCTCCGCACAGCAGCTTTAAAGACACCGGGCTTTGGGCATGACTTTCCAACCATTGAGCTTCTGCGGTGCACAATGCTCTCTGAGCTTCGACTGCTTCCGGAAAGAGGGCTTCTAGAATCCCAAGGACGTCGGAGATGTCGGCTAAAAGTGTATCGAAATGTCGTTTTTCATAGCAGGCCCATTTTGCCCGCTTTGTCCACGAAGTACCCTTTAGTCGCGTTGAAACAATGTCGCTAGCCTGGCAGTTCCATGTTTGCCGTTGATCATTTTGAGATGAAGCATCATCAAGTCGAGGAGCTGCCTCGTTGGAAGATGTGTCCGAACCTCTGACGACGGCGTATCTCTTAGACTTTTGCTCGATCTCAATGACGTCTTGAAGAACGGAGTCTACCAGTCGTTTTGCATGAGCGGCCTTCTCAAGATTTGTCGACACGACCAGAAACTGGCCGGATTTGGGTTCGGGAAGTACCCCGAGAACA
Organism: Colletotrichum tropicale; assembly: GCA_027406125.1. NCBI lineage: Eukaryota > Fungi > Ascomycota > Sordariomycetes > Glomerellales > Glomerellaceae > Colletotrichum > Colletotrichum tropicale. Next base: position 1,113,506 of record JANVYH010000003.1, read on the forward strand.
ACACCTAGCCTAGTGAGTCGCAGCTTGAGCGCCCCAAGTCGGATTTGGGCTTTTTCGAAGTCTCTACCAAAACCACGTCCGAGCTGTACGTATTCGAAACATTGTATGATGGAAATGAAGGATCCCGAGATGGAACCGGCAAGGGAAACGACACCCAAAGCAAGCCCTGCAGCCTCCATAGCCAATTTTGAGGGTTTCAGTCTCTAGGGGGTTTCCGGCGACAGTGGCACAGTTGTGGCGTAGCTTGATAAAGGCAAGGAATAAAAGTAGGCATCTGTGTAATAGTATTCCTTTTCGAATACAAGCTCAAAGTTACACGTTCGGAATAAACATGGGGCACTTGGTGCTATTGTGGTCAGATCCAGATAATGATGCGCGAATTTGGTTTTGTTCTGTGTGCTCGATCCTCAGCCTGATCTGACGTGGCATGGCGTTGTCTGCTCCGTATTCTAGACCTTCATATCCAATTGTTTGACGTAGGGTGGCAGTGGTAGCGGAACTGAGCGTTGAAGTGGTGTGCAAAGCCCACACCGGTCTGGGCATGCATTAGTGATTACTCGTTGGGAGTGTTGCCAAGAAACAACCGACCAAACTCATGGGCGAATGAATACGCCGAGTTCGCTCGCAGGCGTCCGCATGAGACGTCCCTAGGTACCTCGCAGAACACTTCTATGGCGACGTTGTCCGCGTCAGTAGACACATAAAACTTATAGGAGAAGTACGAACGGGAAGGGCGGCTGTTGATGTGAACGAGGCGAGATAGAAGTACAACCTCAACAAGTGCAAATAACAAGTGCAAGTTCGCTCTCGCCTTCCGTGGCTTCGAGTCGAAAGGAAAGCTCATCTCATTCCTCGACGCCTCTGTGAGTGACGTCTGAGTTGCTGGCCGCCTGGATGCCTCGGCGGCTGCAGTCGCAATCGGGCGACTGCAGTTGCAAACTGCGGTTGTAATACCATGGCCCAAACAAGGCCGCTTTAACTGCGTCCGTCGATTCTCTTTTCTTCTTCATCTCGCGTTGAGCACGAGCATTGAGTGGTGCCACAGTGGACGGCTGCTCAACACTGCAGCTCGCCGGTCGGAAAAGAAAATTGAAGCAACATCGACCGCAAGCAGGGCGTACGATGTCCCTATCAAATTCCACGCCAGGCTCCCAGCCGATGCAAACTTTCGCGCGTATTAACGGCATAGAGGGACATAGTGCAGGACACCGTCTTTACCAGTCTACATTTAACTACAGCGGCCATCTACATCAAGGAGATCATTATGGAGACAAGGTCTACAACATTTACAACAACATCGAAGACACAGACTCGTTCCAGACATCCTGTGAAACCCTCGAAGTTTCTCAACATATCGAGCAATTCGTGGAGTCAGTGTGGTCCCTCTTAGCCAGCAACCGTCGCCTCATCCCCCCTGAGCAGACCCCCAACAGTAGCTCAACCACATTGGAAGAGGTTGACAATACTCTCAAGTCTCTACGGAGAATGTTGAACGATGCCAGAACAACCAGAGTGCTCATGGGCCCCGATGACCCGAATGTCTTGATACAGGACTGCAAACAAATTATTGAAGATGTCCTGGAGATGATCGATGACATTCGCGAATCTTTCAGCACTAGTTGGCCTCTCATTTCAGACCATCATCTTATTATCAGAAACGCTGTCATTATAGTGCGAGGGCAAGACTATATCAATCATCTCACAAAGAAACTCGAAATGGTGCGGAAGCAGATGTGCCAGAGCGTCATCAACACGATCAGGTACGCTTTGCGAGATCCCAGCAGCTTCAAAAGCTTTCACGTCTGCTCTTTCATCTTTGAGGCGTCTACACAGCAGCTGCCTAGAGTGCACGTAGAGATGTACTGACTAGTATTTAGTTGCCATATGTCACACAGATGGGAAACGATTACACCGCTCGAAGATATGATCAAAGAGTACGGCGGGTCGAGGTATGGTGAACTCAGCAATCTTGCCGAGCTTGTCCAAGCACGCATGGATCAGCTGTCACACGTCAGAGTCGATGAAGAGATGCAGTTGATCTACCATAAGATGATGAATGGAGAGGCTGAAGCAACAGACTTTGAACTTGGAGAAAAGGCTTTGCTGCAGCGCCTCTTGAAGGCCCTGAGACAACTGGAGGACCAGGTCTCCGTCATGGAGTCTAACCTCAAACTCCTCGGCAGCCTCCATTTCAAAATAATTGAAGAAAGACACCGAAGCATAGTGGACGCGTACGAATCAACTTTTATGTGGATCTTTGACGATAACGTCTCATTCAAATCATGGCTTCGAAGTAAGAGTGGCGCCTTTTTGCTCCAGGGAAAGGCTGGATCCGGCAAGTCAACCTGGATGAAATTCGTCTACGACCATCCAAAGACCACAGAATTGTTGAAAGAGTGGGCTGGAAGAAAGAGACTTGTTCTAGCCAAACATTTCTTCTGGAGAACGGGAAGCAAGCTGCAGAAATCTATTGTCGGTCTACTTCGTACTCTGTTGTTCGAAATTCTGCGAGCTCAGCCTGAACTTACTCGCCATCTCCTTCACGTCGTGGGCACCATCGCATTGGAACCTTCGAGTGGAGATACGCATTGGACCCGAAGGCTACTGGAGACTGCTCTGAAGTATATATTGCACGGAGGCCATGAGATTAGCGCCAAGTTCTGCTTTTTCATTGATGGGCTGGACGAGTTTGAGGAGTCAGATGAATTTGGCGAAAACCAAGGGCAACTTCTTCTAACCCTCAAAAGCTTTTCCAATGTGGACCATGTCAAGTTTTGCGTCTCAAGTCGACCCTCAGGCATGCTTTCCAACGCCTTGTTGGGTGATTCTGACTCTCGAATTCAACTCGAGGATCTCACGCACAGTGACATTAAAAGTTACGTCAAGAGGAATTTCGAAGAACATCAACAACTCTTTCGGTGCGATGTCTTGACTGATGAACTCGCCACAGCAGTTGTAGATAGAGCGGAGGGAGTCTTTCTCTGGGTTTTCCTAGTTGTCCGCAGTCTCAGCACCGGGGCTCTGGACGGAGAGGACTCTCACATGCTCATGGATAGACTGAAGACATTCCCACAGGGTATTGGCCAGCTGTTTGGGCACATGATGGATGATGTGGACCAAGAACGCTTGCCAGAGACCGCCTTGCTGTTTTGGATGGCCACCTCGATTGATGAGCCCGAGCTCTCACTCGCAGTCATCTACTCGGCGGTGGATGATGTTCTCACATGCGGCAACATCGAGGAATTCTTGGCTGGACCGCAAAAGATCATGACTGAGCTGGAAGTTGATACAAGAGTCCAGCGGCTGAGAAAGAATCTCGACATCCGTTCCAAAGGCATGCTGGAAATACGGGCCGGCGACAATTCCTACCTCAGCCATACGGTCGACTATCTCCATCGAAGCGTCGGAGAATATCTATCCGAAAACAACATTGCAGATTCTATGACGGAGAAACATCTTTTGTCGCAGTTTGGGAAGACCTGGCCTCTAATCCCTTGCGCAGCGACCCTGGCTGTTATCCGACGCTGGCCGCTCGGACTGAACATCGAGCTGTCATTGTGTCTTTGCGAAACTATGTTCGCCTTCGCTAGCGCAGCAGAAAGAAAGTTAGGTAGCATGGAGCTGCTGTCAGATTTACTTGAAACTGCTGAAAAGGAATGGCGAGCCAAGTGGCCGGGCTACGGACGCCAGTGGATGATGTACGCTTGCGAAGCCCACGTGTTCAGTTACATCCGCCGTCAACACCCACTCCATCTCCGCAGCCTCCTTTACTGTGAGACGAGTGGCCACCGGATGGAGAACACCGCTCCTCTCACTTATGCGCTGAAGATGAGCCCCTCTCATGCGCAAAGCCTCACTCATGACTATTTCGCCAAGCAGAGGCAAGCGGTCGAGTTTATTCTCAGTCAAAACGCAGATCCTAATCGCTGGGACTTTGATTACGATACCACTCCTTGGAAAGAGTTTGTCAAACTAGCTCATTCATATTCCAGGCTGGAGGGTGCTGATGAGAAACTCTTGTCAACTGTTAAGCTGCTACTCAGGCATGGCGCTGACCTGGAGGCTGAGATTCGGGTTAGAGGAGACGTGAGTCTGACAGCGAGAGAGGTTCTACAACGAATTTTCAGCACCTCGCAAATGAACGATTTACTCCATGTGCCTGAAAGCAAGCGGCACTTGGAGGGTATGCACATAGTGGTGGCTGGGCTTGAAATCTCAAGCCTAGCTTTTGTTGTCGCGTTAAGAAAACTCTGGGGGTACAATTCAAGACCACCGCGCATTACAATTATATGCGGACGCGGAAAAAAGGAGGACTTCATGACTGAAGGTCAAGCTCCTGTCCAGATATTCGGTCATGGAGCCCCTGAGGCTACAGAACTTATCAAGGAACTTGGACTGGACTCGACGGCTCTCCAAACGGACCCACAACGCGCTAATTCCTTCAGAATATGGAACTCAGACTGGACCGAGATGACTAGCTGGCACACGATGTGTCCCAAAGGCCAAGAAAATTTCACCGGCCGCGTTAACATGCGGGCGTTACGCCAAGCCTTGATTGATGCCGTCGAGTTGACGGATGAGATACGCTGGGATGTCATCTGTTTAGGTGCCCGAAAGATGCCGAGCGGGAAAGTTGAGATCGATGTCAAGTGCACAGATCCAGACGCCAGCTGCTCCGAAGCGAAAGCAATCTTCAAGTGTGACCTGCTTATAACGGGAAATCAAACTCTGAGCTCTGTACGCTGCGGTGTTCTTGGACATGTCTCTTGTCGGACAGCCCCAGAATCAAATTCAATGGCCGTGCTACCCGATACATGCCAGTCTATGCAAGACACAGGATTCATTCAGATTCAGGGGAAAGCGCGTTTCGACCAGGGGTTGCCATCACAAATGGTCCAGACATGGGGTTTAAAATTACTGGGCTCAGGAGCATGCTGCTTCCTGTGTCCCTTGAATGAGAAAGAAGTGTTGTGGGAGGCTACTCTGCGCAAAAGTCCAGAGCTAGGATCAGACCATGTCAAACTTGCCACGGAACTCAAGCATAGGTTTCGAACTGATTATGGGGAATGGATGGGGAGGATAATTGATGCGACCGAGGATCCTAAGACAATCATTCTCTCCAAAGTACAGCATCAAAAGGCAATCACTCATACCCAAAACGAGGCGTCGATTATTTTCCTCGGTAAGAACAACCATTCATTACCGCTTTTTGCCGGGTATGGGGCTGGCTTGTGTCTGAACGAAGGCACGGAACTTGCTCGTCGGCTTTACAACGCGACATCTTTGAAGGATGGAGTCTCGTCTTACGATGCTGTCATGGTGCCTCGGATCAATGCTGCTCTGAGGTTGTCCTTGGTTTGGATGGATATCGCGCATTCCCGAGGGCTTAAATTTGCGTTCTACAAGGCGTATCTTTGTTGGAGGGGGCTCCTTCAAAATTGGTCTAGGACCATTCGGAATGCAATTGTTCAAGCTTTCTAGATAACAGTCATTTTTCATCATATGAAGTTCGTGCCAAGTATTAGACTACCTTCTGTATGACTGCGATGAGAGCCCAGGTCTCATGTTGATTTGTTATTCAAAATTCAAACTTACATCTGTTCATCATGACTGTCCGATATGTCGTCCACGTACGGAAGACTATTGTCATTATTTTGATGTTATTGGATTCCTCCGCCTGTTGAGTCTCAGTTTCGCAGATTAATACCGAATGACAACTGCATGATATATTCTTGTACTTCCTAAAAGATTGCAATATAGATAATTCCGATGTCCTGGAAGTCAACAAGAGTACGCGAAAGTCCCTCGAGTATAAAGCAAGCAAAGCGATGCAGTATTGAAAGCTGGCGATTGTCTCGCGGATGACGTCAAAGCGCCCAGAGCTAATGACGTCGTGGATCCGCGCCAAGCGTGATCCAAAAGAACAGCTAACATTCCTCACCGTTGAATCTGAATATTTCCGGCCTCATTCGAATCTGCTCACAATCTCCTGTCGCAGTTGAAGCTGCCGACTAATTCTACAGTCCGGGCCGAGTCCTCATCATGGAGACCTCAACATCAGACGACCAATACCCCAGCCACAACGAGGTTCTCAATCACGCCGGTGCAGCCGGCCTCACCGTGACTGAGCGAAATGAGCGATATTTTCTCACTCGAGTCGTACAGACAGTCTTGAAGCCTCTCAAACCCCGATTGATGAAGCCTAAGAAGGGATCAGATGAGAAGACGCGATTGAATGCAACCAAGAGGGCGCGAAGATACTGCGACGTCACGGAGAATGAAGTAGAAGGAGTCTGGACTTACGACATAACACCAAAGACCTCAACAGAAACAAAGGAGGGTGCCGGGGCAGGTTATAAGCGACGAATTCTTTACTTCGGGGGTGGAGGGTGGCAGATGCCACCAAGCGAACATCACTGGGCCTTCTGCGCCGAGCTAGTGCGCCGCTTGCCCGACACGAGGGTCACGATAATCTCATGTCCCTTGGCGCCAAAGCATCCGGTATCAGTGGCCTTTCCTCAGATTGAGAGGGTCTACAAGAAGCTGTTGATAGAGTCGACGAGGCTTGGGGAGAGGGTCATCGTGGCTGGCGACAGTTCAGGCGGCAACATTGCTCTGTGTGTGGTGACATGGACGCTAAGGTTCCAGGAGGGAGAGACCGCGAAGCCACCGGTTGCCATCCTCGCCATGAGTCCAACTACAGATCTACAACACGAGATGGAAGAGATCAAGAAGGCGGATAAGCTTGACCCCATACACACCCACGGGTGTATCCACGATACGGCGAAGACGTGGTGCCCTGGACCAGTGAGCGATGGTAGCAGTTCGCACGAGAAGCCATCGTCAGGTCAATTGGATTGGAGCTTTGAGGATCCTCGAGTATCCCCTATTCAGGCTGATCTCACGTACCTCGTTCGCCATGGGGTCAAGGTTCACGGTTTGACTGGTTCTTACGATGTGTTGGAGCCTGAAGCTGTAGCATTCAGGAACAAGTGTAAAGAGAATGGGGTGACGGGAGAGTGGCTATCATGGCATGGGCAGATGCATTGTTTCCCGTTGACATTTAGGTATGGGCTGAAAGCGAGTAAGGAGGCGTTGGACTGGATCGTGGGTGTTTTAGAGAAGTCTTGACGATGACCATATTCACACCGGAAGTAACTGGGGTGTTTTACATCATCGATTTGCTGCTGCGGCATCTGCTAGAGCCATGCTCAAAGCCGTACCTAGGAGGGCGGATTGCCTCCAAATTCCAATACACAATACGAGCGACGCCTCACTCTTTGCTGATTCCAACTTCCCCGTCCTTCGCCATTCCTTCCAATCCTCAGATTCTCTCCACTCGAGAATCCCAACCTTCTTCAAGTATCTGTTCAAACGTTAGTATCGTGCCCTCGACTACTCTCAGGCGTCGGGGACTGAAGATGACGTACCTCCTGATTGCCCGATCATGGTTGACGACGCATTCTAGAGCGTACATTATCTCGACCGCCATGGGGTCGTCCATACTCATGGGAACCGGAAGATCCAGGTACTGGCGGATGAGTTACGCCGCCGCTCCTTAGGGGCCTTTCATTGCGAGGCGATCCTCGTTCTTGATAATGTCCCGAACTGCAGATAGGGACGTAGATAGGGCGGAGAAAGGGAGCAGAGTAAAGAGGCAGAGATGGCAGACAGAGACGAAGACCAGGGATGGGGAAGCAGGACGACAAGGCAGGACGACGACAGTAACAGTAGTCAGGGATTGCAGTCAGTCAGAAAATTTAAACATCTCACATCGTACGTCACATCCATATCATAACACATCACACATCACCATTCACGGAAGGCACAGGAACAGCTTTGGGTTGGGAAGTATCCCCGCTGGTGATATATTAAAAAAGGAAAAAAAGGAAAAACCCCCGCGAGGGAAAAAAACAGGTCCGCTTGTCGCTCATGTCGCTGAAAAAAAAAAAAAAAAAAAAAAAAAAAAAAACACTCGCTGAAAGAAAATGAGTGTGGAAAAAGAGTGTAAAAAAGCAACGCGAGGTAATGATATTCGCTGTAAAAAAGCACCTCTGGTCGTCATCGCTGTCCTCATCGTCGTCCGTCGTCCTTGTCGCACCCTCTTGAGTGCTTATTCGATCCCTTGCTGAAGAAAAAAAAGGAAGGAAGGCAGGAAGGCGCCTTCCCTTATCTGGAGTAAGGCTTGGGCCTTCTCATGGGAAGGAGCATCGTCGGCGGCGCCTTCCTCTTCCTGATCACCGTGCCTGTAGTAGAAGGAGCAGGGGGGCGATGCTCCTGGGAAGGAGCAGGAGGAGGCGAGAGGGAGGGAGAGGGAAGGAAGGGACGGCCGGGAGGAGGAGGTGGTGGCGCTGCCATCTGCGCGACGGGCATGAAGCCTGCGCGATCGCCATGGTTGGCGAGGATCTTCGGACCCTTGCGGGCCCTGCCCGACTTATTGCGAGGCAGGTTGCTCGACTTCTTGCGTCCCGCCTGGCCGACCCGCGTCTTCTTGCCGACACGAGCCGGGGCGGGCTTGAGAGGAGGGCGGGAAGGAGCGTTCGAGCGCTTGCCCAGAGCACCACCTGGGCCTGCCGTCTTGAGGCGGGTCTCGACCCGAATGGTGCTCTTTACGTTGGGATTGCCCAACTTGAAGAAGGGGCAGGGGGCGGAAGTGGCGCGGGAAGGAGCAATGGAAGACATCGTGACTTCTGTCTATGGTGATGTACTGGGAGCGGTGGTAGCGTGTATAAAAGCAAGAAAGCGAAAAAGCGGCGAAAAAAGCGAAACAGCGAAGCAAAAATCTTTGATTGAAAGCGGACGAAGAGAAAAAGAGAAGAACGAAAAAAAGGGGCTTCCTGGAGGGCGATCTGGGGCTTTATACGTCTTGTGAATCCCTCGCACCTGGACATGGACATCTGCGTTGCTACTCATGGGCGGGCAACCCGTTGGCTGGTGGCGCACACTCCGAATAGATTCAAAAGTAAGTTGCTGTTTTAGTCCTGTGGCGGGGAAATTGCGGGGGGGAGGCCGTACATGTTTCCCCCATTGGGGGGTCATGGACGGCCAGAAACGATGTCGGAGACACCAGAAACAGCGACAGCAACAGCGACGACATTCGGAGACAGCGATGGCACATGGAGCTAGGAGACAGGGAGAGAGGGGACGACGATGGCGAGAGATGATGGCGAGAGCCGAGGACAACAGACGAGGACTACCAACGACACCAAGCGACAGCGACGACACGCAGAGCCAGCAGACAGAGACGGGAACGGAGACAAACAGGTGCGATGGACGGGGCCGACCGGCGAGGGTAACAGACGACCAGAAATGAAGGGGAAAACGGGCGAACTCAGAGAATAGGGGTTGCGGACCTGGACGACCAGCTACCAAGGTCACGAACCGCCAGTAACTTATCAATCGCGACAATAACAGCACAGCGAGACAAAACTCCATGTATGCAATGGCTTAAAGCCTTTCTTGATTCATGCCAATAGTACACATGCCCTCGTATCGTCTTGTCCGAGTTCGCCAACCCGCCTACAAGGTATCGTCCTATTGCCCTTCCGCCCAACGCCATAACGATGCAACTTGACAAACCCTATTGTCTCCTTTTGATCCTTATACACAGTACTAGTACAATTGTTCCAATGCAGAGCTCACGCATCGAGCTCGCCCTCCTCAATCATCCGGCCGAGAATGAGGCTCTGGATGACCAGCTCGTCGCTCAAGGTTCTGATCCGCTTCGGGGCTCGGTCTGCCTCGTCCTTGACGGGCGCAGCTGGCCGCTTCCTCTTCTTAGAGGGCTTCGTGTTGGGGGCGGCGGAGCTGAATAGCCCCTCCTCGGTTCCGGTGTGCTCGTCGACGTATACCCAGTCGAAAGGGTCGTCTAGCTCTTCTCGTTGCTTGAGCGTCTCCTTTGCTTCCTCGAGATTGTAGGCTCGCGACAGCGTAGCACCCAAGACATGTGCTAGGAAAACGTACGGCATCTTCTTATCTTCCGCTCTGGACTTCTTCATCACCAGGAGGATCTTGCTTCCCTCCAACATCTTTGGCCTGCGTTCGACGACATCGCCAAGTCGTGCCTCGGTGGCCGAGTAGGGTGCCAGGGAGCGAGAGCGGATGGCGTCTCGAAGGAAGGTTGACTGTCCTGCACAAAGAAGGTATGGCAGCCAATCTACCACTGTCCCCTTTGCCACGCAGGTGGCTACCCATCGATCCGAAATGCAAGGTAGTCCCAGGGCAAGAGCTTGCATGTACTTAACCTTTCGAGAGTGACCATCTGCAATCAGGGCTGTGAAGCCGAGTGACTGTGCCCAGGGTGTCAATGTCAAAGGGGTTACCTCTGTTCCATCCGACGCCGGGCTGGTTGACCTGCTCTTCAATGCGTTTGCTTCGAACAGTTCGTCGAAGCCGTTGGTAAGCAGATGTCCACCAGCCTGTGAAATCATCTTTTCAACATCTCGGCTCTGTCCCAAACGGTGCTCGTATTGGTCCGGCTTCTCGCCGTCTTTCTTCGACTGAAATGATATGGCAAAGGCCATGCCTGCGAAGATCTTAGCACCACCGCCATCTTTGGAAGTATACGACAACATTGAGAGACGGCTGCCGCGTGCACTTTGCTTCGGGGGTTGGATGATACTATTCTCGAAGCCCGTAACAGAAGGTGACCGGGTCAGCTCGTCGGTCGAGGCACTATCAAGACGCGTGCTCCTGCGGCTCTGTCTTCGAGTGCTGGGCTTGGCCACGCGTGATCCAGTGGCGACTCTCGACAAGGACTTTGCGGGCTGGCGTCCACGTGTCGGCTTTTCGGGGGAAAGTGGCGGAAGCTCGACGGATTCTTGGGTAGCCGGAGACGTCTTGTCCGATGGTGCGGGTGTAGCTGTGAGATCACTCAACGTCGAGGTCGACCCGGGAGGCTCAGCAGCAGTCGGTGATTGATGAGTATCTGGCGTTGCGGGAGTATTCTCTGTTGGTTTGCTCTGGCTAATGATGGCTGGAGACGTCTTGTTCTTGGATCGAGTCTTGGGAATAGGAGGGGAAGATGGAAGGGCAGGTTGGTCCTCAACAGCGAGGGCATCTGCTGGGGCAGGTGCCTGTTCCTTTGTGACTGCGTCTTGCGCCATAATCGGCTCCTCGGCAGGAACTTTGGCATGCTGAGCAGTGCCTTCTCCCGGGTTGCGACCCTCGCGACCCTCCGTGTTAGCAGACTCCAAAGATGCAGCTGCACGTGCTGTGGTCTTCAATGATTGAGCCTTTGGTGTTGGTCGGGGTTTGCGGCCAGACCTGCGCGAAGGTTGCACAGGCGCAGGCTCTGATAGCTCTGTGTCGGGCTCTTTGGCTGGCTCAACTTCTGCCACAACTTCTTCCGTATTTCTCTCAGCCTCGTCCTCGAGCTCCTGGGGCGCTCTGTCTTGACTGGTGGTTTCCGCAGGGACTTCCGGTTCCTCGACAGGCTCAGCGTGGCGTTTCGCCAAGGGCTGGTCAGATGATGCTATAACCACAGGCTCAGGATGTGACTGCGTGTTGGTAGGGCTCGTCTCGGGAATAACGTCCTTGGGGCGCGAGCTGTTGCCCGAACTCTCCGTTTCCGGGACTGCGCCAGCAGTATTCGACTTCTGGGTAGCGCCTGTACTGTCTGGGACTTTTTCGTTACTCGACACGATTGCCGGTTTGCCGTTTCCAAGATCGGGCGATGCCCGCGAACGCGGCCGCTGGGCTTCTTGTCCCTGAGAATCAGCAACTGTAAAATCGTCCGCTTCGTCGTCTGATGTAGTCGCAACACGTCGTCCACGATATCGTCCTGCCCGAGTGGCTCTTGTTCTCTTAGTCGTTGAAGGCACCTCGACGGAACGACGCTCACTGCGACGTCCGACACTGATATTGGCAAGCTGTTTCGACGCTGCCTCTTGCTTCTGTGCAACGAGTCTTCTGCGTCTCAAGGCATCGTCAAAATCATCCCCAAAATCATCCGTATCGTCCCCAGACATCACGTCCTCAGCTTCGTTGCTGAGCCTTCTTCTTTGCGGCTCCTTCGCACTCTCGTATTCTGCTGGGGGCTCCGGTCGCACTCGTGTGTTGGCCGGGGCGTACTGTGGTGATTCGGGCACCGTGCCATCATCGGGTTGACCAACACTCGGGCTGCGTTCCTGGCGATCCATCGACTCAGTCCTAGTAATCTGCGGGCTCGAAGGAGGCATAGAAGACGGTATGTTATACCGATTCTTAAGCGGCGACGTCTCAGCGACGTTTGGCGAGATGGAGTTGTGGGCGTACACGTGTGGAGACGGTCTCGAAGAAGTAGGGCTGAATCGCTTGACGGCTGACGAAAACTGGGTTTGACCAAATAATTGCGATCCTACCAAGGCAGGGTCACCGAGCTTCTTAATGCCCGCGAAGGGGTTATTGGCGGGTGTCTGTGGCGGCTGCGCTGTGTTGGGCAGAGGAGAGTCGATATCGGTGCGTTGGACGGAGGAGTGTTGTTGGGAGCTGGACCTGCGCCAGGCCCCTCGGCCCGTAGCCAAATTGACATCGTCAGGTATCGATGAAGGTTCTTCCTCCGGCTGCGTCTCTTCCTGGATCAGGTGGCTGAGGTTGCCAAAGTTCACTGGGCCCGAATCTTCGTCGTGGGGAGGGCAACTCTGGGTCACGGCGTCTTGTGAGATGGGGCTCGTCTCGACGAAGGACGGGCCATCGTAGTAGTTCTGGTAATCTCGTTCGTCGTTATCTTGAGTCGGCGACTGCTGTGACACGTCCATCTTGGCTTTTTTGCGAGACACGGAGCGCGATGATCGAGGCGAGACATTGACTTTCTTCGGCTGCCGAGATGTTTCGTCGAGGGCGCATGGTGCGGGGGTGGGTTCGGTTTGAGGATCTATCGCATCGTCGTCGCGGATCGGGGCCAACGGTGGCTTGACAAAATTTGTCGCGTCGGGCGGCCCTGGCGGAGCTGAGGCAAAGGATGTTGTTTGGGGATCTGGGCCGCGATCTTGGCCTCCAGAATCCGTAGCGGCGGCAGCGGGAAGTGACGCGACCGATAGGCCCTCGCGAATAAAGTCCTGCTGGGGTAGCTGTCTTGGTCAGTGCCATCCCGGCAAGGTATCCCTGCTTCCCAGGTGGGGGAACAATCACCCACCGTGTTTCCGGTTCCAGTCGCTGGAGGCGCGCTGTTCAGTACCGATTGGGAAATGGGCTGACCGGTCGCTCTACTCGGAGAATCAGAATGGAAAGTCGAAGGCGAGTCGCGACGCCTTCTGCTCTCTCGACTGTTTTGTCGCGATAACGTTGATGGCCTCGGCGGCGAACTGCTTGTCTGTATCGGCGCCCGAATCAGTTAGCGCATGGTCGCAGCAATGCCTGCATCGTCGCAGTGCTAGCAAATGTTGCAATCAATCCAGTGGCAGCAATGCTCCAAAACACGTCCAGGGCAGGCAGAAAAGCGCCTCCACTTGGAGGAACGCCACAGGAAAAAGCAAAAATGGCCCTACGTACCACGCCGATCCCATACACGACCCTGTATTGGTCCAGGACATACTGGCTGTCTTGCGATTCGTTCTTGCCCTCGAGGGCCTTCTTCTCGGCGGCTGCGAGGGTTTTAGAGCGCGTCATTGTCGTTTCGCATCGTCGGTCAAGGCTGGGAGAGTGAATCTGACGAGAAAGAGGCGCGAGAAAGACTGGCGGGGGCGGGTGGAAAAGTGACAGGGGAGAGAACCCGAGTGAGATGGCTGGACGCGAAACAGACACCAGGTCATGTGCTCAGAAAGTTGGCAGGTCTTAGGTAAGCTTCACCACCTTGTGCACAGAGCTTCTTTATGCACAGCTCTGGTAGCTGCCTATTTTGTGCAACGCAAGCCACTGAAGTGAATGATTGCTCTCCTTTGCTTTGCTGTACCTAGACTTTCTCCTTTGACATTATGTAAGGGGGCTACAGTCAGACAACAGACTCGCTCTTTTCTTCTTATTATTATCTCTAATGGGAGACACCTTGAAAAGAGCCTTTTTGGTGACTTGTCAAGATGCTTGTCCTTGGCCATGTCAGTACAGCAGCTTTGTAGCCAGATTCCGCTGTCATTTTTAGCCACATGTGTTCAAGACCACAAAGGTTGGGAGAACTCAAACATTCACTTTGACAAAGGTGAACACGCGATGAGTCCATGGAACACTCTATGAGTCACAGCTACAGTCTTCCACGACCAGCGTTTGGCCCAGCATCATTGACCAGTCACAAATTCAAAAGTTTCAAATGTAAAAGGCAGGACCATTTCCAGAACTTTCAGCTTCTTCAACGATCCATGGATATCAGTTGCAGCCATGGGAAAATCACTCTGTTGCGAGACATTTTGTCTGGAATTCTCGGAAAAGGGGAAGATTAACCCTCAAGACTACGCTGACAAGGTTACAGAAATTCTAGGTGCGATCCGCCAGCATGGTCCCCGACAAGACTTGACAGTCAACTGGGTGAGTGAGAAGTCAGATTTGTCGTCTGGGGCTGACCTTCACTGGAACAGAACCCCTTTCACGAGCAATTCATCATCCTAACGCCAGTCGAGCATCCCCTCAGTATGGTATGTTGAACCTTCCTACACGTGATAACTAATCTTATCCGAGTGCTAGGAGCAGAAGACCATGCTTGCAGACATCCGTGACACGTGGAAGCGGGAGCTCCCTGCTGATAAGCGGCCCTCGAGGAAGGATCATGGCTGGGCAAGGAGAGTTCTCACGAGAGACTCGAGTCAGTAGGGCGGCGGGCACATCAGAAGCACTTTAATCAGGAACCAACTTCGAAGTTTGAAGTCGAAATTTCTTTGATCATGCAATGCACCGTGGCGCAGGGAGATATGTACGTGGGACGCGATGGCCCCGTATCGAAGTAAATACAGTGGGAATCCATATATGAACAATTCAAAAACACGCTCTCATGCCCGTATTTCGTCATATCACGGGTTGTAGCTGAGGACCTCGAGGTTGCGCACCTGGAACTCGGTGCCTACACGACTCGTTAGCATCGTCGCAATTTAAGTTGACAGAAAGCTTATTCACTTACTCCCACTTGGGCCGGGCGAGCCGGAAGAGCCCTCCATTTGCAAGTTGATAATCCTTCATTTCAAGTCAGTAATCACCCTCAAACTTTCCCACCGGATATCCGGCATCAGGCATCAAACTCACAGGTACATCGGCTTTCCGAAGTATCCAGCGCCGACTTGCGTCGTGATGAGGTTGCCGTCCATGTAGAACTTGGCCTGCACATCCTTGCCGTTGAGATCTCTCGTCTCAACCTTGATGCTGTGGAAGTTGCCGGGGCTCGGGTAGTTGACATCCTTAGCAGTGACGATCGAGCTCGTGTTGAAGGTGTTGAAGCTGATCTTGCCGCTGCCCTTCCACTCGGCCATGTCGATCTCAGGCGGCCAGCCCTGCACGGCCGTCA
The DNA here is from genome assembly GCA_027406125.1 of Colletotrichum tropicale. Classification (NCBI taxonomy): domain Eukaryota; kingdom Fungi; phylum Ascomycota; class Sordariomycetes; order Glomerellales; family Glomerellaceae; genus Colletotrichum; species Colletotrichum tropicale. The sequence goes on from JANVYH010000003.1 coordinate 1,128,909, forward strand.
GCCAGAAGGCAGGCCACGTGCCCTTGGTGGTGGTCGCCTTTAGCTCGGCGCTGAAGTCGTAGCCGCCGCCCTTGGAAACGTTGAAGTGCTCCTTGGCGTGGATCGCGCCGCTGAGGTAGTTGATAGCAATCTGCTGGCCGCCGTGCGTCGCCGGCTTCTGGCCGCTGACCTTGTTCGCCGTGAGGGTGAGCGTGCCGCCGCTGAACTTGACGTTGTCCTTGGTCATGCGTGCGCCGCCGTTGTGGTCGCTGCCCCAGGGGTAGAGATAGTTCCAGTCGGCGTCGAAGTTGGACTGCGAGTCGAAGCTCGTCTTGGGAATGATGGTCCGCACGGCCCCGACGGGGAGCACGTCGGCCACGAGCAGCGCGCTGCTGAGGAGGAGGGCTGCTTGGTTGAACCAGACCATCTTGGCAAATGAACGATGGGAATGGAGGGTTGAGGTTGGAAGAAGCATCCAACAGACCAGACGAACACCCGGGACATTGCGCACTTCAAATACCCAAATAGCTCTCTGGGCTCTTGTCTGGGCGTCGAGTTGATGGCAGTCGGCTGATGACCAGAGCTAGCTCGGCCTCACGACCTTGTCTGATGCCCCGCAAGACCCTCGAGATAGATGAACTGACCTCCACACCAGCAGGATTTCCACCAACGACAATTGGCTTGAAACATCAATTCTGGAAAGAGGCGAAACACTCCGACGCAGGGGCCCCCATGGCGATCCAGGGCGCTAAACTTAGAATGCCCTTCGTGTAAACGCCGTTGCTCCCGTATTGACGACATCGTCACACGCTGTCATCCTTAAAGGGGGCTGCAATGCCAAATGCGCCAGCGGCAAGCGAGGGCGCTCGAAGCAACCTCACCCCGGAATGGGAAGCGGTGGTCGTCCGAACTTAATGGAAGATCAGGCCGACGGGATGGTGCCACGCTCCCGCAACCCTGTCGCTGCGACATCGTATTCGAAGGGGTTGTCGGCACTTGCCCATTTGGCGGTAAACCTTGATCGGATTTTGCACCAGTCGCTGCGATGCTAGTGGCTCCCTTTCGTCTGGCCAGACTCTCGTGAAGCTCGGTTTGCTGAGGCATAAGTTGGGATCGACATGACAGCTCGGGTGATCGGCGCAAGAGACGTCCGGGCATTGGCGCGTGCTCCCGAGGTGTAAGGCGTGAATGAATCCGGCTGGTCGGCATGATACTGAATGCTATCATAGTGCAATATTCTTGCAATTAAGATATGCTTTTGGATCTCGTGGCTGATATTGATGACATCGAGGAGAAGGTCGTTTCAAGAAGATTGAACGGGGGCCGAGTTGAGACAGACCCACTATTTCTACGCGAGGTTCTCGGTGAGAGGGTTGACCGAGTGGGCTTACCGAGAAAGGCCTCTCACCGGTTGTTCGACCAGAGAACCAACATGCTGACCGACGCCGATTCAGTGACAATAACAAATGGTATTAGCGCCAGAAATAATTATATAACTGCTAAAATAATCCATTTGAAACTGTCATTCTTTGCATCTCCCAGTCGGCCGCATCATCTAATTCAACGTCATCGTCCAAATCCACCGTATTCTGGACAAAATATTTCGCAAACCCCATAGCTCGGATTCTGCATGTTACCAGCAGCTTAAAAGCCGCCCTACTGTATCTCTGCTTTTCGGCGAGACCGGCTAGAAGCCACACAACATAATCCACGTTTTCTCTCGACTCATACAAGTATATCTCATCAAGAATACACAGAAGCATTCCCCCGGGCGGCAACTGCTTCGTCAGCTTCTTGAAAAGATTGCAAAGTGCTTTGACGTCAAATCTTTCAAGCCGTCGCCAATTCTTCTCTGCCATAAATGAAAGGTCGACTGTCATCCCTTTATCTTTCATTTGTCTGACGAGCTGGCCTACCAGACTAGCCATCAACCCAGCAGCCGACGTCTCCAACGACGGGAATAGAAGACTAGGACAATGCTCAGCGCAGAAGTAGTTCAGGACAAATACCGGAGCATCAGCTGCACCTGCACTTTCAGACAACCGCGACAACTCGGCAGCAACGAGACTGAGGGGGGAGATTCCATCCGCACGAGCAGTGTCTTCATTGCCGTTGACGAGCAGGCTTCTCGATGAATGTGCATCTCGCAGAAATGACTTGAACGTTTCGTTTCGAATCATCGCCGCAGCTCTCGACTTCTGTTCATCATTCATGATGTACCCAGACTGGGCACATCTCAGGATGTCTTGCTGGACAACTCCTGGGTCGAATCGAATAAGTTGCAGCAACGCCTCTCTATCCGCGGCCGCCTTCTCCTGGCGGTCTTTCTGGGCTTTCTCGTCTGCTAGCTGCTGCAGCTCAAAGAGTCTCAAGCTATCGTCTGAAGATGTGCGATGAACATTCGCCAGATCGTACTGGCTAATGGGCTCGAGGGCGGCCTTCATGGTGCCTGAAGTATCACACGGCCTTAGCAAGGACAGAGTACCCAGCAAAGGGGTTGTTGGCGGCGAGAAAGCCCCCGCGGCCATGCTTGGGTCATCACTTACGCAGCTCTGCAGTATTCACCTGCAGCAGCGGATGTGTTTCAAGGAACCGCAAGATTTTGTTCACCACCAGCTCGGTTCGCTCTCCCATGAGAAAAGTGTCGTGGGTCTCTTCGGCGTTGTAGAGTTGCCCCTCCTTTCCGATGTTCTCAGCACATTGCCGCATTTCTCTCAAGCTCATTGAAAGATCCATTTTGAAGTCTTTTTGTTTGATAACGGCACCGAAGACCTTGCCTAATTATGATCAGCACAATCAATGCATTCCAATAGAAGCGCAAGAGAGAGGGCACTGCGAGATCTCACTGAGTCTGCTGTCCGCGAAAAACTGCATGATTTGGCGCAATGACTTTAGTGTGGCGCGATAGAGATTGAAGACCAGTCGCTCAAAATGCTGGTTACGCTGCGTCCATATTGCGACGTATCGTCTCGTTGATTCCATCACATCTGGTATCTCTGAAAGCGCCTGAAAAATATCCTCCTCAACTTTACTGTAGTTTGCCGTAGCCTGCACAAATGTCTCTTGAGTGACTTCCTATTCATGGCGATTTCTCTGAAGATGATGCCTTACCCCTATAATTAACTTGAACACTCCACAGATACTATTCCACAGATGTGAGTAAAAACCATACCCCAACTCTGTTTGGATGTCACATCTTTCTTACCTCGATCCATAGTCGCCAGTTGGCAAAAGACCAAGCCATGCGGTCAGAGCCTCAGAGTGATTGCCAATCTTGTTGATGAATTCCATTGACTTCCCTATCTTGCCGGTTCTTTGTTTCCATCTCTGAGATGTGGCTTGGATTTCCTCTACGACCTCATCCCAAGTACACCCACGGAGGCTCAATGATCTCGTGATTGGCTGGGTTCCGCTCTCTTTCCGTGCCAGCTTCGACCTCACTTCCGACATCAGCTTGAAGAGCTGCGCTATCTCGTCGTCGGCTTGCTTCCACAGCGCACTTCTGCAATCAATCGGATCAGAACTGCAAGTGTCAATTCGCGTTGTATTGCAAACCTTTGATCATCGCCATGCTCAGCTTCGGTATGAGAGACCAGTCGTCCGGCCCAAGGGCTGTGTACAGGGTCGGGCTCTCCTGGAATACACACATGGTTCTCTATGAATCTAATGGGTGAGCTTGAGGGCTGTCGCTCCCTTGAGGCCAGAAATGTAGATCGGTCTAGGTTCGCCATTGCGAGACGAACGCATATTATTTATTGGACGAAGGATTGACTTAGGGTGCTCTTCTACATCATCGACATACTTCTGTGTGAAGTCCGGTGACATTCAGCGAGTGTTCTGCTTCATATGAGGGGTTTGTGTGGTGAACAGGGCAGGCCATCTGCTTGCGATTCTCAATCCCCAAGATAGGTAAAGACTGCAGCAACATCTGCATGTCAAGTGGACCTGGATACGGACCAGCCGCTGAAAATACCCAATTACGAAGGACCATGTGTTGGCTGTTGGAAGGCCGTCACTTGTTGGCCAGGGGGAATAGCCCCTCAGTAAGCACTGTTGGTACTCGAAGCGGATGTGTGCTGCAGCAGACCATGCGCCAGAGTGGGTATTCACTGCAAAAATTGCTCACCAACCAAGAAATCATGTATCGTCGTAGGCGGCGCAGTCCCAGTTCCTGCGCATGTCGGGTACCCTGTGCCACGGCGCAAAAGAACATCATTGGTCATTTCAGGCTTTTCCAGGTTTGGCGACCTGAGTTTAAAACCAATCAGGCACCGTTGGCTGGCTTTCAAGTGCACACTTCACACCATCTTTTAACGTCTGAATATCTCTCTGGATATTCTGTCCAGTCTTCGGATTTTCTGCCCAGACAGTTGAGCCATAAATGTCAGCATGCCGCCTGAAGCCCCCCAATCATTCAACCGCGGGGGAGATATCTTGCTGTGGCCCCGTCCAACTCCTCCAACTCCCCAGACAACCGACAATACTGGCGAAAAAGCCATTCTGAGCCAACTGGTTTCAAAGGACGAGACAAAAGACAAGGAAGATCATCCTTCAAATACTGATAAGATTGAGTCGGCAAAACCGAGCGAAGATGCGGCGACTGCTCAGTCCCGTGGCCAGCCAAGCAAACCTAGGGCAGCGGATGGACCTACGGAGTCGAAGGCAGTCCTAAGTCAACATGTCGCTCATCTACAGCATAAGACTCTCGGAAAGCAGCTCTTCGATAGAGAGAAACAGATGGGTCGCTTCGGAGTCCGAGCCCAACAAGCAGTCCTGGACCACACTTTCACACACATGCGGATCGAAGAGCTTGAAAAGCAAGTCAAAGACCTAAGAGCCATTATCAACGGCGCTGATACCGTGTGGGAGCCACCGACTCCAGACGAGATGTATCCAGTCCACCGCCATCAACTCCTAAGGGTGCCCTTCGACCAGTTTCGTCTAACGAAAAATAATGTCGCATTGCCCACAAACGAGAAAGCAGCTCTTGAGGTTCAAACTTCCGAGAACGTTTCCTCAGCGGGTGTGGAATATTCATCTTCCCCTGAGCGGCTGCGCATCCGATCTCGCGCTCTTCTTTCGCACCTCGACAAGCTGGTCGGGGCTTCTCTAATGATTCAGACGTCGCCCCCGCAGGTCGTGGGAAATATTGAGGTTTACAACAGTATTGTTTTCCTGCGTCCATTCAAATTCTTCGTGGGGCACATAGATGATATCAAGGGCAGCGTCCAAGCCGTGAAATCAGCTGCAGAAGCTGAGGAAGCAAAGAAGGCTATTCCCTCTCAGGTCCTTGAACAGCTCCCTAAACGGCACAAAGGGAAGAAGTTGCAGCAGATGTACTTGTACAAGGATCTACTACCAGACCTGGAGTGTCTAGTTGAATTCCTCGACACGGATCTCAAGCCGACGATGATCCTGCGACAGAAGATTGCAGACGGAACAGCAACGGAAATCGAATATGCCGATCTCTGGCATCTTTTCAAACGGGGCGATTTTGTTGTTTCCCAAGAAGGGCGACACCATGCCTACCGAATTTTCGGTATTGCTGGTGGCAGAGAACCCCTAAGCTATCGCAAATTCGGCAATGAGGAAAAGCCCATCCGTGTCGATGGATTTGTGCTGGACTGCATTAGCATGGCCAGTAATGGACACATGTACGTGCCGAAAATCAAGAGAATGTCCATCAAGAAGTTTTTCGGCAGGAAGCCGATTACCTCGCTGCCAGTCTATCCCATGAGATTCGACAAGAACTATGACACGCTACGAAAGAAGTTCATTGACGGAGGCAAACGATTTGTGGACTTGACAAATCGTCCCTTTTGCCACAAGATGTTCAAAGGCAGGACATTGGATGATCTGTCACACGACTTGGAGGCACAGGTCATCGTTGACATGGCCTTGGCCGTCGCACAAAATCCTGATTGGCTACTGAAGTCTTCCGTTTCGACGGACAGCTTCACCCGGCCAGACCCACGAGAGACCCGTCAAGACTCATGGTGTAAGCATGGAACCACACAAGGCTGCTGTGGAGGAGATGTTATTCACAGAGACGGAGATACTGATGAATTCAATGCTCAAATATTCTTGGGTGAGATGTCCCGGTATCTCGGACCACGACACGAAAAGGATTTGACAGAGGATGACCTCATTTTGATGCAACATTATGTCCATGCCTTTGTATTACGATCGCGGCAATGGGTTACTGTGCCGACCGATAAACTTAGCGACGTGGAGTTCTCCAACAGCTTCGATGACCTGGTTCTGCCCGACAATCACAGCAAAACGGTGCGTGCGCTGGTAGACACCCATGAATCTTTGCGGGCAACCAGGTCCTCGGGGTCCCTCACTGGCAATCCCCTCAGCATAGGATCTTGCCTGGACCTTGTCAAAGGAAAAGGAGCTGGGCTCGTGATTCTACTCCACGGACCACCTGGTGTCGGCAAAACCTCAACGGCCGAGTGCGTCGCGGATGATACGAAGCGCCCTCTCTTCCCAATCACCTGCGGTGACATCGGCGAGACAGCTCTTGAAGTGGAGAAGAACTTGCAGTACAACTTTCAGTTGGCTCACAAATGGGGTTGCGTGCTTCTCCTCGACGAAGCCGACGTATTCTTGGCCAAGCGAACGAGAAGCGACCTGCGCCACAACGCTGTAACAAGTGTCTTTCTCCGAACCCTCGAATACTACGCTGGCATCTTATTTCTCACGACAAACCGTGTGGGGACGATGGATCCCGCATTCAAATCTCGCATTCAGGTTTCGCTATTCTATTCAAAGCTGAACCTCAAGGTGACCAAGGAACTTTACCGCAAATTCATCAAACGCGCCAAGGACGAGCAAAGATCTAGAGGCCACGTAGAATTTGAGATCAAGAAGTCTGAAATCATGGACTTTGCCAAAGAGCACTTCAGAGATCTCGAGAAGAACGGCCGGGATACATGGAATGGCAGGTAAGTATCTTGTCTCCAGCCGAGAAGACACTTCGAGTGATGTTGCGATGAACTGACGTGAAATCATAGGCAAATCCGAAATGCTTTCCAAACAGCCATTGCTTTAGCGGAACACAAGGCCAAGAAACGAATCGACGGAGAACCGGTGCCTGTCCTTGGCGAAGAGCAATTCAAGATTGTGGCGGAGGGGTACGCCAAGTTTGACGAGTATCTCGTTAGTGCGATGGGTGCTTCCGAAGCCGAGTGGGCTAATAGGGATCGTTGGAGAGCCGATCCATACACTTCCATACCTGCGTACACACAGATGCCGCCTCAAGTAGTTCCTCTGACCACTGAGCAGCGTCCGGCCTATGTTCGTTCCTCTGCTAGAAAGGTGCCTGCCTCTGGCCAAGATAGCAGTACCGAGGAGTCAGAATCAGAGACGGATAGTGAAGATGATGAGAATGACCAAAGGCGTGGTAATGCGAAGGGTCGACACGGGAAGGGTCAACAGTCACGCCCCCCTGGCCTTTCAGACGGAGAATGGGAAGCATACCAGAAGGTCTGTGGGATGTACAAACTGAAGTAACGCAGAGCCAGGGTAGAACATGATTACGAACGTTGGACAATAACGTCTCTTGTGCAACTGTATGGGATTTGGCTTTGCAGCGATCAAGTGCTCTCGATTTTAGGACAGTGCGCTGAATGGCTAGCACACTGTTGACGGAAAAGGGGTTGAATGTGACCGACATCATCAGCTTCACGGGTGGTGGTTTTCCCAGAACGATGATGATTCCCATGGCTCGCGAGTTCAAAAACAACAACCATCGCTCAGAAAAGAGTTTTGAGGCAGATTTTCGATAGATAACAAACTTCTCATCGTCATCAAAAATGAAAAAAGAAGAAAAAAACAATCGCGCAGCTCCGGGATTTATGTAGGGTCACCATTTTCAATTTCCAGCCGAACCCAGGCTTACACGTTCCACCACTAGACCATGTTCACTTGGAGTGCTTGATTTGTTGAGAGGACTGGAAATTACGGTACCTATGAACCTTTTTTCCGGCTCACTGCCTTTCAGCATTCGTTCAGCACCTCACCTTTGCCCCGACAATACACCAGTCGCGTAAACAACGCGTCCCGATTTTGTATTTGCTCGCTCTTTCCCTTTGTAGGAAATCTTGCTTCTGCAGCTCACTCCAGCCGACTCTTTGCTTGTTGCTGTCGCCATCACCACCCTCCTAGCCATCGGCTTCTTTACATCCCTCTGCGAATCCCAGCCACAATGTCTGCACCCTTCAACCTGAAGGAGGATCTCGAGCCTGCCTTACCCGCCGTCAGCCAAGATACCGGTCCGGTCAATGGCACTGCAAGCGATCACAATGACGATAACGCACCCGCCAACAAGCGCAAGCTTCATAGCATGATGCGCAAGAACAAGTATCTCGCAGACCGTCTCGCCAACAGAAAGCAGAGGAACCGCGAGCGCAAGCGCGTGCTGAGAGGAAGTATGTTTTCGCAGCCCTTTTACTCAACCCATTTCATTGCAAATGTCTGACAAAGACATAGCCAAGGCTGCTCTTCCCGACAAAGCTTCCGAGTCCATCCGCAGCGACGCCAAGCTCGTCAAGGCCATGGCCAACCTTATGCACACCCTCCAGACCGGCTTCGAGAATGGCTTCTACTTCCCAATCGACGACATCACCAACTGGATCGAGAATGAGGAGGCTGAGAACCTGTGCGCTGTCCTTCATCTCCAGGGCACTCAGTCTCGCGACGCCGCCCGCCTCATGGGCTTCATGCTTTCGCTCGTCAAGGCCGTCAAGGAATGCCGCGGCAAGTACAAGAAGGGCTCCGACGACAACTCCGAGTTCTTCGAAGCCATCGCCCAGCATGTGCGTACCAAGGGCGTTGCCGGCGGCGGTCTCAACGCCAAGGACTTCTCCATGGAGGCCATTTCTACGAACACCTGCAAGGTGATGCTCGAGAGCTTTGTCAAGGCTCGCGAGGACTACTTTCTTGCTTTCCCGAAGAACTCGCAGGAGGGAACCTACACCGCGAAGACAAGAGACCTTCTCCGTATCCTTGATGCTTGGCTGGAGTTTTCGAAGGAGGACGAGGAGATGGAGGATGGCTTGGTTGAGAATATGAACGAAGTTGGCATCTAAGCATTCCAAGGCAGTGGCATCAAGGAAATGTCAGTTGCACCAAAGGAGTATCAGGGTTGTAGACGATGAATGCAACGCGGCCAGTCCCTTTGTTAACCATAACGAAAGAAAATGTCACTGAAAAGCAAATTCATTCCATGTTGCGTATTTGAAGTGTGAAATGTTTCTCCGTTTGAAATTGTGGTGGTTAGCTACGAATTTGACGGAGAAAGCTAGGGAAGGTGCGGCGATTTGACCTTGCTGGGCTGAGATATTCGCACCCACCTCAAGGTCACTGTTTACTTTTCCCAACTCTCACATTTGCCATCTCATCGAGCGACCCACGCGTCGGAGAAAGATTCTTTATTTCTACAAAACCATGGACTCTCCGACCTCCCATCATCCCATCACCCTCCCAACTTCGTCATTGCAACCACACCGAAAGATATTTCAGGCACACACCATGGCGTCTCTATTCAATTTGAAGGCCGATCTCGAGGCAGCTCTTCCGAACATTACACAACCGCAACCTGATGTCCCCACCCCAAAGAACAGGGAAACAAAGAAACCCGGGCATCGGAGGTCTCAAACAACCAGAACCAGGGAACGCAAGAAGCCCAAGACATACGGCGGAATCCAAAAGGCCCAGGCGAAGAAGCAAGACAAGCAGAATCGAAGATGTATGCATCCTGCCATGCTCGGGATACATGTTGCTGACCTGAACATCGCAGACAACCAACCGTCCACGAGAGTCATGTCCAAAAGCACCTTCATCGAGACCCTTGAGCTCGCCTTGCCGGACGGCTTCACTCACCCTGACGACAACACTATCGCAAACATCCTAACAGACACGGTAGTCAGCAACATCAGCAGCACGCTGCGTCTCCACGGACAGGCCCGCATCGACATCCCTCGCATCCACGCCTTCGCGCATGCCCTCTTTGCCGCCATCGACTACCAGGCACGAGTCTTCGGCATCATCGACTATCATGGAGAAGACCTTCAAAGCAAGTACTTTTCCGAGGTTGCGCAGGCCATCCGCCGGGACGGGGTCACCGGCGGCGCCTTGGAAACTTTCTCGATGGCTCCTCTCTCGGATGACGCGTGCGACAAGCTGCATCAGTACTTCGTCGCTGCTCGGCAACTGTACCTGCAAGCCGATGGACCGGCGGATGGTGGGCTTTTGGGGTCTACCACCAAGACTAGATTTCTGATCAAGCTGGTGGACCGCTATATGTCGCTTACGGTATGTTGTGATTAGATAGCTATGATTATGGCCATGTTATTGCAGTATGGCGATAGGTGTACTGGAGTGATTCCTTGATCATTTGGGACGAGAAATGAGACATGAGACATGGTGTGGTGAGTAGATCAGGGGGATGAGATCATCGTCAACGCGAGTCGTGTTCAAGGACGGATTTATTACGTCTTCGGGTGCCAGAATAACATTTCTTGATAGAAGAACACGAAGAAGTTTCCGAGCAAGATCTGTCCAATGCAAGTGAATAGTGAGCATCACCTGAAGTCCAGGCGCGTGGGATTGATCGTATATCCACGAATGCTGCGATCAGATACCTGCATCACATCGCAAGTTTCCATGAGCATTACAACGAGTTCGGGACTTGTTCATTTCCAGCAGCACTTGCCATTCATTTGACCCAGACAGCGCTTTGGGATAATATGTGAATATCCTGCAAAAGATAGCGATAGCAATAGCGACGACGACGACGACGACGGTTATGGGAAACGCATGAGCAAGGATGGAAAGCTTAGGAGAACCTAGCTGCAAATAGTCGGCGCGACTATCATCTGCGAATAACTTCAATTCTGGCATCATAAAATGACGAATTGAGTGCGGCAGGTGCATGCGTGGGATTCAGGCGGCTCCCTTCCTCGAACGCTCAAGCCTTTATGGGCAAGGTAGATTCCCTTCTTCTCAACAATTGGAGCAGCTCAAGTGAACATGGTCTAGTGTGGGAGTTGAGTGAAAGCCTGGGTTCGGCTAGTTGAGAAATTCGGTGACCCTACATAACTCCAGAAGCTGCTCATTGTTTTTTTTCATTTTTGCTCACCCATTTTAGTATGACCAGCGATGTTTGGTCAAAATAGTCTCACCTTCGACTTGTACATGTACAAGCCCCACTTTTAAAGTCAACTTTTCCGGGAAGGTCGCGAGGTCGAATCCAAATTGTTCGTTCGTTTTCGTTGGGTGGCAATCGAGTAGCAAAGTTCGCTTGAACAGACCAAGCTCGTCTTCTTCCATCTATATAAATCTAATTGAGTTTGAAACCGAAAGTGGATGAAACAACCTGAACGCCCAAAAGTTCGTGAAACCCATTCTTCATCGCGTGATTCTCGATTCGTCAACATGGGCTCATGCCCTGCCCTGCGAGGGCATCGTGCCTAGAACTTTTCGCCTTGCCCAAAGATCTGAGACGCATTTCTTACCACATTTGTCTTGCATTCGCTCAATCATCGTCGAGGTTGGTGTCTGAATAGTAGTCAAAGCTGGCTGGCAGCGGCGCATCCTTGCTGTTGGGCCCATCGGGGTCGACCTCATCGACCAGTTCCTTCTTGACCACCTTGGCAATCTCACTTGTTTCCACCGGCAAGACCCCATGTGCCGGCCATGATGAAGCCTTCTCTGATCGCAGCATCGTCGTCATCCACTGGGCCCATTCCCATGGCTTCTCCCTGCCGCCGGGCAAGCTGTTGAAGTACTCCCAGCCCATAACACCCCCGAAGCGCTCATAACGGCCTCGGAGCAGAAGGAGTACGGACCCCAGCATCTCCCACGGCACCCAGCCGCCGCCGTTCTCCGGATTTGTCACCAGGCCGATGACGATCTTCTCTGGCGCCCAGCCCTTCGCCAGCAGCATCTCGTACATGACTGGGTTGCTGCAGTCGCCCCATCCGCAGTAGAACTGGGCATTGTACCACGCGATCTCCTTCCCGCGCATGACCTCCAGCGCCTCGTAGTCGAACCCGCTTAGGTTCTTGAACGGGTCGAGCAGCGCCATAGCCACGGGCGCCATCGTGATGATAAAGTCCTTCCCAAAGTCTTGCCGTATCCGGTCGATCAGGCGGATCACACCGCCCAAGCTCATCTCCTCCTCCACATCCAGATCGATGCCGTCGAGGGCGTGTTTCCGCACCATGTCGCGCAGCGGGATGTAGTACTTCTCAAACTTGGTCTCGTCGTCGCCGTCGAGCCTCTCATACGAGCCCCGAGCAGCGCCTCCAAGCATGCCCAGCACCTTCACCCCGCTCGCCTGCAGCACGCGCAGCTCGGCCCATAGCGTCAGGAAGCGCGGGTCGTCGGGTCGGTGGTCGTTGAGGGTGAGGGCTTGCGGATCGTCGTTGATGTGTATCGCGGCGAGGATCACGTGGGTTACGCTGATGTCGGGCTGCGTGATGAGCGGGAGGATGGAGATTGGCTTGCCGTCGGGGGTGTGGTGTGTCTGGTAATAGGTGATGACGCGGGGGAGGGGCGTGGTTCGCGGTATGGGCGGCATTGGGAGGGAGGGACTCGGCGGCCTCGAGAGGCGCGATGTGCGGGAGAAGGGTCGAGGGTTGGAACGCGTCTCGCGTAAGTAGATCGGCCGAGGTCGTCCACTCGTCCAAAGAGGTCGGGTTGTGGTTGCAGTGGTGGTTGTGCGCCGCGTGGGAGAGCTTAGCTGAGCTTAGTGCGGGGTGCAGTGAGAGGCGGTCGAAGCAGCTGGACCCCTCGGCGGGACAGGCTGCGTCATGCATGGGCCCGGGCTGGCTTATATAAGGCATATGCCCCACTAAAGCTATCCGAAGCCCCTGAATCATCAATTGGAATTCACTTTCACTTTCACAGCAGGCCGTTCACCCTCATCACGTCGGGATGTCAAAGACTCTTTGTCATATTTACTTTAATTATTCAAATTGAGTTGAGACTGAACATTTGATTTTTCCAACAAGACCACACTTCTGCCGTTTGCTTACCAAATTGGAGCTCCCTTTCCAGGCTTGCTCATGTCCGCCGTCTTGGCGGGATACTGCGCAACCACGAAATAGCACCCAATCGAGTAGACCGTGAGAATGCATCCAACAACGTAATACAGCGCGTTGTCGAACACCTCAGGAATAGTCAAGACGAAGAAACTGAATGGCGCAAACGTCCAAATGGTTCCGACAATATTGACCAGACAGAATCCAAGCGAAAGCCCGTGCCTCGACCCGTTTCTGAGGTACTGGTGGGTCGGTCCCAAGACAATGAGGACGTTGGTGAAGCAGAACCACTGCATCACGCAGCCCTCGCCCATGAACGCGATGCCCAGCAGCACGACCGTGTACATGCCAAGCTGGAGTGCCAGCGCGTAGACCGCCGCCGAGAAGACGCTCGGATTACTCCCGAGCACCGAAGCGAAATTGGCTTCGCGTTCCTTGGTAACGGCCCTGTGGATAGTCCACATCTCCAGCGTCGTCCACACGAACAGTGCCGTCGATGTTCCTCTGAGAAACCAATGCTCGTTGTACTGGACTGCTGCTTTTCCGAGGATGTAGGACCACGTGGAGTCGTGGGCGAGGTAGAAAGAGTGCATCCAGAAGGGCATCGGACCCTTGCCTTCACGCAGAGTAAGGCGGATGACGTACATGTACTGAAGATAACCGACGACATAGCTGACGGCAGACGCTAGGAGCAGGGGTTTGTTGTCTAAGGTGTACACCTCTGTGAGGCGCTGATAGTAGTTGATGCCGGTCATGGTGCTGAGCGTTGAGAACCGACGGAGGATGGATTGATGATGCCTGAATGCGATGACGATAACAATAGATTAGGAGAAGCAACATGACCAGATGAACCTCAATTCCTTAAATACACAATATCTCGCCTTTTCATCATGGCCTTTCCCGAGATTTCGTGGGGTGATGCTGAAGAAAGTTCGTGGATTTCGGCGCCGAGATGCCTGATTAGGCAAGTCCAAGCTCCATTTCGTCCCATAGCGCAGTCCGAGCTGATGGAGCCAGGGCATTTCTTCAGCCAAGGAATCAGGAGAAGTTCTTCAGCGGAAACATTGTCCGGCATATAATCAGGGTCCATGTCTTGGCCCCTTTGGTCAGCAAGGTGGATTCGCTCGCTTCGCCGAGTTGTACGAATGATGTCAATGCATGACGGCAACTAGACAAAGCCATGCCCTCTGAGGCCGTGATTGTTCAGTGTATTGAAACTTCGTCCTAACCTTAACTGCCACTTTTCATCTCCAGAAAGTTGCCTGGAAATATACAGTTATAACAGTTCAACTCGATTAGCCATAGCATTCTTTCAGAATTATCGTATCCAAAAAAACGATGCGGCAGGCTGTTCCAATTGTCCACATACATGCGAATCCCATACTTTCCCGGCAAGAGAACCTTTCTTCTGCCACCTTTCATTAGCCAATAGTCGCCATCAACACGGCGGTCGTACACATGGCAAGAAGCTTTTGCAGACGCATGTGTGCCATCTTGCTCTGCTAAGTGTTCCAGACGAAGCCAGTGTTGAGGTTCGACAGTGATGGGAGCAGCACCCAAATACCCAACTGAAAAGGACTTTGCATGTTTTGCACTCCATCGCTTAAGTGGTTCACAACAAACGTCCTCCATCATGTACGCTGTATACCAAAGCAGAATTGCTGCGTTTGCGTTCCTTGTTGCGTTCGTCGCCGCCTTAAGGATCTTCGCTGAGTACTGTACCGTCCAATTCGTCGTCCGTGTCGTCGTCCGATTCGACGTCCGCGTCGTCTTCCAGGTCGTCATCCATGTCGTCGCGGATCTCGTTTTCGTAACAGTCATCAGCGCCCACCACGATACTAGTTCCGGTAGAGTCAAATACAACCACTAATGGATACTAATTTTGACGGATGTTGGTTTCCCACGAGAAACTGCCGGATTCCAAATTCATGAGCATTAAACCGTTTTGTTCTTGGCCGAGCACTGAGCAAGCCAGCCACATTTCATCCGGCGAAAAGGTCAGACAACATGAACGACGGTCCATTGCGGATGTTGAGGCTACATCTTTGGTTTAGAGATGTTTGAGAGAGTGACCCTCTGATTTCCACGTGACAATTTCGCATTGCACTTGGGAAAAGTAAGTTATTAATGCCAAATATGAGGCCCGCGCGAAGAGCAGCATAAGTAAGGTTGGAGGGTCAAGGTAGAACGACTTTCCCCATCAGCTCTACGCCCAAGTGAATATGTATCTTTAGTTGGCCCATGACCCAATAAGAAAGAATAAATGATCAGCTCATCCGACATTGCCGCAAATAAAGATGCTCCGTCTGTGAACAACCAAGTCGGTTTGATTGTTGTGAGGGTCTATGATAAGAAAGTCCTGTCAACTTAACTATGTGTTTCTGGATCATCTTTGCAGATTTATGAGAAAGTTGCTACTCGAAGAGAAAGCGTCGCTATGCTGGTGCTTGTCTTGCTAAGCTTCATAACCCCATACCACGGGGAGCATCGTGACCCCCATCAACCCTACATACCCTCGACCTCCAATCCAACAGAGTGATTGATTGAAAACAAATCAATGGGGGGGAACTCGTTATAGATGCAGGGCATCAAACCTTCTATACGACATCTGCTACGGCATTCAAGCCGGGGTGGCCCCATAATCATTGAGATCAATTGAATGCAAGACGGATTACGAACCGACGCTTGTGCCCGTCATATCCCCAGAGCACGTTGTATGATTCCAAGACTTCATAGCATTACATTTTAAGTCGTCAGATCCTAATCGGTCCGTGAGCGTTGAGCCTCAGTCGACGTTCAAAATCTGGGGTGTTTAGACGGAGCCATCCGGCCAAGCGGACTACTCCGCCCACCGGAACCAACGCCAGCACCTGGAATGATCCGAATACAGAAGGAGACCCGGACAAGTCCACCCAATCCCGCGAAGCTTATTGTTTGGACAGTGAACGACCGCGGGTTTACCCCGTACTAGGAACGCGTTGCCCATGGGGTGTAAGCACGGTCACCGCAAACGACGGGCCATTCCCGTACCACTTCCCCAGCTGAGATCAACTTATACCATATGTTGTCAATACGAACCCTGAGTGAAAAGCTTTTGCGACGGTTCCCGAGTTTCATAGCCGTTCGTGTGGGATAAGAGATGAGAACAAACAATCTTGCCCGGCTCCTTTTCAAAATGGCCTACGCCTCTATTCCTCCACACCACCATGAACAGCGCTATCTTGAACCGGATCAGGCGGCTCTAGATCCAGTTTTAGGATGCCTCAAAGGTTCAAGTGGCTCGATCTCCACTTAGAGATTTGCGGAGTCCCCATGGCACAACCTAGACGGGGAACCCGTCTTCCCGCCTCCCATGCCATGGTTCAAATCTGAGCCCGACCCTTTTCATCTTTCTTGGAAGTCTGGAGAAGTTTCAACTCATCAGAGCACTGTAGCAAACCCTTTTGCAATGGCCATCATCGACAAGAAGATATACGAGCAAACCCCGAAAGAGGCGATTTCGTGGAAGATTCTCTGCTATGCAATCATCCTCTCCTTCTCCGGCTCAGCCCATGGTGCGTAGACAAGCTTTCACCAGCCGCATGCCAAGCATTGGCGTACTAACCGTTGCTGTCATCAATAGGCTTCAACACGGCCAACATATCGGGCGTCCTCGCCTTCTCGCCCTTCAAGAAGCATTTCGAGCTGAGCGGCATGTCGGAAGAGTCTCTCGCAGACTGGAAGGCTTGGATCACCTCCATGCTGATCCTCGGCTCCTGCGTCGGATCTCTCATCATCGCCCCCATCAACGATAAGCTGGGTAGGAAATGGTCGCTTGGCCTCTCAGCCTTTGTCTACTCCGTGTCGGCTATCTTGATGAGCGCCAACCCAGGAGGTGCCGGAGGCAGAGCTGAGCTCCTCGTCGGCCGATTTCTGTCAGGGGCAGGATCCGGCGCAGCCAGCGTCGTCGGTACGAATTACATGGCGGAGATCGCACCTAGCGCTATTCGAGGCGGGTTGACCGCATCATACAACGCCAACACGATGCTTTCTGTCGGCCTCGCGTACTGGATCAACTACGGCGCACTACTAAACCTTGGCGGCTCCAATGCACAATGGCAAGTTCCCATGGGCGTCCAAGCCTTGCCTGGAATCATTCTCATCGTTGGGCTTTTCTTCGTGCCCGAGTCACCGAGATGGCTGCTGAGCAAGGGCAAGTCCGAGGCCGCTGAGGCAGCACTTGAGAATCTGAGGTCTCTTCCCAGGGATCACGCGTATCTTCGTCAAGAGCTGTACGAAATACGTGCTGGACTCGAGCACGAGCTTGCTCTTTCCCCTGGCTTCAAGGGTTTCCTCAAGGAGATGGCTTCTTCGAACATCCGGAAGCGCCTTGCTCTGGTAATGATGATGCAGATCGGGTTTCAATTTTCAGGCGGCAATACCTTGACGTACTACATGACCTCCGTAAGCCAACATCCTTCCAAACACATGGATCATACTGTTCTATGCAGAAATGCTCACACTCTCACGCAGATCTTAGAGTCTATCGGTATCACCTCGAACTCCTTCAACTACCTCTTTGCAGGCATCTACGGCATGGTCAAATTCCTCTCCGTTCTTCTCTACTGCCTCTTCATCATCGACAGACTCGGTCGCCGAACCGGACTCTTCGTCGGCTCAGGTCTCATTCTAGTGTCCCTCACCTACATCACCGTCTTCCTTGCAGTGTCCGACAAGTCCGGAGAGATATCCAAGGCCGGCGGCCTAGTAGCCGTGGTATTCATCTACATCTTCGCGGTCGGCTACAGCTTCTCATGGGCCGTCGCGCCGTACATCATCAATGCCGAGGCTTTCCCAACCAAGATCCGCTCTACTTGTATGGCCATCTGTATTGCCTGGCAGTACCTGGTCAACTTTGCTCTGTCCCGAGCACAGCCGAATATGGTCCTCGCTATGCACTCTTGGGGCCCCTTTTGTCTCTTTACTTGCGTCACGTTGTGTATGACGGTCTATGCGTACTTCGCGTACCCTGAGACGAAGGGCTTGTCGATGGAGCATATGGAAGAGTTGTTCAACATGCCTTGGTACCGTGTCGGTAGGGCCAGCACCAAGGTTATCATTGCGGTGGGTGCGGAACCTACCTTGGATGAGAAGAAGGAGAGGGGTATCAATGTCGAGCAGACGGAGGATGCCGGAAAACCGCGTACTGCTTGAATAGTAGGCTTCTATCGGTATTCTCTTCGGAGACGCCGGGCGAGACAAGTCTCAAAATCATGGATTTGAACAAGATGTCGATAGAGGACAAGATCAAGGAATATAGGGAGGAGTTCAATCTGAATGATATAGAATTGGATCAAGTTAAATACATATCGCTGACGAATCTGCGATCATTGTCATGCATCGCTCCATGGAAATGAAAAGACACCCGCTTCATGAAAGCCCTCAACGAGGTCTACTTTGATCATTTCAACATTTTGATATCGTTAAATAGCCTCCTCGTACTGGTTAATCAGCCGCTGAGGCACAAGCCCCCTCAGCACAACAACGCCCGCATGCACAATACCCCATCTGACCGTTGTTAGGATATCCGCCATGATCCACACCAAGCCATTTGTCCGTCTCTTCTCCCTTCTCAGCGTCGCATCATTACGCTCTACCCGTTCCGACATACTGGAGATCAACGCATCCATCTCACCCTGCGGGTCCCAAATCATCTCGTCTTCCTCGCAGTCCTCATCTTCATCAAACTCACCCATCGCATCAAAGTTTCTGCGCGAAGGCACGCCGTAGTTCCTGTTCGGCCGCGCATGATGGAACGCCCAGCACGTCAACGTCGCCAGGTACAGACACCACGGGACGTGAAACAGGTTCATCGCCTCCGTGCCACTCAGAGTCTTCTTAGTCTCTCGCAACATTTGTGCTGCATGCCACGCGGCCGCTGTGGCAGACTGCTTCTGCCCCACGCTCTGGTCTGACGGGGTTGCTGCAGAGGATTCCCCTGGTCTTGAGCCCTGCGCCTCACCTGGGCCATTATTCGTTGCGGAAGCCCATCTCTTGACGACCTGCGCGGACCGCATGTAATCCTTCTGCTGGACCGGTCTGCCGAGTATATGTCTTGCGCCAGCATAAATCTGCACATCCAAGAAGTCCATGTTCAACAGCGCCTGGGCGGAGTGATACAGAGCCTTGTATGCCGCCGTAAAGGATTCGAACTCCATCTTCCGAACATCGTCATCTGGCGATGGCGGTCCGCGCGGCATTTGGGCAAAGAAGTTGTTGCAGTACCAATCGAAGTCGCTCCTCCAAGCATCATAGCCTGAGCTCAGTGTCTTGCGCCATCCGGAGCCTGGACCTGGACTCTCTCCGGAGATTACTCCAAGGGCAGTCTGATCTCGACGGCCCATGTCCCAAGCAACGGACATCAGACCATGGAGCACCAGAATACGAGAGAAGCCACTGAGACCGTGGGTTCTCGGACCAGATGGCATAAGATACGCCTTCAGAACGGGAAGGTAGAACGTTCTCTGGTCACTAATGCTGGATCGCCACGCAGATACCCACTCTGTCGCGTCTCTTGCCTCCCAGATGCTTTGGTTGCAGGGAAGCTCGAGGCGAAGCTCAAAGGCAGACATGCATAGGCTCTGGCAGAAGAGCACTGCGTGTTGCGTATCCCACATGAAGCAAAGTAGGGCAAGTCTGCTACTGAGTTAGACATATTCTTTGACAGCGTGATTTGGAAAGGACTAACCTCTTCTTCTGCTCGGCCTCGGCCCACTTCTTCCACAACTTATCCAAAGACCCGGCACTTTCATCTCCACCAACTGGCGGCGGACCAGGCGGTCTCACCGATTGACAGTCAGACCGTCTGATGAGGTTGATTAAGAGACCGTGGAATAAGTGGCTCATATCATGCTGCTTTTGTCCTGCACGAGACTTTCCGAAGCACTCCACTAGCAGAATAGTCTGCAGCGTCCACAATTCTGGTCTCGGAGAGAACCCGGCATGTGCGAAGATGCTTGGTCTGATTACATCATGTATGCAGACGGCTAGTTGGTGGCAATCCTTGCTTGAGTAAGTTGCTCCCAGTAGAAGAATGGAGAGGAGGAGAAGCGGCTCGGTGTCTGCACAGTTGAACGTTTCGAGGTGCATCAGGGGGTAGGCCGTGTTGAACCGAGTAAAGAACAGGTGAAGATAGGAGTTGAGAGAGTCAACGGATAACAGGGGGTGCTCCCAGATGGTATAACGCTGATCGGGGAGACAGGGCTTGGCTGCATCGGCGGTATTGAGAAGTCTCTCTCGAATCTTCTCATCAATAGTTGGGGTGTTGAGAGGCTTCCTAAGGGATGACAGAGGTCGCTCTGGCTCCAAGATTGGAGCAGGCCGGCTGACTGCTGTGTACCGCTTTCGGGTCGGACCCGACGCTTCGGCAGCGCGCCGTGCGGAGTTCATGTCCGAGCTTCTCTCCGCAGAGCTGCGTGGTGCAGGCCTTTTTGGAGGCTCCCTCGGCGGTAGCTCTTGTGGAGCAGATTGTATAACGGTGTTATAACTTGGTGGCTTATCTTGGCCACTGTGGTCGGTTGGTGCAACGTCCATGGGGTCGTTCCAAAGCTGAGCGCTCTTCATAGACTCAGGTGTGATTGCAATGTTGGTCTGTGTCCGTGCAATTGACGGGTTCTCCGGTAGTTGAGTGTTGTACTCTTGAGTTGATGTTTTGGATGTTATCATGGGACCAGCAGCCTCTTGCATGTTGAAAAGCCAGTTGTAGTCTAAGGCGGTGGTATAAGGCATATTAAACGAGCTGGCAGTATCCGGCTGGAAGATCTGGTCATAGTCCAGATGCTCGCTTGAGAATGGGTCGCCCCAGTTGATAGGCTGATTGGCATCCAGGTCGAATTGGTTGTCGGATGCACCGAAATCGTGAAATTGCAGCGCTGGAGGGAAGCCAGCAAAGTCGTGGACTGTCTCTGACGTGGCGAATAGGTTGCCACGATCAAAGGGGTAGGAATGGTTAGAGTCAAAGCTCGCAGGTCGTAGATCAACAGTGTGACGTCTGTGAATATCCGGTGAAATACTCCCAACTGAGAAGTCTTGGTCTCCAGTTGCGTCGAAAGAAGAAACACTTTGGTCTCCGTCGGTAGGCTCCGGTTCCGGTGATGGTACTTGAGTGGTTTGTGGGCGTGCACGTCCTGAAGTCCTACCTCGGCCTGGAGGGTACGGGCAGGGCCTCTTTTCAACAACGGAGCCGTCTGGTGCTTTCCAAGATCTTTTTCTAGTGTCCAAAACACCAAAACCTGGTCCACCTGCTTCGAGATCCTTTTGACGGTGACGGTCCATATGCCGTTCTAGTCATGTTAGTTATCACAGTGCCATAAGATTCACCAAATCAGGCTTCATATTGCGTGATTCAGGGGTTTACTACAACTTACTCAACAGGTCAGGGCGCTTGAAGTGAGCGCTGCAAATATCGCAACTCAAACCACCAGGCTGATGATTGAGAGCATGGCGTTGCATATGCTCAGCCCGAGTAAACCGTTTGCTACAGCCCGGGTGAGAGCAGGTGAACGTCTTCTCTTCACCTAGGTAACCGTCCGAGCTCTCGCTGTTGTGACGATAGCTGGCGCTGCCCGCCATAGCGGTCTGGGGGTCGCTCATGGTTGTCCAATGGGGGTCATCCACTCCCGAGTACAGTGCAATTTCTTCACCCCTGACAGGATGTAGAGAGGTCTCAGCCAGGTTGCTGAAGGCTGGGAAAGAAAGCTGGATGTGCGCATAGGACGATCTGGGTTGTGAATTGGATCATATCGCCGGAGATGGGGGAATGGGGAGGGTCATAGGCCGTGCGACGCCGTAGGATCGGTTCCACTTCTCCGCATTCTGGCTCTCTCGGCGCTGCGCGGTTGCGGTATCTTGCATATTGTGTAGCGTTGCAACCCGTATCTGCTACGAGGGTATTGATAGGAGTGCGAGATATTCGCAGGTTGACGGAGCGCGATGGCCGGCATGCCCCTCCCCCACTTACGCCACTCCTGATAAGACATTGGTTCTCCGCGATCCCACCCCAGGACAGCTCGCCCGAGAGATAAGAGTGGGGTAACGCAACTTCGGGGGCCACGCTTGTGTGATAGACTCCAAATGCGGGCGTGTCTTATCTTATTGGAGCGGACGTCTGATAGTTTGGAGATACCAGTTGAGTTCACGAAAGACGAAGGAGAACTCGGAGATGGGTAGCCGGAGGAGGGGTCACGTTGTGCACGGCGCAGACTCGGCATTCGTGACATCGCTATGTGCGACCATCGGATCGAGTCGAAGTGGTGTCCATGATGCGATCAATTCCACTCTTAGGATATTGGTGTTTGGTAGGCGCATGAGTGAACATGTATGATGTGTTCGCCGCACTGCGTCTTAGCGGAAGAGGTCCGCCTCGATCATATTTATGCATGCGGACAAGGCACTTTGTTATTGGGTCAATACTTGGACCCCCATAGCAGTCGCATCGTCTCATCTGTTCATCTGTTGAGCAACTAATAGCTCTCTTGTGGATTGTGCCTGAACTTATTTGGTGTTTTGTTCAAGTCTAGTGAACAACATGGCATCGGCAAGGAGTTACATCATTCAAGAAAAGGTCCAGCGAGATGCCAGTAGTAGGCTACATGTGAGTCAATAATGCCCCTTTTCTATTAGGATGATGCAAATATCACGATTACGTAGACGATAGCTAATACTGAGAACAGGTCATCATCGTCGGCGCTGGCCTTGGCGGTCTAGGAGCGGCCATCGCAACGTTGCTAGCCGGACATGAAGTGACAGTCCTTGAATCTGCGCAAGCCATCGGCGAGGTCGGAGCTGGTATCCAAGTCTTGCCTAATGCAGCCCGTGTGCTATTCTCTTGGGGCCTGGAGGAGAAGCTGGAGAAGTACGCAACCAAACCCCAGAAATGCAACTTCATCGGCTGGAAGGGCAACTTCTTGGGCGACATGGACTACCACAAGTACGCGGCCGCAGCAGGTGGCTTTCCCTTTTGGGACTTTCATCGATCCGATCTCCACCGATGCCTTCTTGAGCGCGCTGTCGAGTTGGGAGCCGAGCTAGTCACAAACGCCAAGGTCGAAACGTTTACTGTGTCTGAAGACCAGATGTCATCAACCGTGTTCTTGGCGGACGGAAGGACCATGACTGCCGACCTCATTGTTGGTGCAGACGGCATTGCTTCCAACCTGAGAGAGCAGTTCCTCGGCAAGTCCGACCCACCCCAGCTTACCGGCGACTTGGCATATCGGCTTCTCCTGAACACTGCCGACATGCTCAAAGATCCCGAGCTGCGCCACTTCGTCGAGAACCCTCAAGTCAACTACTGGGTCGGGCCCGACAAGCACGCCGTCAACTACGTTCTTAAGGGTGGCAAGCTGTTCAACATGGTTCTTCTGGTCCCTGACGACATGCCCGTCGACGGAGGAAACACCCTCAAAGGCAACATCGAGGAGATGCGAGCGCACTATGACGGGTGGGACCCCCGTATCAGCAAGATGCTGCTGATGTGCGACGAGGTTCTCAAGTGGAGGCTTTGCATCAGGCCTGGTCTCGACCCAACGTGGTCCCACCCGTCTGGCGCATTCACCATGCTCGGCGACGCCGTCCATGCTACCCTACCCTACCTTGCTAGTGGTGCTGGTATGGCACTTGAGGACGGTGGTGTTCTCGGCCTGTGCCTTGCTCGCTTGACTGACAAGTCAGCCGCGGGGAAGAAGCAAGCTTTGAAGATTTATGAGGACTGCCGTCGGGAAAGGACGGAGAAGGTTGTGCGTCGCGGCACATACAACCAGTGGATGTATCACTTGCATGACGGAGAGGAACAGGTGGACCGCGACGCGAAGTTTACACAATTTGGTGAGATGGATGATAAGTGGTTGAGCGGAGAGTCGCCTGTTCTGCCCGAATCTCAGGAGACAGGGGAGGACCCGTTCCCTTGGAGGTACCATGGTGTCGGCAGGTGGCTGCTGACCTATGACATGTGGAAGGACATTGAGTCAAAGCGGCCGTCCGCTCCAGTTGGAGCTGCATCACAGAGCGAGCATACACCTAGAGCGAGCCTGTAAGGTCTTGCACTTGTAGAATACAACGTAATTTCATCGACCTTTTATTTTCCACCTCGTGCACGTGTTGCCTATTCGTTGGTGATGGACCTGCCTTTGACAGTCATCAACGTGCTCCATCGCACTGATAAATAAGTACTACGTAGCGAACTGATCATTCACAGATGATGTCCTAATGGTCTTTCAGCTTCAGCTTCATCGCGCTTTATAGATGAGGAAGACCACCCAAGGGATACGGCAATGATGACATTCTTTCCTTCGTGTGGATGCTCTTCAACTTTCTTAACTATCACAACCTATTTTGGCTCGATAGAACTGAGGCCAACTACTGAGACTTTTGAGGAAGAAATGCATGTGGTACTGACAAGGCGGTGTGGTTAAAAGTAACTTGAACTTTTCTGTATTTTCTCAATGCATATTCTATCATCATAATGCGTCGCTTTACGACTAATGGTGTGGTCTTTTTGACCCCCGTAAACTTTCAAACCGTTTATGCCTGCGCCGTGACCTCCGCATTATCGACCTTGTAAAACTCGTAATCATTGTAACCCTTCTCAGGGGGCTCCGCGCCGTAGAATGTGGATCGGTCGTAAGGGTTCAGGGCGTAACCGCTCTTCAGCCGCTCCACAAGATCGGGGTTGGCGATAAAGTGCCTGCCAAAGACAATTGCGTCGGCCTCGCCGCTCTTCACCTTCGTCGGCGCGTTGTCTCTGTTGAAGTTGCCCGCAGTGAGGAAGTGGATGCCGGCGGGCTTGAGGATGTCCCTGAACTGAGTCAGGTTGTTGCTCTGCTTGCCGAGAGAAGCCAGCTTCTGCTCCTCGTCGAGAACCTCGTCGAAGCGGGGCTCGATCCTGGACATTGTGTCAGCATTCATTGATTCATACGGGGAATAGTCGAGAAGGTTACATGTGGACGTAGGCAGGTCTTTGGCTCTCAGGAAGCCCGGCCAGGCGCTCTGAGATGTAGGTCCAGTGCTTGTTGGGGTCACTGTCCTTGGTGCCTTGGAAGTAGTTGTAAGGTGAGAGGCGAAGGCCGACCTTCTCAGGGCCGATAGCGGCGGCGACCGCCTCGACAACCTCGAGCAGGAATCTTGAGCGGTTCTCGATGGAGCCGCCGTAGGCATCCGTGCGGGTGTTGATATTGTCGTGAAGGAACTGCTCAAGGAGGTAACCGTTCGCACCTATTGCTCTCATTAGTACATCTTCAACTTCATACTAGACGCTGCATCATACCGTGAATTTCAACACCGTCGAAACCAGCCACCTCAACGGCACGCTTGGAAGCAGCCGCCCACTCAGCGGTGAGAGCCTTGATCTCCTCCACGGTCATTGCCCTGGGAGGTCCATCCTTGCACTCAGTGCCGTCGAGGTACTTTCCGTCCATGGGCTGAGTTCCTGATGAGATGGGAGTCTCGCCTCCGCGCATGCCAGCGGATGAGGCTCTGCCAGTGTGCCACAACTGAACATAGATGAAGCCACCCTTAGCGTGGACGGCGTCTGTCACCTTCTTCCAGCCTTGCAGCTGAGAGTCTGTGAAGACACCCGCCACGCCGGGGTAGGCACTGGCATTGAGGCAGATGTCGGTGGCCTCGGTGATCTGGAGACCGCCGGCACTGGCGCGCGCACCGTAGTACTGGACCACGCGGGAGCCCGGGACGTGAACTCCGCGAGACTCAAACTCGCTGCGCATGCGGGTGCATGGTGCCTTGAAGATGTCAGTCAGATGGCCAAGGATTGAGGATGATGATGGTCAACGTACCTGAACAATACGGTGCTGGAGGCTCAGGCCTCCAAGCTTCAAGGGGGTGAAGAGGGCCGTGTCCTTGAGCGCGGCGTAGACCGGGGGAGGGGTGGTGGCTTTAGGCATATTGGTAGTTGATGACTAGGTATGAGTGAAAGATCGAACGATGGTTATCTCTACCAATCTCAGTTAGATGTCCTGAAATGGTTGTGCCGTATTAAGCCAGTCAAGACCGTTGGAGAAGCTGGGTTTTGAGCAGTTGAGCTGAGGCTTGAATCCAAGCTGTAAAGCCACAACCACTCCACAAAAGATTGAATCTGTACAACTTCCAGAGATCATTCCGTAGATCCATTGCGTGCTAGCTCACGATTCCCCATCCCCCGGGAGTGGAAGTGGAGGCTGGGAGCACCCGATGTTGGGGTAGCTGGTGGATCTATCTCGAGAGTGGGGGACAACAGCCCTTGACCTTGACCGGGCGATACCCCTATCTCGACTACCCCAGACTGCCAGTCCACTCCCGCGCCATTGGCGAATGGGAATGGGACGAAAGCAGTAAACCCACGCTTGATAAGCTTGGCCAGGGGCCTGTCAGGAGGTGGAATATGCAGGATATTCTCCGACCCCGCGTTTCTGGCGCGGCTGGCACGGATGTGACGCAGCTTAAGCTAGGTCATGTTCTGGACTCTTCAACGGGACGAGATAGGAATTTCGGTTAGTCAACTACCTGATCTGAATGACTAGTGTCCGCCGGCTTGGTACCGAGTACGCGGGAAGAGCCCATCAAACGCTGTTTCCCCTTTCCTACCGCAAGGTTGATGCCTTTTCCATGCCAGTAGGACATTGCTTTAGCAGTTTGCTTGAATTCGATTCCTGCCTATGAAATTGGTGTCGCCACGATAGTGTCAAATACCCAACTTCTGTCAAATTCTCTTGATGCCAACGTGAGAGACCGAGGACTATTCCAGAGTCTGGAGCTCGGTCGATTCAACGCCTTGACGCTCGAAAGAACTTTGTGCAGATTTTATTCCCAATAACAGACCTTAAAAGGTTAGACATTGAAGGGGCGGGTATGCCTGGGTCATGCAGCTAGCTGCTTGGGATTGTCAATTTCACTTTCACACACGTAAAAATGAGTGATCATTGGCAAATTTGACCGTGCCATCTTCATTTCTGGTCCAGTATATTCATCCAGACGCGGTAACCGCGCGGAGAGTATCAACAAAGTAGCCAAGTGACATGTGGCTGAAATCAAGTCTAAATTACATTCATCAAATCGAAGCATGCCCGTGAGTCTCATAGGGCAAGCCGAAGCAGAACACGCCAACCACAATCCACAACGCAGCACTGGCGTATATCGGCACAGTGGTGTATCCGGCGTAGGTTGAAATGAAAGAAGCCACCAGACCACCAAGACGAAGTAGAGTCGAGGCGATACCCGTTCCTGTTCCACGGACGGGACTGGGGAATGACTCGGGCGTGAACGCGTACATCACTGCGTATTCTGCATGGCGACAATTAGCAAACATCCCAATTACAAAGACAGAAATTTTACTCACCAAAGTTTCCAAGGATAGCAGTGGCACATTGGAAGCCGATATCCGCAGCCTCAGTGCCGACAGAAGTGTACGCAAAGAGGAAGACGCCAGTCAATACAGCAGACGCAGCCATCATCCACCGGCGGCCGAACCTCGTTTCCACGAGGAATCCAGCAGCAAGGGGGCCGAGGACTCCGGCTGACGAGACAATACAGTACACCATGTACGTGTGATCAAGCGACGAGTTGGCGGAGTAGGTGTCCTTGGTCGCCAGATACGACGGGATGAAGGCGAAATAAAGCGGGTACGCGATACCGACGGTCAGCCAAATCAGGAAGGTGACAGAGGTGTGCTGCGCCATCTTGCGACCGGCAAACAGCTTCTTGTAGTTTGCCCCATTGTAGTCCTGGAAGCTCTCCTTCAGAATCTCCATGTAAGACAGCTTCGACGTGACGGGGACGGCATCAGGATCGACCGGCGCGTCGGCTGTTTGGCTCACTTCGGCGAAACGTCTGTCAATCGCCTGGAGCATGTCGAGGGTCATTGGCTCAGGGCGACCGTTGTAGCGCGCAATGTAGTTGACGGCTTCCACCGCCTCGGCATCGCGGCCTTTGGAGATGAGGAATCGTGGCGACTCGGGGATCTTGAAAACCAAGATGCGGATCAAGGCGAAAGCAATCGCAATACCGCCGAGTGTAATCATGAGATAGCGCCTGGAACATCAAACAGTCAGAAAACCTATGCCTTTGAAAAATTGGCAATTTCCACTCACCAGCCCATGTTGTCCTGCATCCTGCAGGGAGCATCGCTCGCAGGGCAGGCAAAGTTGGCCAAGAAGACCCAAGCCAGAAGTGAGACAATGACCTGGCCCAAGTTCCACCACGCTGAGAGAGTGACAAGCATCCACTGGTGGCTCTGGGGAACGAACTCCAGGAAAACGACACTGTCAACGGGCACGTTGCCACCAGCTGCGGTGCCGATGATGGCCCAGAGAGCGCAGAAGGCCGTGAAGTTCGTGGTTCCTGCAACGGCACAGCCAAAGATACCACCGTAAAGAATGGTAGCATTGAAGGCAGGTTTGCGACCGATCAAATCAGCCGTCGTACCCCAAAATGAGGCACCAACAATGAGGCCGACATAGTATGCGACCGAGCTGAAGCTGAGGCGGGCAATGTCGGTGAACTCATTGCCGATCGGGGGTCGAATGGCGGTGATGCCTTGCGACCAAAAGTTGTCGACAATCCAACCAAAGCCGTTGACGACGAAGAGGATCCATTGGAATCTGCAGGAATGCGACCGGAGCCGCTGTGGTTAGCCAACGGCACTACTGCCAGTCTCAATTGAGCACGGCGATCCGCTCGCTCAGACGCTAGAAACTCACTTTCCCATGCCGATCTCTCCGAGATGTTTCGCGACGAGCTCGGACTTCAAACGGAACTGCTCGTTGACGGCGCCATTGTAGAAGTCGGCGACGGCCGCGTCCTCGAGCGACTCTGCGTCGCCGTGCTGGAGGGAGTTGGAGCGGGACTGTGTCAAGCCCTGCTCCGCGGCTCCCTTGCCGGTGCTCTTCTCGCTGACCGAAGCCATCTTGGGACAGGAGGGGAAGAGGTTGATGAGATGTGAAAGAGGGGGGAGGGAAAGACTGAAGGATCCGACTCTGCTCTCTCAAACAAAGACGGGAAACTTGCAATCTGGGAGTTGGTGACACAAGCTAGGCCCCGAGGAGACGGACGAGGACGAACCTCAGCTTTATTGAGGACGGGAAGACACAGGTCCAAGGGTGTACAGGACGCCAAGCTGAGAGTGGTACAGCAAGCCAAGGGTCTGGTTCGACAATCACTTGACAGCTGACATATCGACGGTGATTTTGACAGCCCTTTGTCTAGGGTAGGAAAACAATCGACAGGGGCATCTGCCGTGGCGCCGTCTGGGGAGTCTTCTTCACCGTTGGCTCACCGATGAGGAAAGAGTAGGTAGCCTGAGTGTAGCAGTCTGGCTGAGGTGGCAGAGGGAGGTACTTGGCAGCAGGGAGAGGCCGAGAGATACGGATAAAGGTGAGAGAGTTGTGTTATCGGTGTGTCTTGTCTGCCCTGTAGATATGATCAAAACCTCGTGGGCTCTATCGCAACCCCAGATTGGCCTTGTTCAATATCGCATCCAATCGAAGCTCTAGGATTACGCCTGGAAGATTACGGGTCTCCACCCCCACTTTAGGAGGCACCGTCTCTGCCAAAACTTGCTGTTCGCCCTCATCCATGTATCGATGCTGGGATGGCTCAGCCCTCGACTCCAATCAACTCTGGCATTGCCCGAGTTTTGACTTTGGCAAACAGGGAAAGGTCCTGAAACAATGCGCCCATTTGCATGCACTGGTGATTCATGCCTGTCGGGCGCGCAGCATTCCGGGGGACGAGCTTGCAGAAAACAGGGGGATTGTTGATGACGTAGGACACTAAGACATGGAAGACATGGAACTCTTGCAGCTTGCAGCCGTTCCCCGGACCCTCGTTGGCTGGAGGCGGGCCCGTATGGAGGCATAACCGGGGCATCCACTTGCACAAAACGGGTCGCGTTCCATGTTTAATCAAATTACCTAAGGGACCATGCAGATATTGAGTCTCTGAGGCCCCCCATTGATCAATTCAGGGTCTTCTCAGGGTCCGAATGCCATCACAAAGAGTCAGTTGCGACCGAGATTCAAGCACGTGCTTTGGGATCTACGAGAAATCTCTGTTTAAAAATGGGCACGCATTTGTGGCGCCCGTGTCGTAATGCCTGTGAGACCCTGAGATTCCTACCGCCCTACCCGCGATGCGCTTTATTTTTTCTCGCTGTTCTTAGGTTGCTTTCTCGGAAAATTCAAATTAGATAGTTGCGGGGACTTGCAGAAATCCTCCAAAATAGTCGTCGAGCCATTGGGCGGCGGACTGCCCACTGGTGGATTCCGTCGTGTCCCATCGGCCAATTGAACCGACGTAGCCATCGGGCCTGACAATAATGATGGCAGCTTCGTCTGCTGCGAGTCCCCCGAGCCACTTGTCGGTGCATGAGCGGCCTTGCGTGTCGAGCGGCGCGACGTCGTCGAGGTAGACGGTCCAGCCACTCCTTGAGAAGACCGGCGGCAGAGACGAGATCTCAAAGTCATTCTTATCCGTAGAAGCTAGAGATTAAGTTAGTACCGGCATTTGAATTGGGCGCACTTGTTACGTACTGATCAGAGCAAAGGTGCTTAGTTCACTGACGGATGTGTACCGTTCAGGGCGCACATGCTGATCGTCAATTCTCCTCGCCCTTGGCTTCTCCTTGTATGATTGAGCAGCGGCCTTCGATAATTGTGTGAACAGAGAAGATTCCGACGCTACAGAGTCGTTGAAGCTAGTGAGGAACGACATGGCTGGCGCGCTGGCAACCTTGTCCAGAACAGCATAAATGCGGAACTGTCCGAGAATGGGAATATCCAGTTGAACATCAATAGGACAGGCATCGATGTATCGAGTTGCTTTTGTCGGCGGCAGGGTGCAACCGGGCTTCGCAGCGCCTTTAACCGCGGTTGAGCGGTTTAGCTGGTTCTCGCCGTACTCAACGCCGACACCAGAAATGAACCGAGTATTCGTCTTAAAATTCTCGGCAAGACGCTTAGCATCGCCCCGAGCGATCTCGTTGGCATGCTCGAAATCAAAGTTGATTAGATCGTGGGCGATCTTCTTTCGTTCCTCCTCGTACGAACCCAGCAGGATACCGTCCTTGGCCAGACCGCGCAGGGTCAGGTTGAGCTTCCAGCCGAGGTTCCAGGAGTCGTGGATACTCGTGTTCATCCCTTGAGCAGCCTTTGGGCTGTGCGTGTGGCTGGCATCTCCGGCGATGAAGGCTCTTTGAGAGGGGTCGGTGAAGCGCGCGGCGACGCGTTGCGCAACTTGGTAGTTGCCAAACCATTCGACTGAGCGCCAGTTCACGCTGTACGGGGCGAGAATCAACTTGGCCTGCTCCATGACATATTCTTCACCGAGGTTCTTTGATGTTGTGGAAGCCTTCATCTCGATATAGAAGCGTGTCATGTTACGCTCACGGGGAATGATGAGGATGGATCCGTGCTGTTCCGAGAAGACAACGGTCTTGCTCCAGATATCGGGGAAGTCGGTTTCCAGCTCACCATCAAGAACACCCCACACGGATGTGTGGGGTGTTCCTTGTGCGTAGGTGTCGGGAATGGACTGACGAACACGGGAGCGGGCGCCGTCGCAGCCCACAACATAGTCTGTAAGAATCTTGGTTGGGCCGCTTTCGTGATGATCGGCCTCGATCTGCAGGGAGCCATCTTCCAGCGTCGTGTAAGTCTGGAAACTGTGGCTACGCTTGACCTCGAAGCCGCTCTTCCGGAAGTCATCGATGAAGACGGACTCGATCATGCCTTGATGGCACAGCAAGATGTACGGCTGAAGAAGGTCGACAACTGATGCTGGGTAGTGAATGGAACGACTGATGCGGTGGAGGTCGGCATCGCTGGAACTTTGCCACATGCAGATGTCGTGCACTTTGACTCCATCACGAAGGAGCCCGTCGCCTAGACGGAGCATCTGGAAGGTCTCAATAGACTTTGGTTGGATGCCATCGGCACGACCGACCGTTGTCTGATCGGGCCTCTCATCAATAAGGTCCACCTTTTGGCCGAACCTCGCCAGCAAAGAACTAGACAGAGTGTGTCAGTTGCGCTCCGGGATTCCGGGCCTGGGTGGGGCACATACCCGAGCATCAGGCCGGCGGGGCCGGCCCCGACAACGCAAACATCGGATTTCCCACCGGCAGCTGAGTTGCCGTTTTGGGGGTGCACCGAGTGGCCGTTTGTGCCGCCATTGGTCTGCGGCGTTGCTGAGCTCGTTGTCATGTTTAATGTGTGGATGTGGTTGAAGACGCTCTTGGAATTGCTTGAGCGCTTCTGTAAGACGCCCTAGATGTTGTCCAAGAGTTGTAGGATGGAGGGTTGTAATGATGAAGTGAGGCGTGTGAATGATCTGAATGATTGGAAGATAAACTTTGCCTTTCTTGCTGTGTTTAAGAGCTGAGATGAATGTCGCAGAATTCCTCGGTCTGGAAATCGTCCAAGAAAGCTCATCACCTCATTTCATGGAAATGGTTCGATGTTGGGTCGATGGTAAGATGTTCAAAAACAGTTTCTTTTGCAACTGAGAGAATGCCCTGTCGTTCCAAACTCACACTCGCGAGTCGCGAAGTCGTCAGTCGAGCCTTCATGATGAGCTCCCACTTCTCCCACTCTCCAAGTCCATCGCGAGCATCTGGGCCGCCACCATCCCCCACTCTCGGAAGGGTGCGCTGCGCGACACCGTGCATGGCCGGGATGGGCTTGGAGAAGGCAACAAAACCCGCGGGGTTGCCGAGCAGATAAGAGAGCTCCCCGGGGTTGCTGGTCTCCACTGATAAGCCCTACTCGGGGCAGCTTGCCGATTCTTGTCCGATCTCGCCAACAGTCCAAATTCCCCGCCCTTGATTGGTCTGATTGGCCATCATCGGCATCCCGACTTTCCTCGGGATACCGGATCTCTCCGGTAGAACGGCGCGACGATAGAGTCACGTTGACTTGTGTTCATTCTGCACAACTTTGACACGCTTAGTCTTGGAACGACTTTTGGCTCTTTTTTTGTTGTGTCAGTTGTATCCGATCGGCAGACAAAGCACAATGACGCAAGTTACGACTTCTAAGCCGGCGCAAACCTGGCAAGAGGTAGTTGCCAAGAAAAGACTTCAGAGACAGGAGGCGATCGCGACAGCTGTTCTGAGAGTATCAACAGACACGAGTGGCAGCAATGAAAGCATTACTGCTATTCCTGATGCCGAGGCTCTAGTTGAAAGGATCTCTCGGGGCGAAGTAAGCAGCGAGGCCGTGGTCAAGGCTTATATCAAAAAGTGCGTCTTGTCTCTTATTTGCTGTCATTCTCAGACGAGATTTCTCAGCCATGAAGGTCTCAAGTACTGACAGTCGAGACCTGTAGAGCCGTAGAAACCCATGAAAAGGTGTGACAACCCGCCTACTGAGTCCAGCCTAGATGCTATGCAGATCGTATGCTAACTTTATGCACCATGCTCACAGACCAACAGGTATGGTTCAAGAGTCTCTCGTTAAGTTTCGCCGAATTAAACTTCATCCTAGCTTAACCGAAGTTCTGTTTGAAGAAGCATTGGAGCGAGCCAAGGACTTGGATGCTTACTTCGCAAAGAACGGAACAGTAGTGGGCCCCTTACATGGTGTTCCCGTTACATTGAAAGACCAGTTCAACGTCAAAGGCTTTGATTCTACACTCGGATATGTAGGCAGATCGTTCTCACCAGCATCCGATGATGCAGCTGTGGTCAAGATGCTGAAGAGCCTGGGCGCTATCGTCATTGCGAAGACTAACTTGCCTCAGAGCATCATGGTGAGTCTTTCTTGGCCCTAAGAAAAGCTGCAAAGGATCGCTGACTTTGTCTAATAGTGGTGTGAGACAGACAACCCTCTCTGGGGTCTGACCACGAACCCGCTCAGCAAGGAATACACCCCAGGTGGCTCCACTGGAGGCGAGGCGGCCTTGCTCGCAACCCAAGCATCCATGCTGGGATGGGGTACTGATATTGGAGGCAGTATTCGCATTCCGTCTCATATGAATGGGACCTATGGCTTTAAGCCAAGCGTAAGTCGACAATTTCTGTTCTCATCGAGCCTTAACGACGGGCTTTCGACGTCACGTTACTGTGCGAATCTCAGCTGACCAACTATCAAGAGCGCGCGTCTGCCTTACCGTGGCGTCCCTGTCTCGACAGAGGGCCAGGAACATGTGCCGTCATCTATAGGACCCATGGCTCGCAGTATGAGCACCATTCAAATGACGATGAAACACCTGATCAACGAGAAGCCCTGGGAAATGGACTCTCGCTGCGTCCCAATTCCTTGGCGGGAAGATGTCTATCAGGAAACCCTCTCTCGTCCCCTGACGATAGGGGTGCTGTTTGATGACAACGTCGTCAGACCTCATCCGCCCTTGACACGTGTTCTTCGATCTGCCGTTGAGTCTCTTCGTGCAGCTGGACATGAAGTGCTGGAATGGAACGCTGACTTGCACGAAGACTGTATCCGAGTCATGGTAAGGGGAAGGCTTCTAAGAACTTCTTTGTGTTAGACGCTAACCGGATCAAATGAAGGACTTGTACTACACTGCCGACGGCTGCGAGGACATTCGGAAAGACGTAATCGCCGGGGGCGAACCTTTCATCCCGCACGTTGAGCGTCTGATCAATCGTGGAAAGGCGATCTCCGTCTACGACTACTGGCAACTCAACAGGCGCAAGTGGGACATGCAGCAGGCCTACATGGAAAAGTGGCGGTCCATCCGGTCGCCTACAACTGGTCGCGCGGTCGACATTCTCTTGATGCCTCCGATGCCTCATAGCGCTGTCCCTCACGCCGGATGCCGCTGGGTTGGATACACCAAAGTGTGGAATTTCCTGGACTATCCGGCACTTGTGATTCGTGGGGGCAAGGTTTCTCAAAACGATCTGAGCGAGCCGTGGACGTATGAGACCAGGGGACAGGAGGATGAGTGGAACAAGAAGCTTTGGGAGGACAATGGCAAGGAGATGGCAAGTCTAGGACTGCCGGTTGGATTGCAGATTGTTGGTCGCAAATTGGAGGAGGAGACTGTCTTGGCTGCTGGCAAGATCATAGATGATTTGATACAAGCGGCTTAGAATTTCGCTGCCTTGCGCTAAATAGATGCATAACTGTTGATACTCTCGGTTCTAAGGCAAATGATGGAACTATTGCCTTGTTTGGATTGAATTGAATGGATGTTTAATGAGAATGGTCCTATCATGATGTATCGCATATTGAGACATTCATCTACTGGACTGCGAGTCTCACCCCGGTAATCGCCTAGGACTCTAGTGGGCGACACTACCAAGGCAACGTGATTCCTGAAACAGTAACACCAGTCAGGAGACTCTGCATGTTTGAACACTTGAATTACGTATTTGATGTCATTCATTTCATTAGATGCATGTATGTACTACTAGGTATTGTCCACAGGCCGAGGCCGAAGTCTATGCCTGTGTCTTCTTCCACTCCTCGTACTTCTTCATGACTTCTTCCCTGCTAGCCGGCATCAGACCACCTTCCGGTACCGGGTTTTTAGATTTGAACCAGTCGCTCATCTGACGCGGTGTTAGATATCGCTTCCTGTGTTGGTAGGGAGCGACTTACCTCTCCCATAGTGACCCACTCAACACCTTCGTGCTTGTTGATGTGCTCGATAATGCGCTCGTGCATCAAGAGAACATGGGGTCTGCCGGAAACATCGGGGTGGATCGTCATCGGGAAGATGAACTCGTCTTTTGCCGCCAATCAGCATCAACATAGTCTTTCATCAGTAGGAGTGGGGCTTACCATATTCTCTGTAGAAGTAGTCGAAGTGGTCCCGCCAAATGTCTTCGACATCCCTAGAAAGCGTGGTCAGCCCAGCTATTAAGCACCTCCAGGGCCTGTTCGGACTTACCTCGGGTTCACCCAACCGTGAGAGTTGGCCGAGTTCTTCATGAACATCATAGGGGGCAAATCGTCGATGTACCAAGAACCTGGGATCTCAACCAGGCCCGTCTCCTTACCCTTCACAAGAGGCTTCATCCACTCCTCGGCCTTCTTGGTATAATCGATCTTGGTCCAGGTGTCTCCCGTGCGCAGCCAATACGCCTGGCAGTCATGGTGAGACATTGAGTGATCATACTCAATACCATAGCTGAGCAACAGCTCGGTTCCCTCTTCACTGGTCTCCCACCAAGGAGCGACGCTGCCCTTGGGCGGCTTGCCACCGCAGAACTCAGTCAGCATCTTCCACGTCTTGTCAAGGACGTCTCGCTGCTGCTCAAGGGTCATATCGACAGGGTTCTCGTGGCTGTACCCATGCAGACCAATCTCATGGCCTGCATCGCGCACCATGGCGCACTCCTCTGGGAACGTCTCCAGCGTGTGACCGGGGATGAACCATGACGCCTTAATGTTGTACTTTTCGAAAAGGGAAAGCAGTCGGCGCGTGCCGATGGTTCCAGCCCACAATCCTACACGATCATTCACAGTCAACAAGTGTTCGCCGGGTGGAGATACCGCCATGGCAAGAGTAACGAAGGGAGGACCTACCTCTGCTGATGTCGCTAGTGCTGTCCTCGCCACCGTAAGAGCCTAGCCATCCGGCGACAGCATCAATATCCACACCATAACTAACAAGATCATGTCAGACGAATGAATAACACCGCGCATTGCATTCTCCCTTACCATACGAGAACCTTCTTCTTGCCCATTGTATCGATTTGTAAGTGCGAAAGTGTTTGAAATGTTGATTTGTAATGCAAATTCCGTCGCTTGTCTGGAAGATAGCCTTTGGTACAGTGGCTTGACTATCACATTTTATGCTGCTTCATTACATAGACTACATTCGCCAGCGGGAACCTCTTCTTACAAGCTGCGATAGGGAAATGTTCCATCCATGAGGAGTTGGGGGCGAGAATCCACAGGAGCTTTCCCCGCGTTCAGGGGTCCTTACCCACAGCTTTCCGATGCACCTTATCTGCAGGACACCTCCATTCCAGCACTGCCTCCTCTATTGTCTGCTCTAGTTTGAAGATTTGTGAGTGCCACAAAACGCTTGATAGGGCCTATCAGAAGCCACGAAATCATAAGCAGATCTGTGAAAGAGGGGCTCCCATCCAAGAGCTAGTGTTCATCCCACCTCCGGCGCACCGTCCCGGCCGGTGCCCCACCCCCATTCTCGAGCTCGCCCACTTTCACTCTTGATAGACAAGGATCAGCCACCCCTCAGAAGCTCCCCACTCACCCCGCGATAGGCTTCACAGTCGCTACTTGTCCGCGGGCCGCTATCCATGGCTGCATCTAATCGGTTATCATCTTCCACTGTTGAACTATCCTTCCACTTTATTCGAGAGTTGGGGTGCGTGGATGTCGGGAATAACTTCGTGAATGCATCACTAAGGCATGGGAATGGGTAGCGCGCAGCTGTCTTGGCACCAAAGGCATGGATTGAGTGCAATGGGCCAGTTGCAGAGATATGGCGTAGGTGGGATGGAGGCGGTTTCCGTTTCTGAGATTCGAAACAGGCCCACAATATCATGATGTTAAGTAATTCTGCTGATAGCGTCTGTGTACATCGTGCACAACATTGGCAAGCACTCTGGTGTCCCTTGTCTAGATTTTCAACAGGCGTTTGCATCTCGAACGATCCGTGAACCAGTTGCACCATCGAGATACCTTGTTGCCTCCCATCAAACCTGACCAAGTCTCAGAAGACGTAAAACATAATGTCAAAGGTTCGTGCGGCCACCCTTGCTGAGTGTGGATAGACCTATGCCACGACAGGAAGCTAACCTACTCAGTTCTCGTTGAAGGGTCGCGTCGCCGTCGTCACCGGCGCCGGTAGGGGCTGTGGCTTGGCCTTTGCTCAAGGCCTTGCAGAGGCGGGTGCGGACGTTGCCATCTTCGACGTGATCAACCCGGACCCTACTGCGTTCGAGCAGCTGTCCTCTGCCAATGGTATCAAGGCAAAGGCATACATCGTTGATGTCACAGATATTTCAAGTCTGGAGAAGGGATTCGCTGCCGTCGCTGCCGACTTCGACAGCAAGCTCGACATCTTTGTCGCATGTGCTGGCGTCAACAAGAATGTGGAGTTCCTTGACACTACCGAAGAGGATTTTGACAGGCTACACGGAGTCAACGTCAAGGGCCTCTACTTCTCGGCTAAGCTTGCTGCCAAGGCCATGATCGCGAATGGCACCAAGTGTGGCAGTATCATATTTGTCGCTAGTATCGCGTCACACATGGCGATCCGGTCACAGAGATCGACAGCTTACTGCGGCACCAAGGGCGCTGTCAGAGCGATGGTTGCACCCATTGCTGCGGAGCTCAACAAGTACGGCATCCGTGTGAACTCCATCAGCCCTGGATACGTAAGGACTGAGATGACGGCACCCTTCCCACACCTTTTGGAGAGTTGGAGGGACGAAATCATGAACGGTCGCGTTGCTGAGCCAGACGACATCAAAGGCGCATGCGTCTTCTTGGCCAGTGATGCTAGTAGGTAAGTTGACATCTTCCCAGAGGGTACAAGTGAGAATGAAGGCACGCTAACAGCTTTTTAGATACTGCCAGGGCAGTGATATTCTGGTGGATGGTGGTGTAACGAAGTGGTAGCGATAGTTGAGTTAGATTTATGCTATTATGAATACATCAATGATTGAGCATGTTTAATCAAATACTTTTGACCCTCTTGGAGAATATGACTTTATGTCAGCGTACCCTTTCGTCTAGTGTCAAATGCAGTGAACAACGTTCAAACTTCTCACTACAACCCCAAAGCCTAGTCTCACCCTCACGTGTCGAAACCCCTTCTCCTATACTTCTATCTAAAGTGCCCTTCACAAATTCTATTTATGCAGGCCAGTTGTTGATTCGAGTCTAACTCAAATGAAGAATCTCCATCTTGGGTCTTTCTCCCCGTCCCTCAAGTCACGAGTCTCCACATCTTGAGCCGTCAAAGTCATACCCTGCTCCTTGTTCTTCCTTGCATTCTCTCGTCTCATCCACATGCCGAGACACAACACGAAGAAGATGCAGACAACATTGCACCCGGCGGTGGCAATCAATGTCGGCGCATAACGAGGCGCATATGTGGTGCGGAATGTGGCTGCTGACAGAATGCCTCCCAAATTACCGAGACCCACAAGAAGACCTGTCGTGGCAGCCCGGGAGTTCTCACTGAGATTATTGTTGTTATGCCAGCTATGCACCAGGGAGCTTGGGATGTAAGCACCACCAGCCAGTAGGAAGCACGCAAAGTACGCCACGCCAACGTGAGCCTGTGCATCGATAGCCGCCAACAAGATGAGACCTATCAAGCTTAGAGTCAAGCTCCCAATGATGTGAAAGGTTCTTTCTCGGTTGCGATCTGATGAGTACGTGACTGCCAACAGGACCAAGAAGCCAACCACATTGGGAGGTACCGTAAGGAGGTTTGTAGTGACGGTGTTGTAGCCCAGGCGCCGGATGATAAGAGGGAGGAAGTTGGCTGTTGTTGCAAATGCAACAGGGTAGGTCAAGCTGATGATGCACCAAATGGGAAATTTCCAGTCGCTCCAAGTGCGAAAAGACTCCTTGAGGCTGAATTTCTCTTCAACTTCCCGAGTGCCATCACGAAGAGACCTCAAGCTTGCAACTTCCCTCTCGGCATCGTTCAAGAACCAAGCTGTTTGGGCGTTGGCCGGTAGCCACCAGAAAGCGACGGCCCCGAATAAGACGGTCAGAGCGCCTGGGTAAAGGTTAGAAACCTTCTCCATAGATAACCGTCTTCAAGATATCTCACCTTCGATGATGAAGAGCCACATCCATCCATGAACATGTGGATCTTGAATACGAAAGACTCCAAATGAGATCAATCCCGAGAATGCAGACGCTAAGAGGGCACTTCCGAAGAAAATAGCGATGCGGAAACCCAGTTCACCACGGGTGTAGAAGAGAGTCAAATAGAAAACGGCACCGGCAAAGAAACCTGCCTCAAAGGCCCTTTTCGGGGTTAGCATTGCAGATGATCGATTGGTGAGTCTGAAGCTTACCCCAAGATAAGGCGAATGGCTAACATGCCGCCAAAGTTCTTGCAAGCTGCTTGTAAAAGCGCCATCGCACCCCACCCTACCATTAGAGCTGGCAATATGATGCGTCCAGAGAATCTTTTGGTCAAAAGATTGAGAGGAAGATCACAAAGACCATTTGGGATGTAGAAGAGCAGGATAAGAAGAGAGTACTGCTCTCCCACGAAGCCCAGGTCTTTGCTCATGCCATCCGTTTCCGCATTGCCAAGATTACTCTAGTCAAATGGAGTCAGAGGATTTGTAGCTAATACCAAATCGCATGAAATTACTCACCCGGTCGACAGCATTGAAGAAGTACATGATGCTCATGAAAGGCAAGAGCCAGTAGTCCATCTTCCGAACTACGGTGCATACATCGTAAGTAAAATTGTACATATTAGCACAGATTGTTGCCGATGAGACATACCGTATGACTTCTCCACAGCAGCATCAATGACAACTTGCGACCCATATTCATGATCCCCCTGTTGGGAACCATCGGAGGGCTTGTCGGTCCGAACATCTGTGGTGGACTTCATTCTGAATGACTTGAGAATTAGGTTTGCAGGGACCTTGAGCCTCATGAATGAGAGTCATGCATATCCATGTTTACATATATATCAGTCAAGTTCGAAGTGCAAGTTGGTTGGTGTAATCCCAGGCTAGGGTGCGGCGCCTCGTGCTGGGTATCCTGTGGTGCACTGAGCACGCCAAGCCAGGAGATATGAGATAAACGCCGCTATCGCAAGCCTTTCGGACACATGCAATCAGTAGTCTGGGGTATACATCCTTACAGCTGCATGAAGGCCGTACATGACGAGTTCCGTACTATCGGGTCGTACCATTGATATCATGGGGCGCCCGCACGACCTAACAAGAGTGGGGGAGCGCGCACCCGAAGAATGGGAGTCTGAAACAGGGATTCCCCTCCACGACCTGAAAACATCACAATCGACAGCTTCAAATGAGTGGCTCAAGGTATTTTAAGATAGAAGACTCATGAAATTGCTACAGATATTGGATACAGTTGTTACGCCACAGCAATTTGAGGCGGCTGTGCCTGCTGCTGTGACAGAAGCTTCTGCTTCTCAGCCAAGGCCTTCTCCAAACCCTGCTTGTACAACTGGGCCCTTCCATATGATTCCGCGTAAGCTGCCGACACTGCTTGCTCGACAGTGACAGGGCCGAACTTGGCTGGCTGGGTGGCGGACTTGCAGGTGGGGATGCACTCGACCAGGTAATCCGGGTTTCCGGAAACGAAGACAGGAATAGAGTAGCGCTCCTGGCCAGACTTGTTGATGACCCGGTGGATGTTGCTCTTGTACTTCTCGTTGGTCCATCGGGCCATGAGGTTGCCCAGGTTGACGACAAACGCGCCCTCCGTAGGTGGGACCTGGGGTTGATTAATAACCGAAGCAAAAGTGGCGTGGGACATGCTGGCACTTACATCGATCCATGTCTCATTCTTCTGGTCCCAGACCTGGAGACCATCGACCTTGTCCTGAAGGAGCATGGTGATGGCACCGAAATCCGTGTGGGCTCCAATACCACGAGTGAGCTTCTCGTCCGCATCTGCAGGCTGCGATGGGTAGTGGAGCATTCTCATTGTGGCGACCGCACCGTCCATGAACTTGCTGAAGTAGCTCTCCTCGAGATCGAGCGACAGAGCAAGTACTCTCATCAGGTCGGAGGCCAGAGACAGAGCTGACGAGTAGTACTCCATGGATGCGGATCTGAAGGTCTCGAGCTCGCTTCCGAGACCCTCTGGCCACTGGTTAGGTCCGCTGTTGAGCTTCTTGTTGACAAAATAGGGGTGGTCCTCGGGGATCTCAGCACCGATGTAGAATCCCTCTTTCAACTCGGGCTGCGTGCCCTCTTCGAGGATCTGCGACCTCAGCATCTCGTAGCCGCGGTTCCAGCTGTTGTTCTCCTTGGCGACCTTCTGCTTTTCCTCGAGGGGAAGCGAGAAAAGCTTCTTGGCGTTCTCCATCACGGCCTTCTGCTGTTGCAGGGGCACGGAGTGACCAATGATTTGGAAGAAGCCATTGTAGAGGCAGCTGTCGCGGACCTGGTCCACAACCTTCTGCTTCTCGGCTGCATCTTCCGAGTAGAATGCTGCATGAAGAAACCGGTGTTGTAAGAAGACATGCTCACTAGATGTGTAGGCTTGCGCTGCAGGGTGAACTCACCTGAGAAGTCAATGATGGGAATCTCGAGAGGCGCCATGATGTGTTCCAGTGAGATAGACTCTTGAATAAGGCTGGTGTGATATTGAGAAAAATATTAAGCTAGTACGGTAGGTGGTGTGTCTTTAGATTCTTCAGCTTGAGTCTGTCTTTTCAAAGTAATTTCATATCTTCCATGCCATGAACGTCGGAAAATATAGTTCGAGATGTCAGATGAAACTCTTCATCATCTTCGTGCATCCATCATCGTTCGCTCTACAACGCGACTATTCGGCTTTCCGAACAAAGCTCGCCCTCGCGTGAGCATCAATGTCGAAGACTCGAAGAGTGGGGTGGCTCATAGATAGCACCCATCCTAGGCACTGGCATAGCGTCACTAGTCGCCCATGAAAACGGCACATGGAAAGTATGTGTCAACAGAATGGCGGGGACGATAAGTGGCGTAGGGTGGCCGATGTTGTGCATGGATTCACTTCCGTTGTCGGTCCTCCCGTGTCACCCCCTGGCACCCACTTTCCCCTCACGCCGGAGAACGATTAGATGCGGCCCAAGATAACAACGGCATGCGCAACCCAAAATAGCTCCCAAGCCACATGTCTCGCATGTTGATGACATCCACGTAAATTTCGATATCAAAGGCGAAGGCTTGTCACTTGCCAAGAGGGCATGGTCGGCGGTCGGACAAGAGTCGGCTGTCGCTTCGGCTGTCGGCACATTCGTGATATCCTGGAGATGCCACCACAACCTAACCTTCAATGTTTTGTACAATCAAGACGACGACTAAATCATCAAGGGAGGAAGTTCATTTCCAAAATTCCCCTATCCGGAATTCAAAACACAAGAAGACTTCCCATAAATAGTTTGATAAATAAGATCAATCTAAGATTGTACAAATTTGAGGAATTCCAACGCTGGTTGCTACCGTCTAACACCGTAGTGATTACATGTTGCTCACGACCCACCAACTCCATCACCAAGCTAGTTCCTGCTTTGCCCCGCAAGCTGCCTTCTCGAGCTCTGAACAGAAAGTCTCTTCTTCACTCAACTTGTTCGTGTTCATCTCCCCAAACAACTTCGGCGTTGCCGGCCAGATTTCCCTACCTCCTTGGTCCAGCTCCTTCTTTCGGTGCGCCATGACCTCTTCTCGCAAGGTGTTCTGAAAGTGAATCGGGCCCTGTACTCATGTTAGAAGACCACGCAAACCTAGGAGGATAATCGTCGACATACCTTCTCCTTTTCGGGGTGTAGCTCGCCGTTGATGAACACCCCTGCACTGAGGTTTTCCTGAGCTCCAATGCAGAGTTGTTTGTCTTCTTCCAGCACCTGCTTGTAGAAAGCGTTGATAGCAGCAAACTCCTCATCGCCGGCATTATGGTGCCGGTAGACTTCATTCTCAATCCTTGTCTTGGTGGCGCTGACGGGAATCATTCGTTGGATGTAAAAGAAGTTCGAACTACGGTCAAGGTCAATATGGATTCTCGTGCAGTCAAAGTCCCGGGAGTACACTTACGTGATCGTTACTGATGTCGAAGGGAAGAAGAAGGTAATGGACCTCCTGAACTCGTCCTCTTCTTCTTGCGCCTTTTTGTTGATGATTTCATGCTCCAAGCAGCCTCCGCTGGGCTCGACTTTGTACTTCGTCAGGTCTGAGACGCCGGCAATCAGGGGGTGTGATGTTGGACAGTGGTAACATTCGTTGTAGTTCTCTATCACCGTCTTCCAGTTTGCGTCGAGTTCCATTTCCCATACATGGTCGTAGTTGTAGCCACCCGCAAAGTCGAAGTTCTGCATCCTCGGCTTCTGGTATACACCACCAAATTCATCCTCCCATTTCACATCAGGCTCTCCTGCTTGA
Organism: Colletotrichum tropicale; assembly: GCA_027406125.1. Classification (NCBI taxonomy): domain Eukaryota; kingdom Fungi; phylum Ascomycota; class Sordariomycetes; order Glomerellales; family Glomerellaceae; genus Colletotrichum; species Colletotrichum tropicale. Next base: position 1,173,000 of record JANVYH010000003.1, read on the forward strand.
AGATTCACCCAGATGAATCCGGCAGGATCAATCCGAACGTGGATGGGTAGAAGGCCATGCTGATTCTTGTCGAACCCTCTCACTGTGTCGAAGCGTGGGGCTTTGGCAAGGTTGCCTTTGAATCCATACGACCAGCCGTGGTATTTGCAGCTCAAGATGCTAGCTTTGCCGGTCTTATTTTCAATAACAGGGTATGCACGGTGTCGGCAGACATTGTGATAGCCGTTGATGTTGCCTTCTCGGTCTTGAATGAGAAAGAAGGGGAAGTCGGCGTAGTTAAAAGACACATAGTCGCCGGCTTGCTTGAATCGGAGGGAGTGCGTGACTAAGATCCACTTTTTGGAGATGATGGCTCGTCGCTCAAGTTGATGCAGTTCAGGAGATCGGTACCAAGAAGCTGGGAGGCTTCGGGAAGGTTCAGGCTTGGCGTTTTCCGTCCCTGATGAGAACCCTAGGTAGCGCCACATGTTGAAGGTTGAAGTTGGAATAAGTGGGTAAGGTTTTGGAGGCTCTGTAGGCCGTTGCAGATGCTGGGCTCGTGATTGGAACAAAAATTATGGATACGCAGCGTTCATCCTGTCTGTTCACCAAGTCTTGGGATCTGAAGATTTCTTTAAGTCCATGGCCGAGGAACTGCAAGCCATCCCAGAGCCGAGTAGTTGCACCTATCGTGGGGTGGGGAAGAGGCTTCATGGCCACTGGATTAGTGCGTACGGTGTGAAAATGGGGGTGGGGGTGGAGGAGGCGGAAGGGCCAACTCTTAGTGTTTTGGGTGTCGATAAGCCGCAATCAGCAAAGATAGCACGGGATGACAACAACGACCAGCTCATGATTTTTCGACCGCGGGGTTCATCTCGATTTGCTTCAAAATATGCGTGGCTGCCTGTCAGGCATAAAACGAAGGCATGTGCCAAAGGAAATACGTGGGGATGGCGATAGCCGTCGGAGACCAGATTCGGAACGCCGGAGCGATCTCGGAGACAGCCCACCATGCCAGGGACATTCTAACCCAGACACACTCTTTTCATAGAGAAGCACAGTCTAAGCTACGTTAGGTCCCTCGCAAACGCCTCGTCGTTGAAATCCTAAATTGACTACTCATGTAGATGTCATTTCAGGATCCTTGTTTCAACCTTTGAGCGGAGTTATGGAACTTCAGAAGTGCAGCTTCCTTTTTGATCGTCGACAATTAGAAAATTTAGGAAGACACTGACTCAACAGCGGTAAGTTGACTTAACCTACCTCTCAGTTGCCAGTCCCACCTCGTAGAAGAAGTTGCCATTCTAGCGACAGGGAAAAGCGGGACTCTTCGCTCTAACTACAATGTTATCCTATCAGCTCCTTCTACAAGACCATTCAAAGACAACACCCGCTCGTCGCCGAGCTTACACCTTCAGTGATCTTTCAAGACTAATTTGAGTGCCTGAAGGTCGATTTATCGACACATGGTCTCGTATTGGTTCTCCGTCCAAAAAGCCCTTTGTGATAAATCATGACCAGACGTTCTACCAAGCGTTCATAAAGTGCCAAACTTCACCCCGAACAAGTTTGCACTGCTCAATGATGAAATGCCCGGAAACCGCGCCGACCTCCGAACACGTGCTCAACTTTCGATGCGGCTTGCGGCGATCGACGACCCTCGGTGCCTGAGAAGCTCAGATCTGATTTAAAATGCACAATTGTGGGTGCGACACAACTCTACAGACAGCTCGCAGGTGTAGTAACCGATGACCCAAAGAGACGCCCTTCATGCAGTCATGTCAGGCGACTGTGTGCATGCAGAATTGGGCAGCCAGGCGTCTGTAGTCCGCCATGGGGTAAGCATAAGCCCCATTCGTTCGAGGGTCCGGCTTACCTCGGTGTAAGGCTCTAGATCACGCCCAACTGCAGGCCGCAATAACTATAAATCCCCATAAGCACAGCATCCGACTCGGCCCGGTGTTGTGCCATCTGTCACTTCCGGTCATATGACGATTTCTATTTCGGCTGGAATGACTCGGAATGGCTGGTGCGAATGAAACATGATTCCAACACACCAGCCATGCACGATCAGGCAGGCAGTGCCTGCGATGCCTACCCCAATGTGCAACTTCCTGTTCGCGTTTTGCTAGCCACACCCGCATGAGAAGTCTGGAATTGTTGAGATCAATACAGGGTCTGAGACAAACTAGCGTGATTTGCCAATGGCAGCGTCGACCTGGTCTAGCAAGGCAGTGTTGATTGCTGCCCATGGCTCGGGCATGGCTGCCTTACCGTTCAATAACGCGACCCTCCGTGGCCAACGAAGGGGTCTCATGCATGTCAATTCCAAAGCGACATTTTCCAATTCTTCGGCCCCAAAACAAGGCATAATGACGCGGGCAGTGGTAGCGTGGTCAATATTTAATCACTTGATCCCCGCGATCCGCTGCATTTGTGAGCGTTTAAAAGAACTTTAGTCTTCCTCGCGCCATCTCCTTTCATAGCAAAGACCTCAATTGAACGACCTCAATTGAACGACGTCAATCTCTAACCGGATCAGACTTCAGTGCCTGCCACTGCCTTTGAGCAAATATGGCGCCACGTCACAGCCATCATCGAAAGCATGCAATTAAAAAGGCTCAAGAAGATACTCCTTCAAAGCCTCCTCCGCCGCCGGCAAATCCCAAACCTGCCGCACCAGCAACAACGCCGTACGTTGCCCCAGTTGCGGGCCCGTGGTCTGCCTGGACTCTTGATAGTGAAGATAGGGGGTTTTACTTCAGAAATCGCGTAACAGCAACAGGTGTGTCTTATTTACATGCCGTGTTTATAGCACCAGCTAACAGACGACTTTCAGGTCAAATGCAGTGGGAATATGCCACATCTACACCTTTGCAAACATACGCCTATCCACAATTGACGGCAGAGCCGCCATCCTTCTACTACCGCCCCGTCGTAAATCCTCCCATGCAACCTGTATACGACTACACGCCTCGATATCCAGTCAATGTAGCCGCGAAGGATGCCCAGTCTAGCGACGCTTCCATGTCCGACGCTACGTCTGACTCTGAAGACTTTGACGTCGCTGCTGCTAAGCTGGCAGGATTCTCGATTCCGGCAATCATCGATGTGGATTCGAAGAAGATTGAGATGCGACTTCCAAATCTTCGATCTGGAGACACTACCTTTGTCTGGGATCGAAAGCATGGGCACTCGTCCAAGACAAAGATCTACTCAGATACAGACTCAAGGGTCGAAGAGTGGCTGAGGAATGAGTTCAGTGTTTAACGATGGCAGTTTATCGCGAGTTGGGATGGTCCTCCATCCACTTAACGTTTCTTTGATTAAATAGTATGTCCAGCTTTCAGCGCATGTAAACACGTTCAAATATTTGAAGTGGTAGACAAAGTCGAATTCATTGCCTCTCGAGAACGTTCTGGTTACATTGCCTGGCAAAGGCCAAATTGAGTTTAATTATTTTCATGAGCCTGTAAGAAAATGATGACAATCTGGAGACATCCTCGGTCGCTGTCTGCATTACATTTGATTTTGATCCAGATCGAATGTTCATGAACTGCCATTATCCATCGTCCCTTTTCTGCTATCCAGTATTACGCGCTGGTAGTATCTGTTGTGGAAGGCTTTTCTCGTTGCGGCAGAGTTGTTTCTTCTAAGTCAGCCTTGGGTTCTTCGGCATCCTTGGGTCCTTCGGTGTCTTTGGATCCTTCGATGTCAGTGGACTTTTCGCTTTCCTTCGGTTTTCCAATATCCTTGAGTCCTTCAGCGTCCTTGGGTTGTTCGATATCCTTTGGTTCTTCACTATGCTTTGGTTCTTCGTTATCCTTGGGCTGTTCAACGTCCTTGGATTGCCCGACGCCCTTTGGCTTCTTCCTGCCTTTTGGTTTCTCGCTACCCTTCGGCTTTTCGCTGCCCTTAGACTGTTGAGTCTCATTTGGTTGTTGATTGTCCTTTGGCTGTTCGCTGTCTTTTGGCTGTTCGCTGCTCTTAGATGGTTCGCCATTCTTTAGCTGTCCACTGTCCTCGGCCGTCCTCTCTTCATCCTTCTCATCTCCGGATTCGCCCTCACCCCAACCAGGTATTAGCTCATTATCAGCTTCTCCTTCCTCTTCAGGGTCCCAACCCTTCAGAACCCGTCTTGCCGCATCTCTCCCGACAACGGGTAGCCTTTGCACTCCGTTCTTGCGCGCTTCTTCGGGTACTAGGTTCGGATCTAACAAGCCAACTTGCACCAGAACACTAGCCTGGTCCCAATACACATGCTCGTGGTAAAGCTTGCCTCCCCTCAATCCGACGATACTGACCACGAGGACCTCGACCCTTTTGTTTGTAGCAGGGACACCGGGTAAGATCCAAGGCATCTCCTCGGTGTGCTTGAAGCGGACATGAACCTCGTCGACGACTCGATCAGCCCCGATAGTGCGGGAAATCAAGGTCAGTCTCATTGATGGAGGGTTGCTGAAAAACTGAGAGTAGAAGCGTTCGAGCTCTGATGACCCGATTCCTCCTGTCAAAGTCGGGATATGAGTGACGTGTGGGCTCTTGTGTGTCGTGTACGATGAAAGCGTTTGGTTCAGGTTTCGGGTGAAGAATTTACCTGCACAAGTCAGCTTGGCCCGCTGCCTCCGTCTTTCTTAAACACTGACCCTGTACGTTCTCCTCCAATACGAGCTCCAAATCCGCGTAGGTGTTGAAAGCTTTTCTCGCCGCGGTCAAGCTCCGGCTCCATGCCAACTCGGCACAGATTTTGTCAAAGTCGTCAAGGTCATGCTCGGCGAAACCAGGCGCAGCGTCGTAAGTGTAGGTTGGGTAGGCAAGTTTCAAGGTTCCTCCTGTGCCGATGCCGCTTTCCACTTTCTTCCGCGTTGTTCGCCTCTTCCCTTGAATCCCAACCATCTGGGATCGCTTAGTGATGCCAATCTCCTCATCTGCGGCAAGATGAACTAGAGCCGAGATGCTGCTGGGGAAGTGCCCTTGGGGGTCTGGGATAGCCGTCGGATAGTACGCGATCAGTAGTCCGAGTTTGAACTCCGGGTTGTTGTCCAGAACGTGGTAATGCTCCAGGCACACAGCAGCGGCATCACCGTACGCTGCTCGTTATTAGCATATTTATCTCACAATATGCGCCATACTGGTTCACTGACCGATGATGCCAAATGTCTGGCATGGATCCATCTTCTTTTTACTCAAAGATCGTAGCTTGCCCCGATACTTCTTCGGGTCCCCCATGGGCAGATATTCGACTTCGAAGCCCTCATCGCGCCATTCAGCTAGGGTCAACTCATCGAACTCGTCACTCTCTGCAGTTATGTATAGCTTTGGCCGCGAGCGAGGAAAGCCCGATGATAGAAAATTGACATCTCTGTAGTTGGAGCGGGTCCAATTATCTGAGACGATGCGCGCGTTGCGACCTTCTGATTCCGGCACCGCCTTCTTGACCAGATCCGGGATGTCAATGTTCATGGCGAATTTGTCGTTACTGGCTTTGATTTTGAAAATAAGTCAGAACTGTAAATCACGCAAAATCGTGTTTCTGAGGGGGATTTCCATTTCCTGTTAAGTACATGAGACGAGCGCTGGGTTCGCGTGATGATGACGTCACATTTCGAATGTGCTTGGTCTCTCCATGTATGATATCAGCGGGGTCGCGCACAACGCTGCGTGGAGTGATTTCAGCCTGCACAATACCAAGTTTACGAACACTGTGGTGCTTGAGTAAACTTTCGGTCGTGTTCTGACCAGCTTATTCAAGAATCTTCTCTACCACGAAAAGCCAGCTTGAATAGCCGAGTGTCTCGTAGCAGATGCCATGCTCTTGATTGTAGCATTTGATCGGCCGATTCTGGCCGCGGCCACGCTTCACGATCCTCCCCGCGCGGAATTGATTGCTTCTTGACGCTCATCACTTCTATCCACCCCTGGGCCACCCCCGGCGTTGACAATCAGAGGTGCCAGATCATTTGATGCAAAATCCAGGGGCGTAAAACCGAACTTCGATAAGTTTCCGGCGTCAGCACCCCAAGAGAGGAGTAATTGAGCCGCCTCATAGTGGTCACTCTCAACCGCTTCCATCAAAGGTGTCCATGTGTCCCATGTCTCTGCATCAACTTCACTTCCTGCGTTGTATAGCAACCTGAGTGTCTTCGTGCATCCACTCCGTGCAGCTCTGTAAAATGGTGTCGTGCCTGTGTCACTGCGAGCGAACGGTGATGCCCCGTGCTCCAGCAGGAACTCAACCATTTCTTCGTTTCCCTCCTCTGCAGCAACGTGCAGAGGCGTCAGAAGCCTCATCCTATCGGGAACGTCGACTTTGGCCCCCATACTCAGGAGACGGCGCGCGAGTTCGACATCGCCCACCATTGCCGCAACAATGAGACAGGTACTCCCGTCGGAAAGGTATCCGTTTATATCCTCCACGGTGGGGAGCAATGCATCTACCACGACGTGGAGATCGTTCGCGATTGCATAAGTGATGGGGTTGCCGCTGTAACGGGTAGCATCCATGCTTGGGCTTTCTTCCAGAACATATTGCCATATTTTGTATTTGCGCGGGCTTTCAGCGGGGTCCAAAAACCATTGCATGTGCCGATAGAACCTCTCCATATCCGTCTTGCCAGAGGACGAGCTACACAGCCGCAAATGCGTTGCCCAGTTCGTAGCGGCGTAGTACAAGAAGGAGTACTGCTTGAGGAAAGCCTCAAATTCTGTGTAATTCTCGGGTATCTCGCGATCAAAATCAGAGAATGCGAGGTATTGAAGACATCTTTCCGCTGCGAACGCATGCGCATCAACTTCGCTGAAGTGAAAGATGGATGCCGAGGTGGTCAGGATGTCAGATCCAGTGAGGAATTCTTTGACCGTTGCGTGATGCATCTGTACGATCGTCGCGGCGTGCGAACGATGTCGCGACGTCTGGTAATACGATACCAATTGCACGAGTGGCGCAACAACGTCATTAGAGTCGGTAACGATTGCTTCGAAGTCCAGGGCAGTGTCGTCAGGGTCAATGGACGTTATTTCAGCCACGTTCTCCAGTGAAAGCGGTATCAAACTGATGGCGAGCCATCGCAAAATATCCTTCAGCTCGGACTGGCGTTGTGGGTATTTTTGAAGGGCAGAACCAAGTATTTGCTCGTACGTGGCATTGAGACCATTAGGCAGGCTTTTTAAAGCCCGTCGTACCTCTCGATCAGTTCTCGTTGCCGTGATGTAGTCCAGCTGAAGGTTGGCTTGGAGGAAACTAAGTCAGATGGAAGATTGTTAGTCGTGGGCGAGAGGAAAATGCAGCATCGTGCCGTACTTACGTTCCAGCTGTTTGAAGGACTTGATCTTTGATAATTGGCACCAGCTTCGGGTCTCTGAGACAAATCCTGTTTGACTTCATCCTCTCTTGCAGCTCAGCCGACACGAACTGCTCGAGGTCCGCATATAGGAGGTGCTGCGAGTCCAGGTTCCATGATATACTCTTGCACTCGTGTGCAAGACTCGTCCGAATATAGGCATCCTCTCGGCTCGTGATCATAATCTTCCTACCGATACCTTTCTGTCGGCCCAGCGTTGATTCCCGATGATCAGAGACAGTCGATGCACCTTGCATTCCCATGAATTGTCGTAAAACTGCAACAAAGGCTTCTTTCTCTTGGTGCTGCATCCCTTCAACCTCATCAAGAGCATCCACAACGATAACAACCTGATCGTAATTGCTCATGAAGGACTCAACGAGATTCACATAATCGCTTATTGTTAGCGAAAAGCCCTTTTTACTCTTTTGTCTTTCCGAGGCGGTATTAAAACACCTTTGCGAGCGTGAAACAAATTGAGCGGCAATACTCATGAGGAAATGGAGAGTAGCTTTCTCCTTTTCTTCAAAACTGCAAAAGAAGTAAACCATAATTCCATTAGGTGATGAAATAATGGTTGGTAGGGCCTCAACGGCCGTGGCACTGCCCTATATGTCAGCTATGCAATTACCCATGGCCGTTACAACTGACCATAGAACAGATTTGCCGGCTCCCGCTTGTTCATATGTTATTTCCTTTTCACGATTCAGGTTCATAATCTGATGGAAAGCTTACGAAGACCGGTGATCCATAGCAGCTCCTCTGACTGGTCATTCACCCAGTTTGTGAATTCCTTAGATTCGACGAGCCAAGTCCCGGTCCCAGGATATCGTCGACCCAAAAGGTCTTGCAGCGTATCTTGTGTTTGCAGATGTGTCACTGGACAAACCCAAGAAAACACTCTCTGCCAATCTGTCTGGTTGACTTTGGCCTCGATTCTGTCGACGGCAACTCTTGGGGTTATCTGGTTAGCATCATTATTGATATCTAGGATGTATATCTCACGCCATATTGGTTTCCAGGGCAGTGGAAAGAGTTTCTTTCATTCGCCGGAGACGATCCAAAGACTCTTGTACTGCCTTCTGCGCATGAAGTGGCCACGCCAATCTCTTGGCTATGTTTCTGACTCGTTCGCCGTCCTCTTTTCTCAGTGATGCTAGGGTCTGGTTGATCGAAGCTAGTAGATTATGACAGTCATCAAATATTCCAATCTCCTTCAATCGAAGAAGAGCATTCTCATGAGCCGAACTCGAGTTGGTCGATTGGCTTAGGTCTCGCAAGCGACTCAAAAGACAGTCCAAAGCTGCGGTTTCCGTAAGGAGCTGTCGGATTTCCGTCGGGGCGCCAACCGCCTTGTTAAGAAAAGCATACCCCTCTGACAAAATCTTGACGGTGAGTTCTGTCAGTTGGAGAGCAGCCGCGGCGATGCCGAGAATCTCCGCCATGGCAGTATTGGAGAAATCACTACGTGTTGGAGTATCGGTGCGGAACCCTTCCAGAGTTGACATTCGCGATAAGATCAAAGGATGGAAGTGCATTTGTGCGGGGAATACCAGCTAGACTTCTTAAATCCGGCCCGTGATTGGGACGCCTGTTTCCGCATGATCAATGATACCTAACCAATCGCGAGGTCAGCTCATCTGAGCTTGCCGTACATTTGTGGCCCAGGCTGTACCACCTTAGGGCAGACAGTAATTTAGCAGGAATGGAGCAACAGAAACATATTTCACCGTTCTGTATAGCGCACGTTAGATCAACTTCATCGCCCACCACAGGCGAGGTCCATTCTCATCCCATTCTAGGCCCACAATGTCGAACAATCCAACAGCCACATGCAAGCCATGCCATGTTTTCCCACCCGTTGAAATCAGAGGCCACGTGAGAGAGCGGTGGCTGAAGTTCGCCCGCGACCTTATATGTTAGTGCACCAATGTGCTCAATTGACATCCATGCTTATGAAGCAACGCTAGATGAGATAAATTGAGAAACTTTAGGGATGTAGACTGGGACTCAGCCTCCGTCTGATAATGAAACCTGTTTTCGCACTTCTTGCCTCGGAGAGTACTTACTCCCTGAGTCTTCCAATTCCGGATGCCTTTTTGCCGTGGTAAAAATAAGGACACGAAACTTAAATCTTACTCAAATTTTAGTTATTCACTTGTGGTAGAAGGATTCTTACAAAGTTCTTCTTGTCGCACTAGTCTGGTATTTTGGGATGGCCTCTATCCTTGATGAGGCTAGAAGCTAGATTGGCGCTTCCTTCCCGTCAGTCATCTGGACTTTGGAACGTTGTCCAGATGAACCAAGATAAGCTCATAAAGTCTTATACACTCCTTGAGGACTTTTCGCCGGCTCCTCGGACATCATTCTTCCAAACGTTCGCATTCGATCTCGAAATTCTGTTAAGCTGGTTTAGGACAGACAAGACATGAATAGAAGTCATTCGCCGTCGGGGTTCCGCCCCCTTTCAAAAGGCCAAACACGAACAACATCCCACGAGGAAATCCTATTCCCGAAACTTTACGAAGATGCTTGGGGTACCGGCGGACCCGGCGACAGCCGCACTGATCTGGAAAGGGCCAAGATCTTTCTGCTTCGCTTCGCCAAGATGAACCCAGACCCGGTCTTCAGCTTCGAATTGTTAGCCATCGCGACAGACCAACAGTACCGCAACATTACAGCGTTGGCTGTCGCCGTTCAAACAAGGATATTCGGCAATCGTCATCCCAGTTTTGCCCCTACGCCACTGCTTCAATGTGTCCGATTTATGCTCATCAAAGCCAAGGTGCCGGACTTCATGTACTCCGACAAAACCAAAGTTGTGATGGACTTCTTCTTTGACCCAACGATATTCAGAAACGTCGAACCTCCACCTATGGACGCGGTCGTCTACAAGTACCCCACAGGACGTCTCAAGGTTGCCATAGTCGGCGGAGGTCCCACAGCCTTGGCTTCAGCCATTTCGCTCGCCGAGAAGGGTGCTGGAAAGATCCAAGTTCATTTGTATGAAAGGCGCTGGGTGGTCATGGCAGGCCCAAACGGTACCTATGTCGACTATCCTCCAGCCGCAAGGAGACGCGATCAGGTCGTCACACTGCAAGAGTCCGTCACGATGTTGATGAGCCAGGCAACGCAGCAAGCACTTTTCGAAGGACGCCCCGAGTGCGTTTGGCCTGGTTCAGCCAACATTCAGATCCGGAAGGTCGAGGATCGGTTGCTCCGAAGATGCCATGCGCCTGAGTTTTACGACCTGATACACCTTCACGCGGAGGGCGTCACACGCGAAGACTTGTACAAAGTTGGCGACTTTCATGTGCTCCTTGGAGCAGACGGAGCAGCATCTTGGATCCGGAAGTCCTATTTCCATGGCTATGAGAACGAACGCGGGAGGAGTTATGCCCTTGGCTTGGCATTCGATCGGCCAGCTGGGCTTCCTTGGTCGCAACCCTTGAACGTGTTCCTGACTTTAGGCCAAACCCGTTATCTCCTCAACGCCAGTGACTTCGATGGCCGCGGGTATCTCAACATGCAGCTCACCGAGGAGGAATGGCACAAGATGTTGGCTTTGGATGGTCAACCTGTCACTTTTGGATATCCAGGATGTCTTCGACGTTCGGATGGGACGATCCCGCCTGGCTTTAACGAAAACCAAGTTTTCGCCCCGTCGGAGAACAGAGGAGGTTCGCTGTGGAGGTCAATATCCGATGGATTGAAGCTTTTCGGCTTCAAGGAGAGCGAGGTCATTAACGTCGTACGCATCCCGATTGTGGTGCAAGCTGTGCGCGAAGGCATCCAATACCTCCCGCCATCAGATTCAGCTTCTATCAACCGGCCTCATGCCCTTGTCGCAGTCGCCGGCGACGCCGCTATGACGGTGCACTTTTGGCCAGGGCGTGGTCTCAACAGCGGTGTTAAGTCTGGCATCGCCCTAGGAGATGAGATTGTCCACGCTCTCAATGCGGGCAAATTCGTCGGTCTACCTCTGACAGCAATGCAGCAGTACAACGACTTCATCATGAAACTCCAGGATCGTGAGCACGATAAGCGCAGCATCCCTATCCTCAACCAATCCGGAACACCGGAAACGCTTGGATGGCTCTTGAGCAAGGCGAATACAGTACCCGACAACGTCGCCATTGAATGGTTGGTCGGAGCCATGTCGCAGATTGCTGAGCGTCTGGAGCAACGAGGAGACTGGGCGTTTCAGCCAGTAGCAAATGTCGAGCCACAACTTCGAATCGTTCTTCGACAACTCGACTCTGAGACATTGAGGGAGATGGCAGTCAGCTTCCCGTGGCCGACGAGGAAGATGGGCGGCGCGGAAGTCCTGCCCCTTCGTTCGATGAAGCCCGAAGAGAAGCAAAGGTGGCTTCAACAGCTCTGGGGCCTATTGCGGGATGAAGCCCAGAAGAAGCCTCCGTCCCGCGGCGATCAAGGTCGTTCATCTCGATTCGAGGCACCTCGCGGGGCTGCCCTTCTTCCTCCGCGGGCAACCTCGCCATCTCCGCAATTCCTTACCCCGGACTCGGGAAACCCCACTCCGAATCGATCCGAGTCGACATTGCGCCGGAGCAATGCGAGCCGGGGTGTCTCCTCTCCTGGACCATCGGAGAGGAACTTGGCAGTCCCCAACGGAGATCAAAACGTTCCACGGCCGCGCTCGCCATCTGTTGGTGGTGAAGTGCCGCTTGGGAGGCTACTCAGTGTCAGTCAACGGCCGGGACGCGCTATCTTGGCCGATGCCATGTCCCTTGCTCTTTTCCGTGTTGACGGAGACCCCTCAATGTAGTGTCATGTCCACATGATACTTCACCAACCAATTAAATGCGAGATTATTGTGCACGGCCGGGAGCTTCAACCCCGCCCGATGATTACGGCGCTGATAAGGAGCGCCGATTCCGCTCACCCCTCGCCGTCCGCCCGCCGAAGACACATATCTTGAGCGTCCACAACATCTCTTGTTTTGCAGATTTACTGTCAACAGTTTCCCTTGAATTTAATCACTGAAAGTCGACCGTTTACTTCGTGCAGCCATGTACTCTCCTCGTGTCGGCGATGGCCTCGACAGCCTGGACACCCCGTCCATGATCATTAACCTCGATCTTATGGAAGCCAACATCAAAAAGCTGTTCGACAATTTTCTACCTACAGGCCGCAAAGTACGACCTCATCTGAAGACCACGAAAAGCGCGGTTCTTGCCCGCAAGCTGGTGGCCGCCGGCGCAACGGGCTGTTGTGTGGCGAAGGTGTCCGAGGCGGAGGCTATCACCGCGGCCGGCTTCGATGACATCCTCATCACCTGCGAAATCATCGGTGCTCCAAAAGTCAAGAGGCTTGTGGAGCTTTTCCGGAAGCACAGGGACATCAGAATTGTGGTGGACAGCGAGGTTGGCGCAACCGCCATCAACGACGCCTTGAGCCAGTCTGGCATTGATCAGCCAATAACTACCCTGATCGATCTTGACGTGGGACTGCACCGGACCGGAGTCGCCCCTGGAGAACCGGCTTTGGCTCTCGCGAAGCACATTGCAACGCTGCCGCATCTGCGGTTGATTGGTGTCCAGGGCTACGAGGGTCATCTTCAACATCTTCACGACCGTGAAGACCGCAAGAAACAGTGCCTTGAGTCGATGAAAACGCTGGTCGACACGGCAGAGCAACTGCGAAAAGAGGGATTCACTATCGACGTTGTCACCACTGGAGGAACAGGAACTGGGGAGTTCTGTGCGCAGGTGCCCGGTGTAACCGAGCTACAGCCCGGCTCTTTCATTTTCATGGACACCGATTATCGAAACGCAGTTGGCACATTTTACTCGAACAGTCTTACCCTTTTGGCGACAGTAGTCAGCAAACAGGGCGAACGTCAGGTCACAATTGATACGGGCCTCAAATCCTTGACGACGGACAGTGGACTGGCAGAGTGCAAGGATCCTAGGTACAGGCATGCGAACCTTGGCGACGAGCATGGCTCCTTGACGTGGGACGAGGGGACGCCGGCGCTTAACGTGGGAGATCGGGTTGAGATGATTCCTAGCCACATTGATCCGACTATCAACCTTCACGACTTCTACTACGCGCATAGAAATGGGGTTATTGAGGATATTTGGACTGTGGACTCAAGAGGAAAGGTCCAATAGAAACAGTAGGATGCATAATGTCGAGTTTATTTGAGATCCTATGACCAACACCAAGAACCAAGTTAAAATGCAATTCCGCATCAGAACTTCTTGACAGCTTTGATATATCCTGCGTCCGATCATGCGCTTTCGTGATGTTGTGTAACTCCGGCTCTCTTGTCATCCCCAGATACAAAGGTATCAGTAACCCTTGCCGATTCTCCGTCGAAAATGACGGCCATCTCCTCAAGCGTGTGACCCCTAGTCTCAGGGTAGAAGAAGTAGATGATCACCGTTCCGATGATCAGGATGACAACGAAGACAAGGTAATACTTCCAACCCATTGCATCGAATGCAATGGGGTTAACAAAAACGTTGAAGAAAATGCCAAAATACGTAGACATTTGCGTCAAGGCGGTGCCGCGAGCACGCAGCTGGTATGGCCAGATCTCGGCGGGGTATGATACAATAAGCGGTGTACTGTGATTTTATATTTAGCGTCAAAGAGACAAACATGGGGCTTCGAGGAAGGGCGATGCTTACAATGCAATGTCGTAAAAGCTGTAGTAGATGTAAAGGAAGGGAACCACTGCAAGACCGACCGATGCCTTTCCTGTCGTGGCAAAGCCACCGTTCAAACCGGAAAGGATGATGTAACTGGTGAGCATGCCCAAAACACTGGTGAGGAACAAGAAACGACGGCCGACTCTGTCAACCGACATGGCCGCCGAGACTGCCATGACCAGGTTCCAACTCTGCAAGCAGCCGTTGATGATGGTTTGGTCCGTGATCGACGTGATTCCAACTGCTTTAAGGACGTCTGCGAGGTAATAGCTGACCAAGTTGTTTCCGCCCTGAAACTGTCAGTAAATAGCCCTCTTTATGTGAGTCTCAGTTCTTACCCATTGAGCCAACAGGCCAAGAGTAATAGAGATAAAGGCCCTGTGCCTGTTTCCGGGGGTCTTGAACATCTCCATCCAAGACGAAGTCTCGCCGGCAGCCTTGTCATCTTCGATCGCCCGCTCGATCTCGGCCATTTCAAAGTCAACCAGCAGGGAATGCTCGTCGCCACCTCCATGGAGCTTGACAAGGATCCTGCGCGCTTCCGCAACTCGCCCTTTTGAAACCAAGAAGCGGGGCGATTCGGGGACCATGATGGCGGCTGGGAGAACGACGATCGGTACGGCAATTTGAAGAAGGGAAGGGATGCGCCAAGCCCATGTGCTATCGTAGTTTCGGGTTCCGTATGTCACCTGCATCTTGTGAGCAACATTCATACGAGTATGGAGATGATGCACGTACCCAGGCGGCGAATGAACTACCGACGAACCACCCGCAGTTGTAAAGCCTAAATTCAAGCGCCTTTAGTCATGCTATTGCGAAGCTTGAACAATGTTACACTCACGCTGTAAGGATTCCACGATGTGTTGGGTACGCCAGTTCAGTGATGAGAACAGGTGCAAGTCCACCCCACCAACCACTCGGTTGACCGATGAACAGTCGCCCGAGAATGAAGCCCGTCTTGTTGGGAGTGAATGCTTGCAGCAGTGATCCTAGGAACAAGAAGGCGTATCCCACGAACAAGCCTTTCTTACGGCCCCATCGGTTGGCGAAATAGGCGACGACAGGATAGGCAAGCATAGTCGATAAGGACTGAACGGCGTTGATGAAACCCAACCAGGCGCCTTTCGGTTGGTCCATGAAATTCATCCATTGAGGCAGGGCCAACAACCCGTTCATCATCGATCCATCGTATCCGTTCGCGGCGCACAGAAGACCCAGGAAGACGCAGTAGTAGTTGAGCCATCTCAGATGTGACTTCTTGTACCATGGGAGGCCATCCTTAGGCAGGACGGCTTCAAGCTCGGGGCTGATGCCCTTGCTCTTGTTAGAGGCACCTTTCGACTTTGCGAACATGTTCTCGGAGTGTCAAGGGACGTGAACCAATAACAAAAGGGACCATTGAAGACTCCAAAAGCGCCGAAAGTCTGCTCGGGGAGAAAAGAAGAGCCAAGAGAGTTGGTAGTGACAAGACTTACTTAATTGCTTCCGAACCGGGACTTTTAAGTCGATGCACAGACATACAACCGTCCCAATTCATGGTCGAATCTCCATCAACGGCAGGGAACTACAAGCGCCCCCCGTGGGGAAACCACTCAGTCTGACATGGGGTAAGTCTGGGGCAGTTGAGGTGAAGCGTTCTCGGGGAATATCGGGGTCTGAACTTTGAGCACTTGTTCAGAGTTCACCTCCTTGGCAAACGGGGCTGTTGTTAAATCCTCGACATTCCCGCGTTGAGGCTCCGCTTGTCAACAGATCAGATGGTTAGATCCAGATAACAACGTCATTCACCCTCTAATGATACCGGATTTCGCCTTTCCCATCTATGGATTGATGCTGAAGCCATGAAATCGCTGATTAGTTCCGGTCACAGCTCAAGGGGTAAAAGCTCGCCTCGAAAGAGCTACTAACTCGCTCACTAAAGCATCGGCTTCCGGTCTGAAAGGCTTTCAAACAATTCTTCAATTGACACATTGACAAGTAAAATCTAGATGTAAACCATCAAGTCCGTGTTCTTCATATGCCGTGCAGAGAATCCGAAAGCGAGCTGAACTATTTCCCCGCATGATCTTACGACAAATAATCGGGATTTGAGGAAAGGTTGGGGGAAAGAGCGGGTCGTCGGACATTTGCGCCGCGTAGACAGGTTCCCAAGACGGCAGCACCTTCAACCTGGTGGATTCTTCATCGTCCATAATGAGTCGCGAGTGGTCATAGCTCGCTGGTTGCCAGGCAGTCTGGAGTCTGGACTTGATTCGGTGAGTGCTCACCGCAGGGGATACTACGACTCGCGGAGTGTCGGGCAAACTCCGCGCTTCACACCATCCAGCTCCGACAAACTCCGCAACGCGTTCAAATAATAGCATCGAAACGTCAGGCACGGGTAATCATCGGCATATCGTTGCTCTAGACTTCTACGGACCAGGATATCGTGGTTGTTCCCGGACTGAGCGGTCCGTCATACCGTCTGTACTCCATCACTTGCGTCTTAGACCTCGCATACAATACGCGTTCAACCACAAACATGCTCATGCGTGCGTGATGGTACGCTCATCTTCCTTCATCGAGATTGTGCGGCTGCCCTTGCCTTTTCTGTTGGAATATTCCTCGATCTGGGAAGCACAGCCCCTGAGACAGGGGCTATTTTTCTGAGTGCTGTGAGCCTCACACAATGGGATTGTAGAACCTCATCCGGTTCTCTGGATCCCACTTCTTCTTCAAGGCCCTCAACTTCTCCAGCCTCCATTCTTCCCACCCATACACAGACTCCAAAGACTCGTCCCCATGCGCATAATTGACGTACGCCCGCAGCCGCTCCGGATCGTCGCTCGCTTTCAGTAAATGGCCCCGCAACCTCTCTCCATAGTCTTGAGCGAGAGCATCCAGAGACGCGTTTGGCTTGTACACGACGTAAGGGGTGACCAAGAGATCATCATCGCGATGCGGGAAGGCAGAGCTCTTTTCATCGATAGCCTTGACCCCCTGCGTCGAATAGCCCTCCAGCATGAAGAACGAGCCCGCAAGCTCGGGTACGGTAAGAGACATCTCGGTCATGTCGTCAAACACTTTTCGAATGGCCGGAAGATCGTATCTCTTTAGCCCGATGGGATACCTGAGGCCAGTGTTGCCTTTGGCACAACCGAGGCTGTCCTCACTAGTAAACACCTTCACGGCCAAGTCAGGCATCGGTGTAGAGCCATTTTCGACACTGACATGCTCGATGTCGAAAAGAGGCTTGGCATACTCTACGGTATCACTTTCACTTCCATCGTTAATGATGGCGTACCAGATGATTGGCTAGCAATGTTAGCCATGAAAAGGAGGTGGATCCGCATTCGGGGAACATACTCTCTCCGGATCAATGTCGGGAAGGTTAATGAAGTAAATCCAGTGGGCGATCTCGGGCGGTTGCGTCTCCATCATCTTGTTGGTCACTTCCATTACCTCTTCTAGGTGCTCAGCTAGGAAGATGAAAATGCTGTAGCCCCAAGCATTGTTCTTGATATCGTAGACGCGGTACTCCCACTCGGTCACAATGCCGAAGTTGTGTCCAGCTCCTTGCAAGGCCCAGAAGAGATCGGGATTGGTCTCCTCTGATGCTGTCACCGCTTCGCCGCTGGGAAGGACAATCCGGGCCGAGATGACTTGGTCTGAGGCTAGGCCGTACTGTCCCTGCAGCCAACCATGGCCGCCTCCGAGGATTGGTGCTGAAAAGCCGACGCATTCGCAAAGGCCGGTCGCTTGGGGAGATAAGCATCTGATCCCTGTCAAATATTCTGGGGGAATGGACTTACTCGTCTGCTTGCCTGCAGCCCAGAGGGCATTGACAACCGTTTTGACGCTCGCGCCGCCGCCTAGAGTTGCCGTCTTTCCATCTTCTGCTATCTCAACTTGATTCCAACCCCGCACGTCAATCATGATCGCGTCTTTAGCATCCTGCAATGCTTCGGTCGCGCCATGCCCGCCTGACCTGGCGAGGAAGGGTATTTCATGCTCATTAGCGTACCGGATCTGTGCAAGTCGGTATCAATCAGTCTTTCAGTCCACTGACGATCAGTCGACTAGAACTCGTTCTCGACTTCGTGTATACGTACCGTGGCTTGGACATCACTCTCCGTAAAGACATTCACGACAGCACCCACGCTAGGCGCATGCCACTCTCTCCATCTGCTTATAGACGATTCGAATGATGGCTCATCGGGCAGCAAGATAGATGCTTGGGGCGAAAGTTGCGCCGCAAGCTCCGTCCAAGACCCCGCGACGTTGTGAGCAAGCAGTGAAGCGAGACCGAGGCGGCCCAAGATCTTCTGGGTAGAAACTGTCTGGTTCAGCGCCCAGGCTACGCCAGCGGTCAGTACCTCCATGTCAAATATGCAAATAATCAAGTTTGAGCTCAAGAGATGAGAAAACTATTTGCAAACTGTCCCGTCATCCACTGGTGAGTCGCAACACAAAGTTGAATAATTTGACAAGAGAAGTGCGGGGCTTGTGCATGTTTTTTATCGTCGCAGTCAACAGAAGGGACAGTTCAGAAGCTGATGACTTAGCGAATAATCTGACAGCAGATCAGCGGCTAACCGAACTCGGTCAGTGGCCAGTGGGATGAAGAAAATTGGGAGCATCGGTGTGATAGTATGGTTGCTTTTAAGACCAAAGTTCCTTCTGCTGCTCCAGCTTGTGGAGTAGGATGCAACTCTCGCCATGTTGTCAACAGACAGGTCAGCATGTCGGCTTGGAAAATAGAGTTTGAAGGCATTCTTGGCGATTTCACCATTTCCCATGGGCCGGATTCCCGGACTTATCGTGAAGGCAAAGTAAAAATTAACATTATTACGTGGCATATCTTGGCGTAGCCCCGTGCTCTTATTCATAGCTTATTTCAACCCCGAATATCCTTCGCAGAGGCTTACTTTCTCCATCTCAAAGCTCTTAACAGCTGAGATCAAAAACGGGAGTCGAGCTGCCTGCCGGCGTCACGCCGAAGGAGATGTCGGTCTGCGCAGTGTTCGCATCAAGAAGGGTGTACCACCAAACGTTGCGCTGACCAAACAGAGCGCAGCCGACTTGAGACCAGTAGGTGCGAGCATTGTCGACGGAGGCGACAGCAGCGCCCGACTGAGGACCGACTACGATTAAAATGTTAGTCAAAGACATTTCGAGACGTGTAGCACCGTAACGGTGAGGCTGGGTCTGGTTCAACTTACTGTGCGGCCAGCCAGTCTCGGTGATGTACACAGGCTTTCCTCCTGCAACACTCTCGGTGTTACCCACGGCAGTCCAGAAGTTGTCGGCGGCCTGCTCGATGGCGTTGGGCTTGGTCGACTCGAAGTAGGGGAAGGAGTTGTGGCCGAGCCAGTCGACAGAGGCGGCGACACCGGCATTCTCGCCTCTCACCCACGCGGTCCAGGTGTCGACGTGGCCGATGGGCTTGCCCTCGAGCGCGGTGCCGCGGATCCAGTCTCTCAACCAGCCGATGTATCCCTCGATCTCGGCGCCGGTGGCTCCGACGCCGGCGTTGGCGGCAACGCCATCAGGGCTGCTGCGGTAGAGATCCTCGGAACCGACGCTGATGCCGACGACACGGTCGGTGAAGGCGGTGCCGTACTGCTCGGCGGCGCGCAGCAGAGAGTTGAGCTCGTTCTCGTAGATGCCGCGGCCGGCACTGGCCCACAGGCCCACCAAGATCTGAGTATCGGTGTCGATCGCGGCCTGGTAAGCCGAGATCGGGTCGTTTACCGTGCCGCACTGAATCGATGTGTAGAGGCGGGCAGATGCAAAGCCCGATGTTCCGGCCAGGCTCTTCGCGGTGTTGAAGTAGCTCACGAAGTCATCGTAACCTCTGCAAGAGCCGTCCTCGTTGGTGGCTCCGTAGTTGAAGCCCTGCTGGGTCTGGGCCAAGACGGTGGTGGCCAAGGTGGCCGCGACAGCTCCTCTCAGATACATATTGAAGATATTAAACTAAAGATAATATTGAGAATTAGGGATGGATGAGGGCTTCTGGAAGTCTGATCGAAGCTGGGCATCTCAGGGTCCTTATTTGTTTATGTCGGGCCATCTTTAAGGTATTTAAAGTGCGCCACATGTTCGGTAGCATGTACAACAAAAATAGCTACCGACAGACACGAGAGAATTTTTGTGCATGACGTCGCTCGCGTGCCTTCGTGGAGCTCGTATTCTTGCCAGCCAAGACGCATCTCACTGCCGTCACCGACCGGTTTTCCATTGGGGTAAACATGGTGAAAGGTGAAAAAAGAATGGTATTGGACCTGGCAGTCAGCTAGTAGTGATCGGCAGACTCAGCCTACAATCTCCACTTGCACCGTCAGTCTAGGCCCCTCCTAACTCGTCATTCCCGTCCAGCTCATCGTCAATGGGGCAGTCTTGGCGATAATGTGCGCTGATTGAGCCCCATCAGTCCGCTGTTGGCTGGGTTGTGTTGTTCGGTCCCCCCTAGAGCACGATCCTCAGCTTGGGTGGTCTCAGACTCTCAGCCCCTCGCAGTCCCTGAGTATTGCTTCCTTTTGGTATTCTAGAGAGATTATCGACGGCCGGGGAAACGTTCCGCCAATTTGACATCCCCTTTCCGCGTGATTACTCCCGCTGTTTTGGTGTGTTCTAGACCTGAAAACTGGTCTCGGTAACTGGGACCCCAGCAGCGCATCAACTGAAAAATGGCGGTGGAGTGTCTCTGATTCAACACAATGTCTCCTGTTTTCACGTCGTGTTCCATGCAGAATCCCGAAGGATCTTATACAAAATGGCGTACGATTCAGTGTAATGAATCATGCTTTGTACTACATATAGCCAGCTGTGTGCATCGCAACACAAGACTAATACATGTTTCTTGACTGCGAGGAAAGTTCAAGGTGCGATCCTGATGTCCATGCAGAGACGACAGCACGAAGCGGGTCGGTACCTGAATTCCAGGCCCATAACCTCGGGTTCACGGCTGACTGCGGCGTACTTGTGTAGCAATTCTGTTGGTGACATGAAATCCGCAGGAATACACACATGATCATTTGATTCATATACCCAATCTCCAGAGAAGCCCTATGACTGTTATGAAAATTGAGGCTCTGCATGACCGCGTGTACGTCTGGCTGTACTGCACTGGGGCCCCCTGAGTGAGCCTAAATCTGCCGCCTGGGCCCCGGCTTGGCCAAGATGCCGTCCGAAGGTTCCGGCTAGGGTCCAAGAAGCTCGAGCAACAAGACGCCCGGTGAACGGACCGAAAGAGACAATACCGGCCGCACTCGGTGCTGATCTTTGACTGAAGCAGATATCAGGGGATCGAACAATTTGTCTGGGCTAGTTCGCCTCATCAATTACCAGAAGGAACGCCAGGCGTACTTCCAGCGCTCCTTGATGTCTGTATTACTACACATTAACTATGTCATCCTCACCGTCACTTGTGTATTTGTACGTGACTGCGAAAATGGCCCTGTTGTTACATTTGTCCTGGTCTCATTTCATCGTCTTGCTCCATTTCCCAGAAACAAGTGATCGGGCTTCCCGGTGCCCTTCCATCCTCACTCTCATCAGCTTGCGCAGGACGGACGACCCGTAGCATGTAGCGATCACAGCTAGAACAGCCGAGGTTCCGCATACGCCCGGAAACGCCCAGTTGTAGTCTACAATGTAGTTAGATATATTCATGCCGTAGAAGGCAGAAAAAAAGGAGCCCGACGCAAGGCCAAGCGTCCCCATGCGGTATTTGAGGTCGAGTAACATCAACGAGTTGCGGTTGGCATCGAGAATGGCGCTAGCGCTGGAGGCAGGCCAAGACGGAAGAAACAGTCAGAGAGGGTTCTAGAATCTGAAGCAATGGTGTGTGACACAAACCTCTCTTGGGTGTTCCGAATGCTGGACACCAGACTCTGCGCCTCCTGCACGATCTCGTTGAGAGCGTTGTAGTACGACCCCAGCAATGACTCTGCCGCCGTGAGGTCGTCGTCCACAGTCTTTGCTAAAGCATTCGGGTTTGCCTTCTCTGTCAGATACAGAGCGGCAAGGCTGTCATCCCAATCGAGGACGTCTTCGACAGCGCCGAGGACCAGCTCCGCTTGCGCCGCAATCCAGGTTGCCCTGCCGGACAGGCCGAACAGATTCAGCAACACGCGGCGGTCAACATCATCTTCGAGGGATGCGAGAACACGATCAGCCGGAAGTCGCACAGCCGCGAGCTCTCCCTCGAGCTCCGTTACAACGGAGCTCAAGACAGCCTCTAGAGCCAGGAACTCGAAGGTGGCTTGCGGCTGCGCGTATGTCTCGTCTTCCTTGCGCTCGCACGCTACCTCGGCCAACGCCGCATTCCTCTGTTTTATTGCTTCGCCGATGTCGCGCAGAAATGCTTCGCGGGAGGTGGGACTCGTCGCATCGTCGAAAATAAGGGCTCGATCGCGCTGCACTAACACCTTCAGGTGGAAGAGGTGGATGAGAACGGTCGAGGGTCGGATGCCAATGTGGGAGAGTGTCGAAAGCTCAATCTTGCGAATGTCCCGAGGGACAAGGCCGTAGCTTGTGGTGAGCTCGGTTTTCTTCGCCGAGATATATCGCACTGTCACGTCGCCATTTTCGTCCACCTCGGTGCACCGAAGGCGCTTCGGCTGACACGGAATCGCGCTCGGGGTGCTGACGGTCGGAGGAGCAGAGGCCTTGGTGGTGATAGATCGAACGGTCAATTGATGTGCTGTGAAGCAGATGCGGTAGGAATGTCGAATTAGGCGCATGGCCATCGAGGCAGGGCTCGACAGGTGTGTTGTAGATAACGCAGCTGGGATAGCTCTTGCGTCCGAGCATGGATCGAAATTATTTGATGATTTGCAAGCCACATTGTGTCGCCACAGTCTTCAGCCACTCAATGTGCATAAATGGTGTATGGATGCTTTTGTCTGATGCAATGTAGGGAGCTGAAAGACAAATAAATCGTTGTAACCAGAATGTACAATACTTCAGTTGAGGAATAACATCGGACCACTTTTATTCTCTAGGCACCCTTTCCAACAGTTCCGGCGAGATATTTATCTCTTCCAGATGAATGAAGCTGGAAAGCAAAAAGACGGACAAGCATATATGATGCGTTCCACAGTCATAATGGGCGACGCCGATTGCCAGTCTACCGGGTTCTCGGATCCGGTCCGGCGTTCTAGCGACCCCTTTCCCCTATTCGATCTACCACTCGAATTGCGGGAACAAATATACTGCTATCTGGTCTACTACGGCGGAACCGTGAGCCTCTCGAGAAGGCCCTGGGGGGTTTTGGTTTACACAACAGAGTCTCATTTCAAACCTGACACTGTCATCTTGAGAGTGAACAAGCAAACATACTCCGAGGCCATGCCGTTGCTCTACAGAAGCTGCACCTTCGATCTGGGATCAGATACAAACGAACAAACTGTCAATGACTTCTTCGGCAGGTTCTCTAAGCAAACAAGAAGGAATATTCTGCGCGTAACGATGTTTCCCCGGCGCTTCTTTGCAACCGTTCCACGCATCCCCTGGGAGCCGGCGTGTCTGGCTGTTGCTGCGTTGTTGCCTGCCCTTCAGGAGGTCACCGTCGTTGTCAACCCCAATGACTACCCGTTTCTCTTGCGCGACGATGAAGCGGCGGATTGGATTGTTGGACCGCTCTCCAATATTCGTGCAGCGCAGAAAATACTGCAAGTGGTTGAGACAAGTCCGAACAGCAAGCGAGTTGTCGCACGATGGAGCGAGCTGGTGAAAGCTGCGGACTTGGCACGGCGCAAGCGAGAAAGAGCTGGGAGTCGCAAACTACCTACCAATAATTCACGAGATGGAAGGCAATGAATGCGAGTAGCCTGTGCTATGATATCAGTAACGTGGGGTGGCTATTCTTCTGCAAATACATTCCAAGGTGTCATTTGTCTAATGAAGGGGGTACATTAGTAGTCTGCGAACCACTCTCTTCAACCGAATGATGTACTTGAATAGACTATATACCACTCCTCATGACAGACAGAGCACCTTAAGCTAAGAAAATTGTTTCCGGAGATGACTGCCCAAGAGCGGAATTCCACGCGTCAGCATGAATCTGCCCAACAGCAACCCGTTCCACCCACGAACCCTTCCTTTCGACTAACATGATGTTTAGTGCCCACCATCTTCGGTACTTATACGCTGTAGTATCGAATATTTCTTCGTAGTACTCTTTGGCAGAGGGATACTCCGGAGGCAAGTCGGGACTTGGCGTGGCGTCGATGTCAGCTTGAAAAACCTCGTCTTGGTCGCTGCGCGACAGCAAAATAAATTCCCATTTCTCCTGGTCATCATATTTTGAGAGATTGATGCCACGAAGGGTTCCGCAGTGTCGGCCATTGCTGTCATATACCCAGCCTGCGCCGGTCAAATGTCCTTGAAAGTAGCGACTGCAGGCTGGGTCGAAGATTGGGGACTTGATCTCGAAGGCTTTGGTATCGATGATATTTCCCCTGAACATCAGAGTGTTTGGCGGGAGATCACTCCCCAGACGACGAGAGTCCAGCATACATGGCTGTTTTTCATGTAGTGATGATGCGAACATTTCGCCGCCGTGGTCGGAGCTCCCCTCGTCGCCAATTTTTTGCCACCCGGTGGTCTCGCTGATCCAGTATTCTTCGACCTCGGACTTTGTAGTCACCGCTTTCCCCATGAATTCGTCTTGTCTCCATGGGTCCCAGTACACGTATGTGTCCCATGCTGTCCAACACCAAGTAGGTGAGCGGCAAACCATAAGATCCGAATTTTGCATGGCGTTATTTCTCGGCCGAAGTACGCCGCCATAAGGCGCCACCCAGAAAAGGAAGGATTCGAAGCTTTTCTCTGGTAGAGCACTGACAAATTTCCAGTCGAACGCTTCCCCCATCTTTGAGAGCAGGCCGGCAAAAGCGCTGAGCGAGTCGGAATGGTGAGACAGTGTCCTATTTGAATAGCCCTGCACAAGACTTTGGTAAACACTTTCCCGGTATGTGGTGCTGGAGCGAGAAAAGAGACTGGTCGAGCTGTTTTCCCAAAGGTGCATTCCATCATGGTAATACTCAGTGTTGCTTTCTGAAGCCCGACGAGCGGAGCAAACCCAGAACACCTGGTAGTCGGTGAAGTATATGCATTTTCCGGAGAATATGCCTTCCTGAAAGGTCCAGGCTCTGGTTTTCCACTTCGATTTCCACATGAGGGGCAGGAGGCAAGGAGGCTTGGCTTCCAGCAACCGAGACCCAAACTTGATTGGGGTGTTTGGAGCCTCGCGGGGGTAGGAGATACCGGGCAGACCTTTGTTGGCATCCTTTCCTGTAGTAGCAATGATTGTTGCTAGGGATGATTGATAGATCAGATGCATTCGAGGAATGTATCGATCTTTGAAGGTGTCATCGTCCTGCACAATGCACAAAGAGTCTACCCAAAGGTATCGTTGCTTGACGTTGGCGGTAAATGTGATGGCATCCTGGATGACTTGTGGCATTTGTCCCATAACGCCGTTCAAAGAGTCAGGAAATTGCAGACTGGGGATATTGGTCTTCTGGCTCCGAAATGCTACGAGGTCCCCCCAGACGTAGCTGAGGGCAATGTAGCGACAATCCCAGTCCCGCTGGACTAGACACATATCTTGGACGTCAACCAGCCAGATGCCTGTAGCGCCCTCGGGACTTGGGTCTGACCCGACGCTACACTCGTCGTGCGATTGGCAGTCTTCTATCCAGGAGCTGATCAGACCGTAGTCCAATTCTCCAGTGGTAGCAGGTGGCACAATTTTGGTGCCGTCGCTAGTATTGTCTTCCAAAGGAGCACCGATGAATCCTAGTAGTCTGTAGCTTCCGAAAAAGCCTTTTGGCATTGAATCAGATGTAATGTTGCAGTAAACCTTGATCAGCGGAGACGATGATCCAGCTTGTTGCTCGTCAACTTGTAGATAGCACATCTGATTGGGATGCTCTCCTGGTCGCCAGTGTGGATCTAGGTGAGCATGGAATGCTTGGATAACCAGTCTGCAGAATGAGCAATGTTCGCTTTTGGAAACAATTTCTTGAAATAAACCGAGCTCCAAGTTCACGGCCTTCGTTGGAACATGGACGATAGCGTCGAAGGGAATGGTGCTGCAACGACTGCAGAGGTGGCTTGGCTCATCCTGGAGGCCGGTCATGGCTGCGTGAAGCATGCGATAATTATTTAAGAATGACCACGAACGAGACCTCTTCGCTCCTGGTTGAGAAAGTCGGTGGTGGAAACGAGACACCAAGTTGGCAACAACAAGCAGTAAAGTTGGACGCCGTTGAAGAGCGTGATCTTTTGTACGAGGGGGATCGGCAATAATGCACGCGACCCAAAGTGGACCGACGTGGTATTTAAGACTTGCTGCCTGTTGGTTGCGTGGTGTATTTTCTTTTGTGCCACAGTCCTGCATACGTTACTTCCGCAATCGTCTACGGGCTCGGTATCGCCCCAGAGGCGGGCAGGACAGGCTTTAAAGCTCCTAAAGATTGAAAACACGGCGGATTTGCACTCATATTTTGGATATGTCGATGTGTACGTATAAAACCTTTGTCGTTCTCGATGGGCTGTTGGATAGTCTAAGTACATTTGCCAAGGAAACCGTCCTCAGAATCATTCCCACGCAAGCTGAATCTCGTACATGAACACAAGCGGCCTCTGCGGCGAACCCTCTGCCAGCCATGTACCTTTCCTCTAGCCTTGTTTCTACCCGTCTGACCCGTCCAGCCCCTGCCTATCCTTTGCCGGTCAGTACTGGGCCTTTCAAGAGCAAGAGCAAAGACAACGACGAATAGTAATGCCAAAAGCTTCAATTCTCGTCCATTTCCTCGTCCTCTTCATCGATTTTGCGGAAGGCGTGATCGTGGGCAATCAGGCTCAGGGCGCAGTCGTCAGGCGCGATCTTCTCCTTCTCCTGGTCCTCTTCACCCTCGACAAAGCTCCTGGCGTCATGTCCAATCGAGATGATGAATGACTCCAATACGTTGCGGGTGATATAGGTGCCAGGTGTACCCCAGTAGCGAGTGCCCGCGCGAATCTCCTTGGTGATGGCATTGGCCACACCGGGGTTCTGCGTCTTCGTCCGCCAGCCAGCGACAGTGACGGAAACCAGGAACACCCACCAGATGTATCGAGCACGAGGACGAAAGTCGGTGAGGAATTGGAGTTTGCGTCCATGAAGCTCAAGGAGAGTTGCAATGTCCTGACTGAAGCTGATGTTCTTCTCCTCGGTGAGGGTCGGGTGGGAGGGATCAATGATGATGATCTTGTACTCCTTAACCTCTAGTTTCTCCCAAGCGCGCAGGCGTTGCTTGCGTTCCTCGGTGTCGTTCAAGGGAAAATCGAGGTCAGCGGGCTCCAGATCGACATCCGGCACGATGGCGAGCACGCCGTCATCCAGGGCTTGCTCAATGTCCTTATGGAGGAAGAGACCATTCTGCGCTTTGAACAGCTCCTTTACGGTACCTGGACCGAAAATCGAGTCCATTGAGTCTCTGAATCGATGCGGAAAGAGATGTGCAGCATGAATCAACTCGCTGCGGCCCCATTCTCCGAGTACAGGATCCCAGCGACCGTTTTTGTACGGGCGATCAGGACAGTACTTCTTCAGCATCTGGTCTCTCAATGCGAGCTGGTCCTTGTTATCACGTTTGCTAACCGCGATGTTGGTAAGGGCCAGACCCAGCTTCGATGTGAGAAACAATTTGACCATGGTATTGCGGAGGCTGCCTTCTTCGGCACGCGTGTTGTCGGCGTGCTTCTTGTTGATCTCCATGGACTGCTTATGAGCGAGGTACTTGGTGGGCCACTTGTGGTTGTTGTCTTTGGCCAGCCAGTCCTCAAGAGTCTTGACTTCGCCGTTGTCCTTGGCCTTGAGGAAGTTGATGTGCGCCTCCAAAGCAACCTCATCCATGTGCATTTGCTCGATCGTGGCGCTGTCGGACCAGAAGTCGGAACCAAACGACTTCGAGGGCTCGAGCTTGCGTCGCTTTTTTTCTACCTCATAAGTAACGCGCTGGTGCTGGTCGTCAAGTTCCTCCTGCGTCTTGGTGTTGAAGATGTCAAGTTTGTCGGCCCAAGGTACACTGGGTGCAGGAATGACGTCTGGATCGAAGGGAAGGTTGGCCGGGCGCTTGCTGCTCGTACGCGGGGGAACAGGAGCGGCAGGGCCCTTGCCCTTGACAGAACTAGTTCTCTTAGGGACCTGGGGAGCCTTGCCCTTCACGGAACTGGTTCTCTTCGGGATCTGGGGATGCTCGTTTCCCTGCGACTGGTTGTTGCTGCCTCCTGTCGCTTGCTGCTGCTGTCCTTGCTGCTGTCCCTGACCGCCGGGACGGAGAGGAAGGTTGAAGCTGTCTGACATGGCGACGGGAAAAGAAGAACCGACGCTGGATTAAGACGGCGAAGAAGAAGAATGCCTACCGACGGCGAAGGAGGACGGAGACGACGGACGATGAAGAATGGAGACGACGGAAATGGAAGCGACGCCGAATGAAGATGGCGAAGATTGCCGTTTGGGAATGGGGAAAGCGACGCGAGGAAAATTGCGTTGCGATGTGGTGGGTTATTTAGCAAGAAGGTGCCAGGTGAAGGTGAAAAGTTTTCATTGACTTTAAGTCTGGAAGGCAGGTAGGTAGGGAGATTTTGGAAGGAAGAGTTCACCTAAGGGATCTTCCTGCCTGCCTTGATAGAAATTGTTGACGCATCTCCGATGGACGATGCCTAAGAGGCAACAGACGGAGCTGGGATCCACTATTGACTATGGACGGACACGAAAGAGGAAGAAGCTACGATCATGTTCTCGAGCTCTTTGAATCCGCAGACATTCTTTAACAGGCCTTTCAGCTGGAGGCATGCATATTCACCCTGAGACATAGCTAGAAGAAAGCCTGACCTTTCTGGCTGCTGCTGCAACCTGCCCCGCCTTCTTTATTTGCTTCATAGTAAACGGCTGGTCAAGATCATGGTCTATGTGTTACGGCTGGGAAAACGAAACAGAAGCAAGTGTCGCCTCTGGAATGTTTTCGAGCAAAAGAAGAATTAACCATATGGCGCATGGTTTTAAGCTCCAGACAGTTGAGTCGACCATCAAACCTAGATGCCACTCGGCGGTGCTGGAAGAGCAAGATCTGATGCGAATGAACATTTTGTTCTCGTGTTTTGGGGGGCTATGTATTCTGGGCAGGGCTTAGAATCTGTTGAGATCTAGCCATATTGGTAATTTCAACAACTTTTCGCAGTACCCCATCCACCAATTGTCCAGGTTCTACACTTGTCCAGCAATGTTGGAATGCCTATGACTACTCAAAGCCCAGTGACGTACCCAACTCGGGCAACCCTTGCCGCCCCTCGTTTTCTCGCGACCACAAGGTACCTTTCCTCCGTCAAATAACGGCCTGGCCAATAGCCTCGGCCAAATCAAGCACCTCCGGCTGAGGCTTCGTCGCGCCAGATTGAACAGTCGAAATCCACTCGTCCACGGCCTTAACAAGGCTCGTCGCCTTCCTCGTGTAAGTGCCTTCCGCGCTTCCAGACGTTCCCCCGTCGTCTTTGATATCCATGCGAAGGTAGGCGAGTCTTGCCTGAACCAGCGCCTCCAGCATCACGTCGCAAGTCGAGGCATGAATCGGGTTCTTCTTGATGTTCTTCTGCAAGGTTCCACCGCCGACGACCCTGGTGACCAAGCTCTTCGAGAGCTTGATGAAGAAGTCCTTGCGCCGTCCGTCGAGATTCTGGCTATGTCTGCTGTAGCTGTACTTGAGATTATTGGCCTCACCCATCAGAGTGCGAGCAAATTTCGCAAGGCTAACTCGATCGCTCTGCAGGCCGTCCAGGCCGAGACTGCGGCAGAGGTTGTCGGAAACACCTGCTTCGAGGGGTCTGGCGTTTTCGAAGTAGAAGCCGGCGCTGAAAGCCTGTTTGAACGTCTGGCTCAGATGGGCGAGCGCCTTCTCCCGCTTTTCGTGTGAGTTCATTTCAGGGCGAGGAGTGCGGATGGCCGCGGCGCCTGGCATCGGTCAGCATGTCGAAAATCAAGCAGAAGTAACAATTCGCTGGATTTGCTTGAGGTGAACATACCGATTCTTTTCTCGCGGTTCTGAATCATCTTCGCAAGGCCACGACGTCCCCTCGCTTTGCGCACCGCGCGTTCCGAGATGGGTTCGGTGCTCTGGGACGCATGGGCGACGGCAGGAAGAGCTGGGGAGGGTGCAGAGACTAATTTCTCGCGATCGATTTCCATCTCGTTGAAGGAGGATGTCATCCCGGCGACAGGCTTTGAGTCTGCCATTGTACAGACTTGCCAAGGGAAGCGCGCTAGCAAGTGTTGTCGAAGGTGAGGGCAATTTTCGAGGTTGCGGGAAGATCGGAATTCTCCAAGTTAGTGTGGTGTAGTCAGCGCCTGAAGAGTTTTTCTGGGGGCAGGTTTTTGATATATCGGGTGAGTTTGTGAATACTATGAATAGCCATGTCGAATCGGGGTGAGTCAAGGCTTTGTGAAGCAAGGTGAATAGCGTCTGGTCGAGCCAAGATGTTTGTGGGGAGTGTGTATCTGGACGACTACGGCCTTAGCAAAGAAAGATTAGTTGTAAAGTTCAGAAAGTTCACAACTATTTTAGCATACATCTGTACTCCAGGAATGGAGAGACAGGAGATATAATATGCAGCATCCTAGGTATGCTATTGATTGCAAGTCTCTGCACGACCTTTTCACACTCAGTAACATGAAATAGGTGTTTCTTTTCATGAGACACAAGGAATGTCTTATTCGCTACGCTAGGTAAGCTAGGGGTCCTGCCTTCGCTTTCGCATCTGCTACGCTAAGCTAGGGATCCTGACATAGCTTTCGCACAATCACCAAGTCCTTCCACAACCATCATGTTGATATCTCATACTAATTCGTAGTCTTGATCGTCTCCAAGATGTTGGCTAAGGAGGATTCTGCATTGGATAGGCACGCTCGATTGCGACGATAGCGACACCGAGGTCGTCACGGTTCTGGGTATAGGACTCTCTCTCGGTCACCCCCATAGCAAGGAGGAATCCAATAAAAATCTTTGCCTCTAACAGATTTACTGCGCTCTTTCCCCAGTAACGAATGGCCTTTTCCACCTGGTTCTTGGTGTGCGCAGCGTGGGTTGTATGCTCATAGTTTCTCAGGCATCGCCATGACGCAACCAAGGCTGCAGACAGGAATGACCACCAGACGAAAGAGACTCGTGGTCTCATGGACGTCTTGAACTTCAGCTTGTGGCCGTGAAGCGAACCCAGGTCGCGTTCAACAACTCCATATTTCGTTGTGATCTTACACGTGTCGTGGACTAGTGGGTGCGCTTCATTAATGACGATCAACTGGTAGTCCTGGACCTTGTTCATCCACTCGTCGAAGTGGCTTTCAAACAATTCCGTTTGGCTGATCTTTGACGGAGGTTCCATGCCGAGATCAGGGACGATCGCCAGAACGCCCTCTTCAATGGCCCGCGAGACGGAAGGAGGGAGGAAGAGTCCGTTGTCGGCCTTGCATACACTGTTGGAAAAGCAGCCGAATATTCTTAACATGGTATCTCTGGACCTGTAAGGGAACAGAAGAGTGGCATCGCAGTGGCACAAATCCGGGTTCGTACCACCGAGCACAGGATCCCAGATGTCGTTAACATCCAGACCGGAGCAGTACAGCCCGGCCATCTTCTGACGCATTTCCTCATGGTCGAATCGAACATCATCGCGCAAATGCTCATACCCAAGGTCTGGATTGTGAAGCCGTATCGAGTATATCGGAAAGCCATCCGCATGTAGACTGGGCGAGGGACCAGTGTGTGAAAATGCACAGCGTCTGGCGATGCGCTCAAGCTCCACGTGCGCCATAAATCTAGTTTGATAATTCTTGGGGGGGCTCAGGTGGACCGCCCAGTCCTCAAAGCCGTTGATTCGAAGGTTGGGTTGAAATGCCGCGGCATACGAGGCATCGGCGTGGGCCCGGAATACGGTGACTCGCTGCAGCAACTCCTGGCGTTGTATGTTTGAGATCCAGAAGTCTCGCTCATAATCGGGGCTGGCGGAAGTAGCAATTGTATCTGCATTCACCTCCAAGGCTTTGATATGTTCTTCAATTTGACGTTCCAATCTTTCCCGCGTCCATGAGCAATATTCGTCGGCGTTCGTCTAAGGGACCGTACGTCTGATGGCCACGGCGTCTGAAAAGAGTGGAAGGCCCATTGTAATTTAAATCCGCGAGAATTATTGGGCAGAGAACCACGATTGCGATAAGCATTAGACGGTGAAGTCTTAGCCAGAGAAATATTGACCGGGGAAGAGGATGAGATATTGACACGATAAAATCGGTCATGGGTGCCCATGGAATATATACTATACGATTGTGACTGACCTTCAGCTTTCTGGTTCGATGGTTCCACAGAAGGCTTCCAAGTTGTCAAAGGTTCCATGATACCTTTTGAACCATTCGCTCAGCGAATCTCGGTGTCGCAAAGATTTCTTAATAACGATTGGAGTTGGTGTTGAGAAAACGTCGTCGCCAGGACATGCGATAACCTTGGTAGCTTATCTGGAGGGCACGGAGCGTTCGTGCCAAGCTGCAAATGCACTACCATAGGAACATTGACGGTTCTTTTTATTCGAACCGTGATCCATAGCGGTGTTGGAAAACCTCCCCTTTTATGTCTTCAGCTCGCAAGGGTTCCCACGAGACCTACAATTTGCGGTGCGTGGAATATGTGGAATGCGATAATGATCTCCAGTCTGGTCTGTGCAGATGGACGTAAACATTGAAACAGATTCTCCAAACCATTCAGTGAAACTTTGTGGTACTTTGGACTATTCTACTGCGTTGAAGTTCTTCAGTTGGCCGATGTTATTCTTCGGCCTATATTGATGCCACAATTGGACGCAAACTGAACTTCCGTAATTTTTCTGGTAGAACTTCAAGCATGAGTCAAAAGAGTGACTGAGCAGACCTAAGGGGTGTTGAAATGCGGTAACGACTGCTTGTTCAGAGTGATCGAAATACAGAAACTCAACGAACGTGAAAGGTCATCCTCCTCCCTCCATCCTGCGCGTCACAGCTCCCAGATAGTGCCCAATGCACTGCTACTACTTCCCAAATGATAGTCTTAATTTCGTGTCATTCCAAAGAAATTAACCCACGATTTGGAGAATCAGCTAATGGCTGACTGGTCATTCTAATGAGGTCTCGGAACAAGCACCGGTGCCTTCAAGCTAGAGAAGCTACTTGTAGTTGCACTTGGTAGTCCGCTTGTAACTGTCCCACGTGCACTTACTGCCATTCCGAGGGCACTAGAGAACAAGTTCAAAATGTTAGGGCGATTCAATTCGCGGACCTGGTTACTGGATAATGTATCGAAACTCACCCTCTGGTTGGCAAATCGAGGGCACCGGACAATGGTGGTCTTGCCCTTTTGGCCCTTGAATTTGCACGTGTCCTCCTTATAGTTTCTACCTCTGCTGCATTTCTGCGAAGAAGACAAAATTAAATCAGCATCAAGTCATACTGAGATGAAGGATTGTGTAGGATGGAAACGTCTGCTAACCCCAGTGTACGTTATGAACGTGTTCATGTCCTCTCCGCCCGAGACTCCGACGTCTATGCCGCTGCCATCAACATCAACGGGATTCGCCGCCACGCCAACAGCAGCGAAGAGGAAGAGCGCAACTTTAGCAATCTGCATGATGAATGGTGTCGGATGAGGATATTGCAAAGGCAGATGGGATGAATAATTAATATGGGGTAAAGTGTCGTCAAAGCGTCTGAGAA
Organism: Colletotrichum tropicale; assembly: GCA_027406125.1. Classification (NCBI taxonomy): domain Eukaryota; kingdom Fungi; phylum Ascomycota; class Sordariomycetes; order Glomerellales; family Glomerellaceae; genus Colletotrichum; species Colletotrichum tropicale. The sequence continues at coordinate 1,206,764 of JANVYH010000003.1, forward strand.
AGCGATGGTGTCGACAAATGTCAACATCAGACAGTCGTTTAGCCTCCTTTTATAGGAGTTCCGCGATCTTTGAATCCGGTGGCCAGCGAGTCACTAGCCTCTGTGCCCAGCGTTGCAACAACAGCATCCTCTCTTCCCCGATGTTACCTTTGACTTGCACGCGATGATATACATCGTTGTTAGCTTCATCCGCAGTTAGCTGTGATCATCTACATAATGATAGAAAAGATAATAGTGATAATCATTGAGCCACTGGCATGTAGTAGACACGGTAAAGGTAGCACTGGATCAGCCCGTAGCCCGTGTCATATGTTGGACCATGCTGACATTTGGTGTTGGCATAAGCAGCGGCGTTGGACATGATAAGACTCGCGTCACAGATTATCGTGTGTCGACACCTTATGGACTTAAGTCTCAAGAAAAGTCACAGTCTCGTCGCTGGATGTGATCTTCTTGGGCGTCGTTGTCCACTCATGAGTTCACAATGACTGCGGTGTCGCCTGGTCCTATGTCACAAGTTTCGTGACGCTTCCACGTCCACAACAGCATTCCTATGGCCAACCTGGGCATCACAATAGAAGGCCATCCCACCGCTGCAGCTCAAGATTGATTTGTTCTGTTGCCGAAGAGGAAGTATCCGTGTCGCCTCTACCTTGAAAACTTCGTGATTTTGTTGTGTCATAGAAACGTCTACAGCGCATCGAATCTAATTACTCCATTAAGCCGCTATTTGAGCTTACACATATCATGTATCTATCTGCCACCAAATTTGTGAGTCTCGAATGCATATTCCGGATCCAAAAGTGTAGGTTTCTTGGACTGGGCTGGCCCTCACCGGCTTGCTCGGTGACACTCGGTCATCTCGGTGAACAAACGCCGATCAGGACCCACACCAGCACAGCCGTCAGCACCAAAGTCCAAGCTTCCTTCCACAGCTCCCAATCCCGTCCTCTGCGAAGCTGAACATCACACAGTCCTTCATTCACCTCAATCAACCACCCGCAAATCGCAAACAATGCTCGCCTCCCGCGCCCTCGCCCGGGCGCGCTCATCCCTCCTCCGAACCCTCCGCACACCACCACGTACCACAACCACACCTCTCCGCAACACCTCAAACTCGTCAACCTCCCGCGCCGCCGAACGCCTGCTTGACCGTGTCCCCTCGCGCTTCCAGCGCTACACAACCGGCCTCCGCAAAGCGCCCCTCTCGCACATCGTCGCCTTCCTCATCCTCCACGAGATCACCGCCATCGTCCCGCTGCTCGGCCTCTTCGGCCTCTTCCACTACACGGACACCCTCCCGCTGGAGTACGTCACGGGGCACTGGGCCGACTACGTGCGCGATGGCGTCGGCAAGGCGGAGCGCTACTTCAGCCGCAAGGGCTGGTTCGGGTTCGGGGCGGAGGACCGCGGCACGATGACGGGGGAGCTGGACGCGAGCGCGGGGCGGCTCGAGACGCGCGAGGTGGAGAAGAGGTGGGCGAAGGACGAGGGGCCGGTCACGGGGAGCTTCGAGTACAGGACGACAAGGCCGACGGAGGAGAGCGCGAGGAGCACGCAGGATGTGCTGCAGAGGTGGAAGGAGGATGGGAAGTACAAGGTTGTGGTGGAGGTTGCGATTGCGTGGGGCATCACGAAGGCGCTTCTGCCGGCGAGGATACTGGTTAGTGTGTGGGCGACACCGTGGTTTGCTGGGGTGATGGGCAGGGCGAGAGGGTTGTTTAGATCCACCAAGTAGAAATAAGGTATCACGACCAATCAAGAACTAGAGAGCATTGTGTTGGTTGTGGCTTTAAGTGCCTTTTTGTTTATATTTTTGACCTTTGAAGACTTTTCTGTATCAACCTATCGACGTGACGGCATGTGTCCTACGTATCCCCCATGTAGGAGAGCGTTTGGGACATCTAGAGCTTGTTCGGAGGTAGATGAGAAATCTAAGGCTTCTCGTAGATCCAGTCGAACTGGGCAGTCTTCCACTGAACGGCCTCGCCGTCCTTGAACCAGAGGGCAATCTCCTTCTTGGCGTTCTCGACGGAGTCGGAGCCGTGGCAGACGTTGCGGCCGACGTCAATGGCGTAATCGCCACGGATGGTGCCGGGGGCAGAGGCAAGGGGGTTGGTGGCACCGAGGATGGCTGGAAGAGAGAGCGATTAGCAGGAGATTGCGAGAGTAGGAGAGTGATGCGGGACTTACTGCGGCCAGTCTTGACGGCGTCACGGCCCTCCCAGATCATGGCGCAGATGGGGCCAGAGAGCATGTAGTTGATCAGACCGGGGAAGAAGGGCTTCTCCTTGAGGTCAGCGTCTAATGGGAGTTAGCTATGCGTGGTGACGGCGGAAAGCGGCGGGTACGAACAGTGAGCCTCGAGGTGCTCCTTGCCGGGGGTGACGAGCTTGATGGCGACAAGCTTGAAGCTGTAGGAAACGAGTCAGAACTGAATGCCACGTATGAGGTTGTAGGGCGTTGATGGGCTGACATACCCACGGCTCTCGAAGCGAGAGACGATGGGGCCGATGAGGCCGCGCTGATGGAGAGTTAGCTTTCTACTGCCGTCAATTGGCAGCGTGCCAAGGTGATAAATCTTACCTGAACGCCGTCAGGCTTGATGGCAATGAAGCTATCTCGAGGTCAGCTCAAATTCTTCAAGTTTGGGTGTGTGCCCCTCTTTGCCCGCCCGAAACCTCCCACGATGGCGGGGTAATTTTCAGGGTAGCGGCAGGGCATGGAGACAAAGACAGACGGCATAGCAGTGCAGCTAGCCGATGCGAAGGCATCATCAGACCAAACATAAGCACTTACGTCTGCTCGGTAGACATCTTGGGCGAGTGATCAACGACGACTTCGGGTGTAGAAGAGGGTTGTTGTTGGTAGATTGTGGTTGTGACAACGGAGGGGACGACGGGAGAAGAAAGGTCTGCTGCTGACCGCTGGTTTTGTTGGCTAGAGGAAAAAATTATGTACAAGCCGAAGAGGGCAGCGAGAATTATGAAAGTTGGTGGGGGCAGCTGTTCGATGCTCCTGCGGATGTCTGCCCACTCAGGGAAGGGACTGCCGCCAGTTGTGCGTGCATTACCGCCGCCGGGATGTGCATCTGGGCCTGCATTGTTATGCTGTTGCTTCTTGTGCTTCGAGGCGGGGTCTTCGTCCTGCGGCATGTGGTGGGGTCCAGGTTGGGCCATGGCGGCTGCGTGGCTACGATTGGTGCTTGACGCGCTAAGCTAGCTGAGGCGCACAGTGAATCAAGCTTGTGACACGGCAGCGGTGCACTGTTGCTGGGCACTGTGGCAGACCGCCTAAATTTGGACAGCTCAGCAAAGCAACCTTCCACAGCTGTGGGTGGAGGGCATGGAGGAGCCATTGGAGGAACATACCGGAGGGATGGCGAGGATAGAGACGATTCGAATCAAGGACGGAGGTTCTCGTTAGAGCAATGCTTCGATGTTCGAATTGAAGAGCAATTGATGGCGTCTACGCCGGACCGGAGAGTTGTTTTCTGTTTGTTTACCTCGTTTTACCCTCCCAGCCGACTGATAGGTGATGCGACCTGATGCAAGGCACCCGACACCGAGACAGTGCGTTGAGTTCCGAGTCCAGGCACACACGGTGCTTGGCCACTCTTAGCTGCATCAGCCGTCTATCTCGATATCTGGAGACCCCTCACCGCCTGACTGTCATATCAAGCCGTATCCAATTGAACACATGAACAACACGAGAATCAACAGATATCAGATCCATAGCGAAACAGATACGACGGTTGTCCCATTAAAAATCACACGTGTCTGGCGGATTGAACCCTGATGGACTGCAGCATCTCCCCGTCCTCGACACTCATGGCGGGGTAGGTGACATCAGAAAGAAATATGCAACAAAGGAGAACTGTGCGGAGTTTCCGACTAACCCCTGTTCCCACTCCGTTGCAGCTCCAGGAACAGCGCTAAACCTGAAAGGGAGCTACCAAGGGGACAGCTGTTGAACTTCGGCCGTCTCACAATTGGCAAGTGGCCGCCCGTCAACGACATTCCGTCCCATCACTCCCAAGTACTCGAATCCATCCACGAGAGAGCGCAACAAAGAAGGCCTGGCTTCTTCTGCTCTCATGTTCTACTCGTGATTTTTCTACCTTCTCCCTATTCTTTACCCTACGTCTTTTATACGAACAACCAGACACAGATCCCCTCGCCATGGGGTCGACAGGCAAGCTGTCCTGCAAATGGACAACTTACCTTGGTCTGCTGGCGGCGTTCAGCTGCATGATCCAGCCTGCCGGTAAGGAATTCGGTGACGCCATGATTTTGTGACGCCATGACCTTTTTACTACTTCAACTTCTTTGTTGATGAAACCATTTGCTGATGGACAACCGCAGTCATGGTCAAGGAAAACGATTTCAAAAAGTGCCACCAGTCTGGCTTCTGCAAGCGCAACCGCGAGTACGCTGATAATGCCGACGCCCTGGGTCCCAACTGGGCGACTCCTTACAACGTCGCTCCCGAGTCTGCCAAGTTCGCCGATGGCCAGCTGCAGGCCGTCATCGTCAAGACCATCAACGATGCGAAGGACACCGTCAACCTCCCCATCACCGTCTCTTTTCACGAGTCGGGTACCGCTCGCGTGAGCGTCGACGAAGAGAAGCGCCAGAAGGGCGAGATCGAGCTGCGACACAACAGCATCGTCAAGAAGGAGCGTTACAATGAGGCCGAGAAGCACGTCATTGTTGGCGGACTGAACCTGGACAAGGAGGCCAAGGTGGCCTACCAAGACAAGGAGCAGATCACCATTCAATATGGTCCCGACGCCAAGTTCGAGGCCGTCATCAAGTTCTCGCCATTTGGTGTCGACTTCAAGCGCGATGGCTCATCCCACATCAAGTTCAACGACCAAGGTCTCTTCAACATGGAACACTGGCGTCCCAAGGTTGACAAGCCCGCCGAGGAAAAGAAGGAGGGCGAGGAGGCCGTGACCACAGACGTCAAGACCGAGGACGAGAGCACCTGGTGGGATGAGACTTTCGGAGGCAACACTGACTCCAAGCCCCGCGGCCCTGAGAGTGTCGCCCTCGACATCACCTTCCACGGATACGACCACGTCTACGGTATCCCTGAGCACACTGGTCCCCTGTCCCTGAAGCAGACTCGTGGCGGCGAGGGCAACCACAACGAGCCCTACAGACTGTACAACTCCGATGTCTTTGAGTACGTCCTGGACAGCCCGATGACACTCTACGGCGCCATCCCTCTTATGCAGGCGCACCGCAAGGACTCCACCGTTGGTGTCTTCTGGCTCAACGGTGCTGAGACCTGGATTGACATTACCAAGGGCGAGACCAAGGCTAACCCCCAGGCCCTGGGAGCCGGTCCCAAGACCGACACCCGCACCCACTGGATCTCCGAGTCCGGCATCCTGGACGTCTTTGTCTTCCTTGGACCTACCCCCAAGGACATCTCAAGGACCTACGGCGAGCTGACTGGCACCACTGCTATGCCTCAGGAGTTTGCCATCGGCTACCACCAGTGTCGCTGGAACTACATCTCCGATGACGATGTCAAGGATGTCGACCGCAAGTTTGATAAGTTCAAGATTCCGTACGACGTCATCTGGCTCGACATTGAGTACACCGACGGCAAGAAGTACTTCACCTGGGACCCCGACATGTTCAAGAACCCCATCGACATGGGCAAGGCTCTCGATGAGCACGGCCGCAAGCTCGTTGTCATTATTGATCCTCACATCAAGAACGAGGGTGGCTACAACATCAACAAGGAGATGAACGACAAGGGCCTTACCGTCAAGAACAAGGACGGCAACACTTTCGAGGGCTGGTGCTGGCCTGGATCCTCCAACTGGGTCGACTGCTTTAACCCCAAGGCCCTCGAGTGGTGGAGCCAGCTCTACAACTACGATAAGTTCCCCGGCACTATGGAGAACACCTTCATCTGGAACGACATGAACGAGCCTTCCGTCTTCAACGGCCCTGAGGTTACTATGCCCAAGGACAACATCCACTATGGCAACTGGGAGCACCGTGACGTCCACAACATCAACGGCATGACTTTCCACAACGCCACCTTCGAGGCCCTCATCACTCGCAAGAAGGGCGAGCTCCGTCGTCCTTTCGTCTTGACCCGTTCGTTCTACGCCGGCTCTCAGAGACTTGGTGCGATGTGGACAGGTGACAACCAGGCCTCGTGGGACCACCTCGCCGCTTCCGTTCCCATGATTCTCAACCAGGGTATCTCCGGCTTCCCCTTCGCTGGTGCTGATGTCGGCGGTTTCTTCGGCAACCCCGAGCCCGATCTGATGGCCCGTTGGTACCAGGCCGGCGCCTTCTACCCATTCTTCCGTGGCCACGCCCACATTGACGCCCGCCGTCGCGAGCCCTACATGCTCGCGGAGCCATTCAGGAGCATCCTCACCTCCGCCCTTCGCCTCCGCTACACTCTGATGCCCTCTTGGTACACTGCTTTCTTCCACGCCAACCGCGACGGCAGCCCCATCGTCCGTCCGATGTTCTGGACCCATCCCGATGTCGAGGCCGGCTTCGCGATCGATGACCAGGTCTTCGTCGGCAGCACCGGTCTTCTTCACAAGCCTGTTGTCGAGAAGGACCAAGAGGTTGTCAGCATCTTCATCCCTGACGACGAGGTCTACTACGACTACTTCAACTACGAGAAGCTCGACACCAAGAAGGGCGAGTACATCACCAAGTCTGTCGCCATCGACCAGGTTGCTGTGCTCATGCGCGGAGGCCACATCTTCCCCCGCCGCGACCGTCCCCGTCGCTCCACCCAGCTGATGCGCTTCGACGACTACACCCTTGTCATCAGTGTCGGCAAGAACGGTGACGCTGAGGGCGAGCTCTACGTCGACGATGGTGACTCGTTCGAGTTTGAGAAGGGCCAGTACATCTACCGCAAGTTCAAGCTCTCCGGCAGCACGCTCACCTCCGTCGACGCCGAGGGCCGTGACGCCAAGTCTGTCAAGCCCGGCAACTGGCTCAAGGCCATGAAGGAGGTCTACGTTGACAAGATTGTCATCGTCGGAGCTCCGGCTGGCTGGAACGTCAAGGAGGTCAACGTGGAGTCGGAGGGCAAGACCTGGTCCGTCCCCGTGCAGTACCACGCCGCCGAGGAGGTCCGCGCCGCGTACGCCTTCGTCGGCAGGGTTGCCGCCCGTATCGGTGCTGACTGGAGCATCAACCTGTCCTAGAAGGTCTGGGTTGAGAAGAAGAAGCTTTGGGTCGAGAAGGTGCGATGGGTAGAGAGTATGGCACGGCCGATGGTCATGAAGCTTAGTGGCAAAACCATTGCGCCTGCAAGCAAGACCTGGGTCAAAAAGACAGATCTCAAGGAAGTTACTGTGACTGAGACCTATGGCGCTTTCGAGGATCGGTTCTAGATTTTGCTTTCATCGTACCATTGTAGATGACCATGGCAAAGGGCGGTGTAAGGTGTTCATCACAGGAAAGGACCAAAAAGGCCCCAAGAATAGTAGACATGGGGTTGTTTGCGCGGATCGCTGCCAGGATGGAAAAACAGCAGATAAACAACGGCCCATCCAATAGACAGACCAGAATTTACAAAAAAGCTTTGTCCAAGAGAAACTCCTGTCTATCCCGCGAACTTGTTTACACTCCACTATTCGCCGTGGTCGTCGTCTTCAATTTTGCTGTTATTGCGGCTCCTATCGCCATTGCTGTAAAAGCTCAATTTTCATCGAGCAACACGAAATGCAGCCGCGCAGACGGAAGTCAAATTTGGGTGGTCTCTGGTTGAAGGAAATGAAGTACACACTGCCCTTTCTCCAGTGTGATCTCGGTAAATAGAGGGCAAGGAGGGATCTAGAACCGGGTTTCGAGAATTGCGTGTTGGGCATCCCTGGTCACTCACGGTCGGTGGGTTCACTCGTTTGCTCGTTTGCAGGCAGCGCCGCAGCGGAGGACGCTGGAGATCGGAAGTGGGCTGGCTCACCCCGTGGAACCTCATTCACGACAGCTGGCTGGGCCCCGGCCGGAGACTTGTTGAGCCCCGAGAGGAGCGAGAGAGGCGGCTCAGCCTCGCTCGTCTGCGACGTCGTGCGGATAATGAAGTTGGCTTCGCGGAGGTCCAATCATCATGTCCACCAAAGATGTTTGTCTTGCTGCTCCTAACCCCTGAGATGCTGGCCGAATTTCGGAGTCGGAAAATTATCTCCCTCTCAAATGTGCATTTCGTTTTCCCGAGTCATGGTGCAAATATGCCTCGCATCTGCACGTGAAAGTCGCATCGCATATCTGGCAACAACTACCGTCTCGCCAAGAGCGACTGGTCGTTGTGGTGAAAAGTATCACAAAGTGTCCGTATGGCGCAAGCTTACTAACCTCACCTAGAGTAGATCCAAGGGGGCATGGACCCGAGACAGCATGATGCATAGCGTGCTCTGTTGCGGCCAGACGCAGAGATAAGGAAACTCTCTTCATTGGATCCCCCTTTTTTTTCGCTTCCCCTTTCTCATTCCCGTTATCGCGCACACGGTCGTACGTGGGCTTCTTGGTTTAGGGGTTTTTGGTGACCCTGCGCATGTGAAGAAACGTCGCGCGGCTCTCAATTGGGCTTGTTTAGCCACTCGCGCTAGACGGGCGGCTGTTTGTTCCCCGGCGGCTTCGCAGAAGGACAGGGAGCTTTGGTAGGGCAAGGTACGCCGGGGACGGAGGCGTGATGTTGGGATTACAAGACACCACGGGCCCTGGGCCGCGTCTTCTCATTCGCCCGAGAAGCTCAGCGAGTAGAACAGGGCTTAGGCGGTCTGGTTCAGTTCTCTCATCTTATTTTGAGAATTAAACCATGGGTGTCAGGTCAAGGTTGTGAGAGCTTGAAGATCGGCTGTGAAAAAAGCACTGTAAAAAAGCGGGCGGGAATGTGGCGGTTGCCGACGATTGATTCCCTGCCTTGACGGCCGCTTGGGCCAGGGAAGCTGCTTGCTGTTGAGTTGTCAAGTTGGGATTCACGCCGATCAGCGCTACGCTGGGAGTTGAAGGAGGGCGTGGGATGACTATTCGGGAGATGTGCGCAGTTCGCGCCTGGGATCACAAAGCTTGACATGAGAGCTGGAATGCCTCTCGTGCATCTGAGTGGTTTCGCGCGCTGCTTTGCAGCTCGGCCATGACGACATTTGCTGATGTGTCGTCGTCTCCGCTGGTTGGTGACCTGAATTGGAGACTGTTGGCTTGTGTTCGTTGCCAAGATGCCTTGCTGCATCGCCACGGTTGAGTTGCGATGAACTGAGGCTCACATGTTGGCCAAGTTGCCTTTCTATCCCGTCGAAACCAACTTCAATTGTCTAGCACACCTCTTGGGAGCTATTTTAGGAATTCGGGCGAGAGAAAAATTCGTCGGCGCAGAAGGCAAAGTCAGGTTTGGTACCTGCATCCAGCATACCTCCCACGCCTGGCGGTGGTGGTACGGTGCCTTACCGCCGGAATGTCACTCGCGACAGTGGTGGCAAAAGATCTCAAAGTAGCCGGCCGACGGACGAGCGGGACGCCCAAGATGGTAAGCCGTCGGTGACGTGGTGGTTTTGGGGTGTGAGGGTCGGAATATCTCACGCGCTAAGGCAGCTAGAGGTGCACGAAAAGAAAGATTTTCAGGAGGGTCGGATTCTGGAGGCGCTAGAAGGCGTTTCTTGGAAATGGATGGATGGTGAGGCGTGATAAGGTCTTGTTTCACGGACTGATTGATGTTGGTCTTGAAAATGGTGGTGGTTGAAACGGCCGAAAATGCGACTGCAGACGGCTGGCGTCGTGCAGCATTGGCATCAAGCATGAATCAGCAGTTCATGAGACCCTCGGGCTCCCTGCATCTGATCGCTGCTGTCATCTTGGTCGTCGTCCATCTGTGAGTGATACACTTGCATTCACAATGGATCTGGTTCTCCGAGATTCGCGTTGGACCCGCGGAGAAGAGAGTCCAGGCCCAGAGAATCTGGGGAGCGTCGAAGAGTCGAACAGACTGCGACTCCGTGCCTGAAGATGTCGTCGGACTGTTGTGGACGCGCCAAAAGCAGGGACGGAGGACAGTGACGGCATCGGAGCATCGAAACAGTGGACGAGAAGGTTCGGGGGTCGGTGGGCCGAACATGATTAGGGGCTCAGCGCCGGGTCCTTGGAGTCTTGGCAGGGGAAAGAAAAACGGGCAAAGGACCAGTTTTACCGTCTTCGAATGCGGAACATGTGAGGACCAAGTGACGTCAGCCGTGGCGGGTGGGTCGACTGGGAGTGGGGGTTCCCAACCCGCGCCGAATGAATTCCCTCATAGCTTGGGTGCGTCGCTGATTCTGAAGGAAACGCTGGGGCGGGCTGCTACCAGTGGACGGGATCGATCAATGTTCCGTGGGCACTTGTCTGCGATTGGAGAGCATAGCAGTACTGCTAGAAGTCGAGCAGTGTCGCGCACCACCCGACAGCGGATGCCGCTGCCAAGACACGCCGGTTCTGCGAAGGGTGCTGCTCCAGGAATGGATTGGCGGCGGTTCTCGTATTTGGGCCCGTTTGGTCTTTGATTAGCGCTGCTCGACAGTTGTTTTCGCGCCTCGGACTCTTGTAGTTTCCCATCCTCGCAAAGGTGTTCTGTTTCTTTGGACAGGTTGTGAAATACATCTGTCGTCACTGGCTGGCGTTGTCGGTGGTTATGCTCGGCCTCTTCGGTGGTTTTCCGCCGTGATTAAAGCACCCACGCCGCCGCCATCGCGCTAGGGTTTCTGTTGAGGTGGCTTGCAATGGCACCGGGAGGTAGTGGCGGCCATGTGTAGTTCGACTGCTTCTGGCACGCCTTCATATGCGCGTGGCTGCCGCTGCTCGGGAGGAAGACCGGCGGCAGTTGTACTGATCGACGAGTGTCTGTTCGCGGGAGGGACGGTTCAGTGCAACGCGGCCGAGAGCCTCAGTGTCTCAATGTCTGGGTGTGCCAGGGATAAAGTGTGCGGGTGTTTGTGCAAGACGCGTGGGATGGCGGACAGGATCGCGATCACGGTAGATCGTGGGTTCATTCCTAGTGGGACTATTTTTCAGCTTTGCTGTCGGCCGCCAGGTGACCGTGGGTCGCCAGCCTTGTGCATTGTAGCTGGCGTTCGGGAATCCAATAATGCAGAGTTCTGTCTGGATGTGTGGATGTGACTGACGATGGTCTCCGCAGAGTGCATGTGCAATGATGGTGTTGTTGGTGTTGGTGATGGCGAAGATGACGACGGGTGGGTGCCCTGGGTGTGTAGTTGACGGTCATTGAGGCGCTAGAGAGTTTGCAGGTTAGGCCTGCCGTGGACCGAGGAAAGCGCGAGGAAACAGTGAGGCGACATGGCGGAAGGCGCGACGGGATGGCAGATGGCCAAGGAAGGTGTCGACCTGCCTTAGCCTGAGGGAAGGTGCGCCGCACCTGCTTTCTGCAGTTGGCAGTCACGGCAGTCGATCGACGGCAGGAAGCACACAATGCATCAAATGCATAGCCTATGCACCTCCCTCAATGCGCGTCTGCAAGCCTCAGGATGCATGTCTGTTGCTACTGTTGCACATGCTGCAGAATGCGAGCTTGCCTCCCTCCCTCAAACTTTCGGTGAAGATGTTGGGATCCAGGAATGAAGAGAATGGAACCCATACACACTCGCTTCAGTTAATTGCAATGTTGCAACGCGGCTCCCAGCCATCGCCTTATCGCCCACTGCGGTGCCCCCGAGCAATCAACCTGACGGGGAAGAGAGATATTTCCATCTGGATTCAGGGTCCCCCCTTTCGCAGAACTGCAGAATCGACAGAAAAAATCCCAAGCTCCTCCCTCCCCTGAGCTCCAGATCCCTCCCTGACTGTCGACTTCCGCGGGCTGTGGCCTGTGGATGGGCTGGAGGATGGGTGGTGGTTCTGGAACGATGGAAGCAACATCCCGGTGCCATGTTGGTGGGGGTTATGGGCAATAAGAGAGAAGAAAAACATCAAGCATCGTCCAACCCGGTCGCTGTCCGCGCAGTCGTTTCTGTCAAATGGACGGGCCCGGACCGTCTCACGTCGGATGGGAGATCGGATGAGCAGCTGCAGCAGATGTCGTGGTCGTCGTAAGTCGCCGTTGTCGTTATCATACGTACCTACGGATACCGTTCATGATCCATTGCCTGCCGCCGCCGCAGTCACAGCCATCGCAATCGGCCCAAGCTCCCTGATGCAATGGAAGCGAACTCGGTTCTCTGCTCGGTTCCGTTTAACATTTGGCAGTGCTTCTAAAAAGAGGACCCGCTTCTTTTTTTTCAATGTTATGACGAGCCACCAGTGAGCCACGGACCCCAAGCAGAGATCAGCATCCTGTCACCCAATTTTTTCTGGGCACCGCCGTCAAGGAGGGTGCAGATGTAGAGGCAAGGCGAGTCGATAGGACGACCGTCGACGACAAGAGTCAGAGAGATGCAGGCGTGGAATAAACTGGATCCCCCCATCCACGTCCCAGCGCGCGCGCTCTTGGTTCATTGAGCTCAAACACGGGATTGCTGGGGTTGTAGGTTCACACCACGGCCAAACTCCATGAGGTCTCCATAATTCCCTCGTAGAGTCCCTGTTTCTTAAATGACCGAGAAGGCCAGGGACTTGCAAAGACTGGAGATGCTGGAGCTTTTTCTGCCTCTGCTGCCACAGCACCGCGCCCTTGATGCTAAGATTTCCGCTCCGCGCTGGGTTTCCCATTGTCCTACTGCTAGTCCCATTCCCTGTTCTAGTCCCACTGTCCTGTGCTCCTTCCCGCGACTGATTGTATTTGCTGGTGGTTACCCTTTTTGGTGCCATCCCGGTCGCGCCTACCCAAGATATTTCATCAACACGTCCCTTCCCTTTCAGACCTTCAGAGCTTCCTTCCCCAGTCTTGTCCCTCCTCTTCCCTCCCCATCGGCATCTTCTCCCAGGTATTCACCCACGGGGAAAGAGGACTGCGCCTGCCGAATACCCGACCGACAACTTCACCTCTTCTTGGCTGAAAAGGTCAGATCTAAGCTCAGATCTCGGTGTTATTGACACACCGAGAAATACAGCGACCGCAACGGTTCCAGACCAAACAGTCGCCTCCTACTCATCCAGGTGGTTGGATTTCGTCATTCAACCTTTCCACTGGTTTCTCCAGAAAACCTATTAATCCTACGTCAATTGGGCTTTATTACCATTCCGCCCCCAATACCACCCCCATCTCTGGTACCGTCTTCATCTTTATCCTCCATCTCTGTCGTCGTCCGCCATCGTCCCCGGTCTTCATTCATCCAGACCCTCGGCCAACGCGGCCAACCCGCCCAGCATGGCAACAAATCGTGAGCGCTCCGACTCGGACGTGCACGACGAGAAGGGCTCCGCCCACACATCCGACTCTTTACAAACGGCGACGGAGCCCTCCCAACCGCCCCCGCAGGGCGAGAAGATGTCGAGGCTTGACACGGACCAGCTGTTGCCCTTGCCGGGTGATGACGATATGCGCCCCCAGACGATGTCTCCCTCAGGCACGAGGGAGCAGGCGTCTCGCTTGAACGATGATCTGGAAATACTGCGCGCCGAGCGGTTCGTGTCAAATCAGGAGCATGAAGGTCGGTCTCACAAGGGAAGAACCCATCAGGGCGAACCCGAAGACGTATTCGCGGGCGACTTGAACCCAAATCAACAGGAAGAGAAACCACCGCCAGAGAAGAAGGCCGGCGCCTTCGCTTTCGCCATTTGGAAATGGCTTCGAAAGTTTCCCCGATTTTTCAGATACACGGTTTATATGATCCCCGGAGCGGCTCTGCTACTTATCCCCGTTCTCATGGGTGCTCTTGTCGTCAACCCCGATAGCGCCACCGTCGGAGGCGCAACCGGTGTCTATCTGACTTGGTTCGGTATCTGGCTCGAGGTTCTTTGGTGCTCTCTGTGGACTTCCCGCATGATCACGAGTTTCATCCCCCTCATATTCGGCGGCATTGCGATTGTAATGGGGTCGTCTAACCACAAGAAGTGGAAGGATGTCGGACAGGGTCTCGAGCTTCACACTGCCCTTTTCATGTGGATGCTTGCCATCCTCTGCTCATTCTCCCCTATTATCGAGGACCACCGCGTGGTGCCGGACGGCTTCGATGGCGATTCGTCCGACCTCCCCAAACTTCAGTGGATTGACATCGTCCGCAAGATTATCATCGCACTGCTGGTGTTGGCTGCCCTCAACTGGGTCGAGAAGATTTGTATCCAATGGATTGCCACGTCTTTCCACCAGCGTACCTACGTCCAGAGAATCGAGACCAACAAGAGCGATATCGATCACTTGGTCCACCTTTACGAACACTCCAAGATGCGTATCGCCCGCGAGGACTCCATTTGGCAGACAACCGAAACCGGGGGTCCCTCAGGTTCCCGTACCCCCATGGGCGTCGTTGGAAAGAATGTCCGTTACGCCTTTAACAAGGCTGGAGGCGTGGCAGCCCGAGTAGGCAACGATTTCATAGGACGAAAGGTTGCCTTCAACCATGCCCGCAAGATTGTCTATGAGATGCTGCGTAACACAGGTTCTGCCCACGCACTGGCCCGTCTCATCTTTCGCAGTCTGGTCAAGGAAGGCCACGACACTATCTATCTTGAAGACATGCAGGTTGCTTTCAAGACCGCGGAGGAGGCTGAACACGCTTTCGGCATCTTTGACAAGGATCTGAATGGCGATATTTCCATGGACGAGATGGAGGGAACCTGCAACGAGATTCACCTGGAACGCAAGGCCATTGCTGCCTCCTTGAAGGATCTCGACTCCGTCATCAAGAAGCTTGACAAGGTCTTCCTCTTCATGATTGTCATCATTGCCATTATCGTCTTTATCTCTATCCTCTCTGGCTCTGCCGCCGCTGGCCTTGCCTCCGCTGGCTCTAGTTTCCTTGGTCTCGCTTGGATGCTTCAGGCTACCGCTCAGGAGTTTCTCCAGTCCATCATCTTCGTTTTCGTCAAGCACCCCTTCGATGTCGGTGACCGTGTCACCGTCTATGGCAACACGGGCACTCTCGGAACTGGCGATGACTACTACGTTACTGAGATTTCTCTCTTGTACACCGAATTCAAGAAGATGGAGGGTCACATCGTTCAAGCTCCCAACAGCGTGCTTAACACCCTCTTCATTCTCAACCAACGTCGTTCTGCTGGTCTCGCCGATCCCATCGAGTTGAAGCTTGGTTTCGGCACTGACCCGGCTCTCATTGAGGAGCTCAAGTCCCGCATGCTCAACTTCTGCCTCGACAACAAGCGCGATTACCAGCCTCGCATCATTACCGAAGTCAGAACCCTCAACGAAGTCCAGTCCTTCACGATGAACCTCATCTTCTTCCACAAGACCAACTTCCAGAACGAACTGCTCCGTCTTCAGAGACACAACAAGTTTGCGGCCCAGCTCATGGCCGAGATCCGCGACCTTGGCATGCAGGGCCCTTGGCAGGTGCAGCCTGGTGGTTCCCGCGAGTACCCCTTGTTCTGGACTGGCAGTGCCCCTCCCCCATCCTACAACTCCGCAAGCAATGCAGGCCCCAGCGATGGCCCGCCTGCGACTCCCGACGGGGGCCACTCTCAAAGATCTGTTCCGCACCGCGCTGTGGCTACTCGCTCGCGTGCCGACTCGCGCGGCAACGTTCCTTTTATCGACGACAACTGGAGCGACTTCCAGGACGTCTTCGAATCTCGTAGGGAGGCACAGCAACCCCACGTTTCTCGTCTGCAGAGCATTCGAGAGCGTGTCGATCTCGAGCCTGTTGCTAGCAGTAGTTCGGTCGCGCACCCAGGACGACAGAGCATCGATTCCGGTAACGGATCGCAACGACGTAAATTTTGGGGCAGGCCGCGCAGTTCCAGCAGGGCGAGGACAGGTGATATCGTGTAAACGACGCCAGAACGTTATGACCTTCTCCATTCCACATTCATTCCTTTCAGCCATGTTTCACACGGCAAGGCTCGATACCATTTTACTGGTTTATTCTTAATGCGGTATTCATAATCCGAACATTCATAGCGAAGCGAAACAACAACAACAACAAGGACGACGACGACGGGGGGCGATGGGGGACAACGGAGAACGATTGGAAGGTCCGCAGGAGCTTCCTAGGACCCGGTCTCCCTGGTCGTCGTTGGAATAGAAATTGATTAAAAGTGTGGTACGCAGTTACGAAAGAGGCGAGAGACGACCCTTTCCTTGAGAGCGGATAGAAATCGGGGTAGAATACCCAATAGAGATCTCGATTCGTAATTCACCGTCAGACTTCCTGGTGCCACCAACTACCCGCCTCAGTTGTTCTCCATTGTGAGCCTCGCTGATCATCATCTTCGTCGCTAGAAATGAACCAGCCGTGTATTTTCCATCCACAACAAGAGCCATCACCACCGTCTGGCCTCGCCTAAAGTTCCGTCAGCACCGAATCCTCTCCCAACAACGAGTAGACAGAAGCTTTACGTGTGTTTCTATCACCGCATTTGTAGCTACTCCTCAATCCTTCTCATACGTGAACATTCCGTTAACCTGGTGTTATTTTCGGTGAGACATGGCACGTATTGAGAGTTGCAGGGACGGAGGGTTTACTTACACCATGACGGAACTGTGTCGTTAGAGGCTTGGGGAACTGGATCGGGATGTTTGGAGGCCCCGACGAGAGCAATCGCGGACAGGAGGAGTATCAATTTCATGGTGAAGGGTTTGGTTGAGGTAGTTGGATTTAGTGATTATGGGTAGTGATTGATACAAGACGAGGGAGGAGTTGAGGAGTTTAAGTAGTCTGGTAAAGATG
This sequence comes from Colletotrichum tropicale, assembly GCA_027406125.1. Taxonomy (NCBI): domain Eukaryota; kingdom Fungi; phylum Ascomycota; class Sordariomycetes; order Glomerellales; family Glomerellaceae; genus Colletotrichum; species Colletotrichum tropicale. The sequence goes on from JANVYH010000003.1 coordinate 1,223,529, forward strand.
CGTTTCTACGGTTGAAATCATTGATCACGAAGGCTCACGAGCGAAATTACACTTTCGATGTGACGAGAGTCCGGACTACGCCGTTCCCAAGACGCAGACTGTTACACTGCAACTTACAGCATTTCAAGCGGGACTGCGCTCACATGACCATGGTTATGCATAGGAATAACGCCTCTTTGTGGTTGATGCGCGGTCAGCTGATTTGGTTTGCCAGATGCAATCGGATCGTAACCCATGGGGCTTGACGGGTGACTGAGTGTGGCGTTGGTGGTGGCAGTGGGAATCATCAAGGTGTCGGGGGTGCCGAACTGACTGATTGAGGTGACGATTAACAGTTAGCAGAGCTCCGAGTGGGATTTCAGTCCGTTTGCCGGAGTTTCTGCATGTTAATTATGCACGAGGACGTCTTATTGACGGATGGCCTGCAATTTATCAAAGACTAGAGCTTAATGTTCTTTCGTTATTATGCCTGAAAGTCTTGAGTAGATGCTTAAAGAACCTCGTGGTTCGTTGGGCATCACATCAGTTGATCAGTTCTACTACTACATGTAAATCCTTTTCTTCTCCAGTTGTCGCATACTAGGGCTCTCCTCCTTATCCCCATCATTGCCTTCTTCCGCCAAAGCTGTGAAGGGTACAGCGCTTAGCGCAATGTAGCCATGATTCTCCCTAGGCTGCACATCTGCCAGCTGAACCCGCATGTTCCTGAGAGACCTTGCACGCTCTGCGCCGCTCTGGAATGAACCGCCTGATACTGGCACAAAGGCGTTGTCCCGAGTGAGAGAACTGGCGAAGCCGAGGATGTCTGGACCGCGGATCAAGCATTTTAGGACAAGGCCACAAATGGCGAGAAGCTGTAGAAAGGTGGTTGCAAGAATAAGGATGACTGCCCACAGTTTATTCACGTAGTAAGCCAGTTCGGTCGTGGTGACTGTTGCCTGGGTTCGATTTGTCCAGAAAGTACTTGGGTCTTCCGGTAAGGCTAAGGATGACTTCGTGATATTGTAAGAGTCCATTCCCGCTTCCCAAACGGTATTAAATGCTGTTGTGAGCCTTCTTGAAAACATTTTGATGTCTATCCCTGTCCAATTCTGCGTGATCTGACGGCCATACGCGTTTAGGTCGTTGGCAATATAGTTATCAGTTGCTGAGGCTTTGCCCGTTACCTGTGTCATTTTTGGCCACTCTCGGAAGGCACCTTGCAGCGATCTCTGTCGGATTTGGAGGTAAGCTGCGTCTGTCGAGGGAGCGGTTCGTAAACGGCGCTGTCGCTGCGGCGAACAACCCTGAGCTGCGCAAAATAGGTTGGTGCGGAGGCTGATAGTAGTAGTAGTGCAATTGAAGACGGAAAACATTTGCCGATTTGTCGGGTACCCACGACTTGAATAAAGTAAATATGGACTTGTGGTGTAGTTCCCAGGGTATATTAGAATAGGCGTGAAACTTGGTGCGAACGTTGAATGCTCCGCGTCCGCCCCGAAAGCTTCCCAAAGATTGCTGTCCGTGGAGTTATCAGCTTGTGGAAATGAAATACGTTCAAGATCTTGTTTCGATTTGGTCTCTGCAATCAGAGAACAATTGAAATTGATGTAATCGGAGTCCAAGTCGAATTCGTACTGTGTTAAATTGTCACTGAACCTCGAGCCTTGTATATTGACTCCGATCAGAGACGTGTAGTGATCGCTCTCGGCTTCAAGAGCGTTTTGATCAACCTTGCGGTCGGCCTCTTCATCATCTTGTGCCGAATCCCAACGCCATTGTGGAATCTTCGGGCGTCCCCATAAGTCCATAGATGACCTTTGTTGTTGTTTTGGCGAAAGGAGGCTGGCAGAATAGAGGGCTGTGATCACGTCTGCTGCTTCGAAGGTATAGTAGTCCATATCCGAGTACACCGATTTCTGATAGGCCCTGTCATCGTAATATACCCATTCGTCGGATTCAGACTTCATTTCATCGACACGAAGTAGTCTTGCGGAGCTTTGGCCGCCTAGTGGTGACATTGCCCAACTCGATAGGATCAGAGCTCCTATGAAGAGGTGCGCACGGATGGTGATAAACCGTTCTAAAGCGCTTGCAAAACTTTGGCTACCGATTATTTGCTCTAGCGATGATACAGCAATGCCGTGTGGTCGTTCAAGACGCCAACGAGCCATGTTCTTGAAAAATCTGCCTGCAACCATAGCAAACAGAATAGGGTATATGGTTGGGCCGAGTCGCGTGATCTCTTCAAGCTTTCCGCCGTAAGTTGAGGTTGCGGCTATATGTGCATCAAGTTTGAGGCATAGGACGGAAATACCTTTCCAGGATGTTAGCTCAAAGGCCAGAGCAACACTGGGGTCTTGAAGAACTTACAGATGAAGAACAGCGGCAGCACCGTGAGGATAATCTCCCACGTCCATGACAGAAGCTTGATTATCCATGCGTCTTGATCAATGAAACCAGGTTCGAAGTGAATGTCACTGGTATGTTTGGCGCTTTCAGGTCCTGACGATAAGGCGTCACGTTCGTCCGCTTCAGGGATCCTTCCACACTCATCGAAATTGTTATCAGGTTCATTATCGGAATGTAGCTGTCGTTTAGCTGCGTCACATTCACATTCTGGTGCACGTTCGATTTCAACATCATTGACTGGATGGTAGTCTGCCGTTGAAGCCATTGTGTCCAATGGTCAGATGTAGTTCGTGAAATACCGCAGCGAAAAGCGTCGCGGGGTCGAAATTGGCTTCGGGTAGCAGGCTGAATTATAAGCGCCCAGCATACTTACTGGAAACTGCAATTAAATCAATCGTTCCCCTGTACTGCATCATGCACGGCGTCATCTTGCATGAATGGCACGAGAAGTGAACAGAAGCGACGGATTATGAGAGGTCAGAAACACAACTGTGCCTCATAAGCGATATTTATAGACCACTTATGTATGTAATGCACATTACATCCACATTCGTTGGGTTAGAAGCGAGGTACACAGCCTGAGTCAAATGACGTATGAAGTCGCAATTTCAAGGCTCTGGATCCAGCCAAAGGGTACTCAAGCTGGCTAACAATTTTGATCTTGATTGTATGCCTCAAATAGTAAGGGCAGAGGACAGATTCATGTATCATAGACCGTCGGCAAAGGATTTTTATTTCACATGGCTCAGCAGATGCCGAAGACAATGTACGCAAAAGAGGCATAAGATAATATAAAAGTACTAGGGTCATCAAAAGATTTGTCCACGCTGTGCATGTGACATGCGAGTGGAACAGCGTTCAACCTTTTGTCAAGATGTTCAGATTGGCTGATCCATTGTATAACTCGGAGAAGCTGAGCCATATGATATGCCTAAGCTTGCGAAACATCGACGACGGACACGTTAGAATCCTCCATTTTGTTCTTAGCCCGAAGAATCTCGCGAAGCGTCTTGTGAATCGAAATCAGAGTTTCGTCCCCAGTAGTCGAAATATAGGGCGAGTTGGTGGGCTTGTCCGACGACACCCTCGTGACAAAGTTCTTAGGTTGGTCGTCCACCACGAGACGGAGGAGGTCGGGTCTAGAGTAATGACCCACGCAGTCCGTCAGAGTCTTGGCGTAGTCGATCTTGTCAAGGTCGATGTCGCTGTAGATGAGGCCGTCGTAGGTGGGCTTCGTGGGCTCGGTAAGCTGCCGACCGTCCGGACCAAAGACGGCGGCCCGGCCTCCGCCACCGCTCAGCATGAAGCTTTCCATGTCAGCGCTGCCCTGGCCCTCGCTGTTGAGGCGGGCGCCCTCGGCAGACAGCGGCTGGTTGGTACAGAGGACGTATACGGCACCCTCGAGGGCATACATGCGGCTTGCCGTGAGCTCGTTGGCCTCGCCGAACAGCGACCAGGGCTCGATGCCGCCGTTAAATTCTCCGTTGAAAGGCCATGCGGCGATGTGCACCTGCTCACCCTGGGAGTAGGTGTGGTACTTGAGAAGAGGCTGCAGATGCTCTGGATATGGGGTCAACGTGATGACAAATTGAATAAGAGACCCGTGAAAGACTTACCCCAACAATTCAGCATTCCAATCTTTCCCAGAGGCGTGTCGACGACAGTGGTCAGCGAGTCGCCCGTCGAGTCACCGAAAATCGTCCGCTCGACATGGGTCGGCTTCGTCTTCCTCCGATGAAGCAGGATATTGCCTTCGGAGTTGATAAGCACCTGTGCTAGATACAGGCTAGCACCTACACGCTCGCTGAAGCCAAAGGCAACGTAGATCTTGTTCTCGGCTGCGGCCTGACGGATACGCAGCATCTCGTCTCCATACGCTGTGATGCTGTTCTGCATGTACTTCTGGACGAGCGGGATGTTCTCCTTGTAGTTTCCTGACCAGAGAAAGTTGGGGTACCCAGGAACCCAGACTTCCGAGAATGCGATCAGGGAGGCGCCGTTGCTGCGGGCTTCATTGATGAGCTTCAGCGACTTCTCGATGGTGGCATCCTTGTCGAACCAGCAGGGCTCCGACTGGCAGACGGCGGCTTTCCATTGACGAATAGACATGGTGAAGGTAGTTTCAGAGAGCTACAATCAGACGAGAAAAATATGCTGGAGGATTTCGCAAATGCTGGATGTAGAATTCCAGCCGAGTGTTCCAAGTGGCCGGGGAAGACGATCTTTAAGTTACCGGACATCTTTGCAGTTATCATACCATGATTGATCAAATATCCTCTGCAAGTAGTACTGTCTCATCCTATTCCCCTATCAGAGTACTTTGGTTCCTTGTACTGATAGTACCCATGTGGGAATTGGAACATCGGGCGCAGGAGAGATATGTCACTTCTTCTTGCAGGCACAATCGAAAGGGAGAGATATCATGCATGATTCAATCCGGGTGTTGCTGACCCGGATAACCGCTCGGGTAATGCATGCCCGGATAGTATTTGCGGGGGATGGCATATGCAGGGCCCACTGCGGGGAAGCTTCAGAAAATCTGGGGTAAAAGTATATCGGCTGGCTATGGGACTGGATTCCTAGTTCTTCCCTGATAAATTGGTCTGGAGTCTCCTCTTGCCTTGGGTGGTGGGGTCCATGACTACTAGGTGCTGGACACGAAGCCAGCTGCTTATGTGAACATATTTCACACATTAGTCAGTAACAAGAAGATGAGTCAATCATGTCAGAGAGCAAGGTAAAGCAACCCATCCATTGCCATATCAGAACTAATGGAACAAAGCTAGTATGCAATGCTGAGTCTGCAGGGTTACACACTTCGTGATACTCAAGCCATATGGAATGACGACCAAGTCACTCTGCAGGGTGATTCAAGTAAGTGCCCAGGTCCAGCCAGCTGTCCGCCGATTGCTGCGCGGTCGCTTCCGAAAGAAGACGGGAAAAGGAGTCTTCGTCATCCCCGTCGGGTTTAAAGATGGCTGTCTCATCCGGAACACAAGTTCCTACTGTGCTAGTTATCTTGACGTCCCACCGTCTAGCGATCTGTTGTAACGCAGATATGGCACGCTTGCTCCACCCCCATGCAATACTCATGCTCTGCAAGCTCTCGAAGCAAGTCTCAAGGTCCTTTAGAGACTCTTTTCGAAGATTATTGTCTCCCGACGTAGCATCTGCCAGGAATATCACGGCGGCTGTGAAGGCGCAGTGTACCGCAGAAATTGGTATTGTGCGCTTGGTAATCATCAGCAACAACGGCAGCCCAGTGAGAGACTGCATACTTACAAGAGAAAAGTTCTTCTTGTATATCCGAAAGATCCTGGCGACCCATTGAGCTGCCTTGCGGCACGCCGCCGTGTGGACATCTGATTGGCCTGCGGCGGACAAGGCGAACTCCCGGGAAGAACCAGTCGATTTGAGGAAGGGGCGATGAAGCAGTATCATAATGACGTGGTATTGAAGAATGCATTGTGTTAGTTAAATGGACAAAACACAAATTGACATGAGACTTTGCTCACTGAAGTTGATACACGTGCGGAGGCGAAGGGTGACGTGAAGATTTGGAAATCTTTAGACAGGGCGGCAAATCGTCCAAAAACCTGAGAAGTTTGACATGACCTTCCGATACCACGCTTTCGGTTTGAATCTTGGTTCTATTATCCGAGGGAGTGTAACTCCATGTAAATGTGTGTTAGGATATAATGTTGTTACATGTCTCCAGAGAGTGTACGAGATAGGGATATGAGGCTTACATAGCGTCGAGAATGTCGCCCGTGGCGCCGAAGAGTTTGCAAGTATAGATAGCATTTGTGATACTGTGAGACGCAGCAGTCGCAACGGGATTGACCAAGCTTGATACCCCTTGCCATGGCTCCAGCTCCTCCACACAGCAGGTGTTCGGCAGTTCAGCTGTGACGTCCCGCGCCTGGATCATGGACGGCCTCCCTAGACCAATGTTGAAAAGCCTGCTTTCAGGTCAGCCAGTGACGATTACATCGCTAAGGAATAAACGGGTTCAAATACTTGTCAAGCACATAGCATCCCCACCACGTTACGTTCCTCACCTCGGCCTCTTCGGCGCTGAGTGTTCCCTCCGAGAGGCACGACGAGCAGTCCAAGTGCATACCCAAGTTCATGGCCATGCGCACACACATACCGCAGTACATCCACCCGAGGGCCTCCTTGTCGACAGCCATCTCGCGCAAGCACGTCAAGGCTAAAGCCTGGACGGTGGTCGAGTTCGGCGCTTCACACTCATAGTGCAGCATCACCCGGGCCTGGGCTGCAAACGCATCTCCCGCGGTATTTGGATCGTTCGGATCAGTCCTGACACGTATATCGTCGGTGTACCTCGAAGCAAGTGCCAGGATGGCGTAAAATAGGGCAGGCGAACAAAATCGCCCGAAGGGACTGCCAGGGTGGCTACTGAGATCCTGCAGAAACGGCGCTTTGCAAACAATGTACTGCCAAGAGTTCTGCCACTTCCAAAATAAATCCAAAAGGTGCGTCTGAAGGTCTTGGGACACTAAAACGAGTCCCACTTGGGTCTTGGCCGCCTCGTAGCCTCTGCGCTGCATCTCGATGTTCGACGTTGATCGGATCGTCGCGCTCCTCAAGAGGTTCAAATTGCTCCGGGAACCAAAGTAACAGAGCTCCCCGCCGTCCCCGATAGCAAAGCGCCCGAGGATATCAGTGACTTCTTCCATCGCCACTGACATTGTCCCAGATGTGCCGTGGCTGGCCGTGGACTCTGGTGACATCCGTTCATCTTCGTCGCCGGCTTCCCGGGGTTCGGTATCAGCGACAGGGGCAAAGTTACCACCCTCACCAGAGCCCCGCACTCGGGCGAGTTCGGCCTCGAGGCTTTTAACACGAGCCTGCAGCGCAGCGACATATTCCTTTTTGGGGGGTCTACACGCGACCTTATCAGCCCGTCCTCCACCTGACAACAAACCACAGTCCCACGAAGCCTGAGGAAGGACTTACTTGCGATTGTTCGGGGCATGCACGTATTCACAATCAGACTCCCGGTACTTGCATGCTGAGCATTGGATAGGGTTGCCGTCGCACTGCAAGCATGGTGGTTAGAGCGGTGGAGAATATGGTTCTCATGGCACTTGCTCTACCTTGGTTCTTTTCACCCGGCAGGCCAAGCAGGCTGTCAGGACCCGTTTTCTCTGATTACTCTGGGTGTTCATCGAAAATGCCCTGTGCAGTAGTGAGTTTGGGGTTCGGATCTGGCAGTGAGTGAGGTCTATGGCCGTGTCGATATAGGCTGTCAAACGAATGGATGGAAATGCCATCGTATCCGGGTATTAAATATCCGGAAACTGGGCACGTGACCAAACGCTGCTGTTGGTTTCATTCATCAAAGCCGACAACTCAGAAGTTGCATATAAGACTGGTTCAAGAACCACGGTGAAGATTCACGGTATTCAAGTGCATAGAGAGTCTCACATGTATGGTCGGTGGTGCGCACTAATGAGCCTTGCCTATCCCCCTCAAGCACCTGAATGGAGAGCGCATACTCTTTGCCGCCGAGGCCCTCGTCTCAGTTCTTTAGCTGGTATCCTACAGAATTTGCCAAATACTCCTTGCACAAACAAAAATCACCACCTCGTTTGGAGACCAGTGCCCAGTCAGGCGGTTCATACGCTCCCTCCCAGCCCCACGGCCAACTCACCTCGGAAGGGGCCCAAGGGATGTTTTTTACCCCCCCTTCACCCGCTCCCATCCACTGCACTTCAGAACCCATTCCACACCACTCGCCTTTCAAAGAAAGAACTACCCACTCGCCTCGTCTGCCGTAGCCACCGTAGCCGCCCGGCGCTCCACCTCCCTCATAAACTTTCTCACCTCGGGGTCCAGCGGCAGCGTCCTCCTCATCTTGGCCTTGTTCCCGATGACCTTGAGACCGCCGAGCGATCGCGCGCGGCTCAGGGCCACGTACGTCTGCCTCCCGTCCCAGACGTCCTCCAAGTTGACGATGACGCGGTCGAGCGACAGGCTCTGGCTCTTGTGGATGGTCATGGCCCAGCCCGGGACGAGGGGGATTTGCGTTCGCGCCGAGTACCCCGTCAGGGCCTTCCTCGACCCGTGGGGGGTTTGCTCCATCGCTGTTTCGATATCGTGCATGTTGCAGTAAGGCACGATGACGCGTCGCTGGCCGTTTGCGAATATGACTTCGGGGACTGTGGGGACGAGGATTAGCGGTTCGTGGTTACGGCTTTCTGGGGAATCTGGGACATGGGGAGGACTCACAACCCTCGACGCCTGATGCGCCATTGATGTAGTCGGTCATTTGGTCGTATCTAGCGCATGCGAGCTCGTAGGCGTAGTGGTCTCCCTTGTAACTCTTCTCTTCGGGCATTTTGGGTTTGTTGTGTTCGTGCAGCGTCCGTACGAAGCGGAGGAGCTTGCCCTGGCTGCCGTTGCAGAGACCATTCTCGACGTCGAGCTGCCAGCTGTCCGTTAGTGCGTTGTTCTAGCCTGCCTTGGCACGAGATACGCGATGACGCGGCGAAGGGGAAGAACTCACGTTAGCCAAAAGCACGACCGGCATGCCGGCCTTGAGGGTCAGTTGTTTGTCGAACCGGTGCTTGTCGTTGTTGTCGCCAAGGTCTCTAGGATAGTCCACGGAAAGTAATTTTTCTGGCCGGCTGGGAAGCTTGTTAAGCTCCCGGTTGTTGTGATCCTTGGCTTTCTGCTTATGGCTGAACAGGGCTATGCCATTCCTGACTTGGCGAGGTTGCAGCAGGACGTCAAGATCGGCGTCAGTTGTGTGGCCGAGGCGGATGTTCTGGAGCATCGTGATGAATCGCTCATCGGTTTGCCGATGGATCTTGGTTAGATGGATGTATCTATTTGCCAAGCATGTCAGGTCGACGTCCTCTGTCTGTACGGATCATGATACTTACTGGAAGTTGCACTGTTCCCAGGTCCGCGAGTTGAAAGCCCATTTTTCGCTATCCCGAAAGCTGGGGTGCTCCCTGTTTCGAGGACAGAAGTGCAGGTTGCCTTTCTTGTCGAAATCCATCTTCCCACACGGCGTCGAAGTACCACCAAACTGGTCATACGCCACCTCCTCAGTGCAGTAGCTGAACGGCAGCACCGGGGGCAGCTGGCAAAAGTCGCCGACGGCGATGACCTGGATGCCGCCGAATGGTCGCTCCACCGATTCCGCGGTCTGGGTTTCGACGACATTGGGGTAGCTGCGGAGGAACGCTTCCCGTCGGAGCGCAATTAGGACATCGGAGAGGCGGTTGAAGAACTCGCTCTCGACCATGCTGATCTCGTCGATGATGAGGACGTCGGTGCTCATGATGCGCTCCCAGACGCTCCTGCGACGGGCCTCTTGGATGAGGGTCCTGAGTGTCTCCGCCGGGGCCGTGGTGCTCCATCCGGCGTAGGAATATGTTGTCCTGCCGTTGATGTTTGTGGCGGCCTGACCCGTCGGTGCGACGAGATAGACGGTCTTCTCCTGGGCGTCGAAAGCCTTGTTGAGGGCCTTCACCAGGACTGATTTGCCGCAGCCGCCGGATCTGAGAGGGTCAGTCATGGCCTGAATTTCCTTCTCCTTAGTGATGGACCTACCCAGTGATGAAGAGATTGTGGCCCTGCATGGCCAGATCTAGGGCGTGCTGCTGTTCAGGACAGAGGGGAAGCTCTGGGGCCTCCTCTACGACTGGCGGGTCTTCACCGCCTCCCCGGCGATCATTTTCGCGCTTGATGTACTCGTTCGTTTGACTGGAGTAGCCGCTGAGAGGTATAAATCCCTCAGCTTCCCTCATTGCTTCTTCCTCGTCCTCAAAAGCCCCCTCCCCTTTGATTGCGGCTTCATAGATATTCTGCCCCTCTTCAGTTGCCTCCTGATCGGAATCATCCTCAACCATGATTGGTGACTGAGGTGTACCAGATTGGTAATTTTCCTCGTGTTTGACCTTTTTAGATCGATGCACGTCAATAAGAAAGGCAGCTGAAGTCTCCGGGTCAGGCTCGGGCTCCTCCTCCCTCGGCCGCTTGACCGGGGCAGGCGCCGACGCAGGTGCAGGGGCGGGTACGGTGGATTGACTTGGATGTACCGGGGGATAATTCAACAAAGAGCCATCGTCGATCTCGAGGGCCAGTCCCTCTACTAGAAGATTCATCTAATGTGTGTAAGTCTCCTAGCTTACGAATATGGAGGTATTCACTTACAGCCTGGTCGAAAGTCGAAGCAGTAGTGTCTGGGTTGATTCCCACATGTTAGCATGGTGGGGCTGACGGACCACACGGCCAGTCCCTGCACATACTTTTGTTCTTGCAGCCTTCAGTTTGGACCTTGGTATCGTTCCAGTTCGTGAAGATGCCGTACTTCCTGCCGTGCGCCTGAGGTCCTCGCAGGTTGTAGACCACGTAGTATTTGGGGGTCCACCTATCATCGAGCACGACGGGATTGCGCTCGTCGTCAATGTAGTCCATCGCGGCCTGCCTCGCCTGCTGAGATGCAGGGCGCGGGTTACCGACCAGCGCATCCCGGGCCGGCTTAGACTTGACCATGGCTGTGAGTGTAGGCGGTGCGATGGTCGTCGTCGAATATCACCCTGAGAACGCGATAAAGGGGCCGCGACTGAAGGTTTCCCCGACTCCACCTCGTGTGTTAGGTAAGCAAAGTCTGCTCGCGCATTGGCCAGTGGGCTTCTCCAACCCATCTCCCCCATAATATTTGCTTTTTCTAGGTTGCCCGTTTTTGGAGGCATTTGTCATTCTTGGCCGTCTCGTCAACAATGGGTACGAGTCTCTGGGGGGTTTTCGAGCCCAAATGGCAACAGTCGGTGCCCGAATTCACTCAATTCTTCTTCTTTTTGACCGTGGTACAGACAATTCAAAGCTGCTGGCAGTTCCCCGAAAAGCTTGGCATAGGTGGCCACAACTCAAGCAACCTCAAACGAAGTGACAGATGCTTGGCGACTCTAAAGCCAGCCATTCTCGTTCAATACCGCTCCTTATGGCAATCGCGATCAAACGTCTTGGTTGATCTGACTTTACGTGAACCTCAGTCAAAAAGATTCATAGATGGTCTTTCTGGTCACTAAGACCAGCTCTTGCTGAGCTTCAAGCCAGTCACTGCACCTGTCTGCAGGTCAAGTTGATGTAAGCGCTGTTATGCATCGAGACTCCAATTGAATACGGCTGTGAGCTATCACGGGGACTCATTCTCGAGTTTCTCCATCATGGCGTACGCCTGTCCAGCAGCACGGCGAGACTCTGCGTCCAGACCATCGGCATCTCCAGAGACTGCAAACCTCCCTTTCCATAGCTGCCACCGCTCAGGGCTCAACCCATCCGTTCCATTGAGCATGCGCCTTTGCTTCCACATAGGCCCTACAGTAGCCCCGGAGATCTGCTCATCTCGTCCATATAGGAGATGTCCGGCATGAATCATCCATACCGCAGCACTTATGATTTTGTGATCTCTAGCTTTCTCTGCCGTCTGATTTTCTAGAGAAGGCCCTGGTTCATCGGCGTTTGCGTCCTCCAACGCACCCACCAAAGCCCAGATGGCGTAGACTTCCAAGGGCAGATGGCAAAGCCCTGCAACCCGTGCTGCGTAAGCATCGAGATTGACGCGTCGACTCTTCTTGAGATCTTCTGAGGATGCTGCAGAGTCGTCTGTGGGTTGGCCACCGTCAGCAAACTAGCACTTAATATTGAACGATAGTATCGCATACCGTCATCAAGCTTTTCGCGGAATGTGTTGCCAAACATGGGTAGATTGGTCCACAGCTCAACAGTGCTTGCATCACCACTGCCCCATTCTTCGCCCAAGCTGACCTTTCTGAGCGGCAGATCAGTGAGACTCTTGATCACTGCCGCCAATCGGTCTTGCTCTTCGCTGTCATAGGGAAGCTGGCGTGAGAGGTCGTGGACCAGATCCCAGAACCACCACAAGAAACCGCCTGCTGAACCCGCTGCTGTGCATTCTCGTTTGCAGAGTGCGTCTATCGCCGCTGCTGCCTCATTTTGGGATGAGGGATTGTTTGAGGCAATGGCAGGATTGAGGATGTTGATGACCTCACCGGCGTAGTCGGGGGCACCAGGATCTTCCAGCTGTAGTTTCACTGGCGACATTGTCACGTCTCGACGTAGAAAGATCGGAAAGTTCGGCTGCTTGTTTGGCAGAAAACAATTGAGAAATAGCGATGATAGTTCCTGATGTCAGGAGTATTCGAAGCATGTGCTGAAGAAGGTATTTGTCGCCGAGGAAGTGATCAGTAAAGTCAGGATCTATTAATACCAAGCGGCTCTATTTGGGGGCCTTGGCTCAGGCCGCTAGTCGAGATGAGCAAGATACGCCGAGTGAGTCAGTGACATTCTTACATCTCGAAAGCACCAGTCCAGAAACGTCGACATAACAGGGACACGGCCAGTTGACGAGAAATAAAGCGAGATCGGACGAGGCCTGGAGCTCCAGGCCGTCAATATGAAAATTGAGTAGATGATGCGGATCATTCATCAGCCCCCAAGAAACAGCGCTCAACAACCTCTTAGCCTCAATTTAAGGTTTCGGCTCTCAACCGTCGGCCTGACCGGCAGATACGTCCGGGGTATGGCACAGCCGCTTGCCAGGCCCACGATACCGTCCAAATGTTCAAATACCGGGGGCCTTTGACAGACTTGGCGCCAAACCTTAAGAGCTCAGCTTGCACCTGGAGGTGCTGCCGCGATCCGTGGCGGGCCATCTTTCTGAAACGCACTTACATGATTGGCGAGGGGCATCACGACATTGTTCTGGAATAATGGGAGCGGCCCGAGAGAGGGGTTCGCGAGAATTCGCCCGTCGGTCAGTCTAAGTGGGTTTGTGGAGAACTACGGAGCACCCGATCAGCGTTCAACAGAAATGTCATCATTGAGGACCATTGCACTGCATTTCATCAACTCTTTCTTCAGTCTGCTTACTTACTCCAGTCGTATTACAAACACTACCCGTGAAGACATGTCTGGAATCGAACTGCTTGTCCACTGTTCAGCGAATCGTCTGAGTGCAGGGACTTGATAGAGCATAAAATTGTTCTAACCGTGAGACATTGCCATTGTAGGAAATAGCTCGATTTCGGGGCAAAATACGAATAAAAATCAGACAACTTTTGTGCTTCCCGACGGTGCACGGTTAACATGGTGAGAAAACAAAACGATAGCGATGTGGCACAACCTAGGAATATTCTGCCCGACAGGCCCACCAGTTCGTGCCAAGGCCCAGGAGTAATGCCCGCTGATTTATGCTGGCACTCGAACTTCTATCACATCGACTTACAAGGGTGGTTTCATCTGAAAACAGTTTCACATTGGACTCAACATGGGCTGTGAACCAAGACCAGAGCTCATCTGTGTGGCTCGGCATGGCATGACGAGACGGACTGGCGGTCTTTGGCATCACGAAGGTATCGTCGAAGAAGATAAATAGGCCTCCAAGTCACCCGTTCAATGCACTCATCCAGCTCATCATTCACTCACAACTCAGAAAGCTTCACCACACTCCTTTTCTTCACTCAATTCACTCCCTTAGGACAAAATTGTCACACTCTTTCGTCTCCAACGACATCAACACTCATTCCAACAATCAAAATGGTTTCCTTCACTCATCTTCTTACTCTCCTTGCCGCTTCCGTGGCTGTTGCCTCCCCTGTCTCCTTTTCTGACAACGGAGAAGGCATCATTGAGATACGTGCAGGCGATGTGAGTTGAAGCCGGCCATTCCACCATTCATCTCTGAGATTGCTAACCTCGCCACCTCAGGACGTCTATGTCTGCAAGGCCGGCGCCGGCAACAACAAGGCCCTGTATGGCGAGATCAAGCTCGCCGACGCCATGCGCGACGTCGCCGCTGCTAAGACCACCAAGGGCTCCAGCGGCTACCCCAAGCCCTTTGGCAACCTGGGCAACGTCATGACCTTCGCTTCAGGCTGCTCCAGTGATGTCTGGGAACTCCCCGTCTTGCCTGGCGGCAAGGCCTACAACTACAACGCCAAGAAGGGCGGCAACTCTCCCGGCCCCATTCGTGTGTTTTACAACAAGAACCTCCAGTTCTGCGGCATCGGCGCCAAGGAGAATGCTGACGGCAGCGGTAACCCACACAACTGCGATCTCAAGCCCAAGGCCGAGGACAAGGGAAAGGGTAAGGGCAAGGACAAGGGCAAGGGCAAGGGAAAGGCCTCTGCCTAGACGCATACTTGACTATGCATCCTCAATGGCCACCGTGGCTACACTAGATTTGGTACTGCTTCATTGCTGATAGACTTGGGTTTGGTTTTGTTTCGACTTATAGACTGGGATAGATAAAAGGTGCTCTGCTTAAAAAAAGAATCCGGATTTCTTACAGGACGCAAGTAGGTTGTGAAAACCGTTATGTGCAAGCAGTGCACGAAGCTCTCTACACCTTTACCATAGCCACCCGAGGACAACTCGTACTATGAGTGCATAATTGCGACGGTCAGTTCCACTTAAAAGCAGAACATAATGCTCATGTAAGACTCAACGAGAGAAAGTAGCGCAAAGGCTGCGTGCAAGCGGGCCTGGGCTGGATTAGACGATGATGACACAAACAGGTTAGCCTAGCCTCTCTACCATATCACAAGAAGAATGAATGAATGAAAACCAGATGTCATTTGAGCCCTTCAAATTCTTCTTATTGCTATCGAGACTATACCACCATATAGCACTTCCCTACGTGCATCATCTAGACGTACTCAAAACACATGAGATCGCTCCTAATATCCATCGCGTCTCTGATTGTAATGTTCTCAGCCAGACCAGGCAACCACATGACGTGATCCAGTGTCGTAACGTTGCCACCGTCTCCGAAGTATGGCACGAAGGCTTCGATAGGGAGGATGGCGGGCTGAGCATCAATGAAAATCTGTCCGTTGGCCACATTTGGGCCACCCATAGCATACAGACGGGACGTCAAGTTGGCTGCCTGCCAGTTCCACCACAGGCGGTCGAAGTTCGTGTGATGCAGCCAAAAGATAGGGTCCGCCGGGGATCTGGCATGGTCTCTCATCTGGAGCTTGGTTAACTACGACATCCGCTATTGTCTGGAACTCAACTTACAATTCCGCCCACACCAAGGTGTCCACCGCTGTGCGGCGTGTTTCCTAAACAGTTCATCATCTCAGCATAGTCGTCAGACTCCACTGCCATGCATGGTTCTATGACATTCTTTTGTGACACGGTGTCGAAGGCAGTCTGGTTCAGACCGCGAGTGAGACAGCTTCCGGTCTCGTTGCGCGTCAGTTGCGTTGAGATCTCTACACGGTATCCCGCAAAGGCACCATCGAGAATGCAATTGTCCTGGTCAGTTCGTCCAGTGCCAAAGCCGACGACGGCTGAAGTGTTCGAGGCAGGGCGATCCCAGACGCTCGCATTCTGAATAGGGTTGATAGCCTGATCTGCTTGCTCGTCCCAATAACTACGAGTTGATGTCAGAAGAGGAGACCGTATATCCGAGTATGTCAGGAGCAAGATCCTTACGGGTAGGGGCCGGTGTAGCCGCATTCGTTTCGAAGCAAATCTTCATGGATCTTGGTGTACCAGCGATGCCATGGAAACAACGCGCCCTGTGTAAGAAGCCGTCATCAGTGCGACTCCCTCATACAACTCATTTGAGTCCACTTACGACTGTGTGGATGTATCTGACTTGGGCGATATGCGCAACAAGTAGCTCTTCCCACCGGCTTTTGGCACCCCAGCTTCCTACCTGGGCCGGAGCCCGGGCCGGGTCCATGAGACATAACGTCGAATTAATGTAGGAAGCTCTCTCATCTTCGGTCAGTGATGTCCTACGCAAGTCGCTGGTCAGCTCATTGATCACGACTCATCAATGGGTCGATAATTACTCACCAGGGCTTCCGCACGCTTGGGTGAGTGCAGGCTGCTGTGGCAATCTGCAAGGCCGCAAGGATTGTTGATAAAGTTGCTAGTAGCTTCGTCATGATTGAAAAGTCTCTATCCCGGATCTGGATGGTTGAGTGACAAGCAATACGGCAATCAAGAGACCGAAGAGCGAAGATTTTCTTGGGAGCATACGGCAGTCAAAAAGGTGCGCCCACAAGCGGCAAACTGTGAAAAAGAATTTTAAGAAGGCAAGGGTGTCGACAGCAGTGAGGCATGAGGCGCTTTCCGACTGGACGTTGGGTTTTGTCCCTACTTTGGGTTTTGTCCCTACTTTGGGTTTTGTACCCGGTCATTCGTGTCACCATCGTGAACAATCCCGAACAATTAAGCCTAGTAGTGCCCCCTTGAATGATTGAAAGCGCTGCAAACAGACACAGCTCCGAGACTTGGCACTTTGGACTAATGAGCTACAGATAATTAAGGTTTCCGAAACTTGCCCTTTCACGCAAATTTAGTCAATTAAACCCAGCAATCCGAGCACTTCATTGGCTGCTTCCGATGTACCTTGATTAAACACGGTCTTGGCGACTTGCTTCAGACCAAGACCTCTCTTTGGTGAAGCTCAATTAGAGTTACCATTAAACAAGCATGGCCCACTTCGAAAGCTGCGCTGCAGCGATGCAACACTGTCGCGTGCATCAAGTTGATGATAACCATGCGATTCCAGAAGACCAGCTATTGACGTCGCATGCTTTTCAGATCTATTCAATGACGTCTCTTCCGATTGTAACAAAACAGTCAAAACTTACGGTTGATCTCACAATTTTCGTACGTTCAAAGTCAAGCTGTGCTAGCTTACATTGAGCGGGAGCCTTTGCAAACACTACTTCTGCTCCTGAATGACAGGAAAAAACGGTTCAAGTCTTTCCAGATGTTCAGAGAAAGGGTGCCCTAGCAATACTCCCGGAGAACCCCTGGGCGGTGGTGCCTTCACCGGATTATCCGACGCCAAGCTGAATGGTGGAGACGCGACAGAGCACAGAACCCAGGTGCAATCGACTCCTGTTTGCTCCTCGAACACGCGATGGCTAGGGTAAGGGTGTCCATTGCTCATGGGAGATTGACGCTCAATTCTGTTGTCTAACAGGAATGCATCAAGTCTAGTGATAGGCCCAACTGACCACCCGTAATCTAGGTTTTAGGACATCGTGCTCTTCAAATACCAGTGATCACAGCTTTTCCAAAGCGCTCCCTCTTCCAAACTCGCTCATAGACCTGCTTAAGCTCTCTCAGTGAAAACTCGACGCTGTCCAGCACAGGCTTGATGTCCTGACACTCAATGGCCTTGATCATTTCGTCAAGCTGCTGTCGGCTTCCAACTTCCACGCCGCGAACCACACAAGCCCGAACCAAGGGTTCGAGGAATGTCGGATCCTCCGGCCCCTGAGTCTGTCCAGCAAGAAATCCGATAACATTTATGACACCGCCACGGGCAACGCACTGGAAAGACTGACGGATTGTCGCAGGCCCGCCGACTTCAATGACATGGTCGCAGCCAAGGCCTCCAGGAGTGAGTTTGCGGGCCGTCTCCCCCCACTCGTGATCTTCTCTGTAGTTAATGATGTGATTGACTCCCATCTTGCGAAGGAGCGCCGCCTTCGCTTCTGATGACGTCGTGGCAATCACCGAGGCCCCGGCAGCAAGGGCAAACTGAACGGCGAACATCGACACGCCACCCGTGCCTTGCACGAGAACCTAGGATCCGGGCTTGATAGGGTTGTACCCGTACAACGCGTTCCATGCAGTCAGCGCCGAACACGGAAGAGTTGCTGCTTCCTTGTACGAAAGGTTCTTCGGCATCTTTGACAAAGCGCGCTGATCAAAAACAGCGTACTCGCAGAAGACTCCCGGGGCATCTAGACCACAGACACCTCGCCCGGTCTCGACAGTGGGGGCTGACCCAAAGTCGAAATTTGGGTAGTAGATGGGGAAGACTCGATCCCCAACAGTAAGGTTCTTGACACCGCTGCCCACATAGACGACTTCTCCTGCTGCATCGAAACCCGGAATGCCAGCTGGGTCGTCTTGTTTCCAGGGGTAAGTTCCAGTGGCGACTTGAACGGCAGTCAGCTTATGAATGTCATTGGTCGCGCGGCTTGACAGGGCCAGAACCCACTTGCAATTTCAGGGTAGTTCAGAGACCACGCGTGGAATTGAACGAGAACATCATGCTCGGAGAGCTTCGGTAAGTCCAAATTCTGTTTCCAGACAAGAGCTGCCGAGCCATCGTTAGGTGCGGTGCCCTGAATTATCCATCCTGAAGTATTTTCGGGCAACGTCATGTTGTAATTGGAGCTTGATGGTTGATTCTGAGAGGAAGTGTGTTGACGCAAAGAATGGGAGCTCCCTGGCACAACGATTCGTTTTATAGTCAATAGACGAAGAGGGCTCTTTCATAACCTGTGGCATTCTCTGCTATCATACTGCAACCCTCACAGCACATTCTACGTGTAGCGATGATGAGACTAATTTGTCAGATGACGTCTGAAGTGGGCGTTGTCCAACAATAACACGTGCTACAGCTACCAACGTATTCTTGTTTGTTCTCAACATTGTTTCAAAAGTCCTTGGCATAAGTCTTGCTTTGGCCGTGGGACTGGTAGTGTCACTCGGCTCACGATAGATTTGTCAGGTACCTCATTCATCAAGAGGACGTTGCGCCAAGCAGCGAATCAATTGGATGAGCAATATGTTTTTTGTCATGTGAATTCGTATCTGCGGTCCAAGACGTGTCTTCTCTCACGTCTCCAAGTCGAAAGTGTAGACTCCATCTCCAAGTTGTGGGCCCTGGCGGTGGGGGTAGAGTCTCCGACACTTGCTTTTTGGGTCCACGAAGTGGAGGGATCTACGTAATGAAGCATTCAAGACCCAGTCACCCAGTACCGTATGGCTCCCTGGGGGTATCAAATATCTCAAGTCCGTGTATATAAAACAGCAGGTTGGATTTCCATGATGTGCAGTGAAAGACACACAACAACGGCCTAGGAGCATGCGTGGAGGATAGGCGTGATCAACCGAATATCGGCCAAACGGAACGCCTTTTTTTTTATGTTCATTCTATCACCTAGGTAGGCCTAAAACTGTCAACATTCCATCTTCAGCAACTTGGAAAAAAAATGGAGGCATGTGCATTCAGATGACATGCAGCCACGAAAGCCGTTCACAAAACAGGCTTGAAACTGAACATTGCTCGAAAGGAAAACAGAGAAAAAGGGGGAAAAGGCGAAACGGTGTCTTTGAGGACCTTGCATCTCCGAAGTCATAGCGTAAAGTGTGGGAATGAGTTGGCCAGTCATCCAGGTTGTCCACGGAGGTGGCTAAATGTTGGACCTGAAGGCAGCTTGCCATAAACCAGGAGGCACATTTCACGTTTGGAACAATCGGTGTTATATTCCTCCTCTCATGCCCAGATACAGTTTCCACCAGCAAAAGCGTTGACATCACGGACGACATACACACTCAACAAGCACAAAATTCAACGAAGACGAGCAGAAATGGATGACTGTGCCCCGTCACCGTCCCCGAGTTATTCACTCTGTGATGCCGAATCTGTGTCCAGTTGGCAGACGTGCTTCAGAGCCGAGACATCAGATCTCCAGAAGGAGGATGACGTATCAATAAAACCACCGACAGCACCGGAAACTCCCTGGAACACGTCCAAACTCCTGTCAATGTCGTTGAAACAGATTCAAGCAGAACACGGCCGCATTCTTCACAGAATCAAAGGCTTAGAGAAGAAACTAGAGCCTTTCTCTTACGACTTGGACTTTTGGTTCTCCTACGCACAGATCGAACAGCTTCAGGTTCAAGGCATCGCACTCGAGGCCCACGAATAATTCATCAAGGATTTCGAGAAAAGATACTTCGAGGAAATGGACGTCACACGCTTTGGAGCCTGGCTGAGTAAGACAGAAACACAGTACAGATGGCAAGCTCGCCACTTAGCACACCAAAAAGCCGTTGACATTTGCAACTACCAAGTCAACAAGTCTGATCCCGACCAGGGTCAACTAGAGGAAAACTTTATGAAGTTCTTCCGAACCTCACGTGATCGGCCAAGCTACCAAGACGAGAAACTATTTCGGGAGCAGCTGGCACAAAAGTACCACGCCGATCACGAACCGGAAAAGAAGGGTGAATACTGGGATCATGTGCTTGGCAAGTGGTCCCCACATGATCGCTGTCAGCCAGTCCGTCTCTTTCCAAGTCGCTGGGTCGATATCATGGACAGAATTTTCGGCGAAGGAGCCTCAAAAGATATCTGCAGCGCTTACAACGGACTTTTGACGCATCCTATCATTGGCCGAGCTCTTGATGAGGGTGTTCTGGCTCTCATACCAGATGAATTTGACGATGGGAAAGGCTATCAAGTTGTTGTGATCGACTACTGGCATGATTGCCTTGAGATACGATTGGACCTTGTGAATCCGGAGCTCTGTGTAACGTTTCTCTGGGAACTTGAAGGCCGCATGCTGTCCTTTCACGACGATTTCAGACCTAAGGCACAATACATGTGGTGGAACTACATGAGCTCAGCTATAGTTGCTGCTTGGAGATCCAAGAATACCCATGGCCACTACAAGTCCAAGATTATGGTCTACATTGAGGATGACGATCAAGGCGGGACGAGTCCTGTCAAGCATTCCCAATTCGTGATGGAACTGGGAAGGGCCTGGAGGCAGGCATGCCGCGGAAAGCCCTATGTCAGCGACAGCATTCTGACGTCGTTAGTCATGATTGCAGGGCACCATGCTGATCCAAAGATTGACGATGGCTTCGATCCCACCAAAGCCAACCATGAAGCTGCAGCGATCATCGTTGCCGAACAATCCAGAAGATGGACCGACGACAGGGGCCGCGTATGTGTGGACGAATATGAACGTCTCGGCTGGGGCACGGTAGCCCGAATTCTGGATTCATGGGCAGATGATATCGCGATAGAAATCCAAAAGGAGCTTTTGAAAAGTAAGACCGCCGGCGAATCCATTGGACTTGAGGACTGGATGACGAGGAAGGACAACCACAAACTCAACTCACGAATGCTCGCTCTCAAGCAGTTGAGCATAATCGCCGAAAAAAGAAGATCCAGGGATGATTGGCACGATGGACTCGACAAATTTATCAGTCTGTTCGAAATTGACAATGGCGCTCAAGTGGAAGGGGTGTCCCAGGAGGAAGCCTTCGCGCACATCATGTGCGGCGCATACTGTCCCAACCCGCCCGAATGCAACCAACGACGGGATCCTGTTCTGCATGAATGGGGAGGCTTTCGAGTTGTTCGTGCGAGGCATCTGTGTACACCACGTCACCGCGATTTGCTGGATAACTGGATACATGATGCAAATACACCTGAGCAATGGCTCAGTGCCCAGAATGGTCTATTCCTTCACGAAGACATTGCCCAGGGTCTGAAGGATGGCGTACTCTGCATTGTTCCGGACGTCGGGGTTGAGCCGGATGAGCTTGGCAGTGAGTTAGACAACGATTCGGACGCAGAAGATGACGAGCATAGACAGTGTCTCAAAGCTTGGGAAGAAAGCCCCATCAAGGAGTACAAAGTCCTTCTCATCGATCCCACTCACCCATCAGCAAAGCATGGCAAGACACTCAGCATAAAGCAAGACATAATTTCTTTGAGGCAACTAAGACTGAAATTGCAGACGGAAGCTCGTCCGGGTGACAATTTTGTTCGTTTTAGCTTTCTTGCTTCCATCGCCATAGCCAGCTGACAAAAGATGGACCAGCGAAAGAGATGCAGACGAGTCACCAATAAATAGATTCAACGCGCATGCCGACACTGGGGAACCTGGGGTTATGAGATATTCGAAAACTTTGAAGGAGACTGGCTCTTCAGCAATGACCTTTTGAAGGCCATGATTGCATGCGAACGAGCATATCCTGGAGAGCATGAGGTTGAGAAGGCTGGAGCTGAAGAGGCATTCAAAACTTTCAACTGAACTCCATAGCCCTCAGAAGCTATACCAGTAGTACGTCTAGGCAATTCATTTCTGCCTGTATGCACGTCTAGTCCTTGTCTAAAGAGTCTTGATTTCAGTCTTCGATGTGATAATATTAAAGCGTCCCCAGATTTGAGTCCATTATCGGCTCTGTCTACATGTGTCCACTAGGGCGGGTTGGAAAGATTAAGTGAAATGAGGCGAGCCATCTAGTTAAACCTTGATGAAATACCTTTGTGCCTTTGCTTTTTTTAAAAAAGGAAAAACAAAAGACCTGTGTGGTTGGAAGCAAAGTGGTCGATATGGCGACAACAGGGTAATCACGACCCGCACGACCACATGTTCCTCCGATATCTCAATGATGTTAATATATAGACACGAAATTTGCCAATGAAACTGGAAAAGTGTTTTCCAACCGCTTCATTGACTTCAATATCGATCAGTTCGTGTCATTTCCTTTTAGACCCGTCACAGTCATGGAGCAGTCAACTGAGAGCATCCTGTCGCAAGAGACCGTCAGATACCGTCCCCAATCTGAAGATAGTCACCAGTTTTCCTTTTACAGCACAGGATATTGTACTTCATTTCTATCTCGGCGCGCCCAGAACCAGGAGAACAGCCCGATTTTCCGACTTTCCGATCACGTACTCCTCGACATAGTCTGTTATCTTGGTCCTGTCGAACTTTACTGCGTTCGACAGGTTTCCTCGCGGTTTGCATCCATATTTACGAGCCATAATTGGCTGTTCGCAACTACAAGCCTCCAAAAGGAAGGGAAGCACAATCGTGGCCGCCCGACATACCAGCGAGCCCAACAGGCTGGCGGGCCGAATGGTCACGACAGCGGCAGTCTCACCAGCGCACATGAGCCAATCGTGAAGTTCAACCAAAACATCATCTCAGCCCATCACTCGGGTAGTATCAGGGATCTTCTTCGCCTTGATGTCTGCCGCGATTGTCTCCCCAGTACACATTTCCGACCTTATGGGGGGAACGGCTACCCGCACCCGACACCCTGCACCGGCTGCAAGATCAACCATAGATGCACGTTATTTTCGAATACTCAGAATACATTGCCACGTCCAGTGTGCATTGCCTGGGAGGGAAAGTTCAGGCTTTGCCGCCACAAATTGTTGTCTCTCTCGGAATCGATTAACCATAAGAGGCGGCAGAACGGAGACAACACAACATTCGAGTGCACAGATTGCAAGAAGTCGCTTGTAAATGTTGGCGATATGCCACCAAGACTTCTGCGAACGCCCAAAGATAGAATTATGGCGACCTGGAAGCTCACGGTCTGTACTTTGAAATCGAACCAAGTTGTCACCAAGGACCTGTTGAAACAAGGTCTAGCCCAAATACAGCCACACAACGATTACCTATGCCCACATACGGATTTCAAAGACAGCTTCCTGTTGCATCCATTCGATACCAGCTGCTGCCTTTGCTTTCGGACTGCCGCGGCTTCAAATGCATGCCCGGAACATTCACCGCCCATGGCGGATAGGTGCTGCATATGTCGCGGGGATTTTGACAATCTTGCGGGAAAGTTCATGGTGGACTGTGAGCTTGATACTCACCACACCGCCAGGTGCGACAAATGCGTGGCGACGTATCGTTGGACCTTAGAAGGAAACAAGGTTATGCTAGCTGGAACAAGAGTTGTCTCAGAGATGGAAGTGGTCCAGGACGCGAAGGGAAAGCAGGAGGCTTGGCTGACGCCCAAAGTTGAGGACTTGCCGCTGTGGCTCAAATCTCTGGATCCAAGCTCTTACGAGGGCAATGAAGACACATGGGACTACAACATGTGTAAGAAGTACAGCTGCCAGAATTCGAGAAGGAAAGGGCTGCCATGGTATGTCTGAAGTTACCCAGTTGGATTCTGCCGAAGAGCCTTGAGAGTCAATACCACAAAGCGCTTATGCTGGAATTTGGACAACACTAAAGTTATTTTGGCACTACTTGAGCTATCCACTGATAACAACCATAAATAAATGTACTATGAAAATAGAAGACCTTTGTTACTAAATATCGGGCGTGAAACTGCGTCAAATGATTGTGCATCGACTGAAGAGGTATGACCACACATGATCTAGGGTAGAGACATCAACATGTAAGTGCTTTTAGGTTGTTGGAACACCACGATAACAAGATGACATGGAATGGTATCGCCGAGAACTAGGTTGATGGCTGCCATGGTGGATTGGCAAGTGACTTTCAGGGCGTGGTCCCGCGTTGACCCCTAAAGAAGCAATGAACTGTTCTTCCTATAGGCCAAGTGGTCCTCGGCTCGAGGCCAATTCAGATTTGAACTCGAATTTGATATTTACTGAAGAGTTTTGCTATCCGGGCGGCAGTTTCTGGCCTACCGGGCGATATCCACTTTTCTAAGCCAATCAAACCTTCAGCTTCAATCGCGTCGCTAATCATAGGTATATAACGTAATGTTCTGCGCAATTGAGATCACTACGCACGCGAAATTATAAAGTACTTACGCAGACGTTAGTTAACCTAGTTGAAAATAAGCGCGGGAATTAACTGCGCGTGAAGACCTACGAAGTTATTAATTAACTTGCCCGTCCTAGTGAATTTCGAAGTGGGCCAATAGGATCGCTGGGATAGCCGATAAGTGAAGTTTCGCCCGGTTAGCCAGAAACTACTGCTCGGATAGCAAAACTTTTTTTTACTTAATTTCATGTTTTTTTATCTCGCCGTGCAGCCAACATCAATCTCGACCGTTTTTCCACGCTTATTGCTCTACAAACTCCTTCTTCGTTTCAACTGTATATTCCAACCCCTCTTTGACTGGAAATGTGTGTGTCGGCATATTTCGTCGACAATGAGTATTGATATGCCAGAACTCCCCGACCAGTGCCACAATAGCTAGAAGTCGAGCCGCAGAAGCTGGATGCAGCGCAACGTTTGCCATGGAAAGATCCCCCAGCGCGTGTAGCCAACCTCAATTGGCGGGCCCAGATCCCGTCTAAAAATATGGCTCATTCCATACCTAATGTCGGGTGCCTGTTCAGCGTAATTATTCTTGCCGCAGATGCCCACAGCTGCCAGCAGTGGCCTTAGCCGCCTACAGCCACAGCGCACGCAGTAGCGCTACGCGCTGGTGGTTTCGCTGAAGGCTTGCTGCCAGCCCCCTTCAGCGTCCGCAGGCTCTGGTAATGAAATGAGCCAATGGACATGGGCTGACATGCAACATTCAGGTGTGATGTTGTGTCACCCGGGACTACGTGATGTTATTGGAGCGGCACTGGGGCTGTGCTGTGGTGGGTGATCTTAGATCAGGCTGTCATGACGGCAGACATTCCTCCCCTTCCTCACTTGTTCTTGACTTTTTCCCTGTCTTCTTCTTCACCCTTTCTTCATGATGAATCTGGACCCATTCTGAATTTGTCTTGTCTCTTGATGCCCTAGCCTAGAGCTGGCTCCTGGCAGCAGAAAGGCCCCGCTTGTTTCTGTCACGCCTCCTGCGACAACCCATCTGCCATCATGGAGGCACTTGGAGCTGCTGCTGCGGCAGCCCAGTTTGCCAGTCTTGCACTCAAGACCGTACTGATTGGCAAGGAGCTCTTTTCGCAGGTCAAAGATGCTCCAAAGACAATACAGAGCCGCCTAAGCGAGTTAGAAGTCTTGAATAAAGTTTGCGAGCGAATTCAAGTCCATCCTGTTCTCAAGCGCGATCCCGACATCGAGGCTATACTAAAACGGTGTACCGACAATGTTTCGGCTATTCAAAGTCTTCTGGAAGACATCAAATCATCTGATGGGGATAACTGGGGCAAGACAGCGTGGAAGGCTCTAGTGGGAATGGACCGAGAGAAGGAGATCGTCCGTCTTTTTGTTTGCCTGGAGAGCGAAAAGTCCGCATTGAATCTACAGATGGCAACTGTCACTTCGTAAGTGAGCGTGATTCTGGCATTTATACGAAGCAACTAACATCGATATAGACAAGCTAACTACGAAATGGGCAAGGAGCATGGCAGAAGCCTTGCTGCCTTACAGACCCAGCTTGGAACTGGGGCTCTCATCCTTGACGAAGATGCGGCCTTTCTTTCAGCGATTTTCGTCACTGATGCGCGGGATGACAGATCAGCTCTAATTTCAGCCAAAGGTGAAAGAGCTGTTGGAACCTGTACTTGGGTGATCGAAACAGATGCCTACAACACTTGGGCGAACACCCCCTGCCCAGGTCTATGGATTATAGGCGGTCCGGGAATGGGCAAATCCATGATCTCAATCTTTCTGACCGAACAACTGGAGAATAAATCCAAGGGATCCACGGAAGAATATGTCATTTATTTCTTTTGCGACAATCAAAGCGAGAAGAAAACCAAAGCCAGCTGCATACTTCGCGGCCTCATCTGGCAACTTGCGAGGCTAAACTCAAGCCTAGTCAAACATGGAACCTACGAATTCCGAGCTCGGGGGGGAAAGGAAGAGGAGCTTTCACGAGTTGAAACTCTGTGTAGAATCTTGAAGAACATGGCACAGGACCCCGACGCCGGGTGCATTTATTGTGTTATTGATGGCCTGGACGAATGCGACAGCACTTCGATTCGTCAAGTAGTCGGTTGTCTTTTGAATATAGGCACTGACACCTTCAAACCAATGATACTAAGCCGGCCCCTTAACCAGTCCCAAACAAGCTGTCTTGCCAGCTTTGTGCGGCTTCGTCTTGACCCGGATTCAGATCAGGAGGTCAAGACAGATCTTCAGGCTTTTATTCACCAACGAGTCCAGAAATTGTCAGACGAGGGTGGCTATCCAACAACACTTCGAGAACTCGTACAGGACGTCTTTTTACAGAGATCAGAGGGGACGTTCCTCTGGGTGGGGTTTGCAGCACAGGAGCTCCGAGACAAGGCGGTTTCCGAAGTGGAAAGCTGCATCAATAAGCTTCCCTCCGGCCTACATGGCATCTACAGCCGGATACTGAGAGGCATAGATCATGAGCATGCATCATTTGTGTCTCTCATTCTCTCAGCAGTAACGATGTCCTACGAACCGCTAGGTCTCAAGGATGCGGAATCATTATTGGGTATTCAGCCCACAGCTCACCTGACGTCGTCTGAAGTCATGAAATCTTATATCACCCAATGTGGGAGCCTGGTGGTACTCGTGAAAGAGCCAAGAAAAAAGAAAAAGGTCCTCAGGTTGGTCCACCAGTCGGTCAAAGACTATCTGCTTCGCCCACAACACGACCCCGATCACAACTTGGAGACTTATCGAATCCAACCACAAAAGGCACATATGCTGCTCGCAAGTCTTTGTCTAGACATTATCGAGTCTTCTGTGCTTCGAAGAAGACAAGACATGTGCACTTTGAGAGAGATGCAGTATGACCCAAACATAGATTTCAGGACGAGGTACGCACTGTGGAACTTCGGGTGCCATGCCAAGGATAGTGGCAACGAATTCTCACCCTTAATACATAGAGCCCTACCTCTTTTCACCCCGGGGGAATTGTTCCTCATTTCCAAAAACACCAAGCTCGATCGTCCCATCCACATCGCCTCATATGTTGGCGTTGTGCCTGTAGTCAAACATATGCTCGACAAACCTTTCGGCCTCCGCGCCGGACTTCGGAAAGGCTATGAACAAAAAACCCCACTTCATTTCGCAGTAGCCTACAGAAACATCGAAGTAGTACGAATACTGCTTGAGAAGATGCGATACGTACCAAGAAAGTGGTCAGTCTGTAGCACAGACAAGTCTGGAAACACCCCTCTTCATTTAGCTGCAGCCCAGGGATCCATAGATTCCATGGTGGCCCTTCTTGATTTCAAGGCAGATATCAACCTGCAAAACGAAAGGGGGGAAACAGCACTTCACCAAGCTGTGAATGGATCCAAGCTGGAAGCTGTACGTTTGCTACTGTCTGGTGGCGCCAAAATCTCCACCCGAGATTGGTACGGGTGTACTCCACTGTTCATTGCAGTCCGGCAATCATCGACCAAGGGCTCTCATTCTGATGAAAACGGCGATAGCGTCTCCCATCCTGACAACGATTCAATAATGAAGCTTCTGCTAGAAGCAGGTTCGCCTGTTGACCAAGGAGACGAGATTGGCGTCTCACCATTGCATCTCGCAGTCCTCCGCAGAAATGTTGAGGAGACCTATCTGCTACTACAGTCGGGCGCAAACCCTGATATAGCGATGGACTGGGGCTTCCGGCCACTACACTACTTGACATGTCAACAAATATTCGGAATGGATCGATACAGAGCAGAGACTCGGGCGTTGCAATCCTCAAATGAGTCCCTTGATGCTCAAAGCGGGAAGGATAAACATTGGCTAGCACAAAGCCTTCAGAACTACCACGTTGACCTCGAAGAGACACTCTCGAAGGTTCAGGAGATTTTCCTTTGTTTACAAGCAGCTGGAGCGAATATGAATGCTCAGTCATCAGAGGGCATGACACCTCTAATGTGTTGCGCGTATCAAAAACGCACGGTATGTTTGGAGATTGCGAGGTGTTTAATCTCAGCAGGAGCAAACGTTGATGCGATAGATCATGACGGCAACACCTGTCTACATGTAGCTGTTGAGGAATGCAACAGAAGGCTAGTCGCCTCTCTTTGTAGTGCCGGCGCAAATCTAGAGCTGCGAAACAAATTGGGCGAGACTCCTATAGACCTGATGCTTAGTCACCCTGAGTTTTGGGATGTTCTGGAGAAAGAATCCAAAGCTGAAGAGAGCGGATAGATTCATGGGGTTCCTTCTGTACTCATAAACTCAGACATAGAACAATAGAACATGATAAAATGAACCTTTCAGAGGTGCCATTTGATCAAGCATGAAGCCACTTCAGGCCATAGCCCGTCCTATAGGGGCTGATAGAAAGAGGGGCTTATGTCCTTTCAAGCCATAGGGAGCTATCTACCTAGATTCTCAATCCTCGTCCGTCTTCTCAAGGCCTCCCCATGCTACGGAAACTGAGGGAGTTATACTCCTGCCTGCAACTTGGGGAAATACGACTAGAACGAACGCTCAATGAACCATGTGAATACCAAATCCACAGCCATAGTAGCACCTGATGTCATATCACACTCCAAGACATCTCCTATGCGGTTCCACGCTAGCACAAGTCCGTCAGCGGCACTACCCTCCCCCACCACAGGATTCAGCCTTAACATCCCGTCCGCCGATCATCTTTCCTCGTCCCGGAAGAAATATCCTCCAAAATCTATCTTGGCAACGCATTCGGGGAGACGAGCCAGACACAACGTCGTCTCGGCTGGATGGCTTTCTACTAGCGTCTGCGATGTCTCACTCGTTCCTAACGACGTCAGTCCAGTTCAACCTCTTGAAGATGGAGATATAAAGACATACAAAACGGGCCGCATTTCAACTGCTGAATGAGGAGAATCCCAATATCATCAGGCCTACCTTACCTCCATTCCACATCAACACGACATCATGAAAACCCAAAGCACGAACCTCCTCCCGCTTCTCGCAGCATCCCTCTCCTCAGCCTCGCCCCTAAGCATCCTCCTACCCCCAATATGCCCAACAGTAGGCCTCCCCGCAACCCGCGCCGCCCAAGTCCGCGCTGCATTCCAGTCCTCCGGCATAATCCCCGACATCCTCACCTCCATCAACCCCACGACCGAGCTCCAGGTGCTCTACGGTAACATCCCAGAGAACCTCGGCAACAACTTCTCCGCCCCGCGTACGTCCATTCTCTCTCCCATACTCTCATCCCTCTCCCCCCTGCCCAAACTAAAGGCTGCAACTAACCTTCAACGCGCCAGAAACCCTCCAAGAACCAACAATCTCCTTCCCCCCCGAACCGCTGCACCCCCCCTCCACAAAATACACCTACATCCAACTCGACCCCGACGCCCCGGGGCCCTCCCTGCCTCTCCTGCGCTCCTACCTCCACCACATAGTCTACAACCTCCAGCCCTCCTGCGTCTTCGCCCAGTCGCCTGTGACCCAAGCGCGCTACATGCCCCTGACCCCGCTCTCCGTCGCCCCGCACCGCTACGTCTCGCTGCTCTTCCGCCAGCCCGCCGGAGAGTACACGCCGCCTGCGCTGAACCTGGTAGAAGACGTCGCCCGCGCGCCGTTCGATTTGGCGGCGTACGTGCAGCAGGCGGGGCTGGTGCTGGTGGGCGGGAACTTTATGAGGGAGGGGCTGGGGAGCAGTGTGTGTGCTTTGGTGCCGGGGTGTACGAGCTCCGGGGTGGGATATGCCGGGGCAAAGAATGGGACGGCTTTGAGGACGGATTTGTTGAGTGGGATTTTAAATTTGTTGCCGGTGAAGGGGTAGATGGCGAAGTTGATGGTCGTCTACGTTTAGTTAATATAGTGTCTAATCATAATGAACACGATTGCCAAAATGGGACTGAGGTGATTGAGCAAACATTTCTTCAATTTTGTTTGGGGGTATGCTTCTAAATGATGGAAAACAGGAGACATCGCTTTGCTGCCCACCTCTTGATTCTGACCTCAAGCATAATCCCATGGGTCATCGCCCCAATCGTCACCCGAATAGTCCACCGCAGGCTTCTTAGCCCACTTGTCGTTAGCGGCAGGAGCGGAAGGCATAACGGGCACCGGCGCGGCGGCGGCAATGCTCTTCCTCTTCGAAAACAGAGGCTCAACGGCGAGTTCACTGTCCACAGAAGCTTGGGAGCTAGTTGCTGGGTCCGCAGTCTTGGGTGGTGACTGAGATGAAGAGCCGGAAACTGCCGCAACCCGCGAAGGTAGCTGGTGTTTATCGGGTAGCGAGGGAGCTTTCTCAACCGTGACAAGCTGGGGCTTCAACACAGGCTGCGCCTGAGCCTCGGATACGTCCATTGTGGAGACAGAGATGGCAGATACGGATGCGGCATCGGACATGTTGTCTGCTGTGTGTTCACTCGGTGCCACGGTTGCCGGTGAAAGCCCCCGAGGGGGCAAACCTGAGACTGTTTTCTCCACGCTTTGTGTGGCATCAGCTCGTTGCCATTGATCGACTTGTAGCCTTGGAGCTACCTGGGGTGCCTCGACTGCCGGAGCCTGTTGCATCTTCATCATCGGCTCTGGGCCACCGGTAGGCAGCGCCAGAATGGGCCCGGCCGAGGGTGGAACGAAGTTCTGAGGTCCAGACACTGGCTCAGACGTAATAGGCTGTTGCATTTTCTGAAATGCAGCTGGGGCTTGCTGATTGTAGGTTGCTTGGTTGAATTGCTGCGCTGCGACCCATCCTGTGTTATGACCTTGGGCCGGTCGAGTAGTATTTGGCGAGTGAGGCGACGCTGGGCCAGTATTTGGGGATGGTGGTGGCTTTTGCAGCACGCTTGGCTTACCGGAACCCTTCATTATCTTGGAAAGCCAGCCCCCTTTCTCCTTGTCCTTGCCATGTGGCATGACCTGTGGTGTGGAACCCGGGCGCATCACTTGAGTCGGTGGCTGCATTCTCGTAGTAGTTGGGGAAATTTGGAAGGGATTGGACTGTACAGGAGAGTACGTCTGACCCATGGTCGCGACTGCTGGTGACATCGCTTGAGGCATGCTCGTGACATTTCCTCGGCCGAACATGTTGCCCTGCCCGCCGGGTAACTCGGCTGATGACGGATACTGGGATGATGACGGATACTGGGATGATCCTGTTGACAGTTGACGGACACTTGCAGGGGACGCTCGAGGGGCAGAATCTGTGTTCTGGAATGCAGCGGTGCCCGAGACATTTTGGTTGGTCGCCCCAGAGTCATGGTGCTCTTGAATTGGATGAAGAATATGCCCAGGTGTTCGAGGACTAGTAGGGCCAAGGAACTGCTGTGTTGGTAGCGTGACGGTTGGACGCTGTGGACGGTCACCAAGTCTCGGTATGTTCTGGCCCTCTTCGAGTGGATACGGCGGATAGGTTCCTGGCTGATTGCCGACACTTGAAGTGGATGGAACTGGCTGTGCTGAGTGAGGCTGTGGGATCTCTTGGCCTTGCTGATACGGCTGTTGCTGTTGAGGTCCATACTTAGAAGACCCATTTGACGTCGATTGCACAGGTAAAGACTGTGAATCCATCACGGCAAACTCCTTGGCAGGCACAGAGTGTTGACGGTCTGTAGGCGACTGAATAGGCTCAATAACATTGTGGGCTGCGCGACCGACACCAGCTGAAGGCTTTGACGAAACCATGCCCGAAATCTCAGGAGGACCCGCTGTGGTGTCAAAGCCCGCGGATCCAGGCGTCGTAGGCTGTGTCGAGGTAGGAGAGGGGCCGGAGAAAGATGCCGGCCTCGACGCCGGAGATCGAAGAGGAGCAGTTTGTATCTCAAACGGGTTTTGTCTTTGAGGAACGGGGGTTGTGGCAGATTCCATGGGGTTTCCGTTCGCATCCGCGCTTCTAAAGAAACCTGAAGACGGTCGTCTTCCGTTACTTTCTAAAGGCGAGGGTGTCTGGAATGGTAACCCTGACGATTGACTTCCCGACGGTGGCCCTAATGACGACACCTCGCTAGAAGCATACGAGGTCTGTCTAGGTCTATCTGGAGGCGGAGTAGGCGTCGTCTGGTTGATCACTCTGTCTATCCTAGGATCAGGCCGGCCCTGCATAAAGTCCATAGCCGATTGTGGGCGAGTAACAGTACTAGTCTTAGGCGGGGATTCAGCCCTAGGAATCGCCGCCGAGCCAGGTCTTGTTGGAGGTTGAACTTGGCCAATCATAGATGCAGGTGTACTGTGAGCATTGTGAAGAGGTTGGGGAAGATCAGACCTGGATCTTGCTCGTGCACTAAACGATGAAGCGTGTTGTTGTGGTCGGCTCGCTGGTTGAGCAGAGTCGGCTTGACCCGTAGGCCGCTGCAAAAACGCAGGCAAAGTTGGCACTGCAGAGGTTCGAGTCCCAAATTGGGTCGTAGGGGCATGGTCTCCAGCCGTATGATGATCTGCGGGCGCGGTCTCGACACGCTGGACACACGGCCGAGGGCCCGAGAGAGACTGCAGAGCGTGGGTCGGAGCGAGGGGGTGGGGGATTTGCCCCGGCGCCGGCGTTGCGGCGTGGACTCCGGGTCGGAAGGCTGCGAATTGGGTAGATCCCGGAAGTACTTGTTTTGTGCTAGGTGGTGGAGGTAGAGTTGCCGGTGACTCCTGCGGCCGGCCTCTCGCAGGCTTTAGCACGGATGGCACATATTGCAAGGGACCCTTAGAGGGCCCCGAAGAATGCATCACACCGGTGAGAACCCCAGACGGTTCGGTTTGCGTTCGTGTTGCATCGGGCCTCGCAGGATTTACGGGGTGTTGAATGAGCGTTTGGGTGGATTCCAACGGTTGTTTCGGGGGAATCTGCGGAGGCTGCAAGATCGAAGGCATGTTTGATGTCTCGTAGCTCTGGCGGGGGCCCAACATCAACGATGCCTCTCGTGCCAAGGAATTTCGGTGCTCGCGGCGCACAAAGTCAGGTTCTTTGGGTTGCGACTTGTCAGGAATGGGGTTCGGCGTAGATCCAGGGACGTATGGCTTAAAATTTCCCTGTTGGGCTCCCGTCTTTGAGGGTTTCCGTTGGATACTGAATGGTTGGGTAGTCGGCGTGGACCCAGAGCTTTGGGTCTGGTGTGGGACGACCTCCGGTAGGGAGTCATCGAGAGGAAGTTTTGGGGGCACAGCGAGAGGCCGCGTACTGGTCCTCGCCTTCCCGGAATTCGTTGGTGAAGAGTTTTGAGGTCTTGAACCTGTACCAAAGGTAGCTCCGTAAAGGGCATGATCACTCATGCTCGTCTGATGTAAAAGGTCGTGAGTGGATGGGACAGGTGGTTTAGCATCTGATGGACTTGTCCGCTCAGGAAGCTCAGCAATGCCAGGGTCCATGATCCGCGTCTCTATCGGTGCCAGGACAGCGTTGTCGCCCATCTCGACTGGCTGAGGATGCGTCTCAATGTGCGCAGGCGCGGTATGTTCTGTCGCCATCTCTGCCACGAATCCGACAGGGTCCCAAGGTGGTGACTGGACGGCCGGGCCGGCTGTCGGACGGGGCTTCTCGACGGAATCGAGCAGCGGTACTCTGGGAGACGGGATCGCTGGTTGACTTGGTACTGGAAGTTCTTGGGTGTTGATGATCAGCACAGCCTCCTCTGCCACCGACTCCGGTACGGCAGCAGACTCTCGGACGGGGACGCTGTTCTTTACGGATGGTGTGTTTGTCTCGCTTTGCAGAGGCGACACTCCCGGTTTGTCGCTTCCAGCCAGCTCCAGCGTCGTCCTCTCCTTCTTGGGGCTCGCGCTGTCCCTGCTTTTCCGCCTATCCCTCGGGATCTCGTCCCGTTCATCCTCGTCGGCTAGAGGGCTGATATCAGTATATGCGCCAGGCCCGAGATACATCAAGTTCTCGGGTTGGTAAAAGAATCCTGCCCCATCGTCGTCGTCCAACGGCCCTCCGAAACCGCTCCTGCTCATCCCAAAGTCGGCCAGGGGTCCTCCAGTCGCACTCATTTGGGACTTCGGGTCAGGGTCCCCGCCGGTCCGTCTCTTCATCTGCTGCTGACTCTCGAGCTTTTCTTCGGGGGAGAGGTCGGGAATTGGGGACATGGCGTCGAAAAAGTCGGGAAACTCGTCGCCCTCCTTGGGGAAGTGGAATTGGACATGGCCATTTGGCTTGTAGCGATAGAACCAGCGGGTGCCATCATAATCCCATTCCCAGTTGGGAGGAAGAGCGGCCATGGCTGCTGGATGTCTTCGGTTGTTTGAAATGGTCGGTTTTTTGCTGGCATGAAGCTTTCATAGAGAACGCAGTTGGGGGTGTTGTCGTCGGGCTCCTGACTGTGAGAGGTCGAGCTCCCGGGCTTGCTGGTTGACTGGTGATCTGGAGCTCCTGCGCAGCTCGTATCGTCGCACCGCAGAATTTGAATCCGGATAGAGAGATCTGCCCGCTGGCTGCGTCAAGATGCCAGTCGTCAGTCGCACTCTCGAGAAGACATGGTCGCGTCGTCGCGAGAGAAGGTCCAAGATTGACAGCGCTGCCGCCCGCGTCGCGACAACGAGGAGGAGGGCGACGGAGTCAACGTGGCGCAGGGCGTTTTTGGCGACATGGTTTCAACCGATAGTCACAGGATTGAAGGAATTGGTGGTGTCAGCTAGTCTCGATTGAGGCCGAGTGCGGCTGAGGTGCGTCAAGCTGTCTCTCGTTGGTCCCGTTTCTTGAGGAAGGAAGCCTTTCAGATCCGGGCGTGGTCACAGTGGTGCGCTGTGAACAAGCAACGCCCCACTCCCCCATGCGGGCTGGCTCTTATTTTTAGGGGTCTTGGGGACACCGCCGGCTGCTTCACCGACGTCTGTGCCCTGGAGAAGCGCTGATTTGCAGTGTTCCCGGCAATCTGCCCCGCCTTTCCTGCTGGAGCTGAGCTTGAGGTCCACTTTCTTTCTGCATCACGGCGGAACACTGTGAATTTCTTCAGATGGCGGCCCAACTCCTTTTTCATGACATGGCCAAACTCTGATGAAAACAAGACTCACTACTTGATGTTGTAAGATGTGTTGGTCTTACCTTTGGCAAATGGATGCAGGTGACGCTGAACTCTGCGCTCTGAATAAGCTCAATGATCCCCAAGGCTTGTCCCTGTCGAGTTCATACGGAAATAGCATCAACCACGTCGCCGATGCTTGCGAGGACCAACCCAGCCGGCCACGTGTAGAAGTGACTTGCAAACTTCAGTGCCTGACGTACACTGAAAATAAGTGCTTTGCAGGTGGAAAACATGTTGGTTTTATCAGCATCAGGCGAACCGGGTTGCATGCGACGAGCAGGCATCCGCGTGCACTGCCCCGCCATCAGAGACAACGGTGGCTAGAACCAACCAACAGCCCAAGGAAGACGACGCCCAACAAACATTTAGAAATTGGACGGCATGAGAGCAATCAGTTGAGATTCATCCACAACCACAATGGCAACCGAGAACACAGACACATCGCGGAAGGCAACGGCTTCTAGCGATTCGCCTACTGCACCTCCTATGACAATCTATACGGACTCAAGCTTCTTCAAAGAGCATCCCGGGGTTACGCCTCCCAGCCCAGCCGAAGTCAGAGCCATCAATATTGCAACGGGCGATCCCTGCGCAGATGAGTTCGAAAGTCCACCACCTGTCATCATTCGCGATCTTGGTCTTTTCATCAAATACGGGCGCTTTGTGACCATAGTTGAGGCCTCGACTCAAATCATGGTTCGTGAGAAGCTCCAAGGCAAAGTGCCGGCCCCTAAGGTGTTTGGTTGGGTAAACGATGGAGAACGGGGATTTATGTGCATGTCCTTGGTCGAAGGAGATACTCTGGGGGAAGGTGGAGTGAGATGGCTGAAGACGAACGGCTGGATGTCTGTAAGGAGCTGTGGGCCATGGTGGATGCATGGAGAGCTTGGAAGCAAGATCAGAGTGAAAGGTACATCGGTGAGTTCTATTTCTTTGAGTCTGACCTGGCATTCATCTACACAGGCAGCCACTTGAAGCAGCCCTTGAACGCCATCATACTTCGGGATTATCCTGAACACACCGGGCCATTCGAAGGCCTAGATGCTGTCGAGAAATTCCACACCACGTGCGGCATGGAGATTGACAACAAAAAGGAGATGGTGTTCACGCATGCCGATCTTCTCCCGTCAAATATAATGCTGACACCAGGGCCACTCCCGAGAGTTGCAGCCATTATCGACTGGGAACAAGCGGGATGGCACCCAGAATACTGGGAATACTGCAAAGTCAAGCGAATGAATCAGTTCCCGAAGCCTCTGCATACAGAATGGGTTGAGAAGTATGTTCCCATAATATTGAAACCGGTGGATGAATACACAATCTACTGGGCGTTCGTAGCTTACGTGCTTGCCCGCACTTTCTAGCGATCTGGGCTAGCTGATATGGAATTCCACCACAACTCGAGCCATAAAATCACCCACGATCGCAGTTATAAATATCACATAGCTATAGAATGATGCTACTCATTAGAAAAAGACTTTTATTTCTGTGCCTGCAATTCTACGATTCCCGTGTACTAAAGATCAGTCAAAGCTGAATGGTTGTCGATTTCTTAGATCCCCTATTCGTCACATCTGAAATGGAATGGTGACACCTGCCCTTCGCCGCCGCCCATCTCGATCATGCGTCTGCCAGGCGGGTGCAACAAAACGTCGGGACGTTGCCGTGTTCCTTCCGCGCCGTCATACAGCAAGCCCTCCGAGGAAAGGCTTGCCGGAGTGGCTTCCGTCTGTGGGTTGTACATACAAGATTGACGTGGCTATCGACGTCGCTTCCTTCTCTACCTTCAACCACATGGCTTCCTCGTTCGGATTCGGAACTCGCGCCAAGGGGGCGTGATTTGGTATGAAGCACAGCCTCAACTCGGAAGGGAAGCTGCGAACTCGAACGGGAAGGACTGATATCTGACGTCTGTTTTGCCTCTTGTTTTCTTGACTCCTCTTCTCCCAATTTCCTCCAACCTTCATCGTCTTTCAACCTCGACAACGTCAATCCTTCAACCTCTCGTTCTTGAACCACGTCACCTATCACCTCAATTTTGGATCTTTTGGACTCCCAACACTCTCGTTTTACCCTCAGCTCCTGTTGAACTCGTTCGAAATGGCTCTCATCAACACCCTGCACGCCGCCTCGGCCATGTCCTCCATCATCCAACCATCCTTCGCCATGACCAACCCCAATCAGAATCTCGTCCTGGCTGACTGCGGCATTGGTACCAACCCACTCAACCAATCTTGGTCCACCTCCCGCCAGATGAACTGGTACAAGGGTCCCATCTGGCCTTCTTCCAACGAAACTGGATTCTTCTCTCCAGACATGATGGTCGAGATGCCTTACGGCGATGGCGAGTACCCCTGGAACTTCAAAGGTGCATCTGCCACCTTCTCCAACGGCGAGACATGGTCTGCCTGGATCGAGGACGGCACGCCCGAGCCCCTCCGTGCCGGCAAATCCATGAGCACCAAAGATGGTAGCACCACTCTCTGGTGCTACACCTACCGTGGGCGACCTGTCGGAGCCAGTGCAACCGGCTCCACCAGCTGCCAGTCTGCCTTCGTCTGCAACCACCGTGAGGATGGCCCGACGCCTTGGTCTGTGGGCACCACTCCCGACAACGGCACTGCGTTCACCGTACCTCCTGTCCCTCCTGCCAATGTGTCCTTCGGCGGCATCTTGGGCGTCAAGGTCGACGTTAGCCCCCGTCCTGCTGTCTGGTATGGTACCATCAATCACTTCCTCAGCAGCATCATCTTCACCACGGAAGGAATCTGCAGCCCGAACCCCTTCGCCAATCGCATGAACTCGTCGGTCATAACTCGATGCAAGGGCTCTTATGGCACTCCTCTCAACATCTTGCCGGTCCTCTTCAACGTCTTTAAGAACCTTGGCTCTCTTCCTGCCTCCGATGGTCTCTTCTTCCACAACCACGGAGCAGCCCCTTTTGCCAACGACACTTCTGATGACACCGTCGTCCTCCCTACAACTTTCAACCTCACCGTCACCGACACAATCAGTGGCGAGGTCAAGGGATATATGGGTTACGAGATGATGTGGCCAGAGCGCAGTCTCGGAATTCACTGCAACGAGTGCAACAATACCAAGTTCAACGATGCTTACAACTCAGCTATTGCATCTGCCTTCCAGGCTCTCCATCCTATCTACTCCGAGGTTATCGTCGAGAGCCAATGCACACACGATGTTCTTTGCTGGTAATTGCGTTTGTACCTATGGGAGGGATTGAGAGCATTCATGTTATGTTGCGGTCTTGTGTGTTTATGTGTACTCTGAGCGCACACTTGTTGGGTGGATTAAAACCGTGGAAACATCATCGATAGTGGTTGGGTGTGTCATTACTTTGCTCACCTTTGAGTTGCTTAGTTAGGAGTTACAATGAGACTATACTTTGATATCGCCCTACGGAGCTGATATGCTTGGTGCTCGCGTTCTATCGTCGTTGTCGCCTCTGCTCTCGTCAGTTAAGTGAAGATCAACAGGGTGTTGTGTTCAAAGATAGGGCGCGGTCCGTAGCCGCGGCGGATGACCCGAATGTCGGACTTTTGTCCGACACCCTATCAACCGACTAGACAGTGACGTAGTCGCCTGCATGAGTATCACCCCTGTCATCCCCAACACACTCAAGAAAATCCGGGGTAAACGGTATGATAAGTTGTCGTGCCCGCTCCGTAGGCCCCCGCTGGCGGTCCGACGGCCATCGGGGACAAAATGGCCCGATGGGATGTTCCTCTTGATACCATTCCCTGCATCTGAAGATAAGGCCCATCAACCGCCGAGATAGAGCGTCAGGAAGCCAATTGGCTGGGAAGCGGCTTCTTGGTGGCTGCATTAAACCACCGTCGATGTCGTGCGGAACATCTGGATCACCTTTCAAGTCCACTCCGCGGCAGACTTTGGCAGCAAGATGCCACCCACAGACGGCAAGATGGTCGAGAAAGACACGACTCAAGACGCGACGGACGTCTCCCAGGGAGACTCCAAGACGATCCGGCACCGCTCCCATAACGATAGGGGCAGGGATATTGCCGCCCACCTGGCAGACCAGTTCGCCAACGAGCCCGACTATGATCGCCAGGAAGAGGTCAGACTTCGCTGGAAGCTTGACTTTCGGCTGATTCCTTTCCTGTGGCTTAATATTACGCTTCCTGCGATGGACAAGATTACGCCGTCAACGGGGGCGCTGTATGGGATGAGGGAGGACTTGGGGCTGAAGGGGGATCAGTATGCGTGGGTTGGGTCGGCGTTCTACGTAAGCATCTTCTTGTGTCTTATTGAAACTGAGGTTTCAGAGTTCGGAGGGGGAATATTGCTGACATGATGTGCTGCCGTGGTGCAGTTTGGGTATCTGCTGTGGTGTTTCCCATCCTCGCAGATCCTCCAACGACTCCCGATTGCAAAGTCCATGTGCGCGGTCATGATCATATGGGGCTTCGTGCTCATTGGCGCTGGGTTTTGTCGAAGCTTTATCCCAATGGTCATCACCCGTGTTCTTCTAGGCGCCCTTGAGGCTCCCGTCGCCCCGGGGAACTTCATCATCATGACGATGTGGTACACCCGCGAGGAGCAACCCATCCGCGCCGGCCTCTTCTACACCGGTAGGTCCCGCCCCAGAAACGACCGACATCCCCATCTTCACACACTCACACTGGATACCGCCCAGGCCTGGCCACAATCATAACCGGCACCCTCGGCTGGGCCGTCGGCTTCCTCCCCACCCACGCCTGGCCGTCCTTCTTCTACATCACCGGCGCCATCTCCATCCTCTACGGCGTCCTCGTCGGCGTCTTCCTCCCCGACAACCCCGTCCGCGCCAAGTTCATCACGCCGCGCGAGCGCTTCGTCGCGATCGAGCGCCTGCGCGCGGACCAGCTCGGCATCGAGAACAAGACCTTCTCCGCGCGCCAGCTGCGCGAGACGCTGCGCGACCCGAAGACCTGGCTCATGTTCTTGTTCAACATCTGGGTGAGCATCCCGAACGGCGGGCTGACCAACTTCGGGCCGCTGATCGTGAATGGGCTGGGGTACTCGCCGCAGCGGAGCACGCTGCTGATGATGCCGACGGGCGTGGTGCAGACGCTGAGCAGCTATGTGTGTAATTTTGGGGTGTATGTGTGTGTGAGGCGGTTCAAGGGGTGCCAGTTGAGGGGGGCGTTTGTGATTGGGGGGCTTGTGGTTGGGATGGTTGCGACGGTGTTGTTGTATACTCTGCCGCTGGATAATTACACGGGGAGGTTGTGGGCATTGTATTGGTCGTATTTCTACCTCGGGCCATACATCGGTGCGTATACATAGTTCGTCCCTTCTTGTGGGGGTTTGCAGCTGACCATCGTTGATAGTTGCTCTTGGCATCAACAGCGCCAACACCGCCGGCCACACGAAGAAAGTTACGACGAACGCGATCGTCTTTGCTGCGTACTGCATCAGCAACATCATCGGCCCGCAGTTCTTCAAGTCCTCGCAGGCGCCGTTGTACCCGCTTGGTATGGGTGCCATGCTCGTCTCGTACGCATTAAGCATCTTCACCATGATACTATACATGTTGTACTGTTGGAA
The DNA here is from genome assembly GCA_027406125.1 of Colletotrichum tropicale. Classification (NCBI taxonomy): domain Eukaryota; kingdom Fungi; phylum Ascomycota; class Sordariomycetes; order Glomerellales; family Glomerellaceae; genus Colletotrichum; species Colletotrichum tropicale. Next base: position 1,264,831 of record JANVYH010000003.1, read on the forward strand.
TGAGAACAGAAGACGGGAGAAGCTGGACCAGGATGCCGGGCAGAGGGTTCATCTGGATACAGACTTCCAGGACTTGACTGACAGAGAGAACATTCACTTCCGATATGTGTGGTGAACGGCGAACTTTGGGTTGAGCTTATCACAATCAGCGCTTCCGCAAGGACAAGTTGCTTGACAAGCTGTTCAACCTGCTCAAGGAAGGGACACCATTATCACCACCTCAGTGGTCAACTCACCGCCCCTTAATTGAATTCAATAATCTGATGCTTCGATGCTATTATATGTATAATGACTTAAGAGCGGCGCGTAGATCGGTCACAGCCCTATTTATCTAGGCGGCCTAGACATACGGGCACACTACACGCGCGGTCCCCTCGAGTCTCCACTGTCCCCTACGGACGAGAGGACTCTAAAGGCTCTATATGGGCCCTATGAAAGGGGCTATGAGGTCATGCTTGAAGTTCTAGATAACCTCAAAAGTCCGGATCCAGTAGTCAGGTATGAGTTATGCTATTCGGGCGGATATTTCTAGCTATCCGGGCGGGTAGAAAGCGTCTACGACAACAGGGATGACGGAGACGACGGGGACGACGGGGACGACGGGGACGACGGGGACGACGGGGACGGGGACGACAGGGACGACAGTTTGGGTGGCGATTGAATCATTACACCCACAAGTATGCCAATCAAATAAAGCCTCGAAAATAAATCTCATCAACAGCAAGTTTCGGTACAAGACAAACTCGATTACCCTTGCGGCAGCGCTGATCACCATTAGATAGCACAAAATAGGTCTCCAAGAACATAATCCAAATCCAAACGCTGAAGATTTCATGAAACATCTACATCAAGTACTTGTGAACATTCCACGTCTGCGCAACAGAAAACATGCCCCATCCAGCCATACCCCACGTCATCCACCTAAAGAGCACATTACACAGCTGCATGAAGTTGCGCCTCCTCGTGCGTCCGATAAATGAATCCCCCTCGTTCACATATGGGAACGGCGTGTCCGGCACGGGACACCCCAGAAACTTGCACAGCGGCTCCCACCCGTCGCTCATCCTGAACTCGAGCAGGTTCTCCTCGGGCACAATACTGCGGATGTGCTCGTTGTGCTCGAGGAACACCTGCTTGCCGTACTTCTCGAAGTCGCCCTTGAAGATAGTGCTCCAGTACTTGTGCAGCATTGGGTAGTACATCGACGACGCCCAGTCGACGTATGACAGCGCCCACAGGAAGGGGTCGTTGGCGCGGTAGTTGACGGTGCCGAGGGCGGACTGGTGCCAGCGGTCGACGTCGCGAGTGGTGAGGAGCACCTTCGCGTCCGGGTACGCGGCGATGAGCTCCTCCGCGAAGGAGGCGGCCGGCCAGTCGCAGACGGCCTGGCAGTGCCCGAGGAGCGCGTCCCACTTGTCCTTGCCGAAGGAGCCAACGCCGTCGAACTTGGCGGCGAGGGCTTCGCTCCAGAGGAGGCAGTCGGGCGGGTTCTCGGCGCTGGCGTTGAGCATGTGGTAGGTGTCGACGTAGCCCAGCTGTTTGAGGGCTGCGCGGAGGGCTGGGCTTGGGGGTTAGGAAGGGTTGTTGGGGGTTGGGGAGGGAGGGGATGCGTACATGCTGTTCCTGTTCGTCCGAGACCTAGGCAGAGTACCTTCATAGGCACTACGCGGGTGAGTTTGCGGCGGTCGATGTCTGTGTCGTTTGTGAAGACATCGGTGATCGGCCTTGAGGCACCCCCTGCTGTTAAGCCCATGATGCCGGCGTGTATCTCTAGTGGGTTGGGTATCAAGTGTGTGTGTAGTATACGGGCTAGAAGCAGTAGAAGGGTCAATGAAGCAAAGGCAATACAGCAATGATGATTTCAAGTGACTTCGGGAAGAGTTTTGTTCATGCAATGAAGCCTATGATTCTTCATGTTTTATGGAGTCTATTTATCTTCAGCGCAGATCTCCGAATGCTTCTCGGAGCTGACCCGAGACCGGAGAGCAGCCACTTCAGTGGAGTTGTGTTTCTGCGCTGCAGCAAACTCTGCAATTTCCGATCTATGCCGCACTTTTACGAAATCACGTATGAGACTGAGGAGATCCCTTCTGGAGTCGGAGGCAACCTCGATTCCCGAGATAGAGTTGGGCACTTGTGACCGGGGGGGCTGTAGCCAATGCTGGATGAACACCATGGTCCACAATGCTACTTTCCTCTCCTGGGTCGACAGGGTAACTCCAATGATTGGGTAGTGATGCTGCAAAGTTATCAGATCAAAAGACCAAAAGGAGCTCCTGGTCTGTTACGTAGTTAACTGGGGCTCGGAGGAGTCCGCGACCCTCCTTCGGGTTCAACTGTAAATATCAAGCCCCCAGTCGCGGCTCTCGGTAGTTGTAGTTGCGACCCACCATAGCGGCCCGGTTCGTGATGTTGGATGTGGACAGCTGAAAGCCACGGCCTGCATGTCGATCAGCCACCAGTGAGTGATGTTGGAGTGTGAGCTTGTGAAGCGGTATGGATACGGCGAATTCTCGCAACTCCCCCACTACCCGATGCCAAGCTTTAAAGCCAAGGGTGAAAGCCGTTCCTTGGCTCTGGGGTGTCTCTTGGGCATAATATCGGCCTCAAATGGGGCCCGATGTCTATTTGCATCTGCGAGAATACCTACCTTGGACGGTTACGTCCCATCGCATGCTGGTCTGCTGAATATACCTATCATGTAGGAACAAGTTCGTCAAAGTAATGAGCATCATATGCTCGCTGTTCTGTACACTTACTGGCTAAGATGGTTGGCATCAAGACACAACCTTCTCTCAAACCTCAAAGTAAGAACACCTGAGCCTTTATCACACAACGAACAGTACTGTATCATGACAACCGAAAGTATTGTGACACCATTCGTAGTGGGCTATTCGGTGTCAATAGCCTAGATAGGCAGGAACCTTCCGAATAACGAACTGCCGATGAGGCTTTTGGTCCATCTTATGGGGCGAGAAAAATTTTCAATGTGATGGATCTCCACGCGTGTGTCCCAAACACCATGCTACTGATGAGGCACGCGAGAAACCGGGCCGCCGTGCTTGAAAGGATCGATTGAGATTGATTGATTAGATTGATAAGATTGATTTGATGGGCTGCTCGCCCACATCGCGAGAGAAAGAGGGGGCAGCGGGAGGTTTATGTTGCAATCGATCGACATCAGGACAGGGGGGTCGGAGTTCCGAGTCCACAATGATCCATCCAGTGCGGAACAAAATCTTTGAAGATCCACACCGAGTGCCAGAAAAGCCAGCGGATAGCGGTCCGAGATCCTGCTGCTGGACCGACAACCTGTGGCGGCCGTCCGATCGTGAGGGCGTCGTGTTTGCGAGCGATATGGTTTGGGGGCTGTCCGCCGAAGTATTAGTAGTCGGGAGAATGGCTTTGCTTCTGAGGTGAGCAGAGATGGTTTTTTATTGTATATTTCGGACTTCGAGAGCTTAATCAACTTATCGTGGGACTAATGAGAATGCCATTTGTTTGAGAAGCTAGTCAATCCTCATTCCATGGACGAAAGCACGAAATAGTTGTATGTCAGTAATGATCGGAAGCTGGAGATAGGTGCATGATGTTCGTCTGGGGAAGGGAACCCTTTGTCCTACTCTATGCAACCTTATTCTATGGATTCCCTTGCATCTCTTTGAATGCTGCGGCTAGCCTCATGATGCCATCCTGGATCTCAATCACGTCATGCCACGCCCAGCATAACCTAAATCCAACTCCAAAGCCGGCCATTGCCCGCTCCAGACTGCCTGGGTCACCTGCCACAGTCATCATTTCACCATGTGCTACCCGCACATTGTGGCGTTCCAGAGCGAACTCTGCAAACTGTTTGCCCGAGATGGAGCCACGAGGTAAGTTGACATAGACAAAGAATCCTCCGACTATGCCGGGTTCATCATTGTCAACCTCAGATTGCCTTGGCGCAACAGTGATACCCAAAGGAGACAGATATTCCGAAATAGCTCTTATCATAGCATGGTACCGCCCATGATACGTCGGAATCAGCTTCCCGCGGATATGCTCATCCAACGCCCCACTGCTCAGAAGATGGCCCATGAACATGGACGATAGATGTCCCTGGCAACCTCCCGACCTGACGGACCCGAGTTTGCACAACTCCTTCGCCATCTCAGGAGACCCCTCGACCCACCCGACTCTCACCCCTGGCGCGACGATCTTGGAGAAGGAGCCATTGCTCGCCGTGTTGCCCCAGGGGTTGCCGCCTGGTAAGGCGCGGTCCACATCAACGAGTCTCGGGGGAGGTGGGGGAAGCTCATGTGAACCGGATGCTCCTTGGTCTGCGGGCCAGCGGAGCCAGTCGTACACGTCGTCCGCGATGATCAGAGCGTCGAACTGCCGGGCCAGCTCGACCAGCTGCTTCCGGCGGCGGAGAGACATGACCTTTGCGCTGGGATTGCTGAAGGTTGGGACGACGTAGATGACATGTCGGTAGACCTTTGGAGACGCCACGGTGCTAACGAAAGCGGGGTCGGGTGCTTCTCTTGTTTCCATCTCCAACAGTCCCTTATAAAGGTAGTCAAGGTCAATGCCCTCGTCGTCCTCAGGGACTCCCCGCATGCAGCCATCGAAACCAGCTTCTTGAAATGATGGACATGCTAGGAAGTAGGTTGGCTCGATCATCCAGATACACCTAGTAAACTCCGGGTCGGTAAATCTTGTGAGAAGCGTGGAGAGCGTTGCCGAAGCTCCGTTGGTGATAAACAGACGCTGCGGAGATATTGAGCCAGCTGAAGGTTGGTAGAAATCACTGAGCCATTTGGCGAGTGCTTCTCTGAGGGAGTCTTGGCCCTGATCAGGGCCGTAGACCAAAGCCTTGGCCGCAATGTCATCATTGAGAAGGATTACTTGGGCAGCGTCGGCTAATTGCTTCTTAGGGAACAGTGATGGTGAAGGCCAGCTGTTTATGGTGTTAGCCGTTGAGTACTGGAATAATCCAACTATCTTGTTTCATCCTACCCCAGCTGGAGATTGATGTATGACTTCGGCTCTTGTGGAAAAGTCATCGTGATTGCTACTTTGGTATCTTAATGTTTAAGGTTGAGTAGCTAAGACTTTGGATTACTATGGCACACAGCTCTCTATTCTGCCAGTATTCTTGTCATGAAATAGCAGTCCATGTCGCCGCCAATGATTGCCGTTTCCAACATTGTCGGACAAAAGTCCGACAGCATTCAGCCTGGCCCGCCACACCCATCATCTTGGCGGAGGCCAGCGGCACCAACAGACGTCAGCAACGTGGATCAACAGCCATGGAACTGCGGGGGCTCAGAGTGCGGGGGAGGTGCATGGAGGAGATATCGATCACGCGATGTGTCCAAAATGAGTGGGCGTATTCACGGTGACATCCTACTGAAAACTAATAACAGGCTACTAGTGTCAGAACTGTGTCTGATGTTTCGTGACGAGTTCGCTCATCGCAAAAGCCTATCTTGACGCGGTCAATGTCCGCCGGTTCCCCGGCAGTTGATCCGGTCTATTCCCAACCACTGCGAGCTCCAGCGAATACTGGGGCATTGATTGGCGATTCCAGCACGACATTACAAGGGTGTCTGATACGCCTGCATGTCGTTTTGATAGGCACTATCTCCTCTCAAGAGAGTACTGAGCTTATCGTTGCCGCATTTCGGACTGAGACGCCGATATCTGAAGAGCCGATCACTCACGCGGCTCTTCCTCAGACTCACTGTCGGACTTCCAATTCATGCTCGCAATCTAAGAACACACCATGACTTGACATTCGACAATGCATCCAGCAAGCAAAAACCCACGGAGGATCGCTTGTATTCGTTGCCGGACACGGAAGAAACGTTGCGACCACGCCGTGCCCACATGCGGCGAATGCAGAAGAAGCGGATCGGAGTGCGTCCCGTATGGCGCAAGAAAGTCCGGCTCATTTGCGACAATCCCGGTGGCATACCTCCGGCAGCTGGAGGCGCACGCGGCGGAAGCGCAAAGATCTCCGCCTCCTACCGACATGATAACCCACGGTATTAGCACCCAAGAAGCTGCGGAGGACTCCGACGGAGCTAATGATTCTGCTTCTCCATTCGATGGTGGTGGATACATCTCTGACACCTCGCGAGGTGCACGTCTGGTTCTACAATCAGAACAACGTCAAGTCGAGATGGATGATCCAGAGATCAACATCCCGAATGATGGACCGCCGCGTCGGTTCTCATGCCACTCGCTTGCCGGCAGCTCCATGACCACTCCTCAAACTGTCTTGTCAATGATTGGCAAAGATTGGCTGGACCACTATACAAACATCTACTTCCGGCATGTACAGCCTCAATGGACGTTCATTGACGAAGTAGCTTGGCGAGACGCGTATGCGACTCACTCATCCAGTTTGTCTGAGACTGCGACGTGTCACCATTTTGTCATTCAAATGGTGTTAGCCATTGGTGCTCTAGTGAGCAGCTCCTTCCGCGCAGACTGTCCGCACCTTGTACATGCATCCAGACTTCATGACGAAGCTATGAACAAGAACCTGGGCAATGTTACCGGACATTCGTCACCGCTGATCAGAACTCAAGCTTCCTTGTTGATGCTTCTGTATGCATTTCATGGACCATCACCAGACCCTGTTTCTGGAAGTGTTATGTTGGTTCTCATGAATTGTGCAAATCTGATGGATGACAAACAGGAAGCCAATCTTCACGCTGGAAATCTGTGCGTGGACTTTGAGCATACCCGTAACATGACTATTATGAGCTCCCACATCTTGAACGAGGTCGTGGCATCAGCTTGGACATATCCCCAGCCATTCATGTTCGAGATTCTGGATGAAAAGGTGACCTATAATCTTCCTTTCATTGCATATACCTCAAACCTAACATACTTCAGATCTTTCAACATGCCTCCCAAATGCCTGCCGGTGAAACGGAGACGGGATTCTACAGTCACATATTCCAACTCAGGTGTATCCAATCAAAGATTCGTCACTTCAACAAGAAGCTTCAGAAACTGGATCCCTCAGATCCATTCAGAGAAACTAGCCGACTGCGCTTGAAAGATGAACTTCAATCATGGAAAGAGAAAATCGAGGCAGTTACGAATTCAAGCCCAAAAGACGACTTGGTATACCATGAACCTAGTTCACTGTCAAAACTGTACGACTACAGCTTATCTATTCTGGTTCAAGAGCGTCCGTGCATGATGGGCCACGAAGAGGTTAGTCAATTAGTGGAATGCTGCAGCGAGGCGTGTCGTACCTTTCTGTCATCTCAGGAGAATGACTCGGTGATATACCGGACTTGGACTGCCGTAAGTCTAAACTTTCCCATGGGCCATCTTACTCCGCTGACTTCATTGCAGTTGATGTACCAATTCAGACTCGGGATCATTTTACTTTACTGTTACGCTATGACGCCACCGCTCCTTAGGACGGCAAACTTCAGTCTTCCTGATACCATCTCCGGCTTTGAATGCTGCCACAGAACTCTGGAGAAGTTCTCGATTAGGTGGCCTCGGGCTCTAGTCTTTCTGCAGTCCTTTCAGCTCCTGGCGGAGTCGGTGTTCGATGGCCCTGCCTTCGGTGGCCAAACATGTAATTCGAACATGCTCGACTCGCCGTCATCCCAGACATTGTGTTCACCATATGCCCTAGAGGGCGAGAGGAAGACTCGGATGCAGAGCTACATCGTCGAGCTACGCGTACAGCATGTTCATCAGGCGGTAATCAGCTTGATGGAGGAAATGCTTGATCGACCCCAGCACCAGGACCTGAATTATGAAGGATTGGGTCTTCTGCCGAATATGTCAATCGCTGGCTTTGATTTGTTCAATTTCTGACTGAGCTTCTCTATCAAACAGCCGGGCTATTCTTCCACCTGTGTTACGGATGCATTTTACGTCTTCAATAGAGCATGTTCTAAGTGAGCGTTAGACACCAAGCAATATTCATGTCATGGCGTTAAACTTACGAAGTTGATCTTGTACTGGGAGATCTTCTTCCATCCATCCTCATCGACATAGCTCTGCTCCGCTGTCCATTCACCTTGCTGTTCCTTTCCCCCAGATCTCTGATACGTGGTGACCCCCTCAATCTTGAGAGTAAGGGGTGATTCGTTCATGATCGAGACCTTCTTAACATCATGCACTCGAGAGTCGGTGTTGTTCCAGCTCTCTTCGAGGTACTTCTGAAGCTCTGACGTAACGCTGGTGTCAGTGCATTGAATTAATGACGTGAAGAAGTGGAAGTCTCACCAGGAACTCCAGTAGGCCCATAGTCACCCTTAATGAGCTTGGCATTCTTGCTGAAGCAGCCCGCCCAAGCAGCGCACGCCTCCTTTCTGTCTGCTGCCTCGTAGAGAAAGTCGATTCCTCGCTTGACTTCTGGTGCCAAAGCGTTGGAGTCGTACTCATAGTCAAGGATAGCCATAATGAAGGAGAGTCTGAATCGACTGGGGTATTTTGGTGCTGGTATTGTATGATAAGAGGGTGGAACTAAGTCTCTAATCAAGGAATTTTATATCTGGAGGACGAAAAAGTGATTTAGTTGGCATCATTGCCAGTCGCGAGAGTTGGGCAAGCCGCTGTCCGCCTCCTGCAATGGCTCGCAAACCCCGCACACAACGTCGGACAAAACTCCGACAGACGAATGTACGCCGCCGTTGTCGTAACACCTCTTTCTGATCGGTGTAACGCCCGCAAACGACGGATTATCTCGACATTATGTGCCGAAGATAAGGTATGGGAAATGAGATCTGCTAGTGGCTTGGGACGGTCCACTGCCTTAAGCTAGTTATGAGATCATCCCTCCAGGCAAATCTTTCATTACTACTTCACGGGGTGCGAGGTCTCTTCTCTTAAAGAGACATCATCAAATTCTTGGGGGCTTTGTATGGCATCTACAGGAACTGACATCGCATCAAATCGTGCATCGAAAACACCATGTCCATCAAGAAGGCGAAATCTGGTATCAAGCCGTGCCAGAAGGAGCCCACAGCTGGCTCAGTTCACGACATCAAAGTTGCGAACGACTTGGACGATCAAGCAGCCATCTTTCTTCGAGAACATGAAGTTGAATGGGCCAACTATGAAGCTTCTGAAGCCAAACGAGTTCTACGGAAGATAGACTGGCGTTTGATGCCTCTCATCGTGGGAACGACCATCATCGCCGCGGTTGATGTTCGTTAAAATCTCAGCCTGCTCGTTGAGCCTGCTAGGAGTAACACCTACTGATGTCGGAGACCAGAAAATCCTCATTTCGAATGCTGCACTCTACGGCATGAACGAGGACACGCATCTGGTGGGACAACAATACAGCTGGGGTAAGTTCTTGCGTCCATCATCAAATCGGCTTGCTCATTCTTCAACAGTTGGGTCAATCTTCTACTTCGGATGGCTGATCGCCGAATACCCTGCGAATGCCGTTCTTCAAAAACTTCCGGTCGGCAAGACAGTTGGCACGGCGGTTGTTGCGTGGGGTGGCTGCGTCATGTGTCTTGCAGCCGCTCAGAACGCAGCTGGCCTCATGGTTCTTCGGTTCCTGATGGGTGTTCTTGAATCTCCACTGTCTCCCGCTGTTACGATACTGAACACCATGTGGTACAAGAAATCAGAACAGCCTGTCCGCATGGCTATCACGTTCACAGGGTTCTCTAGCGTTTGTTAATCCAGTGTCACCAAAGAAGTGTGCGGCTAACAAGCTCGTAGCTCGTGACAGGGGTAGTCTCATACGGCATAGGTCATGCGAAGACTGGCATTGCGTCGTGGCGGCTTTTGTTTCTCGTTATCGGAGGCTTCACTGTGTTTTGGGGAGCCATTCTACTCGTCTGGCTTCCTGACTCGCCACTTGCCGACAATTTCCTGACGGGCAAAGACAAGTACATCGCACTAGACCGAGTCAAGGACAATATGACTGGTATTGAGAATAGGGCAAGTTAATTCCCCAGTACCTTTGAACATGAGGACTGACTGTACCTCACAGAAGTTAAAGTGGTACCAAGTTCGAGAAGCCTTTACCGATTACAAGACCTACATACTCTTCATATTCTTCTTGAGTATGAACGTGCCGACAGGTGGGCTGGTGACCTTCGCAGCCCAGATTGTCTCGGGACTCGGGTACGGAAAATTAGAGACTACCCTGCTCGGCATGCCGACGGGGGTGATGCAAAGCTTGGCTGGCTTCATGGTAGCCATACCACAAAGATGGTTGACAAACAAGAGATGCCTTTCGGCAGGACTTTGTTGTCTCGTTCCCCTGGTCTGCTCGATTGTCATCAAAGGTACCGTACCCGCTCCGTTGCCTGAATGCCGTCACTGACAGCCAGCAGAGCTACCACATGACAACAAGGTGGGCCGTTTGATGGCATACTACTTCTTCTACTTTTTCTGGGGTCCATACGCTACAGGTAAGCAATGCAATCCATACTCGGGCAACGCTTTCTGACAGAATATGCAGCACTATCTCTCCCAATGGCGAACGTATCAGGCCACACCAAGAAGCTCACCATTAATGCCACCGTGTTTTTGGCTTACTGCATTGCCAACATTGTTGGGCCTCAAATCTTTATCGAGAGAGAAGCTCCCAATTACACGACCGGATACAGCGCCATCATGGCGTTTGAGGTGGTGGCTATCGCGTGCATGGTAGCGTATGCAGTTGGATGCATGATTGAAAACAGAATCAGGGACAGAAAGGAGGGGACAGAAGTGGACGTCACTGTTGTCGATCGGCTCGGGGATCTGACAGATTACGAGAAGAGGGCGTTCCGATATGTTTACTGATGGACGTGGAGAAGATATAATAGAGTATAGAAGCTTGATATTGCGACCTCGAAGGGCTGCGTAACATCACTCGCTCAATAATTAGAAACATCCGTCTAGTCTCGTAGTTCACGTGGCAATTCATGTTCTTGTTTTGGACTGGAAGTGAAGGTCATAATCGTGGATGCAGGGAAAGAACAAACTACAAACCCTTTGTTTTCTGTGGGTTTTGTCTCGGCTTACCGGCTGCCTAGTGTGATGCATCTGAGAATTGTAAGTGGCTGGCTGGCATGCTACGGCAAGCCCTTACAACTAATAAGCAAGCACCCGTAAGGCTTATCTATGAGACAATTGCCACCAACACCGTTTGTAAGAATGGTGGGCTCGGCGAAACTATGAGACTGAAAGGCGAAAAGCGAGGCCGAAGCCCTTCAAAGCTTACCTTAGGTATTGGGTGCTGATTCTCAATGTCTCGACTGCTGGCTGCATGTCTTACTATTACGCCGTTCGGGACCGAAGCGTACCGGTTGATGTCTCGATTATTCGAATTCAAGACAACTTGGGGCAGTCGATTGCAGGATATGTCCCCGAAGCCTGCTCATCGGGGCTGGAAAGATATATCAGAAGTCATGGACATCCAATCATCAAGGTCGGAGACAAAAAGTCATGTCAGTAAGCTGCGAGGCGCCTCGTTTGATACGATGCTTATTACCTGATTTCAAATCATCGTGATTAGTTCTTCACGGATGCTCGAGGCTCTTTGAGTGAAAGGCGAATGGACGATTGGTGATTGTTGTTGAGTTTTGCAGCATCACACCATCTCTCTTGATCAAATGCAGACAACATGTTATGTCCTCAATCATCTTCTGTTGTCAATGAGGTATCTCTCGGACCCGAAATGATCAACCGTGGGGGCCGGCACTGACAACCGGCTTGCCCCTTGCTAGCCACTGGGGAGCCTCATTCAAACTGTGGCTGCATTGGATAGTGGAGATCAGGAACCGAGTGCCATCCCATCTCTCTCCCACACCATTGACCGATTACAGATTCAGAACAACGACATCGAAAAAGACGTTGGTTGTATGGGAGGGTGGCTTGACCGGTTTAACGCCACCATCTGTTGAACCAGTATGGAAACTTATTCCGTAAGACGCTTATGCAAATCCGGCGTCGGCCCCACCCGTCCGGACTTCCCCACCGATCTGTCCGGAGCTGGGGTCACAGACCGAAAGGATGCCCTTACGTTTTTCAACTGGTATTTGGTTCCCCGCATTCATCCCTGGGCTTTCAGATGAAGGTGGGAGCTAAGTGCGGTCCGTGGCACCGCGCCTGATGTCATACTCGGCGAGTAGCCCTCCGATTCGTTTTGCCTGCATCTGTCATCCCATCTCAGGGAAACACATTTGCCTGGCTTAATTTACCAACTAGCCCCAAAATCAGCATCTAATCTCAAATATGGCGAGCCGTATTTCATAAAGGCGTAGAGGTACCATCAAGTCACCAGCTCGTACGAGCGCCGTTGGAACGACCCACTTGCGGCGAAAGGGATGCATGTAAGCTCACCATCCATCCTTGGATTCGAAGATTGATAGCCCTGTCTATGTCCAGGTTCCGGAGCCTCCCTGCAGGATGGTGTCTCTTTTGCTGACTGAATTCATGTCTAGTCTGAAGCAGGCATCTGCTAGGTCGTACACCACCAGTCTCTGGATGAGCAGGCACTTTTTTCCTCATGCATGGTCTCTTGAGCGGAATGAACGCTTTTTCACAATCCGATAGCAAATCTTGGTTACAATCAATTTGCCAAATGCTTACAAGCTTCTTCCTCTAGGGCAGCGAGACTGACATGCCGGAGAATAACCAAAATTGTTTTCTTTGCCCTAGCGGACTCATGCAACATGTTCCCTGATGTGGAAAATTGATCACAGATCGTCATCCTAAAATCGACAGTATTACTGTATTGGCCCAGGCGCATGTTATTCTGGATGGCCATCCCTGCGCACCATCCTTCGGATCAGTCACCAAATGTCTTCCGCTGTGCTTTTGAGACATGCACCATCCTGTCGGCTCAGCTGGTGGGGGGTGTTGCAAGGCTTTTCGTTTATGATGCTCGCATCAGCTCGGGCCAAGGCATCATCCCCTTCGCAGAATCTAGCCATCCAGAGGATGCACCATTGGGCCGAGCGGTTTCCCGGCATTCCTAGGTCATGAACAATGGAGGGTGGTATTGCTGGACATGTGGATCTGAGAAACGGGTCCAGAACAGATATGCCCGGTACAGTCAAGATCAGCGACTCCATACCACACCACCGGTCGTGTATACAATGTTCAGTGGATGCCACTTACGAAACTAGATGCGGCACAGAGGTTCAGCAGGCAGCTAGGCATCAGACGAGAGACAGGGTAGGTGACATTGTGTAAACGCGCGCGAGTGGGGGCTCCATAGCCCACCCAGCTCCTTGGAAACGGTCTCGCCCTGCGGATGACGATCTTCCAGCTTGTATATCTAGGTTCAAGACCGCGCACTCTCTGTCTCGCAAAGTCGCTCCTAGCTTTTTCATATCGTCGCTAGCAACCCAGACCGCATTCACAAGACTTCTCTTCTGAGAGATGGACAGTTTTGCTCTGGTCATATTCTACCTGGGCATCCTCGTGGTGCCAGGCTTCCTCTTTTCCTCTCTTCGTCGATTATCTGGATGGTCTAGCAAGGCGTCCACACACGATGCCAAAGGCCCCAAGAAGCCTGCCAGGTTCCCTGGTCCCAAGCAGTATCCCATCGTCGGTCGTGTTCATGACTTACCCAGATTTGCAATGTGGCTGAAGCTGAAAGAATGGGCTGATGAGTTCGGTCCAATCTACCAGACCAGCATGCTTGGCCAGAAGTTTGTTATCATCTCCGATGAAGAGATGGCCCAAGAGCTTCTCGTCAAGAATGGTAACAATTTTGCCGGCAGACCACAAATCCGGGCTCTGATTGACCACAAACTGGGACCTGCCTACTCTGCATTGATGGATCGGCATGGTAAGTGGTGGGCTTTCATCAGTCGCAACACTATCAAGGAGTAAGATTAGAAGCTGACTGAGCTTCACCTGACCAGACACTTGGAAATTCCAACGCAAATGGGTCCATGCCGCAATGGCTGCAGCACACCAGCAGCACTTCTACGGCCACATCGAAAATGAAGTCAAGCGCTGGCTTGTCACACTGCTACTGGACCCTGGGAAGTTCCACGGTAACACCCGGGAGCTAACGGGGCGGATCATCAGCCGCCTTGCTTGGGATGACGCCTCCCTCGGCAAGGCGTACGGTGACAGCGCCATCGTAACACTGACACAAATGTCAGTGTCTGGCCCTGTCGTCAACACCATGACCCCACTGTGGCACCTTGGCGACCTCATACGGTACAACCCCTGGCGCAACCACGAGGTGGCGCGGGAGAAGAACCAGCGCGCATGGTGGCTGCGATCGTTCCGCCTTGCCAAGGCACGATACCGCAGAAGCGAGCTGCCAAGCGATACCTGGACATACAGATACTTCGAGCAGTTGCAGAAGGCGGGCAATGAGACCCTAATGCAAAGTGAAAAGGACGAAGACTTTGCGGCCTGCATGCTTGGCTTCCAATGCCTTGTAGGGGTAGTGACGATCTCTGGACCTATGCAGTTCTTCTTGATGTGCATGGCGCTACATCCTGAATGGCTGATGAGGTGCCAAGATGAGATCGACAGGGTTTGTGGTGATCGGATGCCGACCAGGGACGATTTCGCAGAGCTTCCGACGGTGAGGGCTTGCTTGAAGGAGACACTTCGCTGGAGATCCGGTGTTCCTCTTGGTAATGCAATTTCTTTTCCTAAGGTTGTGTCCATGCAGAGCAGCTGCTAACCAATTTGAAGGTGTTCCACATCAATGCGAACAAGAGTCGGAGTTCAACGGTGTCAAAATTGAGAAGGGCACCATCATTCTTGCATGTGAATGGTAAGTCCATGTCTATCCGTTTTTGGGAGCTGTATTGATGACCTTTTCTTCAGGAATATCAACCGTGTCCGCGAAAAGTACCCTGACCCTGACCACTACCGACCTGATCGATACTTAGAACCGGGCTTCCCGACGTATCAAGAACCCCTGAGCCGTTATCCCAACTTCAGGGATGGCGTGGGCATGCACACATTTGGCTGGGGACGGAGAACTTGCCTCGGCCAGAACCTCGTGGACGATGAGATGTTCGTCGCGGGAGCCGCTGTCTGCTGGGCCTTCGACATGGGTCTGAAGAAATGCCCTGCGACCGGTAAAGACGTGACCTTTGACACGGAGGCTACGAACTCGAACGTGATCTTAGAACCACTGCCATTTCCAATGCAGTTCAAGGTTAGAAGCTCTGAAAGAGCGCAAACTCTGTTGGAAGGCTACAATGCCATCAGAAATGAGCTGAAGGTTTAGGGCGTTTTTCAATCAATTACTCATTGGCTCGGACATGTTCAAGGACATTTGTTGGAACAGCAGGTTTCTCATCTATAAGGTCATCATAATGCACATCTTCCCCACGTAGAATGATAAATTTCGGGGCATGACAATTAGAAACCTAACTATCAGATTCGTTCAGGGTAAACTTTTCATCAGTTTACCTCTTCTTGTACACGTCCCCAGTTCTCTCGATCTCAAAGTTCGCATCCTTTCCCCGACCTTCCTTCTCATACTGTCTTACCAATGGGACAACGTCTCTCCCGAACTGTTCAATCTCTTCGTCGTAATGGAGGAACGCAGTGAGCACCAAGTTGATTCCCAGACTCTTCAACAGCACCAGACGCTCTGCAACCTGTCCCTTCGTTCCGATAAGCTTCGTCTTGAAGCCGTCATTGTACTGGACCAAGTCATCAAACTTGCTGTTGGCCCACATTCCCGTCTTGTTCGAAGTGCTCGCTCCAGCCTGCTGAACGGCGTCACGGAAGGCATTGACGGCCTCCTTGTCAGCCTTGCCCTGGATCTCTTGCAACACCCGAACGGCCTCCTCCTCCGTCTCGCGAACAATGACGAAGCCATTAACAGCGAATCGCACCTCGTTCTCACGCCCAACCTTGGCCGCCCGAGCCTTCACGTCTGCAATTTGGTCACGAAAACCGTCTAGGTCATTACCGTTCATGAAGTACCAGTCGCTGACCTCGGCGCCGTTGTTGCGAGCATCGTCACTATTGCCACCTTGGAAGATCTCCGGGTGAGGCTTCTGTACCGGCTTTGGGCTGAGCCTGTAGTCTCTGTAGCGGTAGAAGTCACCTGCGAACGTGAAGCCGGTGTCTTCGGGCGCGGTCCAGATACCCTTCAGGCAGCGGATGAACTCATTCGTGCGGCGGTATCGCTCTGCATGCTCAAGCCACCACTCACCCACGGCCGTGAACTCGCCCTGAAAAGGCTTTAGTGTCAATCCTTTCGATTGCGGCCTGAGTAAACCTACCTTGAACCAACCTGATACCAGATTCACGGCGATTCTGCCGTTACTGTAGTGGTCGATACTGGCGATCTGCTTAGCAGCAACGGTGGGGTTCCATGGACCCGGGAGGATGGCAGCGATGAGCTTGATGGTGTCTGTGCCTTGGAGAATGGCCTGAGAAAATGAGACAGACTCGTGTTGATTCGCGGCTCCGTAAGACGCCGTGAAGCGAATTTGAGTGAGGCCGTACTCGATGCCTGCATTCTCCGCGGCTTTGGCGTACTTGATATTGCTGGCGAGGTCCCAGTTTGTCCTTTGAGGAATCTTGCTAATAATCAAGCCGCCTGAGACGTTTGGTACCCAATAGCTGGGAGGCTAGTCAGCTGAGTTATCTTGATCTCGTACAAAGCAGTGCATACGCGAACTTCAGACGGTCAGGGTCGGTGTTGAGAGGATGCGGCTGGGCCATGTTGTCTTGATAGGTAAGTAAAGGAGGCAATGTGGGTGTAGAGAACAGAGATGTTCAGCAAAAGAGGCGCAAGAAGTCTCGTCGAAGCAGCAGCTGAGAGGTGTACCAGACGTCTTCCTGGTTAAGTGTGCCGGCCAGATGGAATCCAAGAATCACGAACATGTGTTGCATGAGCGACAAAGGTGCGTGCGCCCTTGCAGCTTTGAAGGCAATGGGATGTGGGTATTGGGGGCCGATCTGTTTACCCCGACAATTGGGACGAGAGATATGCCATTCCGCTCTGCCGAGATCTACCAAAGGGTCTGAAAGAGTTTGCTCGATTTGATTAATTGGTTGAAATCCGCGTAATCTTGGAAGGTCCAGTCCAATGTCAACATCATAGCAGCTCTGTCGTGATCTCCAGTGCAACCAGACGATGCACGTCAAAGCTCAGATAACCCCTGCTTAGACGGACTACGACGAATAACAGCACATTCGATCGTAAGAAGTATGGTGCGTGTATCAAATTACTCCATCTTCTGAGGCAATTGCATCATTGTTGACAGAATGACGAGACCGGCAGATCCCAGCCCATTGGAGCTTTCCCCACGTTTCGAAGACCCCATTTCTCCAATGGATTGCGCGAGGTGTGATTCTCATTAGATCTGCGAACTTTATTTTAGTTCAACTGCCGAAGATGTGTTCAATGCGTTCAGCAGACAGGGATACTCAGATAAACTCAATTTCATTTTTTCGGACACCGCGCTGTCGGGCTCTGGTTCAAGTATGCCTTCAAGTTGGACTTCGTATGAGTGATCAATAATCTGGAGTCTTCGTCACTTTCGAGACTTCAACTCAGCTTCACCATCCTCCTTCTTTCTGCTATTCCTTCTAGTGAACATGTCTATCCACTCATCGGTTCAAAATGGGACCAGCGAGAAAGCAATCGAGACTGTCAGGCCTGAGCCGGCTCTGGAAAGGTCGCAGACCGTCCATTTGAGCTATCCGAGGTTTTCGGCACCGCGGCCTCTTCCCACAGCTGCTGTAAGTCTAGGTTTTCAGCGCAATGGAGCTACTCTAGCTAACGATACGTTACTCAGACTTCGCTACCCATCGGGGCGTTTTCGACGACATTGACGACACTTTCGCTGAGTTTGATGGAGTGGAGAGGAGTCACAATTACGAACGTCTACATCGCAAACTTCTTCTTCCTCGCTGCTTTTGGGCTCTTCATCTCAGCCCAGTGGGAGCTTACGGGCGGAAATGGCTTTGGCTACAGTGTTTTCAGTGCCTTCGGTAGGTCTATTGTCTATTTGGAATCGACAGAAACGTGCGATCCGCAGTGAGGGCGTTTGACGAATCATCTAACACGATCTGAAGGACTATTTTACGCGGGATACGGTGCCATCCTGACTCCCTCGTTTGGAGTTGCTGCAGCCTACGGTGATGACACAAAACAGCTCAACAATGCTCTTGGTCTTTTCATGATCAGTAGGTGCCAATCCGCTGTTGAGAAGAACACATCTGACATCTGTCTTTCTCTAGTCTGGTCGGTCTTCGTTTTGGCGTACTTGGTCGCGACTCTCCCAACGAACGTAGTTTACATCCTCATCTTCATTTTCGTCGAGTTGTGTTTCATCCTTGTTGCTGCAAGCTACTTCGCCTTAGCAGACGGCCACGCCACTGCCGCTGTCGGTCTCAAGAAGTCCGGAGGAGTGTTCGCATTTCTCGCAGGCCTTGTCGGATGGTAAGACTTCTATTATATCTACACAACTTCCACTAATGAGCTGCTGCTTCTAGGTACCTGACATTTCACCTGCTGCTGAAGGATTCTCTCGTTGAACTACCATTGGGAGACACATCGCAGTACTTCCCTAAGACAAGAAAGAAGGTTGAATAGTCGTAAGATTTAAGACATGTCAAGCCTCAGGAAAACCCGATGGGCAAACACGTAGACTAAACCTGGGGCGGTGCATGACGGGGAGCTTGTTTCATCCAGCTGGAGGGCGGGCACAATGACAGTAGGGTTGCATGACTTGTGTCTTGTAGATGGGAATAACTGCCAAACTGTAATAAAATTCGGTCGCATCGTTCGTTAGTCACTCGAATATCTTGTGAATGACGACATATTCGTCTTGATCAAGTGAACCTACCAGATTCTATGGGTAGCCCCATACCCACCATAATGAGCTCATATCCATTTAGCCGGAGATTCAGAACATGGGTCCCAGAAAGTCTCCCAGCCGCAGTAACTCTGTCCCTGCATGAAGCGTTATCGCTGACATGGGGTTTCTTCGAGCTAGTGTGGGGAGCTATGGGTAGATCGGCTTTGGGCTCGATGGCGACATATCACAACATAGCTGTGGAGCGTTGCGCGAGAGCGTCAGTCGTAGCCGGCATCTCATTATCCTGTCGCATTCACTGACAAGATGAGGGGTTCAACATTCACTCAAGAAGTGATAAGAGACGCATTCTCGACGATCACCGCCGATCACCGTGCATATTCGTTAAGTAAGTCGCGTTGCATTGGGATATCATTGACACTTTGTGAGATCTTACTACGTATTTTGCCTTACGAGCGCTTTTCTCTTCATCCGTCCGAACCTGCATTTTTCCACTCCCAAAATGACAAGCAACGCTCGTTCCGTCCCGTCGACGGACCCTAGCGTCTACGATGAGTTCAAGGCGAAGTGGTCCAGCCTTCCAACAGACGAGAGCAGCTGGCTGCAGCGAGCCAAAGACGTCGCATCAGTCTTGGCTCAAGATGCAGCCGTTCGAGAGAAGGAAAACAAATCACCTCGCGCAGAGATCGCCCTTTTGAAGCACTCCGGTCTGTTAAAGGTTCTCGGCTGGAAGAAGTATGGTGGTGGCGAGCAACCATGGAGCGTGGGATACAAGGTGATCCGAGAAGTTGCCAAAGGCGATGGGTAAGTGCCATGGCCCGGGAAGTAAAAATTCTAAGCATCTAACCAACTGGACTAGATCCATCGGAATGCTTCTTGGTTACCACTTGCTTTGGTCAACGACCGCAAATGTGATCGGAAGTCCAAAGCAGGCAGACCGCACTCAGGACCTCATCATCTCGAACAACTATTTCGTGGGGGGCGCTGTCAACCCTCGCGACAGCGACCATAAGATCACTTCAGATGGCGATACCGTCGTCTTCAACGGCTTCAAGAACTTCAACACCGGCGGTGTCATCTCTGACTTAACAGTGCTCGAGGGTGTTTTGGAGGGAACTGAGGACCATCTTTACGCCATTGTGAAGACAGATCAGCCAGGCATCATCTTCTCGCACAATTGGGACAACGTCGGTCTGCGACTCAGTGAGTCCGGAAGCGTCAAGATCGAAAACGTCAAAGCCCCTTGGGCGGATGCTCTGGGATGGAACGCCGCCGAGAAGAAGCCTGATCCCGCGATTCTCAAGATTCCATTTGCCTCCTTGCTTCTACCAACGTGAGATAGTCTAATCCGTCGGATACCATTCAGCTGCTGACAATTTCTGTAGCATTCAGCTCGTCTTCAGCAACTTTTATATCGGCATCGCATGGGGAGCACTAGACTTTGCTTCGGCCTATACCAGAAAGAACACTCGGGCTTGGCCCTTTGGTGGAGACGTAAGTCCATGAGTCCGCAATGACGAAATGCGGTTGCTGATGCAATTTCGATGCAGAACAAGGCCAAGGCGGAAGATGAATTCTACATCCTGTCTACGTACGGCAACTTCCTTGCTCATCTTCGCGCTGCCACGGCACTGGCCGATAAGGCTGGGGAAGAGATTGACAATGTGTACAAGTACTCTGGCGACCCTACAGCCAGAGCAAAGCTCACCGCACAAGAGAGAGGAGAGGCCGCTGAGTGGGTTGCAAGTGTCAAGGTCACGGCAACTGACACCGGTTTGAGGGTAACATCGGGCATCTTTGAGGTTACTGGCGCGAAGGCCACTGGGTCCAAGGTTGGTCTGGACAGATTCTGGAGAGACATCCGAACGCACTCCTTGCATGACCCTGTTGCGTACAAGAACCGGGAGCTTGGAAGGTATCAGCTGTTGGGCGAGATTCCTGAGCCTACTTGGTACACATGAGAAGTAGTCTTCTAGATAGATGTGGCCAAAAGGATACGTTCACATGAGGAACACGTTGCCGCAAGAAAACGAAAGCAGTTTTGTCATTCGCTGTACAGACGACATAGTAATGAACAATGCCTTTGCGCCCGAAAGTAACCATTGCAGGTTGGAAGATATTCCACGAACGGTAGCAACCAAAATCTATGTAAGCTGCCAACTGCAAGATAGCCAGTTACGTGTTGTCTGAGATTCTGAGGATCTGAAAGAGACCATGCAAAAAGTCGATCACTAATTTCCATGCCGAGAACGAGGCGTTTGGTGAGAGCGATCGAAATAGGCCCCATGTCCCTGATTAGCACTGGTCAAGGCCTTGTTGCACTATACAATATCCTGGTCTACTCTCAAGAACTAGTCTTCTTCTCCCAACTACGAAACATCAGTAAATGCATACAAGTCAATACGCAGTGTGAAAGGCAACTCACAGGTCAAGGAAGAGCTTCCAGAGAATTGAGAACAGAACACCCTGCAAGCCATTGGCCAGAATGCGAGTCTTGAGGCCACGACCGAGGAAGCCGAGAACGCCGTCTCTCTCGATGACATTCTTCGCTGCTTTCGCTGTGGTGGATTATTTTGTTAGTGGATGTTCCTCATGGTTCTGCGAAGACACATGAAAAGAAACTTACTGTAAGAGATCTTGGTGTCATTGACCTGGCGATACGTCTTCACAACTCTCAACGAGTTTGACACAGTGTCAGACACAATAGAAGCGCAGAAGCCGATGAAGGCGAGACGAAGAAGCCAAACGAAGATATTGCTCTTGTCAGGCTCGGGAATATTGGCGGTGAGATAGTTGTACTGCAAAGGTCAGCAAGGTACGCGGGTATTGACAACAGTGAAACTCACGGTTCCAAACCACGGGTAGTGTCCAACGAAGGTAGCCGCAGCAGTGGCGAATGCTCCCCACCACAGACTTCCGATACCGTTGGTTTTGACACGCTGGCGAAGAATGGCAGTGCCTTTCGCTCCCTGTGCTTGGAGTGTAGTCTTGAGAGTGTCGATAGGAGTCAGAATCATGCGGAAAGCGGCGGCGCTTCAATAAAAGGTCAGTAAACCTTTACGAGAACATGATCAAGAATTCAATCCTGAGCGGGAATTGCCTACCACAGCGAAGCAAAGACAGTCTTGATTAGCGTTGGGAGCTGGTTCAAGAATGAGTTTGACTCAAGAAGAGCCAAAATACCGGCATTAGCTGCCGTATCACCGAAACGGGAGACGGGGCCTGGTCGTTGTCAGTCACAGTGATCGCATGGAAAACTTCAATCTGGAGACATACCCTGAATGAGGGCAGCGCCAAGTCCCTGGTAATAGCGACCGAAGCCTCCGTCATGGTAAAGAGTCGCCGTAGCAGTTCGGAATCCAGTGCCAAAGCGATACTGGTAGTTCATAATCGTACGAAGAGGCTTTCAAGATGTCAGGGCGTATCCCCATAACCAATAAACAGGAGGGCATACCATAAGCGTCAGAACTTGCAGAACCATGGCAGCAGCGCCGCTCAAGCCACCACCCAGGGCTCTCTTGAGTGCCTTTCCAAGATCAAACTGGGCCTCACTGTCAGCTGGACTAGCTTTAAAGCGATCTGAGCTGTTCGTTTCACTCACATTCGTATCCTTCGCGTCAACCCATCCTTTAATGAAAACAGCCAGCACGAAGATTGCTAGAACAGCCCAAAATCCTCTCCATAGCCACCATCCAGTCGTGCGCTTAGGCTTTTCTTCCTCATCAGGACTCGGAGCAATGAGGTAGACCTGCTCTTGGTCCTGGTTTTCGTCGTGTTCGTTATCGCCGGTCCTCCGATCCTGGTATGCCGGAGGCGGACAAGTCGCCTCCTCATCCTCGGCCGAGGCCCCGAGAAGCGGCGTGCGCTCGTCGGTCGCCTTTCTTTGGCTTTCGAGATCCGTTTGAGATGCCATTGTTGTTGACTTGGAAGCCTTCCGAAAACCGTCAAGTTGTGATTTATCGGAGTGAAGGTGAATTCTCGGTTGATGTTGAAAGTTGGATTTGTCATAGACTCTCGGACCCGCGGTCGGCGGTATCGCGTGCATGCGGGGTGCTATCGCGTGCTTTGACACTGTGCAGGCCCAATTAAATGCGCCACTCCTGGAGATACCAGCCACATGGTAACCCCTGTAAGGATGTTGGGATGACTTTCAAGACTCTTGACATCATTATTGATGTTGACGAATTTGTTATGGACGAGAAGAGATGTCTGGTAATTGGATAGACTTATTCTAAATAGTCACAAAATGCGATACAGCATAAACTGGATGATCAAGTTGGACCAATCCATGGAGTCCATAAAGGCTCGAACCTCTTAGCCGATGTTGGGGTTTAACACTTTGGGTGTTTTATTGATCATCCCCTCTTAATAATGGTAGCAGAAGTGCGACGTGATCTATTTGGCCTCTTGAATCATCCATCGGCACTATGTTTCACAGTCTCCGCCAAATATAAAATCGGTGTTGGTGTGGCTGGTGGCTCATATTTTGTTTCAATCAGGAAGGTGTTCGCGGCGTCCCGGGCACTCAACCACCACGAGCAAGGGTATATATAGTAAATGCGCTTGATAGGCCGATAACATCAAGTGAGCTTGGCAATCAAATGTCAGTGTCATAGTGGGGTTACCGTCCTGTCAGTCAATGCCTCCTCAACTACTTGGACCATAAATTCTCATGTCAGCGAATTAACCGGCAACTGCATCCTGCACTTTGAGGACCTTCTCTTAGGTGATTCCGAATGGTATGCAATACGTATCTACTGTGGCGGATGCTCTCGTTTTTGTCTATTGAATACTAACCAGAGTCTAAAGGCGCATGAGAACTCCGACGCTTATCCGATGCGCCTGCGCATGGAGGCTTTTATCCGACGGAAGCAGAAAGAAATAATCTCAGCCCTGGAGACACTTGACGGAACCACATTTCGCACAGATGAATGGGAACGACCTAATGATGGCGGTGGCGGCCGCACATGCGTTCTACAAGATGGCCACGTCCTCGAGAAGGCCGGAGTGAATATCAGCATTGTTCATGGCAAGCTCAACCGCAGTGCAATCGAGGAGATGCGACAGAACCACAAGAACATAGCTACTGATGCGGATGAGCTGGACTTCTACGCGCTGGGGCTGAGCATGGTTGTTCATCCAAAGAATCCGATGGCACCCACGGTGCACATGAATGGGCGCTACTTCGAGACTGTTCGCGATGGCGCTGCGCAGACCGCTTGGTTCGGCGGCGGCAGTGACCTTACCCCAAGCTATCTTTTTGAGGAAGATGCGAAACATTTCCATGCGACCCTCAAGTCGGCGTGTGATGAACATGACGTCGGTTATTATCCCAAGTTCAAGAAGTGGTGCGACGAGTACTTCAACATCAAACACCGTGGGGAAAGGCGAGGAGTGGGGGGTATTTTCTTCGACGATCTAGATGAGAACTTTGGGAACCTCGAACAAACCTTTGCATTCGTGCAGGCGACCATGAATGCGTTAGTGCCAGCCTACATACCGATTGTGGAAAATCGGAAAGGCCTCCCGTTCAATGACCAAGAGAAGGAGTGGCAGCAGGTTCGCAGGGGAAGATACGTCGAGTTCAACCTCGTTCATGATCGCGGAACGGCTTTTGGATTGAATGTGCCTGGTTCAAGGGTTGAAAGCATTCTCATCAGCCTTCCGGTCACAGCTCAGTGGCACTACATGTATGAGGAGCCGGAGCCCGACAGTCGGGAGGGCAAGCTCCTTGAAGTGCTACGGTGTCCTCGCGAGTGGGTCTGAGGTTACCCGAGCTGTTAACAAGATATCAAATCGGCACATCCATCGTCATTTCCCTCCTCCCATAGGCATGGGCCGCAAATGGCGAGTTGCGGAACTTTGCAACCGCATTCGCCGGAGTTCTCGCCATCACACAGAGTGCGAAACATGAATCGTGCAATTTTTCTTCACAACACGACTGCGTATGCTTTTGTAGTCATATGATGAAATTCGACAACTCATCTAAATTTTGACATCCATGGATATTATTTTTGGCTTTCTAGAAGTCTTTCGCTGATAATGTCAATAATCCTGGTATCACATGCCATCAACACCTTACTACAGTCCCTCCCTATTCCCATCAAGCCTTTAAAGTTCCTTGACATTCTCCACCTCCCACACTGCGCCTTTGCACTGGGGCTCTCTGAATCTTCCCGTCTCGCCTGCAGAACAGTGGTAAAGGAAGCCGTACCCGTTACACGCGACTAAGACCGTTGAGTCGACCTTCCCAGCGCGGAGGACAAGCTGACTCTGCTTGTGAACGACGGAGGTTCCCGAGTCACCGCAGAAGTAGACGTTGTTTTGTTTGAGCCCGCAGTTTGACACTCTGTGGTATGAGTTCGGCTTGCCGTTGAAGGTGCCCTCGCCGCATGCCGCAAAGGCCTGGCCAGATAGCAGGGCCGTGGCCAGGATGGGGAGGTAGGAAATTTGCATGTTGGCTGAGTGTAACTGGGGTAAAGAAAGATGGCTGTGCGTCATATTCTGTCAACATGTAGTCCAAATGTACTTTAGATCTGTTAGAATGCATGTTTACATACTTCGCTTGAAGAGAAGCCGAAACTGGAGTGCGTGGTAATTGGGAGAAATCAACGGCTGCCTTGCATCACTTGGGTACTTATTCTTCCCACCTTTGCTCTTCTAAGGAACAGTGCTTCTCGGCATCGTCGGTAGAATAATATGGCAATTGATGAAGTCTCATCTCGCCAAACGCCATCAAAACCTTAATCGGTGCCAACCGCAAGGTAACCTGAGTAATGAAGCGCATTTTCACAAAGACTAACGGAACACTCCAGGTGCCTCACTTAGTCTTTGATTAAATAAAATATCCAAAGCTCAGGTCTTACTAGTATCATTCATTGGTGGAAAGATAGATCAACGATACCCAAGTCTCTCAAGTCAGAGTTTCAACAACGAAAGACTTATTGACTGCCCAAGTACTAACAGGGGCGCGCAACTTTAGTCAAGACATGATTCAGCAAATCAATCGTGAGCCGATATTATAATCTTGGACCCGAGTGCCTGGGGATCGTAGCTGAGGATAGATGATTCAACGACTTGTGGCTGAGCACGCTCGTGACGAACATGCACTGGCGACATGTTGTTAGCGTGACATGCATAGAGATTTCGATCGTGTTACTCAGCTGCCATATTTTTAACAGTACGGTCAGTACCAAAACTCCTTGATCATGAACAAGAAGGGCTGTGCGCGGAGTCACCCTCACTCAAGTTTTCCAGGCATTCTGTGTGCTGGATCCACGCTATGCAACCCGGCATCGGACCCGCACTCATTTTATTAACCCCTAGGTGAAAGTTCAACATCATGAGGTCGAGGAAACTTGTGAAAGTCCTGAACGTACGACCATCGCAGCGTCGAACACTGCTTCTGTAAGGGCTTGCTCAAATGACTCTTCAAAAGGTTTGTCTCTATACGTTGTTATGCGTTTAAACGAGACATGCGAGTTTTAGGGCCTCATGACCCCAATCGCCACTAAATTCCGATTGGATTGGCCCGTGACTCCTTATATCGCTCATGTCATCATTGTGCTTCGTCACACCAGAATCACGCATGCTCTCCTCATTTTTGAGATGATTTGTCTGTCCACGACCGCAGCCGCTTCAGTCTATCACTGATACCATGGATACCGAATCTCCGTCTGTTATTTGCATCTGTCAAGATCATGAGGAAGAGGCACTCGCGGCGGCTGTTCTCGGGAGCGACGACGAAGGACTTCCCGTCACCGAAACGAACACAACGAGCTCAGACAGGGGGACGACGAAAATTATCATTTTGGGCTCTTCCAATGACGTGTTCAGCACGGGCGACCTACAGCATACATTAACAAATCTTTCGTCGACTCAATGCATTGTTGTCACAACCATCCCCACTCAGCCGCTGCTAGACGCAAACTCCATAGATTTGTTTCTAAGCCCATGTCTTGGGAACGACACAGTCGCTGTGTCACCGCTAGAACATGCTGTCAGTGTTCTTCATGCGGAGGTCGAGGAGTTCGGGGGATGGCTTTCGCATCATCATTCCGCCCCTTCTTCTGATTCAGTTTCCTTGGGTTTGGGCAGCTCACTTGGAGACCAACCAAAGCTACACTATGACATAACTCTAGAATCTCTTTCTGCTACTCCAGCATGTTCATCGGCTGCACTACGTGAGCCCTCTGGGTGCCTGTGTATCTGACTTAGCTGAATAGTGATCAGAAGCTCTTCAGACCTATCATCATGGGACAGCCGTATGCGTATTTGCGGTACAGACTGACGACACCAATATCGATCAACCATCATTCCAGAATGCGGTTCTACTCGCAAAAGAACTTCGATCTTTGGCAGTTGACACCGACTCTTCGCTATTGACGATAGACTCTCTTTCAGCCACGGAACACATTGTGCCAGTCAGGCCAGCACCGCAGCCGAAACCGTTACCTATCTATCATTTCCCGTCACGTGGAAAAAATGTTCTTCTGGTCATACCAACTGAAAACGCCAAGAAGAAGGAGGTCCTTGAAACGAACATCATGCGAAGAGCGCCTGCTGGCACTCAAATACATACCATAACATTCCCAGTTGAGTCAGGCGTTGGAGAGCAGCCTTACAATATTGCTGGTTCAGAAGGCGCTCGCAATCGTATTATGAATGCCCTTGCCAGGCTTCAGTCACCAGAATACGCCGAGACATTTGACAAAGAAAACATCGGATCGGTCATCGCGGCCTCTATCGAGAACTATGTTCAGACGGAGGACATTGATCGCCCGGCTGACTTTGCGATTGCAGTTGTTCACAACGCCACCAAAAACCAGACGCGATCAAGCTCATCGCGCGGTGTAACTATCGCGCCTCGGTGCGTCGATCGCGCTCGCAGGTTTGGGACGAACGGAGATGCCAATTATGGGAATATTACGGTGGGCAAGGTCATGGCTGCTCGTGTTCCTCAGCTTGATCATGCCGATTGGCACGGCGTTGTGGCTGGTATTTCCAGATATGATTTGCTAGCTGAGGCGATTGCCAAAATACAGATACCGTGGTAGACAACCAACAAAAGCGTCATCCGTCTAATATCAAGATCGAATGCTACCGATAAGACTGAACAGAATGACCACTGTTACTTTCAACGACCAAGCACAGTGCCCGTCACCCTGCTGTCTTGTTGTTCTCGATAGTCGTCCACTCTACTGAACGGAAGCCACCGAACCGTTGCTCTTTGGATTTCTAGTGGTCTTCTGTGCTCTATGATGTCTTGCATCAATGCCTACGCTTTCTTGTTCTTGGAAGATCCCCCGAGAATCTTTGCTCTGATTTTCCCGGCAGATCCCCCGATCCATGCCCCCCATACGGCGAGGACAAAAAGCGTCAAAGGAACCGTTACAACCCAGTATATCCAGAATCGAGTGGAAAAGTTCCATCCATACTCGTGAAATTCGAAGAAGGTGGTGCTGAACAAAGCCTTGAAAATGATTAGGGGGGCGCCTGAGAAGTATGTTTGATGGCCTGATTGGCGTAAGATTGCTTACCGATATGAACGTAGCCGGCAAGAATATCATAGTTAGGAGAGTAATGGATTTCATGATCTGACTATCCGTGTTTGCGATCACATTGTACGCCTAATGGTTGACTTTAGCAGCCTGGACGCGATGAAATACTTTTCCAATGGTAATCAGTGAGCCTACCAAATTCATTTCTCCATCCAATCTTTCGGAGTTAGCTTGAGAACGTCGCCTGAGGCTCTTCATTATCTGCAGCTGAAATCTCAAATATTCGATTGCTTCGGACTGGTAGTCTTCCTCCAGTTCGAGCTGCCTAAAGTTGTCTTCTTGCCTAGAAGCCAGGCGTTCCAAGGTCTGGACACTAACTTCTTGTACTTCTTCGATGTGTCGCGCATGTCTACGAAGATCATTAAGCTCATCGAATGAAGGTCTCTTTGAGCGGCTCTGTATGTAGTCAGTACAGGTCAATACGGTCATAACAGCCCACAACGGGTGTGATGAACGGAGGGCTGGAGGTGGCTCATGTGCCTCACCTTCTCGTGTTTCCGAATCTCTTTGGACATTCGCCAGGTGTACTGGTCACTTATCTTGAGGATCTCGTCTAAAAGCGGTCGGAACATTGCAAAAGGATCCTGAAACTCAAGAGTGCCTGAGGATGCCAGAGATTCGAACAGGCGTTCCTTCAATTCTGCGGGTGTGTCGATGCACAGAATCTGGTTTGTACCGTTTGAAGTCCACCGTGTGAACAACGCCATTTCAAACCATTCATATTTCTTACCGCTTCCGTATCTACATTTCTCGCTGCTTTCGAGAATCTTTTTCGTAAGGATACGAGTCCAGGTGGCTAGCAATGCATCACGTGTTAGTCGCTCCTAAACTGTTTGTATGAAAAGGAAAGGGTAATGAAGGGCTCGTTTCTGCATACTCAGACTGTCCAGCTTCTTGTTCAGTGATTTGAATTTTCCCTGAGATGGATCTTTGGCTGAGCTCCTGCATCCGAAGTAGCCGTTCAGTTCAGCGCAAGTTTTGTTGCTGACGAAGTCCGGGACATTAAACCATCGCAAGACTTTGCGACGGTGCTCGTCTGACTGGTCTTTCTTCCCTTCTCGTGGGTCTGCGTCTCCTTTGAACGAAACTTCATCTTGGAGAAACCTTGGTCAAACCGGTCAATTACTTTCCGATTCATTCAAACAGCATTTGGATTACAAGTAGCATTTCTTCTTAAGTCTGAGGTTGTCATGGAGCAGGTTGACTGGCGCAGAGGTCCATTCCCACATCTCATCCGTTTCTGGGATACATTCAATTTCAAAGCGCAAGCATTGTGATTGGAGCCCACGAACCATTGAAAAATAGAACCTCCGCCGCCATCTTTGCGAACGGCTAGCTAATATTTGTCGCTTATGTGGTTATCATTCCCGTTGCAAGCCTGCTTTGAACTAAGACACAGCTCGAGACAGATTTGCCAAGAGTGGGAGCAAGATTAGGCATGCGCATGTGTCAACCATTTTCTCGGACGGAATCGACACTGAAAAGAAGGACTTCGATCTTAAATGTCCCTCGTAAGTGCATAATGACAAGAAATACCGCATCTGTGGACGGCTGCATTGGGTTGCTCTGCATCGATGTAAAATGCGGGGCAGGACGCACTATCCTTGCTGCGTCACA
Source organism: Colletotrichum tropicale (assembly GCA_027406125.1). Classification (NCBI taxonomy): domain Eukaryota; kingdom Fungi; phylum Ascomycota; class Sordariomycetes; order Glomerellales; family Glomerellaceae; genus Colletotrichum; species Colletotrichum tropicale. Next base: position 1,294,754 of record JANVYH010000003.1, read on the forward strand.
ACAGGTAACCAACTAAATGGAAGTACGTGGCCAAGCAGTTGCTCTGGCGCTTACGGAGGCTTTTCTAAAGCGTTGTGACAGAGAAGGCCACCAGTAGCAAGACCGCCTGCTTTTCGTAACTAAGTATATGTGCTTAGCAACACGCAACTTTCCTGCAGCTCCGTCACTGTCGCCTGTCAGCCTGCCTGATCACCGAACACGGCTACATGAGTAAATCCGAGAATACGCGAGTGTCGACGCGAGCGTCGAATTGAGTCGAATTAAGTCGAGCTGATTGAGCAATCGGCAATCTAGATGTGTTCCACTAAATTCCCGAGGACTCGGATGGTGTATCGATGCATAATTGACCAGGCTAACAGTATTATGACTTGAATCGACATTAACATGGCTTGTAGATATATCCAATCTCCTGCCGCCTAGTATCACTGACTTACTCGAAAAAATAGCCATTGCGGCTCCGTGTACAACTCCGTACCACGTGCTACTAAGTCCATTGGCTGACGAGTTGACCATAAGCCAGGTCGAATACTATGCACTATGAGAGAACTTAAGGCCATTTTCACTCGCAACTTGCGAGTGTTTCAACGTGAGGCCTTAACCTTTACACTGATTTGTCGTTTCTTCTTGAGCATGATGGATATCGTCTCTCGCGTCTGGGATGAAGATTTTCTTGTCAGATTCATGCTTGATTCTATCTCGCGTTTGCCCCATGCGTCTGTGAAGCACCGACCTCAGCCAACATGATGTATGTCAGCGACGATGGAGAAGATTTTAGCCGGGGTCACCTAAAAGTTGGGGCTTTTGGGTCGTCAACTCCACCAGCGAGGATGAAAAGATCTTTGGTATTCCGAACACTGGTTTGCTTTAATGAACGTCTGCCCAGCCCCAGAAAGGCTTTGCTAAGCTCACTCCCCACATACAAGGTCCTCGAAATACGAGTCGTCTTTCGGACGAGCAACCGAATGCAGGTCACATTGAGAACCCGCCGGGACACTGGACACGCCAATGGTGAAGCGCTCGACGTTGCCAAGCCAGGCTTCAGTGGGTTCAATGGGCGGGAACTTCGGGGTTTAACTCTAGGCTGCCGCCAACGAACGCCCCACGATGTCACACCGCATATACGCGATGAACCGTTGGTACTTGACTTCTCGCCTGCCCATGCATTCTATCACTTCACAGTCTCAAAGCCGTCAATTGCTTAGAGAATGAATCGGCAATGGAGTCCTGATATTCCAATACGCCCTGTTGGTAAGCGTGGTAAGACTATCGTTGCAGTCAAGCGAACGTCAATCGAGGGTTCAACTCGGCGAGCCAGATGCTGCTGATCCGCACTGGTATCCTCGCGGCAGGGGTGTCCTGAGGTAGCCTTCAGGTTAAACCAGCAACAACTAACACGATGATGCTTAGGCGACGGCATGCCGCGGGCTGTTCAGCGGGTACTGGCCTTCACTCTGTGGATAAGACCTCTAAGCGAGTGAAGCTATTCCCTTTCCATTACATACCGTTATGTCCAGCTTACATGGAGCGTTGATTCGGCTCAAGCGGATAGCTTAACTGAGCCTTACCGACCCTGGCAACTTCTTTCCACGTTGTAAATGAAGCTGACATAGATACGGGGCATCAATAAGATCTTTTGTATGAACTATCGAAGAAGAGCAGTTCCACAGATACCAGGCAGGCAACCTTTCGGCGTGCAGAGCAAGACGAGGTATCTTAAGAACTTAGCCAAAGAAATGGATATAAAAACGAATAAATTTCGCTGCTAATCTTTCCCTCTTCATCCCCTCTCTCCACCAGAAGCTCTCATCATAACCAGCAAAGGCTCTAATTCGTTCACAATAGTCTCCTTCACAGCGCAGCATACTAATTAATTAAGCTAAGCCTAGGGGTTAGGCTTATCTAATTAACTGATTTTGCACTAGAAACTTACTTGATTTGACTAGCTTAGTTTAAATTAATTCGTATTACTTATTTAGGAAATTAGTAAGGCTCTTATAATATCTTAATATATTAGAAATATACCTATCTAGTATTTTATTATTATCCTACCCCCTATTAACCTTTCTGCTAGAAGTAATACCTACTAATAGTAATACTACTACCTTAAACTTAGTTCTAGAAGTATTATATCTCTTTAAGTAGTAATAGCTTTATTAATAGCCTTTATAATATTAGTATTAATTTAGTAAAGCTAAACGCCTTCTTATAGTTAGTTACTATTACTAAGATTATAAAAATATTAATAATAAGTCTAAATAGTATTAAGAAAGTTTATTAATATAAAAGCTATTATTAAATAAAGTTATTAATAAGCTAAATAACTAAGAGAGCAAAATATTAATCTAGCTTATTAATCTTATTAATAGTAGTATTATAAAGGCTACTATTTAACTATTAACTATAATTAGAGTTTTTAGCTCTTAGAAGTATTATAATTAACTTAAAAGTACTTTATAGAAGCTATAGATAAGTTTATTTATTAATATAAGTAGTAATCTTAGTATACTATTACTTCTAGAAGTCTTAAAGTCCTTTTTAGGTAGTATAGAGCTACCCTTATATCTCTAAAGTATTCTAATACTTTTTAAGCTATTATAGACCCCTACTAAGGTAGAAGATTACTATTATAGCATAGAGAGGAAACTCTCTAAGCTTAAGGTAATATTTATTAAGTATTTACTAGCTATTAATAATTAATAAGCATAAGTAACTATAAAAGTTAAAGTTAATAGCAGTAAGGAGGCTTAGTTAATCCTACTATAAAGCAGTAATATAGTTAGCCTAGCTATAAGTTAAGATATTATTAATTAATAAGGTCTATAAGATTAATACTTTTATAAATTAACATAATACCCTCCTTAGTTAAGATAGTTATAATAAGAGACTTTAAGATATTTATATAGCTATATAGTTAATCTCTTTAATAATAAGAGTATTATAAAGCTTATGCTATTCCTTAAATTAATCTAAGAAGTACTTAATACCTATTAGAACTTCCTAGAGTTAACTATACCTATTACCTTTACTTTAGCCTTTATATTGCTTAGTCTGCTTATAGAGAGGCTTAAGAATTTTATATAACTTAGTGAGGACTTACTAATCTTTATTCATAAAGATATTATTATTTAGGATATAATCTTCTTTACTTTTAAGGCTTAATATATAGTATATATAATCTATAATCTAAGTATATTTAAGTAGGGCTTAATTAATTATATTATACGTTAAGTTCTATTAAGTAGTATTACTTAATATAAGATTTAGCTTTTATAATAATTTCTCTTATAAAGTAAAGGTATTATTACTATTAGTAGCCTTATTATTAATAGCTAAGAAGCTTTTAGAATATTATAGTAATAATCTAATATACTTAATAATATTTTAGAGCTTATTAATAGGGCTTTAGGTCTTCTAATAGGCTAGGTCCTCCTTTACTCTATTAGTATTAATAAGATAGTTAGACTCTTCCTTAAATGCCTCTTTATTAACGCTATAAATAATAGTATAACTAATAAGGTTAAAGATATAGCTATAATATTAAAGTTAGTAATATTAAGTATTTATTTTAGTATATAGTTATAATATAGATAGATAGAAAGCTTTAATATAAGTATTATTAGTACTAATATTATTAGAAATTATAATACTAATCTTATTAAGTAGGTTTTAATCTATTATAACTATATATATTATAGAAGTAACGTTCTTATTAGAATAAATACTAAGCTAGTAATAGAGGCTTAAGAGGTATTATATCTATTTACTTAATTAGTTAATAAAGTAGCTAAAAATAATAATAATAATATATTAATTAGGAGAGGTTTATAAATTAAATAATATATAAACCTTTAAGATAGTACTAAGTATCTCTATCTTAATTTATTCCTTCTTAGATATATAAAGTTATTAAAGTTATTCCTTCTAGCTTATTTTTAATTATTAGATCTAAATATTAATATTATAATTAAATAGGCTAAGTATATATTAGAAGTATTAGTTACTAAAAGTTATAAGAAAGTTATTAGTATTAATAAGGAAGCTTATAGCTAGCTTTTTAATCTAAGAGGTTATCTATTTAAGTATAATAAGGAGGAGAGACTTATAGCGCTTAGGTAATAGCTTAAAATTATCAGCCTTATTAAAAGATAGGTAGCTAGCTCTCTAGCTATTTTAGAAGATAGAATACTTATTTTTAAGATACTTAGTAATAGTAGATATAGCGTTAATATTAAAGGGCTAGTCTAAATACCTTACTTTATTATAGTATTAGCAAACTTAATAAGTATTACTCCTCATACTATTAGTAAGGATCTTATAAATAAAGATACCCTCTTATATAATCTAAGAGATATAGCTTTAAGTACCTTTCCTTAAAATAATATTAACATTAATAAATTATTAGCTTTTCTATATTATATAAAGTAAAGTATTAAGAGTATTATATATAACTAAGTTAGTAGTTAATATATTACTAGTAGTAATAAATAATATATAAATCTAAGTAGTAATACTATAAGGAGTTAATACCTTATAGCTAATAAAGTAATTAATATATTAATTATAAGCTAATAGAAGTATTATAATAACTAGTGAGAGGTTAAAAAAGATATTAAGAGGTATATATAAGTAGGTTTTTAAAGTATAAAGGCATAGCAGTAATAATAGTAGTAGTAATAATAATAATAGTAGTAGTATTACTAGTAATATTAAAAAAAAGTTATTTTTAAAAGCTAATAAAAGGGTTAAAAAACAGGCTTTTTTTAAGCCTTAGTAAGGTAGCTAAAAACATATTAATTAAGCCTACTAGCTAAAAGCACATTTTAGCTCTATAGTAGTATATATTAAAAAAAAATAAACGTTATAAAGTATTTATTAGATAAAAATTATTTTATTAATATCTATTAATACTTATATAGTTAAGTAGTATAATTCTTAACTTTATTTAATAAAATATAAAGTTATAGGTTTAAATCTTACTATAGGTCTTTATATTACTAATTATAAATTTCTTTAAGTATAGTTAGTAATATATATTTTTATTTTTTTAAATTTTTTTTAAAATTTCTAATTAATCTAGAAGCTAAATTTACTTTATTCTAAGGAATATTAGCTTAATTAAGCTAACTAAGCTTTTAGCGCCCTAGGCTTGTCTGATTGAATCTCTGAATAGCCTCAATTTGATTAGTTAATTAATTGATTATTTGATTTGGCTTGAATGGGGTGCTGCGCTGCTCCTTCACCCTCCCCGCCCTCGCTACTCTGGCCCTGGCAGCCCTTACCACGGCCGCCCCGACCACCCAGACCGACTCCGTCGAGGTCTTCTCCTTCTCTAAGTGGGTCGACGGCATCATCGCCAACCCGGACGGTGACAACCTCACCCCCGAAGAGGCCGTCGAGGCGTGGCACGCGTCCCTGAACGAGACCAGCGCCGCTGCCGAGAACGGGCTGCTCCAGAAGAGGTACTACTGCAACACGATCCCCAACACCGAGGCCTATGTAAGTAAATGATAAATCATAAGCAATGAGTCTCTCTAAGCGCGTCGCATCTAACCCAAACGACCAGGTCCCCGACGCCGTCACGTGCATCAACGAACTCGCCCGCAAGGGCGGCCAAGCCTGCCAAGTTGACCGCTCCAGCGTCTTCTGCGTGGCCGGACGGGCTCAGATTACTGGTGTCGCCGGCGGTGGCGCTACCACCACTTCTTCGTCTTGGTAAGTCCACTCACTATCTGCGTTTTTGTTGTTGCTCGAGCCATCAGCTGACTGAATATTCTAGCAACGACGTCGCTCGTGGTGCTGGGTTCGTGATGGACTACTGCACGCGCGCAGACAACACCGTCCAGGGAGCCGAGTACGCGTACGGCAACGGAAACTTGCTTGTCTGGATCCGCAAGCCTGGCAACTAAGCTTCGTTCTGGTATCTGTACACGAGGCTTTGGACATCAGGCTGGTAGTATGAAACGGTCAAGCTGTACTGTCTCGAGATATGCTTCATCATGTACATAGAGTTATCTACGACCACGATCATGATTAAATGTTAATATTTATTGTTGATTTTGCTGTCTTGGTCTTCACTCCATCTTCCATCCCGTCTCTGAGTTGCTGTTGAACGATCGGTTGTGTAAAAGGCCTTCGACTTATACTTCCGGTCGACTTCTATAAGGTAGCGATTGTATGCTGCTGCTTCTGTAATCGATTCATCACGCCCTCCTTGTCCCTGAAGTCCTTCACGTTCATGCTACTATTTTGATCACGTCTGCTAGCTTCAATGATCCCTCCCGGAATGGAGCGGCACATGCAATCCGTAGGCAGCTTAAAATGAAATCGATCAAAGTGCCGCATCATCGACGACTTGGTTGGTTCCGGTCTGACTCACCAAAACCTGGACCAATCCTATGCTGTCAGCTCAAGCCTCACATGTGCAACTGTTGGTGCCGAGTCCCTGTCAACGCAATAAACAACACGAACCCCGGTCCACGCTTCTTCCCACAGCACAAACACTACCATCATGGCTGCCTGCGAAGCTAACCCCAACGCATCCAGATCTCTCTTCCTCCAAACTCATCAGCGCCAGTACCCCTCGCAACACGTCCTCATCTCCTGCGGCACCGTCCCCGTCGACCCCTTCTCTCGTAAAATCGCCGTCTTGCGCGACATCGCAGACAACACCGTCTGGCTTCCCAAAGGCCGCAAAGAAATCGGCGAAGACCTTCTTGCCACGGCTCTGCGCGAGACGCGCGAGGAAACCGGATTGCAGGTCGAGGCGCTCCCTCTCAAGGTAGCCACGCGGGCCACGCCTGATCCCAAGCTTCAAGGGACCTTTCCTGTGGGCGAGAATCCCGATGTGACGGACGGCCTGGAGAATTGTGAGGCGTCGTCGGTTTGTGTGTACCCGTGCGTCTTCACTGGGGCGCTGAAGATTGTGTTCTGGTTTGCGGCGAGGGCTGATGTAGAGGATGTTCCTCGGGATGTGGAGAGAGTGCCCTGGGATGAGAATATGAGGCTGGAGTGGGTTGAGGCGAGGGAGGCGGCCGGGATGATGGCGTTTAAGGCGGACGGGGAGGTAGTTGAGAAGGTTTTGGATGACATGCAAAAGTCTGGCTACGACATCTAAAGGTTGAAGGTGACTGGGAAACTTGGGACGGCACAAGTGATAAACGGTCAACTTCGATATTGAAGTGGCTATGCCGGATTTAACATTAGGTAGGGGTATTGTCTATCATCGCGCGTCTAATCTAAACGGTCTTTACTTCTTGAACGCTGGCTGCTTCCTGACGAGCCCGTCTGCGCCTCATCAACCTCAACAACACTCATGTCGGTGCGGACGTTGAAAGTCCGACCTCTCCAATTCACAGTGGATCCGCAGAAAACGGCCCAGGTCCAGATGGGAAGAGCGAGGAATTCTCTGCCAAGCCAAGCAGGCAGCCATTCGAAGAAGGACCTGGCAGGGGCGCCGCCAGGAGTTGCGGTGCCTCTGGCAAACTTCGGGGTGTTCTCATCGATTTCGATAGTGTGTCCTGCGTGAAGGCGGTTATAGGTGAACCAGTCGAAGGTCATCCAGATGAACTCGAAAGCCAGCCAGTAAAGACCGAAGGCACCCCAAGTCTGGGAAGTGCCAAATGTCTTGCCGAACCAGGGTAGCGTGGTCACGGCGAAGGCGAAATAACCACAGCAGAGCAGGGACTCGACACCAGGTTCGACCAAGGTCGCCGCGAGAACAGTATACTTGCGCGCCCGGAGCCACCTGGCACGGCGGTTGAAGTATGCTCGAACAGACATGCCAGCCATCGGCTGCACAGCAATATCGCCGACGACGAGACCATGGTTCCTGAATCCGGGCAGGTTTGATTTCCATAGGAGGTCGCCAATGAGATGGTCTTCGCAGATGTACTCAGAAAAGTAGTCGATGCCTTTGGGGAGGTTCTTGTTCGCGAGGAGAGTTGGGTTTTGGGCGGGATCTGTCACCTGATCCAGGTGTGACTTGCGGAACATGTTGCTCTTGCCCACAGCACAAGGGGCGACACCAACGGTATTGATTGCGCCGTAGAACTTGGCATGCGTCGTAGCCATAAACATCTCGTCGAGACGTCCACCGCCTTGGGTTCGTGCATAGTCCAACAGGGATCCGTTGTGGCTTTGGTAGGAGTCGGGTTCGGGCCCTGACGAAAGCAGGGTTTGCGTCTCCCGGGTAGGAGCATCGCGAGGAGAAACAGTGTCGACGACGATGGGCAGGAGGTGGACAAACTTGTAGGGCTTGACTTGTTTGCCGTCAGCCTCATAACCAAGAAGCTTGTCCACCATGCGCCCGGCAACTCCTTTGCTGATCCAGATATTGCAGTCCATGACCCAGATGATGTCGCCCTTGGCCTCGCGGTAGGCACGACTAATGTTCCTGACCTTAGGGTTCGGTCCGAGGTTGTCGATGTGGCCTGACTGGCCGTGCAGCAAAGGGTCTTCATCTTCCACGAGTACATGGGCATCGAAGCCGGGAAAGTCCTCCACGACCTTCTTCAGCACAGGATATGCGGGGTCGCTCTTCTCGGCTACACAGAGGTAGATGGTCATCTTGTCGGTGGGGTAGTTTTGTCGGAATGAGGAAGCAATGCAGTCGTAGAGACCATGCTCGAGGCCCTTGACGGGGCGAATAACGGTGATGTGCGGGACATCTTCTTTCTTGAGGGAAGACGACACGGCGGGTCTCGGCGGGTATGAGTAGGATTTGAAGCTATCGCCATGGTTAGCAATGGCGCAATAGCATCAGAGAGCTCAGCTTACATTCTGAAAATCCCAATGGACTGTACAATGTAAACAAACGTGCTCCAGACAACGCATACGCCAGCAATCGCCTGAGGCGCCATTGAGAGGTTAATCATGGCGCAAGATGATGCCGTTGAGGCGGAGGACGTAGAGGTTGACTATTAGAGTGGTGCGATCAAGACAAGACAGAACCAAACGCCATGAAGCAAAAAAATGTAGCGGGCCCCTTGTCAGAAGGTCATTGCAAAATCTGGCGATCCAAAGACGTGTCTGAAGTTGACGTGAGGAAAAGCAAAGGAGCGTCAGCAAAAGCCAGGAAGCGGGTTACAAGGTTGCAGCATCCAAAGTCCCAAAGGATCGGCATTATCGGAGAGCAACTTCCACGTCGCGTGGCATTGAAATTCGACGAGCCCCACCAAAATCTCCAAATGCTAAGATTGGGGAGGCAAGCACGGGCCACAGGTTAAAGCCTCGCGCCTGGGGCAGGAACTCAGCTGAGGCTGGTGAGTTGAGGCTGGTGAGGTGTGGCTCAAGCTCTGTCCGCTTGCGGGTGATGACAGCCCTGACCGCTTATGTCAGCGAGCCACACCTCAATGCCGAGTTTTTCCGGAGGACAAAAAAGAGTCAGATGGTGGGGACGGAAACAAGCGACAATGGATACGGCGGAGTCCTTTTTCTACTCAGAAATTTTCTGCGCGACGCTTGCGACCTACTGGTTTCTTCCCAACCTACCACACGTCTGCCGAACAGGATCGAGCTGCCTCCGGGAAGTGAGGTGATTTCTCGGCTTGAATGGCCCAATTGACGGGTGATCTGTCGGCAGGACGGGTGGAATACCTCCAATAAGTAAGTTGCAAGCTTTTTCCCTCTCAACGTTCTTCCCTTCGTCCATGTTGGCGGCAGCAGGGCTGGGCATCGCCTTCTTTTTCTCGTCGCGATCCTCCTCGCACAGGAAAGAGTCGGGCCCCTCCTCTCTGCCTTCATTGCTACCTCGTTTGCTATGATGACACCATTTCCCATTTGTGCTAAGAGGCGTCTTCATTGAACCTCGATGAATGCTACAAATATAGACTACAACGGTATCTGATCGCAAACTACTCAATTTTTCTTTGATCTTGCAAGCTTGTCGTCGCGTGGACATCCAGCTAACCAGACCAAAAGACAGACATGACTTGCTAGAACAATGTCCCAAACCAAAGATACAGCTTCCCAGCCCTCGCCGGCTGGGACGCCGGGCCAGCAGGGCACTCCGGTCTCGACGCTGCGGCCGAGAGGTCCGCCGTTGCACAAGATCTATGAGCTGCCCGCGCCCATACGAACCTTTCCGCTTCCTAGCTTCTATCCGAGTAATCCAATCTCTCTTTTCCACGTTTTGTACGCATGGACGAAACAGACTTTCTTCCCACCGCCTGCTGAGCCGTCCGTGGTGTACGAAGGCATTTGGTCCCCCGAGTCCAAGTCCGTCAACGTCTTCGACGCGAAGTCCATGCGCGCGCTGTGGGAGCAGGGATTCTATGGCAAGGGCAACCTGAGTCGAAGCGAGCCCAACTGGCTGAAGCGCGAGCAGGTTCGCCGTGGCTTGGTTCCTGGTCAGGTCAGCGAGCTCGTGACGGCCAATCGTCGCGAAGAGCGCAGGCAGATGAAGTGGGAGCGCGCCAAGTCCGAGCAAGAAGCTATCCGTCAAACGCGTCTCCAGGAAGCGCAGGAAGCCACGTCAAAGACCACCGATGCCACTGTTAGTTCCGTCAACGGCCATGAACCCGCCTTGACTGATGCGATCTCGTTGCCTGAACCAATTGTCCCTGCCGACCCGGCCACCGAACCAGAATCCCTCTCCCAAGATGTGACCAAGGATGCGTCCATAAATACGCCTACCGAGCTTAAGCCTGGTGTTGTGCCTTCTGCGTCTCTCGACTCTCTGTCTGCCGTCGAAACAGGACTAGTCAATGGTGTCTCTTCGCCCATTGAGCCCTTGACGGCCAACCTTGGATCGGCCACGATCATCGAGCCTGAGGATGCTCTTCGAGCAACCGAGATTGCCAAGGCCCTCGGCGAACCCTTGTCTACTCTTCTTACTGCCTCGTCCTCTCCTACCGGCCCTCTCGAACTCCTCCGTCTGCCTAATTCGCACGCGTCGTTGGCCGCAGCTGATTACGTCCACGCCTCGACGAACGGTATTCACAGTCCGGAGTCGACTCTGGTGAATAGCGACTCAGAGTCTGTCACCCTGAATGGTGTGAACGGATCCGGCGTCTCGGTCAACAGCCACTCGTCACTTGTCTCGATCTTCGCCGCGCCTGTCGGCCCGCTGGAGCTGTTGTCACTCCCGAACGCACACGTTGCTGTCATTCACGAGTCGAACGACACAACGAACGGCATCAGCAAAGCCAAGGTTATCGCGCCAAAGCTGTCGACGATACCTGAAGATGTCAAGCATGACGGGTCTACCAAGCCCTCAACTGGGCATCTGATCAACGATCTCCTGGATCACGACAGAATTGTCAACGGCACCGACACCGAGAGTACCAAGGCACTGAGCACAACGTCGACGGATATTCCTTCAACCCCTACCAAACCTATGAAACGCAGGAAGAGTGTGCGATTCTCTCCCAAGGTTGAGTCGGCCACCTACCTGTCGTCCGACCCTCCTAGCCCTAGCTTTGCTTTGCTGAATGGCAAGTCGATACCATCCCTCAATGGGGCATCTCTAGGGCCTAGTGTCGTGGAGTCGGATCAAGAGTCGCAGACAAATGGCACACATGTTACACAGGCGGAGGCTACACCAACTGAGATTGTCAACAAGGAACATCTTCAACTCACCTCGGAGGAAGCGTTCTTCCTCACCTTCGGTCTCGGCGCTCTTCGCGTCGTCAATCCAATCAATAAGCAACCCATCCCTACCCCCGAGCTCCTAAACCTCTTCCGCCAGTACTCCTACTTCCCCTCTCGCGCGAGCACCGACCTGCACCCCGACGACAGTTTCCTTGTCAACTATGCAGTCTACCACCACTTCCGCTCTCTCGGCTGGGTGCCCCGCGCCGGCATCAAGTTCGGCGTCGACTGGATGCTGTATGCCAAGGGCCCCGTCTTTGATCACGCCGAATTCGGTGCCATCATCCTGCCCTCATACTCAGACCAGTGGTGGAAGGACAGCGATCGCGAGCTCCCTCGCAAGACTTGGCAATGGCTCCACGGTGTTGTGCGCGTTCTGTCTCACGTGCAGAAGAGTCTGGTTCTTGTCTATGTCGACATCCCTCCCCCACCCCAGTTCGACGAGGCCCTCCAGAAGGGCGGCCCGGCGGAGGTCTTCAAGTTGTACAAGATCCGCGAAGTCATGGTCAAGCGGTGGTCTAGTAACCGAAACCGATGATTTAAACCCGATTGTATGTGTTTATGAGTTGCGTGTGGGCGGGCGTTGGACGGATTGGACGGAAAGAAAAAACACCAGAGTGGCTTTCTACTGGCAACAAAAGTTTCCAAGCAATCAGCTTGAGTTCTTTGGGATGGACGGAATTTTCATGGATACATGATGTAACACGAATATTAAGGGACATTCATGCCCTCTCATCTGGAACTTGGGACGACGAGACGAGAGGGCATTGTTGTAAGAGTATGAGTATGCAATTCGGGACATCCGGGAAGGACGGCATCTTCGGCGCAACAGCACGCCCATTTCGAAGCTTCCTACTAGAATACCCCCTTCAAAACACAAACACATCGTACCCGTTTGCGGTATAGAGCTGTATGATGATAATGAGGCAATCTACAAAACATATTGTGTCGTCCCACAATTTCCACGAGTCACGGCTGTCAAATTCAATCACGGCCATCCCACGGGCTACGGCGTGATCGTGGCCGGCTCACCGACCAAGGCATCCCAGCTCCGGAGCCCCCCTTCACTTTGCTTCTTTTGGGATGCCCCTCGGGCGGCTCCCAGTTCCACGATCCAGTTCTAGTCCAACCTCGCGCCCGAATCGGACGAACTGCGACGGTGAAATATGTTCCAAGGGCCGAACGAACTCCACTCCTCGTGTACTCGCCCATGCTCGCGTTCCCAATCTACGTTTGATCTATCCGCACTGGAAGGATTTCCCCGCGATCTCTCTCGCTCACTTCTCGGATTCGCCCGCGAGAAAGCTACAAACTGCCGTCCGTTCGTCCGGCATGCAGCGCTTCCTTTCCCAAGCGGGAGAAGACTGCCGCTGCAGCGTCCTGCGTCCTGCAAGTTTACGTAGCTAGCGTAGATCCGAGATCAGAATGGTCCCTCAGCTTTTTCCGTCGGAACGAAGCGTCGCATTTCAACCCATCCCATGTCAGTGCCCCCCTCACTGAACACCCCTCAAAAGCTTAGCTCCAATTGGAGGTGTGCCAAGTACACAGCTTGCCATGGGCCACATTACAAGCTCTCCCTTCCCATTGACGGAGAAACTCTAAAAAAGTGCAGCTGCAGGCTGCGAATGCCCGTCCTGGCAAGCCTGGGTCCCCCGCACATCTCCGTGTTTCCCAGCATCATCCCCGGCGCGTCAGGGGTCTAACTTTTTTGCTTCGCTGAATTCCACGCCGCTGTGCTATGTATGTGTCGAGACCAGCTGGCCACAGCTTGCATTGCACCATTCTGTTTACAATGGCAACCCTGGCTCAATCGCACATCGGATCAAACGAACCAGAAGCAGAAAGGAGCGTCCGAACATCTGGTTGGTCGCATGGCTTGGCAATGCTGTTGACGAGGGTTAGGTTTGTAAGGGTCATGCAGCTCTGGGGGAAAGCTACGGAGTGTCTCTTTCCTTGAGTCTTGAAACCGGATTCGTATAAGAGGCCGAGATGGCTGCTCCTCGTTCCTCGTATATTTTTGAGTGATGTTCTGTGTACCTTGAAGCTATTCGACTCTCAGCCCGGACAACCCCCAGTGTAGACTATCACAACATGAAGGCCCAAACCATCCTTTCCGCCCTGCTGCCGGCCATGGCCATGGCTGCGCCCCCGGCCGAGAAGCGCGCTGCGAAGCCTCCCGCCTTCTACCTCGCCGGTGACTCCACGACGGCGAAGCAGTCTGAGGGCGGCGGCGGCTGGGGCAATGGATTCCTCAGCTTCCTCAAGAGCCCGGCCAAGGGAACCAACTACGGCGTCAACGGCCGCACGACGGTGGACTACGTCAGCGGAGGCTACTGGGCAACGGTCAAGAAGGCCGTCACCGACAGTGTCAAGGACTTTGACGTCTACGTGACCATTCAGGTAAGCCAGTCCCGTTCCACTTCTCACGCTCTAGGAGAATACATCGTGTGAGAAAACCAAGTGCTGACGGAAGGACGCATCAGTTCGGCCACAACGACCAAAAGCCCGAAAAGAACATCTCTCTCGACCAGTACCAAGCAAACCTCGGCAACCTCGCCAAGGAGATCAAGGCCCTCGGCGCGACGCCCATCCTCGTCACCCCCCTCACGCGCCGCAGCTTCTCCAACGGCGTCGTGACGAACAACCTCGCCAACGAGCGCGAGCGCACCATCGCGGCGGCCACCGAGACCAAGACGACGTACATCGACCTCAACCTCAACAGCCGCAAGTTCGTGCAGGCGATCGGCGAGGACAAGGCGCACTCGTACAACCTCAAGGCGGACGACAACACGCACCTGAACGCCGAGGGCAGCGTCGTCTTCGGCCGGCTTGTGGCGGACCTGGTGCTGCAGAAGGAGACGCAGCTGGCGTCGTACTTTAACGCAAACAAGACGCTGAGCGATGAGATCTGGAAGGCGATTAACAGCTCGACTGTTTGAGGCGAAGCGTTTAGAGTTGGGGTAATTGAGGGTGTGATTAGATGTAAATATTGTTAGATACAATGTACAAAGATTGAACACAAATTTTGAAGGAACTTGGTCAGTACGTGAGCCAACTAGCGAAGCTTTTTGGCGCTGATTGTGACACCTGATTCTTGCGGGCTTGATTATTCATATGTATCTCCGGATCGGTGCAGATTGATGGTCATTCTGCATGGGCCAACAGGAGAAAGTTCGCAACACTTCTTCTCGCATAAGTCGTCTTATTCATGGATTACAGCGAAGCAGTTTGGCTATCTAGGCTACTAAATACAGCGGGCCGGGCAAAGAACAACCTTGGATATGTCACGTGTTATTATTCCCTTCGCTGTTTTGATCATTCCTCAATTTGTTTCTCAAACACCTTTGCCACCTGGGTATGCAGGCGGGAAGTGGGCATGAACAACGACGACGACGACGACGACGATAGATATAGTAATAGCAACGAGGATATTAGTAACACAGTCAAGGGTATCCGCGCTGATACCAAAACTCTAGTCAAACCGACAGCTTATCATGATAAGGTGTTGGAATGCACATGCATTCTGACAAACCCTCAATAATTACATCATGCAATATGAACGGAGGTGGTCTCCAAAGCAACATGTCTCTGCGAGAGAATTCCCACACCAACTCGCTCATAGATAGGAGGCGTCATACCAGATGACGTCTCACGTATGAGCAGAACGTACTGATTGATGTCGCCCTCCTCGTTGGCGACCTTGCTCTTCCCAACAACCACGCACCTCCAGCTGTTTGGCTCGAAATTGTAAAGACTTGAATCGACCTGGCACCTTTCTTCAAACTCGTCATCTTCAATCGCAAGTACTCTTGCCTTTGCCACCAGTCGTTCATCCCACTTAGCATCATCAAAACCTTGCTGGAATGGGTTTTCAAGATCGCCCGTCCACGTCACTCCGCCAAACGGAATGTCCATGTATCGAATTCTTCCCATGAGCGCCATCCATGACCACGAAGGAACAGTCTGACTTGGTTTGTAGTAGATATTTAATAGAGAACCTGGGACCTCCGCTTGCCAGAGGCAGCATCTCTCGAAGTAGGCTGAAAGGACGCCGTATTTGGCTTTCGATTTGAATGTCTGGCCTAGGCGCTTTTGCAGCCCAAGGATGGCTCTTGAGCGGTCTGAAGCCCTCGTGAGATCGAGCCCACTGTAGACTTGATAGAGATATTGTACCAATCGGATGCGTTCGTCTTTGAAGTACTTGAGTCCGTATGCCGGGAAGTTTGAGTCGCCAAGAAACTTTGACTTCTCGCTGCAGTTGAGACAAAGTCAGTTGCAGTTTTAAAGATCGTCGGGTTATCGGGTTTGACGTACTTTTCAAGCTCAGCAAGCGTTTCACAATGAACACCCCCTCCGCATTCCCAATACACTTGCGAAGACGTAAAATGTATGGTTCTTCGTGACAGCGCGCGTTCTTGCAAGACCCAGCCTCGTTTGTTGAGAACGCCTTGCTCCACGTCTGCTTGGAAGTCGTCGATAGCCTCAGCAAGGTAAAGGGCACCCCTCAAAGTGTGAACGCCGATGGCAGCTCTTCGAGTCCACATGCAATTGGTGAGAAACCCATCAAGAGACGACGTGGAAGAGCTTGCTGCGATGGTACAGTAGGCCAAGCTGAATACGTCTTCCATCTTACTTGCCTCTACATGCCAATCCTGTTCATCTCCTTGGATTATGCAAAAAGAATCTATCCAAAGAAGCCTAATTCCCAGAGCGCGGGTGACTGTCACTGCATCCCGGAAGGTTCGTGGTAAGGTGTGAAAGGGGATACCTTTCCTGAAGCTGTCGATGTTGTCGGGACGTGTACAAACCCTGTCGTCGCTTTGGAGGTTGCCCCAACAATGACTCAAGGCCAGGTAACGGCCAGTTACGCCGTCACCTTTTGTCTCGACAAGGCGTAGAATGGGGTTCTGGCTGGTCCCCACTTCAACAAGCCTCGTTGGCAGAATGTTGTGGTTCCCAGTAATAGCCTGACTAGGGATACAGTTGTGAGTTGAATCACAGAGACCGATCCATTCGCTGAGAAGTTTGAACTGATTTGAACTACCAGGGCGTGGTAAAAATGGCAAGCCCGGTTGCGCCTGGGATGGAGGACAAGCGGAATCTGAGCGACATAAGATACTGGCATGACGCGTGAGAGGCACTACCTACTCGGATCCAGGTATATTGATATGACTGGTCGGTCCTGAGTCGACACAAATGCAAACTTGTCACGGTTCGTGTAAAGATCAACGGCGGTTCCGCGCCGGTTGGGCGGACGTTTTGAAAGACAATGGCTGAAGAACTGACACATAAAGCATCTCGTTGCCCCTTGATATATGTCATGGAGACTTCGATCCAATTTGAGATGAACCTCAAGAAAGTCAAGACCTCTGCAAGATTTGCAAAGCTTTTGGGTGTCAGCCATGGGTCCAAGTGGGGCCCAATCAAGACGTTCAATGAGAATGAACGCCCATTTATGCCCCGGCAGGATCCTCCATTCACTATCGAGGTAACTAGTACGCTATCATAGTCAGTGGTTCATTCTCATCAGTCACAGCAGCTCGACTGTCAATGGAACTCACAGGCTACATCAGTCAGAATACAGTAACATTGTAGGCTTTGGGGATTGACGGACATTCTAAGTGTGAATTGTTAAATTCGATCATTTTAGAAGCAACTCAGATTCGTGAAAGGGGATTTACTAACGTACTGACAAAAAGTAGTCAGCAAAAAGCGCGCGATCTCTATCTCAAACTGGTGGGACCTACTTGATTGGACGGTGACACAGGTTGTTGGTCGGTGGGATTTGGTGCCAGTTCTTGTGACTGCTGTCTTCTCTGAGCCATGGGTTCCATTTCAAATCCGAATTCTTTTCCCCAGCATTGATTCTGAATAAGTATCAAATGGGCAACTAAAACGCGGGCAGTAATGCGGCCTTCATCCGTGGCAACCAGAAGCCTGTCAGCGATCAGATTGATCAGGCTGAAAAGCGCTCCGGACCCGTTTAAGTCGCGCTTGATATTTTCAATGCACATATTCACAGCTTGATGTCGTTCAGGTTTTGTTTCGCGCCCTGTTTTCTCCCAAAACTTACATGCGTTTCCATCTCCGAGCTGTCGATTGAACTCCGCGAGCCTGTGTTTGCCGTACAGCAACCAGATGATAAACTCGAGAAATACGCATCCCAAACTCCAAGTGTCGTAGATTCTGGAAATCGTCGATGTTTCTGGTGAATACGAATACATCTCGATAGGTTCATATTTTTGGCTTCCGTGTCGAGTGGTGGTACCGGGGTTGCGTAACCGGGTGTATTCCTTGTGGACCTTCGCAAGACCAACGTCTGCGACCACCAAATCTTTCCACGCGGATTCGTCGTCTGGACCCCCAAAATAGAGAATGTTTGCCGGCTTGATGTCTCCGTGTCGAGTCTTTCTGCCGTGCAGCATCTCAATGCCCTGCGAAATTCCAAGCATCTGTGTAACAGCCCAAGTGACAAGCTCAGCGTTGAGTTGACTTCGATTTGCTCCCCAAAAGCTCTGGAGATTGCCTCCTCGAGCCCACGGAAATACAAAACATCTAAAATGTCCCCTCTTGTAAGCTGCAATGGCTTTCACAAGATGACCATGGTCTAGCTCTCGCATCTGTCTGAGAGTCTCCTTCTCTTTGATGTAGAATTTCTCCACGTCCGTATCAGTTGCGTCAGATTGTTCAATTGTCATGACTTTCAAAGCGACTTCGATTTGGTTCCGGTTCTCTGTGGACTCCTGTGTAATAGTCAAAATTTAACCTTTTAGCTGTATTGGAGTAAATCTCACAGTATTATGGCTCGCGAAATCTGTGTGATCCACCCTCAATCCGAGCTGATAGACTGTTCCGAAGTGACCTCTGTAGAGCTTGCCATCCTCAATGTCAACGAAGGGAAGTCGGCATTTGTCGGCAAACTCGTATGCGAATTCATTCTCTTGGAATTTAGGGACCATGAACAACCACTGGTAGTCCAAAAGTTCGGCGCGCATTTTCGTAGTCAATTCTGAAAACCAAGTGGACGGGACCGGTGGCGAGGTTTTCACCGTGCCGTTCATGTCCATGCTGTAAATTGGGCCATCCTGTATTCTGCGAATCGGCAAGTAGTCATCGGTGAAATTGCTTCTTCGGAGTGAATTCCAAATGGTACGCGTAGCGCCCATGCGAGCCAGTATCAGAAATACTATGCTTGCATTTTCCGTCACATAAAAAGTGATCAACTTCGTGACGCTCCTGTTGGTTTCCAGGCTGTTCAATGTTGATTCAACACGGCTTCGATGAACCAGTATTCGAAGGGCATCATGTGGCAAGAATGGTTTGCAATGCTCAGCTTTATCGTGCCTGACCGTATCGTTCGAGTTAACCAACAAGTTCTCGATGCAGTCGTAAGTAACGGTGCCCTGCACGTCGCTTGTCCCGAAAATATGGCGATACATCGAACCGAAACAAGTATGAATGTACGACATCATTCGCGAAAGTGGCGCTCCGAGAGGCTTGATGAGGAATTAGAAGGGGGCAAGGAGGTAGAGTCAAAGTTGCGCGCCGCGTCGAAGAACGCAAGTGACTGGTCTCACCAGATACTAGTCTCACCAGATTTTCGAAGGTCTCGAACTTGAACTTTTGTGGTAGACGATGTGTCATCGAGGGCCCGGTAATTTTACCATACCTGTAAATTGGCGTGAACCGACCTAGGGCAGGTAGGTAAGTACTATGCATGTATTAGATTCGTTGAGCAACATTTGGGCTCACCGATTTTCGCCACGCGGGGGAGCCAGATTGGTACTTGCACAGTAATTTTGATTGAAGGTTGGCATGCACATTTGATGCTGCACGAATCAAATCAGCTACGCAGTTGTCTTACATCACAGCCTGCTCAAAGTCTCAGAAAACTTCAAGGTGGTTGGTTCGATGCGTGAATGCCTGCTAAGCACTATCGCTAGCTTTCTCTATCATTCGCCATGACGTGTCATGAATATGAAATTGTGGAAGCATCCAACGGGCATTGGCTTTGAGAACATGTAGGGTGATATCTGATGGTGTGTTGGCCCCGACGAATGAAGCCCGAAGGAGACGCTCCTTGTGAGCATAGAGGCGCAACCGAGCGGTTCGAAATCGCCACAAGGGCGACTTCAAGTGGGGTTTGAAGATTGATGCAGCACTAAAATAAAAATTTGTGTTCAGTCATACGTGTGTCATCCGATTTGTCATTTCCATCAATTCCAACCCATGTTGCTTCGGCATGAACAGAGTCCATCTTCATTTCAATTCAAAACTACCGACATTCGGATTGAATCAAGACAACGAAATTGAATTCTTTGCTTAATTACGTCCGCCTGTAACTTGGTTAGTATATTACAAGGAATGGTTTGGAATCAAAATTGCGCAGCAAATCTCTCTACCCTGGTTGGTCCTGCGATGGCTTCATAGATATGATGTAGACATCATTGCGGAGCTCTAGGCTTTCCAAAGAGTAACGATTCTTTCTGCAAAACGTTTGTAAAGTCGTGACCAGATCTTGAGGCTTCTTGATGGCGCTTGATTTTATACGACGTTCGATAGCCTCCATGGTTGTTTAGAAGAGCAAGGAAGTCCTTTGATGAAAATGGAGAAGGGAAAGGTCGAGAAGTGCGATATCAGAGGGTTGAGAGCCATGAAAGGTCTGCATTAGGCTTCGTCCCGAGAGAGTTTTATACGGATCTAGGTAGGCAAAGGAATGCTGGACCCTCAGCCTGTCTGCTTACCACCCGACGTGCCGACCTATCCATCGATCCTCGTCGAGGCTTGAGTCTGCCGACCAGACTCATGCCAAACTCACAACGCCACCCGATGGATTCGGAAGCAGGCAGCTGAGCAACCCACAACTGAGTCATGTCTCGAAGGTATGTCACTCCTTCAACACTAATTTAAAGGAATTCCGAGTACCGCCATGTTGTATGCAGGTTCCATCATACACCGTCTTTCTGGCTCGGATAGTTACTACAGCGATGCCCCTCTACGAATACTGGAGTTCGAGTTCGTGCCGAGTGCCTAGAAGCTGCGCTATTTTTTCTTTCGAAATGCACATATGAATCTGCTGACTAGTCTGCAGCTCAACAGCAGCGGGGGTCTTTTGTATGAGCCGCGTCTGCATCTATCACAGCAATTCAATGAAACATTACCTCACAGACTGAGGAATTGCGATGGATGGATGGATCCTACCGCCAAAGCCAAGGAAACAAAGATGGACACCTTGTGTGGGCTCATCTGTGACGGAGCAAATACCGCGCCTCCCGTTGTTGAACTAACATGGCCCGTCCTTCTTTCCCTAAAGTTGACATAAATTGAAGATCCAGCACCTGCGACACACCTTGACAGCCAGAACGTTTTGCCGAGTCATTTTCGATTGGCGGTTTTAATTCTGCTTTTTGCCGTGATCGAACATGATCACGATCTAGGCTCTATCCAGATGATGATCCGTCCAACTAGAAGGCGGCACTTGGATCATTTGGCGCTTTAAAGCTTGAGCCTGCAGCAAAACTCCCGACTGTTCATACGACCCACCATTTCCTTAACGACTGCGTCCATTGGGGGTCCGGTCAGATCACCATGAATACGACCTCTGAATGGCAACCTGGCATTATTCGGGCAGAGGCATGTACTTCTGAGGAAACAGATGACTCGTCTATGGAACAAGATGATCCGACAGCCGCAGAAATTCGAGGAAACCTTTTACCGAGAGTTGCCAAAGATTCCCAACAGTTCCTGCCTCACAGGGTCTTGGAAGGTATACTTACCAACGAGATCATTAGAAGCGTATTGGAGAAAGATGTTACAACCAAGTCTCTCACCCAATGCGAACTTATCGACGCTGGACTAGCTTCCAACCCTAGAGAAGGCTGCCAGAAACGGATCAAGATACTTGCAGTATTGATACTCATTGAGAAGCCAGGCTGCATTGTCAAATTCATCAAGAAAAAGGTCTGGGATAGTGCCCTTCCTTTGGAAACTGAGGATAAATTCTTCAACAGCTGGAAGGTAAAGGATAGAGATGACTTTTGCCAATGGCAGTGGGTGATGCTCGCCCCTGTCATTGATTTCACAACGACAACCCATTGCGAATTCGACTTCAGAATTCCTATGCCATTCTTACAACCTTTATCGCGGGACCCAGAGTTAGCAGGAGCGCATGGACAAGTGTCAGAAATCAAGATTCACAAGCACCATCAAATACGACGGTCCTCATGGGTGAGCACTAGTCTCAAATTCGCAACATATCTATTAAGATACTTACTTCGCAATTTGCAGACAGAAGATTCTCATGCTGCATATGCTGTCAAGCAACTGAAGCTTGAGAATGACGATACGTTCAAAAATGAGAGAGACGCATTGGCCCGGTTTAGCGGGCCGGGGAAAGCACACCGTAACCTCATCGAATTACTGTTCTCTTATGAGCGCGGATCAGAGAAATATCTAGTCTTTCCTTGGGCAAACTGTGATTTGCGTCAATTCTGGAAAACTCAACAGCAACACTGTCCCTCCTCGAAAAATTTCATCTGGCTACTACGACAATGCCGTGGACTTGCCGACGGCCTATTTAAGGTCCACGAGAAGGACGACCAGCAAATCAGTGGTCGTCATGGAGACATCAAGCCTGAAAATATACTCTTCTTTGAGGGCTTACAAGGTGAAAAGGGCAGGTTTGTCCTCGCCGACTTCACACTCATGCGCTTTCATGCTTCGAATATCACGAGCACTGTGGCGAATAGAGTGGGTTATTCGCAAACATATCGGCCGCCTGAGGTGCATGATAAAAGTGGAGTCCGCGCAACACCAAAGTATGATATCTGGACGTTGGGTTGTGTCTATCTGGAGTTTGTCACATGGCATCTCCTTGGTTACCAGGCTATTGCTGGGCATTCGTTTGACACAGCGGACGGTCCTTACGAAAGCTTTAGCACCGCGAGACACAGCGATGATAGTATGCGAAACACTAGTTTCGTGGAAGACAAATTTTTCGGCTGGGACGAGAAACTGAGACCAGTGGTCAAGGATTCTGTCAAACAGGTGAGGAAGCTGACACTCTACACCTTCATACGATTTACTGAGTGTTTCTAGTGGGTTTCATTCTTGAAAGGCCATCAATATGCATCCCCGGCGTTAAGAGCACTCCTCGACAGGATCATGACGCGTATGGTGGTGCCAAATCCCGATGATCGATGTAACACGGGAGAGTTGCTCAATCACTTGAGAACCATCCTTTTCGATTGTCACAATAGTGATACATATTCGATTCCAGGCCATCGAAACCCCGGCGATATCATTACTGAAACTCAGTTTCCTCGGCCATATGATCCAGTGCGCAGTGCGTATGGCAGGGTTATCCGCCACAAGCCTCAGGAAAACAGCGATCCCCCGGATAGTCAGTCAGAATCTGACTTGAAATTGATTACGTCCATTGTTTTGGGATCTGAGAACGTAACACCGCCGGCGGAAGCAAGCACAGCGAGTTCGCGCATCAGGAGGCCAACGCGCGCACACCTTGACCAAGCACACTCGAGACTCGACCCTCCTCTGAGGGAGGAAACGGAGTGCACTGCGATGCCAGTTGTAAATCAGTCGGTCATACCAAGAGCCTCGCTGATCGAAGAAACAAAGCAATATGATCGGATTTCGGAGCATCGAATGAACGAGGAACAGGAGATGATTGGCCGGCAAAACAGAAAACCTTTGCAAAGACTTAGAGCCAGCGCCAAAATGATGGGGCAAAAAGGAAGACTACTGCTCTCATCAGGTAGAAGAGTTCTTGAAACATGGAAGCAGAAGGCTGGTGACACATACAGGAAATTCCGTGATGGAAGACAACCTGAGGGATTGAAATCTGATTAAAACATCTCCAACTAGGATATAATTAGTGTTCATTGATTTGTAATCAAGCTCCAGTTGCAAGCTCGCAGGAAAGAACGCCCAGTGCGATCTGGAGCATTTATTATCGAATTCTATCGCACATTTATACGTACGAGGGCCTTTCTTGCATCCTTTCTGTTATTGTCCTGTCGGGTGGATCTTATCATTGCTCGATTGTTATGGGTGTTGAGGCATAACGCAGCCGTAATTGTCAAAGGCAAAGGAACTTCGACGGGCTACTTGTAAAGAGCCCGCCTGTTTTCCTGTGCTAGAGCGACTACCTTTCCTGTAGTTATATATCTGTAATCTACTTTAATATCGTCGTCGCTGCGAGTAATGTGGCTATTGCTGCTACTCCTATTATCGTCGTCATCGTCGTTTGTTATCATTGTCGTGGTTGTTATTATCGTCATCATCGTTGGCGTCCGTCGTTGCTATTGTTATCGTTCTCGCTGCTACTGCAGTTGTTACTTACCTGTACAAATGCTTACTCATAACTGTATTCAATAGGGGTAATTAACTATGTAGGAAATAGCCACGCAGATACGGGATGATCAAGCAGTCTTCTCATGTAATGTCAAACGGATATTCCCCGAGGAGCAATAGCCATAGTGGCGGCCACGTGAGAGACTAAGCTGCGCCGCACGATGTTCCCGTCGTCCGGCTGCGACGCTTAAAGGGACAGCGGAGGTCACAAGGCCGCCAAGCTGGGTTGATTGTGTTGGCATGTGAAGATTTGCGCAAAAAATATTCAAGCTCGTGGCTAAAGTATTTTCATGTGGTTCCATTGAACCGAAATTAGAGAGAAGTACTGTAAGAAACTGAATTGATGGCAGATATTGAGGAAAAAACACCAAGTGTTCATGTGAAGCTGCGGTGGCTGATGAAAAAGATAAGATTAGATCTTGAGCTGGAAAAATTCATGTGAAAAACAGTGCGATTCGCTCCATGATGTGGCACAGTGCCTCATTCCCCCGCCACTTCGTTTCCCCAGAAATGCCCTCCGACCGAGGCTCGTCCCCTCCTTACGGCAACTAGCTTCCCTGGAAAGGCCCGTAGCTCCCCTGAGGTCTCATTTGCTGCTTTCGCCGCGGGGCAGCTTTCGGCAAGACATTGGGCGAACCGGCGCGAACCCCTGCCCAGTGCCCGCTCGTAGCTCTCCAGATCGTGCCACCATCCACTTATTTCTTCTTCCCGTAGCCCATCCACCCCGCCTCGATTCTCGACACAGCAGACCATGGAATCTCCCTCCAGCTAGAGCGCAAACGCCTCCAGTTTCCGCTTTCTTGATCAGATACAGCGTCCTTCTCGCTGCCTCGCATCCCCCGACCATCCTCCTCGAACGCACCAGTGACGACAGCCCGCCATGAGGACCTCAATCTCCTCCGCGGCACGCGCCTCGCGAGCCCTCAATGCGACGAGGCCGGCATCTGCGCTGTCCTTCAACTCTCGCTGTAGATCTCACATCTACGCGCCCGCCGCGCGCATTCACACAACCTCCCAAAGACCTCAGGGTGCAGAGGGCGCAGCCGCATCTCTCCGCCAGGTCTTCAGTCGTCAAAAGCCAGAAAGCCCCGCCTCCGAAGCTTCAGAGTCTCCCGAGACCTCTGCCTCTTCCGATTCCCTTCTCCTCGAGCCCTACGAACCCCTCACAACGTCCTCCACCCTCGCCGACCTCGACCGCTCCGTCCGCACATACCTCCGCAACGCCAACACCCTCACGACAGCAATCCGCCGCGAGCGCAGCCGCCTCGCCCAGCGATGGACCTACGAACTCATCTCCGCCGACCTCATGCAGATCCAACGCCCCTTTGACTATGACACCAAGCCCAGGCTCCTCAGCGCAATCTACCTGCGCGACCGCTGCCCCTGCCCGCAGTGCGTCAGCCCCTCCTCCGGCAACAAGTCCTTCTCCTCCGCCGAGATCCCCGAGGCCCTCAAGTTCGACACCGTCACCAAGCACCCCGACGGCTCCCTCCACATCACCTGGCAGCACGACATCCCCCGCGCCGCCGCCGCAAACCACGTCTCCGTCTTCCCCGCCGCCGGCCCGCAGAGCATGTCCCGTATCGCCACCGAGCAGTCCATCCCCTTCGCCCCGACACGCGTCTACTTTACCAAGGACCCCGTCAAGCGCCTCCTCTGGGACAACGCCATCCTCGCCCCGCGCCTGCGCACCATCCCGTACGCCGACTGGATGGTCGGTGGCGACGCCTTCCGCGCCGGCGCCCAGGAACTCGCCGCCACGGGCCTCGTCTTCCTCACCGGCGTGCCGCACTCCGAGACCGCCGTCGCGGACATCGGCCTCACCTTCGGCGCCCTTAAGGAGACCTTCTACGGCCGCACCTGGGACGTCATCTCCAAGCCCGACGCCGAGAACGTCGCCTACACCTCCTCCTACCTCGGCCTGCACTCCGACATGCTCTACCTCGAGTCCCCGCCCCGCATCCAGCTGCTCCACTGCCTCGAGAACTCCTGCTCCGGCGGCGAGTCCATCTTCAGCGACGCCTTCTTCGCCGCCCGCGAGATGCGCAAGCGCCAAGCCACGCAGCTCAAGGCCCTCGGCGAGGTCAAGGTCCCCTACCACTACTCCAAGAACGGCTTCTTCTACCGCCAGGAGCGCCCCGTCTTCAAGTGGGCCGATGATGAGAAGCACGTCCAGGACGTCTGGTGGTCCCCGCCCTTCCAGGCGCCCTTCCACATCCCCAAGAACAACAAGGAGCGCGCACGCTTCCGGGAGTGGCACAGCGGCGCGCGCATGTTCCAGAAGATCCTCGAGGACGAGGCGCACATGTTCCAGCGCAAGCTGCAGCCCGGCGAGTGCGTCCTGTTCGACAACCAGAGGGTGCTGCACGGGCGCCGCGAGTTCGACGCCGGGAGTGGCCGTCGCTGGTTGAAGGGCACTTACGTCGCCAACGAGGATTTCCTGAGCACGTTGAACAAGTTGCATGAGTTTCGCTATGCAGAGAGCCGAGCGTAGTTGCATACTAGGAGCATATCACGACATACCCAGATACCATATCCAAGTAGACTAACGACAGATGGCATTCTGTCTCTTGCATGTTCAAACACTCCCAACTGAATAGAAGCTACTTTTTGACTACCCGATGATACCAACGCCACGCCTTGAGCTTGGAGCTCTGATGCCTTGATAAATAACGTTCCGTGATCCCTTTCATGAATGATAACCCGAAAAACGACGAACACTCAATACACTAGGCCATCTCCTAAGCTTCCCACTTCTTGGCCTCGACACCCTCGGGGGGCTGCGTCTCGACGGTGCGGTCCTTGACGTCGTTCCAGTCGGTGCTCAGAGCGGTGCCGTTGCTCTCGGTGAAGCTCTTCATCATAGCGCGCTGCTGCTCTGGGGTCGCGCCCTTGTACAAGCTCTTGAAGAACAGGTTGATGTCCTTGTCCTCATCGTCGTCCTTCTCGTCGGCCAGCACTGTGTCCCAGTTCTTGGCGCCGGACTTGGATGAAGTTGGGTAAGATGGGCCCGCAGCGGGAGCAGGGGCGGGCTCGACAGGCTTCGCAGGAGCGGCAGGGGCCGGCGTCGTGATCGTGGTGTTCACATCGGAGGGTTCGGCCTTGAGCTTGGGCCACTTAAGGACGGCAGCTTTCTTCAGCTGGAACTCGACCTTGACAGACTTGACGCTGTGCTTGCTGGCGGCGGGATCGATAGGGCCGTAGAGAGGGATGGTGTACCAAGGTTCGTGGCCTGGGATGTGGCTCATACGAATCTGCGAAACGTTAGTTCTCGTTTGGATGCGGATGCCAGAGTGTCTGCTCACCTCCTTCTCTCCATACTCAACCTTGAACTCGTCCTTAGGGACATTCTTGACATAGACGGACGCCATGACATCGGTGTTGGTCTGGTAGAAGTCCGTACGCACGTCAGTCTGGACGGCAGGCTTTCTGACCGACTCAGCCGCAGCGGCCTTGATCTCGTCCTTATCCTCCTTTGCGGCCTCCGTGTCCGTAGCCTTGTCAGTCTTGGCGGTCGCAGCCGCCGCCTCCTCCTTCTCAAAGTCATCGATCGAAACGTTAGGCGCGAAAGAGACCGTCACCTTCCTCCTCTCATCATCTGCAGGGAGCTTGTCCATCTGCCCCAGAATCTGCATACGCAACGCAACCGCCGCATTGAGGCCGGCAGGCGCCGTATCCGCGAGGTAGCTGTTCCCCTGGGCCAACTTCTTCTGCTCTATAGCCGTCCTGTAATCCAAGATAGTCTGCTTTGTGGCGGTGGAGAAGCCTCTCTCGTCGGTCTCGGGCTTCCTAAGGGCCGGGTCGGACAGCGAGACGCCAGCCTGCTCGGCCATGCGCTGCACCCACATCGCGCAGGCGTCGGCATCAGCGAGGCGGCCGAGGCGCATGTAGGCAACGGCACGGCGGTGTTGAGCATCGCGCATGAGGTCGCGCTTGCCTCGAGCGGCAGCCGCGGCGTAGGAGAAGTCTGCGTCGCGGAGGGCTCTGGCGAAGTCGCCTTTGCCAATGTGGGCCTTGGATCGGGCGGCGAGCCAAAGAGGGGAGCGGGAGGTCTTGAGGGCGTCTGTGAGTTTGGCGATGGCCGTGTCGTAGTCGCGCTTTTCGAGGGCGGCCATGCCCGCGCTGGCGGCTGTGCTTCCAGACATGCTTGGCGGGGTTCGGGTTGGCTTTGCTTCGTGGATGCGGATGCGGATGGATAATGTGTGGTGTGGAAAAAAACAGAGATTGCAAGCGGCTCGTGGTGATTTTAAATGCCTACGAGTCCCTTGATCGACGGCAAAAAGTGTAAACAAAGAAAGGTCAATGGAAGTGTGGTAAAGCAAACGGGTACGGGCCCAATGGGGTGCTGGGTGAAGCAAACGGTGAGGTTGCCTTGCGGAGGGGTCAGACTGTTCTGGAAGCTGTGGTGGGGCCGACTGTGCGATTCTGCCGGCAAGCTTGGGCCAACCCGCATTCTGGGCTGCGACCGCCTTTTTCTGACCGAGACCGTTGGTGGCTTGCTCACCGAAGCAGTTGCCCCTCACCGACTGCTCCTTTCATGAATCGCGACCTCGATTAGTAGCCACTGTGACAGCACTACTCATTGCTGCCAAGCTTCCACAAAACCAGCCTCATTGCATAGCAAGCAGCGAATCGCCACTCATGAACTTTGTTCATCATAACCCTACGTCGTCATATATCTCATTAAGATTAAAAATACTCTAAGATAGGTATGCTTGAAATGGCAATATGCTTTATGCCCTTACTCCTTGCCGCTGATGCCAGGCGTAATCTTCTCGTCGGGATACTTGCGCGCAAACATGCCGAGCGCTTTGATGGAGAAGCTAAACTTATAGTTAGGGTAGATGATGGTGCAGCTCTTGTTAAAGACGCCCTCCATGGACTCTTGCAGCCATTCGCCATTGGCCTGCTGACGGTCCATGAGGAATTGGATGCCCTTGCGAAGGGGCTCGATATTGGGATACTCGGCCTCCATGAGTCCGATCAAGGCCCAGGCGGTCTGCACAACCAGAGAGCCGCTAGGGTGCTCGTGATACTCCGAGGTCTCGCAGGCCTAGTCACGTCAGTTGATAATTCTGATTCACACGGAGGTGGACTCCTTACCTTGTAGCTCTCGGACCATCCACCGTCCTCTCTCTGCTTCGAGACAAGGAAGTCGCAGCCCCTCCTCGATACCTTGCTCGTCTCATAGATATCGCCCACACTAGCCAGACTCTCCAGCGCAAACATGCCGGCATACGTGAAGCAGATACCCCAGCTGCCGTACCATGAACCGTCGAATTTCTGGTGGGAACGAATCCAGTTGACGGCACGGTGGATGAAGACTCTAATGTCCTCCTTGCGGTAATCGGGCCAGTACTTCTGGAAGAGCGAGAGGGCAGTGACGCAAGCAGTCGTGCACTCGGGGTAGTCGTACTCGATCATGATACGGCCAAAAACCTCGGCGGCGTTGAGCATCTCCATATACTCACCGCCACGGCGCTGCTCGTACGAGCCAACTCCACCCGTCTCATTCTGGTACACCAAAATGCAGTCAATCGCGTCGAAAATTCGCTGATCATCCAGAAGCTGGGGAAAGCCCTCGGTCTTCTGCAGCATGATGACAGACTTGAGTGCCTCCGAGATACAGTCGCTCACGGCGTAGCCCTGCTCACGGTTGCTGAAGGGCCAGCCACCCTTACGCTGCTGACGGTAGCACTTGTCCGAGTCCTTGCAGTTCTCGCGGATCTGCTGACGGTCAAGGAAGCCGAGTGCCTTCTCCAGCATGGGGCGCCACCTCGCCTCCTTCTCGAGACCCGCCGCGACAACGCCCTGGATCATAAATGCGGTGTCCCAGCATTGCACACCGTTGGTGCCGTTGCCAAGCATACCCTCGGCGTTAACCCAGAGAGAGTCCTCGAGTCTCTCGGTGTGTCGGCGAACAGTGTAAGCACTGGGGCCGTCACGGATGTAGCAGACGACGTGGTTCATGGGGCCGTTGACAGGCGCCAGGCCGAGGTAGTCGGTGTTGGCGTCCTCCATGTCGACCAAGTCGCTGGTCCACGCCTCGGCCCGCTCCTTGATGTAGTTGGTGCGCAGGTAGGGGTTCCAGACCTTGACCAGCAGCCAGTTGACGGTGTTGAGCAGCCAGGACTTGGGGTGGTAGTTATCCACGGGAGCGATGTCGTTTCGGTGAGTCTTCCAGTTGATCGCCGCCCAGGGCTCCACAAACAGCTCCTTCTTGAGAGAGCGGATGACGTCCGTCTCTTCGACACTCCAGCGTCGCGAGTAGATGTACGACATGGGCAGGAAGACCTGACGGATGTGGACCCACCACCTCCAGGGGTGAATGGGCACCCAGTTGGGCAACAGCCAGATCTCGGGGGGTACGGGGTTGACAATCTCCCAGTCGACGACACCGAGGACGGCAAGCCACCACTTGGACCAGTGAGGTCCTTGGGTCGCGCCGCCGAGCTCGTGGAGTCTCGCTCTAGCCTTCACCATGACAGGTTCCTCCGCATCAACTCCAAGTAGTCGCAAAGTGGTGTAGTTCAGGGAGGTACCAAACACAGTGCTGATGCCTTCGGTGTGAAGACCCCATCCGCCCAACTCAGGGTGTGCGCGCGCAAAGAGGTAGTTCTTGATCTCGGTCGCCTTTGCTGAGGAGATGGACGACTTGGTGACGTAGAGCGCAATGACGGTACTCGGGAGGAGGAACATGGGGCCACCGTATTCACAACCCCAGTCGCCGAAGGGCAGTTGGAGCTTTTCGACGTATTCGAGACCATTGAGGGTAGCGTCGAGGGGATTCTTGGGTTCGGGGAGGATTGGGAGGTCCTATAGAAGTACAACAGGTTAGTGGTGCACTCGGCGCATGTCGCGTGAGGGGCTCTACTGACTGTGGGAAGACCCAAGAAGTACTTGTCGGCAGCGGTCTGGGGCCACTCCTTGGAGGCATCGTCGTCCTCGAGATACTTCCAGATATGGCGACCGTCCTCGTCCTTCATGCGCCACTTTGTGCGATCCGTCTTGGCCTCGATGCGGGGTCTCTTGGGCCATTCTTGCTCTGCGATGGCCTCCGCGACACGCTTGCGGGACTGGATTGGCTTGAGGCTGTTGCCGTTGCTCGAGGCCACAGAGGGCGCTTTCTTCTCGACGACCATTTTGGCGGTGATTCGAACCTCTGGGAAAGCAGTGTGAAGGTCCGAGGGTCGAGAGAAAGGTGTCGTGAGCACGGAAGGGGGGCGGAAGGCGAGAGGCACCTTGGTGACGGTGGGCGTTCATGCACTTATTAAACAGCGGCCCAGTCAGCACACAGAGCGCGGTCCCCTGCGTGTCTCTCTGAGGCGGTGTCCAGAAAAAAAGTGACCAGACGATAAGATGCATGTGCTCGGCGATAACCCACCACATCCTCGTACGACACCCCTGCTCCAATCATGATTTAATCAGCACAGGGGGCACCAACCAGAGCGCTCAGGGGTCTTCCCCCCATTGGATCATTGGGAAAGCAGGTCAGCACTCAATCAACCGCTTCTAGGGGGACGCCAAGGCAATATCCAATTCAAAAATTTCGATCCGTTCGTCTCTGCAATTGACTTTTGATCATGTACAGCGCCAATCTGCCGATCATGGACACCTGCAACTCCAACCTAACGTAAACAGATACGCTTAAGCGTTTTTGACAGGTGCCATGTTGCGGGCGGCACCAGGGGGCTCTTTGGGATAAGCTTCAGCGGCCTCGGGTGCCTGAAGCATCTGTGGGCACGAACCAGCCCACGGTCCCGTCCAGTGTCGTTTTTTTGTTTCGTCGGGGCGATCTGCCGGTTGACTTCACACCACCAGGGAAGAAAGCCACGGATGCTCAGGCCCTTCGGTGTGCGGTGCCTTCCTTCTGTGACGGTGAGGGTGCCGGCGGGCGTCATCCCATTGGCCAATCGCTGAAGAGGTGGGGCGGGTTTCGTGCTCTTTCAGCTGCGATGGTCCAGTGTCCTCCCCGCCATTTTGGTGAATTCGTATCATGATGCACCAACATCCATGACGGTCTGGCGTCCGCCTCCAAAGTTGCGGGAGGTTCGTCGAGACACTGCTCAAGTCAGGCAGTCTTCGTTGGCCAAATGGACAATGCTACACTCCACATGACTGGTCGTCGTGGCCAACTAACCCGACAGCTTGCTCACCAGTCCAGCCACATCGTCGACATACCGGATCCAGACCCAGACAACAATGTTGTCGGCATAGCCATCGCAAAGCTGCAGGAGATACTCGTCTCTGTCTACCAATCACTCGAGAACAAAGAAGTCCTCCGTGTGCCCTACAAAACCCGTCCAGGGTCTCGGAGGAACCCTCCTAGCGCAGCCCGCGCAACCCGCTCTCGATCCGCGCCTTCCGTCCTCCAATTTCCTGGCCGGACTGAGAACGAGAGCATCAAATTCGGTATCCGAGTCTGAATCTCCACTGTTGGGTCTTTGGCTGACGAGCCCTACCAGCCCAGGTGTTGAAGATCATCCACCTATCTCACAGCTCCCTCTTGTCTGGGAATCCGGTCACCAAGAGGTCTGTAATTATCTAGCCTCCCTTGTCTCAAGGCATGGTTGCTGAAGGCGAGAGAGCACAGGAACTTGTTCTACCAATGTCCCGATCTCTTCAAGACTCAAGCAATTGTCGATGGCCTGGTCGACGACATTAGTTACACCTTGGGAATGGGGCGGGATGACTTGAATATTGTCAGTACACCCCTCCCCATACCTAACCAAGGCTTACCCCCTCTTAGGTTGCCAGTGCCAAAGGGCTTTTGGCAGGACCAGTTACTTTGCATATGAGAGACTCGTCTAGTGTGAGCGCCTCTGCGAGCGATACTGTAAGTCTCATCCTCGTCATGGACCGTAATCAATCTAATGCAAGCCAGGGAGTCACAATCCCGACGACGAGAAACATCTCAAAAATCGATTTTCAGCATGCTGAGTGGGTGCTCGTAGTCGAGAAAGATGCAAGTCCTTGTGAGATCCCTGGTCAAGATGGCATGCTGACCAGCGTAGGCCACCTTCCGAACTCTCGCTGCTGCACGCTACTAGGACACGTCATCTGCCGGGCAAGGTATTCTGATTACGGTATGTTCGCTCTGACGCATGGTATCTGGTGCCATTCTAACATCATGATTAGGGAAAGGGTGTTCCCGATCTACAGACGAAGCAATTCCTTTACCTACTACATTCGGCCAAGCCAGAACTCCCCATCTACGGCCTCGTGGACTTTGACCCATACGGCGTGAACATCATGCGCTGTTACAGCCATGGATCCCGAGGCCATGCTCATGAGGTCGGAGTCACTGTTCCAAGCATGCAGTGGCTTGGAATCAAGAGTGGTGATCTTCTTGGTCGACAGGATCTGGGAGTCGACGACAATGCTGCCTTTTCCAGGCAACAACAATCTGAAAGCAACTTTGAAGCCACCGATGGGCTCAAAGATAGGGACCGAAAGATTGCGAAGACATTGCTGGGAAATATACCCGACGACTTGGACGAGTACAACATCGAGTGTCGAAGGGAGCTGCAGATCATGCTATTTTTGAACGTCAAGGCAGAGATACAAGCGGTGGATGATGCCGGTGACATTTCAAACTGGCTGGATGCACATATGGCGAGAGTTTGACTTCGGCAGTGCGGCGTCTGGTTTTCTGGGGGTTTTGTTGTCATTATCACTATTGATGGTCGTCATTTAGACTGGCGCATGGTTCATCCCGCCTAGGAGGCGG
This sequence comes from Colletotrichum tropicale, assembly GCA_027406125.1. Classification (NCBI taxonomy): domain Eukaryota; kingdom Fungi; phylum Ascomycota; class Sordariomycetes; order Glomerellales; family Glomerellaceae; genus Colletotrichum; species Colletotrichum tropicale. The sequence goes on from JANVYH010000003.1 coordinate 1,328,445, forward strand.
CAGCGCACAGTGTAGAGTACGCACTACCATTTACGCACCGTGTTTCCACCCACCATCACTCAAAAATTTCTACTTCACCTCTCAAGACTCACTTTGCGACGCCAGAAGCCCAGACCCCGGAAATCTCAATCAAAAATGGCGCCAAAACTTTCAGAAGAGGAGATCGACGACCTGATCTACTTCTCCCGCGCCGGCGAGCTCGCCGACCTGCAGGAGACCCTCAAGGCCCTGTCGGAGCGCGAGGCCGCGTCCGTCGGCGAGGTCATCACAGCCGCCAAGGATGAGGGCAAGAACACCTGCCTACACATGGCCGCGGGCAACGGCCACATCGGTACCTAATCCCCTCCCAAACCCCTGCAGTCACCATTTTCGACGCCGGAGATTTCGATGCGGATGCTAATGAAAGTCGCAGACGTCGTTAAGGCGCTGATCGAGGCCTTCGAGCCCCGCCCCGCTGATGAGAAGAAGGCGTACGTCGACGCTGCCAACGAGTTTGGCAACACGGGCCTGCACTGGGCGTGTCTCGGCGGTCACCTCGAGGTCGTCAAGCTGCTTGTTGACAACGGCGCGTCACCTGCGATTGCCAACGACAAGGACCAGATCCCGCTTGACTCGGCGCTCTTCAACGGCAAGAGGGAGGTTGCGGATTGGTTCTTGGCGCAGTCTGGAGGTCTGGAGAGCGGTAACCAGGAGGGTCTGGAGGGTGCGGCGGCGACGGTTGAGATCGAGGATGATGTTGAGGAGGAGAAGGCCAAGGAGGGTGAGAGTAGCAAGACTACATAGGACCTTTTAAACTGAATTAGTTAATGTTAAGGCTTTTGTGGTCCAGGTAAATGCAAATAAATAAGAGAAGCGAAGTCTCGTCGTGTAACTTGTTCTATGTGTTCTCAGATCACCTCATGTACTATCATATACCTATACTACTACACGACTCGTAGATTCTTATTTTCCTTTGCTTTAGCTTAAATTAGTAGATAATTTATTTACATTAAAATATTGTCCTTTTTCTCCCAGTCCAAAGTCCTGAGTAGATCGAATCATCATTTAAGAAACGTTCTAGCCTTTCCCTCGCAGCCCGCCGTATGTCATACTGCGTATTACATAGAGCACTTCCACCCAGCGGCCAGTATGAAGACCGTGTTTTGTCGAGACTAGCCCCGTGATTCAGGAGTTCTGCCACAATGTCATCGTAATCCAAGACCCAGGCGTACATAGCCGCCGATCTCCCACATGGGTCCAACTTATTAACGTTTGCCCTGTTTCCCAGCAGAAATCTAACAAAGCGGTAGTTCCCAGCTCTCGCAGCCACCATGAGAGGAGTTTGTGCCCTTTCTGGACCACCATCGACGTTAGCTCCTCGCTCAATCAAATCCATGGCGGCTTCAACAAGGCTGAAATGCGCTGCAACATGTAAGCCAAAGGCACCTACGTAGTGTTCGGGCAAATGGCTCTGTTGTGAACAAAATCTATGTTTGTCAACATATGCCCATACATAGCCGACTAAGTTTTCATCGGTCAAAAGCTCGATGACAGCTGGCGGTACAGTTGACGGTATACCTGGTTGGGATGCTTCACGTGCGTGTTCGCCCCAGTTGGCAGCAGTATATGCTGAGAGCTGACAGAATAGTTCCGAGCATTTCTCCATGCTGTGGCCAGACATATGTTTCCATAGTCCCTCGAAGCGCAAGTAGGTCACGCAGGCGAGCGTGATCTCTGATTGGGCATTTGCAAAGTACTTGCTTTTGTTCGCCATAAAGTATTCTTGCGTAGTAAAGTGGGCAGGCCGAACTGTGTCGCTTTGCTCATCAATCAGAAGTAGGCCAGCACAAGTTGATAAGATTGTTTCAATATCTCGCAGGCTCTTGTCGTCGAACTCAGAGTCTCCTTTATTGATGGCTAAGGCATGCTGAAGTTCCTTTGGGCTGAGAGGTCGCACAGCGAACAGAACCCACATAATGGTTTTCATTCCCAGAGTTTGGAAGTTCGGTGGCTGCTTTCCGATCCTCTCGACGGCAATGTCGTATGCGTCATATAAGGCATTGCGATTCTCTTCATCTGGCGCCAAATGGTGTTTTCTTTCCTGAAGTTCCAATAAAGCATCATGCGCTTCACGGGCGGACGTTGTGTCGTTCAAGGCGTCAAGATAAAGTTGTGCGAGAAGAAACCTGTGATATATGATAAGAAAATCGTTGTTGAAGAGTTTTGCAGCGAGGCTATTTACTTACATTCCGTTTACAAGTTCAGGTATGGTTGATGTTATCGCATCGGCCAAGCCGGACTTCTGGAGAACGGGATTCGAAGCTCGTGATAGACAAGAGCGAACAAAGGTTCCCACGTCATCTTCTTTTGCCTCTATGTGCTGAATGAAACAGCCCTGAAACCTATTCTCGATGTCAGGGATACATCGTGATGTGTACATGATGTTGACGTTGGCCTTCTTCTGTACGGACGCAAGATAGGATATAAGATCCGATCTGCAATTGTTTGCCGACTGGCATTCATCGAGGGCATCAATGACGAAGAACACTTGTGGAAATAATGTAGCCGTGGATATAAGAACTTGCTCCAATTCCGCATAAGAAGGCCTTGTCTGTAGCTTTGTGTGTTTCTGGTGGAGTTGACGAAAACTCTCGGAAATTCTGCCGCTTTGACGAGAAATCTGACGCAGTAAGGTGGCAAGTAAACCACTCAAGCCTTGCTCATTCTGTCTTCGGTAGTCGCAAAAGATGTAACCCACAATTGGTGTGTCATTTTGGAGAAATTGCTTGCTCAGCTCGTTGACCACTAGCGACGCAAGAATGGTTTTTCCTGACCCTGGGATTCCAGGACAGAACAGTGTTTCTCCACGGGATCCAAGCCAGGTCTGGAATGGTTCAGAGTCCAAGAACCACTGACCTGTGCCCGTCTGATGTCTTGAAAGAAGGTCGCTCTGCCGTTTCCCGTGATCGTCGGGAGTGAGCCAGTCAAGTATCTTGAGATCTTCTTCCCTGAGCAAGTGGCTGTGCATGCTATTCACCCTGGACGCTGTCCAGAACACTGTATCTTGAACTTTCCACGTTGTTAGTCAACTGACGAATAAATCATATTCCTGAGTCTTGCTAGTATTTCTTTACTTACCATTCTTGAGAGTCTCCTGCGCTGAACGTTGTGCTTGGATGGCCCCGGGCTCTATTTGAGCCAGAAGCTCCTTGGCGCATGCCGCTGCTACGGCAGCCGCGTGCTCTTGCCACACTTTGTTTTTGTGACTATCCGCGTAGTCACAGATTCCTCGTACAACGATACAGGGAAAGTTCGTCATCAGCCCGGCTGCTTCCATTTCCACACAGAGAACATGACTACCAAGATCCTTGTTGAGCTTATCCCGGAACATACCGTCCTTGATAACTTGGTTCCCAGACGCAATCAATCCGCAATGGATACGGGTGTCTCTCAGTCTTCTCTCTTTGGCTTTCGTCTTGTCGCAACGCCGACAGGCATCGGCTTCATCTTCGTCGGAGGAGTATATGTCGTCCATGTCCACATGAGCACAGTCTGCCTTAAATAAAACATCTCGGAGAGCTTCAGATCGCAAGTATCTCGAGGCCAATTTGGGGAATTTGCTCCCAAGCTCTTCTAAGTATTCGTCAAATTTTGATTCTTGCATTTCGTGGGCAGTTTCCAACTTGGTCAATGCTGTCAGTAGGAAAGTGGGCGGGTTGTTGAGAGATCCTGTTCGTTCGAAATTGCCGCCCTCTTTCGCCTTCCCAAGATCCCACTGCACCACCCCTGGGTGCGTTCCTGTAGGAGTGCTTACAACAACATCGCCGAGTCTGACCTTGTTGGATGGAATGCCGCCACCAATCCCCACCATGAGCCCAATCTTGATGGACGGGAAAGTCGACACCATGTTCGTGGCTACAGTCGCTGCCGAGACAACCCCAATTTGGCCTTTGGGCAAGCATGCTATCACGATGTTGTGACCACCTATCGATCCAAGGGTGTACGCATTTGTGTCGGTCGGGGGCTGCATGTTGGGAATATTAGGATGGCGTTGGTCGAGCATTGCAATCGCGGCAGTTTGCTCCTTGGAGAGGGCGCATACCCAGCCTACAGTGTAGGCCTCGTGCGATAGTGCTGCCTGCTTCGCCTCCTTTTCGATGGCCGCTTCATCTTGGTCTCGTTTTCTTTTTTCGGAATTCATGACAGTACGAAGGTATTCTCGCGGCGATCCCCAACGCAAACGGTAGTTTGGCCGTGCAAATCTCGTGGTTTGTGATATGAGAGTGAAGTCAGATATCGGGCGTTGTACACAGCAGATGGGTGAGCCCAAAGACAAGGGACGCTTGAAAAGAAGAGGGGGTTTGTGTGGGAGGAGAACCAGGCTGAACTCGTAAGTTCAATAGCCAAGGGGTGTGTAAGCGCCAGCGCAGCGATGGCAAGGCAGACTTGTGACCCTCCGTAGTGCATACAGCCAATCATCTCAGGATGATGGCAGGGGCATTCGCCTGCCTTGCCACTTTCATCACCGACTACCAATAATCCAAAGTTTGCTGGTGGGAACGTGTCTCAGTAAATTTTACATTTACCTATCCAGTCAAGATAGATGATACGACTGTGCTTTGAATCGGATTTCTTGAAAGCAAACGGCTTAGCAGCCTTGGTCAAAGTTTCTCTAGAATCCTTACCCTGCTACCATTCCCACACGATCACGCATGCCTTTCGCTTTGTCACTGCTGCCTTGTTTTGACATCGAATTTGCACCTCTGTCATCATCATCAAAAGTCACCAAGTCCGATATTGCCCCTTCAGGCTTTAGAGAATGAACATGCAATTGGGAAGCATAGTACAGACCATTTTACCTGCGCAAAACACGAGTTTTACTATTTAGGCGGATGCACAGTCTTTTCTTCAATTGCTCTGATCAGCTAGTAACAATTAGAGTCACGAGCCCAGTAGAATTGAAACATTGAAGAAACCTACTTGGCGAGCTTGTCAATATCGGAAGTGGCTTCCCAGAGAATTACAACAAGTATTTCTGCCACCAAGCCTCCTCTTCGGCCAGCCAAATTTGCGGGCTCCCCGGTTTGCCAAACATATGGCCCTCTCCAGACACCTCCCTGATGCGAACATCTCCACCCTTGTCCTTGACAGCCTGGTAGATGAGACGTGCTTGCTCAATGGGCACCACTGTGTCCTCGATTCCATGCAGCAGAAACAAAGGCGACTCGATTTTATCCGCATTAAACAGAGGACTTCGCTCCTTGTATCTCTCTTCCTTTTGCTCATCTGTCATGCCAGGATTGAGGACTAGAGCACCCATGTACTCTGACTCCAGCTTGTGAGTAGACTCGTCAAGTTTCTTGACGTCGCTGACGCCACAAACACAAAATCCCGCATCAAAGGCCCGTGGATGGCGCACAAGGGCCTGCAGCACGTTGTAGCCTCCCGCACTTGCGCCGACGATACCGACCTTACCAACTCTGCCTGCGGCCACGAGATGGTCGGCGACCTCAGCAGCATCGTCTGCGTCAACAATGCCCCAATTGTGGAAGAGTGCCTCACGGTAGTCCCGTCCGTGTCCAGTCGAGCCGGTGTAGTTCAGAGCAAGGAGTGCATAGCCTCGAGCCGTGAAGTATTGAGTGCGCAGTTTCAGCCCAGAGCCCGTATATCCGGTCGGACCGCCGTGAGACGAAATGATCAGCGGCGGTAGGGTGTCATCTGGGGCCGTGAACTTTGGGTTGCGCGGCATCCACAGAGCGCTGTAGATCATTCGGGAAGGAGAGCCTTTCGAACGAAACTGGACAAGTTCGGGCTTTGAGAAGAGCCCCTCGTCCAGATCGGCATCTGAGGTCCGTCTCACGGTGGTAACCTCTCCGTTCAACACATCGATCTTGTAGAGGGCCGAAGGGGAGGCTTTCTGTTCTCCGATAACCAGCACGGTGGTATCATTCAACCTTGCGACTGAATCGAACGCAATGGCACAGAGGCCGGGTGGGCCTATAGGCTTCCAGCCATTCGTCTCGAGATCAATTAGAATGAGCTTTGCCTCGCCAAACAAGATACCTGCTGCTGCCACATATCGATCAGACAGCGGGGCGTATGTATGACTGGAAGCTTATTAGAATGATGACTGTTTCTCATAAACGTTCCTCTGAAACGAACCTTCCTTGAAACCATCGAATTTCACCGAATTCGGCATTCTCAAGGTCTTTAAGCTTGATCTGCGAGGGCTCTACTTGACCAGGGGCAATGCGGTGAAGTTGACGGAATCCGTCAGTCTCGATGCACACAAACAAGCTTCCATCCAGACCCCATCTAGGCTCAGCAGCGCCCTCGCGGTTCTTGCCGGCAACTTGGGTCACATTCTCGACGGTAGCAGACGGGCTCCAGTCAGCTACAAAGACTTTGCTTGCAGAAAATGGAAGATTGGGTTGGTCCCACTCCTTCCAAACCAGCCTTGCACCGTCCTCGCTAAACTGCGGTGTGTAGTAGAAGTCGGCGCCCTGCACGACTCTCTTTGTTTCTCCGGTGTTTGCATTGATGGCGACGATGTAGTTCTTCACTTCTCGTGGCGTGTTTACCGTGTGGTCTTCCTCAATGGCCACCACCCAAGGGCTTGTCGGGCTCGCGCTGAAGTTGGAATATCGGAGGTTAGGACCCGCCGTGACTGGCTTCACTTCCCCAGAATCCGGATCCAGCACGTTGACACCGGTGGTATCACCACCACTATTGGAGAAGATGATACGGCCGTCAAAGAGTACATCGTATGGAGAGCCACCGTACTCGTAGACGGAGTTGTGGGCGCTCCAGGGTGCTGGGAGCACGTCCTTGGGTCCGTCGCTGGTGATTTCGACAACGCCATTGCGACCATCTTCCTTGGACTCGTTGAAGTACGCGCGACCGGATGCACGCTACAGATAACGTCAGAAAGAGCGATAGCCATTGGTTCCCGAGGCTTACATGAACACGGGGCGAGGTGACGGACCAGCTCTTGGAGGTGACTGTGTCAGCCGTGATGGGGCTGTCCCAGTCACCGTATCGCGCAACTCTTTTGGTCACCATTTCCGAGAACTGTACGCAATGGCGGTGATTTAACGCTTGGAGAGATAGGTCGGAGATATTTCCGCGACTTAAAATAACTGTGACTCACTTTGGCACGGGACTAGTGAGGGGGACTAGATGACGTTGAACGAAGTCGGACTGACTGATAAGGAAGGAGAATAGGAACCTTGGTTCACTGTAAGCGGGTCCGAGACCCCGCACTTCGCTCCGGGTTTGCCGTCCGCGCCCCGCTAAATCCCATAGGGCCGGAGTCGTCGGCTCCGAAACTGCTCCACCGACTTACGTGAATATGGGTTTTCTTCCGTTCTTATCAATCGCAATCGTCATCGTGTTAATTCTGAGCCAAAAATACAGCTTTGCTCTGATGTCAAGGAAGACGCTAGCATGAGCGCTGAAAAGCCTCATGGGACAATGCGGAAAGGGCGTGCTTTCCGCCCTTTTGGTCTGGGTACAAGCCTGTTCAGATTGCCGGAGCTTTGCTGCTGATGATTTCGCCGAATGTGAGGGGCGAGTCAAACTGGGCTGATTGCCAAGGCGAACGCAATGCCGCCGGCCGTCGTCAAGGTCATGATTCATGACATCAATTTTGCAATTGCGATACGGAGACTTGAGTAGCCACCGGATTGCTGAGCAAGGTACAGACAGGGCCCTCAATCACTTGAGATTGACGTAGACCTCTTTTTGCTGCGTGATATTCTTTGCAGACGAGGGAAGTGAAGTCCAAACCCCTGCGTGAATCAACTACTGGGTTGGCTCGGCTGTTCATGGCGATGTGGTCCGTGTTTCAGCAAAGAGAAGGTTGAACCGACAGGTGTTGTCCAAAACGGCCCCCGAACGGAGCAATTGGTCGCATGCTCAGGGCTCATCAGCTTGGGAAGGCTTGTGGAGGTGGTGACTGGGGTTCGAAGCACAGGGATTACGTGAGTGCTGATTTGACAGTCTGAGGAACCATGTTTGAGAGTCTAAGTTTAGCCTACGACAGCTGTCATCTGAGACTCACAGGAGGGTTCGGATTCCCCTTCTCAAATTCAACCGAAATTGGGTGCTGGTTCGCGGGGAAAAGTGTCCCAAGGAGGTGCAGCCGCTGGCTGGATCAGGGAACGGCGACCAGCGACATCACTGATGACAGGTGATGGATAACGTTAAGCTTAAATCTCTATTGTGCCTCCACTATTCGCGACTGCAACATAGGTATTCGGCGAAATGGGAAGACAGCAATTTTGGATGACATCGTCGCCGCGCACGACTGCATACCTACGGATGCGAGTTGGCAAGAAAAACACTCATATCTTCCACTGCCGATGACAAGCTTCTCCGCATGATGAGCCGCGTCCGGAAATGTCAAGTAGAGACGAGTTGCCATACCGCCAAGCTGCGCCAATGCCGGATCTCGAGTAAAACTGACCTGACCAGCCGCCTCCTGCAGTCAATTCAAGCCCCGAATTTCCCCATTAGGCGCTCAATGAGGCTCTCGAAGCGCTTGTTATCTCCTCAGTGGTCCTTGGCGCACTTGGCGCCACGGATGGTGGGGGAAAGGGCCTCATCCTTGTGGTCCCATGTGGGTTTCATGATGCCGTTGCTCTTGGCGGGCTGTTCCCTCCCAGCTGCGCTTACACAAAGTTGTCCACGCGGACTTTGACTGGAAAAGCGTTCGTCTGGCCATATAACCAATTTGAGTTCCGCGCTGCATCTTTCACTCAGCCACATTTCAATGTTACCCATTTTATCCTTACTTTGTACGATTTCCTTTGTAATTGAAGAAGCTCCCCGCCCTTTCTAAGCCAACTCAACCAACAGCGTTGGTGTTTTGCACACCCAAATTCTTTTCTTTAGCAATCTCATCTAGGATTCCAACATGAAGTTATCACGGGCAATTCTCTTCTCGACACAACTTCTTGTCGCCACATCATTGCCAATCTCAACGACGTCGACCACCAGTGTTCTATCCCGAGGCGAGGAGGCTACAACAGAAGGAAAACTGTTCAGGAGAATACCTGCAGCAGGCTCAGTGGAGACTCCTAAAGGGGCTGCAGAGAACGGAACTGCAGCCGGTGGGGAAGCCGGGGCAGGAGGCGAGGGCGAGAAAAAGGAAAACGAGAAGGAAATTGAAGGAGCGTTCAATGTTCCAGTTCGATTGGGCGGCGCAGGCGTCAAGCAAGACGTCCTCTTCCCACCAGGAGTGAGTTGCGCCTTGATATAAGAATGAAAACACACAAGCTAACGTACAAATTAGAAAAACGGTCGCTTCGAAGTCGAGTTCCAAAACGCCATCGGACGAACCCTCACAGTCACCGAGAACCGAGCGCCTGCACCCCCTCCGGCAGGGTTCACGGCAGTGGAAGCAGTATCATTCAAAGTGAACCTGGCAGAGGGAGCGCAAGGCATGACACTGTCCAAGATTGACTATATTCTGAATCCTGGGAGTAAGTTTTTGAAGGCCTTGGATGTCTACAATAAGCGAAGCTGACACAGCTTTAGACAAGCTGGACATTAGCAAGGGCCAGATCGGCCGCCTGTTCCCTGAGGCAAACGCATTCATCATCGACCCAGCACTGGGAGAGCTGGAATTTGAGGCCGAAGAAAATGAGTTGACACTCAAGGTGGCGAATATGAATGGGGAGTTCGCAGTGTTTCTTCCTCAAGCAAATGGTGGCGCCGCCGGACGTGCATAGATGCGTTGTGTTCGGAGCGTTTGTGGAATGAGGAGAAGAAGGGAGGGGAAGCTATAATTATCAACCTTAGTCCATGGAAGGCAATATCTGTAATGACAGCGGGACTGCCAAATGCCTTGCGAACAGCGATTCAGACTCAACTGAGAAATGAGTCCAGGTTTTTGTTAAAACTTCAATTCGGATTTCGAATTTCATCGCTGAATAATCCTTTGCGTGAAAGCCCGTGTCTGGTTTGTGTAATTTCGAAGAGCCATGTCCAGCTCGAAGAGGAGATCTCTGGCGTGTGATTTGAGAAACTGTGACAGACCTGTGCTCTGCGGTGCTCAGCGTAGAGCTATTAGGAGAGTTGGTGTCAGTGTAATACTCCTACTTAATGTATTGGATTCGGTAGCTTAGTGCAGACAAGAACAGATACATGTAAGACGAGGATCTATGCTGGGGCGGGTCTGACCTCAACTGGTCAAGAACTAGAGTCGAGTTTGGCTTGGATCAGTAATTGAAGCTAGGAAGCTTGCCCCGCAACCTTTCAATGGCCGTTCGATCAGACGATCGTCGCAGTGGTCTGGTCCTCTCGCAAACAATTATGTGATTGCCTTCACGGTTCTTTGAAAATACGGTACCGAACTGTCGGAAATATGTGTTGTGGTATATTAATAGAAGATATCATGTGAAGGGTCTATATCAACACGATACGAAGAAAAGAAAGACTTCCAAGACTCTTTACAACGTTGCACCAGCTTAGTCGCAGTTGCGGTAGGCACCGTCGCTGAGCTGGCCACGAACAGCACCCGGGACAGCAAGGCTAGAGTGGACATCGGTGAAGAACATGGCCGGGTTCTCTTCAATCTGGCGGACCTCAAATCCTTCACCGTTGTCGGTCTGGGTACCGGTGGCGTTGACGCCAGTGCGGAAGGGTCCGGACAAGCAGCCGATGCTGCGGCGGACATTCTGGGTGCCCTCAACAGGCTGAGGGTTGGGGAATGAGATACTAAAACATCCTAGTCAGTCACTAATCCCTAAGGACCAGTCCTGGCGTCAAGCTTACCGAGGAGGACCGGCACGGCCCTTTGCAGCCTCGTGGATGTGGGTGGCTGTCAAGGCAGGCGACTGGTACTCGCCCTGGAAGTTTACCAGGGTGATGTTGTAGCAGATGACATCCTCCTGGGAGTTGATGCCGTAGTTGAAGTAGCCGATGGCGCCGGCCAGACCGCCGGTGGCGGTGTTGTTGTTGTCGACGACCTGGTCGGGGGTAGCGACGATGTGGTAGGTTGAGGTGAAGTGGAAGGGACCGGAGGAGCCCCAGCCCTGCTTGTTTCCAGAACCCTTCTTGTGCCAGCCGATGATGTGGGTGACATCCTCAATGATCTTGATCGGGGTGGCGGCAACGGCGGCAGCCAGGACGACGGGAACAAGAGCGAACTTCATATTGTTGATATTTGTAAGAACTCGAGTAGAGAGAGTGACGAGGTGGGGGTTGAATGTTCGGTGGGAAATGCAGATAAATGATAAGTGATGGGATTAAGGTACAATGAGGTATTAGAGTGTGATGCTGTGTGATTCCAATTGAAATTTGATTCAACGATGGAGACAATTGCACTCTATATACTCGGTTTCGATGTTGGTGAAGTCCGCAACAACCGCATCTCGGAATCCCATACCTCCGCCAAATTCCAAGATCGTCACAAGCTAAACATGCCGCCTCTGATGATGTGTTGGTTGAGCCAAGGGGCTATGGAACGGGTCGACATCACCCAGGACTGAACTCCGGTGCTGTGGCCTTGAGAAACCATCGTGATGAATGGGCCAAGAGGCTTGCGAAGTTCCTACCTTGCTTGGAAATCTGGCCGGCAATGGTTCGGGGCCCCTTGGCAACATTGCTGGTCCCCCGATCCGGGGACGCGCGCGTCGCCGTGCTGGGGTTACGGTCATGACACCGCCGATCAGTTGGGGTTCGGCAGCGGAAGCGACTTGTACCGAGAAAAATTGGGAGTTGTTGTGTCTTGTCTAGGTTTGTCCGGTAGCGCCAAATATTGGACAAGCTCCTTGGCGGTTGCTTGGCCCCCAGTCCAACGGTGATGTGCCGAAGCCTGATTAACAATATTGAGCACCCTGAGTATGGTCAATTGGATGCAGAAAAACGAATAAACGTTAGGCTAGGTAGACGATCATGTCTGCTTTTCTCCGGACTATGATGCTGCAAGCTGCAAATACTTTCGCTGGCGTACTGGGCAAATAACGGAGGCCTTCGCATCCGAAGTAGTTCCTTGGAGAGCCAAGAGGCAGCTACGAACTAGCTTATCTCCCTACCAAGAGGAAATTAGACAGACTGTTGCTGGGCATTCGTGAATGACATATTGGCGCGTTTTTTGGGAAAAGAATGTGTCTTGGCGATGAGGCAGAGCATTTAGGTGAGACCTGTCTAGCATTGCTCGCAGACGGACGTTGTTAAGAATGGCCCCCAATCTCTCATAGTTCTGACATGTTTGGAATCAAAACAAAGAGCCAATGAGATTGCACAGCGCTGAAAGTCCCCAAAAGGCGGATGGCCTTTCGACCCAGATTGACCATGCGATTTGTCGCATGTAGGGTCGTATCCTCTCACCTCGTGCAGCACTCTTTAAGTTATCTCATGGCTCAATGCAAGAACGACCGCTACTGTGAAAAGGGCAATGAAACCAAGCAATATTGTGCATGAGCCAGACCAGTTTGTGAAACGCACACATCTTGATCAAAGCCAGATAAGTATACATTGAGCGGATGGCTCTTGAAGTTTCAACTGTTCGAAGGGTATCTACTAATAGTGGTTGGTGTCGCAGCGACACATCATGGCAAGTCCCATCCATCTCCAATGTTGGAATGGCTTCAGCTTCTTCCATCACGGATTACTCCTGGTCAACCGCGCGGAAGGCATTCTGTGAGCGATGACCGAGAAGCCCTTTTCAAATCGTGTGTTGTCCTCAAATCATTTTTACTGCATCCACTGGGCATTATTCTTTACTGTCCCTCTTCTTTGCTGTCCCTCTTCTTCTCATTCCCTGCGAAGCCAACCTCGACCCCATCCATGTTGTACTGTGTCATTTTGTGTCTGTGGCACCAAGGGGGCGTTTCCAGAGCTATTGCTGGACCCTTGAGATATCTCTTCGCCAGTTGTTATCCCCAATCCCTGTCCCTGAATTGTGCTCGAGTCTGGAGAAAGCGGCGATACAGCCGTGTCGAGGGTGTTTCGGTTGGAGCCGTCGGGCATTGGAGAGACGTATGCTGGCGGGGGCGAATTGTTCGCCGTCGGGTCGTAGTTATCGGCCGGTAGCTCACTTAATTGAGTAGGTGGCTCCGGATCGAGCTCGGCGATGTGCCGGGGCGGGTCGGATGGCCTAGCAGACACGGCAGCCGCCGGGTCAAGCTCCGAGATCGGCCGCGAGTCGCCGCTCAGCTCCGACTTGAACGCATATACTGAGTTTTCCGGCGGTGCCAATTTCGTCCGGGCTGCCGCCGCCGCCATAGCAGCGCCGGCACCGGCCCCAGCTGCGCCAGCCGTGCCAATCGCTGCGGCCGAATGCATCTGAGGTTCGACGTCCCCCTTCATGGGATGCCCCCCGGCTCCATCTAACCTGCTTGATCGGTATCTCTGGAAGAACTTCCAGCATATGAAGAGTATGAGGACGACGGCTAGGACGATGCCAATAGCAAGACCAGCTTTCGCGCCAGGATCTAGACCTCCCCCATCATCCGGCGTTGAAGTTGATGTCGCACTTGTTGTTGATGTGTTCGTAGCTCCTGTTGAGGTCCTGCTAGCCGTCGACGATCCTGCTGTGGTGGTTGCCGCCGTTGCCGTTGCCGATGCGGATGTTGTTGACGAAGACTCTGTTGGATACGGTCCCGTCACATAACAATATCGAACCGAGTCGAATACTGATACATATTGCGTGCAGCTACTCTCAAGCTTGGTAATGTCGTCCAAGTCATTGCTGTACCAGGAGGCCATCTTACTCCTGAACGACGCATAGCTGGTTGTGAGCTCAGCCCCTGAGAGGGTCGATGTGAAGTCGCATGCTGTCGCAGGCCATAGCGATGTTGTCGGCGCGTCATCCAAGATATCCTCCAAGTCCTCCAAACAATCCTGAGCGTTCTGTCGTCGAATCTGTTGGTACCTAAGGTCGGGCCGGGCGGCGGCAGTGGTGATGAGGCCGGCCAAAAGGCCGAGGGCGGAAGCGGTGTCGGAACGCATCGAGATTGGCAGCGAACGTCCGAATTGGGTTTTTCTTTTGCTGGGATCAAAATCTCACTCGCCGGAACGGACTGGAGAAGAGCAGGATCGCTCACATTTGTGGTCGAGAAACGGAGAAGATCACGCGGGGAAGACAAGAGCCGCCGCGGAAGAGACCACGCGGCCCTGCCGATCTATTCAACGAAATACCTACGTCAACAACAATTCCCGTCCTGTCCCGTGTCAATCAATTCAGTCCCAACTCGTCTGCAAAATTCTGCGCCATCACAACTCCACCTTATCGCTCGAAATCCACCAGTTGATGGGTCTATCATTGCTGGGCAGGGCTAATTATATAGAGCTGCATCTGCCAAGCCAGGGCGGATCAGGGAACGAGCCAACAGCGATGGTTCGTCCCAACGGCCAAGCAACCCCGGCCCGGGATCTCAGCCACGGTGATTGCGCTGAGCAGGGCTGTGTTGAAATGATCACCACCCGACCTGTGGGGAGATGCGTTTCTTTCCAATTCGCCCAATCCGCAGAATTCTGCTCAACTTGAAACAAGACGCTTATCCGCGTTCGGTTTATCGGCTGTTGGGGATTGGCTCAGTGGTGTGTGATGGGGGGGGGGGGGGGGGGGGGGGGGGAACACCGGCTTACACGCACGCGCAAGCTTTTAGACTTATCTGCTGCCGGCCGGGTTGATAGCTCCTCGACACGGGCGGGGTTCGCTGGTGTTACGAAGCTCAACCCTGCCGTGGAAGCCCGGCCGACGAACGGCAGATTGGGAGAAGAAGGTTGGGCCGGAGACAGTTGCGCGGATTCACACCATCATGACGTTACGAGGGGTGGAGTGGTGTGACTGGGGCTGGGCAAAAAGGAAGAAATGAGACTGTGGTCTTGGCATCCAAGAAGGTTCACGACGAGATGAATTGTCGGGGTCGCCGCGACTCATGACCGGCAGTGATCTTCTCGCTCTTTCGGGGTCAGCCTCAGCTCCGGTCTCGAGGGAGCGGCCGAGGTGGACACCGCCCAGGGGAAGGGCGATTCCGCCTGTTTCCGCTAAGGTAGTGGAGAAGTTTTAGCATCTGGAGGAGAAATTAAGCTCAAATTGACCGCACGTCAATACCGACAGACTGTTTTGAAACATCCTTCTGTGTTCAACTTGAGATAGGAGATCTAGATGGTATCTGAAGCTAGCGGAGATATAGAGAGAACACAAGGAAAAACCGTCGATCATCACGACAGGCGCACGACAGGCGAGACATCGCGACCGACTGCAGCTTCTCATCCACCCCTGTCGTCGCCTGCTCCATTTGCGCCGCCCTCATTGCCACACTTTACCTGCCTCAGCCCCAGGCACGCCCAATCATTCTCTCTAATCGTTGATGCGATGTTGCCAGACTTCCTGCTCAGCTCTCGCGCTGTACGTGCTTGCGCCCAAAATATCGCGCATCTGCTCGACGCCAGTGAACATGACCTGACGAGACACAAACCAGCGGATCCCCTCGTGGCAAGGCGGGCTCGTCAGGCTGCCTTGATAGGTCCAGAACTCATTGAAGAGGAGGACGCTCTCAAGAGCGGGCATGTGATTGATTGTAATCTCCTGCTGCATGCCCACATCATTGAAACCAATCATCTTTGGAAGCTGGTTGAAGAAGGTGCTGTTGGCGTTGCCCGGATCGAGGCGGATAGCCAGCACAGCCTTCTCATGGCCTTCCTCGTCTACGTGTACGAGATGCAACTCAGCCTTGGACCGCATGCCGTTTACGGTGTGGTCTGCCGGGGAGTGGATGTGCCAGCCTTTCAGGTAGAGCGTCATATCGTCGTAAGTAAAGGATGGGTTATTCGTGTAGACCCCTTCAGGGTGCGTGACGGTGAATGCTGGCCCATAGTTCCAGTTGTAGAAATTTCCAGCGGTCTTGTTTGGGTAGTTGAACTTTAAGACGTGGCTTAGAGCAAGGCCGAGACCGAATGAAAGCGCGATTGGTGATTGTTGAGTGCCTGTCTGGCAAAGACTGTAGTCTGGGGCTGGTTAGAGTGACACTCAGAAATGAGATCAGTCTTGCTCGCTTACTCGGGTTGATGCGACCCCAATTGAATGAAGCCTCATAAGCCCAGTCTGCCGGTTTGGGAGGAACAGGAGCAGTTTGTCGTTTTATCCCCATGGCATGGTAATTCTCATGGCCCGCGCAGGCCAGTGCTTTAGATGCCAGCAGTAAGGCACCGACGAAAGACGAAAAGATTAACATGGTCGCAGACTGTGTAGAGAATATTCGCCTCTCAATCGCGACAGCGCAACAGATGGTAGACGAGATTGGATTGGTGAATAATTCAACTTCTTGAGGGTTCGTAGCAGGCTTATAAACTTCTTCCATGCGCTTCCGGGGTCCATGGATAGCTGCATCTCACGAAAGTTCATTTCTCCGAGGTGGGTGGCTTGCAGCCTCCTAAACGGTCGGCGAGATCCCGACGCATGGTTGGGAAGACACTGGAGTCGGCCGGCCAAGACCTGCTAGCGAAGTAAGGAAGGAAAGAGAGCATAGCCATCGTCAGATTCTGAACCCTTGACACCGCGTTTCTCTTCCCATGATGCTTGGCGCAGGAATTAGGGTGCTGGACCGGCGGACTGGGACGGCATTCTGCGCTGGAACACCGGATGGCAGTACAACAGACGCTGAGCAATATTCTGGCAGGAAACTTTGTGTTGGAATTTTGCCGCCACTCGAGGTGAACCCCTCATTATCACCTGAATTATAAAGCTAAATCTTGCCGTTGGAAGCGCAAGTGAACTTTCTCTCGCGAAATAATGAGCCACAGAGTCGGTGCAAAGACGAGATAGACAGGCATCAATTGACAAGAAACGACGGGCACTGGCCTTGCGCTAGCGTCCCTTCGCCGACCGCCGGACGCCTGTTATGCTGTGTTCTGTCTTGGCGGTCAAAATGGCGAGCAGCGTTGTGTGGCTTGGCTGACGCCTCATCGAACGGCCTTGAGTTTCTCCAAGACTTTTGCGAGGGGAAGTACATCCCATTGGCCACCCTGGCAAGGCAAGCAACGGCCGGGTACTCCCAGATTGTGCTCAGACGGCCTTCTAGTCTGTGTGTCATTTCCTAGCCGCGGACGTTTGAGAGGCTTGCCTGTATGCAGGAACCCCGCGATGATCTGAGCACGTGGCTGAGGTCTCAGTGCCTCATCCTGGAGGAGCCACCGGTTCGTTGGGGTCTGGACTCTGTCGAGCCGCAGACCGCCTTGCGGTCAGCATGAGTCTGTACTACGGACAAGCCCTTGGTTAATATCTAATCGTGTGTTCATTCGTGGAGTTGAGCGAGTTCAAGAGCCTCCTGCGTGAGAGGGGGCAGGATGCAAGACACGAGTAATCTGAGACTGAGACAATATGGTAAACCCGCTTCGGAGGCGGTCGGATGTGCGAAATCTCCTTCCCATGGAGCGTGTAACCGAGGATAATTCGTCAGCAGAGTCTTTCGACATGCCACGCTGCTTGCTCTTGGTTTCTTGTCCAGGCGGCTCATTCTCAGTCTCTTACCATAGGTTTTCATCTCGTGCATCCCCGCCAACTCGGAGCAAATGGCAGCGAGATGAATTGTTCCAAAGGAACGATTCAAAGAAATCTCCGGTTTGCGTGGCTTTTCATTCTTCTCAAAGAGATCCATTGGGCTTTCTCATGCATTCGTAACCGTAACAGGATGACGGCCAGTTGACAAGCCTGCAAAATCATTGACTTAGGCCTTCTAAGCATGTTTGGTTACTCAATGATTCTGTTTACGAAACGAGAGGCAAGCCCGCTAGACTACGAAACTTTTAAGGATTCTCTCGTACTACTGATGTCTATGAATCGACTTGGTTGCTTGAGAATGAGTTGGTGATACGGGCCTAGTCAGCCGAAGTCATCATTTTCATCATCGAGTGGAGCCCTCACTGCGTACTTATAGCGATTTGGGTAGGCATCAATATTATGGGACTTTTGTTCCAGTCATTGGCTGTAACTCAAATCAAGCACCGCCGCGAAAATTTACCCCGCTCGTTGTAATGCTTACTTTGTCTCACACCCCGAGATCTCATGAAATGATAACACCGCCTACTCAAGTAGCCGTTACCAGCTATCCGACGATGGAATCTCAAGTAGCTCAGACACTTTGTCCAAGATGTGATAGTCTCGATCTGGACAAGATATTTGCTGGAAACTACGAGACTCCACAGATTGT
The DNA here is from genome assembly GCA_027406125.1 of Colletotrichum tropicale. Lineage (NCBI taxonomy): Eukaryota > Fungi > Ascomycota > Sordariomycetes > Glomerellales > Glomerellaceae > Colletotrichum > Colletotrichum tropicale. The sequence continues at coordinate 1,346,588 of JANVYH010000003.1, forward strand.
TACAAGACTGGGTGACGTGCCGCATGACATGCTCTCAAGCGAATGCCCGTTGTGTCGTTTGTTAGCCGAGGCAGTTCATAGACCCTTCTCAGACGAATCACTCACATCATACCACGATACTTGCGACCTTTTGTGCAATCATGCCAATGCCGACCCCTTCGTCCACGGGTACTTCTTATTTGCAGATCGAGTGAACGGTAGTAAGTGGGAGGGCATCGGCCATTCAGACTACGCGCGCTATCTCAACTTCGTCCTGGATGGCGCAATGCACAATGAAGGGCTGTTTCTCAAGTCCGATGCTAGCAATGCCAACACCGTCATGGCCTTAGCCAACGACGAGTGTCCCCTGACGACGGCCGACGTGGATATACCCGATGAAGGCTTCATTGCTCTGAAGGTTGGGAGATGAAAGGTGAAAACAGTGGTGTTGCAAGTTATCTGGGAAGTATTTACCCAGTGTCAAGATCTGAATCGAAGACGGGAGCGGGCCGGCTCGTGCCGCCGGTTATCGACTGGACGTTGCTGCGATCCTTCGTGCGAACCTGTCAAGACTCTCACGAGGCTTGCCGGTTAGATAAAGAAGAAATCAGCATAACCGGGTTCTGTTTGATCAATTGCACCACTTGGAGTCTTGAGCCTGCGACACCTCACGTGTCATACGTAGCGCTGAGCTATGTCTGGGGCCAGCCGGATAAATTGAATGACTTCCAGCCATCATTGGGGTCTTCGGCTGGCTTACCCAGCATGCCATTGGTAATCGAAGATGCGGTAGCCGCAGTGAGGGAAATGGGTCTCGTGTATCTCTGGGTTGATAGGTAAGCCAAAAGCTCAAAGTTGGCGGGACACAGAATTGGATGCTGACAACTTAGATACTGCATCAAGCAAGATGACTGCGAAATCCTCAATGACCATTTATCCAAGATGCATGTCATCTACCGGCAGGCTGCTTTCACCATAATTGCAGCCGCAGGTAACGTTTCAGCGTTTGGGCTGCCGGGTGTCTCGATAAGAAGACGGCAAACACAGGCTCATGCAAACGTTAGAGGACGTCTACTGGTCTCCGCTCTTGGGCCCTTCACACACTCTTCAAAGAGTATCAAGTGGAACACTAGAGCGTGGACGTAAGTGTTGCACCCCATACTTCTGTACCGCTGAAACGCTGCTCAAATGAATCTATATTCTAACTATAGATACCAAGAGGATGTGTTCTCAGTCAGACAGCTCATATTCGACACCCATCAGGTTACATTCGTATGTGCAGAGAGCCAGAAGTGCGAAAGTCTTACCCATCCGTCGGAAGTCAACACATCTTCACAGCGTCTTTTTGGTGTTCGCAATCGTTCTGCGTGGGAGCATATCTCACACTACTCAAAGCGAGATCTCACGTTTGAAAGTGACGCCCTCAACGCCATCACCGCCACTCTCAATGACTATAAGGATAGAACCAAGGACGCCGCTTTCCATGCATGGGGAATGCCATTTGCGGCCAACCTGAATGTGTTAGATGGCTCGTATCCTGGGCCTCTACGTCACGTCACTTTCGCTTCTGAAGATGCCATGTTTGGATTCAGCTTAGCATGGTACTCGGCAAGCCCCGATCTTCGAAGACGACATGGGTTTCCTACATGGTCTTGGGCTTCGTGTAGAGCCAATGTTGGTTTCCTGAATGTGCCTGACCGTACTTCGAACAATGTGTTGATGCCAGACCCGGAAATCGACGTTCGGCTCGAATATCGTAACGGTCAGATTGTATCTTTGTCAGAATACATGTCGCAGAATTCCTCCGTTCAACTCTCTCGTTACCTACACTTGGAAGCATGGTCAGTTCGCAGCGGCTTGACCTTCCATCCTGACGAAGGGAGGGTTACGATAGACGTTAGCGTTTGCAAATACCACCTGACGGGAAAGATTGGCCTAGAGACTCTGCCCGATGACAAAGATCAAAAGCCGATTCATGATCTCATGATGGCCAAAGATGGGTGGGAGGCCATCGTTGTGTTTTACTCGCCTGAAGACTACGAGTGCGCGGTCCAGCCGTTCATCATCACGCTCATGAGGGTTGATGATCCGGAGAAGCCAGGTGACGAGGTCTATGAACGAATTGGTCACATCAATGAGCTTCGATTAGAGAAGATGCCCCAGAGGCGGGAGGAAAGTTATCAAGCCCCTGAGGAAAATGTCTTGGGCAAAGAAGGAGCACAGAATTCCGACACAACGACCGGCGGCCAAGAAGTTGAGGCACAGATGCCACAAAACGAAGACACTGATGATTTGGATGACCGAAGTGAGTCGGCAGACACCGCGAGCTCCTCAGAAGCTGATTCGGATGATTATGGGGATTACACCATTAACATGGTTGTACGTCGGGGACATATCAAGCGCTTATTTCCTCGGATTCCAATGGTTAGGAAAAGGCTCGTAATAAGATGACTACGAAAATCTTCTCTTCTAAACAAGAGATCTCATAAAGAATCTGGGGCAACCTTAAGTGTCCACCTGAATTTTCAGCCCGATAGAGATAGTGGGGGTCATTGCTTCCAGCAACAAATGCAGTGCAGAATTTACTTGAGAATGTGCTGCATACTGTGTCAACATTGTCAGAGAATGAAGACATTTGTGAGTGCACCGAACGCAAGACAACTTGACGCACTGCCGCAGGCTCCCGAGGCAGTTGTAAGTCTACTCACTGAAGCCTATCAAAACTCGGACGAGCTGGATGCCTTTGGTGGAGTTACGTCAGTCTCTCAAAGAAGCACGCGTGTGTGTGGAACACGGCACACGGCAAGACATGCATGCCACGCGCGTAGCCAAGTGCACTCTTCCGACGCCCCCTTTCCTTGGCCCAGACATAGCCGATGAAGTTAGGCGTCAATGATGATTGGGACAAAAGGCAAAAGGCGAGTGAGTGGGCAGGCTTCTGACCGGTCCTTCCAGACTTGGTCTAGACTTTTACCCCTGGGGCCCCGGAGAATCATGACACTTGACAGCCACACACGCACCAACCAGCCAATGAAGGGAGACAGTGCCCCAACTTTGGATGCATCTGAACTGAAGAATGCTCAAGGTGCCCAATGTGATTTTGACCAGACACATGCGTCCACATGATCGGTTGAACACACTTGTTTGTTTTCTGATTATTCTCAAATCGGATCGTGGACTTGCACGTCGCCCTCCAGCCCCATCTTGGGCATCCCCTGTCCCATTGGATTTACTCTTAGGTGCCCTTGCCCTGGCGGCGGATGGCAGAGGGGCGTCATAAGAGTGTAGGAGCGTGCTCCGACGGCCTCCTATTGGTCGGAGCCAGCGCCGCAGCCAATAGGAGCATTGCTCTGGCAGACCCACCCGTAGCGGTTTCCAGCGTCCCAGGGGGGTAGTCCCACTGATCAGTGATCGAGATTCAGCGCTGTTACTGTTACTGTTACTGTAAACTCGAACGACCACCGGGCTCGGGCTCACTTTGCGAACCTTGGAAGCCAATTTTCCCCCTTGGTTCGATTCACGTCCCCGTCACTTCTCACCCGTCATCACGCTCGTTCTGATTCAGAAGACACGGAAGAAATAGCGAGGCTTTGCGCGACGAATGCTCCCGCAGTTCTCATGTCGCTCCCTACCAAACGTCGCCGTGTGATCCTGCCCGCCCCAGGTGCCACGACCACGCAGGCCGGAATCGTGCCGGCGCCGCACACAACGGCAACGGTAACGACAACAACACACTCGCACTCCGCCCACGGCCCAGACGGCTTCCCGATCGAGCCTCCGAGGAAGGGGTCCGATAGCAGTGAGGCAAGGAGTCCGAGTACCGAGTCATCCGGCGAAGCCAAGCCTCGGTCGGGTACTTCGGGGTCAAAGAGGCAGGTCATTGCCGTCGCCTGCGACAACTGTCGGCGGAGGAAAGCAAAGGTGAGAGAGCCTCATCCACCACCACCACCCAAGACTCAAATACTAACACCTCATCCCAGTGCGACGGCAGCAGGCCAAAATGCCAGCACTGCACCAAACGCAACGTCGAGTGCCACTATGAGGCGAACCAGGGCGAGACCGTCAGTCTCGCCCTCAAGCGCAAGGCCAACGTCCTTGAGAATGAGAACGCCCAGTACCGCGACCTCTTCCGCATGGTCTGCAGCAAGACCGAGGACGAGGCCCAGGAGATCTTCCGCCGCATCCGCGTCTCCGGGGACCCGCTCAAGGTCCTCGAATCCATCCGCCAGGCCGAGATCCTACTCCCCTCGCCCGCCGCCAACGAGCGCGTGAGCGATTCAAGGTTAGCCAAGCTCAACGACAAGGCCATGGAAAATAGTCTGATCCGCGTCCCCGCGAAACCCTGGACAGCCATCGCAGACGACGGGCTCGTATCTGAGCTCATTACCGACTTCTTCAGCTGGGAGAACGCCAGCGCCTTCCCCGCCGTCGACCGCGACCTCTTTGTCGCCGACATGAGGGCCGGCAACGTCAAGAAGGCAAAGTACTGCTCCCCCATCCTCGTCAACGCCATATGCGCCCTGCGAAGTGTAAGTGTGCCCACTGCTCGGGATCCAGTGCGGCGGTGTTATGGCGGGACTGACGATGTGCTTTTTTAAGCCGTTTGTAGAACGAGCCAAGCAGTTTGGCGCCATTACGGGGCAAGACTTGGCAAAGCGGTTCAGAGACGAAGTCATGCAGCTAGTCGAGAAGAGCCAAGGCCGCGCGACACTGCCGACCATCATCGCGCTTGTGCTCATTGACTGGTCAGCCAGCATTGCCGGCGATGAGCCGACGGCCAAGATGTATCGCTACATGGCGTGGGAGCGGTATAAGCGCTTCAGGCCAGAGAGGAGGTTCTCTCAGCTGAAAGAGGACGATCCCCAGGAAAGGAGCGAGAGACTTGCCATATCAAAGGCAGTCTGGGCGATTTTCTTCATGGAAAGGTAGGCCGACCTTTGTTTCCGGTTTATGGGAAATTCCTCTGACAACCACGGGCAGTCGCATTTCATACTTTTACCACCAAGTATCATATATACCGCCTCCACCGATACCCAAACTATTTGACAACAATGGAGCGGATGCACTCGAGAACAGAGGCAATCTAGACGTGCTGGGACGGCCATATTTGGGATCGACAACTCAGATCCCCCTGGTCCCTGGGATAGCCACCATCAACAGCAATATTGCATGCCTTCAGTATGAAATCATGCAATACGTAACATCAGGAGACAACATCAAAGGCAGTGCGGATGACTTGAAAAGGAGGAAGAGCCTGTATTGCAAGCTGCAACAGTTCAGGGCGGACCTCCCTAAGCGGTTTCGAATGGAGTTCAACTTCACTCCCTCCACAGCCTTTCTCAGGTGAGCTGCTCTCATGCTTATCTCATATTTTTCAGAACTAACCACACAAGCAGGATGCACGAGAACGAAATCGCTTACGTCCTACTCACCTCCCTCCATCCCTCCACCAAATTCGATACCCCATTCACAGACACGGCCACCACCGTCAAATCCCTCACCCTCCAGCACTGCCTCTCCGACACCACTCTCGCTGAGGCCTACCTCCAAAAGTACACCGTCAGCTCCTACACGACGCGCCAGCTCTTCGTCACGATGCAGGCCCTCATCCCCTTCCTCAACGACGGCCACGCCGCCACCAACGACCTCTTCACCCGCCTCTGCATGATGGGCGGCCTCACCGCGCGCGTCGTCCGCATGACCGTCCACCTGCTGCAGGCCGCGCAGGCCATGGCGTGGGCGATGAAGCAGGACATCCCCGAGGCCGCGAAGCCGTACCTCGAGCCGTGGGTCAAGCTCGCGATCCAGGAGAGCGAGACCACGAAGCCGCCGAGCTACTCGGTGCCCGACAGGGAGGAGATCAAGGAGCTGCTGGCTGAGAGCGATCGAGCCGTCGCTGGGCCGAACGAGGGCAGCGGCGCCGAGCTCTGGGCCTTGGTGGAGAAGTGGGTTCTGAGTGGTGGCTCAAAGTGAGGTCCTGCAAGCTCGATTGTTTTGTTTATGTACAGATGGCATTGAGCCTCTTTGATACAGATGTATGAGCTGTGTTTTTGGTTTTTATGCATTTGAGAGCGAACGAAGCATGTCATCATTCCATTGTCATTTTAGCGCGGTTTGTCCTAGCCATGTTGATTTAGTCTGCATAGCTCGGCGTTTCTACGTGGTAGAGTACAAGTACTATCACCGACTGTTTATCTGCACGAATCGCGATATTGTCCTCCACTTGCATTATCACTCTGTGATCGCGGGAATAATGGATAACATGCACCGTCTGCTGATTGCGTGCCCGTCTCATCACATGACGTCACATGATAAGATGGGGAACCTCGAGCGGCCCCGCGGGCAACAGCATACACGACGTTATCTCATTCCACTCAGACTACTAATCTCTTAAACCTCACTTTGCTTCTAGACAACTCATTCAGTGAAACGCAGCAACATCGGCCTCCTTTTCCTCGACTTCTCAGAACAATGGCCGAGTCATCAGACTACCTCATCCTCGGCGCAGGCGTCTTCGGCGCCTCAACCGCGCTCCACCTCATCCGCGCCTCGCCCCGCGCGCGCATCACCCTCGTCGACCGCAACGCCGCCGCCGCGCCCATCCGCGTCGCCGCCTCCTGGGACTGGAACAAGGTCGTGCGCGCCGACTACGCCGACATCGAGTACATGCGGCTCGCGCTCGAGGCGAAGGAGCTCTGGGCGGCCGACCCGCTGTGGGCGCCGTTCTACCACGAGAGCGGCGCGAGCTGGGTCTCGCCGTCGGACTTTTCGCAGGTCGTGCGGGAGAATTACAAGGCCCTGGGCGTGGAGTCGGGACTGGAGGCGCTGAGTGTGGAGCAGGCGAGAAAGGAGTTTGGAGGCGTGTTTGAGGGCGGGGATTTCACGGGCGTGAGGGAGGTGTTTGTGAATCGGAAGAGTGGCTGGGGGGAGGCGAAGGAGGCGCTGGAGGCGACGATTGCGGAGGCGGTGAGGTTGGGGGTGCGATATGTGACGGCGGAGGTTGCGAGGTTGGAGTTTGATGGCGAGGGGGCGACGACGGGGGTTGTTACCGCGGAGGGGGAGAGGATCTCGGCGGGCAAGGTGGTGTTGAGCACCGGGGCGTATACGGCGCAGTTGCTGGCTGATAGCGGGAGGGCGGAGGTGCTGGCTGGGGAGAGGTTTGTGGCTGCCGCTGTGACGGAGGGGTTTGCGCCTGTGGAGGATGAGAAGCTTTACGGGGGCCCGGTTGGGATTTCGATGGTGCCGCCTGATCGCGGTGAGTTTTGGCAGGGTGATGTTTGGGAGTTGTGTGTGGCTGACGATGGGGTTCACGACAGGTGCGAGCAACGGCAGCGTTCCTCACTCGGGCGACAAGACGCTCAAGTTCTGGGGGCAGATCATCTTCAGGAACACGCAGCCGCACGCGAACGGGTCGCAAATCTCCAGGCCGCCGTCTGGGCCCGACTACGCCCAGCTCGATGTTCCCAAGTCTCTGAAAGAGGATGTCGACTTTGCTGGGAAGAGCATCTACGGCAAGCTGAGCGACGATTGGAAGGTGGAGAACTACCGTATTTGCTGGTACGGCTTGTCAACATCGTGATGCTGCGGAAGACCAAGATGCTGACACTTGTGTTTGTAACCAGGGAGGCGGTCTCGCCCAGCGAGGACTTCATCATCTCGCCGCACTCTGGGAGCAAGAACCTCTACGTGGCCACGATCGGCTCGTTCCACGGGTGGAAGTTCCTGCCCGTCCTCGGCAAGTACGTGGTGCAGATGCTCCAGGGGACTCTGGAGGATAAGTTGGCCAAGAAGTGGGCGTGGGACAAGACTCTCGTTCCGCCGACTCATAGCGCGTGGCCGAGGAAGGAGCTTAGTGAGCTGAACTAATGGGCATTCTCCAACGAGGTTTGTTGTGATGCCGTATAAATAGGGATGTGTTGTTTTCATATGCGGAACTTCAGAGGCTTTTCGTGGAGGTATGATGAGAGAGACTCATTCCGACGCTGAATACCTTGTGATTGAAGGGGCTGAGACCGTTGTAGGTTGCCTCAACAGAGATTAGAAGCTGGAAGGATAAGATGCTCTAAGACGGCAATTCCGTTCTCGAGGAAGTCTCCTCGCCGGCTTTGACCACGTGATGTGTCGTTGGGCTTGAATGATGACCTAGCGAGGATTCAAGACACCACGCGCCGAGAATGCATTTGGTGCAAAGCTGTTCGGTGTACCAATGAAGTGCAGGGTGAATTCGCACAAAGTCTAGAATTCTGAACAGAACATGTCCATTAAACGAAGGTAAACTGCACAAATTGCCCTCTGGAAAGTATTTCTGACCCGCGTTGATATCCCAATTTGGATGACTTGAGCCTAGACAACTCCCATTTTGGAGAAGAACTTGTTGGAGTTCTTGATACCCCGGCACTCAGCCCGCCACCAAAGCCAGCTAGTCGGAGACTAACGGCATAGCGCCCACACTATTACACAGCTGCACGAGTGACCTAGTGCCGGAGAAGTTAGGTACCGAGCGCCACGCCTGTCAAAAAGCATGCGGCCCGCTCTGCCTCAACCGTTCGAAATGGCGGCCAGACCGTGTCCGGGGTCCCGTCTGCCTCGGTGGTACACATGGCAAGGTGGGTTTGGACAGAGTCTGGAATGCGGAGGAAGTGAGGTGCCCCTGTCTGCTGAACTACCCATGCCATTCAGCTACGGGATTCAGTCTCAGAAGATGCTTCTTCCCATTACCCTTTTCAGCTATGGGCACGTCTAAACGGGAAGATACAAGTCTTGTGTTGGAAAGCGGTTTAGAGGAACTCGGGCTCGGCGAGACCTCTGCAGCTCAGCAACTCCACTTCACCATGACTATCTTTTCTTTGCATGCTTCTGGAACCGCCGAATGGAGAGTTCCACGATGATGGATTTACGCGAGGCATGAGATTCAGCGAGGCGAGGTGATGGGGCTTCCCTAGCTTTCACGATGTTCAGCTGGGAGACCCTATGTCCAAGACGGATAGGCTTTGTGAACCTCTCTTCCTGTCAGCTGAACCATCTTCGTCCACGTCTGGTGATATCGTATTCAAATTGGGCTCTGTTGCTTCGATTCCATGCCCGATCACCGTCTATAAAGTCATCCCACCCCGAGGAGAATCATATTGGTCCTCGCTCTCTCGACAGTCAGGACAAAAGGACCTTCCCAAAACACCCGAGACTCTATCCTTCTCTTCTTTCTCACCTCAGAAAGTCTTGACCACCATGAAGTCCACTCTCCTCAACGCTCTTGTCAGCGGCATCATCGCCAGCCATGTAGCCGCCTCCCCCATGGACGAGCTTCTCGGCCGCCAGGCAACCTGCGCCCGCGACAACTGCTTCCGCGCACTCCTCGGCTCGAAGCCAGGCCCAGCCTCCGCCTCCGCAGACTGCTCTTCCTTCATGCAGATCACCCAGACGCCGTGCCCCTCCACCGTTACCGAGACCGCCACCATCACCTCCTTCACCACCACCCTGAGCAACCCCTACCCGGGGCTCCGCAAGCTCAGGCGCGAGGAGATTGAGGCCCGGCAGGCCGTCACCACCTCTGCTGCCAGCCCGTCTTGCGCGCCCTCGCAGAACAAGCCAAGCAGCATGCCATCCTACATCCAGACCGCCTGCCAGTCCACCATAGGCACCCTTGGCCCCACGGCGCGCTACTCCTCCGCCTGCTCCTGTAACGGCATCACCGCCGCAACGACCACCCTTCCCGCCGCAACCACAACCGTAACGACCACCAGCACCATCCTGGCCGCCTACACGCCCACCAACACGCCTACACCTTTCATTCTGCAGGGCAGTGGTGACAGAAGTCTCTACGTTACAGCCGACAGCGACGGCGCCCTCCGCCTGGTCCGCGACGCCTCGGTCGCCACGCCCTTCTACGTCGACAACGCCGGCCTGCTGCGCAACTACAACAGCCCGTCCAAGCTACTCATGGACTTCTACCTCCCGGACCCCCCGACGGCTAACGACAGGGTGTTCAGCGCCGAGCAGGGCGCCGGAGGGTACCCCATCACATGCACCTACACTGGCCGCACGAACGGCGCTTACTACGGCAACTGCCAGTCGAGTGGTTCGCCCAGCGGGAACCCCGTCACGTACGGCTTTGGGTACTGCCCGAACCAGGGCGGATTTGTGTACATGATCCCGAACAACTCCAATGTGCGCTGCGCAGGGGGTTATGCTTTCCTTGGGTTTTGGTTGCAGACGTACGGTGGTAACTGAGCAGGCATTAGAGCACGAATGATGATATAGATAGTTTAGCTTGATGTCGGCTTTCACTACACAGTTTCTTCTTATTTTTGTTGCTTAGTTTTTATCAGTAATATGATTTGAGTTTAATCACAAACTTCATAACGCAGTCATAGGCTCCTTCGCAGAATGAATACATGCCCCTTATTGCTAAGGCTGAGCTGGCTTCTGGCCATAAACAACATGACTAAACCAGATCAGCAACGTCCTCAAGAATCATCACCAACACAACTTACATATCAAACATCGCATGGAACGAGTTGCTCTTCAGCTCCTTGCGCACAAGCGCCAGCTGCACCGCAATCTCCGTCTGCGTCTTGCCCAGCATCTCCGAAAACAGCTTCACCGACAGCGCTTCGAGCCCGTTGAGCGTCAGGATCAGGTTCATCATGCCGAGGTCGCTGTACCACTTGTCCTTGGGCCACGGGCCGAGGGGCGCGCGGATGCGGTCCGCGACGACGTTGGCGAAGTGCGCGTCGCGCACCCAGCCCTCGAGCTTCGGCCCGACGCTGGGGTCGCGCCCCGTCGCGGAGCAGGCCTCCATGAAGCCGTTCATCCACTTGGCCGTGGCGGTTTCCGAGGAGTAGGTGTCGTCCTGGGAGTAGAAGGTGGTGTTGACGTCTTGGAACTCGGCCCATCCGCCTGGGGCGAGGTTGCTAATGTTGTTATTAGTGTTTTGTTCCCGCCTTCGGGAGGTGAATGGGTGTGTTTGTTACTCACTCATAAATGTTCTTCATCAAATTGGGCCAGTCTTTGATCGAGGCGCCCATGTAGCGGCAGAAGATGAAATCGTACTTCTTGTGGCCGACCCAGGACTCCTCAATGTCGTCGATCTCGAACTTGACGTTTGGGGGGTGCCATTCGGGCGTGATAGCGCTCAAATCAATGCCAAGAACCTGTCATTGCGTGAGTCTCGTGTCTCATCGGTGAGTGACGACGGGGTGCGAATTACCTCGGCATTCTCGAAAATGTCTCCCATCTCGACAGCCCCTGACGGATTGCATGGTGAGTATATGAAACCTCCCAGTCGTAGACCATAGTGCACAGACTTACAAATTCCAGTACCCGTTCCAATGTCGAGGATACGATGCACCTTTTCCTTCTTGAGCGGGGCGCGGAAGAGAACGCTGCCCATCGCCTTGACCATCATCGCGTGCGCGAGGTCGAGTCTGTCCATCTCGAACTGCGGGGGCCTAGAATCAGCGACACATACATTATTTCCCTCTTCGGTGAAAGTCATACCTCGTCGTTAGGGAACTTGTAAGCTATTTTATGTGAAGGGAGAATGTCAGCAAACTGCGATTCGTAAGGCCTTCAATTGGCAGCTAAGCGACAGACTGAAGTGTACATACATCCGGGACGATACGCGTGGTAGCGGCGACCATACTCGATGGGATAGTCGACGACGCTGGACGTGAGTGACGCAGTATAGGATGAGCTGATAGATTTAGCATGATGAGAAAGCGACTAGAGGGAGAAGGTAAAAGGTTTCGCACATTCTCTCGTCCATTGACGACGCATCATCAGTGGCCTGGTGTTGTCAGCAGTGTATCATTCCCAAAGCGCCGGTAACGACGGAGTTGCAGCGGGGACTGACATATGCCTCGTCGGCGATCTCAACCGCCTCCGCCGGCTCTGGGCGCGGCGCCGGCGGGGCTGCTGCAGCGGGTGCGGACGCAGGCGCAAGTGCAGCGACCTGTCCCGTCTCAGACTCCTCGGCCATCTTTTACAAAATAGAAAATCAAGTGTAAGTATCACGACAATTCTCCGAATCGTGTCGTCCGTGGCGGGCGCGCAGGTTGTCGGGGTTGAGTGTCCTTTCTCGACAGATTAGCGGCGGGATGGGATTTGTAGCAAAACACCACCCCATTCTTTTTTTCCCGCGCCTGAGCAAGGATCCTCGCTGAAGACTCTGGTTCTCCAACGACCGGAACCCTTGGAGGATTTCGAGTTCTGGATTCGCCATTTCTTCGCTAGCGGCGTCGTATTCTCCGTCCCTGCATGTCGTGAACCAATCGTCTCTGCGCGCTTCGTCTCTCCGGCCGAGGAAAGTGGGGTTCCAGAGGATCCGTCGTGCGTTATCATTCAAGTGTCACCGGTTACTGTCGTGCTCCGCCTTCCCTAGATGGGCAGGCCCCGAGGTAACCCTTGATGTTGCAGTATTGGATCTCTTGGATGTGGTGCAGTTGGACTTGGATATATTTGGCTGCGTGCGAATAGAGTCCGGAGAACACAGAAACGCCTAGGCCGGACTATCGAAAGAATACTCTGGCCTACTGCGAAAGGAAAAGTTGGAAGGGTAGAGGGAAGGATAGTCATTGTTCAACTTAATGGCACGAGCATTATTTCGGGGATACTCTATATGTGTATGAATGAGTTCCAATCACCCTTGTTCAACCGTCAAACTTCAACTCGCCGTGAACTAACGACGATGCCCCCGCCCCGATGTCTGCGATAACGCCGGCCTCGGCGTCAGTGGGGCCTAGACCTCAGCAACCCCGGCGTTTCGGGAGACGTATGACGGGAATAGGGGATGTCCGCTGTAGCGTGGGCGGCTTCCGGGCCTAGCAATGAGGTTGGCTACTTTTCCTGTGGTAGAGCGACTACTTTTCCTGTAGCTATACTATACCTCACTGTCGTCGTCGTCGCTTCTATTGTCGCCGTCGCTACTATTGTTACTATCGTCATCGTTAATGACTATTATTATGATTTTCGTCGTTGGTATTATCGTCGTCGTTGGTATTATCGTCGTCGTCGTAATCGTCGTCGTCGTAATCGTCGCCATCGCTACTAGGTAGGGGTAGCTAAGACCACAAATATAGCCGCACAGGCACAGGGAAATTAGGTGGTCTCCTAGAAATACCACATGCCGGAGGCGAGACTAGATAATGCCTGATCTGAGGGGTGTTAATAGTGTAAAATACTTTTAGCTCAGATATGTAGGTGTTGCCTGCCACGACGTAGGTGTGGCCCTACGCGACGTACGGCCCCGTGAGCGATCTTGCGTCGAAAGATAGAAGAAGAACAGAAGAAGAAACAGGGCCCACTAAAATATCCTGTCACAAAGCATTCTCCGGCATACAGAACTCCTGGCATACCGTGTGCACAGGATGGCGGGAAACCGCTCGACAGGTCCCTTCACTCTCAGAAGGACATGACCCTCATCCAAAGTCCAGTCATAATGAATATTGCAGCTGGCACACCGAACACCATGCGACGCCGTGCTATTAGCCATGAACATTCCAACAGCAGCCTCGTCCTTGGAAAGCGCCTGCAGGCAAGCGCAGCAGTCGGTTTTGTGACGTGGGCGCGGGTGCCCGTAGCACCGCTGCACTGCACCCGTCGACTCGCGGAAGCACACGCAACGGCGTCTGCAAAACGGCTTCATGAGGATCTCCTGTGGCGAACGGGTGTGCGGGCACAGCAGGCTGTCGATCCTCCTCAGGCCCTGTCGGAGCAGGTCCATGGTTACGACCTGTCCCTCTGTCAAAGTCGCGACCTTGATCGTCCATTCGTTTTTCATCGGCGGCCATCTCTGATACATCTTCGGCGGTTCCTCTCCTTCTCTAATCCCTAAGACGTTCCAGCACTCGTCGCTTCGAAAGACGACCTGACGCGCATCGCCACGGTGGGAAATGCCCGGTAGGCGACAGGTCTCGGAGACTATGGATACGCGGCGGGGCGGACAGTTCTGGTCAGATTGCAAAAGTTTGATGATATTCGATCTGTGCTCAACGAGCACACAATGTTGGAAACCAAGGGGGGCCCCGGGTACGATGTGGTCTTGCTTGTCTCTGAGCACGTAATGAAAATATCTGAAGATGAAGTCGTTGTAAAAAGACCGCATCAGAGAGCATGCCTGCCGTGCCATATACATGCTAGGCGCATCCAGGCATTTCATAACAGAGAGAAGAATCTCGGGTGGTAGTTGATAGATGATGCATTTTTCCTTGTTTTCGTCCCATTTAGCCTTGTAGATTGTGCTGTATCCGGTGCAGAAGCGCCCTTTTTCCAGAGATGGGGTATGTTTGCGGTATCTGACAATCGCGTGTGCAGATTCAGACGGCGCCATGATGAGAATGAAATTGACAAGAAAAAAGGAGGTAACGAATGGGAATGGGAAGGAAGTGGGTATTGAGTATTAGCTCGAGCTCAGAGAGGTGTCTGAAAACTCTAGTTCATGACCCGGAATCGTCGTTATTACTGTCATTATTGTTACTATTGCTGTTTTCGCTATCGTTATCCTCGTCGTCCCTCGTTGCCGCCCCCCGTTGTCGTCCCCCGTCGTCGTTGTCCCTATCGTCGTCTATACCATGCACCTGCCCAGATAGTAACACTCAACCTTTTACCCAGTCTACAGCGGCACTCAGCTATTGAACTGAGCCATGAAATCCATGGGATGAATATGCACTTTTCATGATGAAGCCCCTGAGACCGTGAATGAATCGCACCTCCACGTAATAATCGGATGGGCAAGTTTGGACACTTAGTCGCGAAGCTGGCCCGGCTGTAGATAGTTGAAGGCGTCTCTTGTCATTTTCGGATGCTCTCCACTTGTTCGATAAAAGAGGTGATCAAAAAATCCTTTTTCATATTGTTTTGAACTAGGTAGGGTATTATTGATGAAGCCAACTCCCGAATTTTGATGCTCTTCCGTGGCCATCCAGTCCCGGGATATGAGCAGCCAGGGAGGTTCTCAGGTATGGGTAAGCCCATCGCCGCAGAAATCACATAAAGTTCGTCCCGCAAGGTCCCCCGCCGACGAAAAAGGTTTGCCACACAAATAAGACGCCGTGATCAATAAGTATATATCGCGTGCGACAACAACCGACTTCCTGTGCATAGTAATTTGTTGGCTTGAGCTACCGTAGCATTTCTCGGCAGAGCTTCAGTCGGTCACTAGCTTCCCGCAGCAACTCGGAATGGGACTGCTCGAGGCTCGTCTTCAACAAGTCGAGGAGTTCTGGCAGTCTCTCATTCAGGTCCATCGCTGATTCATCGTTCAGCTCGTCCAGAGTGGCAAAATGGGCTAGGTACCTGGCGATCTCGCTGTACCGTCCAGGTGGGGCGTTCTTATTGGGGATGCCAAGTGCCTGAACGAATGACCAGATCGTCAACGCCGCATAGTACATGATCCACGGGCGATGCGGATCAGGCTCGGTGCGGCATGAGTAGAAGACTGAAACCGGCTCAGGAAGTGAACCGAAACTACTCGTTCGTCGTTTAGGTCCCCTCTGGTCCACGAGGACGCGGTAGAGCAGTTTGAAAGAGTGGAGGACGGCCTGCCGTGTTGAGGCTGCGTTGGACCAGGTCCTCATCCGCGCAACGGCATTGGAGTGATCCCGTGTGGAAACCTTACGTCCAACTAAACGCTTGGCGCCGGCATATACCTGACAGTCGACAATGTCAACGTGGAGGCTAATGTATGCTAAGTGATAGAGTGCAGCGGCTGAGTGAATCGGACCATTGGGGCTCGATGGTTGACCTGGTGCTTCAGGTGTGTCGTTCGCACCGACGGCCTTGTCGAAGCTCTCCTTCCATTCGTCGAAAGCCCGCAGCAAGATCTTCTTCCAGCTGTCGTGCGTCTCAGTACTCGGTGTACGCAAGTCAAGCCACTTGAGGTGGGATTCTCGATGGGACAGATGCCACCCCACACTCAGCAAACCTGACATGATGATCATACGCCCAAACGTATGCGTCTTCACCTCCTGACCGTGAAGAGCGCTCTTCAGTCCATCGAGGAAGGAAACCTGTTTGATACCGTACATGCGGTAGTTGCCATCGAGCTGACGGAAGACGTCAGGAGTGGCAGCTGTCCAGAGAGCATCGTCACAGGGCAAAGGAAGTCGGATCTCATGGGGTGCCATGTCCGCTGTGTGGCCAAACATGGCTGCATGAATAATGTCCAACATAAAAGCCGCAAACACGACTCGATGCATCGCTTCGGACTCAGCCCATCGCACCCACCACGTCCTAGAGTCCAAAGATGCCGCGTCGTTGGAGGTGGGTGCCTGTTCTTCTGGAGGTGATTCACTCCCTGCTCTTCCAATAAGAGGGCTACCTCTTCTAAGGAGGGTCAAGGTGGCGGAGTGATAGATGTGAGCTCGCTCATGGAATCGTCTTGACGAGAACATCTTCTCGTAGAACTCCAGGAGTAATAGTGACTGCGCAATTGCCAATCCCACCGGCGGTGATGCCTCTTCAGCTGTAAGGATCTCCCAACGAACGCTGGATATGACGACATCGGCGAACCCTCCGTATTGCTCCAGGTTTCCCGTTGTGTCTCTGCTGCTCAAAGATGCAGCTCCTAGCGCAATCATGACCATGAGTAGGAAGATTGAACATCGATTTGCTGCAAATGTCGGCTGATGGACGATGGGTAGCCTTGGCGATACGTTCTTCCAGTACTCCTGTAAACAGTCACGCATCATGTCGAGGTTTAGTGCGGGCAGATCTCCACCACTTTCTTGCACCAAGTTGATAATGCGGTGCTCGTATTTCGGTTGCTTCTGACGAAAGACCTGCAGCCATCTCAAAACTTCTTGGCGTCGGTGTTCACCAATGAGTTCATCGCTGACATCGGCTTGCCTTGGCGGTGTCGGGTCTAGCTGTGAACGGCTGGTCAAAGACTCGTAGTCATAGTGGATATTGTTGTTGAAGGTCGATTCCAAGCCTCCCTCGAGGAAAGGGAGGCTTGCGACGCCATTGAAATCGCTGAAACTTGCTTGAGGGTCGAACAGCCAGACGGCAAAGTTCTCTCGGGATGCTTCGTCCGATTGAAAGTCCATTGCATTGAAAGACGGCATTATTGATGATTCTGCGGGTATCGGCGGCTGATCCCGGCCGAACAGATCGGATTTTGGGCGCATCATGTTGACAGAGATATCGTCTATTGATGGCCATGTTGATGGTTGGCCAACTCTGGCTGTTAGTGATGCATTGGGTGCGCCGGTTGTAGGCGTTGGGGTGGCGTTAGAGTCGGGAGTCAGCAGGATGGCCGCATCGTGCGGACCGGCCGACGACGATGGCTGGACTGGCTGAGGGAATACCGGTCGGGAGGGGACAGCAGCCGTTGGCGACGACACGGCGACGCCAGACAGGCCGTTAGAGGCAGCGGAAGTGCTGAAACTTGGTGCTCGGTTACGGGGGATATACGAAGATGAGTGTCGCTTCTTGTGCCGGCTCAGTAAGTCAGCTCGAACGAACTTTTGGTCGCACCCCGGCACGTCGCAAATGAAGATCTCTTTAGGGTTGTCTGCGAGTCGCGTCAATTGACTTGTCCTTGGCACATCTAAGACGCGCAGGTGAGACCGCGCTTCAAAGCTTCTTACGGTTCAGTTGATGTCTCTGCAGATGCTCCGCCCTCGAGTACAGCTTCTCGCATCCCGGATGATCGCACACGAAGCGTCGAGGTGCGCCCTTCCGACTGGCGCGTTTGTAGTTGCCAGCAACGCCATGCTGGGTTGGAGAAGGGTGGCTCGCCATGAACGGTGGCTATGGGGACATGGTCGGTGGCAGTGGATTGCTCGTCGTGGCTGAGGCAGCCTTCGCTTGGGAATTATCGTATCAACGGGCGGTAGACGTCGAACACGGTGGGGTCGGCATCGGTGAGGCCACGGTGAGGTGCGCCGCGAATTGAGGATGTCAAGTCGTAAATCGTCGAAATTGGGGACGAGGTGAGATGAGACTGGCAAAGTTCCGCCTCAGGCGGCTGGGTCAAGACTCAACGCGGGGAATGGGCGAGCTCCCCCAAAAAGGGCCCCCCTTCCCCACACATCTCGGCCGTCCTTTCCCTGAAAGAATGATGGGGGAGACACGAAATCGGCCAACTGGAACGAGGAAAGTGGACCCCCACGCGTCGCTCCTGCAGCGAAAATGACAGTGCCGCACGGTCCATCGGCGTTTTCAACTGTGCGGGGGATTCTTCTGTCACTCACAATTCTTTTATCTCACTCACTCACTCACTCATTCTCACTCCAGATGCAACTCATCCGTTTAGCCGCCAAAGCCATGCCATTAAGGTACAGCTTGACGCAGCTCTTTCATAATCTGATAAACTCGATGAAGCCTAAAGGCCAATGACATTTAGCTAAAATAATAGGATATCTACCCATTGCTCAGTCGACCAGCGATCCTCTTCAACGCAGTGTCCTCCCTTTCGGCCTTTCGGAAATCACGCCGATGAGCCTGGGCGGCAGGCCCGACAACCTCCAACAACCGAATATAAGGCATCCCGAGCCGTCCACCTGACACTCCGGCCTTGCGATCATACCGCCCGTTCCGCACCGCAATGTTGTCGTCCGTGTACGCCGCCAACTCCTCAGGCACCCCATCATCCCTAGTCTGATGCTCCAACACCTTGATCAAGTCGACCAGTACAGCTTTCGCCGGCAGCTTCATATCAAAAATTTCTAGCGCCCTCGTCGTGTGCCGGATGTCATGCGTCACAACACACATGGCCGTATAATCCGCCGACAGCTCATCGATAATTCCCTGCGCCTTCTTCATCGCATCGTCGCTGTACAGCTCAAACGTCTGGTTCGAGTCAACCCGCATATACCACCACGGATCTGGTCGCACTTTCTTGTTGCTTTTTGTCCCTTCCAGCATTCGAATTGTTCGCCGACAGTGTTGTCGCACGGGCTTCTTGTCATCACCAATCGATGACGGCCAGGTGGGCTTGTCGACGGGTGCGATAATATCCAGCTGCAGCGATGGCATGAGCGTGTATTGACGACCTTTGTATTCC